>OY776116.1:71059506-72407006 GCA_963675035.1 Allygus modestus | reverse complement strand
CACGGCGAGGTGTGTTACCCCTAACACAGTTCCTCACAGGTCACGGCTATTTCAGATCGTACCTGCACCTGATGGGTAAAGCCGGTTCACCGGATTGCATCTACTGCCCGGGCGTTCCCGACGACGCGGAACACACTTTCTTCCTCCGTCTGCGTTGGGAAAGGCCTCGCTTGGAGGCCACGCATTCACTGGGTGCATTTTCGGTGGATACGGGTTGTGAAAAGATTATGGAGTGTGAGGTCAACTGGGACTGTTTGTCGCGTTTGGTCCAGGGCATTCTCCACAGAAAAAAGACTGATCTAGACCCGGAAGCGGACTATATTGACGATCAGACGGCTGGAATCGGAGCGAGCCCTACGGGCTCAAGCCAAATTTAGGCCTAGCCTGAAGTAATGTGACAAACAATCCCAGGTTAGAGTCCTAAAGAGTAGAGGGGGTGGTCAAATTTTCAAATCAGTCCCACAATGCAGGTTTGCGACCTGTGTGCGTAAATGCATTTTTCCCTCCTCTCCCTAAAAAAATTGTTAGTGTTGGTTGAAAATTCATCATACTTCTAGCTACCAATCGTAAAAGCTGCAGGTACTTACTATGAAATCGTGTTCCACAGAGAGGCTTTTCTGATAGGTTAGACATTTGTACAAATTGTGTGGTTTTCTTAACGACAAACTTTACTTTTCTACATAATGAAAACATCAAATTGATTTATATCATGGTAAATATAATGTATATATGGCTTCTGAGAAAATACATACTCTAGTAGTAGAATGAATGACTAAAAAGTGTTATATTTTATCCATGATAATATTATTTTAAAACACAAAAAATATTTAAAATAAAATATTTGTTTGTTTTAATAAAATGTTTTTGCTACCTTTTTATTTTTACAAAACGGTAGATCAAAACCTAATAGTGTAACAAATCAGATTTTATTTAAATAAATGGGGAAATCTAGATAGACAATTGTTTAGTCTAGAGAATCGTCGGACAAAAAGTCACTCAGTTCATCAACTTCCGATAGATTAGTTTGCTCTTGTACTTGAGAAACACTTCAAACTAGATTATTTCCAGTGCACATTATACTAATTTATTTTACTGAAATTCATCTCTTTTGTACATCTGATGAGTGGCTTAAAGTTAGTTGTTAGTTGTTGGCTTAATAATAGTAGTTTTAATTTAACAGTGGTAGAGTCTCTCTTTTGAAATGTTACATTACAATAAATCTTGTTATAGCGTTGTATTAATATAATTTGAAGTCAGATCTGCAGGATTATTTGTACCATCGAAAATGTGTTGTAGGTCAATTATTGTTAACAATTGATGGGGATAATGCAAAGATAAATGTATAGCGATTGCCCTAACACAACTAAGGATAATCGTTATAGACAACTTTTCCAAGTTAGTGAAATTGTAAGAGAATTATACGGTTACCATCACGGATATTTCATATCGAATATTACTCTCTACGTTGCAATAGCTCACCTACAAGGTGAACGAAATTTACAGTTATTTCATAGAAATACGACCTTATTTTAAATTCATTAATTGAGTACATGTAAGGGTATTGTATGTGTAAGATATTGTTAAATGAATATCTTATCTATTAATACGCTAAGCCGATTTTTGTTAAGAGAACTCCTCCGTTATTTCTGAACCGATTTTGACGTTTGAGGTGTCGAAATATTTGTCCTGTTTCGTAGTTGTGCATAAATATTTTTATTTTTTTATATTTTCAACCGTGAGGAAACGGGCCGCTCTCAAAGTTAGTTTTTTCCCTTAAGAATAACATGGAAAATAATTTCAGCAAAGTCGCAGCTATTAATACTTTATGGACAGGTTGTTAGCAATAACAGATGTTACAAGTAATAAATCTATCTATGTATATAAATCAAATTATTGTTTTTTTTAACATAACTAAGGTCCTTGAATTTAGTTTTTTAACGTTATGCATTGAAAGAATTTATTTTGGCTTAAACTAATGCTTTTTGCTGTCCATCTATTACACCCATGAGTCATTTTTTTACTGCTGTATTGAATTTGTAAATAATATATCCTCTTTGTCGAGTGGAACTGTGAGTAATATTTAGACCATTTCGAATCATCGCACGTCACTAAGGCTCTGCCCCATCTTATCTACTAATACGCTAAGCCGATTTTTGTTAAGACAACTCCTCCAATTACTGAGCCAATTTTAACGATTGAGATACCAAAATGTTCGTCCTGATTCGTAGTTGGGCATAACAGTTTTCATTTTTCGATATTTCTAATCTGAAGGGCACGGGCACGGGCTGCCTCAAAGTTAGTTTTTTGCCAATAAGATTGACATGGCAATTATTTTATTTGAATTGCACCTGTTAGTACATTTTGGACAGTTTATTAGCAATTACCGATGTTACAGGTAAGGAATCTATTTATCTATATAAATAAAATAAGTAGTTTTTCTACATCGATTTTAGCAGTTAAATGTTGTATGCAACGGAGATATATAAATTTTTGCTGAAATTTGTTTATCCGTCTGTCTGTTAATGAACCATATTTGTTCCGCGTTTGCCAAATAAAGATTGTACAGAATAAAATACAGTATTTTGCCCATTTTCGTGTGGAGGAGGAAACCTTTTGGTGGTTTAAAATCATAGAACGTCATTAGCGTTATACCCTTTTGCCCCTGCTTCAAAATCGATCTTAAGGGGTGCATGTTGCTCAACCTTTCACTACCAGAATGCACAATATTTTTTCTAATGAGCTAATTATATTTTATCACAGAACGGAGGAAACAAGGCTGCTTTACTACTCTACGAAGTTATAATAAACCATATAAAATAACGGCACGGCATGAATTATTGGACACAGAACACATAATCTCTTGCATCATGGTATTTGTAAGCTCAGTTTGTCTAGGTAGTCATTGTGATTATAATAAGTCTAACAAACTACAGGAGTTATTGTCAAATATTTCGAAGAAGATGTTAGAACTTTCGAATTTATTGGTTATTAAATGTGTTCTAATCAGGCCTCATCCATGGAAAAATATAGTATTGTACAGAAATATATTCGAAAAACTAACATTGGGGTTATGGTTAAGATATTTAAATAAAAACAAAATAAACATATCAACTGTTCAAAAGCAACCATTCAACTATAAAAATAACACTCACTTGGTAAAGTATCATGAGGTTTTTTTGATAATAATGGTTAGAACCAATGTGTAAATTTAAATTTAAATATACTTGATTAGGTTATGTATAAATTGCTGAAGATTGAATATAAAGTGAACATGCCCAAAATGAAAATAATCGATCAAATAAGCAAAGAAAATATGCTCGCCTCGGAGAGGAACCGTTAATATAAGTAATCTAGGCGTTTTTAACAAACTGACTGGATTTTCGAGCAAAGCTAGGTCCCCCAGGTGATTTAACCAATGTAAGTAACTTCTCAAACATTGTACTCTGATCGGGAGCGAAGCCGCGACGGGCTACTAGTATTCTTATATTTAGCTTATTCTCCGTACATGTAAGCATACTTAATGTCCTGCAAGCATACTGATATTTCGTAAATAATTGTTTAATGTTTGGAACAATCAAGGGCAAAACGTAAAACGGATATTGATTTATAATTTGGCTGCTGGACGTAATGCTCATTTATCATTGTCACGGATAAAACACAACATATGGCATTTTCCGAACGAAGTAGATTAAGTGAAAGGTGTTTATTAGGTTATACGTAATTAAAATGGTTTTAGTAAGTTGAAGTAAGTAATTTTACATCGTCTAAAGATTTAGAACAAAGAACATTTTAAGACATTTTATGGTAATCTCTCATGATTGACATATGTGGATATTAAAAAAACTATAAATTATAAAGTTATTAATTGGTTTTTAGTACTATTTCCAAACAACCCAGTAATATTTAATAGTATTTCAACGACTTGAGACATCAAAGCAACAGTTAGCTTGCCTTGCGACTTGATTAGCTAAGTCTACAATAATGAGAAATATTGTAAACTAAACTAATTAAGAAATATAGATTCATCGTATCATTTTGTACATTTTTGTTGAATAAGGAACATAACAGTTAAAAAGCAAAGTGAAAAGGTGCACATGAATCTAGCCCAGTGTATAAACAAAATACATTGTTACATAGGTAGATTATAATTAGTTCACAAAATGATATAGAACCCCTAAAATATAAG
This sequence comes from Allygus modestus, assembly GCA_963675035.1. Classification (NCBI taxonomy): domain Eukaryota; kingdom Metazoa; phylum Arthropoda; class Insecta; order Hemiptera; family Cicadellidae; genus Allygus; species Allygus modestus. Next base: position 72,402,820 of record OY776116.1, on the reverse strand, counting down.
AATTATATAACACTATATTTTTAATTGAACTAAGGTTTTTTTTTCATTACAAACCTGTACAGTTCTATTGAAACAGTACAGATTCGTGAAACCTGCATCAACACCTGCGATGCCAACGCGACGAACAATGCCCTGGGGCGCAAATGAACTGGGATAACTGATTTACTCGGTCGAGGATATATATCACACAGGGTTGATTACTGTAGTGGCAGCACTGTTCAATGTTCTACTTGTTTGCAGGCGTGTCAACTATTGTATTATTCCGTTATTAGTTTATCTTGAAGAAGGAACCAAATCCAGTGTGTTCACGTTGATAACAAATAATAATTATAAAGATTTAAAAATGAAAAATAGTTTTGTGTGTAGTTATATGTATTTTGGACTGCTTATACATTGAAAAATAAATTAAATGCTCCTTATAAATAATTAACATTACTTAAATTTATATTTCCCATAGTACTTATTGTTTTATATAATAAAACGTTAATTATATAATTTGCGTTACTTTAAATTTAAAGGTGTAAGGAAATTTTAAAAATAAATTCATAAAATATCAAAGTTATTATATTATCTATTTGTGTTTTATCCAACATAATGGTATTTCTATAGGCTAAGGAAACTGCTAGTTTACAGTGTTTTAGCTTATTCAGTATTGAGTTTGTGTTTTGGAACCCTTGTATGATGAATTGATGAACCCGACATCTAAAATATCGTGAAAGTCAGACAACACATAGTTTTTTAATCAAGATACGAACCTGAGAATCCTAAAATAATATAAATACTTACTCCAGGGTTAAAAGCGCATTTTTAATATAACACCTACTTTCTTTAAACAAATTTAATTTATATTGGATAAAAAATAACATTTTTGAGTTTTCGTTGATAATTAAGATTTGAACCAAAACCTTCTACAACGACGGTTTCAAATTGTTTTCAAATTGCTTAATGTAGTAATGTGTAATGCCCCTGTATTTAAAAATTTTCTGAAACCAGACTAAAATCAGATTATAGATTTTTATCAAAATTTGAACTTGAGACCCTCAAAAACGACAAATGATAACCTAAAAGATTTGGAATGAAGTTTTAGGGAACAAAATTAATGGTCGATATAACAAGTTCCTTAATTTAAAATTTCATCAGATTCGGACCAAAAGCCACCCTTGTGAGTTTTTAACTTAAAGAGTTTGCTCCCTAGACTGTTGAACAATAAAGAGAGATGGAATGTAAAAGGTATATTCCTTGTTCGTGGGGCGTCATTTTAGATGCATGCTAAATTTCAACTTCCTATCAATAACAAATTATTTCGTATGGATTATGTGATATGTAAAATCCAACGTCTCATGATAAAATAACAAACCCTGCTTATATTTTCAATTATCTTATTTATACCGTAGTGTTTTGTCACTGATTAATGTGTAGTCATTTTTATGGGAGATTATAATAACTAATATGATTAAGTCATATCTCTTAGTCTTGTTATTTTGTTTTGGAGTCATATTAATGTTACACTTTCGAGGTATGATTTGTGTATTATTGAATTAATAGAAAAAAAGTATGCTTAATCGGAGGCAACTAAATAACAGAGGAGACTAAGGAGAACATAACTAAGGAGATACCTTAACAAGTTCCGTAGATGACAGTCCCTTAGTTCGTTGCCTGGAGACATATTACTCTACGTTGTTAGATTGTGTAATAGACCCTTAATCCCATTGATGTAGGAAACATATTTGTATATTGAGTTCTATTATATGATTATCAAACAGATTACAAAAACAGATGTAGTTGATTTATATTTATATTTTTTATTTGGGGGAGAGGGGTGATATATTTGGAGGATTATTATACAAATTTGTTTAGCAAACCTCGAACTATCACTTTAATTCATTCACTGTCATTCATTTTTGAATGCCTCCAGAACTGTTAAATGACAGTTGAAATATAGGTTTTATTCCTTCAGGCAACATTTCAATTTTCAGTAAATCAATCCTACATGTTTCGGAAATCTTGTTCCATCATCAGGGTGTTAACAAAAATGTCTTTCTTCCTAAGCAGAAACATATTTCTCAAAAATTAAAATTGAAATTAAATATTATTCACAACACATACGCACATTTAAACATGAAATACTTGTTCTGCCGGCCGGTTGGTAATGCAGATTGTTGTTATTTTCTAACAATATTGTTTCCATCGAAAACTGGATTACTGATGTACCTTACAACTTGACCTGTCATTACAATATATTTTTTAAATAGTGAAATGTCTATGTATCATAATCCAGTTATTTTGATAATAATAATAACTTAATTTCGCCTGCTGATATCTTCCTATTTTATTAAGTTGTATAGCTCGACAATTATTGTGGGAACTATTGAAGCAGATAATTGTTTGGAAGTATATCCATGTAACTGGCAGCTTATTGAGCAAACAGTTCGAATAAGGGGGCTTGATAGTTATTAGTTATTATTATTCTAAATTTTACCTCTTATAATGTTAGCATGTCATCGTATTAAATCTGTTTCCCCCCTCTGTTGTGTCATAGTATAATTATAATCCCTCACGTGCAAAATAAATATAAATATTTATACATTTTTAAACTTGCTGAGAAACGATTTTTTCTGAGGAATGCTTTACGTATGTAAGTTATTTATCTGAATTCCTGCAATCTCTGGCATATTTTAAACACGGAATACGGGCCGATATGGCTGTCAGTGGCAGGAAAAATCTCAAGATACTCAAGAATTATTACGTGAAATTCTTTTCAGGATGAACGACTTTTATTTAATCTGATTTTTTAACTGAGCCATCTTCATTGATCATCCGTGTGACAATCTCATTTAGTATTATAACAGTAAATCACGAGTGAGTTTTATGTTTATTGCCTACATAACCGGAAACCGCATTTACTAAGTTTTACATGAAAATATTCACATAGATCCCACGAACTAACTTGATTTCAAGCACAATTGTGCAACGTGTGCAATGGAAAGCTCGTGAATGATGCTAATATCCCTTGTCATGAACGGAAAAGCAGATATGCTACACTCATTTGCCTATGATTAAGTTGTATCACAGATTTAGCATGCTTAATCTTGCCGAATGAGCGTAGCCTCGAGGAAAACTCATCAAGCAACAAAGGAACGGGGGAAAAGTGAGTTTTGGACGTTCACTATGAAAAAGAAGTTTTAATTAGGCTGGCAAATTTAGCCTACTTGCCTTTTGAAGAACGAGAATAAGCAAAGCGAATCGCACACCATGAACAGGCGTGACCAAAGCTGGCTATTTAAATTAACATAGTCTGTGGCTGTACAAAAATATGTTGCTTACGTTATGCTGATGAACATTTCTCATGAGCGTGTACGTATACCGAATTAGTTATTAATTATGACAATTTCAGGTATACAATATTTATTTGATTAAATCATGTTAGTTTTTGACGTGACGTTTTCAAAGAAGAACAAACCGACTTAACTTGTTTGTACGAGTCGTACGTTGTGATGCATGTGCTTACAATAAAAGTGGCAATAAAAGATTTATTAATTCAAGAAGGAAACCTTAGTTTAGAAATAATGCTATTTAACAATGGAGAAAACAGTAATTCGCAAAGGAACTCTTATCTTTAATTTTCAGGCTTAGAACCATAATTACTATTATTTACATAAAAAAATTAAAAAAACGTTGTCCAGTCCGTCAGACCGTTCTACTGAGCCGATTTTCATGGTTCTTTTGTGAACTGATATATAATTATGTCTAGATATGTCACCCATCCAAACTAACATATCTTCATTACCCCAGTGACTTAAAGTTCCCATGTTAATCTTATGCAGGAGGTTTGTTTACATCAGATGATTACTTAAAACATGTGTTTATTAACCAAGAAAATTCATTTGATTCACCAAAGAATAATGCAGCACATAATACAAATACTTTATTTGAGGGTGTTTATATAGTTAAAAATGTACATTTAATCCAGTACGATTGTAATGCACATGTAATTGTACGATGATATGTTGAGAAAATTTGCTTCATGAGCTAAGAAGGCTTGATATTTGTATTTAAGAACGAACATGTTATGTTTTGAGGGTTTTCTATTCAATTTAGGGCTCTTTCAATAATTTCTAACCGATTGACGTTTAAAGCTTTCTTAAAAACCTGTATGATCATCCAATTCATTACGTCTTAAAGAACCTTTCTACAAAACGGTCCTTTTCTTTTAAACGCCTAATATGTTTCTGGATCCTCTCTGAAAACTTGATAAAATATTTTCCCATACAAACCTTTGGAGTTACTCTATGTGGGGTTTCCGTATGTGTATTTGTAAGTGTGCGTATGTGAGTAGGAGTGTATTTGAATTTTGCTATTGATTTAAAACCTGAAAATTGTTATCACTCTGGAATTTCCTAAAGTTCTACATCGAACCCCAAAACGGGGGCAACTTTGACAGGACATCACAAAACGAGTGTCAAAGCCAAAATAAATCGTAGGGACTTTATTGGGTTAAAAAATTCGGGATAGCTTTAATAACTTTTGTTCTTATATTTTTGTCAAGTTATTAGTTTTAGCTATAGGTAGTTTTAAAGCCATTAGTGTTAAGCGCTTTACTTAAAACAAGAAAATAACTCTCCATCACACTTTACCACTAGCTCACAAAATGAGAAAAATCATAATTTATGATAAAATATTTGCCTTTTTAGCGAATTCCTCCCAAAGGGAATAAGCTATTACCGTATTCGGGTAAATATAGCTAAGACCTATATAGACCGGGGACGATGATAACTTTGTGTTTTGAAGTCTCAAGATGCCAACACCATTCGTTCAAATTTGTATATATTTATATATTTGATCATGTATAATGTAGGTAATGAGATGAACTTACAAACGACATTATGAAGAAGTATGGATTTTCTTAAATACGTGGCTAGTAATGAAGACTCAGTCGGTCAGCATTGGACTAGAAATCCTAAGAATGTTATTCTTGAACTACGTGTATATAAGTATGAACAATACAGTGATTATTTTATTTGAAAACAACCATCATAGTGGATGGTCATAGGTTATCTGCCAATAACTGTTTTAAGCAGATAAACTGGCCATATAAATTACAGTTGTTAAATTAAATAAAAAACCTGCTTCTGAACTCTAGCAGAAAAAAATTAGATCTAACGAGTTCAAGGATAAGGAGAACATTATCTTTATTTATATTTAAAACAGGTTAGTGTTTCCAGTGATGAAATTGTAGATCTTTTCACTAAATATTTATATAACTTTTGAAATAATTACCGCAAGTAAAAATTATTTTTAGAGTTTACCATAAAAAACATGCATTATTTTAACTTGATTAGCCTTTATACATAATCTAAAGGTGCAACATTGACTGATGCTGCAGAGCAGCACAGGTTCTATAGTTCTACTAAAAAGAAAACTCTGTTCTAAAACATTGTTGTATTGTTTAACGGTCAGTTTAAACGGTAAAAATACAATAGCTAAGTGATGTCTTTAATATTTTAATGCATAAGTGTATAGTACGGATATATTCACAGCAGTTAACCTTCTCATAAATGTTTAGTATAATTGTTTAGTTTTAAGTACATAAGATTTATCTCTTCCACCAAAACATTGGTTTCATAATATGCCCTCGTTAAAACATTCAGTTCGCTACAGTGGAATACATTTTTTAATAGTGCGCTTGTATTTAGCACTATAGGCATAGTTGACTTATTACCCTAAATACAAGTATATAAATATTAAAGCAGGTGAAGCAATGCATTAAATCAAACCCTATGAATATAAAACATAAGTACAAATCTAAACACAAGTGTGGATGTTTCCGATATGGAATATTTGACTGCATCCAATAGTCTCAAATGAGCTTCTTGATATTCATGTGCTTGGGAAACGTTTCCTGTCGTCTTATCTGTTGATGAACTTGTCTCTCATATTTTTCTTAGTTTATCATTCAGTATTGATTATTTAAAAACAAATCGTATTTAGCATAAAAACTATATTATTTTTTGAGTTATATGTCTATTTTAATAAGTTAGTTTAATAAACTTATTTATTAATGATTATAATACTTATTGAGTTAAATCTCATATATGTTTCCATGATAGTGATATTAATAATTTAGCAAACTAAAATAAGCTCAGAAGCTTTCTTTGTGGTTTGAATGTTGGGTTGTGATTGAAACTAAAGAAAAAGTACTCCATAAATATTTAACTTATAGACGGTTAATTTTTTCATCAACATACTATATTGAGTCCCGTTTTGTAAAAAGTGTGTAATTAGATATTCTAGACATATTTACTCGCCGGAATTTTTAAATTTGAGGCATTTTAAATATCCAGTAATTTCGAAATATTGCTCCATTCCAAACTTTCCCGACCATATTTAACGGAATTTATATCATGATGCTATTTTCAGAGACACTCCTAACAATCGTAGCTATGATTTCCCAAAGGTAATAGTAATAATGTGATGGTACTATGAAGCCATGGACGGTAAAAACTAGGTATTGTGAGGAAATTCAAACTTTTAGTACGTTCCTTAAGTCGTATCAGCGTGGTTTGAAGGTGCCATAGCCCAATAATCTGCCTATCTGAATTTGATGACATATGTCGGAACAGTTCGCAAACAAAGTAGACACATAAATCACATGTTTTAATGAAAACAAAGCAGATGTTTTCAAATCCCGATGCTTTTCTTATGGAGGATGTTTTAAGTTATTTTGGCTTTGCTGGTAACTTTTTAGAAATACTGTTATTTTTCCCGAGTCCCTGGGATCAAGACCTTTAATTTGAGTCGTCTCCCTACATCCTGCGATTTGCCAAAAGTAGAGGAGAAACCACAAAGAGGCATACTATTCGGCGCTTTTTTCCCATGTTATTCTTATGGGGAGCCGTTTTTGGACCGACGCCAGCTCCCGCCTTACACAAGTTTCCTTGTTGGCCTGTACTAATGTCCAACCCTTGCCTATATTAAATATATTTTCCCAATCCCCATCCCTCCTCTATATTTTTTAAAATTAATTTTCAAATTCAGGCTAAAAAACTATCTTTAGTGTTTATGGTCCGATTTGTCTGCAATTTAGATGTGTTATTGTCCTACGCAAGTGTTTTAATAAATTCCACTTACATATCCCAAATTCACTATTACGGTCAAATTAAAAAATATTTTTGAAAAATACTGCCAATTGCCACCTTCTTTATTAACTGTCTGATTTGTCTTCAATTTGGATATGTTATTGTTCTAGGCAAGTGTTTTAATAAATTCCACTTACATATCCCAAATTCACTATTACGGTCAAATAAAAAAATATTTTTGAAAAATACTGCCAATTGCCAACATCTTTATTTACTGTCCGATTTATTTAAAATTTAGATATGTTATTGTCCTAGGCAAGTGTTTTAATAAATTTCACTTACATTTCCCAAATTCACTATTACAGTCAAATTAAAAAATATTTTTGAAAAATACTGCCAATTGCCAACTTCTTTATTTACTGTCCGATTTATTTAAAATTTAGATATGTTATTGTCCTAGGCAAGTGTTTTAATAAATTCCACCTACATTTCCCAAATTCACTATTACGGTCAAATTAAAAAATATTTTTGAAAAATACTGCCAATTGCCAACTTCTTTATTTACTGTCCGATTTGTTTAAAATTTAGATATGTTATTGTTATAGGCAAGTGTTTTAATAAATTAGCCTTACATTTCCCAAATTCACTATTACAGTCAAATTAAAAAATATTTTTGAAAAATACTGCCAATTGCCAACTTCTTTATTTACTGTCCGATTTGTTTAAAATTTGGATATGTTATTGTTGTAGGCTAATGTATATGCACCATCCACATTTTACAAATATTGCGGTTAAATTTTTAAAAATTTGGAAAAATACTGCCAATTGGCAACTTCTTTATTTATGGTCTGATTTGTTTAAAATTTATATATGTCATTATTCTAGGCTAGTGTAAATGTACCATCCACATTTGACAAATTAACTATAATGGTCAAATTTAAAAAATATTTTGAAAAATATACTAACAATTTCAAACTTCTTTATTTACTGTCTGATTTATTTTCGGATATGTTATAGCTCTTATATAGGTAACAAGACCACACTACCACACGTTCCACTACCCCCTATAATACAGTATTTTGTCTTTTTTGTTTGTTTATTTTGCTGTAATCCCAAAACTGACTTTGCTGTTTATTGTCCGATTTGCCTACACTTTGGATATTGTCCTAAGCATTTATTGTCTGATTTATTTTTGGATATGTTATAGCCCCCAACTATTATATCTAAAATTACAATATTATTTCCACCAATAATACAGTTGATGTGTTGTTTGTTTTGCCGCAACCTAAAAACTAACATTGGTATTTGTGTTTTTACAAAACTATATTTTGTAAATTACTACCAATAACTCCTTTATTTACTTTTCGACTTGTTATATCCCCTTATATCTAAATTTACCGTATATTTTTCCCCTTTTAGTGCTGTTTTGTCGTAACCAAACTTTGGATATGACTGCAATATATTACTGGCCATTGCATAAGTAAATACCCCATTTCCAAATTCACTATTACGGTTGGATTAAAAAAAATAAATACAAGCTTATTATATACATCCAGCTGATAAGTAATATATATCCACAATTATGGTCAGAACTGCCTAAATTTTGGATATGTTTTAAGCCAATGCGATAACAAAAATAAATTTTTAAAACCCAAAACAACTAAACACAAAACACTAATCTTTCTTTGTGCTTGTTTGGAGTAGTCTTTATTTTATCCAACTTAATTTTAATTTTGTAGTTAAAATCAAACTTCCCACATTCTAGCTCCCTTTCCAGCCAGTGGTTGGAGACATAAAGGTTACGAATATTTTCAAACTGTACAATATATCTTTTTCTACCCCTATGTTGGACTTGTTTAATAGCGCTTATTAATAATTCCGCACCATATTCCAAATCCTCCAGTCTACTACATTCTTTAAATTTAACATTGCCTTTAATATCTTGCATCTCTATGTCTTCTTGTCCAACATCCCACTCATTGTTACGGAAACTTAGGTTTTCTATTTTTGGAAAGGAATTGCCATAAAATGTTGCGGTTCCGTTAGTGTTAAAGCTTGCAAGTGGCTCGTTGGTAGGTAGATAAATAATGTCCAAATCACCACTGTATGGCAACACGCCATAACCTTGCCTATTCTTATTTATCTCTATAAATACAGTTTTACAAACACCTTTAACATAGTATACACCCCTCCGTCCATCCTTTTCTGCCAACACTCCCACAAACTTGTTGTTTACTACAAACGCATACACTATATAATGTCCATAATGCTCTAGATCCTCCCAACGTCGCAGGAAGTAATCTTTTAATTTATCCTCTCTTTCCCTTCTTTCTTGTTCTTTAGCCAACTGTGCTTTGTATTCCTCTGCAACAGTATTTTCCACATATTCCAATTTACGCTTATTACTGTCAATGTCTTCTAATTCCAATTTCCTCTTTTGGAACAACTCTCTAAGAAAGGCTTGGAAAGTGGCTCTATTTCTTTAATAGTGTATGGGTACAGTTTATTGGTCCGGCTTCTTAAAACGTAGGGAGTAAGGTTAGGACTTTCCACTAAGCCTAATTCTTCTAAATTGATGTGTTTAGGTATAGTGGAGAAAGGTGTATTTGATTTTGTAAAACATGTGCCCCCAGATTTGATGTAACACTTATGCTTTACACTTATGGCATCAGGAAACTCCTCTATTACCTCTACATAGTTAGTTGGTAAACAGTTAAAGCTAAATGCAGATAGAGCATACTTTATTAACTTTTCCCTTTGTGTACTATCTTTTGGCAGTTTTAGTTGTACTCCAGTTATCTTCTTCGTATTACTATTACCCCAATATGCGTATTGTAATAAATCGTTAAACACTAAACAACAACTGTTTTGTAATTGATTGGCAACTTTCACCCACATCTTATGCAGAGGTACAGCATAGAATGGAGCATTTTGAAAGTACCGTTTGTTGTCTTCTATTAGACTTAAACAATCTCTTAAAGGTTCAAACCCTTTATCAAAACCTCTACAATAGTTATAGATTGTTGCCTCTAACCTTGTTATTCCATTCTCTCTAGCTAGTTTAGACGAGAACGTTTCTTTTAGTCTCGCATCTGGACAGTTTACAAAGTTTATTATATGGTTTCCTATACTTTTAATTACTCCAGGGCTTGTAATCTGGCATATAAATTTATTATATATTTTTACCCTGCTATTTACATTAAACCATGTTAAACAGTCTTTACTAACATTATCTACAATAAAATTATATCCATTCTTGTACGCCCCTTGGTAGCAAAAGTTAAAGTTTTCTGTAAGATATTGGCACATTTCCTCTTTATTAAATATTCCAGCCAAATCTAGTGTTATATCGAAATCCATAAGATAGTACATTTCTTTTTCCAGATCTTGCAGTATCTTTGGAAGATCTTCCAACAAATCCTTAATTTTAACATTTGCAAGCTCTATTTTATAGGGAATTGCTATAGGATCATCATACTTTTGTTTAATTTGGTCAATATCTTTCTTTATTATTTGTAACACACCCTCGCTTTGGGAGAATGGTAGTTTGGCCACAACACCATGTCGAGCTAAAGAGAACTTTTTAAATATTCCTCGTAAGTAGCTATTAAACGAGCCACATATTTCCTTCTTAACTTTAAATTTATTCCGAACGTCCCCATCACAATCTGTAACATTGGTTATCTTAACTAACATTATGTTATCACAAAACACATCCGTTATAGATGTTAAGTTATTTAATTTTGGTTCGCCCTCGCAATAGTTTATATTACCTATGTCTGTAAGAAGGTTATTATTACGTAGATTTTCTAATAAAAACCATATACCGAATCTTTCGTTAGTAGGTTTAATACAATTTCCCAATAAATGGCTAACAGAGTACATTTCTTTTATACAAAAAAGTAGCGGAAACATGTAAACAGGACAGATTACACTATAGGCATATAGAGGTTGTAAATATATGGATATTGTATATAAACATAGGCGAGCGGTAAGTGTAACATGTAAGTAGACACCCATATGCAAATATGGAATACCCACTATTAATATAATTCCAAATTCGACTAAATAAGTTTATAGTCTCAATATAATTAACATATTAACTAACGGTGCCATCCCGCATTAGTACCCAAATTGTCGAAATTCTATAATTCTATTCTTAGTCCTTGTATTAGGTTTTGTACTATTAAACCCTACATTCCTATCCTGTGCAGTAGAGTAATATATGTATTTAATACAGATACGCACATTCTACAAGACCTGTACATCTGTTGTATAAGCAGCAGAATAGACGTCTCATTGTGTTGTTGTAAAGTAAAACATAAATTGTGCTGGATACAACCGGCCAAATGTTCGACAGGAAATGTGTTGGAAGTGTATTGCCAAAGACAAATCACATAGTGCAGCATGTACGCAATCCATTACTATTTAGACAAATGTCAGTATTGGTACAACATCCGATATATTAGCCAAACCCAGTCCAAACATTGTGTCCTCAAAATGTTATGATTGTGTTAAATTTGTTTATATTACATATATTTCTTACACAATTTACAAACTATTTTTGTGTCAGTTGACAGAACCTGTAAAGTTGTGTAAAATGGCTGTAAACCAGTATCTGTGCCTGTGTCATAATGTGTTGGAGTGTGTTATTGTGTCTCTGCATTTGTGTTGTTTTATAAACTTTAAATATTACTATGTCCTTATACTCTTACTATTTCTGTTACTATAATATTAATCTTTTACTGTTTGTTTTCCAAGTTTGATTGTGGATTTGGCTAATATATCGGATGTTGTACCAATACTGACCTTTGTCTAAATAGTAATGGATTGATTACATGCTGCACTATGTGGTGTTTGTCTTTGGCAATACACTTCCAACACATTTCCTGTCTAATATCTGGCCGGTTGTATCCAGCACATTTATGTTTTACTTTACAACAACACAATGAGACGTCTATTCTGCTGCTTATACAACAGATTTACAGGTCTTGTAGAATGTGCGTATTAAATACATATATTACTCTACTGCACAGGATGTAGGGTTTAATAGTACAAAACCTAATACAAGGACTAAGAATAGAATTATAGAATTTCGACAATTTGGGTACTAATGTTAATATGTTAATTATATTGAGACTATAAACTTATTTAGTCGAATTTGTGGGTATTCCATATTTGCATATGGGTGTCCACGTACATGTTACACTTACCGCTCGCCTATGTTTATATACAATATCCATATATTTACAACCTCTATATGCCTATAGTGTAATCTGTCCTGTTTACATGTTTCCGCTACTTTTTTGTATAAAAGAAATGTACTCTGTTAGCCATTTATTGGGGAATTGTATTAAACCTACTAACGAAAGATTCGGTATATGGTTTTTATTAGAAAATCTACGTAATAATAACCTTCTTACAGACATAGGTAATATAAACTATTGCGAGGGCGAAACAAAATTAAATAACTTAACATCTATAACGGATGCGTTTTGTGATAACATAATGTTAGTTAAGATAACCAATGTTACGGATTGTGATGGGGACGTTCGGAATAAATTTAAAGTTAAGAAGGAAATATGTGGCTCGTTTAATAGCTACTTACGAGGAATATTTAAAAAGTTCTCTTTAGCTCGACATGGTGTTGTGGCCAAACTACCATTCTCCCAAAGCGAGGGTGTGTTACAAATAATAAAGAAAGATATTGACCAAATTAAACAAAAGTATGATGATCCTATAGCAATTCCCTATAAAATAGAGCTTGCAAATGTTAAAATTAAGGATTTGTTGGAAGATCTTCCAAAGATACTGCAAGATCTGGAAAAAGAAATGTACTATCTTATGGATTTCGATATAACACTAGATTTGGCTGGAATATTTAATAAAGAGGAAATGTGCCAATATCTTACAGAAAACTTTAACTTTTGCTACCAAGGGGCGTACAAGAATGGATATAATTTTATTGTAGATAATGTTAGTAAAGACTGTTTAACATGGTTTAATGTAAATAGCAGGGTAAAAATATATAATAAATTTATATGCCAGATTACAAGCCCTGGAGTAATTAAAAGTATAGGAAACCATATAATAAACTTTGTAAACTGTCCAGATGCGAGACTAAAAGAAACGTTCTCGTCTAAACTAGCTAGAGAGAATGGAATAACAAGGTTAGAGGCAACAATCTATAACTATTGTAGAGGTTTTGGTAAAGGGTTTGAACCTTTAAGAGATTGTTTAAGTCTAATAGAAGACAACAAACGGTACTTTCAAAATGCTCCATTCTATGCTGTACCTCTGCATAAGATGTGGGTGAAAGTTGCCAATCAATTACAAAACAGTTGTTGTTTAGTGTTTAACGATGCATATTGGGGTAATAGTAATACGAAGAAGATAACTGGAGTACAACTAAAACTGCCAAAAAAAACACACAAAGGGAAAAGTTAATAAAGTATGCTCTATCTGCATTTAGCTTTAACTGTTTACCAACTAACTATGTAGAGGTAATAGAGGAGGATGCCATAAGTGTAAAGCATAAGTGTTACATCAAATCTGGGGGCACATGTTTTACAAAATCAAATACACCTTTCTCCACTATACCTAAACACATCAATTTAGAAGAATTAGGCTTAGTGGAAAGTCCTAACCTTACTCCCTACGTTTTAAGAAGCCGGACCAATAAACTGTACCCATACACTATTAAAGAAATAGAGCCACTTTCCAAGCCTTTCTTAGAGAGTTGTTCCAAAAAGAGGAAATTGGAATTAGAAGACATTGGAATATGTGGAAAATACTGTTGCAGAGGAATACAAAGCACAGTTGGCTAAAGAACAAGAAAGAAGGGAAAGAGAGGATAAATTAAAAGATTACTTCCTGCGACGTTGGGAGGATCTAGAGCATTATGGACATTATATAGTGTATGCGTTTGTAGTAAACAACAAGTTTGTGGGAGTGTTGGCAGAAAAGGATGGACAGAGGGGTGTATACTATGTTAAAGGTGTCTGTAAAACTGTGTTTATAGAGATAAATAAGAATAGGGAAGGTTATAGCGTGTTGCCATATACTGGTGATTTGGACATTATTTACCTACCTACCAACGAGCCACTTGCAAGCTTTAACACTAACGGAACCACAACATTTTATGGCAATTCCTTTCCAAAAATAGAAAGTTTCCGTAACAATGGGTGGGATGATGTTGGACAAGAAGACATAGAGGCAATGTTAAATTTAAAGAATGTAGTAGACTGGAGGATTTGGAATATGGTGTGGAATTATTAATAAGCGCTATTAAACAAGTCCAACATAGGGGTAGAAAAAGATATATTGTACAGTTTGAAAATATTCGTAACCTTTATGTCTCCAACCACTGGCTGGAAAGGGAGCTAGAATGTGGGAAGTTTGATTTTAACTACAAAATTAAAATTAAGTTGGATAAAATAAAGACTACTCCAAACAAGCACAAAGAAAGATTAGTGTTTTGTGTTTAGTTGTTTTGGGTTTTAAAAATTTATTTTTGTTATCGCATTGGCTTAAAACATATCAAAAATTTAGGCAGTTCTGACCATAATTGTGGATATATATTACTTATCAGCTGGATGTATATAATAAGCTTGTATTTATTTTTTTAATCCAACCGTAATAGTGAATTTGGAAATGGGGTATTTACTTATGCAATGGCCAGTAATATATTGCATCCAAAGTTTGGTTACGACAAAACAGCACTAAAAGGTAAAAAATATATGGTAAATTTAGATATAAGGGGATATAACAAGTCGAAAAGTAAATAAAGGAGTTATTGGTAGTAATTTACAAAATATAGTTTTGTAAAAACACAAATACCAATGTTAGTTTTTAGGTTGCGGCAAAACAAACAACACATCAACTGTATTATAGGTGGAAATAATATTGTAATTTTAGATATAATAGTTGGGGGCTATAACATATCCAAAAATAAATCAGACAATAAATGCTTAGGACAATATCCAAAGTGTAGGCAAATCGGACAATAAACAGCAAAGTCAGTTTTGGGATTACAGCAAAATGAACAAACAAAAAAGACAAAATACTGTATTGTAGGGGGTAATGGAGCGTGTGGTAGTGTGGTCTTGTTACCTATATAAGAGCTATAACATATCCGAAAATAAATCAGACAGTAAATAAAGAAGTTTGAAATTGTTAGTATATTTTTCAAAATATTTTTTAAATTTGACCATTATAGTTAATTTGTCAAATGTGGATGGTACATATACACTAGCCTAGAATAATGACATATATAAATTTTAAACAAATCAGACCATAAATAAAGAAGTTGCCAATTGGCAGTATTTTTCCAAATTTTTTTAAAATTTAACCGCAATATTTGTAAAATGTGGATGGTGCATATACACTAGCCTACAACAATAAAATATCCAAATTTTAAACAAATCGGACAGTAAATAAAGAAGTTGGCAATTGGCAGTATTTTTCAAAAATAATTTTTAATTTGACTGTAATAGTGAATTTGGGAAATGTAAGTGTAATTTATTAAAACACTTGCCTATAACAATAACATATCCAAATTTTAAACAAATCAGACAGTAAATAAAGAAGTTGGCAATTGGCAGTATTTTTCAAAAATATTTTTTAATTTGACCGTAATAGTGAATTTGGGATATGTAAGTGGAATTTATTAAAACACTTGCCTAGGTCAATAGCATATCCAAATTTTAAATAAATCGGACAGTAAATAAAGAAGTTGGCAATTGGCAGTATTTTTCAAAAATATTTTTTAATTTGACCGTAATGGTGAATTTGGGATATGTAAGTGGAATTTATTAAACCACTTGCCTAGGACAATAACATATCCAAATTGAAGACAAATCGGACAGTTAATAAAGAAGGTGGCAATTGGCACTATAGTATTTTTCAAAAAATATTTTTTAATTTGACCGTTATAGTGAATTTGGGAAATGTAAGTGGAATTTATTAAAACACTTGCCTAGGACAATAACATATCCAAATTGCAGACAAATCGGACCATAAACACTAAAGATAGTTTTTTAGCCTGAATTTGAAAATTAATTTTAAAAAATATAGAGGAGGGATGGGGATTGGGAAAATATATTTAATATAGGCAAGGGTTGGACATTAGTACAGGCCAACAAGGAAACTTGTGTAAGGCGGGAGCTGGCGTCGGTCCAAAAACGGCTCCCCATAAGAATAACATGGGAAAAAAGCGCCGAATAGTATGCCTCTTTGTGGTTTCTCCTCTACTGCCAAACTCCCACAATTTTGACATACAAATTTCGCTTACACATTTATATATAAAGAAATTATGAAAACGAACTATTTATGCTATCGGTCCCAAACCTCTAATGGGAGGGCGAAAAGGCGGTGAGGGGGCCGCGGTTAGTTAACTTAACTTAAAAAATCAATTTTTATCTCTGAAATTACTATCCTTATTTTATATTTTAGTTGTAATAACAACCAACTACTTTATGCTAATTGCTTTCTTAACTTTGTCATTATTTAACCGCATACAATTAATCTATTTGTCCCTTTTTAACCCCACAATTTTAAGTGCTGAGTAATTTTAATACTGAGCCACAAATAATGTAGTACTCCGCCAAAAGAATTTTTTTGTAGTGAATTTTTAATCGAACGTGCAAATTTAGATGCACGATTTCTCATTTTCTTTCGAGAACACGAATGCTTTTGATAAACTCTGCTGTGATGAGGATCTTATTTTTAAATTTGCCTACTTACTGACATTGTTGATGAATGCCACAAATGAACAAATTATTTCAAAAGTGAAAGCTACAATTAATTATTAAAGAGAACTTGAACTTATACTTTTTTCATTTTCGTCCTTCTAGGGGCATTTCTTCTAGTGGAGCGCAGTAACAACGTTTAATGTTGGGCCTTGGCCAAAAAAGCTTGAGAGCCGTTGACAGTGAAAGTGGATGGGTCCCGAGCGGTAAAGTAAAAATGTTGATGAATATTGGTTAGCCTCAACTAACCAGTACATTGAAGATGTATTGTTGAATAAATCGTAACGTACAAAGGGTCTCATATTAAGAGCTCCAGTTACAAAACTTTTCACGTTTCGCAGTAACAACAGGTCTTGGCCAAAAAAGCTTGTGAACCGTTGATTTAAACCGTTAATAGTGTTAGGCAATTCCTGAAAATCATAGAATAACTATCAAAGTTTAACCAGTTAAAGAATGTGCTATATTCCATGAAAGGAGCGTAGTCACTATAAATCTCCAATTTAGTTCTTCGAAGTCGCAGTCTAAAATTAAAGCCACGCCATCAAATAACACCTGGCCGTTAACTCCATAGTACTGGATCAATTGTAAAGGCGCAATTTCAGAATGTATCTAAGTATGATTGCGTTTTAGTAGGTACACAATGATCACATTTAATGTAATTTAACCGTAAAACGGCCCGTGAAATCACCCTAACTTAATAATTTATATCTCCTGGAGGGAAGTTTTTGGAATAGTGGTTTATTGGGTAGCATCCTATAGCAATATTTCAGGGTGGGGAAGTATGTTTTGTTTGGTTATTTTCGTTATATTACTACTAAATATCATATTCAAATCATTATTATATTATTTTACATAAGTGGTATTTTTTGTTACATACAAATAATCAGTAAGTAATGTAGCAAAACAAGGATTATCAAAGGAAACAACGTATGCTTCAGGTCTCATGACGTTGAAATTCTAGCTCGGAACCACAGCCACTCAACATCAGAGGCAGCTCTCATTACAAGCTGAAGCATTCCGCTCTTGTTCGCTTTGAGCTGGTAACGTTTTTCAGTTCAAAGAACGCGAGCTTTAAATTATGCCTAAGCCTTCCATTTGGTACACTTTATCTCCAGGCAGTGTGCCAAATATGTATCAAGCCAATGTCGTAGTTAATTGCCAACAATTGTTTAAATAATGCCTGTACGTTCATATATTTAAATAGCAATCGTTATGAACAATATAAATAAATTGAAGCGCGTATAAATGAATAGAAGCACTGTCGTATTCTATAAATAATTGTAATTTTATCCTAAAAGTAATGTCGAGGTATCGTTTTTATTAATAAAATAACATAAAAACCCATTTTGAGGTATTAAGCTTGGTGACATTTTTCATTGGACTTATAATTTTGAAACAGACCTTTTCATTTTTTATTAGTTCGTTTACTATTGGATAGAATAGAAAGACCTGTTGTATGGATTATTAGGATTTCCTTAATAACTGTTTATCTAATGTTAATAAACAATATATAGTCTATTTACATCAGGACTTAAGATCAGGCTTAAGATATTACATACACCGCATTAATCGTTTATTTTGTGAAATATGACTAAGTATAGCCACAATAATTAAAAAAATAAACATTTTATTTCACTCACCAACATATTTCAGCTTATGAAAACTTTTTAAGTAAAAAATAACGTGACTAAGTTTTTATCTCATTTAAAACATTTTCTCAATAAAACGAGCTAGGTATTTTGAGCAATTTAAGTAACTCTATTTTTCGCATAAAATACATAATAAAAAATATATTTCTTATCTCACTATTGCCCAATATATTCGAACTTATTAAATTCCGAATCAGAAGCACCACGAAACGGTTCGAGATGTACCATTCATCAACAATGAAGGATTAGCGAACTGTGTTTGTTTAGCCCCGATGTGGTTTGTCTATTTCAGGATTCTTTGTTTTAGTTTATCTTCGGTAGAACACGGGTGCACACGTTCTTACATTTCCTGAACTTATTCATATGTAAGTGAATAATAATTTAATGGCATAAATTACATAAATAAATTACATGGCATATATATGAAATACTAGATTTGTGTACAAATATAACGACATTTTTCTTCCATGGAGGTTTTGGTAGTGGACTTTCTAAGTTATTACTACTGTTATATTTTACCAATGAGATCAGTTACCTATGATAGTTTTTGAAAAGATTATGCTTAGCTTATGTATTGATAGTTTACGAAAAGGTTATGCTTAGCTTAGGTATAGCATTACTATTGAAAAAGGGTGAGCAAAAAGGCTACTATTATGGTCGCACCCCCATACAATATATTAAAGAACATTTGAACTTCATTGGCAAAGCTTAAATCAATTAGGGAATGGATAAACAAAATGTTAAATTTTTATTATTGAGTTTAGCAGTCACTCTGACAGATTATTCAATTTGCATAAGCATTCTGAATTACCACACGCATTACATACTTTTGATATATCCAAACTATGTGCGAGTGTCATTTAAATGAAAAATCAGGAGCAGAGTGGACTCCTCCCCCAAGCTCTTATTCGGCCGCCTCAAGCCACGAGCCCTTGAGAGATTTAGTTTCCGGAAGCTTTTAGTTCCCAATCCGGATATCCGGAGACTTGTTCCAGGTCTTGAACCGGAAAAACTCCACTCAAGGAGCAGGATCACTTGAATTAATGGCGAATAATTTTATTGCTGTGCAAGGGAAAAAATAAATGCAACTAAAGTATTGTTTGCTTTTAATATATTGTTTAAAAACTATTATATGAAATAGATACTAAATTGCCGAACTATTGTACGTAATATATGGGTATTAGTCAGCTGAACCTTACTTAATAGCCCAGTCAATAAAGTTTTTAAATTGAAAGTAATTCCCATAAAGCTGAATCTTTGGCAGATAGTAGAACATCTCCAGCCATGTAATTTTGACACTAGTCCCCGTCTTTCCTCCTTTTTCTCCCCCACCACCCTCCAAAAAACATAAAAATACAAGCTTTTACTAAATTGTTAATTTATCCGTTACTATTAATCCAACACAGCTAAATTTTTTTTAGTTTTCTTTGCCCAATTGTAACTAGACGAAATAACAATTGTGTAAATAAAATATTTGTGAATCCTAGGAATTCGAAAAATAAAAGTTAAGGTTTACGTTTTTATTTAAACCTGAAAGCTCTGTTAAACTATTATGTTTATGCATTAAATGTACTAAAATACATGTAAGTAATGTATATAAGTTGCTGATAGAATGAAAGGGATTTAAAAACATTAAACTGGTGTGTCAGCAGTGAACAAATTGTGCAGTTTATTTTATAATAAACCTCTTTGTTCGTTATGAAAGACATATCTTTGTAGCATGTTATGAATTTTCTTTAAAAAATGTATCTCCTCCAAATTAGATTACACATTTAGATTAAACGTTTTTATCTTCCTTACTAATACTTCTATTATTCAAGTCGCCAGATTTAAGAAAATTCATCACTGGATCACGTTTAATATGTATTTTCTGAGTTGAAATTGTAATGGCGATTATTTAATTTAGTTTAAAAGATACGTACTGAGCCCACTGTATAACTATAACAAAAGAATATTTATTCTATTTGTACGAACAAAGAAAATTGTATAACAATCCTGGTTTTAATGTTTGTTCCAAGACTCGTTGACCTAAAGATACCTAACCCTAACCGAAAACTAGTATAAAGCTTCTTGGACACACGCTATGTTACACATACAATCGCAACACAATCAAAATTAATAGTATGTGAAATATTGAACTATTTTTAGTGAATTTCCCCTATAGGGAAGAAGCTATTACCGTAGGTCTCATGGTAAGACTTAAGCCCGAGACCATGACAAATTTTTGTAGGTCCCCAGATGACTAAAACACTATTCGTTCAAATTTATATATATGTGTGTGTGTGTGTGTGTGTGTGTGTGTGTGTCCGTCCGTGAATGCGATAACTTGAGTAAAAAACGTCCGATTTCGATGAAATTTGGCTCAAATGTGTAAAGTGACATTTATGACTTTAAGTTCGAAAACCAGAAAAATCGGGCTATGGGAAGGGGGGTTTATGGGGGTTTTAAATTTTCCAAAAATCAGTTTTTTGCATTTTTACCCTAAAATTTTTAAAACACTTAATTTTGGTTTAGACCATGTTATAGAGCTTAAAAAAACAAATAATATGGTATTTTTAAGTATTAAGCTAGGTTAAGTGGTTGCGGAGAAAATCCAAAAAAACCTGCTCATAAAATCTCCTATGTTAATCTTAAGGGAAAAAGGTTTTTGGCTTTTCCTAAGTTAATTTTAATGTAAACTTCACATTTGCTTTTACCAATCAACTCAGCTCCACAAAACAATCATTTTGGTGTTTAAATTGTGATTCTACGTCCAACCGTTGCAGAGATATTCAAAGTGCTAAACACAGTACGTTGTCCAATGTTATCCTTATGGAGAATAAATAAAATATGATATCTCCATTATTAATGAATGTATATTGATGAAAATTGGCACGTGAAGTCACCTGTATATTGATATTTGCACAAAAAATTGATTTTTTGTTGATTATCCCCGTAGCAGCGAACCTGCGTACTCAGCCCCCATGCTATTCTTATGGAGAATAAGTAAAATGTAATGACTCCCTTAATTATGAAAATAAATTAATAAAACTTGGCAAGTGGCTTCACCTTGTTCAGTTATATTGATATTTGCATAAAAACCCATTTTTTTTAGTTCCTTGTTGCAGCAAACCTGCTTACTCAGCTCCCATGTTATTCTTATAGAGAATAATTAAAATGTTATATAGTGCTTACTTATGATTGAATATTGATTAAACTTGGTATGTGGCTTCACCTACTTAAATTATATTTATATTTGCATAAAAACCAATTGTTTGTGTTCCTTGTTTCAGCAAACCTATGTACTCATCACCAATGCTATTCTTATGGAGAATAATTAAAATAGTATATATCGCTTATATATGAATATATTTTTATGAAACTTGGTATACGGCTTTATATGGTATTAAGACATATATTATGCATTGGAAATTCGCTGAGTACGCAGGTTTGCTGCGACGGGGGTGTTTAAAGTTGTTCAGAGGTTCATTGTCTGCATTACATTGTCCCGCTCATCGCACCGTAGCGTCACGTTGGGGATGTTTGTTTGGCATATTCAGTGAGGTGCTCATTACGACTGGCACGGCGCTTATGAATCGGCATTTCATGATAATGTGCAAAGTTCATTATGTAGAAATTCGGTGGAATATTATTGAATTTCAAAATTGAAATTTTGTTTCACCAATCGTATGACCGTTGTTTCACTAACAAAACTTTTGGTGTGATATATACTGTGATATGCTGTGATGATTGTTCCTATAAGCTGAAAACCACATTATTCGAATGTTTGACCTAATATGTATGTTTTTATCTCTATACGGAACATGGATTTAGTAAATGCATTGCTTGATATAGTTGTTGGTTTACCCATTGACATTGACCTTATGTAAGATATTTAAACCATTAAGATATCAATACATTTCATCAATTAAAAGCCTTACTCTTATTAATGCGTAAAACGTAAAATAACTTTGACTTTAGTATTTAGGAGGGAATGAGCAAGATTTTCCATTTTCCAGACTCATAAAAAAATGTTTGGATTGCCAATTGAATAACAAAATAATATTAAAGAAAGTCTGGTTGGTATAGTGTGAACTATTTTATAAAACATTAAAAGAAAACAAATATGTCTGATGACTAGTTGTTTTTCTGTTAAGCCGTAATTAAGGAGTTATCCTTAGTATACAGGACGAGTTTTGAATGTTTCTTCCTACTTTTTTTACATTTGATCAAATATTAACCTCGGACTACATCCGATCATTGTTTGGTAGTATGTACGTATTTTATTTTAAGTATGTTAAATTTTTTCCTGCCAAATTGAATCCGCCATAATTGTTCTAAGCCAAACGGAAATATAGAGTTCGGTTTATTGATTCAAACGAATACGGAGATTTTCGATCGAATGCGGTTTGGAACTGTATACAAATATAGAAAAAAATAGCGAAGGAGGCATATAAAACTGAGCCTTTAGAAAACACCCACACAGTATAGTTATTCTAAAATAAAAACAATACTTATTACAAACTGGAAAATGGAATTATTCATTCATTATGTTAAGTCTTTGCTTGAGTATAAAGTTGCATATTAAAGTTTCCTGCTAAGTCTTCTATAATTAGTTGGCAAGCCCTGAGAACCTGTCGGAATCTTGGGAAACTTCGGACGGTAACTTGGCCTGCACTTGACAGAAATTAGAAGCTCCATAAAATATTCAGGGACTAAATTGTTACATTCGGTTTTAGGCACGAGACACGAAGCAATTTAAAAAGTAAATACAAACAACTGAATATTTTTTTAATAATAATTTCTCTTTGAAATATATTTTAAGGAAGTTTGTTGGAAAGAGAAATGTATTAGGAAATTTAGGTTAGATTTGCTGGCCGTACAGAGCAAAGAGGTCTATATATCTCGACAACGATCTGAGGAAGATATCGTTTATGTTTTATGGCACCAGTCGCCATTACAAACGGCAGTAGGTATTATACTGCTCGCTTTAACAAAGACTGAGCTACAAATATATCTTCTAGTAAATTGTACAAAAAGGCATTAAACCACAATGGACCAAGAAACAATAGTCGGTTAAATCTGCATATCCTTTTACAAAATTTGCATATGTTCTATACCGGAATTAGAACACTTACTAAAGGTTAAGCTGTCGAGGTGTAAACTTATAATTGTAAAGTTTAAATATAACCTTGTTCCTAAATAATATAGTAATGTGTCCAAAATCCGTCTAGTTTATAAATATATGTATGTTCCTTTTTTATTATAAAGGATACAAAACACAAGATATTAAAGCTGTGTACATTCATATTTTGTAATATAATATGAAATTACTACTTTATATAAATTATATTCAAATATTATATATTGTTGTGTTCAATTATATTGAAAAATTACAGTTGAATTAAAAAATTACAAAATGGAGGTGTTTTATTCGTACTTAATATAGAATTATTGTTACGTGGAGCAATAAACGCGCAAGAATCCATGGATCATCTTATTTTCCCTGTTAGGAGAAGGTCCCGCAGTTTTTTATCGTTCTCAAAGAATTCATGAAATAATTATTTTTCTATTTGTTGCACTTCCTATTAAAAGTAAGTTTTATTCGTATCATAGTTTTGACGATGATTTAAACCAAAAATAACACGAAAACATTTACTCTGGCAATAATAGGACTGCAAACCTGTTCAACACTGGTATACCGAAGTACAATAAGGGCTTTATTTCACAGTTAAAAATAATTACAATGTGCGACAAATTAGACTAATTTACCAACGGAGGTCAACACATCCTTCATAATCGTTAATTGATTATCTTGAATTATTTTGTACTAATATTACATCATCATCGCGCCGTTGAAAACTATGATTACAACTTTTAATATAACAAAAATAAACGGGAGAGTGGATATAATAACACAGATATCTGAATGCTGGAGGTAAGGAGGCTTTCATTGGCCACTTTTCAGAAGTAGGTACTTAACAGGCCAATTGTATTACCTCCATTGTGATGGCGCTTGCTTACAGCATTATTTTATGTTTGACGTTATGGGTCAGTGTCGACCTACAATAGTTTCTAGAAGAGTTTTTGGGTTTATTTGTCAGTCTTGTTTTGTTCCAACCAAGTTTATTACATTTTTCTTTTTATTACATTTGACAGATTAAACATGTTCATATATCGCATATAATCAGAAGAAAAAGAATAATATATTTTAAGCCGTTCAATATGATTAAAATGAAACAAAGGTATTAAATAGCCAAATACGGGAAAACTATTTCTGCTACTATATTATTATTTCATTGTGAGCTTTATTTTTAAGTAGCATTACCCAGTGTTATACAGGAGGTGAAACAGCGCTAACTTACAAAGACACTATACCATATGCTATAATATTCATTCCGTCTTATTAAACTACTATTACGAAACCATAAAAGAGAAACCACCTCCGATACCCATAGCAAGTGGCCGATAGTTCATTTGCTGTAAGTTAATAGATTTATTATTATTATAATTATAGAATCCTGTACGCTAATATGAGTAAGGTTTGTTTGCTTGCTTGCAACTCTGATCTCAAAAAAGGCTCCAACGATTTTCTTAAAATGTTAGAAATAACTAATTTCTGGGATAAAAATTAGATCTAGACAGGTCTCATCTCCAGAAAAAATACATTAATGTAAAACAACAAATAAGAAAATTGGAAGAATTAACATTGGGATTATGGAGCTTAAAATCTAAACAAAAGAATCATAACAGCTGTTTAAAATCAATCAGTGAACTGTCAAAGTAGTAGTAAATACGAGGTTTCTGAGGGCAGTGGCTGAAACAAACTAAAATTACTGAATGAATATAACATAGAGACTGTAGTCATAGCCAAAACGAATCAAAGGGACATTTTAAAAACTATAATAACAATTGTAGTGAACTTAAACATTCAGAAAAGAGGCAAATGAGCTCGTCACTATTTATTACAGAATTACGTATAAAATTGCGATGTCATCATACATTTTGCAATTCGAATTAATTATTTTCTAAAAATTCATACAGTATGAATCATAAAAAGGCTATTACAAACGAATTTCGAATATCCCACTAATTTATAGATTTCTAAAATTTAAAGTCCAGTAAAATTAAGTAAGGTTCCAAATGTATTACGGAAAGAAAAAATCGTAAAAGTGATATAGATTTTTCTACTTATCATGTTTCGCTAATAGCCAGAAGCTTTTCGTAGCATATCTGTAAAGATAACACATACGTCAAAAGAATTCATTTCTAAAATTTTTGTATTTTCCCGAATATACATTTAAACAAATTTACATAAGTGTAAACGAAAAATTATGGCTCGTGAGGGTTAAACCGAATTTAACGCTGTTTTAAACTGTGAGTAAATCCACCGTCACAATGTCAAAGGACCGAGGAACCACATTTTCTCTCTTCATGTTTTCACATTTGGAGGGGTTTAATATTGTGTCGATGTTTTTTAACTAACGTTTTATTATTTACTAAACCATAAGGACCAAATACATATGGTCTCATATACGTAAGGCCAAATATGAGTTCATTAACGTTTTATTATTTACTAAAACCAGAAGGACCAAATACATAAGGTCTCATACATAAGACCAAATATTAGTTAATTAAAGTTTTATTATTTACTAAACCATAAGGACCAAATACATAAGGTCTCATACAAAAGACCAAATATTAGTTAATTAAAGTTTTATTATTTACTAAACCATAAGGACTAAATACAAAAAGTCTCATATACATAAGACCAAATATTAGTTAATTAACGTTTTATTATTTACTAAACCAGAAGGACCAATACATAGTAATAATTTCCGTCACCTTTCGTGTACAAAATGATGTTATGTTACTGAATAAATAAATAAACTGTAACAACCAGTTGCGGGAAAAACTAATAATAACAAGTTTGTTTTAGATGTTCTAAACATAATAATTATAAACAAATATATTATTTTACTTTTGAAAGTAGTTATTCAAATTCAAAATAAATCTCAATCCAGCAAAAAAAAAACTTAGAGAATTTCCCCTATAGGGAAGAAGCTATTACCGTAGTTGGCATGGTAAGACCTAGGCCCGTGACCATGATAACTTTTCGTTTTGAGGTCCCCAGACCCCAAAAACACCATTCGTTTGAAACTGTATATATATAGCATTAATATATATGCATACTATGCATATATTATGTATATATATATATTAGTTTTAAGCATAATTTTATAAACAGAGTACCCTTTTAGGTTTTAACATAATATATATATATATATATATATATATATATATATATATATTATATATATGTGTGTGTGTGTGTGTGTGTGTGTGTGTGTGTGTGTGTGTGTGTGTGCTATAACTCTCGTAAAAAAGGTCCGATTTTGATTAAATTTGGTACAAACGTGTAAAGCAGCATTTATGACTTTAAGCTTGAAAACCAGACAGATCGACCTATCCAAAGGGGTATTTTGGAGGGGTTTTGTACCCCAAAAATGGGTTTTTTGAGTTTTTTACACATAATTTTGGAAAAAGTGAAATTTTATTTTTCCCCATTGGAATTATCTTAAAAAGACGCAAAATTTGGTGTTTTAATCATTGCTCTACGTCAATTGGTTACTGAGATATTGAAACTGCTAAACACAGTACGTTGTCCAATGCTATTCTTATGGAGGGTAATAAAAATCGTATATCTCGCTTATTTATCAACTTATCCTGACGAAACTTGGTATATTGCTTCATTTAATTGTGGTCTATTGATATTTGCACAAAAACCCATTTTTTGGCCGATAGTTCCCGTAGCAGCAAACCTGCATACTCAGCCCCATGTTATTCTTATGGAGAATAAGTAACGTGTAATCTCCTTTAATTATGAACATAAATTAATAGAACTTGGTATGTGGCTTTGCCTAGTTGAGTTATATTGATATTTGTATAAAAACCCATTTTTATTGTTCCTTATTTCAGCAAACCTGCATACTCAGCCGCCATGTTATTCTTATGGAGTCGGAAAACTCCAAACCCATTTTTGGGGATTAATCTTTCAAATTTTGAGTTTTTGGGCTCAAAAAGGGTCAGAAGAGACTCTTATGTAAAATTAATGCATGTAATAAGATGGGAATTAGTGAGGAGAAAGTTATGGAGAATAATTAAAATGTCATAAATAGTTTATTTATGAATGTATATTGATAAAACTTGGTATGTGGCTTTATGGGGTATTAAGATAATATTATATGCATTGGAAATTCGCTGAGTATGCAGGTTTGCTGCTACGGGAGTATTTTGGTATAAATTTCCTTTTTTTAGTTGGAAAAGTAATGTACTACAGAGGACGAGTCATGGCGAGTCAGCCGCATTCCTCAGATGGCTTGGCAAGAGGATTGTTCTTTTACGTAATAAAGGGATATGAGAATCCACATGTCTTGGCATTCTAGGTTCATTCCTTGGGAGACCATATCATATCTCTTTCACCTTTCATCAGTGCAAGAATGTTTAGTTAAAATACATTTTTATCGTGTATCATTATTATTATTTTGTTCCTCTTTAACAAATCAGTTTTGGTATAAAAGACACACATTATTGCCAAAGAAAGGGGAGTATAAACTCAGGAGATTTACTTCTTTATAAAACATCATAATGCGAAGCATCAATCTCCTTGAAAGGACCCAATATCCTGTTCGAAGAAGCAGCTGAGCCTAGTTGAGTCACACGCCTTCAGCGTTGTGATCGACGGATATTAAATGTTTGTGTGGATTGTATAAAAACAAGTGCATCTTCGTATACCTGATATGCTAACAAAGGTCGAATTACAATAAGCAATTGGAACCATTACACGTTTTTATACTTTTATGAATGATAATATGTCGGTGTCTTGTGTTTTATTATTTACTAATCAACTTTTTTGTAGCATATTAACTTGGGAAACAATATTATACATGTATTTTTAACAACTTAAAACAATATAAAATATGTTTACTCATAAATCGATTACCTTGTACCAATGAATTTTGTATGTGAGCAGAGTATAAATCTGTAGCTATTAAGACGAAAACCCGATCAAACCTCAGGCCAAACTTCTACACCTAGAAACATAACATTTGGGATGGTTACTCTTTCCATAACGATGGTAACCACTAGGAAGGGTTTTTGTTTTCGCAAAGCGCTCTGGGTCACGTGTCTTCAAAGTTGCCATGTTATTGCTATGGACATTCACTTTTAGCGAATTTCCCCTATAGGGAAGAAGCTATTACCGTAGTCGGCATGGTAAGACCTAGGCCCGGGACCATGATAACTATTCGTTTTGAGGTCCCCAGACCCCAAAAACGCCATTCGTTCGAAACTGTATATATATATATATATATATGTGTGTGTGTCCGTGAGCACGATAACTCTCGTAAAAATTATCCGATTTTGATGAAATTTGGTATAAACGTGTAAAGCAACATTTATGACTTTAAGTTCGAAAACCAGCCAGGTCGCTCCATCCGAAAGGGTATTTTGGGGGGATTTTGTACCCAAAAAAATGGGTTTTTTGAATTTTTTACATATAATTTTGGAAATAGTCAAATTTTGGTTTTTACCATTGGATTCGGCTTAAAAAAACACACGATTTGGTATTTTGATCATTTCTCTACGTCAATTGGTTACCGAGATATTGAAAGTGCTAAACACAGTACGTTGTCTAATGTTATTCTTATGGGAAAAAAGAAAAATTTTATATCTCGCTTATTTATGAACGTATACTGACGAAACTTGGTATACGGCTTCATCTGGTTGTGAACCATTGATATTTACTCAAAAAAACAATTTTTTTCCAAAGGCTCCCGTAGCAGCAAACCTGCGTACTCAGCCCCATGTTTTTCTTATGGAGAATAAGTAACGTGTTATCTCCCTTACTTATGAAAATAAATTAATGAAATTTGGTATGTGGCTTTACCTAAATGAGTTATATTGATATTTGTATAAAACCCCATTTTTTGTGTTCCTTCCTTCAGCAAACCTGCATACTCAGCCGCCATGTTATTCTTATGGAGAATAATTAAAATGTCATAAATCGATTATTTATGAATGTATATTGATGAAACTTGGTATGTGGCTTTATGTAGTATTAAGATACATATATATGCATTGGAAATTCGCTGAGTACGCAGGTTTGCTGCTACGGGGGTATTATTTTATCAGGTGATAACGAATTTATTCATTATTCAAAATAGTTTAAAATGTTAACCACAGAATGCAGCACTCACTACTGGTGTATTCCCCAGATTAATCAGAATACTAAACCAGCAAGCCAGCAAGTGTGAATTATTTTCTAAGTAAGTAAGTGTTTTTAAGAAGGTATTTTACCACAGATTTTTAAAACATATGTAATGAATTGGGCAATTGCTATGTTTGGTTTCCCATGTAAGAGTAAAGTGCAAAGGATATACATATTTAATTTTTGTTTGATTTGTATAAAGATCAAATTGATTAAGTTTAAATTACCTTATTTCGTGGAAAGATATGCTAGATTAATTAATTTTTCATTTTCCAATAACTAAAATAATGTTTAATCTGATTTTGCCAAAAATAATTCGAAACAATTACAGCAAGTATTAAGATATTATACAGTTACGAGTACTGTATATAATATTTAACAAACAAAAATGCAGTTATAAACATGTCAATTATTAAGCATTAAAAACAAATAAAAACTAATATAAATTTTCATGAAACAATCATGGTTTTACGATGATATGGAACATAAACCAACGTAAAACTTGCAAAGCCTTTCAAATAAACGTAGTCCTAACGTTGAAAAGGTAATATTTCAGTCCCTACACCTATCAAACTTAACCTACTTGCTTATAGAATAGAATAGAATATTTTTATTTTCTCATGATACATAACGAAAATACATAGTTGTTACTTTATTTAAAATTATGCAGCTTGTTTGTAACTTAAATAAATAATAAATGTCCATTTTACTTGTCAGGCTGACATAAAAATAAAAATAAAATAATGAGAAAACAATAGGGCCTCTTAAGGCAATGCCTGTTATGAGGTTCCATCACTTAAATTAAAATAACATAAAGTAAGCGAACAGAAATGATCGAAATATAATAAACACAATTGTCTCAGACAACCTATGTGTATAAAAAATAAAAAATAAATACAAAATTAAATATTTTACGTGCCTCATAAACTCATAAACACTGAAATTAAGCATGGGCTCAATGCATAAAAACTAATTACAGAAAATAAATAAAACTGTATTTGTATATTCATATAGTCTATCATATAAATTATACATGTATTATAAAATTCTAAGGTTTACTCTTTCAAACCGCGCACCGCACTTGTGCCACCAGGCGGCTCATGGCCCTCCCAGGAGGCTTGCCTGAGAGGGATTCTTGCTTATCTGAGAGGGATTCTGATTTTGTTATTAATATAAAAAGTTAACCTTATTTGTTTAATTTAATTTTAATGTTTTGGTTGTTGTTAAAATTGTTGTTGCATAACCGTTGGCGTCTTGAGACTTTGGTTTAAAAATCATACGTTCTATTTCTGGGGCGTCCGCAAATATTTTGAATTTAAACTGTTTCTCATGAAATGTGAATGCGTTTATTTATAATGGCCTTATAGGAATATGTTTAGGTTTAGTTTTTATGCTACTCTTTTTTATTTTATACTCTTTTTGTTATTTTTGAATAGGTGGTTTTATGGAAACCCTATGGAAAGGTTTTATCTTTCAAAACTATAACATTTTATCTATCAGATCAAGGATTGTTTTATATTTTGTAGCAGATTTTAGGCATGAGGTATGCGCGAGGCAAATTTATTTATTACGATTTTACGAATTGGTTGTGTTAATTATACCTTACAAGATTTATTTGCTTGAATAGTTGTTGATATGGGAAGTTATTTAAAACACATTAAGATGTGCTTATACAATTATATTTATATTTATAATTCCTAAAAAAGTGTTCATAAATTTTTTTGAAAGGTTTACATAAAGAAGATATGAATTTAAATTTAATTTTCTGTGCAGCTCGGAATGTAACGAAATACGACGTCACTTTGGAAGGTAAACAGTGTCTAACCGCATCTAAAATCATCTCTACCTTTTTGCATATTTATGAAGTCTTGAACATTTGTTTTTGTTCCATTTAGTTACTAAAATGGATGTATCGTATCAAATTATATAGCGTTTTAATATCCCCTCTAGTTATCTTATGTTACTTTTCAATATGTTAAATACAAATAAGTAGAAATATAAATAAATCACCAGCTTGATTTCCTGAAACAATTTACTTTCTGTTTCAGAATAAGCATCACTACAACATACCAAGGTAAATACATTTGTTTATAAATATTAGGATAATTTTTTTGTTTAAGATAGCAATTAAAATTAATTTAAGAAGAAAATCCATTATTATTAGATATTAATTATTTTATGCTTTTGGACTCTCTCATAGTGCTGCCTGCTGCGTTTTATCAAATTTGAAGTATTCTGATCTGGTTAACCTATTAAGTTAAAGCAAAGCAATAATTAAATAATATCAGAGGATACGATTACCTTGTATTGACTAAAATATTACGCTAATTTTAATAGTTTGGGACTTAAAAGCTAACTTTATTTTAAAGCTATCATCAAATATGTTTTCATTAAGGTTATCGCATTAATTTTATTTTACCCTGGTTTGTATTGCGTAGTTAACTATTAAAAATACTTTAAAGTAGATTTAATTTACCACTTACACATATTCATTACAATGAACACCGTAGTTTCATTATGTCAAAATTAGATTTATCAAGTATATGCCTCATCGCTATATATTTTTCAGTCTATTTTAATAAAGATTACCTGAGTCGTTATAGAAACTTATAACCAATTTAACGCGTAACGTATGCGAGTGTGAGGATCAAATATTTATTCCTGGAGAAAATCGTCTGTTTAGTCTTCTAGGATTAGTGTCTTAAAATTAATAGATGATAATTAGTCATGTTTAGTTTCACCGTTTAAAATTTTCGGCGTCTAGTCAGTAACACAATGAAAACAATTTTTAATACCGTATTTAGTCTATTTAAATTCATCACTTTTTAAAGTTTCAAATAACTTTTATAGTTAACTTGTAACTTTTAGCCAATTTACCAACGGAGGATTTTTACCTTCGAACCACCTTACCAACGAACCAACCACCGAACCAACATGATTTTTTTGAGTTTTTTGGTGCTTAGCATATAAGCCGGCCAATGACCTTACCACCAATAATGGTTTGGGCACTCATATCCTTTTATCTGAAAAATCATCTTGTTTACTTAAAATAATAGTATGATTTCACTACTAGTCACGAAAGTGACCTATTTTGCGACAATATATCATTTAACACTCAAGGTGAAGCCGAGACTGAGCCTGTCCCAAAATAGGACTTTTGTGACGAGTAGTGAACGATACTTTTCATCACGATGCAAATAACCACCCTAAACTTTACAAAATTAACTGATACTTCATAGTTTATTAATTTTCCATAAGTAAACACACCACGGTTTTACAATTCATTTTAGTGTTAAAGTCAGTTGTTTGGACATATAATTGTCAAAACAAATAACGATATCACACTGGTGCTCCTCTTGAGCAAAACGGGAACTTAAATTGTTTAGGACAGGAAATATTTTGTTTGGGACGGACAAAGTATTGTTTGGAACAGGAAAAGTAATGTTTGGGACAGGCAAAGTCAGCTGATCATTTTTTTCGTTTTTTTTTACAAGGAAATAGATAATTTTCGTAGATCTCAGCTGCATGGTATTTTCAAATACAGAGCGAAGAAAAAATACTAACATTAGCCGAAGTATGACTGAATGGCATATAGTGGCATATTAGTTAACACTACTTTTTCATTACAGTTTTAAGAAGTCCATATTATACAAATACTTTATCCAAACGTTTAGTAGTAGAATTTTGTCAATTATATTTTGCATTAAAAAAGTAAAATTAATTATCAATAAAAACCAAGTATCAAGACGTTTCGGGATCTGGAACCTGATCCCGTCTTCAAGTGGAAGGAATACCTAGAACATAGAAAGACATTTTGTTGTTCTAGATCAGAATAGAATCCGTTTAAGATAACATAACATAACATGTTTAGAACAAACACAACAGTTTAGGGAGCAGATTACAGGTCCCGAAACGTCGTGAATCTTTGTTTTTACTAATAAGTGATGGAAAATGTCCGCAATAATTCCTTAAATAACATAAACATGTCATCACTAAAAATGAATTATAAACAAAAAATTATCAATAATTATTGATATATTTTTATATTTAACTTACATTTTACGATAGAAGAAATAGTTTTGAGCAGGAAATACTGCGATTTGAAACTTAGCTATCCTGCTTACCTTACTTTTCAAAACACATAATTTCCTAACATTAAGGATATTTCAAGGATTTGATTTGTCCAAAGAGAAATGCTGATTATTTACTGCGCGGAAGAAAGATCAATTGAACAGTTCGATAAAACGCACATAAAATCAGCTAGGATTTTATTCATTCTATTTATCCATTTATTCATTATTCACTCAGTACATTCTATTTGGATTGTTGAAATTTGTACACTTACATTTCAACATGTTTATCCAGATTGATTATCCTTCAAACTATTTACAATCTATCGCCTGATAATGTTTTGGAAAGTTACTGTAAATAGTTTAACTTTACAATGTCTCTGTTATTAGCACGGACATTAATCGAAATTTGGTTTTGGTTTTAATTCAAAAAAGCTAACCAGTTACTAGATACCAAACTCAATATAAGCCACCAAGGCAGTCACTTTAAAGTTGTTTATGCTAACGATAAATTTTACGACCATTTAAATTATAGATTTAAATTTAAAATAGTCTTTCTTTATTATATTGCGATGGTCTCTCTTGGCTAATGAATAAATAAATTGATAAAATAAAATAATAGTATTAAAATTACCTGGCCTAAGAGCTTTCCTAGAAAATATAATTTAGTGTGCGCACTGTAGCTTTTGATCAACATAAGTGGCAAATCCGATTGAACTGTTTGTTTTTCACTACATTTAATTGATAATTTATCGATATTACAAACGCTGACGAAAGTATAGTTTTTTTTTAAGCTAACCCAATAAAAAACAATGTTTGATTAACCATGAGTTTTTTAAAACTAAAATACTGAATTTTAAATATAAAATAAACACAAACATATAAAGCCCAAATTTTATTTCTTCGTAGGACTTTAAAAACGAACAGTAAAACGAAATTTTAATGTTAACAATAAAAAGAAGAATAACTCTCCCGGAACGCTCTTTGTCATCTCACATAAAAAAGAGTCGGAAACGACGTTGGGAAAATAGAAAGGATATTATGTCAGTATCAAATTAC
The DNA here is from genome assembly GCA_963675035.1 of Allygus modestus. NCBI lineage: Eukaryota > Metazoa > Arthropoda > Insecta > Hemiptera > Cicadellidae > Allygus > Allygus modestus. The sequence goes on along the minus strand of OY776116.1, from coordinate 72,367,969 downwards.
GTTTTGTGAAAGATGCATTTTCTCAGCACTACGTCAAATGAAACCCGCAGAAGAAGAGAGCGCAATTAATTGTACTGCGTTCTATTAAAAATGCATCTTTCATAACAAAAGTTGCATTAACTTTCTTGATTACTTTTTTGTTCATGCTAAACAATTGTCTTCCTCATTGAAGTGGTTTATCTACGTGTATATTAAAGTTAAGGATATAGTCACTAAACATTAAATACGTCGCATGTTTTGAGAGGTTCCCAGGCTCTTTTGCCTTACTTTGCGCGTCCTCATAAACTACCGATCTGAGCTGCAACGTAATCAGCAAAGCAAGGGGTTAGCCGATTACGTTGTACAGTACTGATGAAATTTACTACCAAGGATTAAGATTCAAATCCATGACCGCTGCAATGAATCCGGAGTCCGTCACAAAATATTGAAATATTTGTACTACAATTTACTCTTACGCTCTGTGTTAAACATAATTTTGTAGGTACATTTATAATTATTTATTAAACAAAATCTTTCATTCAAAAATTTGAATTTTTTAAAGTCTTCAATTCGACTAGAAACTGAAGTTATGGCCCTAGTACTATGCTTTATTTCATCATGTGGTTTATTTAAGGAATGCATTTTGTAGAAAATAATATGCAGCTTTAAATAAATTTTGCATTGCATTGTAAGAACAATATTTAACAATATTTATAAGAACAGTATAACAATATTTACATCTTTACAACCTGTAGGAAATAGTACATCAGTCAAACCATTGGGGTGATGATGATCTGTTCATAAAAGCAGGTTCAGCATATCTCGACACGCATGAATCAGCATTCCGTGACATTCTGCTGAGTCAAGACAGTGTATAATTCATAAATCTCTGAATTGCAAGCACTTTTACAGTCTTTGCCTTGAAATGAATATGGTTTTCAATGTCAGTAGTCACAATTTAATAGTATGTCGAGTTGAATTCATTTATATAATTTTATCTCATAAGGATGGGAAAAAATGCCCTCTGAGTTATTTTGAAGCATTGTTAAAAAATATTAATACATTAGAAACAGTCTTAATGATGCGAATTTAAAATTTAATTAAACATTTACATTTCATTTCAAATATCACTCTAAGGGGCGTATTCATTAGTCATTGCAGCCCCGTAATGAGTTTTGAAGTTGAATTTCTTGAGTAATTTTCTTAATTTTGACTCGAGCATTTCTAATCTAAAGTTGTTTGACATGATAGCTTATTTACTACATCATTCCTCGGAATTTTCAATTACTAAAATAACTTTGTCCAAGCTGAGAGATGTGTTGGAATCCTGTAGTATGGTTTTCCGACAGTTATAAATAGTTATGTATGCAACTTTTTCTGGTTATAGTTTGTTTTCGCAAAAGCAGATGAAACTCATTAATTTTAAAATATGTTATATTACATTTTTGTGTTTAATTTGTTGACTTGTGTTTTACGATCTTTATTATTATTGATATAAAACTGTAGTTTATAAACACTAAAAAGGTGCTAGCAAGATAAAAAATAGATTTAAATTCAATTTTAGGTTAACTATGCTGCAAGGTGGAAAGTGGTTAGATGTATGATAAGTTCAATTCGTCATGAAAATATTATTCCTAACTGTAGAATTATTATTGAGGTATTATCATGTTCATAGATAAAACCCATTTCTGAGTATTTCACTTCCACCAACTATTTCAAAGTATTTAAATATGTCTCCTTTTTTTGTTAAAACAAAAGTATGTACAAAGTTGGGCTGTATTTCTGAATGACGGTGATACAACTACCTACCTTAATGTACTTAACCCTCTTGTGTATACGTGGTGTTTCAGAGTTTCAAGGAAAACCTTTACGAAATTCAGTGACAAGAACTAAATTTAGATAACTTTGGTTCTATATAAATACAATTTAAAACACTTGTTATATATCTAATATTATTAGTACAGGCAAGTATTATTTACTATCGGAAGCCATGCCCTTCAGTATTCTCTTTACAACTACTTATATCCAAACAAACTTTAATTTAGCATCAAGAAAAATTATTTTGCACAACAAATTTAGTTTTAAGCTTACAACAACAAATATTTTTTCTCAGATGCCAGTGAGCAAAGATTACCCCCATTGACAGACGGCATTTAGGAAAATATGTTTTTGCGCCACAATTAAATACTAAACGAACTTTTATAACTCAATTTCACCGATTTTACTCCCATGTAAAACATTTAAAGAACTTCTAAATTAAATTTTCTCTGGATTACTCTTCAAGGATATTGCACCTTTTATAAGACTTGCTATGACAAGTAGTGACGGCTCTTTTCCGTGATTCGGTTCTTTCAAATCAGTTCAGTTCAATGATCCGGGTCATGACCGGGTCATCTCGTTCATTTAGATCTCGCGCGGTTCGCACTGATCTGTGAGACGTTTTTGTAGTTCAAGCATCACAGGAGCTCGTTTTTAAGTTATTTTGGTTGGTATAGAGTCGATCAGCATTTTAAATTACCATATTTAATTTTTAAGCGAGGTATTAATGTTAGCTTATTGAAAATTAATGGTTTCTTAACGCAGCCTAATCTATTGAAAAAAAAGTTAGGAAGCGACGCCTAACTAACTCATTTGGCGACATTTCCCAAGCTCGTCTGTTTGTTTTGGTTATTCGAGGTTACTGTTGTGGCTGTGAGTTTAAATCAAAAACACAACAGCTCCGGTGATCTAAAACAGCACCATTCATATTTTTTGTCTAGCTACCACGCTAGAAAAACATTTCAATCAGTCTCAGGTCAATGAAACAGCTTAACCAAAGTCGTTCAAACAGCTCATATGACCCACAAGATCTGTTAAATTCTCGGGTCAGTTTTCAGATCAATGAAACGGCTCAATTCAGAAACGGGTCATGGTTCATTCAGATCAGTCCGTGATCCGGATCAGTGATCCAGTTCGTTCATGAGCTGCTCATCACTAATGATAAGTTAAAAAAGTAATTGGATTAAACATATTTGTTTCCCAGTGTTTTACCACCGGTAAAACCACTTTTACTCTTATTGGGGTACAATTTTAATATTAATTCCCACTTCTCAAGTCTTAAGTCAATTAACTTGGAGAATAAAGTGGCCATGCATAATTTGTTGCAGCCTAACATTGCTTAGAACAGCCAGAAGTGCTCATAAACTCTTAAAAATGTTTAACTCTCTGCAATAAAAAAACAAACTATATTTACTTTTAATTAAAAAAATTTGTATTTCCTCCAATTCTGCGCTTTGCAAAACGAATCAGATTAAAAAAAAATGTTTATACTTTAGTTTTTATGTTTTTTTTCAAGACTTGGTTTCATATGGATTATCGACAAATATATGAGAATATGACTACAAAATAATTTTATAATTCGAAGTAATGAAAATCATAATCCTTTATTAGACTTAGCACAATTATGTAACTGGAAAGAGATTAAAAAAGCTAGTTACAGCTACTCAAATATAGTGGTTACTTTGAAAAAAATTACAGATAAATGTTTACAGTTTCTGTAACCTACCTAGAAAAACAACATTCATAAAATAAACGGTATCAGGAAACTGACACATACTTTCTCCCTTTTAGTACAACTTTAATGAATAAATTACTTTTTATTTACCAAATATAGAATACAAAGCACAGTCGAATGTACAGAAAATCTTGTAAACAAGTTGTTTTAAAAAACATCCACCCAAATTCCTGCTTTGGAGGCACTACATAATCCATTGCTACACTCGTGGTTTTAAGAGGGGAAATGCCCCCTATTCCCCCCCAGGGATATTAAGGGGCAACATATTTCAAATTTCCACTGTTGGCCAATGCTAACTTGACAAGCATATCAAGTTTGAATGCAATTTATCAGTATATAAGAGAGAAATAGTAATTTTTGTATTCCCCATAAGAATAACATTGGACAACGTACTGCGTTTACCGCAAAATTAAAATTCCAATTTTCTCCGCAACCAGCAATCGTAGAATAGTAATTCAAAATACTAAATTATTTAGTTTTTTGAGCTCTTTTTAATGGTGAATAGTAATATTTTTAAGAAAAATCCAAAAAACTTAATTTTTAATGTTTTAAGTCCTGTAATTTCTGAACCCGCATTTTTACAGACATGCGGGTGGTGTCATTTTATTGGAAAACTAAAGTTATACAAACGACCAAAGTTTAATCAAAATCGTTAGAGCCGTTTTTGAGAAATTTTGATTTTTCATGATTTTTGGTGGTTTTTGGGGGATAATTACCCTTAAAAATCAAAAATTCAAAAAAATGAAAAAAACGCCTGGAGATATCGTGGATTAGTACCTACATACCAAATTTCATAAAAATCGGCCCATTGGTTAGGGCTCTAGCTCTGTACACATCCACACAGACACACACACACACACACGGACACACACACACACACACACACACAGACAGACATCACGTAAAAACCACTTTTTTGGGTTCAGGGAGCACCAAAACGAATATTTCCACTAACAACTCAAATTCGAAAATTTTTACGAAAACAATACTTTCTCCATATACTATGTATAGGGGGAGAAAGTAAAATGTGTTGGCATGCAAAAGGGAGAAATAGTGGTCACCTACTGTTTACCGATAAGACCGAAACTTACGTGTGAGAAACTTAAAATTCTTGGAATGTAAAAATTCGTAATTTTTTATTTTTCTAGGAATTTTAAAACTGGGGATTCAGTTTACTTTGTTATTTAATCTTGTTCTTACGATTTTCAGGAAGTTAAAAATAATTAAGTTAAGACAGGTCTTAAAGCCGTTCAGCGTAACTTGGTTAGGTCGTTTAAACTAATTAAAAACATCTTAAAAAGATTATGACGCAATGAACTGAAGAAAGACTTTAGCATTCATCTTGGGAACTCGAGGTAAGCTTAAAAGCTTTATTTGTTCAAGACTTTATGACATTTATTGTACCTTTAACTTTCTGTATCTAAAACAGTCAGTGTACGAAAGTACAGTGGCGGTTGTAACATATTTACTGTATTCTTAGGTATACTAGTTCGCAATAGCCATCGTCAGTAAATTCAAACCTCACTGGGTATTTTTTTATAATGGATCAGATTAGGAGAACATTATTTCCTTGATTTTTATCATCTGATAAATTCACAAACATTCAAGGGATTTAACACAGACACGGATGTAAATAATATAATAAAAGGTCCTATTTACTGTAATAAGGTGATGTGTATTGAATGAGTGGCCTGTTAAGTGTTCAATTTTACAAGGAGACGAGACACTCGGGTTTGAGAAATGAATAGAATAATACAATTTTCAATTTGAGAATAGTAAATATTTTCTAGTTTATTAATGTAAACTACAAATTAGTGGCTAATTGCATCAAGTGCCCGACATTTTAATCATGCCAATAGGTTATATTAGTTTGTTATATTCGTAAAATTACAGAATTATTGAAATAAAGGCAAAACCTATTTACCCTTTACAACGGGTCCAATTATTTTCATGTTTATCCCACAATTAACTTATAACTTATAATTCATGAATAACTTTTATTATAACATTCCCAAATACAAAGATTCTTTAAATCAAATTTACTCGTTTATTTAAGTAAATACTGAATCGGCAACACATAATTGAAAGAATTCGTTTTTACAACTGCCAATTTGTAGGTAACATCAACATCAAAATCTTGAATAGACAAAAACTTTTTGCAGTTGAGTTTACCAATTTAATAGTGTACTGTTTAATTTGGCATCGTATCTTTGTACCAATAATAATAGTATTTCAAATTGTTTTGGTACTCAAATTGCGTAGATTTTACCAACAAATGACCAATTAGCCTACTAATTTATAATTCCGAATTCTTCATGGGACGTAATATTAAATGTATGAGATCAAAATTTAGAGTCACCTGCACGAAATTATGATGATTCATAATGTTACCGTCTCCAAAAAAGATTCAAAACCAATATCGTGGAAGGAAGGCAATATCATCTTCGACGACGAGACCGTGGTGTATCCTTAATAACAACAAAATGTTTAATAAGAGTATTAGTCCCTTGAACACTCAGGAATGTAGATTTAAAACAAGTGCAAGTTGTCTCTTTATATTTTCAATTTACAAGTTTTAGATTTTATCTCGCAGTGATTTTCGTTAAGTTTATTGTTATTGGAAGCTATAAAAACCAATATAATGTTTTATTTTACACAATTACCCAAAATGGCTTAATCTTCTGTTGTTTCTTCGTAACACATTTAAGACGTTTTGCTATTTCTCCTTAGAGTAAAACTGTGCCTTAAAATGTGCAGTTTTTATGTACATACATATCAAGTTAATTTGTTACGTTGTAGAAAGACATGCTCCACGCTGAGGGCTGTTGTGCATTACGAGCACCAACAGTAAGAATTATTAAGGAGTATTTCTTTCGAGGATTAAACAGAAATAAAACCTAGATAACTTAAAGATATCTTGAAAACAACACTATTATGTGAGATTAACCAATATCTAAATTGATTCATGCTATTTGCCTCCTGGATTGATTGTTTGACTTAAAACATAAGGTTTTAAAAACCTTATTATAACCGAAAAACCTTGTCGTCGACAATCCACTATTTTACAAGATTACTAGTTTCGGGACTAGTGTTGACCCTTTATCAAATCTATATGTATCATATAAGTTAAAATATAACTTATAATAGTGTATAAGTTATATACGATACACGATAATTCATCGTCTTGAGGTCTAAAGATTTCAACACTAAACATAAATTTGTACATGACAAAAAACATTAAACATTTCAAGATTCACAAAGAGTGTACATATTGTTTCCCAAGTGTGCAATCAATGTGAATTTTTAAATGTTTAATGTTTTTGTGTCATGTAAAAGGTTATGTTTAGTGTTGAAAATGTTTTGAACCTCAAGACGATAACATTATTGTATCTTCTGTGATACACAGACATTTGATAAGGGGACAACCGTAGACCCGAAACTATTAATCTTGTAAACTAGTGGATTGACTACGACAAGGTATATAACCGTATCTTTTAAGCAATATCTAAAACCGTTATTTACGGTCTAGATTGGTGGCATTTAAACAGTAATTTATTGCTTTCTTACAAAAAGAGTTTTGTAGACGCTACGATTTGTTTTGTTAGTGAATGAATGATCATTAAAATATTTAATAACTATAAAAGAAGTGTAAAACTTTAGTTTAAAAGGTATAAGAAAAAACTAAAGTTAAACAATAACGAAACAGACTTCACAGTCAAATAACTTTTTTAAGGTAGCCTAATTGTGTGTTCACTATGGTTCTTAGTTATTTTACATAGCGAGCGGAACCGATTATATTATTTAATTTTGCACATAGTTTGTAATAAATCGATAATCATATGTATATGATTATCAATTAAATGCTTTCGAAAAATGTTATCGGGGATAGTTTTTCTAAGCTAACCGCATATATAGCATCAACTGAGAATTTTAAATTGTAATTACCGTATAAAGGGTTCATAAAATAACCGCATGCAAACGTATTATTCAGAGAAAATCCATTTCATAGTAAATATGGAAGACTCGTTAAGACCAGCAGTAAAAGCGAAATTTTAACAAGAAAAGAAGGAATACTTCTCCCGGAATTCAGTTTGCCTTTTCAAATAAAAACGCAAATGTACTGAAGAGACGGAAACAATGTTAGGGAAGAGGTATGATATTATGACAGTAAAAACCTACGTTTTTGAGATGCACTTTCTCAGCACCAAGTTAAAGAAACCTCACGTAAGAAGAATGAGAGATATAGCTATACTGCGCTCTACTAAAAATGCACTTTTGTAACAGTAGTTGCATATATTTTCTCCTGTGTTTCTTTGTTCATACTGCATCATTTCCTTCCTTGTTGAAGCGTTTTATCTACGCCCATTTTATCTACACATATGTTATATGTGACAATGATGTATTCACCAAAAGTAAAATACGCCACATTGGTTAATGGATTATAGCCTTCGAAAATATCTTAAAATAATTTGCTTAAATTTCTGTAGTCTGTTATTGTTGACTCTCTGTAAGGAATCTCAGTAAAATTAATAAAGGTTTGATTTGAATAGAGGTTATTTGGAATATTACTTCTAACCTTCGATGTTGATCTGACAGCAAATCTGCAATAGACTTCGATATTTGAAAATTGTATTACACTTACCTCTTACGAATTTTTACTAAGTATTTTAAATTAAAAAATTTAATAAGGGTTTAAGTAATTTGTATAAGTATTAGTTTATCCTACAATATCCAAATTGTGAACATATAGTTTATTTTACTACATGTTTTAAGAAGATGAGTATGCCTTTAATATTGTATAATTGTTATTGAAACACTCATGTAAATGTGCCTTGCTTGAATACTCGTATATTCTTGGTGGAGGAAATATGTTTTCTCGGTAGAGAAGGATAAGAAGCTTATGGTATCAATTTTATGGCTTCTGAATTGATCTCCTTCTTGATTCAACGTCTCTAACCTGGCCGAAACTTTGACTTAGTAAGTATATTGCATATTCAGTTCAAATATTACCTAGCTTATTAAAACAGGTCACTATAATCTAATTGCCTGTAAAATATGAAGTAATTTCAAATTATTTCTTTAAACTGAAAAATAAAACAAGTATTAAAACATGGGCTTTAATCATCTGTAGATGTCCTGGTGTGTTGGTCTTCTGTTGATGTTACTGGAAATTAACAATCGTGTATAATAGTTGCAAAAATATCTATGATTTTATTTTATTGTTGGGGTCACTTACTGCTGAAAAAATAATGACTTGAATTTTACCATTTCTTACCAAAGAATTCAGCTGTTAACAATACATTCCTACTAGTGTCCGTGAAACAGTTTAGTTTTATTTAACAGACTCATTTGCATCAACTCAGAAATACGGCAAAATTGAAGTTCAATAACCTCCTTATATATTTTGTTTACTTACAGAACAATAAAGAAATCCATTTATTTAGGAATAAAGAGCTTAGGAAAAATTGAATGAAACTGTTTATTATTGTTTAAGCAGTGGACGACGTACCAGAGAGCGTAAGTCTTGAAGTCTTATTTTTCTTACATTGTTGTACTCCATACCGCGAAGTATATTTAGATTTGTTTGATTGTCATTTCTTTAGGTTTCGTCAATATCTTGATTAATAAATACATTTTTATTTATTTTTTATTCTGAATTTAAATAAATGTACCCTTGCTCCTTTTATAAGGTATTTTTTAGGTATTTCAACACCAGTGGCATTTTTTTAAAGAGTAACTTACAAACGCTTTTATGGAAAAGCGGTCCAAACCCCTCCTAATGTGTAAGGGAAAAATAAAACTTGGGAGAGCATTGAGTATATGTAATATGTTCACAATGCAGAGGGGTCGTGGTAAAAAAAGTTGTAGGGTTATTCAAATATGTTACTGATCATATTATAGCAAAGCTAGGTCCTTCATGTTTAAACGTTAAAGGCAAACGTTTCAATTTTTAAAACGGTGCCAACTATTGTTCCTTTTTAAAAGGTAAAGAATTCAGTAACCTGGTGCTTGGAAATCATATGTAAGGCGCAAGCTGTTATTTGGATACGTTTTTTGTCATTCCCTAAAAAATAAGTAGCTATAATCCAATGATTGATATACTTAAATAAAAAAATTACGTTTATTAAATTATGTACTGTTGGAACAAATTTAATGATGTACTTTATTTAGGATATGTTTTACTTAAGGAGTTTGATAAACATTTTGAAGGAACTAAGTGGAGTTAAGATCGTGGTTAAAAAGTTGTTTAGTATGTACAAATACCATGTTTGGAGCACACCCTCATTTTTGTTAGTTCATACAATGTTCGTAATATTACAAATAGGGCTATTACTAAACGTGAAACATATAATATTTTTTCTTTTAGGGGGCCCATAGTTCCTCAACTTACAGGAAATTATGTATTTTAGGCAGTCGCTGTTATGCGAGAATATGAGAGATTTTACTGGTGTACATGTTTTGACTAAATTGTATCAACATCTAAACAATTATTGTTGGATGAACGTTAGAGAATCCTTATACTCAGTTTGGAATTCGAAGTAGTGTGACGCTATCTACATTTTAACGGTTTGATGGATTGTCATGAAATTTTTAGGGTAACGTTTTGATGGTTTAATGCTTTAAATAAACTATAATTGACTAAATAAACTATTATTACTACATTTTAATAATTATTAGCTTTTTCATTGAACATTATTTCAGTACATATTTTGAGCTTTGTAGTACCGTGATGTTTGAACTGTCAAAATATACATCAGCTCAGCTGCTGTCGCTGTCATTTTGTTGGTTGAAGTTTGTGTTTAGGTTAGATATGTTACGTTACGAACGAACAGTTTATTTAATTAATTTGTTCTAATGATTCAGACTCTACCTACCTACACCTTTCTGTTAGGAATTCGAAACGTCGCGTTCTTTTGAGTTCAACAATAATAATAATTTCATTAATGTTGTAGCAATACCGGTAATCAAAATGGCCCTTCTGTAAGTTAGTTTCCTTTCGAGTTCCATACACCTATTATGTAAAAACGACTGTGGTTTAAGTTGGATTTAATGCGTTAAAAGTGTCATCGGCGAGAATGCCAACATTATACAGCACTACTAAAAAACAACCATACCCTACATCTTTTTATTTGTGTTTTTTTCAGATAGTTTGGGTACAGTGTCATAAGCTATAATTTGTGTGATAGTTTGTGTGAATAATACTTCAGGTTTTGTATATTAGCCTTAAGTTTAATCCATATCATAAGATGATTATAAGATAAGATGTGAGTATATACTAACTTTTTATGTTATTAATAAACTTGAAATACTGTCCACAACGTTTAAATGGCAATAATATGAAGACAGTATCCTTTGACTATTTAAGTTTAACCCTAATATAATTTAGGTAGGCCTAGGCCAATGCTATTGTTGTTTGCCAACCATCCCTAATTGAACAATTTTACATCATATTTTACTTTTACCCTTGCTGTTAATTTATTTATTTTAACCATAAATAGGCCTTGGTAGTGGTTGCACTTCCGCAGACGCCCGGTGGAACAATCTAATGAAAATAATCAATGTAAAATATCGATGTATGTACAAATAATAGACTACTTTAATTTATTATTAACATTTCGCAATAAATACAAGTAAATTTATCATACATGTCTCAGTGCTGGTTTTAATGCCTCCGCCTCCATGACTTGTTTCTCTCAATAAAAAATCATAATCAATAACGTTACGGTAACACTAAAGCAGTACATGAGATTGTTAATACGTTTGTTAATCCAAACTTTGCTCTTAAAAAAAAGTGTTTTACAAAGCACTAACTGAAACGTTATGTTTATTTACCGTTTTACAACATCGAAACAAAATTTGATTTTCTCCCTTGATTTTCAACCTGATATCGTCGTTACAAACCCTACATTCAATTGATTTTGTAATTAAACTACGATTTTTAAAACTCTACAGTATTTTCTTCATTGTTTAAAATATTCCCACAAAGAATACTATGGTTAAGTAATTATGTAATTTTAATTATCTGCCATTTTCCAAACAAAATATGATGTAAATCAAATTTAAATTACCGGGATATATGATAAGAAAATCTATTATTACGATTATATTAAGTCAGAGGTATCAATTTGATCCGATATATTTATATAAAAATATCAAAACATTAACGTATTTAGATTATTTTCATTCGATTGTTCCACTGGGCGTCTGTGGAAGTGCAACATTGGTCTATAAGGGGGGAATTTGATGATAGGCCTAGCTTATATTTATGTTTGGGAGTTAAAACAAGTCACTAATGTCCACTTGCTTTTTGTGATAAACGTAAGTTTGCCGAGTGAAACTGTACTTGGAATGGCCAAACATACTAAAATAAATCCACCAGACCACATTGTCTTATAAACCTTACCCAACTCGAGGTAGGCTACTTCACATAATAAAAAAACATCGTATGTTAGGCTTAAACTATTGGATCCTACTGAGTTTGGCTTCTTACGGTCCCTCCAGAGGCCTGGGTTTTAAGCTGCTCGGCCTATTGCATTAATTATTAGGTAGTCAAGATTTGTATGTCCATTAAGTTTAATTAATTAATTATTTTACACAATTAGGCCCTACTTTACACATTTTTACCACTTTCATTAAGATCGGACCTTTTTTACGAGAGTTATCGTGCTTACGGACACACACACATATATACATATATAAAAATTTAATCAGGTGTCCAAAAAAAAAAACGTTTCAGGACTTTGGGATATGATTCCTCATACAAAAAGAAAGAAAAAGTTCATATCTGTCTGTACCGTATGTGTTGCCTACCTAATACGGAATATCTTATGAACCTCTGAAGATATCAACTTCAAACTTGGTTCTAAGTTATTTATAATTCTATAGATAATATCTTCATTATTTTAGGACAAAATTACACAAATTTTATGATCCTTGAAGCTTTTTCCTAAACATTACTGTTTTTAAGATATTTAGCTTTGAAAAACCCAAATGGCCGCCATTTTGAAATGGTACAAAGTAGATACTAGATATTCCATACCAAAATGGGCCTTATTGGATGTAATAATGCATGTATCATGTTTGAAGTTGTTATCTTTAGAGGTTCATAAGATATACCGTATTAAGTATAGAATGCTAAACATGTACAGTACAGACAGATAGGTGAAAAACTAAGCGTTTTAGGACATACCTTAATATGAACTTTCTTCTTCCTTTTTGTATGAGGAATCATATCCAAAACTTTTTTGGACACCCTATATAATCCGATTATCGAAAGAAAGCGACTGGCGGAGCGGTTGTGCGGTGACTGAACATTATATTTCGTAACCTCGTCGTATCGTTAAGCACAGGGTTAGAAATTTCCAATGAACTTTATTTAAATAGTCAGTTTAGCGTTTATAGCAAATGTTTCAGATATTTTGTATATATTGAGAGTTATATTTGAATAAAACACGAACTAAGAAATCCATGTTTTTTTTTAAAATATTACTCTCAATATAAATTTATCGTAATAAGATAACAAATATTTGAAAAAAGTGCTATAAACTTCTTTAACAGACTATTTAAATAATGTATATCGGAATATTCTAACCCTGTGTTTTACGTTTCCACGAGATTATGAGATACCTCACACAGCGCCACGCGGCCACTCCGCCAGTCACTTTCTTTTGATAGAACATAACACAAAATTATTTAAAAACATGAAACTAAACAAATTGACAAATTTAAAAGATTTCTAGGATATAACTTTTTGGTAGCATTTAAAAAGAACATAATAGGAGCTCAACATGTATAATTGCAACAATAAAAAGCACATTTTCATAAGGGACAACACCAGCATGATAAAACAGGTATTAATGGTATGATAGAAGACCTCTAGAAAGACCAAGACTGCGTTAGTTGGAGAAACCAATTGCTGAAGGATGTAAGAAGACTTGGAGTAGGAATAGAAATAGGGAATGACAGAGAAAAGTGGAGGTGAGGCCAAAAACCATCTTTGGTTTACATGGCCACAGTAGTAAATAAGTAAGTATAGTAGGAATACGATGTCCATAGATCCGTTACAATGGTTGTTCCAAAAGTATTAGTGGAATCAACATTTGTTACCTGGACAAATTTCAAGACGATATCTTCCATCTCCTTGAGATCATAAACCATGACCGAATAACCTAAATAATCGATATCCCTTATACAGAATAATTTCACTAGGTTTGTTATATCGTTCCGCTTATGAAATTGTCCCCAAATCTGTAACTCATTAGGGGGACTTGGTGAAAAATTACTCCAAGTCATCTAAACAGACTGAGCTTCCCCGAGCATAGCTCGGCCCTCCATGAATGTTTTTAATTATATAAAAAAGTCAGAGGTGTCGTACTCATGGCAACAAATGAAAAACTAAGTACCTTGCCACCAAAGTCATTAAAACCATAAATAATTAGATGAACGAAGCGAGTTCCTATAGCCAACAACAAAATTCATTCCAATTTCTTTGTGTTTTCGGCAATTAAGGTCGTGCTTTAGTTTATTACCTGTACAGTTAAATTTGGCACACTAATTCTTTGCTTTGGTTTTTAGGTAAAGTTATTATAATCTGTAGGTCCGAGTGAAGATCTGATTAAACAATCGGATTTCTCGCAAAATTTTACTGACGACAAGATTTTAAACCACCCTTTTACGACCCTCCGTTGCATCACAATTAATAAAATAAATTCTGGTCCTTTTTTGTGTTGCCTCTCAAGTATCAGGAGAGCACAGATTATTAGGTTCTTTACTTCTAGGTTTATTTAACGAACGAAGAGTGACGTCATCATTACTACCAAAATTCATCCTTGTCAGTTCTTGGTTTAGTCGTTTAACTTAAGGAAGGTTATTTCCATTTAAGTGGGATTCAGAACACAATTCTTTTGTATGATTCAAATATTTTGTTCGGATTTGCGTTTATTCATTTGACATATTTTCTGTGACAGTATTTTGAAATTGCTAAAAGAATACTACTCCGTTACCGTTGAAAAAAATTAAACTCCGGTCAAACATTGGACTCCTCGGTATCCTTATGCCACTCCCTGATGCAGCATGAATAATAATTTGAAATTGTAGTCTTTGATTTTTTGTTACATTATTTTTTAAAGCCATGTTTATTAATTCTTTACAACATAATTTGACAAACAATTTAAATATATTCCTGTTTGCCATGTTTATCTTCCCTATAAAGTCGTTGGGGTTTTATGGCAGTGTGATTATAAGATTGCAATACCATAGCAGTTGATACTCTGAACATGTTTCAACAGATTGTAAAAATCGTGATGAATGTATTAAAATTTGTAATCACATTTAAATGGATTAGATTGCAAGTAAAATATGTATTGTAGGATACAATTGTAAAGTAAAATCTTCGTTCATCCTCTTACGGGAAGTTTGAGCGTACACCTAGTTAAGTACAGTAAGATGCAAGATTTTATTTTCTCTCCCTGAAATATTTTAATCGGACAATCTTCGGCATTACTCGACCAACAACTGAAGAAATTTAATTGGAGATGAATGATAAAACCGCGGAGTGCTTGAAAACCTTCCTAGTTGATTCTTTATTCAAAACACGAGCGAGTCCAAAACAAGGAAAACAACTCTACTGAATAGTCCCCCTGAAGTGTTAGAAGTTGTATTCCTTCTTCTGCGAAACCTAACGAGAAAACTGTAAATAAAATGTCAGCCGACCTCTAGTTATTTAATTTTGCTGTAAGCCTTCGAGTAAGAACTACCACCGCTTTTACTCAGTCTTTACCTGCTTATTGTACTTCCGTCAATTAGGTAAAACTGTCCTACATTTTCTTAAACTTAAAATATTTATGTACTTAGTTTAAGTTGTTGTTTTATAATTTGTTTACTTTAAACGTGTAATATAGATGTGTTATATAATGTGTGATATGTTAGTGTTAATATGCAGTGGAGGCCGTTGGAAAGTGGACTTTTCGTGCAAACCACTGTCTTTTATTCTTATATTTAACTTGAATTTAAAATGTCGGTACGAGTAAAACGTTTTATAATTATTAAAAGTATTTTAAAAGTGCTGCATTTTATAACTAATGAAATGGAAATTGAAGAGGGTTATTAAACAAGTTTTGGAAAAATTCTGAAAATCAAATTCAGAGTTGACTAGTTCGATAGTTAGTTTTAATTAGGCCTATATATTCCTCCAGTTTAGTGTACCCATACAATTTTTTGAAAATAATGTTCAAGTAAAGTTGCACATAGATACTTGAGTGTTATAAAAATAGATATAGTCTGATTATACTTTTATAAAAATTGAGTAAAAAATAAAAACATAAACTGGGTTAAATCTTTGACTTAATGGAACATATGGGTATATGGAGTCTTGGTCTCTCCCCGTCTTAGAAAATGAATCATAGCTAAAATTATATTCTACGATAATAGCATACATTTGAAAATGTAACTGCGTATGTTCCTTTTACTTTCTCCCCCTATACATAGTATATGGAGAAAGTATTGTTTTCGTAAAAATTTTCGAATTTGAGTTGTTAGTGGAGATATTCGTTTTGGTGCTCCCTGAACCCAAAAAAGTGGTTTTTACGTGATGTCTGTCTGTGTGTGTGTGTGTGTGTGTGTCCGCGCGTGTGTGTGTGTGTGTGTGTGTGTGTGTGTGTGTGTGTGTGTGTGTGTGTGTGTGTGTGTGTGTGTGTGTGTGTGTGTCTGTGTGGATGTGTACAGAGCTAGAGCCCTAACCTATGGGCCGATTTTTATGAAATTTGGTATGTAGGTACTAATCCACGATATCTCCAGGCGTTTTTTCATTTTTTGAATTTTTGATTTTTAAGGGTAATTATCCCCCAAAAACCGCCAAAAAACATGAAAAATCCAAATTTCTCAAAAACGGCTCTAACGATTTTGATTAAACTTTCGTGGTTTGTAGAACTTTAGGTTTCCAACAAAATGACACCACCCGCATTTCTGGAAAAATGCGGGTTCAGAAATTACAGGACTTAAAACATCAAAAATTCAGTTTTTTGGATTTTTCATAAAAAATCATAAATGTTAAAAAAGATTACTATTCACCATTAAAAAGAGCTCAACAAACTAAATAAATTAGTATTTTAAATTACTATTCTACGATTGCTAGTTGCGAATAAAATTGAAATTTTCATTTAGCAGTAAACACAGTACGTTGTCCAATGTTATTCTTATGGGGAATACAAAAATAACTATTTCTCTCTTATTTACTGATCAATTTCATTTGATATGCAGGTCAAGTTAGTATTGACCAACAGATGATGTTCGAAATGTGTTGCTATTTAACCCTGGGGGGGAAGGGGGCATTTCCCCTCTCAAAACTACTGTGTGTAGCAACGGACTCTATAGTGCCTCCAAAAAAGCAATTTGGGTGGATATTTCTGAAAACAACTATTTTATACAATTTTCTGTGCATTTATCTATACTTCATATTCTATATTTAGTAAATAACAAATATTTTTGTCATTAAAGTTTGGCTAAAAGGGAGAAAGTATGTGTCAGTTTCCTGATACCCTTTATTTTTGGCTACTTTATCAAGCCAAATCATGGAGTATTACAGAAATTAAATAATATGATAACTACTTAACAGAGGATTATTTTTAACATTTAAAAATTAATTTAAAGTAACGGTGCACCTAAAGTCTTCATCTTAGTTGAAAATTATGATTCATAATTTCAATTGCATTACAGGTTTTGATTCAAAATGTGTTACTAAGAAAATATATTTTGTTCACTTGTTTTGTTTTTGTTTTTTTCCAGCGAAACAGATCTCAACAATGTAAGCACAAGCATTTAGAAGCAAAAGGTTATTATCTATTTCAGCGTTAAATTTGACTAAAATGCTCTCTATTTAACTGATTAGGCGTTAAATTACAATATAAAGCTACACATTGCCAATTTAAATCAACGATTATATGACCTACCACTAGGTTAATTCGGTGCTTTAAATTTATTGACTGGGTGTTTGAGATGTGTCGTATACAATATGAGTGTTATATCGTTGGCGTATCTAGGGTACCACATGAAAGATGCACTGGCTGTACACATTTGGTTGCTACACCTAATGTACCTACCTACCTACCTATACCTACAACTACTATTAGAGCAATGGTTCTAATAGTTGTAATTAATCACACAAGTGGGAATAACTTAGTTATTTATCAACCGATTTGAGTGCAAGTTATCTGTAATTATTTAGAATAAAATTTAAAAAAGAAAGTTGTTTTTGTTAATCTTTTGTAAAATAAACAGTTTGTAAGATATTTGAGTTTGAAAATTTAAAGTTGCCGCCATTTTGAATTTTGAAAAGTTCAAATTTTGAAAAAAAATTCAACTTATGTGCATTGATAATTAGAACCCATATAGAAAGTTTTATCTTAAACATACTTGAAATTAAAAATTATTTTCTTTAAAACACATACAGACAGACAGACAGCCACTTACGCATATTTAAAAAAATGCTTATTATTTATGAGCTTACTAAGCATCCAGGAACAATACCCTAAAGTATCCGACACGAATTCTGAAACATCCTGTATAAGATATATAAGAGTTATTTTTATATTTTGTTAATGCTCTGATGTTTCGATTTTAATTTATACATTTTATACACCAGAAGACGCGGTAAACGGAACATAGTGTGTTGCTGTATCTCATTGAAATGTATAACTAAATGTATAATAATTTATTTATTTATATTTCCTAAGATGTAAGGTTTATGAGACATTTTGTTGAACAAATTTCCTCAATTTTAAAAGATGGAATGCTGGAATCTTCCAGTTCAATACCAATATGAAATGTAGCGTTGGTAGCCTGTAACGTATGCTAAATTTAATCTGAATTATTATATTCTTTGTGAAGATGTATTTTTTTAGTAACAAAGGAAGCATTCACAGACTAACGCTATATGCAACGGAATTTAACAAAATAATAAAATGTATTCCACATTTTATGTTCCATTTTAGGATTTCAATCATAAAATGAAAAATCCGAGGCACCCTTTACGTAACACCCTGTATATTCAAGATATTGTTAATTTGTATAACAATTCGATATTCAAGCCAAACTAAAACATAAAGTTCTATTACTCTATATCTAATTACCTGACTTTAGTTGTTTTGCTATAAAACATCACCTTAAATCTTAACTTGGTTCTGTATTCTAAACACCAAGGACGTTTCGTTACTGACGATGTGAATTTTTTAGCCGTCAAATTCAAAATAGTATGTCCCTTATATTGAAGAAGTCCACTCCCGATATTGTTCCTAAGATCCTTTGAGACAAGACTCGAAGTGAAACTTGATGTATTGCCTGACGGTAGTTCCACAAGGGTTCATAATTGGTCCAGTTGTGTTCATCCCTAATGCCAACTCACAACTTCCAATATTTCAGCATGTTTACACTCATACCTTTGTTATTAGAAAATATATCAGACATGCATATAACATATTTTACTGTTGTTCGGGAGTATAACTTGGATCAAATGTCTACAATCATAAAGTTTGTTTGCATTTGTATTTTTACGAGTCGATTCTTTAATGTAACGTAACGATCTGTTAAGATAATGGAACAAATCAAAGAAATCAATTATCGTTTTAAATTACTTCCTGAAGTTTATTTGATACTAAATACACCATTCATAAAGTATTTAAATCTTAGGCAACAAAAATATATATATATATATATATATATATATATATAAATTACCGTTTTTTTTTAGTTTAATGCAGTTAAATAATGCGATCGCTAACGTTTATTACCACAGCAATTCAAATTGATTTTAATAGTTTTATAATATTTAAGGAATTTGAAATTTGTCCCCTAAATATAAAATTATATTTTCGACACTTGTCCGTAAATAATTTTGGAATTAAAACAAATGCCTAGCTTTGTTGTATTGGTTTATGTTGTTCGTAAATCAGAAGAAACGGTTCTGTTATTCAAAAGGGAGCCAATAAAACGTTATTGAATGCTATGAATATAAAACCAAAGTACAGATCCCTACATAAAGTATGTATTGTTTCCGATATAGAATATTTGGGAAGGTATAACAACCTGATAAGATACTTTTCATGTTTAAGAAACGAGATACGCTTTAGTATTGTCAACAAACTTTTAAAAATTATCAAAATGGCAATATCATGAACTCATAAATGCAAGTGTATTATTACAACCACTCTTTTAAATTCAAAAGAGGCTGTTACTTCCGAGAGTAAAACACAGCGCTTTGAATAATATATTCAAATGTTTAACAGGAATAAAATTGCGTTGTGTCATGAACAACCACGTGTGCCTGGTATAGTGATTAGTGATAAAATGTGAAAAAGTACTAAGTACCAACTTTATAAACTTAATTGATGGATCTTTGTTGGATGGGTTTCGTTTATGAGTAATATCACGAGTAACGTGGGATAGTGCGATGCGATCGTAGATAAATTTAGTGATCACTAAGACGCGTTTAGACTAAGCAATTTCAACACTTGAGATAGCCATGCAACACGTGTTGGGCAATCTGAAAACGGCGGCAATATCCAAAGCAACTTTTATTGAAATATCTTGCACATTCGATACATGTATCGAATACCATGGTATTAAATAGGATACAAATATGTGCTGCCACTTAAGAGCCACATAAAGTGGCATTGCCATTTTCATATGCAACTTTTGGATGTCAAATTGCTTTACGGTCGCTTGCGAGGTTATTTCCTTCGTTTTTTTGTATTTAATACTCTAACATATGTTGCATGTGAAATTCCACTACTTGACACTTCTATCTCAGATATAAAGTTATATGCAACTTAGACACATAGGTACGAAGGGCAAAACAATCTACCCACTGATTATAACTGCTCAGTCAGCATAACTAAGACGTTGGCCAGGAGCTCTTCGACCCAAAACTTGTACATTAAACTTCTCTAGCCTTCTCCGTCACCAGTGATAGTCGTGTCTCTCCCACATTCATATTTCAATACTATTGATGGTCGGACAAGAATCATGTATTTTATAGATAGTTATGATTTTAAATACATCTCTGTGATTATATTTTAACTATAGATATGTCTTTAAAACCATGAAGAAACAGAAAATTACATGGCTGCTCAAAGCCAAATATAAGTTTGTAGTTTTACAAACTTTTAATTATTGCTACAATACATTGCTTACAGCAAGCAAATGATATGTGCAAGTGAATAAAAACAAACATACTCTGACTCTAAAAAACCGCTGAGAGCAATAATACTTCCACATTATTACTGATAACCAGGGATTATGGGATATAATACTTCGGAAGGCTCCTTCAGTCACCAGCAGTTCAAACATTCATTGCAGTTGTGAAGTTGCATACGTAGTTAATTCAGGCGCTTTACATCGCTTAATGCCAAACACTTATAATCTGGATAAGTGTATTATAAACCATTCGTTGGTTGACTATGTACAAATTATAATATTTATTACAACCCAAATAATATCCTGTTGTTAACAAGATGTTATGAAATATTATTTTGCAAAAAGATTGAGTTAACGTCTGTTGCAGTAGTTTATTTTCCGTGCTATTGATCTAAGATAACGGAGCATTCAATGAAATCTAAGTCTAAGAAATTCATATTCATGGTAGAACCTAATAAATGTATATGTATTTAAAGTAACTAAACTTAATAATACTAACTAATACAACAATTGCAGTAATATAGAATCTGAAATGCAAAATAACACATGCTTTATTCTAGTTATTAAATAATTCTTATTAGAAAGCCATTATTTAATTAAAATAGCAACCTCCTTTCATCTTTAATCTGCATTCAAACAGAAACAAATAAAAGAACTTGAATAATTTCAGGGAACTAGTATAATTGCATTCAAGCGAGATATGCAATCAAAGTAGTCCTAATATTGACTCTTAGTTTATAGTTTATATTCTAAGCCTGCAGCAGACCACACGCAGAGAAAATCAATGAAAACATATGAGATTCAGAAGACGTTAGCGAGCTGTGTACTCAGCTGCTGATAGGACAGTGTTCAGTTTCAACTCTCAGCAGTCTGCGCGCGGCCCGGTTAATTGTACCGTGTCAGCTGTTATATTTGGGCTGGGGACTTGATTTGTTCGGACTAAAGTAGTTTTAATTTAGTGAATGAAACACTTAAGACTGCAGGAGTTTGATCTTTACTCATACTGGAACAATTAGGTTGGCTTAAAATATGACTGCACTTTCATAACGTGTGCCATCTAATTATAGTCCTGCAGTTGCTAATATTTATAAGACCTCTTAGTAATATTTTTAAGTTCTTGGTAATAACCAGTAAGTGATTTCCATAAAATTTGGAAATCTATAGGTTTTGTCCCACACTAGACGCAAATATTACAGTTGAGATTACGAGCAGTTTCAGTAATCTGAACTGTTTAATTAACTGACTTGGTTACTAAAGGAAATGTCAATAGGTGCGTCACAAGATACAGGATGTAACTATTTATGTACTTATGTAGGTAGGTAGGTACAAGGTAGGTATGTATTTTAATCGCAACTCCAAATATTTATTTTTTCGTAGACCTTTCGAAAAGTTTCATAAAACCTCCCCCGTAAAATATTTGGAGATACAGTATTCGTATCCGTTAGCAAACATCAACCAATACTATGTGCCAATAAGAATTCAGTTTCAGTCCGTTAACTTTGTCGACTTTGTCAAACAAATAACCTCACAACATTCTCTTAGACACCCCTTGAGTTGCCTCTTGCCATATTGATCTTCGCGATGCGACGAGTTTCAGAAAACTCTAATTATGAAACCTATTCATTCTTTGTCACTTTTATTCTGTTCTCCTCTGTCAAAGAAGCACCCAATCGCTTTTAAGATCGTGAATTGCAGAAAAAATTTACAACAATTTTATTTATTTTTAGCCTAACTGTTGGAGTGTTGGATTTTGGTTCAAGGAATCACGGGTTCAAATCCCGCTTTGTCTGCAAATATTTAAGGAATTTGGACCACTTTCCCTTAAAAGCGTTTGTATTGTACTCTTGACAAAAATGCCGTTGGTTAGAAATAATACCCCCGTAGCAGCAAACCTGCATACTCAGCGAATTTCCAATGCATATATATGTATCTTAATACCACATAAAACCACATATCAAGTTTCATCAATATACATTCATAAATAAACAATTTATGACATTTTAATTATTCTCCATAAGAATAACATGGCGGCTGAGTATGCAGGTTTGCTGAAGCAAGGAACACAAAAAATGGGGTTTTATACAAATATCAATATAACTCATGTAGGTAAAGCCACATACCAAATTTCATTAATTTATTTTCATAATGAAGGGAGATAACACGTTACTTATTCTCCATAAGAATAACATGGGGCTGAGTACGCAGGTTTGCTGCTACGGGAGCCTTTGGTAAAAAATTGTTTTTTTGAGCAAATATCAATGGTCCTCAACCAGATGAAGCCGTATACCAAGTTTCGTCAGTATAAGTTCATAAATAAGCGAGATATACAATTTTTATTTTCCTCCATAAGAATAACATTAGACAACGTACTGTGTTTAGCACTTTCAATATCTCGGTAACCAATTGACGTAGAGAAATGATCAAAATACCAAATTGTGTGTTTTTTTAAGCTGAATCCAATGGGAAAAAATAAAATTTGGCTATTTCCAAAATTATATGTAAAAAATTCGAAAAACCCATTTTTGGGGTACAAAACCCCCCCAAAATACCCCTTCGGATAGAGCGATCTGGCTGGTTTTCGAACTTAAAGTCATAAATGTTACTTTACACGTTTATACCAAATTTCATCAAAATCGGATAATATTTACGAGAGTTATCGTGCTCACGGACACATATATATATATATATATATATATATATATATATATATATATATATATATATATATATATATATAGATATATATATATATATATACAGTTTCGAACGAATGGTGTTTTTGGGGTCTGGGGACCTCAAAACGAAAAGTTATCATGGTCCCGGGCCTAGGTCTTACCATGCCGACTACGGTAATAGCTTCTTCCCTATAGGGGAAATTCGCTAAAACGAGTTCGCACGCAGCACGCTGACGTGAGGGAAGTGAATTTCCACATAAAAAACTATAAAAACTCAAAATCAGTTAAAAACATACATTTTTTCCAACTTTTATTCAAATCTGAAAACATTGATTTTTTGGCTGTTCTGATGCTCCTGGTTCTATTTACCTGCAATGCTGGGAATACAATTTTGCGCATTATAAGGTTAGGAGAAGGTCCAGTCAGGCTTAAAAGTAGGCGTGAGGTTGTTGGGGATGATAAAAGTACACCAACAAATGAATAACAGGCTTTTCTAATGTAAAATCCCCACAAGACAACGTACTGTGTTTGGTCGATACACATTTTCTTTAATAACTCGGTAAATAGTTATGCTAGAATGACGAGAGAGGGCTTAAAACTTTCGCCTCTCCAATTCCCATATTTTTAAATGCATTTATTTTACATACAGGGCTTTTCTGACCCTTTTTCGGCCCAAAAACTCAAAATTTGAAAGATTAATCCCCAAAAAAGGGGTGTAGAGTTTTCCGATTGTTTTGCCCAACGAACTTGTCCAACTGATTACAGAAAGGAACGTTCCTACCAAATTTGAAGTAAATCGGACAAAAAATGCGACCGCTAGAGTGCAAACACATATATATATATATATAAAATTTTGAACGACCCCCCAAAACGTGTTCAGGGGGTCACGTTAGGAACTTCTATGGTGGTCCCGGGCTTAAGTTTCACCGTGCGGGTCATGCTAATAGTTCAATTTCCAAAGGAAATCCACTAAAAATGTTCTTGAAAAATAATTGGAAAGTTTATTTTTGCATATTGATACTGAACTGCCTTTAAACGCCCTAATAAAATAACATGTTCAGTTTTAATCCTCCCTTGAGATTTAGTTGTGGCTTACTTCATTTAACCCCTTATGGGCATGTTAGGAATATACCAGCAGTTCTGTGCTCAGGTCACCAACGTTACATTAGAGGTACCTTAATTACATTATAATCGTTTCATTTGCATTTTACTAGTATTATTATGATTATAAACAGTAGAAACAATTGTAACTTCATCTGCAACGTTATTAAAAAAGTATCATAACAAACTTAACGTCAAGTTTGATTATTTAGATACTGTATTATCGTGTTGTGCAATGAGCTTAGTCCTTTTGAACTACTAGCAAATAGTAGTTTTAATTTTCATAAAAGGCCCTATTTATTTTGTTAACTACATATTGTTTTGAGAAGCATACCAATTTTTTATAAATAATAATAACAATAATTAGTTTTTATTTTGTTTTATTAGTTTTCCGGGTATTTCCATTTTATTTTCTACTTTTAATCACTTTCCAAGAAATTGTTTATTCAGCAGTCCTATACCAATACTAAAGGCTGCATATTATGTAATTTTTGAAAAATCATTGTTATAAAAACTGCCAATAATGTTTAAAATTCTCAGTAAAAGGCATGTTTTTAATCAACTAGTGACGCCGAGTTAGCAAAACCAAAGACGGATGACGTGCTCAATTCATCACCGCAGGATTAGTGGTGTTTGTTTTAGTCCCAACGCGGTTCGTCTATTTGCTTGACGCGGAACACAGACATTTGTTTTCTCTGTAATTTACCTCGAGGTTCGTCACAGGTTTTGGTGTGAGACCTGAAACTGTGTCATTGAATATACACATACACCCCTTATAAACCCTTTGCCTATTATACACAACAAACATTCCTTTAAATGAGCAAATAGTGTTCAGTCTCTGTCTTAAATTGGAAGACCGTCAGTTTGCACGTATTTCCAAACTATTTTTGAGATCAATATCAAGGGAATATATTTTGCAAATTATTTTAAATCGGTTATACTTTTGTTTTTAATGAATTTTATTCTTTTGTTGAACCACCAGTGTTGTGTTCAGCTGTATACGCCTAAGCCCAAGCGTGTTTCCAAGCTATCACCGGTGTGTCACTCTGCGCACGTGCAGAGCAAGCGCCTGTATTATCAATGCTCTCGTTTTAATTCAAAGTTCTGCTACAATTAATGAAAATTATTACAAATGTCTATGTATTTCTTCATAGATACCGCTGTTTATGGACGTACTGAACGATGTAGTATTACATATCAGCATGGTAACGTTTATTGATGATTTGCTAATAAAATTCTGTAAATCGGAAAATGTAATCCCTTATTAAGTTGAGTTTCCAGAGTCAGCCAAAAGAAAACCGATGATAAAACTCGAGCATCACAAGCGCTAAGGTAATTAAATCGCACTCTTTCAAACTTTCAAAAACTTGTATTCCATTTACCAGAGGGAGTCAAGTTTAATAGTTCTTTGGAAATTAATAGGTTTTTACTTATAGGTTACTTAACTTTTTCTGGTCTAAACCTTTCTTATTATTTACTATAAAAATTGGTATGCTGTACCAAAATAGTTGGTCTAATATAAAATTATTTACTCGTTTTAATAACAAAATTAATTACTAACTTAAATACAAATTATATACTTAATACATTGGTTATAACTGCAGGGAAGTTACAGAATATTATTAAAAACTTAAAAATTGCATTTAACAATTACATTTGTCTACATCCTTTAAATTTAAACATATAATATCAACATAAACATTTCCTATTCTTTTTAATGGGGCATGCCTTGTTTTGTATTCGATAATAATTTGTTTAACGATACTAACGATTTACTCTGGTGTTATATCAGATATGTTGATTAGAAATAAATCTTTAATTCAAGGTAAATAAAACTATAACCCTCCAAAAAAGACTAAAACATTACATAATTCGAAAAATTTATGAATTGTTTTTCCTTAAAACACACGGTGAGCTCTGCGAAAACTTCTTAACGCTCCATAAACCCTAGAAATGAATAAAAGGTTTGCGTAAGGGGTTCATAAAGACACCTAAGGAGCACATAAAATAAAGTTAAACGCCTTATTAAGGTTAACCGCGATTACTGTTCATTCTTTCCAAATATTTGCTAAAAGAAAACCAGTTAAGAAAACGTTTATAAATTGCAGAAAATATTACGCTGTACTATTTGAAAATTATCGATGTAAATATAATTAGTTTAATAAGACATTTTATGTTTTTTGTGTCTATTTATAGCAGATAAAAGATTTTTTGTTATTTAATTAAAACAGCCAAATTACGTCACCTTTTTTTCGGCATTCAATCCAATTTCAAAACAATTGATAAAAATAATTACTAGTTTAGTTAACCGATCTGAATTGAGCCAATTTCCCATGTTTTTTGTTTGACAAGACATTTATGTCTTTGTCAAATAGAACGTTGTGATACATTTATACCGTAGGTACATGTAACACTTTGTAGATCGTTACAAAATTTAGTACATATTGTACGGAAATGACTTCATAACAAGGGTGATGCTGAAGGGTGCGGGATTCGCAACCCCCTCTATCATACACTGATCTTTCTTATAGTATTACATGTCATTCATTCATCATTTAGTAATAATTTTCCTATTATGTGTTATTTTATATTTAAGTTTCCCTATAAATGTACTAATTAATTAATTTCCCCTAAATGTGTTATTTGTGTTAATTGCCCTATGTCCATGCCTAATCATAATCACCATTATCATCACTCCTCAGAAAACATTCCCCTCTATATATATAATGTTTATTTATCTGTGCAATTGTATAATAATATGTATTTCATTAATTTAATCACCAATAATTATTCATAGCCTATCCCCATATAATAGCCTACTCACTTAATTTAATGTGTTTGTTAATAATAATATTTTAGATATAAGTTATGTGAGAGGATTGCAATAAAATTAAAATTTAATATAATATACTTTTCAAAAATAGTCCTTAAGGAATCTAAATTACAGTGACCAGTGCTAACAATTGTGTGACCATGTGCTTCTCAACAATGGACCATGCTTCCAGACCTCATCTCTACTAGATCTTTCTTCTTGCTCCAGATGCCATAGTGTTAAGACCTAGAATCTGTGAAGGACACAGTTCCTATTTTAAATTTCCCAGTATGGCCTAAGTTTTGCATCGCTTAGTGCTCATTTTATTAGGGACTTACTGCTCAATTAATACCATCTTTAAATTCACTCCTTTTTATTTGATTTTCCCCAAAAACTGGTATTTGAGCGAAGAACATTTGTAAGCAGATTGGTAAACTCCTTCCATTGTATTCTATTTAGGGACTGGAAAGAATACAGACATTTAAATAGAACAAGCCTAATGTTCTGAAAGTTAAAGTAACCTCAAGAGAGTATTTTTTATATTGAACTATCTTTCCAAATTTAATTTTGAGTATTTTAACCATTCATAAAGTCAGTGAAACCATTGGACTCTCCTTTTGGACAACAACCAAAATTTCCATTGTTGTAACTTTTCAACACATCAGCTTAATTGGACTTAATATTCTTTCAAATATCATCCCAACGTTATTCAAGTCAGCACGATACTTCCCCCCTGAGAAAAAGAGCCCTCATTTGTAAAGAAACCCCATTTAGAACCCAAAATATGAACATTTAGTTTTAGGCCTACAAGTATATTTGTCATTTACCTTCTAGGCTAGGCCACACATTGTAACTGTTCCCCCTGAGTTGTATATTATTGTAAATCCCTTTAATTGAGAACCTTTTGAAACCTAATTGTACTAATAGATAAATAAATATTGTATTGTTCCTCTGTAACTCTGTATTTTATTCAAATAGTAAAGAAATCTTAGAAATTATACACCTACCTTTTGTTGACATCCAGAGTAAATACAAAACACATTCTACTCACTACAATAAAGTAAAGGAGACCACAAGTATAAGTATATTTATTATCAAGTCAAAGAAGATCATTTGTGAGCTATATTTAAATAGCCTAGGGAATTTTGTAAGTAATAACACTGATTTTTGTAAAGAGAAGCTAGGCTTAGCACATGGCAGCCATTGCCCTCAGATCCCGATAGCATCACTGTTTATATCCACTTTTCCTGAGCACATCCGAGCAAACAATTAGTTAAAAGTTAGCAATTTAGAATCATAAGTAATTAAGTAAAAACAATTAGAAAATCAATAAGAATTTGGAGCCCAACGTATAGGCAAGATCAATAAGAATTTGGAGCCCAACGTATAGGCAAAATCAATAAGAATTTGGCGACCCAACGTACTGGCTTGAATAACAGTTGATAAACATTGCAATCCTCAACTAGAGTAAGCCTAGAATAAGACCATATTTAATATTAAGTTCCCGTAATTGTTTCCCTCCCCACCAATAATAACTGTGTACAAAAGCATTACATATTTAATAATCTCGCATATTATAATAAAACGAACACACGATGGCAGAAAATAAATACAATCTACGGAAAACACGAAACTACCCCGCAGCAGACGCCGATTCGAGTGACGATGAAACCAGCAGCCGCCATGTTGCGCAGAACGAAGACGAAACTGTCAAGACCAAAGACCGCCAAATCTACACCGACCCCATCAGCCAATCAGAGAACGTCGATTTCGTAACCTCTACGCGAGATTTCTCTCTCAGCCTGCCCTTAGACGCTAACTCTGCTTTCTCAACACCAGAACGAAATATCGCCAGCCGACCGACCCGAACGCTGACGGACACACCCGAAGGTTCCCGAACTGGATTCATTGATCAGAATGAACGAGGACGTATCGCTAGCTCATTGAACAAGTCGACGCTGATTCATTCATCGCGCCCGCTGACTGATGCACACACAGACGACGCAACTAGCGGATTAAATGTTACAAACCCGACTACACCGACACCTGCAATCGATATGAATATACTAATTACCCTTATGACTAATTTGGGAAACAAAATCGAACAGAATAATGCTGAATTAAAATTCGAATTAAAATCCGAAATACAAGGAACTAAATCTGAAATTCAAACAATTAATGCAAATTTCCAACAACAAATAAATCAAACCAAGACCGAATTGACCAAAATCATCCACGATAAGACCAACGAAACTCAGCAGGAAATTCAAGCCTGTCGAAATGCTTTCGAATCCCAGATACAAGAAACAAGAGAAAACCAAATCGAAATTCGATCAGAAATTAATGCCATCAAAATGACCCAAAATGCCCAATCTGAAGAAACTGCCAAATTAACTGACAAATTAATACTTAGAATTGAAAATTCCCAAACTCAAATGAGGCAATTCGTGCTGGACAGTATCTCACAACAACAAATCGCTGCCGAATTTGAAAATAAACAATATCAGGAAAATATTATATCTACTGTCAAAACCCATCTGGAAGAGCATAAGCAAAATTTTGATCTGAAAATAGAAGAACTAACGGCTAAAACTCAATTGGATAATGAACGGAACTCAAAAGCAAACCTAACGGCACTGAAAAATGAAGTTATCCCCAAAATTACATTGCAAACAAAACTAATTGAGGCCCAACAAATTGAAATCCAAACCTTGAATCAAAATTTAAACAAATGTGAAACTGAAGTAACCAATCTGAAGCAAGCAAATCAACTAAACGGAATGGCCGGACAAATCAAAGTAATATGCAGTGGAAGCGAAGCTAATGATCGTCTAATGCCGAAATTTAATGGACGGAGCGGCAATCCAAATGAATATTTATATAAATTGAGAAGGTATTACGAACGAGGAATCGAAAGGAATCAATGTTGCGACTCAACTGAGTACCTGAAAGACCTGCTTGAGACATCATTCGAAGGACCAGCATCACGATGGCTACA
Source organism: Allygus modestus (assembly GCA_963675035.1). Taxonomy (NCBI): domain Eukaryota; kingdom Metazoa; phylum Arthropoda; class Insecta; order Hemiptera; family Cicadellidae; genus Allygus; species Allygus modestus. The sequence goes on along the minus strand of OY776116.1, from coordinate 72,337,664 downwards.
GCTGATAAAAAGTGAGATTATTGATTGGGAACATTTTGCGAGAGAATTTGAACTCAAATACTGGAGCCAGGCAGTCCAACGAGGAATTAAAGCAAAAATCGAGTCGGAGAAGTATAGAGCCAACGGAACGTTAAGCCGGACGGAGTACTTGACAGAAAGAGTATTGTTACTACAATCGATGACACCCAGCCTAAGTGAAGAGGAGATAGTGACTCTTATGGCGGAGCGATTTGACGCAATAATCCAAGACAGCATAAGCGTACGGAACATCACCACGATCCGAGCGATGGAGAGACTACTGCAGAAAGAAGACATAAAAGATGGACCTAAGAAAGCCAGGAACCACAACAACCAGCAAAGCAACCGACCAGCCAGTCCAACCACTTCGAACCAACAGAATTACAACGATCGATATGCTAACCAACGGGCCTATCAACCAAAAATGAACAACTACCATAGCTACCAGCAGAATAAATACCCTTCAAACAATTCTTCGTATCGAAATCAACAAAATTACAGGAATAATGGTAACAACAACCAGCAATACCATCGAAGTCATCATGACAACAAGCCGTATCAACGTGAGCAATATCATCCCAGAAACTATGAACAAAACTACAAAAATGATCGTCAACACCCTACCAACGAACAGAATCAACTCTGCGCCATATTTAGACAGAATCCCAATCCACCTAATGCTCCAACTGTATCTCCAATGAGCTCTCATTCAAGTAACAACAACACTGCTAGTTCACGTTCCTCACCGTCTCAAACGAGACAGGGAAACGACTCGGCGCTGTAGACCACGGCCGAGAAAGGGTTATGTTGTCATGCGATTACCCATTAAATACAGCGCCTACTTACACTATCCTCGGTCAAACTATCAATCACTCTATAAATCTTATGCAGTCCAACAACATAATATGTGATAAAAATTTCCTTTTAGAAGATGAGTACGAAAATGATGTCAATTTAAATTATAAACAAATTAACTGTCCAGAAATCAATATAACATTAAACAATATCAGCACTAATGCCTTAATTGATTCCGGTTCTTCTGTAACTTGTATAGCCGAAGCTTGGTTCAATGAAAATAAAATGAAGCTACAGCCATTTGAAGAATTACCAGTGAATAATACCGTTATCAAAACAGCTGTTGGAGAAAAGTCTAAACGTGTTTCCCGCACAATATATGTTCCCACTACCATTGATAAACATACGATGCTAATTGAATATTTGATAGTGCCACATTTAATAAAACTCATAATTCTCGGAGTCGATGTTCTATCTGCCCTCAAAATGGATTTAAATTTCAACACAAACGAAATAAATATGAAAATCAATAATGATAATGTTACAATGAAGTTTAATATGTGTCATCATGAATGACAGTTATGTCAAATAATAATTAATAATAGCCATAGGCCAAATAATAATATGAATAATAATTTTGATAATATGATGTACGATGAGTACAATGATGATTTAATATATGATAAATATGATAGCACAGCATACAACTTCAACGAATTACAAACAAATCCAATAAACGACAGCACATTGACACAAGAAGAAATTAATACATCTTTAGCATCAAATGATTATATCAAGAAAGAAGAACAAACAATTTTAAGTCAGTTATTAAATAAGTATAAACATGTTTTCTCCGAACAACCAGGCATATGCAACAAATATTCTCATGAGTTACGAGTAGATAATCCACAACATTTTAAAAGCACTACTTATCCTGTACCACAACAATATCAAGATGCAGTACAACAAGAGATCGACAGAATGGAATCCTTAGGTGTAATTGAGAGGAGTAAAAGCACTTTTATCAACCCGATAATTCCAGTCATTAAGAAGACGGGAGAAATACGATTATGCCTTGACGCCCGAAAAGCAAACGAAATTATAATACCTGATTTTGAATGTAACAGGAGTGTAAATGAGATCCTTGGAAAATGCAAAAATGCAAAATTTATAAGTAGTATCGACCTGACAGCATCATATTGGCAAATACCATTAACAGAAAATTCCAAACAATATACGGCATTCCAAGTCAGAGGTAAAATATACCAGTACACTGTGACACCATTTGGTATCTCTACATCACAAGCTGCTTTAGTTCGAGCGCTAGACAATGTATTCGATTCAGAAGCTGAGAATTTTACTGCAATCTACGTTGACGACATCTGTATAATTTCACCCGATTTCGAGTCTCACATGAAACATCTAGAGTACATATTCAGCAAATTAGAAGAAACCAACATGACCATTCGATTTAACAAATCAAAGTTTTGCCAAAATTCTGTACCATTTCTGGGATACACCTTAACTAACGACGGACTCCACATGGACCAGAGCAAAGTAGAACCGATACTAAATTTCCCTACACCAAAAAAACAGAACTCAACTTAAAGCTTTCCTTGGCAGCATAAATTATTATAATAAATTCATAGATAAATTCTCTGCAACCACGCAACCATTAATGCGATTAACTTCAAAGAAGAACAAATTTATCTGGACTAAAGAAGATGATGTCACCTTTATGAAGATTAAACAACTATTTCTGGAAACCAACGTCTTAAAACACCCAGACCCATCTAAAGAATTCTTCTTACAAACTGACGCTCCTGATTATCCTATAGGCGGACATTTGTATCAATTACGAGAAAATGGTGAGAAAGCTGCCATAATGTTTATGTCGAGAACGTTACAACCAGTCGAACAAAGGTATACCACCACTGAAAAGGAACTCCTTGCCATCATTTATTGTTTACAAAAGTCTCGATACATTGTCCTGGGAACGAAATTAACCATCATAACAGATAACCACGCACTCACTTTCTTAAAAACGTGCCGATTATTGAATAATCGCTTGGCAAGATGGATACTCACTATACAGGAATATAACTTCAAAATTGTCCACTGTAAAGGTACAGATAACATCACTGCAGACACGCTAAGTCGCATCTCCATCGATCAATCCGCTATTTCATACAACAATCCAAGAGAATTAACTATCCATTACATTGAGAATATCCCCGATCAAAATCTGAAGAGCGCATTAAGAAACTTACCCCAACTCCAGCGAGAAGACACCAAACTCCAACCCATAATTGAAACATTAGAAAAACAACCAGATTCAGAAGTCGCACAAAAATTATCATATAATTTCCGCATTCATAACAATACCCTTTGTCAAAAACTGAAAAATAAATGGTTAATTGCTGTACCTCACTGCATGATTCAAGACCTCATTTGGGAATGTCACCTATTCTACCTACATTGCGGAGCCAAGAAATGCTTTCAATTATTACAAGAAACCTTCATATTTCGAAACATGAATCGAACCATAAAGAAATATTTATCCACGTGCGATACCTGCCAGAAATGTAAGATCAGCAACCGACCGCTGGTGGCCACAGCGAAAGGAGTGCTATGTACAGGAAAGAACGAACAGTCAGCCGTTGATATCATCGGACCTCTTCCTACCAGTGTGTCAAACGTTAAATATATACTTATTGTCATCGATATCTTCACCAAATTCATCAAGTTATACCCTATGCAAAAAGCCACCACTAAAACAATATTAAATAAATTATTCACTCAACATTTCCCAAATTATGGATACCCTAAAAGAATCCAGTCTGATAATGGAACACAATTCAAGAGCGGAGAATACATCCAGAAGATGGAGCAGAATAATATCGAACTAATCTTCAATCCAGTGTACCACCCATGCTACAACCTTGCCGAGAGACCTATTCGAGAAGTTAAGAGATGTCTACGCACCTATTGCTCCCGTCAACACAAGAAGTGGGCGAAATATATTCCTGATATTAATGCATGCCTCAATGAATTATATCATGAATCGACCGGATTCACTCCTAACGAACTACAATTCGGCGTTCGAGATCACCGCTTTTGGGAAAAATATTTGTCTGAAAATCCATTCATAATTGATACTCCAATAGAACAGAAGTTACTCATCGCTAAACGCAGGTTAGATGCCAAACGAATTAAAAGATCAGCAAAGTTAAATCAGAATCGAAAACCACAAACATTAAAGATAAACGATAAAGTGCTAATAAAATCACATCCCCTCTCCCGAGCTATTTATGGAGAAACTGCAAAGCTTTTCGAGGTTTACGAAGGACCATTCGTCATCAAGCAAATATTATGAAAATCTACTTTTCATGTAACCAGAGAAAACGAAGACATCTTATTTGGACCATATCACATATCTGCATTAAAAAGATATATAGAACCGATAATAGAAGAGGATAATGTATATAGTGAAGAAGACCCTGACAACATAAACTCTTAAAACAGTGTAAATAGTCCATCATCATCATCATCTATCAAGTGTAATAATTTTAAATGAGGAGATCGTCATGAACCTTAACCGCGAGTGCGTACCCCTTCCCTATTCCCCAAGTGAACAGTGTGATTATTCCCCAAAACAGTGTTGAATAACAATTTATTTATAAATGCGATGATTATAAACAGTGAATTTTGCCCTTGTAACAAACAGTGTATAAACCAAAGTGTTTTTATGCGAGTGAAGAACTTCATCCCCATGCCAATAAACAATTGTTATATTAAATGTTCCCTTAATCCCAATTTCCCAGTGCGGTCATGAACTATCTTAATCCCTCATCCCACATTTCCCCATTTATGTATTGTTCCTATGTTTATGTAAATTTAGAATAAGAAGTGTATTATCACCAACCAACATCAATCATTTAATGTACCCCATAACTAGCTGTAAATATATTTCATACTAAATAATTCATGTATTCCATTTCATACTTGATCGAAATCTGTCTTTAATTTCATATCATACAGATTTCTGAGGAGATAATTATAGTATTACATGTCATTCATTCATCATTTAGTAATAATTTTCCTATTATGTGTTGTTTTATATTTAAGTTTCCCTATAAATGTACTAATTAATTAATTTCCCCTAAATGTGTTATTTGTGTTAATTGCCCTATGTCCATGCCTAATCATAATCACCATTATCATCACTCCTCAGAAAACATTCCCCTCTATATATATAATGTTTATTTATCTGTGCAATTGTATAATAATATGTATTTCATTAATTTAATCACCAATAATTATTCATAGCCTATCCCCATATAATAGCCTACTCACTTAATTTAATATGTTTGTTAATAATAATATTTTAGATATAAGTTATGTGAGAGGATTGCAATAAAATTAAAATTTAATATAATATACTTTTCAAAAATAGTCCTTAAGGAATGCGGTAGGCGGTGACTGGGCGGGTCGCTTGTAGACCACCGGGGGCGACGGAACAGGCAGGAGAGGGGGCCAGAGTCCAGAGTGGCAGCCAAAGTGGAGGGGGGGGAAGCCCCCCTGAAGTTCCCTCTCCGCCGGAGCCATGTTGGAATCCGTGGTCGCTCCTCCCCGGGACCCCATCTGACACAGCAGGCGTGCTTAAAGCACCATGGTGTGGACACAGATAAACATTGAAACTGTTATAACACTAAACGAACGAACAATTATCACAAAAATAGAGACACAATAACATCCGTGGCGCTTCCGTTGACAACTACACGCCCTATGAGTGCAAAGCACGTTGCACGCCGGTAGTTGAGATCAGGGGTCCACAGCATGACGCCCAGGAGCTCTGCACACAGCCGTGCATAATTCCGGGCAACGTCCAACGACACAAAAGTAAATACTATAAAAAGATCAAGGTGAGACCGAGACGTGACCGAGACGTGAAGGGTCCTTGTCACGGCTCAACCTCCCCCACGAAAACAGAACCTCCGGGGTGAAGATGAGAAAAATGAACCTTGTCTCAAAGGCAGAACAAATATTACAAACTACAAAACAACAATTAACATCACCACGAGAAACATGGTCAGGATGACACCAAGTAAACAAATGAGATATCAAGAAGCTAAAGTTTCCGTAGAGGGGGGGGGGAAAGAGAACAAACAGCAGACTCGGAATAGTGAAACTTCACCTACCAGAGGGAAAACTCACCTCCGGGATAGTTTGCTGGGCCCAGCAATGGCAAAGAGAAAAAAAATGAGAGTGTGAAGAACACAGCGCACGAAGCAGGAGGGTGATCAAACCTCCAGCTCCTAAACACCTCCGAAGCTAAACATTCAGTTGGAAGTTCCAACCCCTCCACGGAAAGCCTTCAACTGAGATATGTGAGCTTTCCGAAAAACTTCTCCAGTATCAGGGTGACCAAGTCTCACCGTGACGGGGGACAAAAACTTGATAATTCTATGGGGTCCTGACCAACGATAACACAGTTTGGCAGCCTTTTTGTTGGCGGCGGAACTGATGGGGTGTGTTTGACAGAACACCAAATCTCCAACCTTAAAAGGGTTGGCAATGCGACCCTTGTTGTAACGCCTTCTCACTCTATCTCTACTGCGGAGTAAATTTTTTCTCGCAGCGTTCCAAGCACCGAGTATATCGCCGCTACCAGGAGTGGGCAGTAAATCAGACACTCTCCAAAGATTCGAAAGGGGGGAAGACGGCGGGTAACCCAGAAACAGTTCAAAAGGTACCGCCTTGTGGCTTTCGTGCTTAGCGGAGTTGAATGCCAATTGCAGCCACTCAAGAGATTCATCCCAAGTTGTCTGCCTCTCTGCATGATAGGCGATGAGAGCAGCTCTCAAGTTGCGGTTGAAACGCTCCGCATGAGAAGGTTGAGGGTAGTACGGAGAAGTAGTAATATGCTCGATACCATGTCCAAAACAGAAACGGCGAAACTCCTTTGAAGAAAATTGTGTTGCGTTATCGGAGACCAGTTGGCTGGGTACACCGAAGTTCTGAAAGAGTCGAGTCTTCAAAGCTCTAGTAGTTAGGTTAGTAGTAGCTCTTGGAAGAGGAAACAGCCAGCAAAACTTTGAAAAGGCGTCAACACAGACAAGCAGGTAAGTGTTACCAGACTTGCTACGGGGAAACGGTCCCACGTAGTCGATGAACAGCTTCTCAAATGGTCGACTGGCTACATCAGAAGCAAGTAGGCCTAATTTAGAGTTTTGGGCGGGCTTACTAAGACAGCACAGTTTACAAGCCCTTACTCTCCCAGCAATATCTCTATCCATTCCCTTCCAGATGAACTCCCTGCGAATTTTGGCGATAGTCTTGTGAATGCCCAGATGTCCTCCGACGGGAGAAGAATGAAAGTAGGCGAACACCATGGGGACCAGATGGCTAGGCAGGACCACGCGTGTACCATTTCCAACACGAGGGCGGCAGCAAAGAACTCCCTGCGAAAGGGAATAAGGCGGAGAAGCCGAACCTTCTTCAATATCCCGCATGATTTGTCCTAATAGCGGGTCCTGGCGTTGATAAGGAGCAATTTCCCCAAAAGCCAAAGGGAAATCTAACAAAACTGCACCACAGTGGGGATTTCCTTCTGGAGTCGGGGAGTCATGATACATGCGAGACAGGGCATCAGCAATAATATTTTGGGTACCCCGCACATGCTGTACCTTGAACTTAAAAGCCGAAATCTTGACGATCCAACGGCCGATCTTCCCCAACTGACGAGGGTGAGCCAAAAGCCACGAAAGGGCTTGGTTGTCCGTTTCCAGAAGAAACTCGGTATGTTCCAGAAAACGCCGGAACTTATCCACCCCAAAAACAACAGCGAGGCACTCGAGTTCATATACCGAGGAGCTTTTCTTCTCCTGTGGAGTCAGCGTACGGGACGCGAAGGCGATGGGCTGTCTAACACCATCAAAAGACTGGGAGAGCACAGCAGCAATGGCGTGCGACGAGGCGTCTGTCTGAAGGATGAAAGGACGTGTAAAATCAGGCATGCGCAAAACAGGGGGCTGCATGATCGCCTCCTTTAGGCTTTCAAAGGCGGACTGTTGAATTTCTCCCCAAATAAACTTTGCTCCCTTCTTCCGGAGTACGTTGAGAGGGGCGGCAATCTCTGCGATGTTCGGAATAAATCTTCTGTAGAAGTTGACCATCCCAATGAAACGGGCAACGCCCTTGGTATCTCTAGGTGGAGGAAAATCACGAATACCCTGAGTTCTTGCAGGATCGATACGAATCCCTCGAAATGAAACCAAATGACCCAAAAAAGAAATTTCAGGCTGGGCAAAAGTGACCTTCTCGGGGTTAACAGTTAGGCCAGCCTCTCGCAGGCGAGTAAAAACAACCTTCAAATGATCCACATGTTCTTCAAAGGTTTCACTGTAAACCAACAAGTCATCTAAATAGTTGAATACATACTTGAACTTAATATCATGAAAAATTGAATCTAACAAACGCGTTAGGGTTTGAGCACCCACAGCAATGCCCATGGGCACACGTGTAAATTGATACAAGTTCCATGGCACACAAAAACTTGTCAAATGTCTGGACTCCTTTTTAAGGGGAATCTGATGGTACGCCTGGTTTAAGTCGAAAACCGTAAAAAAATGAGCTTTGCCGAACCAGTCAAATGCTGAGTGAAGGTCAGGCAGGGGCACACTGTCTATTTCAATCTTCATATTCAGTTTACGGTAATCTAGGACCATACGGGATTTTCCGTTGGGTTTTGGCACCAGAAAGGCAGCGCTCGAGTACTGTGATCTGGAAGGTTCAATGACTCCCTGCTCTAGAAGATCATCAATAATTTCTCTTAGAGTTGCCATTTTCGGAGGAGCAAGCTTATACGGATGACTGCGCACAGGCTCTTTATCGGTTAGACGGATCTCATATTCCATAAGGGTGGTAAGACCGAGGCGAGGCGTGAGTACCTCAGGAAAATGAGAACACAACTCCTTAACAATCTTCCTCTGCTCGGGTGACAAATGTTCAAGGCAATCCGGCTTTAGCTCATCCTCCGAAACTTCTTCAACACAGACCTCCCTTACGGATACAGGACGGGAAGGAACCACCAAAGGTACCAGCACATTACGTTGGAATTTGAAATAGCAGCTCTCTCTTTGCAAATCCACAATAAGTCCGGTTTTCCTTATGAAATCTGCACCTAAAATACAGCTCATTCCCAAATCATTGGAAACTAAAAACTCCCAAACCCAGGAAAAACCTTCAATCTTAAATTTGAAAGCCACCTTAAACAGAACGTCCATAGGGGAATTGCTTGCGGTGAGGCAAGTGATCGACACATCTTCAGTTTTCCTGATTGCTCCAGATTCAGACAGTAATCGGTGAAACTCTGAGGAAATGAGACTCACTGCTGCTCCAGAGTCCACCAGAGCTGGAAAGTTGGAGTCGCCTATCAATAAATTGACGTAAGGACAGGCCAAACTTGGCGATCGTATACCCAGTGAGGCAACACCAGCAACACCTTTCATCAGAGGCTCAGAAGAAGCATCGGCAGTGCGACCATGTGAGCTCGCAGATGGGAGGGGGTCTACCGGGGCAGGCCCCCTCTTTCTCCGTTTTTTGGCGGGGTAGGAAGCTGACGGCAAAAACGTCGAATATGTCCACGCTGCCCACATCCAAAACACACAGGCACGGGGCGCGGCCGAGGGACCTCGGGAGTGGAGGAGACCTGACCAACCATAGGTCGAGGGGGGCGGTTGTTCATCACTCGTGCTTCTTCTTCTCTACGCTGGTCGATGAGTTGAACATTTCTCGCCGCAACCACCAGTTTGTCCAGTCCAGTGAACGTGACCGGTGTGGGAGAGAAAACGAGGCGACAACGCTCCTCAGGAGTGATACCATCCAAAACCACCTGAACGATTTCCGCCTCACTCAAACCCACCCGCAACACACGACCCGTGCTGCGGATGTCAGCGACATAGGCAGCCAGTCCCTCTCGGAGTCCTTGGGACCGGTAAAACATTTGCATCTTCAAATCCTCACGCATTCGCCCAGGAACAAAAGTGTCAAGAATCTCCCTATGAAAATCCTCGAACCTTCCTTTTCTACTAAGAACCGCATTCAAAAGATTTGACAGAGGAGAACGACAGTACGGAATAAGCAGGCTCAAAAGCAGGGTGTCGTCAACACCTGGAATTTCCCTCATCCTGAAAAGGTCGGCAAGAAACTTCAAAAGTTTGTGAACCTCCAATCCATCAACGCAAGGCAAGGCTTGCAACAAAGGCGTCAGAGGGTTAGGCAACTTGTGGTAAGAAGCAGAAGCAACGTGGCCTAGGCAAGCTGGCACAGGAGTACTAGAAGTAACAGAAGCTGCGGGCACCGTCAGAACGGGCGGAGACTCCTCACTAGCTTCAGCAGTGGTTAAAGCCTGCTCGGGAGATACTTGAAGGGACCCACCACCATCAGAAACCGGTGCGGCAGAAGTGCCTGAAGATTTTGACGGAAGACTATTCAAATATTCTCCAACGGTCTCAGAAGTTTGCTTGAGCCAATTGAGATCATCGGTCCTTAAGGTGCCAGCGGTGATCAGCAAGGCGACTCGCCCTTGCAAGTGCAGAAGCCTAGAAAAAGCACGCTGTCTAACTCTACCAGAAGGAGGCTCATCTCTCAATTCTTCAAGTCTCCCCTCCCACTCTTCCAGCTTGGTTTTGCATGCCAAGAGTTCGTCCTCTGCCACCAAGGATGACGGCCAAGTGCTGACGAACTTACTAGCGAGCAACCCACGCAACTGCGTACGTAAAGAAGCCACATCGCTAGCGGGTTCAACGCCACGAGCTCTAACCTCAAAAACAAGCTCATCCTTGTACAGGTACTCTGGACACAAGGAGCCAGACATGATTTCACACAATAAATAAACAATTTCAAAAATACAGATCACAAAAACTTAACCTCCTAAGGGCCCTGAATTGAAATGCCTATCGGTCAGATGAGGTCCCAAATAGAAGAACCACCTACCCATTCATACCGCACTAACCGCAAAATTGAACAACGATTCACACACACATACATACACCGATACATACACTAACAACAACACCTAACACTTGTCTGGTGAGGTGAGCACACAAACAAAATTTAATTTTGGGGTTCGGCCATGTTTTAGAAAATTCTTGCTCCCTAAAGTTCGGAAGCAAGACATTAATCAGATTCCACCCGGTGCCTCGGCTAAGGGCGAGCTCCTAATTGAAAAAAAAACACAGTGCGCACATCCCCACCAGAACAACAATTCTGCCCAGAAACTGTCAGTCCAGAATTACCCGAGAACTAGATCCATCCACGGCCCTACCATAAATTCAGAACGTGGCCAGTGATCGGGTCTCCCAGCCTCTCAGTCAGGAACCGGTTAGGTCCACAACCAAGGGCCAGGACCACAACCACTGAAACCACGCTCTGCTACCATCTGAACCGCGCCCCAGCACCCGCACCCAGGCGAACTATGAGCAGGAAGCATGCCCCCATGGAGGCGGGGCGAGGGGCGGCTCACGTCCCTACCTAACAACAAGGAAGGCCGTGGAGGAAAATTCAATGAAAACTCACCGTTGAGAGAAAACAAATGTAATACAAAGCAAAGTGCATGTGAATACAAAATCCAAATCATTATTCAAATGGCATAACAGAACTCCACCTTTCCTCTAGTTTACAGTTTTAAATTAAATGTGAAAAATATCCAATAATGCTTTTCTTATAAAACTTAACAACATTTAAACAGCTAAAATTCACATTTCTGGAAGTTGCGGATGAGATAGTAATAAAAATTTTATAGTTTGCAATTTAACAATTCTCATGAGACTGGGTAAAATTAGATAAATAAATTGAATAAATTGAGCAATAAATTAATAAATAAATAACAGACAAGACAAACAGTTAACATAGATTACAATTGACATTTAAATTTTAATTGACAAGGAAAAGAGAAATTGACTTTAAAGTTACATGGCGATCATAAAAAAAATATTACAGTTTCCATAAACGCTCCATTCATACAGCGGCAACACATGTATGGTTCATAGTTCAACGAATTCATTTGTAATAACTTGCGGTAGGCGGTGACTGGGCGGGTCGCTTGTAGACCACCGGGGGCGACGGAACAGGCAGGAGAGGGGGCCAGAGTCCAGAGTGGCAGCCAAAGTGGAGGGGGGGGGAAGCCCCCCTGAAGTTCCCTCTCCGCCGGAGCCATGTTGGAATCCGTGGTCGCTCCTCCCCGGGACCCCATCTGACACAGCAGGCGTGCTTAAAGCACCATGGTGTGGACACAGATAAACATTGAAACTGTTATAACACTAAACGAACGAACAATTATCACAAAAATAGAGACACAATAACATCCGTGGCGCTTCCGTTGACAACTACACGCCCTATGAGTGCAAAGCACGTTGCACGCCGGTAGTTGAGATCAGGGGTCCACAGCATGACGCCCAGGAGCTCTGCACACAGCCGTGCATAATTCCGGGCAACGTCCAACGACACAAAAGTAAATACTATAAAAAGATCAAGGTGAGACCGAGACGTGACCGAGACGTGAAGGGTCCTTGTCACGGCTCAGGAATCTAAATTACAGTGACCAGTGCTAACAATTGTGTGACCATGTGCTTCTCAACAATGGACCATGCTTCCAGACCTCATCTCTACTAGATCTTTCTTCTTGCTCCAGATGCCATAGCGTTAAGACCTAGAATCTGTGAAGGACACAGTTCCTATTTTAAATTTCCCAGTATGGCCTAAGTTTTGCATCGCTTAGTGCTCATTTTATTAGGGACTTACTGCTCAATTAATACCATCTTTAAATTCACTCCTTTTTATTTGATTTTCCCCAAAAACTGGTATTTGAGCGAAGAACATTTGTAAGCAGATTGGTAAACTCCTTCCATTGTATTCTATTTAGGGACTGGAAAGAATACAGACATTTAAATAGAACAAGCCTAATGTTCTGAAAGTTAAAGTAACCTCAAGAGAGTATTTTTTATATTGAACTATCTTTCCAAATTTAATTTTGAGTATTTTAACCATTCATAAAGTCAGTGAAACCATTGGACTCTCCTTTTGGACAACAACCAAAATTTCCATTGTTGTAACTTTTCAACACATCAGCTTAATTGGACTTAATATTCTTTCAAATATCATCCCAACGTTATTCAAGACAGCACGATACTTCCCCCCTGAGAAAAAGAGCCCTCATTTGTAAAGAAACCCCATTTAGAACCCAAAATATGAACATTTAGTTTTAGGCCTACAAGTATATTTGTCATTTACCTTCTAGGCTAGGCCACACATTGTAACTGTTCCCCCTGAGTTGTATATTATTGTAAATCCCTTTAATTGAGAACCTTTTGAAACCTAATTGTACTAATAGATAAATAAATATTGTATTGTTCCTCTGTAACTCTGTATTTTATTCAAATAGTAAAGAAATCTTAGAAATTATACACCTACCTTTTGTTGACATCCAGAGTAAATACAAAACACATTCTACTCACTACAATAAAGTAAAGGAGACCACAAGTATAAGTATATTTATTATCAAGTCAAAGAAGATCATTTGTGAGCTATATTTAAATAGCCTAGGGAATTTTGTAAGTAATAACACTGATTTTTGTAAAGAGAAGCTAGGCTTAGCACATGGCAGCCATTGCCCTCAGATCCCGATAGCATCACTGTTTATATCCACTTTTCCTGAGCACATCCGAGCAAACAATTAGTTAAAAGTTAGCAATTTAGAATCATAAGTAATTAAGTAAAAACAATTAGAAAATCAATAAGAATTTGGAGCCCAACGTATAGGCAAGATCAATAAGAATTTGGAGCCCAACGTATAGGCAAAATCAATAAGATTCTAAATGACTTGTTGGAAAGATAGGGGAAAGATTAATGAGGGGAAGCCACCCCCACTCTTGCTCAGCTCAGTTGAGCCATTGGATCAAACTGATTGGGTTTTTATTTTTTATTTAAGGTTTATCAGAGCTGATGTTATACATCATTACGAGGATGTGTTAGTTTATAATGGAGGGTGGTGGAAGTGGAAAGTGGAGGGGGTAATTTCCCGCACATCCTACCCTTACGTCAAGTCATTCCCTGCTCTACAGCCGTATTCAAACTATGTTGAATCGCTGGCGTAGTGGTCAAGACGACGCGACGGTCTTCGGAACAGTGGTAGCGGCCTGTCGCTGTCGTGGGTTTAGAATCCCAGTCTTAGCTAGTGGTCTTTATCAGTACTATCTAGCTTGTATTGAGCGGCTCACCCATCGCGTTACTCGATACGTTACACACAGGTCCAAGGCTGGTGTGATCGGGCAGAATATAGGGAGATAGTTTAAAAGTTTTTTTAACATTTAAAAACAAAAACATGGCATAAAGGCTGCTTATTATGGATTAGGCTTGGAACCGAATCGTGGGCCATGTTTGAAACAGCTACCTGGTGAATATCTCCCGAAATACTTTGGTGCTTTGGAAAAACAACGAGAACAGTGAATTTATTTGTTTCTAATAATAAACAGCTATCCCTAAAAAGCCTCTGTATCTAAAATATATCATGCCATTATATTGTGATTAGTAAATAATATTTCCAATTACAATGTTTTTATGGATTTAAATACAACTATAACCCTACAAAAAAGACTAGAACATTATATAATTCGTGAAATTTATGAATTGTTTTTCCTTAAAACACATGGTGAGCTCTGCAAAACCATCTTACAGCTCCATAAACCCTAGAAATGAATAAAAGGTTTGCGTAAGAGGTTCATAAAGCATCCTAAGGAGCACATAAAATAAAGTTAAACGCCTTATTAAAGTTGACTGCGATTACTATATATTTATTACTATATATTACTATAAATTTTACATGGAGGTTCACACATTCTCACAGGTTGCTCAGGTTCACACTTTTAATTACGGAAAACAATTTGCAATATATATCCCTGATTTGGTAGGTATTAATTTAAAATTATAAATTAATAATGCATTGAATAACTATTGGTTTTAAAATATAATAAATTATTTTGTAATTAATATTGAAAATCTTTAATCTTGCTGATGAAATTTATTCCCAGATAAAAAGTATAGTATTTTTTTTAGAAAGTATAGAATTTGTAATTTTTTCAACTGCGCAACGAACCCGCATGTGACTTCATGTTGCAGGCTTTACTGAAGCTAATTGATGGGCATGTATGTAGTAATACGAATGTATACTCATCTACACTGGGAAGAGTTTAGCACAAAATCTCTAGGGGCTTTATTAACAAATTGAATGTCAGTGGTGTCGATTGTTTTGTAATGTTAATTTGGGACATAATATACTAAATGAGCTGAAGTCATTACTGCGCTGGAACAATCAACCGCAACGTAAATTAGAGAGTAAGTCGCTGGTCATTAAAATTAAAACTAAAGGAACCCCGAAGTTAGCCACCGAAAACTTTACAATTAAACTTCGCCATTGCCAGAATTGATTGAGTTTACCCACTTAAAACTTTCCTTCTGTTAAAAAGTTACGTATGTCTGAAATACCTCCTCAATTTTACACTTAATAACGTAGGTAGTGTCTCACGAGCTATATATCAGTTGAGGTGTGAGATAGTTACGCCATTATTATTATACTAATTCCTTTTAAATTATGCCTAGTGACAGGGAAGAAGAGCAACAATGTTTTTCTATAAGTAAAATACTCTCTTTAAACACAATGAATGATAAACATAATAGGCCGATATTAGTTAACATTAAAGTCAAATAATCAGTTTATGGGTGTTTTTAAACAAATTTACGATAAAGTTAATCTGTTAATTCAAACAATTTTACTCAATAAATACTGTTACACTTTCGAGCGCTTTCACTATATCGAATTAAACTTAACGATCCGACTTTTATTATTATCTAAAAACTCTTTTCATAAAGATTTATTGATCACGTCAAGGTTCACATCACACAAACTTGTAATTTTATGTTAACAATGGTCCTTATTTGCAGGATAAAGCACCAAGGCATTAAAACGATTCTGTGTACTGACCTATTCACAAAGCTGCTCAGCACGGCGACTCGACTGTAGGGAATCAGTGTTTGATTACTTTGTGCTGAATGAAAAACTTGGTGTGTAATAGATTTCAATCTTGTCAATATTTTAATTGATTAAAAAAATTACTAGAATAAACTTTATACTATTACAACTATTTTATTAGAACGTCAAATCAATTCTTTCCTGTTATAGATTCTTCTCTGAGGGATCATTTATAGCATTAAAATCAGTTTATTTTAATGTATGACGCTAAAAACTTAGAAATACGGTTTTCTATGTTAAATACAAATAAAAGTACTTACTTACTTATGATTATTAGTACTATATTATATATTCTGTAAGTGAGCACGAACCAATTGCATACATATTTAGAAAGAAAATGTAATAAGTTTATGTTCTTAATTTAGTACAGAGATGGTGGAAATACAAACCAGTGGAAGGCGCGTCATGTTTCTTTTGGTTTGAACAAAACCTTGGGATTGCTCTGTCACTCAGAGTTAGGGTGAACACAAGGGTTTGTATTCGAACCGTTTTTGTTCCTGCTCTAGCTTCTGTGTCCTAATAAATGTCACTGAGCTGCCAACATTTTGGTTTTAACGTTTACTCATCGCATCATAATAAACTGAGTATAAATAATTATGTAATCCCTTAATGTAAGATTATTTCGGAACTTATCGGACCTAATTGTATTTAATATGCTCTCACAGACTTCTCAAAAATTGCTTAATTTTCAGTGAATACTTGTAAATTTAAAGCACAAGAGATTACGTTTAAACGAGGAGGTAAGTGCAATTTGTTGCAGCAAAATTTTCGCAGCCGAGATCGAAATAGTGAACCATTTTATAATGAAAATAATATTTCTCCTTTTAATAAAATGTTAGACGATGTCAAAGGAGAATTCAAAGAACACTTCAACTAATTAGTATTTAATATTACCTCTCACTAGAGGAATCCGTGCTCTTTTTACAAATAATATTTGTAAACATTAGTTTTATAATTTGTTTTTGTTTTATTTATTTCCTGTAGGAGAAATTCGCTAACACTGTCAACATTTCATCGTAACTAGATTCTTACCATCGTTTGATTTTTATTTGTTTACTTAAGTACAAAGTAAAATTGATTTAAAAAATTACGAAAGTAGTAAGGAAATTTGTTGTTGTATTTCTCGCTTAGTAAATTTGATATATAGCAATTGCCTAAGTCTGTGAATGTAGTACTATTTCACCACAGTTGAATTTTGATTATAAAATTCATAATTCGAATAACAATTACTCGTCTTATTCTTTGTTAGGATAGGTATTGCATTTAAAACATATTCCTTTTCATGTGTAAAAGTATTGTTCATTAGTAGGCATACAAGAAATCTTGATTGAACTAAAAGACTCATAGCCTATTAAACTGTCAGTCTCCTGCATCATGTCATGGACTACCAGCAGATAAACGGGGTGATTCGTATTTATAGCACGTGCGTTTAAGGTGCTTAGTTACGTGTGTGCGTTTTTCTGTACATTGTAGACATTTGATTTGCGACTTCGGATAGCTCAAAGAGCTGTTTGTTAATTACACAAACTAAAAGAAAAATTGTAATATTTATTTAATTTAATAATTTCTGTTACATTTGCGACACCGTATACATATTTGTGACACCATTGGTATAATCTATGTAAATTGAAATGCATGTTTTTCAAACCAGTTATCAAGAGCCCCTTGAATTAGATTAAAAAATTGAGAACCTTAGTTTCATTTTCAGCATGCAAAGTATTAGATCCATAATTTTGTGAAATTTACTATCTAAATTGTTCCTTGTGGTCCTTTGTGACTAATGCCGAAGATGTAACTTGTTGTATTGCCTGTCGGGAGTTCGACAAGGGTTCAATAATTGGTCCAGTTGTGTTTCTATCTATCAGTCAACTCACGACTGCCTCTGTATACGCTTTTGTGAACTCGGTTGATTAAATCTTGACAAAGCCGTTACCTTTGTCATTTCCGAAAATACAAACAAATAAAATACGTATAATAGAAATAAACACCAAATTAGTTCGGGTTATTATAAACTACAAAATACATCAAATGAACATTAGTTAATTTTCATTTGTATATTGTTAAATTTTGATTGCTCTTTGATTGTTGTATTTTGTTTGTTAATGGTTTGTAACATGATAGCTAACTTTAACTCGGATTTAACATTAAACTATGCTCAATATAATTGCATTTATCTTAAACATTTATAGCATAAATATTTGTGCTAAACAGTATTTTTACTGATAAACAGTGTTTTTTTTTCATAAACTTTGTGTTTAAGAGACAACTGGAATTGACAGTAGTTAATTAGCATGAGAATATAAAATAAATATTTGCTTTTAATTTGTCAGATATAATACTGATGCATAATGTTCTCAATAAGCTTAAACTTTGTTTCCTGAAAATCGCGGTTGCAGTTAGTATCTCCTGTCTGATAGTAATACCTTCTTCAAAGTTTATAATATAAAATTATATGTCATGGTTTAGCTTAATTAATATGAAATAAATATAACAAATATTAACCTGTTTAGTCGTTTCGATGTTTTTTTAATCAATTAAAATATATAATTTGTTATAAAAAATAACAGTAAAAGTGTATGAATATAAAATGAAGCGTCAAATCCAGATTTAAGAGTATATTAACTACTATTAAGTATGATAGTGGAAACACCAATAAAAAGTAACACAAAGGATGAAGTAATTGATTCGCCGTCCTACTGATTGACATTGACCAGACAGAATAACTAGCGCTTTTGTCAGAGAGCTTGTCAACCTAGTTAATTTTTTAAAATTAATTCCCACTTAACTGTTCTTCCCAAGACTTCTACAACAATAGCTTTCTGATAAAAAAATATAATAAGAGTTACGTAAACACGTTAACCTTTTAAATCCTTACGGTAAATCAGTTAATATTAATGGAATTGTGTCATTAAATATCAACAACTAATTAAAACCTATTAGGTTCAGAAGACGTTAGTGAGCTGCATACTCAGCTGCTGATAGGACCGTGTTCAGTCTCAGCACTCAGCAGTCTGGCGCGCGGCCCGGTTAATTATACTGTGTCAGACTCTGTTATATTTGGACTGGGGACTTGATTAGTTCAGACTGAAGCTGCTTTATTGAATCACCTAGGTCATAGAAATCATGATAGTTTGCTTCTTGTTAACAGAAAAAAAACACGGACCTACAAACCATTAACTATTTTACATCTTTACTTTAATTTTGGGTACATACATGAAAAATACAGTTATTTTAGGACATTACCATATTAGTATTAAAATATCCTAATAATTGTACTATTTTAGGTACTGTTTTTACTGATAATAATTGACTTCCTTCAGTACTATTTTAATTACTATCCCGGTTTTACCCGGAAACAACATTTTTGAGGTGAACTTGCTACGATTTTTACCATGGTGACAAAAGTGTGTTGCTTCCTCGCTTTGGTCTCATTAATTATGCTTATTAGCCATTCGGTAAATACTATGGGGCGAATTAGCTTTTATTTTATTTAGATGGAATGCAAATATCCGACTCCACTCATTATGCCAAAGTTGGGATAGTTTTAGAATTATTCTTCATGGACTTCTGATGTTTAATCATTGACGACTCAATGTGTTATTACACAACGACATAGTAGTGTCATACTTGATATTGCAGATTTGTTTATTTGACTCCGTCAGTGTGAAAATGTAGTTCTTCATTAATTAATTGGAGTTTCCCAAGACAGCCACAAACAAGAAAATAGAGGATTAAACTTTAGGATTACCAACGCTAAGTTAATTATGTCGTACTCTTTCAAACTTTCAACAACTTTTGTGTTCTATTTATCAGAGAGAGAGAGATTCATGTTTAATAGTGATGTAGAAATCATGATGATTCGGGAATTTCTATGAATTCAAAGCTATGAATTTTATTTTGTGTGGGAAGTGTGTGAAGGGTTTTGAAATGTCAAAAACATTTTTTACGATTTTAAAATAGCATACAACTATGGTTACTGTAGTTTCATAACCACTTTAACAACTTTTAAACCAACCTGTAGTATAGCATACAAACATAAAAAATTACAAGCTTTGTGTTTGAAAAACAACTATTCCCTCACCTGCTAATTCTGTTCATAGACTTTCTATTTGATGGTATAGCACGCCCGGATGAGTTTCGTTACTGATCAGAACACGCGTAGTCAAATGATGGAAAAACCTCTTTAGAAAATAAGAGAAGCTCTTTAAGAAACTCCTCCTCCACGAATTACAAGGGATCGCACTTAGGAATATTTAATTTATTTTATATGCGCACCGCCGCACCGCATCGTCCTCTTTTTTACTCAAATATAAAATAATTTAAATATTAGAGATTCTCTTTATTAAGTCTAAAACCGTACATTCTTTAATTACTTCACTGGAAATCCTGTTTAAATTATTATTTGCACTATGCAATTTATTGCTACATATTATTAACTAGCCGCATTATCTATTACACGTTATTTTCTTTACTTAAACGGTGTAACCGATTAATATATTACCTTGTTTTACATTTTAATATTGTTGAAATTTATGCAATAAAACTGAGTTCACAAGTGATTTATAAGTATACCTCTCTTACGCTGCCCTTTATTTGTTGACCCCTAGATAGCTTATCTGGAACCAAGTTTTTTAAATTATTTCTCGATATAATACCTAACTCATATGAATTGGTGAGAATACCTTAATAGGATAGCTACAGACCCTTTGAAACAGTAGAATGTGCTGTAAATGTATGACATTCCAAGATTAGTATTATTATTTATGTAAAAAAAACTTTTGTGTCATTAATAAAGTTTTACAGTTCAGCTTACGTATATTTGAGTGTTCTGTGAAACGACACTTGACTTTAGATTGCAGGCTTTGAAAAAATTTAGGATCACGCTTATTTTTAACAGCACGTTATACTAAACAAATATAGTTGTATAAATAGCTCAACTTAATTTTAAAATTGTCTAAAGAAATAACATGACCAGAGACATTACTGGTTTGGATCAACCAACCGTAACTGTTAACTGGAGACCAAGTAACCCGTCGTTAATATTAAACGTAAAGAAACACCAAGTTAGTCCATGGAAACATTACAATTAAACTTCGCCATTGCCAGTCTTGATTGAGTTTATCCATTCGGAACTTTACTTCTATGTCAAAGGCCCCTTAAAAGTAAATAAGGTCCATTATTCCTTAAGGTCCATTAATAATTCAACATGTAAATATCAGACGATTACCATGAGATGGTTAAAATACGTTTTACTGACTGTATTTAGCAAATAAACTAAGCCGGATTAATCCGCTTACGAAAATATCAAGGTGACTTTATATGACTATCTGATGCCAGTAAAAACTTATTTTCTTACAAACTTTAGACCAATCCTTATTAGTCTAGTAAAATTTTTAAATACAGATTAATTGTGAATTGTTGTAAATTCGTTAAATATATTTCCATACATACCATACATAACACACTCGATTACGTTTGTTATAAGATGATTATTATATAACATTTTTTTTATTTAAATAGTATATTAGATGGAAAATTACAATTCACACCACCTATTTAATTTGGAATTTGTTATCAATTTATTTACGAGATGAAGTGACAAAGCGTCCAAAATTGGTTGTACTTGGCTGACCCATTTACAAAGCTGCTCATCACGTTGTCGCGACGCCCGGGGATCAGCATTGCATCACTTAGTGCTGAGTCAATGATGTGGTCTATGACTGATTTTGCCTTGAATTCTTGCAACTGTTTTAATCTCTTACAGTTGACTTTCTAAAGTGGGATTTTAGAGGCTAACTTGTATATTAATCTAGTTGTTTTTTATTTAAAACACTATAAGAAGCGAATTGTGCATTTCGTTCATGTAAATTATTCTATAAGCATAGTCATCTATATTTTTTAAATCCGTTAATTCATTTTTACACCGTAAACAAATCAGATATACTACTTCTCTTTGTTGCATAAAAATAACTTACGCATATAACAAAATATGAATTATTAAGTCCTAATGCTCTTTTTATTATTGAGTAAAGAAATATATTCATGTTGTACCAAAAACTAAACAGTGGAAGGCCCATCATGTTTCATCCAGTTTGAACGAAACCCTGGGATTGCTCTGTCACTCAGAGTTAGGGCGAACACAAGGGTTTATATTCGAACCGTTTTTGTTCCTGCTGTAGCTGCCGCGATCTAATAACGGAATAACGTCACCTTGGATATAGTATTTTGGTTTTACAACTTATAAATCATCGCATTCCATTTATCCAGCCTTTACTCACTCAGCTTTAACACATAACTTAAGTTCACAGCTGTTCCTATATACCGTATGAATGTATTTAATACAATGGCTTAAAGGAACCTATGAACAAATATTTTATTTTATTAATTAAAGAAATATAATGTACAATCTTCATAGTTATGTTGTCAATGGAAAAACAGACTTTATACTTAATTATTTACTAACTTACCGTAGTTAATAATTTGTGTTGTCCCTTCAAACACGCCTCGCATTTTGCTTCAGTTTTTGGCTACTTTAAAGCGAGATATAAAATATGTCACTATGACATTATGATATATTTTGGACACCTGGGTTAGCGATAAAGAGGAAGGAAATAAGTATTTGAAGTTATTTGTGTGGGAAATATTTCAATACTAATAATAAGCAAGATTACATTCCCGTAAACTTTAGATTTATGAGAATTTAGGTGCCTCATTTTAACGAACGCCAGACGAGAAGTGCAAAGGAGAATTCAAAGAATCCTGCAGATGGGTCTCCTTTTAATATTACCTCTCAGTGGAGGAATCTACGCTCTTTGTCCAATCTACACTTTTAACGTATTTTTTTATTGCGATGGGTTGTGTTCAAATTTATGTGAAAAATGTATTAACACATTGTAAATAGGTGAGATGTTTCATTGAGTCGAAGTTAGCATTTTAACAATACATTTTGTAACTCTGTTTTAATTAATGTATTATTATTTTATTAGTTTTAATTGAAATCATTAATGCTATGTTGTGAAATCTTTCACTTTTATAAGTTAAATAATGTAATGTGTCTTTCCGTCCTTGTGAATCGGTTCCGTTTCTAAACTTAATTAGTGATCAACTTAGTTTATAGTTTCTACAAAATCGAGTTAATGTTTAATTTACTTCCGAACTAGCAAACAGCGAGTTAGATAACTCGGTCAACTATTTATTGAAAATGAATTAGTAAAATTGAGTTGAGTGAATAGCTTGTTAAAATAGCTTTTTTAGAAAAAAGAACGGCTAAAATCAGGCTTGTTCTAACTCTCAGAATCTGGTTTTTGTTTAGAGAAGATGAAACGGAGGTGAACGATGAGAAAATTTAAAGAAAAACAGTACTATTTTTTATTTTTTACTTACAAACTTTATTCCATATTTTTTTTAAATATAAATTAATATTAACTTATGCAAATATAACATGATTATCGTATTGGTAATGTTGTATATAAACTACTCCTAGGTCTAGCTGGTTTCAGTCGTATAGTTTAGAACATCATAAACTGCTTAAGGTGAAGTGAGACAACTAAATGAACTTTAATCTTGGCATTAATCTTGGAAGTTTGCTGACAACTTTAATTAGGTTATGTTTGTTTCCAACTTTATCAAGTCGTAAATTTGGTCCATTGTTGTTAAAATTATATTATCTGTAGTAATAAAAGAATTTCTTAAAATTAAATTTACATCGTATTTCAAATTATTTCGTCTTAGCAAAAGTGTAATAAAAAGGAGTTTTCCATATTGGCTTTTTTGTGTTAACAGATATTACTATAACATGGTTTTGTGTCAGTAAAAAATTTGAAAAAATGTTGCTTATATTATTTTTTTCCTGTCAGAATTTAAATACCTTTCTACATTAAATTAATATTATTGAACTCGTTAAAAATAATTGTAGTTCATGCTATGTTTGTTGTATAATATTTAAGTGTATGTATATATTTAAAAAGTATTTTAATATATTCAAAGGCTAAAAATGTTGAAGAAAACATACAACAGTCTACTATATATTAAATGACGTTTTCAAGAACTTAAAACTCCAAAAGTAGTAGAGCTACAGGGTTTTGACCTTTATTATAACTGCTAGACAATTCTCTTCCCCTGATTATAATAAAAATCAGCAGTTATTAGTGTACAAGTTCAAGTCATCGTTGGAATAATTGTTTTTATTTCACGGTCTTTCACTTTAATATTATAAAAGTCTGTTTTCCTATCTACTATCTATGTAACTAACAGAGTTTGGTCGTTGCTTTCCAACAAGTATCTAATTTAAATCTTGATCCGCCACCACTATACAACTAAGCCAGTCATAAAGAGAAGCCCTTTAGCAACGCAATAAACCCTGCCCCTGAGCTTGAAGTGTGCGGTTTCTACAGCCGTATTTAGTACTACTGGCATTTCTTGGTAATCCACTTTCTTATACATACTTATTTTGTGTGATAGCAAAATATATTGTTTTGCATTGATTTTTAAATAAATAGAGTTAAATGTTAATTGTGTACCATACAATGTAGCTAAGGCTTAAATCCTTGTTTTGTCAATTATATCTCAGACTTATATTTTTAAAGAAATTTTTACATAAATGCTAGATGAATGAGCATGATTTTATCCAAATAACAATATGATTTTTAGTATTAACTGC
The DNA here is from genome assembly GCA_963675035.1 of Allygus modestus. NCBI lineage: Eukaryota > Metazoa > Arthropoda > Insecta > Hemiptera > Cicadellidae > Allygus > Allygus modestus. Next base: position 72,313,104 of record OY776116.1, on the reverse strand, counting down.
ATCAAGTGTGTGAAACATCACTTTGCAACACTGAAACATACGGTATATCACTATTGTTTACATAGCAAAAAGCTAAACAAAAAAAGGCTGTAAAGCTATAAAGTTATTTTAAATATTAATTTGTATAGGATTCATATTTAATATGGATACCGCCGATGAAAGTCACGTATACGAGTGATTTTAGTAAACGTACTTAATTTATTGTTATAATTGGCGAATCATGAAGCATAATGCGTAAACAAATGTTGAGCCACATAACGCCGATGCGACGTCATTTATCACGACACGACGACGCAACCCTCCTTTTTTGTTCTTTCCCTTTCCTTCAAACTCGTTTAGCGATTCTTTAGCTGATTTTGTCATATTTTGTTGGTATTTCAATCCCAATACGTAATTCAACCAAAGTTAACACTTATATTCGAACATTGTGTATGATTGTCATTTTTTAAAAATCAGTTATACGATAACCCTTTTAAGTTTTTTTGTTGACTCATAAATGGTGATTTTTACAGAGAACTTATTTATGGTTGACTGGTTACTTAAAACACGATCAAGTACGTAATATTCTTTTTCGAACATTATGAACTTACCTTTCGGAAATGTTGAAGCCATTGAAAACCCCTCATTTACAGTGTAACAAGAATTTTGAAATAAATAACAAGTGTATGAATATTTTTATTTAGCATAAGCCCACTTTAAATACAATACAAAGAGGGAGAAAATTAATCAATACAAATCAACTATACAAAACAAAACAAAAAACAGTTCAAACAAAAAATAATATAGTGGTGGTATGGTGTGGTTTTATTGATTTTGTACTATATTTAACTGTCATTTCATATGATACACGGGCTAAAATAGTTTTGCACTATTTATATATGTAATACAAAAGATCGATTTATGTATAGTCGACAGTAGCTATACTGTTACTGTTCATGGGTACATAACAAAGGTAATGCACCCCCCTAGATCATCATGGTGAATGCCATAGCAGCATTGCAATGTTTATGCAGAATGCCTATGAATCACACATTGACCTTATGTGTAGGGAGTTTTCGAAGAATTATGTCGATTTGTACTGTAGGCTTAAATTATCTTCTAGTGTGAATGTAAGCACATTTTCACGGAATTTTCACGGAATGACATTGTATTATTTACTTAAAAATAATCGTACTATTTTTAGGATTATTTTTCACCAGCCAAAGTTTGTATTTGTCAATTAACTATTCTCTAGTAAGTTAGAAGAGAAATATTGTATTGTTATTCACATATTGCCACATTTCAATTGATTAATTATTTATTGTAGTTTCTTGGGTTCTAAACAAAACTTAAATGTTTATTTCTGGTAGCAGTTTTATTTTTATTTATAATCGTAATTAATGATCCTTATCGAACTTAAAAAAATAAAACTTATAAAAATTTATGTCCGGTTAGTGTATACTCCATAATTCTCATGTTTTAGCTTCTGTAGGTTTCATGAACAATTCAAATACATGTTCTAAGAATGTTCTTTATATTGTTGTTATCCCCTTTTTCAACATCCTTTTTCTACATTTCCGAATGGTTTATGCCTCCAGCTTAAACATCACGTTTAAACCTTATCTGCACACATAAAAATGGATTCATCTTGTTTATAAACCATATTAATGAAACAGGTGGATTCGTATGGGATACCATTGTTATTAATGTTATTAAATTATAAATAAAAATGCAGTTGACTGTAATATTTAAAAGAAAATTGTATTTATGTTAAATTTTTAATGAAACTATGTAGCATAAAAAAGCTTAATTATTACCAGTTCAATAGTGCAGGTAAAACTTAATCTTCCAGGTAAGACATTAGAGATCATGACAGGTGCACTGCCCGGAAGGCCACTCTGCCAATGAAACCAATAGCCAGTAAACGTATAATATTGTACATTTCAGTAGATAAACTTCAACGATTTCTTATGAGTATGGATTGTAGAACGGTAAACCTGGGCCTATATTAAGATGAAAACGGATAACAGAGGTCATGAATATAAATTATTCTCATCATTATGGCTATCCGACTAGAGGGTTCGTCCAATGGACGGTTATCTAAAGTTTGATTAGTTTGATATAACATTAGGCAATATCTATATTTATAAAAAAGGATGTTGGTTTGTTTTGTTTGTATGTATATTTGAAGTTTATGGACTCGGACACCGTTGGACCATTTGCCATGAAACTTCGTATAATGTGTAAAATATATATATATATATATTTATATGTAAAATTTCACGAAGAAGTTTTTTAAGCCATCCATTTCGTCCTAACTCAATTGGGTTCCTCCCAAAAGGCCCAAAAGGGTTCCCATATAAACCTTATGGAAAGATATTGTTGTTTACATAAAAGCTAATGACATGTTTCCTTTAACAGGTTATCTTGGTGATATAGGTTTTAGTTAGTAATAGTCAAAGACATATCACGTAAAATAAATTTATAACATGATATGATTACTCGTACTCTTATCAATGTATGAATTAAGTTATATTTGTTATGACTAACATTGTACTATTATTTTTTAAACTTTTTTATCATTTTAATGTTTGTTCTACTTTTAATTCATCATCGTTTTAAAATACTAAACTAAAACTTCTATTGCCGAAATAGTTACAAGATATTTTCCCCAACAGCTAGTTATTTATACAAATAAAAGTATATTTATAGAGTTTATTTTGTTGAGTTTTAAATTTAAGATTAACAAATGGTGGGATCCAGGATTTCTTATAGTTAGAAAAAATACATTAATTTGTATTCCTTATCACAATACGGGTTATAAAAATAACAGGAATTTTAGTTCATCCCAACAGTCGGAAACCCCGTTCTCTCCCCAGAATATCATACATTGAACATCAATCTCCTGGAAAAGTCTCAATATCCTGTGGGATAAAGCAACCTCAGCTTATCCTAAACGACATCAAAACCTAGACTTTTAATAAGAGGTAGGTTTATTCCCGTAGGGTATTGGATACATAGGATAAAATTTATAAATTATAAATAGAAATTGTATATAACTTTTACTGTTTAACTTCGATAATATAACCCTAAAACAATTCGGAATTCAATAGGCCCTATTTATTTGTTCTTTAACCAGAGTCTTCTTAGAAATGTATCGATTTAATTAAATAGTTTTTTTATAAAAATAATTATTTCTTGAAATGTGATTTAAGAAATATAAACGAAGGTAATACAGTAATCAGGCAACAAATTTGACAAAGATAAACTAAAACCTTTGTTTAAATTATGTTTCCTTTCTTCAGTTGCTCTGTATATTTCTCCTCGTCCTCAAAATAAAGCTCAGCAAATATAAAATCAATATATATTGTTGAAGTGAACATAAGTACCTCGAAGTTGTTCGTTTTGTTATCGATAATAATTTGTTTAACGATACTAACGATTTACTCTGGTGTTATATCAGATATGTTGATTAGAAATAAATCTTTAATTCAAGGTAAATAAAACTATAACCCTACAAAAAAGACTAAAACATTACATAATTCGAAAAATTTATGAATTGTTTTTCCTTAAAACACACGGTGAGCTCTGCGAAAACTTCTTAACGCTCCATAAACCCTAGAAATGAATAAAAGGTTTGCGTAAGAGGTTCATAAAGACACCTAAGGAGCACATAAAATAAAGTTAAACGCCTTATTAAGGTTAACCGCAATCACTGTTCATTCTTTCCAAACATTTGCTAAAAGAAAACCAGTTAAGAAAACGTTTATAAATTGCAGAAAATATTACGCTGTACTATTTGAAAATTATCGATGTAAATATAATTAGTTTAATTATATACATAACATTACATTTTATGTTTTTTGTGTCTATTTATAGCAGACAAAAGATTTTTTGTTATTTAATTAAAACAGCCAAATTACGTCACCTTTTTTTCGGCATTCAATCCAATTTCAAAACAATTGATAAAAATAATTACTAGTTTAGTTAACCGATCTGAATTGAGCCAATTTCCCATGTTTTTTGTTTGACAAGACATTTATGGCTTTGTCAAATAGAACGTTGTGATACATTTATACCGTAGGTACATGTAACACTTTGTAGATCGTTACAAAATTTAGTACATATTGTACGGAAATGACTTCTTAACAAGGTTGATACTGAGGGGTGCGGGATTCGCAACCCCCTCTATCATACACTGATCTTTCTAAATGTCTTTTTGGAAAGATAGGGGAAAGATTAATGAGGGGAAGCCACCCCCACTCTTGCTCAGCTCAGTTGAGTCATTGGATCAAACTGATTGGGTTTTTATTTTTTATTTAAGGTTTATCAGAGCTGATGTTATACATCATTACGAGGATTTGTTAGTTTATAATGGAGGGTGATGGAAGTGGAAAGTGGAGGGGGTAATTTCCCGCACATCCTACATCACCCTACGTCCAGTCATTCCCGTGCTCTACAGCCGTATTCAAACTATGTTGAGTCGCTGGCGTAGTGGCCAAGACGACGGTCTTCGGAACAGTGGCCTGTCGCTGTCGTGGGTTTAGAATCCCAGTCTTAGCTAGTGGTCTTTATCAGTACTGTCTAGCTTGTATTGAGCGCCTCACCCATTGCTTTGCTCGATACGTTACACACACAGGTCCAAAGCTGGTGTGATCGGGCAGAATGTAGGGAAATAGATCAAAAGTTTTTTTAACATTTAAAAACAAAAACATGGCATAAAGGCTGCTTATTTTGGATTAGGCTTGGAACCGAATCGTGGACCATGTTTGAAACAGCTACCTGGTGAATATCTCCCGACATACTTTGGTGCTTTGGTAAAACAACGAGAACAGTGAATTTATTTTTTCTAATAATAAACAGCTATCCCTAAAAAGCCTCTGTGTCTAAAATATATTATGAAATTATATTGTGATTAGTAAGTAATATTTCTACTTACAATGTTTTTATGGATACCTAATTTTACATGGAGGTTTACACTTTCTCACAGGTTGCTCAGGTTCACACGTTTAATAACGAAAAACAATTTGCAATATATGTTTCTGATTTGGTAGGGGTGGATTAATTTAAAATTATAAATTAAAAATGCATTGAATAGTCTAGCTATTGGTTTTAAAATATAATAAATAATATTGCAATTAATATTTGCAATTAATATTGAAAATCATTAATCTTGCTGGGGAAATTTATTTTCATTCCTAGATAAAAAGTATAGTATTTTTGTTAGAAATTATAGAATTTGTAATTTATTTCAACTGCGCATCGAACCCGCTTGTGACTTTATGTTGCAGGCTTTACTGAGGCTAATTGATGGGCAAATATGTAGTAATACGAATGTATACTCATCTACACTGGGAAGAGTTTAGCACCAAATCTCTAGGGGCTTTATTAACAAATTGAATGTCAGTGGTGTCGATTGTTTTGTAATGTTAATTTTGGACATAATATACTAAATGAGCTGAAGTCATTACTGCACTGGAACAATCAACCGCAACGTAAATTAGAGAGTAAGTCGCTGGTCATTAAAATTAAAACTAAAGGAACCCCGAAGTTAGCCACCGAAAACTTTACAATTAAACTTCGCCATTGCCAGAATTGATTGAGTTTACCCACTTAAAACTTTCCTTCTGTTAAAAAGTTACGTATGTCTGAAATACCTCCTCAATTTTACACTTAATAACGTAGTTAGTGTCTCACAAGCTATATATCAGTTGATGTGTGAGATAGTTACGCCATTATTATTATACTAATTCCTTTTAAATTATGCCTAGTAACAGGGAAGAAGAGCAACAATGTTTTTCTATAAGTAAAATACTCTCTTTAAACACAATGAATGATAAACATAATAGGCCGGTATTAGTTAACACTGAAGTGAAATAATCAGTTTATGGGTGTTTTTAAACAAATTTACGATAAAGTTAATCTGTTAATTCAAACAATTTTACTCAATAAATACTGTTACACTTACGAGCGCTTTCACTATATCGAATTAAACTTAACGATCCTACTTTTATTATTATCTAAAAACTCTTTTCATAAAGATTTATTGATCACGTCAAGGTTCACATCACACAAACTCGTAATTTTATGTTAACAATGGTCCTTATTTGCAGGATAAAGCACCAAGGCATTAAAACGATTCTGTGTGCTGACCTATTCACAAAGATGCTCAGCACGGCAACTCGACTGTAGGGAATCAGTATTTGATTACTTTGTGCTGAATGAAAAACTTGGTGTGTAATAGATTTCAATCTTGTCAATATTTTAATTGATTAAAAAAATTACTAGAATAAACTTTATACTATTACAAATATTTTATTAGAACGTCAAATCAATTCTTTCCTGTTATAGATTCTTCTCTGAGGGATCATTTATAGCATTAAAATCAGTTTATTTTAATGTATGACGCTAAAAACTTAGAAATACGGTTTTCTATGTTAAATACAAATAAAAGTACTTACTTACTTATGATTATTAGTACTATATTATATATTCTGTAAGTGAGCACGAACCAATTTCATACATATTTAGAAAGAAAATGTAATAAGTTTATGTTCTTAATTTAGTACAGAGATGGTGGAAATACAAACCAGTGGAAGGCGCGTCATGTTTCTTTTGGTTTGAACAAAACCTTGGGATTGCTCTGTCACTCAGAGTTAGGGTGAACACAAGGGTTTATATTCGAACCGTTTTTGTTCCTGCTCTAGCTTCTGTGTCCTAATAAATGTCACTGTGCTGCCAACATTTTGGTTTTAACGTTTACTCATCGCATCATAATAAACTGAGTATAAATAATTATGTAATCCCTTAATGTAAGATTATTTCGGAACTTGTCGGACCTAATTGTATTTAATATGCTCTCACAGACTTCTCAAAAATTGCTTAATTTTCAGTGAATACTTGTAAATTTAAAGCACAAGAGATTACGTTTAAACGAGGAGGTAAGTGCAATTTGTTGCAGCAAAATTTTCGCAGCCGAGATCAAAATAGTGAACCATTTTATAATGAAAATAATATTTCTCCTTTTAATAAAATGTTAGACGACGTCAAAGGAGAATTCAAAGAACACTTCAACTAATTAGTATTTAATATTACCTCTCACTAGAGGAATCCGTGCTCTTTTTTACAAATAATATTTGTAAACATTAGTTTTATAATTTGTTTTTGTTTTATTTATTTCCTGTAGGAGAAATTCGCTAACACTGTCAACATTTCATCGTAAATAGATTCTTACCATCGTTTGATTTTTATTTGTTTACTTAAGTACAAAGTAAAATTGATTTAAAAAAATACGAAAGTAGTAAGGGAATTTGTTGTTGTATTTCTCGCTTAGTAAATTTGATATATAGCAATTGTCTAGGTCTTTGAATGTGTACTAATTCACCACAGTTGAATTTTGTTTATAAAATTCATAATTCGAATACAAATTACTCGTCTTATGCTTTGTTAGGATAGGTATTACATTTAAAACATATTCCTTTTCATGTGTAAAAGTATTGTTCATTAGTAGGCATACAAGAAATCTTGATTGAACTAAAAGACTCATAGCCTATTAAACTGTCAGTCTCCTGCATCATGTCATGGACTACCAGCAGATAAACGGGGTGATTCGTATTTATAGCACGTGCGTTTAAGGTGCTTAGTTACGTGTGTGCGTTGTTCTGTACATTGTAGATATTTGATTTGCAACTTCGGATAGCTCAAAGAGCTGTTTGTTAATTACACAAACTAAAAGGAAAATTGTAATATTTATTTAATTTAATAATTTCTGTTACATTTGCGACACCGTATACATATTTGTGACACCATTGGTATAATCTATGTAAATTGAAATGCATTTTTTTCAAACCAGTTATCAAGAGCCCCTTTAAATAGATTAATAAATTGAGAACCTTAGTTTCATTTTCAGCATGCAAAGTAGTAGACCCTTAATTTTGTGAAATTTACTATCTAAATTGTTCCTTGTGGTCCTTTGTGACTAATGCCGAAGATGTAACTTGTTGTATTGCCTGTCGGGAGTTCGACAAGGGTTCAATAATTGGCCCAGTTGTGTTTCTATCTATCAGTCAACTCACGACTGCCTCTGTACACGCTTTTGTGAACACGGTTGATTAAATCTTGACAAAGCCGGTACCTTTGTCATTTCCGAAAATACAAACAAATAAAATACGTATAATAGAAATAAACATCAAATTAGTTCGGGTTATTATAAACTATAATATACATAAAATGAACATTAGGTAATTTTCATTTGTATTTGTATTTGTTCGGGTTATTATAAACTATCAAATACATAAAATGAACATTAGGTAATTTTCTTTTGTATATTGTTAAATTTTGATTGCTCTTTGATTGTTGTATTTTGTTTGTTAATGGTTTGTAACATGATAGCTAACTTACGGATTTAACATTAAACTATGCTCAGTGTAATTGCATTTATCTTAAATATATTTATTTAAGAGACAACTGGAATTGACAGTAGTTAATTAGTATGAGAATATAAAATAAATATTTGCTTTTAATTTGTCAGATACTACTGATGCATAATGTTCTCAATAAGCTTAAACTTTGTTTCCTGAAAATTGCGCTTGCAGTTAGTTATCCTATCTGATAGTAATACCTTCTTCAAAGTTTATAATATAAAATTATATGTCATGGTTTAGCTTAATTAATATAAAATAAATATAACAAATATTAACCTGTTTAGTCGTTTCGATGTTTTTTTAATCAATTAAAATATATAATTTGTTATAAAAAATAACAGTAAAAGTGTATGAGTATAAATGAAGCGTCAAATCCAGATTTAAGAGTATATTAACTACTATTAAGTATGATAGAGAAACACCGATAAAAAGTAACACAAAGGATGAAGTAATTGATTCGCCGTCCTACTGATTGACATTGACCAGACAGAACAACTAGCGCTTTTGTCAGAGAGCTTGTCAACCTAGTTAATTTTTTAAAATTAATTCCCACTTAACTTTCCTTCCCAAGACTTCTACGACAATAGCTTTCTGATAAAAAATATAATAATAGTTACGTAAACGAAGTGACTACGTACACGTCCAATGTAAGGGCAAATTCACTTCGCTACCGCTTAGGTTAGGTTAGGTTAGTTTAAGTTACGTTAGGTTAGGATAGGTTAGGTTACGTTAGGTTAGGTTAGGAGGTTTTCTGGCTCTCAATTTGTTTTAAAAATCACAGGATAAGTAACGTACGGTGCATAATTTGGAACGGACGTGAACAGTAGCGGCTCACGTCGGACGTGTACGTAGCCTCTGCCTTACGTAAACACATTAACTTTTTAATTCCTTACGGTAAATCAGTTAATATTAATAGAATTATGTTATTAAATATCAAAAACTAATTAAAACCTATTAGGTTCAGAAGACGTTAGCGAGCTGCATACTCAGCTGCTGATAGGACCGTGTTCAGTCTCAGCACTCAGCAGTCTGGCGCGCGGCCCGGTTAATTATACTGTGTCAGACTCTGTTATATTTGGGCTGGGGACTTGATTAGTTCGGACTGAAGCTGCTTTATTGAATCACCTAGGTCATAGAAATCATGATAGTTTGCTTCTTGTTAACAGAAAAAAAAACACGGACCTACAAACCATTAACTATTTTACATCTTTACTTTAATTTTGGGTACATACATGTAAAATACAGTTATTTTAGGACATTACCATATTAGTATTAAAATATCCTAATAATTGTACTATTTTAGGTACTATTTTTACTGATAATAATTGACTTCCTTCAGTACTATTTTAATTACTATCCCGGTTTTATCCGGAAACAACATTTTTGAGGTGAACTTGCTACGATTTTTACCATGGTGACAAAAGTGTGTTGCTTCCTCGCTTTGGTCTCATTAATTATGATTATTAGCCATTCGGTAAATACTATGGGGCGAATTAGCTTTTATTTTATTTAGATGGAATGCAAATATCCGACTCCACTCATTATGCCAAAGTTGGGATAGTTTTAGAATTATTCTTCATGGACTTCTGATGTTTAATCATTGACGACTCAATGTGTTATTACACAACGACATAGTAGTGTCATACTTGATATTGCAGATTTGTTTATTTGACTCCGTCAGTGTGAAAATGTAGTTCTTCATTAATTAATTGGAGTTTCCCAAGACAGCCACAAACAAGAAAATAGAGGATTAAACTTGAGGATTACCAACGCTAAGTTAATTATGTCGTACTCTTTCAAACTTTCAACAACTTTTGTGTTCTATTTATCAGAGAGAGAGTCAAGTTTAATATTGATGTAGAAATCATGATGATTCGGGAATTTCTATGAATTCAAAGCTATGAATTTTATTTTGTGTGGGAAGTGTGTGAAGGGTTTTGAAATGTCAAAAACATTTTTTACGATTTTAAAATAGCATACAACTATGGTTACTGTAGTTTCATAACCACTTTAACAACTTTTAAACCAACCTGTAGTATAGCATACAAACATAAAAATTTACAAGCTTTGTGTTTGAAAAGCAACTATTCCGTCACCTGCTAATTCTGTTCATAGACTTTCTATTTGATGGTATAGCACGCCCGGATGAGTTTCGTTACTGATCAGAACACGCGTAGTCAAATGATGGAAAAACCTCTTTAGAAAATAAGAGAAGCTCTTTAAGAAACTCCTCCTCCACGAATTACAAGGGATCGCACTTAGGGATATTTAATTTATTTTATATGCGCACCGCCGCACCGCATCGTCCTCTTTTTTACTCAAATATAAAATAATTTAAATATTAGAGATTCTCTTTATTAAGTCTAAAACCGTACTTTCTTTAATTACTTCTCTGGAAATCCTGTTTAAATTATTATTTGCACTATGCAATTTATTGCTACTTATTATTAACTAGCTGCATTATCTATTACACGGTCTTTTCTTTAATTAAGCGGTGTAACCGATTAATATATTACCTTGTTTTACATTTTAATATTGTTGTAAGTTATGCAATAAAACTGAGTTCACAAGTGATTTATAAGTATACCTCTCTTGCGCTGCCCTTTAAATTGTTGACCCCTAGATAGCTTGTCTGGAACCAAGTTTTTTAAATTATTTCTCGATATAATACCTAACTCAATATGAATTGGTGAGAATACCTTAATAGGATAGCTACAGACCCTTTGAAACAGTAGAATGTGCTGTAAATTTATGACATTCCAAGATTAAATTAGTATGTATGTAAAAAAAACTGTTTTGTCATTAATCAAGTTTTACAGTTCAGCTTACGTATATTTGAGTGTTCTGTGAAACGACACTTGACTTTAGATTGCAGGCTTTGACAAAATTTAGGATCACGCTTATTTTTAACAGCACGTTATACTAAACAAATATAGTTGTATAAATAGCTCAACTTAATTTTAAAACTGTCTAAAGAAATAACATGACCAGAGACATTACTGGTTTGGATCAACCAACCGTAACTGTTAACTGGATACCAAGTAACTCGTCGTTAATATTAAACGTAAAGAAACAACAAGTTAGTCCATGGAAACTTTACAATTAAACTTCGCCATTGCCAGTCTTGATTGAGTTTATCCATTCGGAACTTTACTTCTATGTCAAAGGCCCCTTAAAAGTAATGCCCATTAATAATTAAACAACATGTAAATATCAGACGATTACCATGAGATGGTTAAAATACGTTTTACTGACTGTATTTAGCAAATAAACTAAGCCGGATTAATCCGCTTACGAAAATATCAAGGTGACTTTATATGACTATCTGATGCCAGTAAAAACTTATTTTCTTACAAACTTTAGACCAATCCTTATTAGTCTAGTAAAATTTTTAAATACAGATTAATTGTGAATTGTTGTAAATTCGTTAAATATATTTCCATACATATCATACATAACACACTCGATTACGTTTGTTATAAGATGATTATTATATAACATTTTTTTATTTAAATAGTATATTAGATGGAAAATTACAATTCACACCACCTATTTAATTTGGAATTTGTTATAAATTTATTTACGAGATGAAGTGACAAAGCGTCCAAAATTGGTTGTACTTGGCTGACCCATTTACAAAGCTGCTCATCACGTTGTCGCGACGCCCGGGGATCAGCATTGCATCACTTAGTGCTGAGTCAATGATGTGGTCTATGACTGATTTTGCCCTGAATTCTTGCAACGGTTTTAATCTCTTACAGTTGACTTTCTAAAGTGGGATTTTAGAGGCTAACTTGTATATTAATCTAGTTGTTTTTTATTTAAAACACTATAAGAAGCGAATTGTGCATTTCGTTCATGTAAATTATTCTATAAGCATAGTCATCTATATTTTTTAAATCCGTTAATTCATTTTTACACCGTAAACAAATCAGATATACTACTTCTCTTTGTTGCATAAAAATAATTTACGCATATAACAAAATATGAATTATTAAGTCCTAATGCTCTTTTTATTATTGAGTAAAGAAATATATTACATTCATGTTGTACCAAAAACTAAACAGTGAAAGGCCCATCATGTTTCATCCAGTTTGAACGAAACCCTGGGATTGCTCTGTCACTCAGAGTTAGGGAGAACACAAGGGTTTATATTCGAACCGTTTTTGTTCCTGCTGTAGCTGCCGCGATCTAATAACGGAATAACGTCACCTTGGATATAGTATTTTGGTTTTACAACTTATAAATCATCGCATTCCATTTATCCAGCCTTTACTCACTCAGCTTTAACACATAACTTAAGTTCACAGCTGTTCCTATATACCGTATGAATGTATTTAATACAATGGCTTAAAGGAACCTATGAACAAATATTTTATTTGATTAATTAAAGAAATATAATGTACAATCTTCATAGTTATGTTGTCAATGGAAAAACAGACTTTATACTTAATTATTTACTAACTTACCGTAGTTAATAATTTGTGTTGTCCCTTCAAACACGCCTCGCATTTTGTTTCAGTTTTTGGCTACTTTAAAGCGAGATATAAAATATGTCACTATGACATTATGATTTATTTTGGACACCTGGGTTAGCGATAAAGAGGAAGGAAATAAGTATTTGAAGTTATTTGTGTGGGACATATTTCAATACTACTAATAAGCAAGATTATTCCTATAAACTATAAACTTCCTATAAACTTTAGATTTATGAGAATTTAGGTGCCTCATTTAAACGAACGCCAGACGAGAAGTGCAAAGGAGTAAAGGAGAATTCAAAGAATCCTGCAGATGGGTCTCCTTTTAATATTACCTCTCAGTGGAGGAATCTACGCTCTTTGTCCAATCTACACTCATAAAGTATGTTCTATTGCGATGGGTTGTGTTTAAATGTATGTGAAAAAAGTATTAACACATTTTAAATAGGTGAGATGTTTCATTGAGTCGTTGTTAGCATTTTAACAATACATTTTGTAACTCTGTTTTAATCAATGTATTATTATTTGTTTAGATTTAATTGAAATCATCAATGCTATGTCGTGAAATCTTTCACTTTTATAAGTTAAATAATGTAACGTTTCTTTCCGTCCTTGTGAATCTGTTCCGTCTCTAAACTTAGTGGTCAGCTTAGTTAATAGTTTCTACAAAATCGAGTTAATGTTTAATTTACTTCCGAACTAGCAAACAGCGAGTTAGATAACTCGGTCAACTATTTATTGAAAATGAATCAGTAAAATTGAGTTGAGTGAATAGCTTGTTAAAATAGCTTTTTTAGAAAAAAGAACGGCTAAAATCAGGCTTGTTCTAACTCTCAGAATCTGGTTTTTGTTTAGAGGAGATGAAACGTAGGTGAAAAATGAGAAAAAACAGTACTATTTTTTATTTTTTACTTACAAACTTTATTCCATATTTTTAAAATATAACACAATATTAACTTATGCAAATATTAACATGATTATCGTATTGGTAATGTTGTATATAAACTACTCCTAGGTCTAGCTGGTTTCAGTCGTATAGTTTAGAACATCATAAACTGCTTAAGGTGAAGTGAGACAACTAAATGAACTTTAATCTTGGCATTAATCTTGGAAGTTTGCTGACAACTTTAATTAGGTTATGTTTGTTTCCAACTTTATCAAGTCGTAAATTTGGTCCATTGTTGTTAAAATTATATTATCTGTAGTAATAAAAGAATTTCTTAAAATTAAATTTACATCGTATTTCAAATTATTTCGTCTTAGCAAAAGTGTAATAAAAAGGAGTTTTCCATATTGGCTTTTTTGTGTTAACAGATATTACTATAACATGGTTTTGTGTCAGTAAAACATTTGAAAAAATGTTGCTTATATTATTTTTTTCCTGTCAGAATTGAAATACCTTTCTACATTAAATTAATATTATTGAACTCGTTAAAAATAATTGTAGTTCATGCTATGTTTGTTGTATAATATTTAAGTGTATGTATATACTTAAAAAGTATTTTAATATATTCAAAGGCTAAAAATGTTGAAGAAAACATACAACAGTCTACTATATATTAAATGACGTTTTCAAGAACTTAAAACTCCAAAAGTAGTAGAGCTACAGGGTTTTGACCTTTATTGTAACTGCTAGACAATTCTCTTCCCCTGATTATAATAAAAATCAGCAGTTATTAGTGTACAAGTTCAAGTCATCGTGGGAATAATTGTTTTTATTTCACGGTCTTTCACTTTAATGTTATAAAAGTCTGTTTTCCTATCTACTATCTATGTAACTAACAGAGTTTGGTCGTTGCTTTCCAACAAGTACCTAATTTAAATCTTGATCCGCCACCACTATACAACTAAGCCAGTCATAAAGAGAAGCCCTTTAGCAACGCTATAAACCCTGCCCCTGAGCTTGAAGTGTGCGGTTTCTACAGCCGTATTTAGTACTACTGACATTTCTTGGTAATCCACTTTCTTATACATACTTATTTTGTGTAATAACAAAATATATTGTTTTGCATTTATTTTTAAATAAATAGAGTTAAATTTTAATTGTGTACCATACAATGTAGCTAAGGCTTAAATCCTTGTTTTGTCAATTATATCTCAGACTTATGTTTTTTAAAGAAATTTTGACGTAAATGATAGATGAATGAGCATGACATTATCCAAATAACAATGTAATTTTAGTATTAACTGCATCAAATGGGTGAAACACTTTACAACACTGAAACATAGGTATATCACTATTGTTTACACAGCAAAAGGCTAAAAAAAACAGCTGTAAAGCTATAAAGTTATTTTAAATATTAATTTGTATAGGATTCATATTTAATATGGATACCGCCGATGAAAGTCACGTATAAGAGTGATTTTAGTAAACGTATTTAATTTATTGTTAAATAATTGGCGAATCATGAAGCGTAAACAAATCATAATGCGTAAACAAATGTTGAGCCACATAACACCGATGCGACGTCATTTATCACGAAGCGACGACGCAACTCTCCTTTTTTGTTCTTTCCCTTTCCTTCAAACTCGTTTAGCGATTCTTTAGCTTATTTTGTCATATTTTGTTGGTATTTCAACACTAATACGTAATTCAACCAAAATTAACACTTATATTCGAACATTGTGTATGATTGTCATTTAAAAAAATTCAGTTATACGATTACCCTTTAAGTTTTTTTGTTGACTCATAAATGGTGATTTTTACAGAGAACTTATTTATGGTTGACTGGTTACTTAAAATACGATCAATTACGTAATATCCTTTTAGCGAATTTCCCCTATAGGGAAGAAGCTATTACCGTAGGTGGCATGGTAAGATTTAAGCCCGAGACCATGATAACTTTTCGTTTTGAGGTCCCCAGATGCCAAAAACACTATTCGTTCAAATTTATATATATATATATATTTCTATATATATATGTGTGTGTGTGTGTGTGTGTGTGTGTGTCCGTTACCGCGATAACTTTTGAAAGAAACACCCGATTTTGATTAAATTTGGCACAAATTTGGAGAGTAGCATTTATGACTTTAAGTTCGAAAACCAGATCGATCGCACTATGGGAAGGGGGTTTTATGGGGGTTTACAATTTTCCAAAATTCGGTTTTTTACAAATTTGACCACAAAATGTTAAAAACACTCAATTTTGGTTATAGCCATTTTATAGAGCTTAAAAAAACAAATAATTTAGTATTTTGAATCATTAACCTAGTTAAAGTGGTTGCGGATAAAATCCAAAAAAACGTGTCCCATGTTAATCTTATGGGAAAAAGGTTTTTAGATTTTTCTTAGATAGTTTTACTAAAAACTTCACATTTCTGTTTATTAATGTGTTTAGCTCAACAAAACAAACATTTTGGTGTTTTAATCGTTGTTCTACGTCCAACCGTTGCAGAGATTTTCAAAGTGCTAAACACAGTACGTTGTCTAATGTTATCCTTATGGAGAATAAAGAAAATTCTATATCTCGATTATTTTTGAATGTATATTGTTGAAACGTGGTATGTGGCTTCAAATAGTTGTGGTATATTGATATTAGCACAATAAACAAGTTTTTTGTTGATAGTCCCCGTAGCAGCAAACCTGCATACTTGGCCCCCATGTTATTCATATGGAGAATAAGTAAAGTTGTATATCTCCCTTAATTATGAACCTAAATTAATAAAACTTGGTATACAGCTTCACCTGGTTCAGTTATATTGATAATTGAAAAAAAAACATATTACTTATCTTTCTCGTTGCAGCAAACCTGCGTCCTCAACCCTAATGTTATACTTATGGACAATAAATAAAATGCTACATATCACTTATTTATGGATGTATTTTTGTGAAAATTGGTAAGTAGCTCTATGTAGTAGTGAGTCACATATATATGCACTGGAAATTCGCTGAGTACGCAGGTTTGCTGTGACGGGGGTATTTCGAACATTATGAACTGACCTTTCGGAAATGTTGAAGCCATTGAAAACCCCTCATTTACAGTGTAACAAGAATGTTAAAATAAATAACAATTGTATTAATATTTTTACTTAGCATAAGCCCACTTTAAATACAATACAAAGAGGGAGAAAATTAATCAATACAAATCAACTATACAAAACAAAACAAAAAAGAGTTCAAACTAAAACTAATATAGTGGTGGTATGGTGTGGTTTTATTGATTTTGTACTATATTTAACTGTCATTTCATATGATACACGGGCTAAAATAGTTTTGCACTATTTATATATGTAATACAAAAGATCGATTTATGTATAGTCGACAGTAGCTATACTGTTACTGTTCATGGGTACATGACGAAGGTAATGCACCCCCCTAGATCATCATGGGGAATGCCATAGCAGCATTGCAATGTTTATGCAGAATGCCTATGAATAACACATTGACCTTATGTGTAGGGAGTTTTCTAAGAATTATGTCGATTTGTACTGTAGGCTTAAATTATCTTCTAGTGTGAATGTAAGCACATTTTCACGGAATTTTCACGGAATGACATTGTATTATTTACTTAAAAATAATCATACTATTTTTAGGATTCTTTTTCACTAGCCAAAGTTTGTATTTGTCATTTAACTAAGCTGTAACTTAGAAGTTAATTAACTCGTGACTTAGAAGAGAAATACTGTATTGTTATTCACATATTGCCACATTCTAATTGATTGATTGTTCATTGTAGTTTCTTGGGTTTCCAAACAAAACTTAAATGTTTATTTCCGCTAGTAGTTTTAATTTTATTTATAATCGTAATCAATGATCCTTATCGAACTTAAAATAAACGGTATCAGGAAACTGACACATACTTTCTCCCTTTTAGCCCAACTTTAATGAATAAATTACTTTTTATTTACTAAATATAGAATACAAAGCACGGTCGAATGTACAGAAAATCTTGTAAACAATTTGTTTTAAAAAACATCCACCCAAATCCTTGCTATTGCTACACTCGTGGTTTTAAGAGGGAAAATGACCCCTATTCCCCCCCAGGTTTATTAAGGGGGCAACATATTTCGAATTTCCTCTGTTGGCCAATGCTAACTTGACAAGCATGTCAAGTTTGAATGAAATTGATCAGTAAATAAGAGAGAAATAGTAATTCTTGTATTCCCCATAAGAATAACATTGGACAACGTACTGCGTTTCCCGCAAAATTAAAATTCCAATTTTCTCCGCAACCAGAAATCGTAGAATAGTAATTCAAAATACTGAATTATTTAGTTTTTTTAGCTCTTTTTAATGGTGAATAGTAATATTTTTGTATGTTTATGTTTTTTTATGAAAAATCAAAAAAACTGAATTTTTAATGTTTTAAGTCCTGTAATTTCTGAACCCGCATTTTTACAGAAATGCGGGTGGTGTCATTTTGTTGGAAAACTAAAGTTCTACAAACGACCAAAGTTTAATCAAAATCGTTAGAGCCGATTTTGAGAAATTTGGATTTTTCATGATTTTTGGCGGTTTTTGGGGGATAATTACCCTTAAAAATAAAAAATTCAAAAAAATGAAAAAAACGCCTGGAGATATCGTGGATTAGTACCTACATTCCAAATTTCATAAAAATCGGCCCATTGGTTAGGGCTCTAGCTCTGTACACATCCACACAGACACACACACACACACACACACACACACACACACACACACACACACACACACACACACACACACACACACACACACAGAGAGAGACAGACATCACGTAAAAACCACTTTTTTGGGTTCAGGGAGCACCAAAACGAATATTTCCACCAACAACTCAAATTCGAAAATTTTGACGAAAACAACACTTTCTCCATATACTATGTATAGGGGGAGAAAGTAAAAATAAAACGTGGTAACATTTGTGTCGGGTTATTGTATACCCCATAATATGTTTTAGCTTCTGTAGGTTTCATGAACAATTCATATACATGTTCTAAGAATGTTCTTTATATTGTTGTTATCCCCTTTTTCAACATCCTTTTTCTACATTTCCGAATGGTTTATGCCTCCAGCTTAAACATCACGTTTAAACCTTATCTGCACACATAAAAATGGATTCATCTTGTTTATAAACCATATTAATGAAACAGGTGGATTCGTATGGGATACCATTGTTATTAATGTTATTAAATTATAAATAAAAATGCAGTTGACTGTAATATTTAAAAGAAAATTGTATTTATGTTAAATTTTTAATGAAACTATGTAGCATAAAAAAGCTTAATTATTACCAGTTCAATAGTGCAGGTAAAACTTAATCTTCCAGGTAAGACATTAGAGATCATGACAGGTGCACTGCCCGGAAGGCCACTCTGCCAATGAAACCAATAGCCAGTAAACGTATAATATTGTACATTTCAGTAGATAAACTTCAACGATTTCTTATGAGTATGGATTGTAGAACGGTAAACCTGGGCCTATATTAAGATGAAAACGGATAACAGAGGTCATGAATATAAATTATTCTCATCATTATGGCTATCCGACTAGAGGGTTCGTCCAATGGACGGTTATCTAAAGTTTGATTAGTTTGATATAACATTAGGCAATATCTATATTTATAAAAAAGGATGTTGGTTTGTTTTGTTTGTATGTATATTTGAAGTTTATGGACTCGGACACCGTTGGACCATTTGCCATGAAACTTCGTATAATGTGTAAAATATATATATATATATATATATTTATATGTAAAATTTCACGAAGAAGTTTTTTAAGCCATCCATTTCGTCCTAACTCAATTGGGTTCCTCCCAAAAGGCCCAAAAGGGTTCCCATATAAACCTTATGGAAAGATATTGTTGTTTACATAAAAGCTAATGACATGTTTCCTTTAACAGGTTATCTTGGTGATATAGGTTTTAGTTAGTAATAGTCAAAGACATATCACGTAAAATAAATTTATAACATGATATGATTACTCGTACTCTTATCAATGTATGAATTAAGTTATATTTGTTATGACTAACATTGTACTATTATTTTTTAAACTTTTTTATCATTTTAATGTTTGTTCTACTTTTAATTCATCATCGTTTTAAAATACTAAACTAAAACTTCTATTGCCGAAATAGTTACAAGATATTTTCCCCAACAGCTAGTTATTTATACAAATAAAAGTATATTTATAGAGTTTATTTTGTTGAGTTTTAAATTTAAGATTAACAAATGGTGGGATCCAGGATTTCTTATAGTTAGAAAAAATACATTAATTTGTATTCCTTATCACAATACGGGTTATAAAAATAACAGGAATTTTAGTTCATCCCAACAGTCGGAAACCCCGTTCTCTCCCCAGAATATCATACATTGAACATCAATCTCCTGGAAAAGTCTCAATATCCTGTGGGATAAAGCAACCTCAGCTTATCCTAAACGACATCAAAACCTAGACTTTTAATAAGAGGTAGGTTTATTCCCGTAGGGTATTGGATACATAGGATAAAATTTATAAATTATAAATAGAAATTGTATATAACTTTTACTGTTTAACTTCGATAATATAACCCTAAAACAATTCGGAATTCAATAGGCCCTATTTATTTGTTCTTTAACCAGAGTCTTCTTAGAAATGTATCGATTTAATTAAATAGTTTTTTTATAAAAATAATTATTTCTTGAAATGTGATTTAAGAAATATAAACGAAGATAATACAGTAATCAGGCTACAAATTTGACAAAGATAAACTAAAACCTTTGTTTAAATTATGTTTCCTTTCTTCAGTTGCTCTGTATATTTCTCCTCGTCCTCAAAATAAAGCTCAGCAAATATAAAATCAATATATATTGTTGAAGTGAACATAAGTACCTCGAAGTTGTTCGTTTTGTTATCGATAATAATTTGTTTAACGATACTAACGATTTACTCTGGTGTTATATCAGATATGTTGATTAGAAATAAATCTTTAATTCAAGGTAAATAAAACTATAACCCTACAAAAAAGACTAAAACATTACATAATTCGAAAAATTTATGAATTGTTTTTCCTTAAAACACACGGTGAGCTCTGCGAAAACTTCTTAACGCTCCATAAACCCTAGAAATGAATAAAAGGTTTGCGTAAGAGGTTCATAAAGACACCTAAGGAGCACATAAAATAAAGTTAAACGCCTTATTAAGGTTAACCGCAATCACTGTTCATTCTTTCCAAACATTTGCTAAAAGAAAACCAGTTAAGAAAACGTTTATAAATTGCAGAAAATATTACGCTGTACTATTTGAAAATTATCGATGTAAATATAATTAGTTTAATTATATACATAACATTACATTTTATGTTTTTTGTGTCTATTTATAGCAGACAAAAGATTTTTTGTTATTTAATTAAAACAGCCAAATTACGTCACCTTTTTTTCGGCATTCAATCCAATTTCAAAACAATTGATAAAAATAATTACTAGTTTAGTTAACCGATCTGAATTGAGCCAATTTCCCATGTTTTTTGTTTGACAAGACATTTATGGCTTTGTCAAATAGAACGTTGTGATACATTTATACCGTAGGTACATGTAACACTTTGTAGATCGTTACAAAATTTAGTACATATTGTACGGAAATGACTTCTTAACAAGGTTGATACTGAGGGGTGCGGGATTCGCAACCCCCTCTATCATACACTGATCTTTCTAAATGTCTTTTTGGAAAGATAGGGGAAAGATTAATGAGGGGAAGCCACCCCCACTCTTGCTCAGCTCAGTTGAGTCATTGGATCAAACTGATTGGGTTTTTATTTTTTATTTAAGGTTTATCAGAGCTGATGTTATACATCATTACGAGGATTTGTTAGTTTATAATGGAGGGTGATGGAAGTGGAAAGTGGAGGGGGTAATTTCCCGCACATCCTACATCACCCTACGTCCAGTCATTCCCGTGCTCTACAGCCGTATTCAAACTATGTTGAGTCGCTGGCGTAGTGGCCAAGACGACGGTCTTCGGAACAGTGGCCTGTCGCTGTCGTGGGTTTAGAATCCCAGTCTTAGCTAGTGGTCTTTATCAGTACTGTCTAGCTTGTATTGAGCGCCTCACCCATTGCTTTGCTCGATACGTTACACACACAGGTCCAAAGCTGGTGTGATCGGGCAGAATGTAGGGAAATAGATCAAAAGTTTTTTTAACATTTAAAAACAAAAACATGGCATAAAGGCTGCTTATTTTGGATTAGGCTTGGAACCGAATCGTGGACCATGTTTGAAACAGCTACCTGGTGAATATCTCCCGACATACTTTGGTGCTTTGGTAAAACAACGAGAACAGTGAATTTATTTTTTCTAATAATAAACAGCTATCCCTAAAAAGCCTCTGTGTCTAAAATATATTATGAAATTATATTGTGATTAGTAAGTAATATTTCTACTTACAATGTTTTTATGGATACCTAATTTTAGATGGAGGTTTACACTTTCTCACAGGTTGCTCAGGTTCACACGTTTAATAACGAAAAACAATTTGCAATATATGTTTCTGATTTGGTAGGGGTGGATTAATTTAAAATTATAAATTAAAAATGCATTGAATAGTCTAGCTATTGGTTTTAAAATATAATAAATAATATTGCAATTAATATTTGCAATTAATATTGAAAATCATTAATCTTGCTGGGGAAATTTATTTTCATTCCTAGATAAAAAGTATAGTATTTTTGTTAGAAATTATAGAATTTGTAATTTATTTCAACTGCGCATCGAACCCGCTTGTGACTTTATGTTGCAGGCTTTACTGAGGCTAATTGATGGGCAAATATGTAGTAATACGAATGTATACTCATCTACACTGGGAAGAGTTTAGCACCAAATCTCTAGGGGCTTTATTAACAAATTGAATGTCAGTGGTGTCGATTGTTTTGTAATGTTAATTTTGGACATAATATACTAAATGAGCTGAAGTCATTACTGCACTGGAACAATCAACCGCAACGTAAATTAGAGAGTAAGTCGCTGGTCATTAAAATTAAAACTAAAGGAACCCCGAAGTTAGCCACCGAAAACTTTACAATTTAACTTCGCCATTGCCAGAATTGATTGAGTTTACCCACTTAAAACTTTCCTTCTGTTAAAAAGTTACGTATGTCTGAAATACCTCCTCAATTTTACACTTAATAACGTAGTTAGTGTCTCACAAGCTATATATCAGTTGATGTGTGAGATAGTTACGCCATTATTATTATACTAATTCCTTTTAAATTATGCCTAGTAACAGGGAAGAAGAGCAACAATGTTTTTCTATAAGTAAAATACTCTCTTTAAACACAATGAATGATAAACATAATAGGCCGGTATTAGTTAACACTGAAGTGAAATAATCAGTTTATGGGTGTTTTTAAACAAATTTACGATAAAGTTAATCTGTTAATTCAAACAATTTTACTCAATAAATACTGTTACACTTACGAGCGCTTTCACTATATCGAATTAAACTTAACGATCCTACTTTTATTATTATCTAAAAACTCTTTTCATAAAGATTTATTGATCACGTCAAGGTTCACATCACACAAACTCGTAATTTTATGTTAACAATGGTCCTTATTTGCAGGATAAAGCACCAAGGCATTAAAACGATTCTGTGTGCTGACCTATTCACAAAGATGCTCAGCACGGCAACTCGACTGTAGGGAATCAGTATTTGATTACTTTGTGCTGAATGAAAAACTTGGTGTGTAATAGATTTCAATCTTGTCAATATTTTAATTGATTAAAAAAATTACTAGAATAAACTTTATACTATTACAAATATTTTATTAGAACGTCAAATCAATTCTTTCCTGTTATAGATTCTTCTCTGAGGGATCATTTATAGCATTAAAATCAGTTTATTTTAATGTATGACGCTAAAAACTTAGAAATACGGTTTTCTATGTTAAATACAAATAAAAGTACTTACTTACTTATGATTATTAGTACTATATTATATATTCTGTAAGTGAGCACGAACCAATTGCATACAGATTTAGAAAGAAAATGTAATAAGTTTATGTTCTTCATTTAGTACAGAGATGGTGCAAATACAAACCAGTGGAAGGCGCGTCATGTTTCTTTTGGTTTGAACAAAACCTTGGGATTGCTCTGTCACTCAGAGTTAGGGTGAACACAAGGGTTTGTATTCGAACCGTTTTTGTTCCTGCTCTAGCTTCTGTGTCCTAATAAATGTCACTGAGCTGCCAACATTTTGGTTTTAACGTTTACTCATCGCATCATAATAAACTGAGTATAAATAATTATGTAATCCCTTAATGTAAGATTATTTCGGAACTTATCGGACCTAATTGTATTTAATATGCTCTCACAGACTTCTCAAAAATTGCTTAATTTTCAGTGAATACTTGTAAATTTAAAGCACAAGAGATTACGTTTAAACGAGGAGGTAAGTGCAATTTGTTGCAGCAAAATTTTCGCAGCCGAGATCGAAATAGTGAACCATTTTATAATGAAAATAATATTTCTCCTTTTAATAAAATGTTAGACGATGTCAAAGGAGAATTCAAAGAACACTTCAACTAATTAGTATTTAATATTACCTCTCACTAGAGGAATCCGTGCTCTTTTTACAAATAATATTTGTAAACATTAGTTTTATAATTTGTTTTTGTTTTATTTATTTCCTGTAGGAGAAATTCGCTAACACTGTCAACATTTCATCGTAACTAGATTCTTACCATCGTTTGATTTTTATTTGTTTACTTAAGTACAAAGTAAAATTGATTTAAAAAATTACGAAAGTAGTAAGGAAATTTGTTGTTGTATTTCTCGCTTAGTAAATTTGATATATAGCAATTGCCTAAGTCTGTGAATGTAGTACTATTTCACCACAGTTGAATTTTGATTATAAAATTCATAATTCGAATAACAATTACTCGTCTTATTCTTTGTTAGGATAGGTATTGCATTTAAAACATATTCCTTTTCATGTGTAAAAGTATTGTTCATTAGTAGGCATACAAGAAATCTTGATTGAACTAAAAGACTCATAGCCTATTAAACTGTCAGTCTCCTGCATCATGTCATGGACTACCAGCAGATAAACGGGGTGATTCGTATTTATAGCACGTGCGTTTAAGGTGCTTAGTTACGTGTGTGCGTTTTTCTGTACATTGTAGACATTTGATTTGCGACTTCGGATAGCTCAAAGAGCTGTTTGTTAATTACACAAACTAAAAGAAAAATTGTAATATTTATTTAATTTAATAATTTCTGTTACATTTGCGACACCGTATACATATTTGTGACACCATTGGTATAATCTATGTAAATTGAAATGCATGTTTTTCAAACCAGTTATCAAGAGCCCCTTGAATTAGATTAAAAAATTGAGAACCTTAGTTTCATTTTCAGCATGCAAAGTATTAGATCCATAATTTTGTGAAATTTACTATCTAAATTGTTCCTTGTGGTCCTTTGTGACTAATGCCGAAGATGTAACTTGTTGTATTGCCTGTCGGGAGTTCGACAAGGGTTCAATAATTGGTCCAGTTGTGTTTCTATCTATCAGTCAACTCACGACTGCCTCTGTATACGCTTTTGTGAACTCGGTTGATTAAATCTTGACAAAGCCGTTACCTTTGTCATTTCCGAAAATACAAACAAATAAAATACGTATAATAGAAATAAACACCAAATTAGTTCGGGTTATTATAAACTACAAAATACATCAAATGAACATTAGTTAATTTTCATTTGTATATTGTTAAATTTTGATTGCTCTTTGATTGTTGTATTTTGTTTGTTAATGGTTTGTAACATGATAGCTAACTTTAACTCGGATTTAACATTAAACTATGCTCAATATAATTGCATTTATCTTAAACATTTATAGCATAAATATTTGTGCTAAACAGTATTTTTACTGATAAACAGTGTTTTTTTTTCATAAACTTTGTGTTTAAGAGACAACTGGAATTGACAGTAGTTAATTAGCATGAGAATATAAAATAAATATTTGCTTTTAATTTGTCAGATATAATACTGATGCATAATGTTCTCAATAAGCTTAAACTTTGTTTCCTGAAAATCGCGGTTGCAGTTAGTATCTCCTGTCTGATAGTAATACCTTCTTCAAAGTTTATAATATAAAATTATATGTCATGGTTTAGCTTAATTAATATGAAATAAATATAACAAATATTAACCTGTTTAGTCGTTTCGATGTTTTTTTAATCAATTAAAATATATAATTTGTTATAAAAAATAACAGTAAAAGTGTATGAATATAAAATGAAGCGTCAAATCCAGATTTAAGAGTATATTAACTACTATTAAGTATGATAGTGGAAACACCAATAAAAAGTAACACAAAGGATGAAGTAATTGATTCGCCGTCCTACTGATTGACATTGACCAGACAGAATAACTAGCGCTTTTGTCAGAGAGCTTGTCAACCTAGTTAATTTTTTAAAATTAATTCCCACTTAACTGTTCTTCCCAAGACTTCTACAACAATAGCTTTCTGATAAAAAAATATAATAAGAGTTACGTAAACACGTTAACCTTTTAAATCCTTACGGTAAATCAGTTAATATTAATGGAATTGTGTCATTAAATATCAACAACTAATTAAAACCTATTAGGTTCAGAAGACGTTAGTGAGCTGCATACTCAGCTGCTGATAGGACCGTGTTCAGTCTCAGCACTCAGCAGTCTGGCGCGCGGCCCGGTTAATTATACTGTGTCAGACTCTGTTATATTTGGACTGGGGACTTGATTAGTTCAGACTGAAGCTGCTTTATTGAATCACCTAGGTCATAGAAATCATGATAGTTTGCTTCTTGTTAACAGAAAAAAAACACGGACCTACAAACCATTAACTATTTTACATCTTTACTTTAATTTTGGGTACATACATGAAAAATACAGTTATTTTAGGACATTACCATATTAGTATTAAAATATCCTAATAATTGTACTATTTTAGGTACTGTTTTTACTGATAATAATTGACTTCCTTCAGTACTATTTTAATTACTATCCCGGTTTTACCCGGAAACAACATTTTTGAGGTGAACTTGCTACGATTTTTACCATGGTGACAAAAGTGTGTTGCTTCCTCGCTTTGGTCTCATTAATTATGCTTATTAGCCATTCGGTAAATACTATGGGGCGAATTAGCTTTTATTTTATTTAGATGGAATGCAAATATCCGACTCCACTCATTATGCCAAAGTTGGGATAGTTTTAGAATTATTCTTCATGGACTTCTGATGTTTAATCATTGACGACTCAATGTGTTATTACACAACGACATAGTAGTGTCATACTTGATATTGCAGATTTGTTTATTTGACTCCGTCAGTGTGAAAATGTAGTTCTTCATTAATTAATTGGAGTTTCCCAAGACAGCCACAAACAAGAAAATAGAGGATTAAACTTTAGGATTACCAACGCTAAGTTAATTATGTCGTACTCTTTCAAACTTTCAACAACTTTTGTGTTCTATTTATCAGAGAGAGAGAGATTCATGTTTAATAGTGATGTAGAAATCATGATGATTCGGGAATTTCTATGAATTCAAAGCTATGAATTTTATTTTGTGTGGGAAGTGTGTGAAGGGTTTTGAAATGTCAAAAACATTTTTTACGATTTTAAAATAGCATACAACTATGGTTACTGTAGTTTCATAACCACTTTAACAACTTTTAAACCAACCTGTAGTATAGCATACAAACATAAAAAATTACAAGCTTTGTGTTTGAAAAACAACTATTCCCTCACCTGCTAATTCTGTTCATAGACTTTCTATTTGATGGTATAGCACGCCCGGATGAGTTTCGTTACTGATCAGAACACGCGTAGTCAAATGATGGAAAAACCTCTTTAGAAAATAAGAGAAGCTCTTTAAGAAACTCCTCCTCCACGAATTACAAGGGATCGCACTTAGGAATATTTAATTTATTTTATATGCGCACCGCCGCACCGCATCGTCCTCTTTTTTACTCAAATATAAAATAATTTAAATATTAGAGATTCTCTTTATTAAGTCTAAAACCGTACATTCTTTAATTACTTCACTGGAAATCCTGTTTAAATTATTATTTGCACTATGCAATTTATTGCTACATATTATTAACTAGCCGCATTATCTATTACACGTTATTTTCTTTACTTAAACGGTGTAACCGATTAATATATTACCTTGTTTTACATTTTAATATTGTTGAAATTTATGCAATAAAACTGAGTTCACAAGTGATTTATAAGTATACCTCTCTTACGCTGCCCTTTATTTGTTGACCCCTAGATAGCTTATCTGGAACCAAGTTTTTTAAATTATTTCTCGATATAATACCTAACTCATATGAATTGGTGAGAATACCTTAATAGGATAGCTACAGACCCTTTGAAACAGTAGAATGTGCTGTAAATGTATGACATTCCAAGATTAGTATTATTATTTATGTAAAAAAAACTTTTGTGTCATTAATAAAGTTTTACAGTTCAGCTTACGTATATTTGAGTGTTCTGTGAAACGACACTTGACTTTAGATTGCAGGCTTTGAAAAAATTTAGGATCACGCTTATTTTTAACAGCACGTTATACTAAACAAATATAGTTGTATAAATAGCTCAACTTAATTTTAAAATTGTCTAAAGAAATAACATGACCAGAGACATTACTGGTTTGGATCAACCAACCGTAACTGTTAACTGGAGACCAAGTAACCCGTCGTTAATATTAAACGTAAAGAAACACCAAGTTAGTCCATGGAAACATTACAATTAAACTTCGCCATTGCCAGTCTTGATTGAGTTTATCCATTCGGAACTTTACTTCTATGTCAAAGGCCCCTTAAAAGTAAATAAGGTCCATTATTCCTTAAGGTCCATTAATAATTCAACATGTAAATATCAGACGATTACCATGAGATGGTTAAAATACGTTTTACTGACTGTATTTAGCAAATAAACTAAGCCGGATTAATCCGCTTACGAAAATATCAAGGTGACTTTATATGACTATCTGATGCCAGTAAAAACTTATTTTCTTACAAACTTTAGACCAATCCTTATTAGTCTAGTAAAATTTTTAAATACAGATTAATTGTGAATTGTTGTAAATTCGTTAAATATATTTCCATACATACCATACATAACACACTCGATTACGTTTGTTATAAGATGATTATTATATAACATTTTTTTTATTTAAATAGTATATTAGATGGAAAATTACAATTCACACCACCTATTTAATTTGGAATTTGTTATCAATTTATTTACGAGATGAAGTGACAAAGCGTCCAAAATTGGTTGTACTTGGCTGACCCATTTACAAAGCTGCTCATCACGTTGTCGCGACGCCCGGGGATCAGCATTGCATCACTTAGTGCTGAGTCAATGATGTGGTCTATGACTGATTTTGCCTTGAATTCTTGCAACTGTTTTAATCTCTTACAGTTGACTTTCTAAAGTGGGATTTTAGAGGCTAACTTGTATATTAATCTAGTTGTTTTTTATTTAAAACACTATAAGAAGCGAATTGTGCATTTCGTTCATGTAAATTATTCTATAAGCATAGTCATCTATATTTTTTAAATCCGTTAATTCATTTTTACACCGTAAACAAATCAGATATACTACTTCTCTTTGTTGCATAAAAATAACTTACGCATATAACAAAATATGAATTATTAAGTCCTAATGCTCTTTTTATTATTGAGTAAAGAAATATATTCATGTTGTACCAAAAACTAAACAGTGGAAGGCCCATCATGTTTCATCCAGTTTGAACGAAACCCTGGGATTGCTCTGTCACTCAGAGTTAGGGCGAACACAAGGGTTTATATTCGAACCGTTTTTGTTCCTGCTGTAGCTGCCGCGATCTAATAACGGAATAACGTCACCTTGGATATAGTATTTTGGTTTTACAACTTATAAATCATCGCATTCCATTTATCCAGCCTTTACTCACTCAGCTTTAACACATAACTTAAGTTCACAGCTGTTCCTATATACCGTATGAATGTATTTAATACAATGGCTTAAAGGAACCTATGAACAAATATTTTATTTTATTAATTAAAGAAATATAATGTACAATCTTCATAGTTATGTTGTCAATGGAAAAACAGACTTTATACTTAATTATTTACTAACTTACCGTAGTTAATAATTTGTGTTGTCCCTTCAAACACGCCTCGCATTTTGCTTCAGTTTTTGGCTACTTTAAAGCGAGATATAAAATATGTCACTATGACATTATGATATATTTTGGACACCTGGGTTAGCGATAAAGAGGAAGGAAATAAGTATTTGAAGTTATTTGTGTGGGAAATATTTCAATACTAATAATAAGCAAGATTACATTCCCGTAAACTTTAGATTTATGAGAATTTAGGTGCCTCATTTTAACGAACGCCAGACGAGAAGTGCAAAGGAGAATTCAAAGAATCCTGCAGATGGGTCTCCTTTTAATATTACCTCTCAGTGGAGGAATCTACGCTCTTTGTCCAATCTACACTTTTAACGTATTTTTTTATTGCGATGGGTTGTGTTCAAATTTATGTGAAAAATGTATTAACACATTGTAAATAGGTGAGATGTTTCATTGAGTCGAAGTTAGCATTTTAACAATACATTTTGTAACTCTGTTTTAATTAATGTATTATTATTTTATTAGTTTTAATTGAAATCATTAATGCTATGTTGTGAAATCTTTCACTTTTATAAGTTAAATAATGTAATGTGTCTTTCCGTCCTTGTGAATCGGTTCCGTTTCTAAACTTAATTAGTGATCAACTTAGTTTATAGTTTCTACAAAATCGAGTTAATGTTTAATTTACTTCCGAACTAGCAAACAGCGAGTTAGATAACTCGGTCAACTATTTATTGAAAATGAATTAGTAAAATTGAGTTGAGTGAATAGCTTGTTAAAATAGCTTTTTTAGAAAAAAGAACGGCTAAAATCAGGCTTGTTCTAACTCTCAGAATCTGGTTTTTGTTTAGAGAAGATGAAACGGAGGTGAACGATGAGAAAATTTAAAGAAAAACAGTACTATTTTTTATTTTTTACTTACAAACTTTATTCCATATTTTTTTTAAATATAAATTAATATTAACTTATGCAAATATAACATGATTATCGTATTGGTAATGTTGTATATAAACTACTCCTAGGTCTAGCTGGTTTCAGTCGTATAGTTTAGAACATCATAAACTGCTTAAGGTGAAGTGAGACAACTAAATGAACTTTAATCTTGGCATTAATCTTGGAAGTTTGCTGACAACTTTAATTAGGTTATGTTTGTTTCCAACTTTATCAAGTCGTAAATTTGGTCCATTGTTGTTAAAATTATATTATCTGTAGTAATAAAAGAATTTCTTAAAATTAAATTTACATCGTATTTCAAATTATTTCGTCTTAGCAAAAGTGTAATAAAAAGGAGTTTTCCATATTGGCTTTTTTGTGTTAACAGATATTACTATAACATGGTTTTGTGTCAGTAAAAAATTTGAAAAAATGTTGCTTATATTATTTTTTTCCTGTCAGAATTTAAATACCTTTCTACATTAAATTAATATTATTGAACTCGTTAAAAATAATTGTAGTTCATGCTATGTTTGTTGTATAATATTTAAGTGTATGTATATATTTAAAAAGTATTTTAATATATTCAAAGGCTAAAAATGTTGAAGAAAACATACAACAGTCTACTATATATTAAATGACGTTTTCAAGAACTTAAAACTCCAAAAGTAGTAGAGCTACAGGGTTTTGACCTTTATTATAACTGCTAGACAATTCTCTTCCCCTGATTATAATAAAAATCAGCAGTTATTAGTGTACAAGTTCAAGTCATCGTTGGAATAATTGTTTTTATTTCACGGTCTTTCACTTTAATATTATAAAAGTCTGTTTTCCTATCTACTATCTATGTAACTAACAGAGTTTGGTCGTTGCTTTCCAACAAGTATCTAATTTAAATCTTGATCCGCCACCACTATACAACTAAGCCAGTCATAAAGAGAAGCCCTTTAGCAACGCAATAAACCCTGCCCCTGAGCTTGAAGTGTGCGGTTTCTACAGCCGTATTTAGTACTACTGGCATTTCTTGGTAATCCACTTTCTTATACATACTTATTTTGTGTGATAGCAAAATATATTGTTTTGCATTGATTTTTAAATAAATAGAGTTAAATGTTAATTGTGTACCATACAATGTAGCTAAGGCTTAAATCCTTGTTTTGTCAATTATATCTCAGACTTATATTTTTAAAGAAATTTTTACATAAATGCTAGATGAATGAGCATGATTTTATCCAAATAACAATATGATTTTTAGTATTAACTGCATCAAGTGTGTGAAACATCACTTTGCAACACTGAAACATACGGTATATCACTATTGTTTACATAGCAAAAAGCTAAACAAAAAAAGGCTGTAAAGCTATAAAGTTATTTTAAATATTAATTTGTATAGGATTCATATTTAATATGGATACCGCCGATGAAAGTCACGTATACGAGTGATTTTAGTAAACGTACTTAATTTATTGTTATAATTGGCGAATCATGAAGCATAATGCGTAAACAAATGTTGAGCCACATAACGCCGATGCGACGTCATTTATCACGACACGACGACGCAACCCTCCTTTTTTGTTCTTTCCCTTTCCTTCAAACTCGTTTAGCGATTCTTTAGCTGATTTTGTCATATTTTGTTGGTATTTCAATCCCAATACGTAATTCAACCAAAGTTAACACTTATATTCGAACATTGTGTATGATTGTCATTTTTTAAAAATCAATTATACGATAACCCTTTTAAGTTTTTTTGTTGACTCATAAATGGTGATTTTTACAGAGAACTTATTTATGGTTGACTGGTTACTTAAAACACGATCAAGTACGTAATATTCTTTTTCGAACATTATGAACTTACCTTTCGGAAATGTTGAAGCCATTGAAAACCCCTCATTTACAGTGTAACAAGAATTTTGAAATAAATAACAAGTGTATGAATATTTTTATTTAGCATAAGCCCACTTTAAATACAATACAAAGAGGGAGAAAATTAATCAATACAAATCAACTATACAAAACAAAACAAAAAACAGTTCAAACAAAAAATAATATAGTGGTGGTATGGTGTGGTTTTATTGATTTTGTACTATATTTAACTGTCATTTCATATGATACACGGGCTAAAATAGTTTTGCACTATTTATATATGTAATACAAAAGATCGATTTATGTATAGTCGACAGTAGCTATACTGTTACTGTTCATGGGTACATAACAAAGGTAATGCACCCCCCTAGATCATCATGGTGAATGCCATAGCAGCATTGCAATGTTTATGCAGAATGCCTATGAATCACACATTGACCTTATGTGTAGGGAGTTTTCGAAGAATTATGTCGATTTGTACTGTAGGCTTAAATTATCTTCTAGTGTGAATGTAAGCACATTTTCACGGAATTTTCACGGAATGACATTGTATTATTTACTTAAAAATAATCGTACTATTTTTAGGATTATTTTTCACCAGCCAAAGTTTGTATTTGTCAATTAACTATTCTCTAGTAAGTTAGAAGAGAAATATTGTATTGTTATTCACATATTGCCACATTTCAATTGATTAATTATTTATTGTAGTTTCTTGGGTTCTAAACAAAACTTAAATGTTTATTTCTGGTAGCAGTTTTATTTTTATTTATAATCGTAATTAATGATCCTTATCGAACTTAAAAAAATAAAACTTATAAAAATTTATGTCCGGTTAGTGTATACTCCATAATTCTCATGTTTTAGCTTCTGTAGGTTTCATGAACAATTCAAATACATGTTCTAAGAATGTTCTTTATATTGTTGTTATCCCCTTTTTCAACATCCTTTTTCTACATTTCCGAATGGTTTATGCCTCCAGCTTAAACATCACGTTTAAACCTTATCTGCACACATAAAAATGGATTCATCTTGTTTATAAACCATATTAATGAAACAGGTGGATTCGTATGGGATACCATTGTTATTAATGTTATTAAATTATAAATAAAAATGCAGTTGACTGTAATATTTAAAAGAAAATTGTATTTATGTTAAATTTTTAATGAAACTATGTAGCATAAAAAAGCTTAATTATTACCAGTTCAATAGTGCAGGTAAAACTTAATCTTCCAGGTAAGACATTAGAGATCATGACAGGTGCACTGCCCGGAAGGCCACTCTGCCAATGAAACCAATAGCCAGTAAACGTATAATATTGTACATTTCAGTAGATAAACTTCAACGATTTCTTATGAGTATGGATTGTAGAACGGTAAACCTGGGCCTATATTAAGATGAAAACGGATAACAGAGGTCATGAATATAAATTATTCTCATCATTATGGCTATCCGACTAGAGGGTTCGTCCAATGGACGGTTATCTAAAGTTTGATTAGTTTGATATAACATTAGGCAATATCTATATTTATAAAAAAGGATGTTGGTTTGTTTTGTTTGTATGTATATTTGAAGTTTATGGACTCGGACACCGTTGGACCATTTGCCATGAAACTTCGTATAATGTGTAAAATATATATATATATATATTTATATGTAAAATTTCACGAAGAAGTTTTTTAAGCCATCCATTTCGTCCTAACTCAATTGGGTTCCTCCCAAAAGGCCCAAAAGGGTTCCCATATAAACCTTATGGAAAGATATTGTTGTTTACATAAAAGCTAATGACATGTTTCCTTTAACAGGTTATCTTGGTGATATAGGTTTTAGTTAGTAATAGTCAAAGACATATCACGTAAAATAAATTTATAACATGATATGATTACTCGTACTCTTATCAATGTATGAATTAAGTTATATTTGTTATGACTAACATTGTACTATTATTTTTTAAACTTTTTTATCATTTTAATGTTTGTTCTACTTTTAATTCATCATCGTTTTAAAATACTAAACTAAAACTTCTATTGCCGAAATAGTTACAAGATATTTTCCCCAACAGCTAGTTATTTATACAAATAAAAGTATATTTATAGAGTTTATTTTGTTGAGTTTTAAATTTAAGATTAACAAATGGTGGGATCCAGGATTTCTTATAGTTAGAAAAAATACATTAATTTGTATTCCTTATCACAATACGGGTTATAAAAATAACAGGAATTTTAGTTCATCCCAACAGTCGGAAACCCCGTTCTCTCCCCAGAATATCATACATTGAACATCAATCTCCTGGAAAAGTCTCAATATCCTGTGGGATAAAGCAACCTCAGCTTATCCTAAACGACATCAAAACCTAGACTTTTAATAAGAGGTAGGTTTATTCCCGTAGGGTATTGGATACATAGGATAAAATTTATAAATTATAAATAGAAATTGTATATAACTTTTACTGTTTAACTTCGATAATATAACCCTAAAACAATTCGGAATTCAATAGGCCCTATTTATTTGTTCTTTAACCAGAGTCTTCTTAGAAATGTATCGATTTAATTAAATAGTTTTTTTATAAAAATAATTATTTCTTGAAATGTGATTTAAGAAATATAAACGAAGGTAATACAGTAATCAGGCAACAAATTTGACAAAGATAAACTAAAACCTTTGTTTAAATTATGTTTCCTTTCTTCAGTTGCTCTGTATATTTCTCCTCGTCCTCAAAATAAAGCTCAGCAAATATAAAATCAATATATATTGTTGAAGTGAACATAAGTACCTCGAAGTTGTTCGTTTTGTTATCGATAATAATTTGTTTAACGATACTAACGATTTACTCTGGTGTTATATCAGATATGTTGATTAGAAATAAATCTTTAATTCAAGGTAAATAAAACTATAACCCTACAAAAAAGACTAAAACATTACATAATTCGAAAAATTTATGAATTGTTTTTCCTTAAAACACACGGTGAGCTCTGCGAAAACTTCTTAACGCTCCATAAACCCTAGAAATGAATAAAAGGTTTGCGTAAGAGGTTCATAAAGACACCTAAGGAGCACATAAAATAAAGTTAAACGCCTTATTAAGGTTAACCGCAATCACTGTTCATTCTTTCCAAACATTTGCTAAAAGAAAACCAGTTAAGAAAACGTTTATAAATTGCAGAAAATATTACGCTGTACTATTTGAAAATTATCGATGTAAATATAATTAGTTTAATTATATACATAACATTACATTTTATGTTTTTTGTGTCTATTTATAGCAGACAAAAGATTTTTTGTTATTTAATTAAAACAGCCAAATTACGTCACCTTTTTTTCGGCATTCAATCCAATTTCAAAACAATTGATAAAAATAATTACTAGTTTAGTTAACCGATCTGAATTGAGCCAATTTCCCATGTTTTTTGTTTGACAAGACATTTATGGCTTTGTCAAATAGAACGTTGTGATACATTTATACCGTAGGTACATGTAACACTTTGTAGATCGTTACAAAATTTAGTACATATTGTACGGAAATGACTTCTTAACAAGGTTGATACTGAGGGGTGCGGGATTCGCAACCCCCTCTATCATACACTGATCTTTCTAAATGTCTTTTTGGAAAGATAGGGGAAAGATTAATGAGGGGAAGCCACCCCCACTCTTGCTCAGCTCAGTTGAGTCATTGGATCAAACTGATTGGGTTTTTATTTTTTATTTAAGGTTTATCAGAGCTGATGTTATACATCATTACGAGGATTTGTTAGTTTATAATGGAGGGTGATGGAAGTGGAAAGTGGAGGGGGTAATTTCCCGCACATCCTACATCACCCTACGTCCAGTCATTCCCGTGCTCTACAGCCGTATTCAAACTATGTTGAGTCGCTGGCGTAGTGGCCAAGACGACGGTCTTCGGAACAGTGGCCTGTCGCTGTCGTGGGTTTAGAATCCCAGTCTTAGCTAGTGGTCTTTATCAGTACTGTCTAGCTTGTATTGAGCGCCTCACCCATTGCTTTGCTCGATACGTTACACACACAGGTCCAAAGCTGGTGTGATCGGGCAGAATGTAGGGAAATAGATCAAAAGTTTTTTTAACATTTAAAAACAAAAACATGGCATAAAGGCTGCTTATTTTGGATTAGGCTTGGAACCGAATCGTGGACCATGTTTGAAACAGCTACCTGGTGAATATCTCCCGACATACTTTGGTGCTTTGGTAAAACAACGAGAACAGTGAATTTATTTTTTCTAATAATAAACAGCTATCCCTAAAAAGCCTCTGTGTCTAAAATATATTATGAAATTATATTGTGATTAGTAAGTAATATTTCTACTTACAATGTTTTTATGGATACCTAATTTTACATGGAGGTTTACACTTTCTCACAGGTTGCTCAGGTTCACACGTTTAATAACGAAAAACAATTTGCAATATATGTTTCTGATTTGGTAGGGGTGGATTAATTTAAAATTATAAATTAAAAATGCATTGAATAGTCTAGCTATTGGTTTTAAAATATAATAAATAATATTGCAATTAATATTTGCAATTAATATTGAAAATCATTAATCTTGCTGGGGAAATTTATTTTCATTCCTAGATAAAAAGTATAGTATTTTTGTTAGAAATTATAGAATTTGTAATTTATTTCAACTGCGCATCGAACCCGCTTGTGACTTTATGTTGCAGGCTTTACTGAGGCTAATTGATGGGCAAATATGTAGTAATACGAATGTATACTCATCTACACTGGGAAGAGTTTAGCACCAAATCTCTAGGGGCTTTATTAACAAATTGAATGTCAGTGGTGTCGATTGTTTTGTAATGTTAATTTTGGACATAATATACTAAATGAGCTGAAGTCATTACTGCACTGGAACAATCAACCGCAACGTAAATTAGAGAGTAAGTCGCTGGTCATTAAAATTAAAACTAAAGGAACCCCGAAGTTAGCCACCGAAAACTTTACAATTAAACTTCGCCATTGCCAGAATTGATTGAGTTTACCCACTTAAAACTTTCCTTCTGTTAAAAAGTTACGTATGTCTGAAATACCTCCTCAATTTTACACTTAATAACGTAGTTAGTGTCTCACAAGCTATATATCAGTTGATGTGTGAGATAGTTACGCCATTATTATTATACTAATTCCTTTTAAATTATGCCTAGTAACAGGGAAGAAGAGCAACAATGTTTTTCTATAAGTAAAATACTCTCTTTAAACACAATGAATGATAAACATAATAGGCCGGTATTAGTTAACACTGAAGTGAAATAATCAGTTTATGGGTGTTTTTAAACAAATTTACGATAAAGTTAATCTGTTAATTCAAACAATTTTACTCAATAAATACTGTTACACTTACGAGCGCTTTCACTATATCGAATTAAACTTAACGATCCTACTTTTATTATTATCTAAAAACTCTTTTCATAAAGATTTATTGATCACGTCAAGGTTCACATCACACAAACTCGTAATTTTATGTTAACAATGGTCCTTATTTGCAGGATAAAGCACCAAGGCATTAAAACGATTCTGTGTGCTGACCTATTCACAAAGATGCTCAGCACGGCAACTCGACTGTAGGGAATCAGTATTTGATTACTTTGTGCTGAATGAAAAACTTGGTGTGTAATAGATTTCAATCTTGTCAATATTTTAATTGATTAAAAAAATTACTAGAATAAACTTTATACTATTACAAATATTTTATTAGAACGTCAAATCAATTCTTTCCTGTTATAGATTCTTCTCTGAGGGATCATTTATAGCATTAAAATCAGTTTATTTTAATGTATGACGCTAAAAACTTAGAAATACGGTTTTCTATGTTAAATACAAATAAAAGTACTTACTTACTTATGATTATTAGTACTATATTATATATTCTGTAAGTGAGCACGAACCAATTTCATACATATTTAGAAAGAAAATGTAATAAGTTTATGTTCTTAATTTAGTACAGAGATGGTGGAAATACAAACCAGTGGAAGGCGCGTCATGTTTCTTTTGGTTTGAACAAAACCTTGGGATTGCTCTGTCACTCAGAGTTAGGGTGAACACAAGGGTTTATATTCGAACCGTTTTTGTTCCTGCTCTAGCTTCTGTGTCCTAATAAATGTCACCGTGCTGCCAACATTTTGGTTTTAACGTTTACTCATCGCCTCATAATAAACTGAGTATAAATAATTATGTAATCCCTTAATGTAAGATTATTTCGGAACTCATCGGACCTAATTGTATTTAATATGCTCTCACAGACTTCTCAAAAATTGCTTTTTTCAGTAAATACTTGTAAATTTAAAGCATGAGAGATTACGTTTAATCGAAGAGGTAAATGCAATTTTTTGCAGCAAAATTATTGCAGCTGAGATCGAAATAGTGAACCATTTTATAATGAAAATAATATTTCTCCTTTTAATAAAATGTTAGACGATGTCAAAGGAGAATTCAAAGAACACTTCAACTAATTAGTATTTAATATTACCTTTTACTAGAGGAATCCGTGCTCTTTTTACAAATAATATTTCTAAACATTAGTTTTATAATTTGTTTTTGTTTTATTTATTTCGTATTGGGGAAATTCGCTAACACTGTCAACATTTCATGGAATCTAGATTGTTACCATCGTTTGATTTGTATTTGTTTACTTAAGTACAAAGTAAAATTGATTTAAAAAATTACAAAAGTAGTAAGGAAATTTTTTGTTGTATTTATCGCTTAGTAAATTTTATGTATAGCAATTGTCTAAGTCTGTGAATGTCTACTAATTCACCACAGTTGAATTGTGTTTATAAAATTCATAATTCGAATACAAATTACTCGTCTTATACTATGTTAGGGTAGGTATTGCATTTAAAACATATTGCTTTTCATGTGTAAAAGTATTGTTCATTAGTAGGCATACAAGAAATCTTGATTGAACCATAGGTTAAGCATAGTATGCTTAATCTATGATTGAACTAAAAGACTCATAGCCTATTAAACTGTCAGTGTCCTGCATCATGTCATGGACTACCAGCAGATAAACGGGGTGATTCGTATTTATAGCACGTGCGTTTAAGGTGCTTAGTTACGTGTGTGCGTTTTTCTGTACATTGTAGACATTTGATTTGCAACTTCGGATAGCTCAAAGAGCTGTTTGTTAATTACACAAACTAAAAGAAACAATTGTAATATTTATTTAATTTCATAATTTCTGTTACGTTTTGTGACTCCGTATACATATTTGTGACACCATTGGTAAATCTATGTAAATTGAAATGCATGTTTTTCAAAACAGTTATCAAGAGCCCTTATAAATAGATTAATAAATTGAGAACCTTAGTTTCATCTTCAACATGCAAAGTAGTAGACCCTTAATTTTGTGAAATTTATTATCTAAATTGTTCCTTGTGGTCCTTTGAGACTAATGCCGAAGATGTAACTTGTTGTATTGCCTGTCGGGAGTTCGACAAGGGTTCAATAATTGGTCCAGTTGTGTTTCTATCTATCGGTCAACTCACGACTGCCTCTGTACACGCTTTTGTGAACACGGTTGATTAAATCTTGACAAAGCCGGTGCCTTTGTCATTCCCGGAAATACAAACAAATAAAATACGTATAATATAAATAAACATCAAATTAGTTCGGGTTATTATAAACTATAAAATACATAAAATGAAAATTAGGTAATTTTCATTTGTATTTGTATTTGTTCGGGTTATTATAAACTATCAAATACATAAAATGAACATTAGGTAATTTTCATTTGTATATTGTTAAATTTTGATTGCTCTTTGATTGTTGTATTTTGTTTGTTAATGGTTTGTAACATGATAGCAAATTTACGGATTTAACATTAAACTATGCTCAGTGTAATTGCATTTATCTTAAATATATTTATTTAAGAGACAACTGGAATTGACAGTAGTTAATTAGCATGAGAATATAAAATACAAATTTGCTTTTAATTTGTCAGATACTACTGATGCATAATGTTCTCAATAAGCTAAAACTTTGTTTCCTGAAAATCGCGCTTGCAGTTATTATCCCCTATCTGATAGTGATACCTTCTTCAAAGTTTATAATATAAAATTATATCTCATGGTTTAGCTTAATTAATATGAAATAAATATAACAAATATTAACCTGTTTAGTCGTTTCGATGTTTTTTTAATCAATTAAAATATATAATTTAATATAAAAATAACAGTAAAAGTGTATGAATATAAAATGAAGCGTCAAATCCAGATTTAAGAGTATATTAACTACTATTAAGTATGATAGTGGAAACACCAATAAAAAGTAACACAAAGGATGAAGTAATTGATTCGCCGTCCTACTGATTGACATTGACCAGACAGAATAACTAGCGCTTTTGTCAGAGAGCTTGTCAACCTAGTTAAATTTTTAAATTAATTCCCACTTAACTTTCCTTCCCAAGACTTCTACGACAATAGCTTTCTGATAAAAAAATATAGTAATAGTTACGTAAACTCATTAACCTTTTAAATCCTTACGGTAAATCAGTTAATATTAATAGAATTATGTTATTAAATATCAAAAACGAATTAAAACCTATTAGGTTCAGAAGACGTTAGTGAGCTGCATACTCAGCTGCTGATAGGACCGTGTTCAGTCTCAGCACTCAGCAGTCTGGCGCGCGGCCCGGTTAATTATACTGTGTCAGACTCTGTTATATTTGGACTGGGGACTTGATTAGTTCAGACTGAAACTGCTTTATTGAATCACCTAGGTCATAGAAATCATGATAGATTGCTTCTTGTTAACAGAAAAAAATCACTGACCTACAAACCATTAACTATTTTACATCTTTACTTTAATTTTGGGTACATACATGAAAAATACGGTTATTTTAGGACATTACCATATTAGTATTAAAATATCCTAATAATTGTACTATTTTAGGTACTATTTTTACTGATAATAATTGACTTCCTTCAGTACTATTTTAATTACTATCCCGGTTTTACCCGGAAACAACATTTTTGAGGTGAACTTGCTACCATTTTTACCATGGTGACAACAGTGTGTTGCTTCCTCGCTTTGGTCTCATTAATTATGCTTATTAGCCATTCGGTAAATACTATGGGGCGAATTAGCTTTTATTTTATTTAGATGGAATGCAAATACCCGACTCCACTCATTATGCCAAATTTGGGATGGTTTTAGAATTATTCTTCATGGACTTCTGATGTTTAATCATTGACGACTCAATGTGTTATTACACAACGACATAGTAGTG
The DNA here is from genome assembly GCA_963675035.1 of Allygus modestus. NCBI lineage: Eukaryota > Metazoa > Arthropoda > Insecta > Hemiptera > Cicadellidae > Allygus > Allygus modestus. Next base: position 72,271,135 of record OY776116.1, on the reverse strand, counting down.
TCATACTTGATATTGCAGATTTGTTTATTTGACTCCGTCAGTGTGAAAATGTAGTTCTTCATTAATTAATTGGAGTTTCCCAAGACAGCCACAAACAAGAAAATAGAGGATTAAACTTTAGGATTATCAACGCTAAGTTAATTATGTCGTACTCTTTCAAACTTTCAACAACTTTTGTGTTCTATTTATCAGAGAGAGAGAGATTCATGTTTAATAGTTATGTAGAAATCATGATGATTCGGGAATTTCTATAAATTCAAAGCTATGAATTTTATTTTGTGTGGGAAGTGTGTGAAGGGTTTTGAAATGTCAAAAACATTTTTTACGATTTTAAAATAGCATACAACTATGGTTACTGTAGTTTCATAACCACTTTAACAACTTTTAAACCAACCTGTAGTATAGCATACAAACATAAAAATTTACAAGCTTTGTGTTTGAAAAGCAACTATTCCGTCACCTGCTAATTCTGTTCATAGACTTTCTATTTGATGGTATAGCACGCCCGGATGAGTTTCGTTACTGATCAGAACACGCGTAGTCAAATGATGGAAAAACCTCTTTAGAAAATAAGAGAAGCTCTTTAAGAAACTCCTCCTCCACGAATTACAAGGGATCGCACTTAGGGATATTTAATTTATTTTATATGCGCACCGCCGCACCGCATCGTCCTCTTTTTTACTCAAATATAAAATAATTTAAATATTAGAGATTCTCTTTATTAAGTCTAAAACCGTACTTTCTTTAATTACTTCACTGGAAATCCTGTTTAAATTATTATTTGCACTATGCAATTGATTGCTACTTATTATTAACTAGCCGCATTATCTATTACACGGTCTTTTCTTTAATTAAGCGGTGTAACCGATTAATATATTACCTTGTTTTACATTTTAATATTGTTGAAAGTTATGCAATAAAACTGAGTTCACAAGTGATTTATAAGTATACCTCTCTTACGCTGCCCTTTAAATTGTTGACCCCTAGATAGCTTGTCTGGAACCAAGTTTTTTAAATTATTTCTCGATATAATACCTAACTCAATATGAATTGGTGAGAATACCTTAATAGGATAGCTACAGACCCTTTGAAACAGTAGAATGTGCTGTAAATTTATGACATTCCAAGATTAAATTAGTATGTATTTAAAAAAAACTGTTGTGTCATTAATCAAGTTTTACAGTTCAGCTTACGTATATTTGAGTGTTCTGTGAAACGACACTTGACTTTAGATTGCAGGCTTTCAAAAAAATTAGGGTCACGCTTATTATTAACAACACGTTGTACTAAACAAATATAGTTGTATAAATAGCTCAACTTAATTTTAAAACTGTCTAAAGAAATAACATGACCAGAGACATTACTGGTTTGGATCAACCAACCGTAACTGTTAACTGGATACCAAGTAACTCGTCGTTAATATTAAACGTAAAGAAACAACAAGTTAGTCCATGGAAACTTTACAATTAAACTTCGCCATTGCCAGTCTTGATTGAGTTTATCCATTCGGAACTTTACTTCTATGTCAAAGGCCCCTTAAAAGTAATGCCCATTAATAATTAAACAACATGTAAATATCAGACGATTACCATGAGATGGTTAAAATACGTTTTACTGACTGTATTTAGCAAATAAACTAAGCCGGATTAATCCGCTTACGAAAATATCAAGGTGACTTTATATGACTATCTGATGCCAGTAAAAACTTATTTTCTTACAAACTTTAGACCAATCCTTATTAGTCTAGTAAAATTTTTAAATACAGATTAATTGTGAATCGTTGTAAATTCGTTAAATATATTTCCATACATATCATACATAACACACTCGATTACGTTTGTTATAAGATGATTATTATATAACATTTTTTTTATTTAAATAGTATATTAGATGGAAAATTACAATTCACACCACCTATTTAATTTGGAATTTGTTATCAATTTATTTACGAGATGAAGTGACAAAGCGTCCAAAATTGGTTGTACTTGGCTGACACATTTACAAAGCTGCTCATCACGTTGTCGCGACGCCCGGGGATCAGCATTGCATCACTTAGTGCTGAGTCAATGATGTGGTCTATGACTGATTTTGCCCTGAATTCTTGCAACGGTTTTAATCTCTTACAGTTGACTTTCTAAAGTGGGATTTTAGAGGCTAACTTGTATATTAATCTAGTTGTTTTTTATTTAAAACACTATAAGAAGCGAATTGTGCATTTCGTTCATGTAAATTATTCTATAAGCATAGTCATCTATATTTTTTAAATCCGTTAATTCATTTTTACACCGTAAACAAATCAGATGTACTACTTCTCTTTGTTGCATAAAAATAACTTACGCATATAACAAAATATGAATTATTAAGTCCTAATGCTCTTTTTATTATTGAGTAAAGAAATATATTACATTCATGTTGTACCAAAAACTAAACAGTGGAAGGCCCATCATGTTTCATCCAGTTTGAACGAAACCCTGGGATTGCTCTGTCACTCAGAGTTAGGGCGAACACAAGGGTTTATATTCGAACCGTTTTTGTTCCTGCTGTAGCTGCCGCGATCTAATAACGGAATAACGACACCTTGGATATAGTATTTTGGTTTTACAGCTTATAAATCATCGCATTCCATTTATCCAGCCTTTACTCACTCAGCTTTAACACATAACTTAAGTTCACAGCTGTTCCTATATACCGTATGAATGAATTTAATACAATGGCTTAAAGGAACCTATGAACAAATATTTTATTTTATTAATTAAAGAAATATAATGTACAATCTTCATAGTTATGTTGTCAATGGAAAAACAGACTTTATACTTAATTATTTACTAACTTACCGTATTTAATAATTTGTGTTGTCCCTTCAAACACGCCTCGCATTTTGCTTCAGTTTTTGGCTACTTTAAAGCGAGATATAAAATATGTCACTATGACATTATGATATATTTTGGACACCTGGGTTAGCGATAAAGAGGAAGGAAATAAGTATTTGAAGTTATTTGTGTAGGAAATATTTCAATACTAATAATAAGCAAGATTAAATTCCCGTAAACTTTAGATTTATGAGAATTTAGGTGCCTCATTTTAACGAATGCCAGACGAGAAGTGCAAAGGAGAATTCAAAGAATCCTGCAGATGGGTCTCCTTTTAATATTACCTCTCACTGGAGGAATCTACGCTCTTTGTCCAATCTACACTTATAAAGTATTTTTTATTGCGATGGGTTGTGTTTAAATTTATGTGAAAAACTATTAACACATTTTAAATAGGTGAGATGTTTCATTGAGTATTTGTTAGCATTTTAACAATACATTTTGTAACTCTGTTTTAATCAATGTATTATTATTTGTTTAGATTTAATTGAAATCATCAATGCTATGTCGTGAAATCTTTCACTTTTATAAGTTAAATAATGTAACGTTTATTTCCGTCCTTGTGAATCTGTTCCGTCTCTAAACTTAGTGGCCAGCTTAGTTAATAGTTTCTACAAAATCGAGTTAATGTTTAATTTACTTCCGAACTAGCAAACAGCGAGTTAGATAACTCGGTCAACTATTTATTGAAAATGAATCAGTAAAATTGAGTTGAGTGAATTGCTTGTTAAAATAGCTTTTTTAGAAAAAAAGAACGGCTAAAATCAGGCTTGTTCTAACTCTCAGAATCTGGTTTTTGTTTAGAGGAGATGAAACGTAGGTGAAAAATGAGAAAAAACAGTACTATTTTTTATTTTTTACTTACAAACTTTATTCCATATTTTTAAAATATAACACAATATTAACTTATGCAAATATTAACATGATTATCGTATTGGTAATGTTGTATATAAACTACTCCTAGGTCTAGCTGGTTTCAGTCGTATAGTTTAGAACATCATAAACAGTTTAAGGTGAAGTGAGACAACTAAATGAACTTTATCTTGGCATTAATCTTGGAACTTTAATTAGGTTATGTTTGTTTCCAACTTTATCAAGTCGTAAATTTGGTCCATTGTTGTTAAAATTATATTATCTGTAGTAATATAAGAATTTCTTAAAATTAAACTTACATCGTATTTCAAATGATTTCGTCTTAGCAAAAGTGTAATAAAAAGGAGTTTTCCATATTGGCTTTTTTGTGTTAACAGATTTTACTATAACATGGTTTTTTGTCAGTAACAAATTTGAAAAAAATGTTGCTTATATTATTTTTTTCCTGTCAGAATTAAAATACCATTCTGCATTAAATTAATATTATTGAACTCGTTAAAAATAATTGTAGTTCATGCTATGTTTGTTGTACAATATTTAAGTGTATGTATATATTTAAAAAGTATTTTAATATATTCAAAGGTAAAACCTAAAAATGTTGAAGAAAATATACAACAGTTAATACTATATATTAAATGACGTTTTCAAGAACTTAAAACTCCAAAAGTAGTAGAGCTACAGGGTTTTGACCTTTATTATAACTGCTAGACAATTCTCTTCCCCTGATTATAATAAAAATCAGCAGTTTTTTATTTATAGCGTATAAATTTATATATACATTAGTGCCAAAGCACATTTTATATAGTGTACAAGTTCAAATCATCGTGGGAATAATTGTTTTTATTTCACGGTCTTTCACTTTAATGTTATAAAAGTCTGTTTTCCTATCTACTATCTATGTAACTAACAGAGTTTGGTCGTTGCTTTTCAACAAGTATCTAATTTAAATCTTGATCCGCCACCACTATACAACTAAGCCAGTCATAAAGAGAAGCCCTTTAGCAACGCAATAAACCCTGCCCCTGAGCTTGAAGTGTGCGGTTTCTACAGCCGTATTTAGTACTACTGACATTTCTTGGTAATCCACTTTCTTATACATACTTATTTTGTGTGATAGCAAAATATATTGTTTTGCATTGATTTTTAAATAAATAGAGTTAAATGTTAATTGTGTACCATACAATGTAGCTAAGGCTTAAATCCTTGTTTTGTCAATTATATCTCAGACTTATGTTTTTAAAGAAATTTTTACATAAATGCTAGATGAATGAGCATGATTTTATCCAAATAACAATATGATTTTTAGTATTAACTGCATCAAGTGTGTGAAACATCACTTTGCAACACTGAAACATACGGTATATCACTATTGTTTACATAGCAAAAAGCTAAACAAAAAAAGGCTGTAAAGCTATAAAGTTATTTTAAATATTAATTTGTATAGGATTCATATTTAATATGGATACCGCCGATGAAAGTCACGTATAAGAGTGATTTTAGTAAACGTACTTAATTTATTGTTAAATAATTGGCGAATCATGAAGCGTAATGCGTAAACAAATGTTGAGCCACATAACGCCGATGCGACGTCATTTATCACGACACGACGACGCAACCCTCCTTTTTTTGTTCTTTCCCTTTCCTTCAAACTCGTTTAGCGATTCTTTAGCTGATTTTGTCATATTTTGTTGTTATTTCAACTCCAATACGTAATTCAACCAAAGTTAACACTTATATTCGAACATTGTGTATGATTGTCATTTTTTAAAAATCAGTTATACGATAACCCTTTTAAGTTTTTTTGTTGACTCATAAATGGTGATTTTTACAGAGAACTTATTTATGGTTGACTGGTTACTTAAAATACGATCAAGTACGTAATATTCTTTTTCGAACATTATGAACTGACCTTTCGGAAATGTTGAAGCCATTGAAAACCCCTCATTTACAGTGTAACAAGAATGTTAAAATAAATAACAAGTGTATTAATATTTTTATTTAGCATAAGCTCACTTTAAATACAATACAAAGAGGGAGAAAATTAATCAATACAAATCAACTATACAAAACAAAACAAAAAACAGTTCAAACAAAAAATAATATAGTGGTGGTATGGTGTGGTTTTATTGATTTTGTACTATATTTAACTGTCATTTCATATGATACACGGGCTAAAATAGTTTTGCACTATTTATATATGTAATACAAAAGATCGATTTATGTATAGTCGATAGTAGCTATACTGTTACTGTTCATGGGTACATAACAAAGGTAATGCACCCCCCTAGATCATCATGGTGAATGCCATAGCAGCATTGCAATGTTTATGCAGAATGCCTATGAATCACACATTGACCTTATGTGTAGGGAGTTTTCGAAGAATTATGTCGATTTGTACTGTAGGCTTAAATTATCTTCTAGTGTGAATGTAAGCACATTTTCACGGAATTTTCACGGAATGACATTGTATTATTTACTTAAAAATAATCATACTATTTTTAGGATTATTTTTCACCAGCCAAAGTTTGTATTTGTCAATTAACTATTCTCTAGTAAGTTAGAGGAGAAATATTGTATTGTTATTCACATATTGCCACATTTCAATTGATTAATTATTTATTGTAGTTTCTTGGGTTCTAAACAAAACTTAAATGTTTATTTCTGGTAGCAGTTTTATTTTTATTTATAATCGTAATTAATGATCCTTATCGAACTTAAAAAAACAAAACTTATAAAAATTTATGTCCGGTTAGTGTATACTCCATAATTCTCATGTTTTAGCTTCTGTAGATTTCATGAACAATTCAAATACATGTTCTAAGAATGTTCTTTATATTGTTGTTATCCCCTTTTTCAACATCCTTTTTCTACATTTCCGAATGGTTTATGCCTCCAGCTTAAACATCACGTTTAAACCTTATCTGCACACATAAAAATGGATTCATCTTGTTTAAATAAACCATATTAATGAAACAGGTGGATTCGTATGGGATACCATTGTTATTAATGTTATTAAATTATAAATAAAAATGCAGTTGACCGTAATATTTAAAAGAAAACTGTACATATATGTTAAATTTTGAATGAAACTATGTAGCATAAAAAAGCTTAATTATTACCAGTTCAATAGTGCAGGTAAAACTTAATCTTCCAGGTAAGACATTAGAGATCATGACAGGTGCACTGCCCGGAAGGCCACTCTGCCAATGAAACCAATAGCCAGTAAACGTATAATATTGTACATTTCAGTAGATAAACTTCAACGATTTCTTATGAGTATGGATTGTAGAACGGTAAACCTGGGCCTATATTAAGATGAAAACGGATAACAGAGGTCATGAATATAAATTATTCTCATCATTATGGCTATCCGACTAGAGGGTTCGTCCAATGGACAGTTATCTAAAGTTTGATTAGTTTGATATAACATTAGGCAATATCCATATTTATAAAAAAGGATGTTGGTTTGTTTTGTTTGTATATATAGTTGAAGTTTATGGACTCGGACACCGTTGGACCGTTTGCCATGAAACTTCGTGTATATATAATATATGTACTTCGTGTTTATATATATATATATATATGTATATGTAAAATTTCACGAAGAAGTTTTTTAAGCCATCCATTTCGTCCTAACTCAATTGGGTTTCTCCCAAAAGGCCCAAAAGTGTTCCCATATAAACCTTATGGAAAGATATTGTTGTTTACATAAAAGCTAATGACATGTTTCCTTTAACAGGTTATCTTGGTGATATAGGTTTTAGTTAGTAATAGTCAAAGACATATCACGTAAAATAAATTTATAACATGATATGATTACTCGTACTCTTATCGATGTATGAATTAAGTTATATTTGTTATGACAAACATTGTATTATTATTTTTTTAAATTTTTTATTATTTTAATGTTTGTTCTACTTGTAATTCATTATCATTTTAAAATAATAAACTAAAACTTCTATTGCCGAAATAGTTACAAGATATGTTCCCCAACAGCTAGTTATTTATACAAATAAAAATATATTTATAGAGTTTATTTTGTTGAGTTTTTAATTTAAGATTAACAAATAGTGGGATCCAGGGTTTCTTATAGTTAGAAAAAATACATTAATTTGTATTCCTTATCACAATACGGGTTATAAAAATAACAGGAATTTTAGTTCATCCCAACAGTCGGAAACCCCGTTCTCTCCCCAGAATATCATACATTGAACATCAATCTCCTGGAAAAGTCTCAATATCCTGTGGGATAAAGCAACCTCGGCTTATCCTAACGCCGTCAAAACCTTGACTTTTTAATAAGAGTTAGGTTTATTCCCGTAGGATATTGGATACATAGGATAAAATTTATAAATTATAAATAAAAATTGTATATAACTTTTACTGTTTAACTTCGATAATATAACCCTAAACTATTAAACAATTCGGAATTCAATATTCATTTGTTATTTATCCAGAGTCTTTTTAGAAATGTATCGATTTAATTATATAGCTTTTTTTATTAAAATAATTTTTTCTCGAAATGTGATTCAAGAAATATAACGAAGGTAATACAGTAATCAGGCAACAAATTTGACAAAGATAAACTAAAACCTTTGTTTAAATTATGTTTCCTTTCTTCAGTTGCTCTGTATATTTCTCCTCGTCCTCAAAATAAAGCTCAGCAAATATAAAATCAATATATATTGTGGAAGTGAACATAAGTACCTCGAAGTTGTTCAGTTAATTTTAAAATGGTTTTGGTATTTTATACGGTCTATCATAGCTTTGGAGATAAAATAACCACACTCCAAAGGTACTTATTCACTCATGCCTGTTTTAGCGAATTTACCCTACAGGGAACAAGCTATTATCGTAGGTCTAATGGTAAGACTTAAGCCCGAGACCATGATAACTTTTCATCTTGAGGTCCCCAGATGCCAAAAATATCATTCGTTCAAATTTTTCCGATCTTAACGAAATTTGGTAAAAATGTGTAAAATACCATTTATTTGAACGAGTTCGAAAACCAGACGAATCGCACCATCCGAGGAAGGATTTGGGGGGTTTTGTACCTCAGCATAAAAAACAAACAATTTGGTATTTTGATCATGGCTCTACGTCAATTGGTTACTGAGATACTGAAACTGCTAAACATAGTACGTTGTCTAATGGTAATTTTATGGAGAAAAAGAAAAATTGTATATCTCGCTTATTTATGACCATAAACTGACGGAATTTGGTATATGGCTCCATCTGGTTGTGGTTTATTGTTGTTCGTACAAAAACACAATTTTTTGTCTATGGTTCCCATAGCAGCAAACCTAGTTACTCGTTCCCCATGTTATTCTTATGGAAAATAATTAAAATGTTATATATCGCTTATTTATGAATGTATATGGATAAAACTTGGTATGTGACTTCACTAAGATGAGTTCTATAGTATTGATATTTCGCATAAAAACCCATTATTTGGTGTTCCTTGTTGCAGCAAACCTACGTACTCATACCCAATGTTATTGTTATGCAGAATAATTAATATTTGAAATATCGCTTGTTTGTGAATATATTTCTTATGAATCCTGTAAAGTGTTTTAATGTGTTATGTAATATATTCATTGGTAATTCGCTGAGTATGCAGGTTTGCTGCACCAGGGGTATTTTAAAACTGCCGGGAAATAGTGAACTAATGATGTAAAATATTATATGCAAATTAACCCTTTGAAAGCCTGATTTTGTGGTCAGAATTTGGAAAAGTGTTATCAAGCACACTAGTAACGTTTTTTACCTAAAACAAATTATTTCTTTATATATAATCAGCCTAATAATACAATATAAGCATATATCTTAAAATCACCCCTATACCAATATATCGTACCTGCCTTATATTTTTGATTGAATCGTAATTCGCGCGTAGATAGTTTTCAAATAAGGAATCATTTTACATTTATATGGTGAAAGAAAGATGAATTTCGAATACCTTTTAAGCTCAATTTTCAATAAAAACCCTATGCAAATTAAACCTTAATTTTAAAAATATTCTTCCGTGTTTATTTCCCTTCAGTAAGACAATAACTGACATAATGTCATATTATGTTGGTGAATATATTATTTAATATTGTTGTTTATTTGGAACTCAATAGTTTCTCCAAACTGCCCAATATACTGAGCCATAGAATAATGTAACGTATAATTAAAACTGTTGAAGCAAATAAAATTAATTTAATCAATGTTCGATCTTGAATCTGTCATTCACATTTCAAAATAAATATATAAACGAGTTCGCACGCAGCACGCTGACGTGAGGGAAGTCAATTTCCAAATAAAAAAACTATAAAAACTCAAAATCAGTTAAAAACATACAATTATTTCAATTTTTATTCAAATCTGAAAATATTGATTTTTGGCTGTTCTGATAGTCCTGCTTCTATTTACCTGCAATGCTGGGAATACAATTTTACGCATTATAGGTTAGGAGAAGGTCCAGTCAGGCTTTAAAGTAGGTGTGAGGTTGTTGGGGATGATAAAAGTACACCAAAAAATGATTAACAGGCTTTTCTAATGTAAAACCCCCATAACACAACGTACTATGTTTGGTCAATACACATTTCCTTTAATAACTCGCTAAATATATATGCTAGAATGACGAGAGAGGGCTTAAAAGTTTCGCCACACTAATTTCCATCTTTTTAAATTCGTTAATTTCACATCAGGGGCTTTTCTGACCCTTTTTGGGCCCAAAAACTTGAAATTTGAAAGATTAATCTCCAAAAAAGGTTTTAGAGTTTTCCGATTGTTTTGCCCAGCAAACTTGTCCAACTGATTATAGAAAGGAACGTCCCTACCAAATTTGAAGTAAATCGGACAAAAAATGCGACCGCTAGAGTGCCTGCATATATATATATATATATATATATATATATATATATATATATATATATATATATATATATTTTGAACGAACCCCCAAAACGTTTTCAGGGCGTCACGTTAGGAACTTCTATGGTGGTCCCGGGCTTAATTTTCTCCGAGCGGGTCATGCTAATAGTTCACTTTCCATAGGAAATTCACTAAAAATTTAGTTTAGGCAATAAGCAATATGAAACAATTATGTAATAATAAAAGGTAAAGGTTCTAATGTATATTCTCTCTTGATATTTATAAGGAATGAGATCCCATGTTTAGAAAAACGGGATACAGACAGGGGTTATCCCTTTGATGTTTTGTTGGTACGAAACCTATTCAAAATATTAGGTGATTAAAACTTGCATCAACTGAAATGAGGGTTTAATCCGTTGCGAGTTTTAATTACCAAACTAATTCATAAGTAACATAAAAATATATAAAATGTTTTATTGGAATTGTGAAATTTTATAAAACAGTTTCTTAATTTTTGTAACTCTAAATACAAAATATAAAATTGTTGAATATAACTAACTAACCAGCACCGAATGGATGTAACAAACGTTTTAATATTTTTCATTTTAATCCAAATAAACATACAACAACATTTACAAGCTTCTTCTATGTAACAAATTATGTCTCAAAAGTGGTGTGCAAAAACTAAATCCTTAATGAAAACCAATCCTTTAAAAATAAGTGCTAAGAATATAATGAGACTATTTACGAAAAATAAATAGTGGGGGATTGAGGGGGGGGGGGTTAAGCTCGTAACATTATCTCTTAGTCTCTCCGCTGTGTTGGATTATAGTTATTTATCAAACACTAAACTTCCAGGATCGTTATTTGTTTTTTACGAGTTGATAATAATGTTTTAAAATTCCAAATGGAAGGTAGCTGAAGGAAAATACTTTTCAAACATTGTCAGTGAGCCACCGAATGAAAACCTCATATTTAATCTCCGAATCAATAATAACATTTAATATTTAAAAATATATACTAAAATAGATGTCAAATTGAAAAATTCATCAGCTTTCTGCGTGAAAGATAAGACCTAGCCAAAGGGTATGCATTCGTTTGCATGTTATAATTTAAGGAAAGAGAGTCTTATTTATGAAGAGACTACGTGACTTACTTGTACTGCTTGAAACTGGATAAATCCTTTAGTTTCATGTGCAGCAAACATTACTGCAGTTTCGGATTCACGTTTCATTTGTTATAATGTAGATTAATCAGGTCTACATTGATCATCATACATGGACGCGCACAGATTTGAATCTTGGATGATTCAGTGTAAATAAATAAATGAGATTTATTGTAAGAGTATTTTAGTCGGAGATGATAAGAAGCTTGTTGCATCAATGTTACAGGTTAATTTTACTAAAACCTACTGACGTTTATCAGCCAGTTCTTAGAGTTCAAATTTATAAATTTCGAAAATTATACATTATTACCGTTTGCAATCTGAAAATCAAATGTAACGTCGACCTTCAGACGAACAATGCCTGATTTAAAGCTACAGGTCTAATTTTTTTAATCCAAAGTTAAATTGAGGCAAGTAACTATTGCAAGACGCTGTTCCTTTCTGTAACAATTTGCGTTGTTTTCCAGCATGTGAAGTTAAATAAATGTTATTAATAGAAATATTTGGTAAAAACTTGCTGTTTTTATTTATTTTTAAAAATCAACTTATAGGACATCAATATGAAGTACACCATAAAAATTGATATTAGCCAAGGCAGTACTAAAATTGAGTTGAATCAGTCAGCAAATTATTATAATAAAATTACAAACATACCATAAACCGGACAAATATTTAATTTAAAAATGTATCCTCAGATCGTAATATAACGGACACAGCATTTCTTTCTTTTAACATTCTTTTATTATTCATAAGTAGCTTTGCTCCTTATTGAAATTTCCTTTGACTACTTGAATGAGTTACGGTTCTTCGACTCCGTTACATTTTAAAAAGGATCGTTTTGTTTCTGTAGAGGCCGTCTAGAAACTCTAGATCTACGTTATATTACACCTAGTATACATTCATATTTGTAGTCTTTCTAACCTCCCATTATTATAATTTTTAGTTCAGTACAAACATGCGATCATAACTACACAAACTATTTAGCATCCTCGTATTTCTTACAATATATATCAGTGTTGACATGCCATAAAATTGTAACATAAGCTATGAACTAGTAAAAAAGGAAACGTACAAAAACTGGGCTCTTCCACCACCAAAAAGTGTTCGTTTTTTTATAAGGAATTGTTAAAACCTTGGAAAAACCCTGGTTCACAAAAAATATACCTAAAGTCAATTTTGCTTAGTAACAATGTCAATGATTTTAAATATACAGGTAGCACTTTTATCTCCTTCAATCTTTCGCTGCTTTATGTCTTACCCTACCGCAACTTAATTTTAGTCAATTATTTTAGGTAGTACACGCCTATAGGCATTTACCTACTTACTATTATTAGAAACAAATCATTCAAAAAGAAAGTTTACTTCCCTGCATTTAGTAGGATTCACTTTTAACCATTAGAGAGTCTTTTTATTAGCATCGTACCGGTTATTATAATTATGGGCTGTATTTACAAATCATTTTATAACACTTCAAACATATATATTTACACTTATACCGAACTCACATATTTATCTTTTTACAAAATAATATTGAAAATTGGAACAAGGCAATCATTTGTTGTATTCTGCGATTCTTTTATTGGGTCTCATGGTGTTTAGTGTGACCATTCAAAATCGATTGTATTGTACTCCTTTTATTCATGTTTACTTTCTAAAAGATCAGTACAATGTTAGTATAGATATATTTTGAAGTGTTGCAGCACTTCTTTTAATTACAACCCATATGGTTACATAAATTCTTCCTTTGGGAGATTTTACAATCAAGCCCCGCTCATCTAATTCCAATTTCTTTACCTCCAAACTCCAAAGTAAACAACTCTACAGTTGCACATCGGCGAATGTGCAATCAGTCAACTCTGAAATCGCTGAAATTAATGTTCCTTGTTTTCCTTAATCAACATATTTTTAGCAATAGAACTTATGTTAGTAATATATTATAATGGTAGTGACAATTTTGTCAATACGAGAGTATTGCAATGACTATCAGAACCCTTTGTGGACAAAGTCTGCGAAACCTCTAACAATATTAAACTGTTTATCCTCAGGCAAGCTGCTACCGAAAGCATATTTGTTCGTAAGCTTTTTAGGAAGGAAACTGTATATATTTTACAACTGAGTCTTCAAGGCTAGGACCAATTATTTCCGAGTGTTACGAAGCAAAATAGCTTTTCTTAGTTTGAAAGTAATTTATTGACTTAAAAAATCAAAGGTAATATTATAATAATAAAATTTTTTCAATTATACTTTCAATTTGGGACGTTTAATAACCTCATGCATTATTAAATTAAATATTAAGTATTATGTACTATATTAATTAAATTTAGTAGGTTAGGGATTTAAAAACGTTACGTTACTTATTTATAATTTTGTTAACTTAGGTGTTTTGGAAAGTAAAGTTTCAAAACGTAGTGTTAGTATATAACCTAATAAACTGATAACTGTAGATTGACAAAATAGTATATATAAATAAAATAACAACATATACATAGAACATTGTATATGGGCAATTTTAAATTATATCTTCTTGATCTCAGTTATTTTATAAGATAGAGACCCTCAACACAAAAGGTAACCTTTTGTTACAAAATCATAACATGAAACATCAATCTACTGGGAAGACCCAATATCCCGTTCGATAAACCTGCTCCTGGCTTGTTTCTAACCTCATGAATGTTTTATGTTTGTGATATTGCAATGACTAAAACAGCATAATGCATTTACTTCATAACATTGCCATTAATCGGATAGAAGCTAAAAGGTTTAGTTAACGAGGTATATTTTTGTTATTACCAAAATCACCTTTTGTACTCTTGCATCAAACGCACTCCCGCAAGGGGTTCCTTATTACGTATAACACTGAGACTACCAGTTTTCAGGACTGGAGCTATAAATTATGCTCTTATGAAATTTAGTTCGATTAAAAACACGGGTTATTGGGATGAAATTTGGGATACTATTTAAACTGTAATATTGATTTATTATGAACATCGACTTAATATTTTCTGTATAAATTTATATTAGGTATTGGTAATTTATTTCCACAAAGAAAGTAATAGACGTACTAACATAATTTATTAGATATCTGATTAGATATCGGTTAAACAGCATGAAATTATGTTATTACAGTGTTATAATGATTGTAACTCAACAGAAGAAATAGTAACTTTTGATAAAGTAATGAATAAGTAACTGAACCATCAAAGTTAGAAGATGGTAAAAGGTGACCTAACCACGTTTCCCATCATATCCTAGTTTTATTATTCATGAGTGCCTTCAGTACTCACGAGTCGTGTCTTCGTTACTAAACTGCGTATATTTTCTTCATTTTATACACTCTGTCCAATATTTTAATTATTTGACATGATTCGAACAGCGGTTCGTTGGCTTTCTTTCAAAATACTTTAGTACACAATTATACCACAACTACGTCCACGCTTAGGTAAGCTTTAACAATAGAAGTCGTAATAATTCAGAAAGGAAATAAAACAACAATATAGTGGCAAGTATTTGTGCTAAAATATAATTTAAAAATTATATTTTCTATATTGTTTTATTTAAAATAGTAAAAGTTAAAGAGTTTTATATTTCTCTTTGTTAATGTTTAGAAAATGTCTGTGTTTATCAGTGAGGGAAGTGTTAAAAATTACAAAAGTAGCTGTACTTTTTACAATTGATAAATTTGTTTCATACTTTAATAGTATAATGTATCTTCATAAATATATACACTTCTTTGAAACGTTTTATTGGTTTACCTTGTGTTAACCTTGTGTACTTTTCAGCTTTCATGTTAGGTCTTTCAGCTGCGTACAAGGATTATACTGATTAACCAGAAAACAAAAGGAAACACCTGGAACTGCCATTTTGGGAAATCATTTTTTTACTACAAAAATAATGTCCTATCAGTCTCTATATTTTTATTTTCGTTTACTGTTGTGAGAGTGATTATTTTTAAATAGTACTTCACATAAATAAACCAAGGCATTGTTTCAGGTTATCATTACTTTTGCTCACTTTCCGCAGAATAAGCTAAAACTTGTTTTAGCTTTTATTATCTGTTAATATGTCGTTTATCAAAGCTAGGTGGTTAATTGTTAATTGTTAGTATTAAATTACAAGAATTTGGAATTGGAAGCCTTAGGGCACTGAAACCAGATACCGACTCCTATTGACTGACTGATTAGTGATGATGATTATTAATGATTTATTCCACCCCAATTATTGCATACCTACTTGATTAATGACCTGTATTTGTGTGGAAAATAAGACGTTCACCAAAAAAGAATGATCGCATCAAAACAATATATATTTATTTCACGATGTGCATGGGTATGGGGTTTTAAAGCGTTTAAAACTTAAACATTAAATTATCAACCACCAACCTTCAAAAAAAATTGTAGAGGAACAAGAATTTGGTGCATATACCCTTCTATACGTAAATACCTAATTGGGCCTGATGATATAGCATAATTTATGTAGGTATAGTAAGTGTAAATATATTTTGTAGTGTTGTGAGACGTAGTTTCTTTTATCCTACTCAATTTTTACAAAACCTGTCATGTAATCAAGACATTATTTACACAGAATTATAGTAGTTTTGGAGGTAGCAGTCTGACTTTCCCTAACCTGTTCTGGTTATCTGTCAGTGGATTCAACTATGCCCCTTAGAATGATAAAATGTGGCGATCACAATTGCGAATTAATTACGTATTATTGTACTGTACTAGAATTAGAGCCATCCCTGTTTTTTCTATAAACCTTCCAAATTTAAATATGTAAGGTAGTTCTTTGATCAGGAATTTTTTGCATCTTAATTGAAGACTCCTGCAGATACATAAAGCAAGGCAAGTATACAATGACACTATAACGCTATTTCGAACTACATTTTACCATAGTATTTCAGTGCACATGTTTCATTTCACAAACATATTTGCCGAGTGGTTGACAATCCATAAACAAGTGCATATAATATAACTTTACATCCACTTGTTTTGGTGGATATTGTAATAGTCGCGATAAAGTATGTTTAGAATGGGAACTAATACATTTGTATATTATTTTCCGTTATCTATTATATCCTTACCTTATGTTTGGTTACAACAATATTTTGTGTTGCAAGTTTACGAAATATACCGCATAAATATTATTCCTGCAGATACAATTGACTTTTCATCGGTTACATTATTTGTGAAAGCTTTATAGTTCGTAATAACTCCAATTGTGTGTTTATTTATAATACAATGTAAATTTTAAAAATGAATTCATCAGGAAAATTGAATATGAAGCAGCAGTTAATTATTTGTAAACTGCAGTTTGACAAGTTATATTCATATCCATAATGTATTTTATTAATTCAAGTCGCATAGACTTTTAGGTTAAATATACTGTAAAAACAGCAGTCATGCTTGAAAAATGTTGTGTGTTTGTTTTGCTGCTTTAACACGTTGACCGGACCATGTTCGGCTGGTTGCCAAACTGTGTATATTACGCCTTTTTGCCGAAACATCATTTTCAGTATTTTCCTTGGGATGTGTTTTATTTTCTTAAACAACAAAAAATAATGACATTTCATTACAAATAGCTTTACGTAATAAATTTTTTATCTATAAATATTGGATTTAGTTTTTTTTTAGGATTACAGAAAGTAAGATTAATTTTAGTACTTTACTCTGTTGTTAATCTCTCACGTTACGTAGGCGTCGTCGCTATTTTAAAAAGCAATGTAACTTTAAAAATTGTATTTATTGATTCTATAAAATAAGGATATCTCAACACATAGATCACCTAAATATCAGGTTTCTTGCAGTAATTAAACTCACTCTGCATTGCATTGAAATGTTTCAAGTTGCCTCTCAACAGTGAAGCTGCCGATCCTCTAACAGGCCTGCTACATAATTAGAAATCTCTTGAATTACACGAGGTGGAGTTTTAGAAAAGTTAATTATCTTTGTATCACACGGATAATGGATATTTATGAGGAAAATGCATGGAATAAATTTGATCTATTTATATCCTAACTACTGTTACCAACTTAATTAAATTTTGTTATTACTACCACTGTAAATAATTAACATATTTTGTTTTGCGCTCGTATTGATTAGTGTTATCATAAAATTGGGGATTGATTTATTTTTATTTTTGTATTGTTATAAGGTAATGTACTTTATTCACCTTGATCACTGCTTATAAAGGCAGCTAGTTAATATTTTATAGTCAATAATAAACATTAGTTTTATCTGCATATCGTTGTGACCATATAACATGCAAGTAATTACGTGAACGTCGTTAAAACCGAACCTTTAAAATTGCATTAAGATTGATACCAAGCGCCATCTCGTATAGAGGGTTAGTTTACAAGACTTGTGCAATGTATTTATGTGCGTTAGCCGTTGTACAGTATCGTATGTTTTGTAGTTTTGCAGGACGAAATTTATTATATTTTTTCTAAAACAACTAACAAGCTAGGTGATTTTTTATTCATTGTTTTTTAGTTAGTTCAGAATAAACATTCTTCCGGTGTAATGTACCATCACTTATGGGCGCGACTACATATAACAGATATCTGTAGAAATACTGTGTAATGAATACCAAATTAATTGTGGAAATAAAAACACTTTTTTCTCATCAGCGATTAACATGTGTTTCCAATTAATAAAACTCTCAAGTAATACAAATGTGTACTACAGCACGTATAATAATGTGCAAACGATAAAATAGTGTAACCGAAGTGGACACTACTCCGTAGTCAATGGTACTTAACACCACAACTAATAACATGGAAATTCGATAATCGATTATGCCTCTCCATGGGAATCCGATAATACCTGCCCAATGAAAATATGTTGGAATTAAATCACCTAAACATTAATATGAAATGCGTTTCGATAACCTAACGGAGATGGACACCGGTTCCGTCGCAACAAAAGCTAATACATTCACGGGCCGTTTGGCTTTAATAAACATCGATTGAACTTTGTACTCGCTGTCCTAATAGCCAATACATGTAAATGCTTAATGTTCTGAAACACGATATGGCAATTTAGTTTCAAACAGATATTATTCCATCGTGTATCAAATATAGAAGTTCATTGACCTTGTTGGATGGGAAAACATGCATTATAAGAAATCAGGCGCAGACATATTAATGCTTAAAATATTGACTGTAAAATGTAGTGGTTTTAACTTTTTTAAGTAATCTAAAGTGTGGCGATTTTTTACTGAACTTAGCTTATTGCTAAGTTGAATACACGATCATAATTGAAGACGGGACAATTTTAAACTTTCACTCCAGTTAATGGTACAACATCCAGGCTGTGCGTGTTGTGCTAGAAGATTCACGAACCATATTTAATTACATTTAAAGGGTTATATAATCACAACAAATCATTAACCTTAAAACTAATTAACTATTTTCACTGGTAATTTCCAACACGAGTGTTATTAAAATGATTGCATCACTACTTCCAGTGAATAGCAATTTTATAAAGCCTGAGATGCAAAACAGTCTTAAAGAAATTGTGCGCAACTTCTCAAACAAAACTTAGATAGGATTTTCGAAAGAGAAACAGATCTGAATAAAAGACAGGTCAGCCGTTCTCCCGGAAAATGTATTCAGCAAGAATACATAATCCTGAAATCCTTATTTTCAATACATCCCTTTTCGTTCACAGTTTGCACCGTAAACTATTTGGTTTTATCGATTATATGATTAGTAACTTTTATAACTTTATACAAACAATTCAAGGGCAAATTTCATAAAAATATGCAATATACATAACGATTAGTTATGATAACACTCTTGTAAAATACACTGTAGTTCCATATTGAGATAGAATAAAATATATTTGACTCTGAACTCTGAACGTACAATAGAGATTTACTGAGGCTTATCCACCTCAGCGGACAGTTACAAGTCAGTTAAACTTACAGTCACGGTACACACATGGAAATAATTTATAATTAAATTAGTTTTTTAAAAGTAAACTTTAACCTTCAGCCATCGCCTTGAATTTTGGTTCAAGGGGTCACGGGTTCGATTACCGGGGTGTCCACTACAAAATGCCTTCGGCGTAGAAAAAATAACGGAAACATTGAAATGTAAATTGGCGTTCAAATCCTTATCATGTCTTGAAGTTTTACTAGCTAGTATCTCATTGATAAAATTATGTTGAGCATAGTTTATGAATAATATTACATTCATTGATACTGGTAGTTATAAAAAGCATGGGCTTACCTTCACAAATATTTTGTTTCAGATGCAACGCTGAAACAATCTTTACACAATAAGGTAAGTTAATATATATATATATACATATTTTTTGTTGTTGTTAACATTAGTAAATCAATCTATTTTTATTTCTGTTTAATTTATCAAGCACGATAATTTATTAAATTAAAAGTGATTGCTGTATAACTTTGCTACCAAATCAGTCTCTTAAAAATATAATAACCATTGTTTTTGGACAATAGCAGTTACCACATTAGAATAGGATAACTGTTAAATGACTGTTAAACTGTTAAAGTAAAATGAGGATCTACCAGGTACCTGAAAATTAGGCAGTACTGTTCGTTGCATGTACAGCGCTCTAGAGGTTACTGTTACCGATTTATTTTAAAATTGGGATTCCTCCTTATAAGCATTCTCAGATCCAACATTCTTTGCTAAAACCTAAAAATTAGGAACAGTTGGTTATCTAAAATGTACTTTATTTCTAAATGTCGTAATATCATGCATATTAAAATACTGAAAAGTTTAAAATCGTATTTAATTGATTTTAATGCACTTGAGAGAAGAATGTGCATTAACAACAGTTATTTGTTTTAAAAATCATCTTATTTTTATGAAATTAAAATGTCTTTCAAAAGAAAAATCTAGCCTCATTTATACTACTCGTTACTAGTGTTAAATAGTACTTATTGTGCCCGACTTACTAGTGGGGGGTAAATTGGCCATATTGTCAAACTCATTGAAATGCCTGTGGTGCATGTTTTCATATGGTAAACTGTGTCTTACATAATTTTTCTTGAAATGTATTCATTTTAAATTAATATACAGAACGTTTTTGTTTTAGCCTGAAAAACAAAAATCACACCAAGTATTCACATATTACAATATTTATTCAAGCATTAGGTAACCGTAGATAGTCAGGATACAATTGGACATTTGCGAATCCAAAGCTAAATTTTTAATCCAACTATGAATATAATCTTTGAGATCAAATTATCCTGAAGGTAATTGGAATTCAGTACACGTTTATTGGTCCCTACATGCGTATCAAGTAGATATTTCGTGTCTTGCTAGATTAAATACTCAAGCCATGGAATAGATATATCGTTCTGCTTTATTTATTTTTATATTTTTACAATATAGAGCTTATTAGGAAAAAATTATGTGGCAAAATGTTATTAATTATTTCTTAACCTAAGATTTGTCACATACCATTCTTATTCCTTCAACACCGACATTGTTATTGAAAAATTATTACTATCCTATTAAATGCCCTCAGCCTAAACTTAAGTTTTATATTTAAAAATCGTGTCATACTAAATTAATACTATCACAACGGTAGTATCGCAACTGTAACGTTAACAGTGTATGACATTTACCTTACATTTATAATGTTTAGCACAATGATTCTAAACTTTACTTTAATATCTGGTATAATCAAGTTTGGATGTGGTATTTCGTGAACCAGAATCGGCTACAGAAGTTAAAGTCAGGACGTAACTGTAATATCCTGAGATATCTTCCCATCCCACGTTACAAAGTTACGGTAACGGTATGAGTTACTTACAAGTTGCTTTGGCAGCAGTTGGTGCACTAAAGGAAAAGTCTCATTCGTACAGAAAATGCAAGCTCCCTGCAACTACTTTTTTATTAATTAATGTCCACACTTAATTAATTTTTCATTTTGGCCTTCAGTTCATATTGACACTTTTATGTAGTCAACATTATTTAAGTATATACATTTCACAATAATTAAAACATTGAATTTAGATTAAAAGGGTATGAAATAAAAAACTAATTGTGTAAATTTAATGTAACGTATAAATGTGAAATTGAAACGTTAAATCATAAATTGCCAAAACCTGTTACCACTTTTGACAAGTTATATATTATTCAAAATTATTATTTACTCGTCTTACATTCAATATTCATTGCGAATATGAAGCACGTAAAATGGTGCGAACTAATTTTTTTATAATCTTATTAACTTATGTATTAAAACCATTTACTAATAACGTCTACTTTGTCTAAACAAATAAATCGTTTGTAATGTTGTTGGAACTATATAATTTTATTTGTATTAATAATATATAGTTGGAGTTGCAAATATATCTGTGTTGTTTATTTAGACAACATTGCTCCTTAGAACACTCCGGGGGATCAAATGGCAAAAGATCTATATCATTGGTTCTTGGCTACTACAACTCAAACATAAATTTCCTCATTATACTTTATTGTACTGTATTGAAGCTACCAAACAACATTTGATATTAGAAGTCATTAAACCACTATAATTATAGCTGAAACCACTTTATACATTTTTTGAATCCAAGTCACGACATTTACACGCTACATATAATAGAATTAGTTTCATCCCTCCTGATGATTTTAAATCTTTAATTTCAATAGTTTCGTTAGAATCACGTTGCAGGATTAGTGTGACCTTTGAAAATACATTTTAAACTGCAAATAAAATAGTTATTTTATAAACAGTGTTAACAAAATTTCTTCGAATTTTATTACTAAAAAAATATTTCTAAACAAATTTCTATTGCTTGATTTATTGTTGTGAATTATTCCAATCCAACAGAAAAACAATCGTTATAATTTACTTGCTGTTTTTACACAAATCAATTAACCGTGTATGAATGAAATAATACCAGAGTAAAAATACAGTGTTTTGTGAGGGAAAATATATTCAGTAAGAAGACATAAAACGCCTTTCTCCTCCCCCTTTCACTTCCCTCTTCTTGCTTTGGCCCGCTAAAGCCACCTGAGTCTTCAAACTTCGTTGATTCTTTTACCTGTGTCTTCGAAAATATCAAATACTTTCTGAAACTAGCCTACGGTGAACCCAATAATCGAGTTTCATAAAAAAACTTCCTGCGCTTGAACCTAAAACTGTTAAACCCTTTTTGACATTGCCAGACTACCCTATAATTGTGGAGGGTGCAATTCTATTATGGAGGGATTTTTGTTTTGTTAGCTTTATTGACAAGGCTATGGTCAATTTTGAGAAACGGAGCATAATTGACACCCCTCTTCTTTTATAACATAGATTAGTAATTAGTCCTTATATGAATACAAATTATTATTATTTTTAAAGTAAATCTATAATAAGTGGATGAAAATATATAATTCCCCTATATTTTAACATTTTGTTATCGCTGTAAAGTAGGCTTCCATGGTGTAGTGGTAAAAGTGATATTGGCAGATTTAGTTCTGTACTCTATATTGCCAATCAAAATCGGCTATTATCACTTGTATATTGTTACTTTTAAGTTTGGAGCCCACCAAGCTGATATGTATATATATATATATATATATATATATATATACCAAGATTAACATATTATAGAGGGGAAACCTGCCGATAGAGACTAACAGTCAAGCAATATTTTATGTTACTGGGAAGAGACATTCTACTACTTGTTTCCCTAGTTTTTACCATTTGCTAATACATGGACAAATTTTTATTTGCAGAATTAAAATAAAATGTAAACAATATTTGACGAGTATACCTCTCAGAAAATCAGCTGAGTTTTTAATAATATTTCAACTATACAGTTTGTTAAGAACGTTTTGTTTAAGAGACTGCTAACAAACCTCTCTTTGAGGCAGAATATAATTAACAAATTTAATTGTGATCGGCCTAATATTTGTTCAAGAGAAACTCTAACAAAATAATAGGTTTCTTTTAAAAAACAGTTCAAATTTTCAAAGTCGGTGTACAAAGTATTAGTACTAACAAATTACATGGTGGTTTAGTTAACATCCTATGGGATCACTTACATGGAAGAAATTCTGTCCATTCTGTAACAAATAAATAAATGAAGCTGTGACCTATGCATACCTAGATGAGAACTTCATGTAACTTTGACCTGAATGTAAATGTGTCCTAAAAGACACATTTTATATATTACAATGTGCCTTAAAGAAATACCACGTATGCATGCTCGGGAACGGTTTCGGCTTTCTCTCTGGCTCCTTTTCACAACCCTACTTTTCTTTAGAGTTATAGTTATTTATACTAATGACATAGAGAATTTTGTTAAAAGCGTGTGGAAAAAAACACTCACACAGAGGTAATCTCATAGAGTACAAAATTATTGTTGTAATAAAACTATAAAAATCGTGTTTTATGTATGTTTTTGAGAAGAATACAACAACATAACCGTGAAAACTGAGACGAGAGAGGCGTAAACATCGTCAGGGGCTCTGTATTCAATCCCTGTCCCTCCCTTAATCCTGACCTTTCTCAAGTTTTTGTAGCACTGAAGCCACACTGCAAACTTACAATTTAAATATATGGTAAGATTTAACGATTTTTGTTTTCCTGTTCAACACAAATAATTTACTTATGCTAGAGAAGTTATACCAACACTATAATTAACATGCTATGAATACGTTTTCACTAGGCAATTTTTTTATCGCATGTATAGTTTAGTCCACCTCTAATTTTATACGACCAACGAAGTATTAAAGAATACAGAATTATAGAGTAAAACTTTATGAAAACTGTTATACCCTTCCGGGTAAGAAACACGGGAGAAATCTTGTGAATCGCATGCATAAACAAGCAATTATTGGACCAATAGCAGGTGTTTGGGACTTCTTTCCCTTTTTCCCCTCGTATACATTTAGTGACATGTCACGGAAACGAATTTGTTCTTTTGAATTGATGTTACATATTTTACATTAGCATGATGCCTTGGGTAAAGCCTTAAAACAGTTAATATCAAATTAATTTGATAAACCAATGAGTCTACGAATTCTTCTCAGTTTTCTGAATGAGTAATACAAACTATGATGGATTCGGGAGCTGATACCACCATAACTGGTTTTCCTTTTATTATTTTTTCAGTTTAGTTACACGAACATCCGACACTGGTCTCACCAAGGATGCATAAGCATGTAAATAAATATAAACGAGTTCGCACGCAGCACGCTGACGTAAGGGAAGAGAATTCCCACATAACAAAATTTTAAAACTCATAATCAGTGTAAAAACATACATTTAATCAAATTTTTATTGAAATCTGAATACATTGATTTTTGGCTGTTCTAATGCTCCTGGTTTAATTTACCTGCAATGCTGAGAATACAATTTTGCGCATTATAAGGTTAGGGGAAGATCCAGCCAGGCCTGAAAGTAAACGTGAGGTTGCTGGGGATGATAAAAGTACATCAACAAATGAATAACAGGCTTTTCTAATGTAAAAACCCCATAAGACAACGTACTGTGTTTGGTCGATACACAATTTCTTTAATAAATCGGTACATATTTATGCTAGAACGACGAGAGAGGGCTTAGATGTTTCGCCTATCTAATTTCCATCTTTTTACACGCATTAATTTTACATCCGGGGCTCTTCTGATTCTTCTTGGCCCAAAAACTCGAAATTTGAAAGATTATCCCCAAAAAAGGGTTTAGAGTTTTCCGATTGTTTCCCCAACGAAGTCGTGCTAATAGTTCACTTTCTATAGGAAATTTATTAAAAGGTGTGGCAATAGGTGGCCGACTATCGTATTAATGCAGACGTATTAATTACCTTACTAAATAAAAGTGTTGAACTGTATTCTAACCAAATCGGAAATATTATACAATAATATTATAAGAAGTCTTGACATTAACTGAATCGCCTCATTAAAACCTCCCTAATTAATTTTTATATTATTATTTAAGGGTATATTATGCTGGTGGGCCATACATAGGTTCATAATATATAGGTCATATCATGTGCATACAATTATAGATTTTTTTTATACTTCATCAAAACCAATAACTGAGCCATAATTTTGAAGATTACCTTCACTGCTAAATGCGAAAAAGAAACAAAATACCCCCATCGCCAATGCATAATATATGTCTTAATAACACATAAAGCCGCAAACCAAGTTTCATAGAAATATATTAACAAATAAGCGATATATACAATTTAAATTATTCTCCATAATAACATTGGGATGAGTACGCAGGTTTGCTGCAACAAGGAACAAAAAATATGGGTTTTCATGTAAATATCAATATTATTCAACTAGGTGAAGCCACATACCAAGTTTCATCAATATACATTTAAAAATAAGCGATATATACCATTTAGATTATTCTCCATATGAATAAGATTGGGGATGAGTACGCAGGTTTGCTGCAACAAGGAACACAAAATATGGGTTTTTATGCAAATATCAATATAACTCAACAAGGAAAGCCACATCCCAAGTTTTATGAATTTATGTTCATAATTAAGGGAGACATTACATTTTGCTTACTACATTATAATACGGGCCTTTCGCTTGGAATTTGTTGTGTGAGATTGTTTTAGAAGAAGTTGAAAGCGTAATGAAGAGGAAATATGAAAGAGTCAACAAGAAACTGGACAACATTATCAGAGAGTACCAATAGGACCATCGAGATAGTACTATTAATGAAATTGGACAGACGAGAAATCAACATGAATTCCAACAACGGGTTATCAACCTGACAGTGTGCAGTTCGAGAAATAAGAATTCGACGTCCTGGAATACGGCCTAAAACATAATTTCGTCGTCAGCAATAGGAAGATGAATGATCTGATGGCGAGGGATATTGAAGCGAACGTCAGGATGTTGAATGAAATTGACCACTGTGCAGTACGACAAAAGATCACCAAAGGTGCTCAAGTCAACAGCAAAACACTAAATAAGGAGAAAAAAGAAGACCTGAATATATGTAACGACATTAAGAAGAAATTAGAAGAAAGTAATTCACTCGCCCCTGAAGGCTGACAAGGAGCAAACCGTTGTAATTATGAACAAATAAGACTATATCAAGAAGACGGAAGGTTTTATTAAAGAAAATAACTTCA
This sequence comes from Allygus modestus, assembly GCA_963675035.1. Lineage (NCBI taxonomy): Eukaryota > Metazoa > Arthropoda > Insecta > Hemiptera > Cicadellidae > Allygus > Allygus modestus. Next base: position 72,244,297 of record OY776116.1, on the reverse strand, counting down.
AAGAGCTTCAAAGAGATCCAACAGAAAAATACCAAAAAGAACTGACCGATGCCGTAAAGAAGTGTACCAAAGTGATTACAGAAGAATGTAGACCGAAAATGAACATCCTTAACTCAAAAGCTCCAGTAATAAAGGGAATTCCTTAGGCCCACAAAAAGGATGTACCTATTAGACCTCATTTTAAATGTGTACCTACATACAATGTTTCAAAGTTTTTTTCTGCTAGATTAAACAAGGACTTAGAATTATAGTACAAGTATAATGTAATAAATAGCTATGATTTTGTGGATAAAGTGAAACACATCAATGTAAAGGGTAGTAGTAGATTAGTTTCTTTTGATATTTCTAATTTTTACACGAATTTACCTGTCTTGGAAACGGTTAATTTGATTAAATGTAGGCTCATATATAACGGATTGGATAAATTGTATGTAGATCAACTTGTAAAATTGTTAAAAATTGTACTGAAACAGAATTATTTTAGATTCAACAATAGGTTTTATGCAAAAAATGATGAGTTAGCTATGGGAAGCCCACTTTCCGTAATAATGTCAGAAGTGTTTCTGCAACATCATGAAGAATGTATTTTGGAAAAATTGAACAACGATCATGAAGTGGCAGATATGTAGATGATATCCTTGTAGTTTTTAGTGAAACCAAGGATGATAAAGCAGATGATATGATGAAAATTTTTAATGACCACCACAGAAACCTGAATTTACAAGCTGGAATTTGAAATCTACAGGAAGCCAACACAAACGAATACAACCATCAACAGCAAGTCCATACATCCAACGAACCACAATACCGCTCCATTTCGTTCAATGCTGTACAAGAGCCTACAAGATCCCATTAAGTGAAACAAGCAGAAGAAAGCTACAATAAAATCTATAGCTCGAGCCAACGGATACCAATCTTCACTCATTGATGAAATGGGGGCGAAGATATTGAAGAAGATGAAGAACCAAGAACGGCTCCGAAACATGACAACTCTGAGCAACGAACGGGAGAAGGAGAGTACGAGATATGTTGCATTTAACTTTGCTGGTGATAAAACACAGAATATTGCAAATCGATTTAAGAAGTATGAGTATGCCTTCAAGACACAAAACACCATGAGTAAAATTCTGCATCCGAACATAGAAGATTGTCATAAGTTTGATAAGCCCGGAGTACATAAAATCAGTTGTAATGATTGTGATAATTTTTACGTTGGTCGAACTGTTAACTTTGTGAAAAGATACAATAATCATGTTTCAGATTGGAATAACCAAAAACCAGAAAGATCGAATGTCGCAAAACACCTCCTGGAAAATGGCCACTTCTTAGGAACAATTGAAGAAAATGTGAATATTCCCCATATTTGTAAGGAAATATAATGAATGCATGGGAAGAATTGTTAATCTTTAAGGAAAAATGTAAGCATAGGGATAAATTGATCAATGAACAGGTCAACTTGACTCTGGAGGTACTTATCGCAACTTGTTTCCGGAACTTCCGGTAGCCAATAGTATATAAGCTGTTCGCCATCTTGTTTCTGTCATTCTTTGATTGGGCCTGATGATGACCGGTGTAACTGGTTGAAATCGATCGCCTTGTACCATCTGTTGTGTATATTTTACCGTCTTGTATGTAAGTACAGTATAAGTGTAAACATAATTTGTAGTGTTGTAAGACTTATTTTATCTATCCTGTTTGAAAAATATTCAGATTGAATAGAATAAACCTTCACATGGAGAATCGCCAATTAATGTTTTCTTTAAACACATCGAGGCCTCCATCGATATACAGAATGTTTTAAAAGCACTCCAAAGGGCTTTAACTCGGTTTCATAAACCCGAACAACTATAAACGGATCATGATATTTTATCGGCGATGAAATGGTTTAATAATTACTTCATCGCTGTGAAATTCGATCTAAAGTGATTAATGAAAACTTTAATCCTTCTGATGTGTTCTGACGCACGAGCTTGCTTTTTTGGTTTGTAAACAATTTTGGCAGAGTTGCTCCATTGATCCCCTTTCAAGAACAGTTAGGATAAAATTAGTATAGTCAAACTCGCAACGAATTTTCCCAATCTAATTTTAAACTTTATTTATAATTGGAAATTGTAAAGTGCTATATGTTTGAAATTATCGGTAGAACTACATTCCCTTTTACACCTCTCTTGAAGGTTTCACTATACTGTTCACATATAAGGAAAGGGTTTGAATATGATTTATACTCCACATATTTATATTATATCCATACACTCTCTAAGTATATGCTTAACATTTTAAATCATAATATCTTATTGATGAAATGTACAACAAGGTTATCTCGCGTTAGATTTTAAAATAATACATAAGACCATTAGTTATTTCAAATCCTACAAGATAAATTACTAACATTACCGTCATTACATTTAAAAACAAATTTGTATTTAATAGTTGACTTGTTAAATACATTTTAATGATATTTCTGTCATATTTTTCTTGAAGGATGAAACAATTTCTATAAAATGATTATATAAGAGTTTTGTGATTTATTTTAGTGACATATGCCAGTGATAATGTATTTTTTTGGTAACCTTCACTATATAAAACTAACGTAACCGTAAACTTAACGTAAGAATACAACATTAACTAAATAAACCCTTTTAAATGAAATCCTATATTTTGAATTTAAGGCTATTAAATTGAATAATAGGTGCAATAACTTTTGACGAGGCAGCTGCGACGCCACTATCCTTTAATTGACATCATAACTGGTTCTCAGTTCTTTGACGCTCGTCGTGATTTGTGTTGATAAATTTCCAGAACTGATTCAAAGGTCCAATTAAGCCGGGCTTCCAAGAAGCTGTAATAAACAAGAAATAGGTCAAATGATGCTCAGTACCATCCAGCTTGTCATTAGCGAATTTTATGATCGTATAATCAACCCAATCGTGCTGACTAAACATAATTCTGATTTTATGTTAAATATATTAAAGTGCCTTTGAACTCTAAACCTTTTGATACTATAAATAGTTTTTATAATAATTTAAGCCTTACGAAATTGCAATATGCAATGTAACAAATATGTCTTACTGTTAGTAGCAATTCGTGGATTCTGTATATTTAAGCAAACAATTTTTTCAAGACAATCGACTCGAAATAAATAGGTTTACATACCTTTCCATCGTCAATCCTTTGTTCACTAAGAGATGACTACTTTCGGGACTACTGTCCCATTATCAAATCTGGCGTCGATAGATTAAAAAGTAAACACAGTGTCACATAATCATAATTTAAACACTAACACAACACAAACGGACGTAGCCTTCCGTGTGTTCGTGCCCCACTGTCTGGACTTGTCCTTGGCCGGCCTAACCGATAAATGTTTGTTTTAATCGTACCGTCCGTTTGTGTTGTTAGTGTTTAAATTGAGATTATGTGACTGTGTTTACTTTTTAATCTATCGACGCCAGATTTGATAATGGGACAGTAGTCATCTGTTAGTGAACAAAGGATTGTCGACGGACAGGATTGTAAACCTGTTTTATTTCGAGTCAAACTTCAATCCTAGAGGCAATATGAATAAATTCAGGACAATATATACTTATAAGTGCTGAGATTTAATTAGGTTGAGTAACATATTAAAATAATCAGTCCATCTTTTATCTTATCATTGTTTTCTTTAAATGATGTCTGAACTTTTTTACAGTTAAAATTACAACTATAACACTGGCTGTGAGTGACTGCAGTCTGCAATACTAACTGATAATTTTGTGAACTAAAGCCATGTGATGTTGTTCTATTTCATATATTTCAATCGGACTTTGCCACCTGTCTCTGCGACATCATAGACATTAGTTTTAGGTTTTAGTACCGCGTCATATATGAAAATGACAAAGAAACATTTGTCAGTGTTGAAAAAAATATATGGTCCTATCTTGTGAGCCATATAAATGGCGATCCCCTCAAATCAATCTAACCAGTTGATGGTATGGCATGCTGAATCTCCATGTCCTCCAATTAAATAAAGTTACTCGTTAGCTATCAGTGGCATGCTGAATTGATTAAACGAGTCATAATAAATTAGATACAGAATGGTCACAAATGACTTCAGTGTTCAGAAATTGATTGCATAGTGTTTCTTCAATGGAAACTGATAAGAGTTCAAATTAGCTTTGGAAATCTAACATGTTTGATGTACGTCGTACCTATTGGTGAAACATAAATAAAAAATAAATACGCTTGAACTTAACTGGTAAACCGAATTTTACAAATAATAGTTCACCAAATTATCACTCAATGTGCTTAAAAATCGTTGTGAAAAACTTATGCCGAATTCAGTACATTTACAGTAGCTGGCTGACCTAATAACTATTTTGCTAACACCAAAACCCAAAGGATCGGTGTGGTATGGTACTTTTATATTACATTTCGTTTCCTCCCATACATTTAAATAGCCCACCGTTACGTTTTTAAATATCTCCAAGAAAGTAAACAGGATGTCAAGGTGCACCACTCTCATCGCGGTTTTACAAAACCAGATGAGGATGCTGGAAACCTGAGCCTGCAGGTCCCGCCCGCATCCTTGTATCCTGCACACCACCTTCCCAGCTCATCTCTAGTGGGTCCTGGGAACTATATACTTGAGGACATTCTCTTTGTTACTTAATCAGAGTTTTATGCATAAGCAAGAATTCTATAAATTATAGACCATATTATGACATAATACAAAAATTAATTCACAGTTGTTTATTTTATTCAATACAAACCCCTTCATCATTATCATAAAATAAATTCCCTTGCTGTACTTTATCAGCCGACACCGTCCTGTGGCATCAGATTGTGACGTAGGTCAGTTCGCCTCCACCCTCAGACCGGATACACTCCGAGGTATTTCCGGCGGTCGTCACGCCGCATGGCGGAGGTTCTCACGCTAATTACGCACTCTTGGTACCTGTGGTGGCGGATGTCGCGCCACGATACACACGAGCGCATGCGCGTTAGACAGGGGATCCTACAGCGCATGCGTTGTCCCTGCGTTTGCGTCTACAACCTTGACTTCGAAACGCATGGGTCATAATAGTGTCGAGGTGGCTTAGTCAGTTTATTTTAATTTTTTCTGTGTCCTAATTTTGGAGAAATTTTCTTTAAGTGACCTAGAGGTAAGGATTCGTTGAGCTTGTTGCACCTGGATGTGTCAGTAGAACCTAAAATTTTTTAATTATAGTGTAAACGTTTTTATTGTAAGTCTCTTCGGGCATAAAAGTGTTGTATCTTTTAAAAATTATTTCTAAGATTTTGTTTAGCTCCATCTTGAATTTTTTTATTGAAAGCACGCAAATCTCACCGGGTAGTAGAGATCAAATGTCATTATTGCGATCAACCAAATTGTCTTGTATCTTTCAAAGCCAGTTACATTTACTATATAAACGGTTTAGTAGAGAACGATAAAAATCCCGTTGTCGCCTATATCTATGAAAGTATTACACTTTTGTTAAATACATCATTAACTGATGACCCTCTGACAATAGATTTGGTTTGTTTATTCAACGCCAAATGTATTTTGCAAAGAGAACATGATAAACAATTTCAAGAAAACCCTTCAAATTGACACCCCAGGGATTTAGTTGTTTACACTGTAGGCCTCATTAAATTTGTAATTATCCTAAGTGGCCATTGAGATCTAGAATATTTTCCATCATCTACTTATGTTCACGTCTCATGCACAATACAACTTACAAAAAGCTAAATGTCTTCAGACGGCCAATATAAAAGAATTACTTAATAAATTACTTAAAATTGTCTTGCTGTTTTGTGATCGACGCCTTCGATTTGGCTCTGAGCCAGACGCGCGCCTTGACCGGTCGCCCTTGAACGACAAACACACAACACACAACTCAACGCTGAGCATGCGTACAACCACGCCCGTAGATCACTACTACGCCACTACTGCTACTAGTCCTACGCACCTCCAGCTTCTGCCTGACGCAATACTGATGCGTTTAACCGCATTCCTCGGCCAAGGATATTCTTAATACGATGTAATGCCATGATTACACAATTTGACAAACTTTGGTTGATCGTTTCTAGTTCTATTTTTTTCAGTCGAATAGATGGAGTATTCGTAGCTTTTAAACACAAGGGATTTCTCGGTTCTCAGACAATTTCAAACCTGAAATAAGATATGTAATTATAGTTGCTACCTTGATATCTTGAGAAAGAAGGTTATTAAAATATAAGATTTTTTACACTGATTTCGAAGATAAAACGTGATAATTATAATTTTACACGACACTACCATCCCTACAGGACTAGAAACAACTTATTAATTCCCTTATTTGAAATACTTGACGGACCACTGTTACATTTCCATTGCATAGGCTTTAATATAATAATACCACATTTAATTATCTTAACTACATTTTTCAACTATTATAATTAGTTTAATTCCCAAGTCATCTAAACAAACTGACTGGCCTTCCCCCGAGCAAAGCTCGGCCCCCAGGTATCATATACTCTAATATGAGTAAGGTTTGCTTGTATGTTTGCTTGCTTGCTTGCGACACTGATCTCAAAAACGGCTCCAACGATTTCCTTCAAACGTTCAAAATAACTAATTTCTGGGATAAAAATAAGTTCTAGACAGGCCTCATTCCCAGGAAAAATCAAATAATGTAAAAAAACTAAAATGAAAAGTTAAAAAAATTAACATTGGGCTTAAGGAGTTTTAAATCAACACAAAAGAATTTTAACAGCTGTTCATAATCAACCAGGGAACTGTCAAAGTAATACTCATGTTTTTTATGATTATTAACATGTGGTTTCCTGAGAACAGAGATTAAAAGATTTGAGTGAAGATTACATATATAGAGTAGTAAAATAAATCAATGGGGCATTGAGCTTTAAATAACAACTGGAGGGACCTTAAAAATGTAGAAAAGAGGCAAATGAGTTATACAAATCTGATTATCAGTAGGGGAAAGTTATGAAATATTACTCCAAGACATCTAAACTGACTGACTGGCCTCCCCCCGAGCAAAGCTCGGCCCCCAGGTACTGTAGTGTTAAAACGGATATGAGAAGGGTGTTACCACTGCAGTAGTCAGTAGTATTTTTTATTTACATTAGTCCTAAATTATCTGTTCTTGCCGATGTGGAGTTATAACGGATAAGGGAATGGTGTTACCATTCCATTAGTAAAATGTTTGGTTTATTAATTATCTGTTCTTGCTGTTGTGGAGTTAAAACGGATAATAGAAGAGTGTTACCAATCCAGTACCTGCCTACATATCTTTAAAAATTCAGTCTTCGTTCATCCTCTTACGGGAAGAATGAGCGTACACCTAGTATTACAGTACTCTACAACTTATTAGTCTGTAAAATTTGTATTTTATAAGTTACGTCTCTAACTACAAATAATGTTTGTTATGCTGTACAATGCATATTTTGAAGGAATTATTATAATGTATTCATCTCTTTAAAACCTTGCTCCGTTCTCAGCCCACACCGATTATGTACGGATTTATACGAAATATCTTTGAGTATTTTCGAAGAATTATACTTATAGGTTTGTTTTAACTAAAACAAAGACTAATTGCCAAACACTTCACTCCTTATCCTAGAAACATCTGGTCATGGAGGCAGCTTAGATACGCACCACGACGTTCCTAAAATTCAAACTAAAGGGGGGGATAAGTGTTATCAGACTTTAATAGACTATTGAAGCGAGAGCTCTTGCAGATACTTGAGACACTTGAGGTTTTGTGTAAAACAGAGGCTTATGGGTAATGAAAGAGGGTGGTGAGGGGGATGAGACTCTCCCTTTATAGACAAACCGAAGTGAATTATCTAGGTTGACTTGTTGCGATACCCCGCACAAACCCCACGCCATTTATGTTATCGTAGAAGTTCTGTGGGTGAAACTTGATATTTGACTTCGAACTTGCTTAATTAATCTTAATCAATACCCACTAACTTGTCGAGGTATACTCTGCTCCTACCTATTCGATATGCCGAACTAGTGTTTCAATTAATCAGGCTACATTAAACTACGTCTCACAACACAACAAAATATATTTACCCTTATACTATACTGTATTACAGATTTTTTTTATTGAGGAGGAAGAAGAAAGTGAAATAAAACCTTCACACTTATTTGAGAAACTGCCACGAACCTCACAACATGTTAAATGCCTATATTAAAATTAGAATCCCCATTTTCTAAAACATAAGAATGCTGAAAACATAATGAATTTAAAGACAAACAACTCACCCATCACTTAATTCCACATGCCGTATGTTACATTTTTTTACATTAATTTTAGGAATTGTCTGTATATTTATTGAGGTTACCTTTGAAAGCTTGCCCCTCTTCAACAATTTATGTTGACCGAGCAGTGCGCGTCTGTGGCTACATTCAAAAAATTAAATGTTCGTTTCGATGTGCATTTTTCAGTGTTTTATTACCGTTTTGACGACCTCGATATGACTGAAGACTGATGTTTTGAGAATCTGAAGAAGGTAACTTGTTCCCGAAACGATCGGAATCTGATAAATTGGATTACAGAGAATCACTCGAAAACCAGGGTATTTTAACATTTTAATCGTTCATTTATGGTTCATTTTAAAGAACAATTCAATACCTATCGATTAGGGAGATCACATAGAAGTCGAATATTGAATATTTTGGAATTGTTTTAAACAAATATTATTTGTGATATCAAGATTCTGATATCTCTAGATATTTTGTTGTTCTTGAAAATGAGATATAGCCTAAACGATGTCGGATAAACCGTTGAAGTAAGGCGGGGCTTTAAAAATTAACATTGACGTTATGGGGAAGCAGATAGAGACGCCAAAGGTTTCGTGACTGGAGCCCTCCCTTAGAGGAAAAATATGGTTATCGAATCGGATATAAAGTCAACAGGCTCACTTGTTCAGCTTAAACCAAATCAACGATTCGGACGTGAAGGCTGTTAATCTCGTGGAGCGTGAGAGACGGCTGGCCGCGCGGCACGCCTACTTGGGTACAAATCTATTTCGGAGGATTCTAAAACCTTTATTACGAAAATAACGTTTGCAATTCAAAAATTCTTTTGCCTTTAAACTAATTTTGTAAAGATACATAAGCAGCTTTTGTATCATAAAAGTTGTATTTCGTTCTCATTATTTCAGTAAGTTTTATAGGCCTGTTATTATTGGCATGTATCGCCGATAAATTTAATATCTATCATCAGTCAAAACCTTAATTATTTTGGTTACATTTTACATTAGTTTCTGACTAAACATTTGTCTCTAGAACATAGTTAAGCAACGGCTTTAATGATTTGCATAACAATTATCTTATTACCAGTGAACGGGTTTGATATATTAAAGAATGTAATACCCCCGTCGCAGCAAACCTGCATACTCAGCGAATTTCCAATGAATATATAACATAACACATTAAGCCACTTAACAGAATTCATAAGAAATATAATCACAAACAAGCGATATTTAAAATATTAATTATTCTCCATAAGAACAACATTGGGGATGAGTACGCAGGTTTGCTGCAACAAGGAATACAAAATAATGGGTTTTTATGCAAATATCAATAGAACTCATCTAAGTGAAGTCACATACCAAGTTTCATCCATATACATTCATAAATAAGCGATATATAATATTTTAAATATTTTCCATAAGAATAACATGGGGACCGAGTACCTAGGTTTGCTGAAACGGGAATCATAGGAGAAAAATTGTTTTTTGAGCAAACAATAATAAACTACAACAAGATGAAGTCATATACCAAATTTTGTCAGTTTATGTTCATAAATAAGCGAGATATACAATTTTTCTTTTTCTCCATAAGAATAACATTAGAAAACGTACTGTGTTTAGCACTTTCAATATCTCAGTAACCAATTGACGTAGAGCAATGATCAAAATACCAAATTGTTTGTTTTTTTTAAGCTGATTTTAATGGTAAAAATTGCAATTTGATTAAAATAAAAATTACATGTGAAAACCCCAAAAAACCCATTTTTGGGGTACAAAACCCCCCAAAAACCCCCCTTTGGATGATGCGATTCGTCTGGTTTTCGAACTCGTTCAAATAAATGGTACTTTACACATTTGTACCAAATTTCATTAAGATCGGAGCTTTTTTACGAGAGTTATCGTGCTTACGGACACATATATATATATATATATATATATATATATATACATATATAAAAATTTGAACGAATGGTGTTTTTGGCATCTGGGGACCTTGAAATGAAAAGTTATCATGGTCTCGGGCTTAAGTCTTACCATGAGACCTACGGTAATAGCTTCTTCCCTATAGGGGAAATTCGCTAAAAACATAAATTGTATCTTTTCGAAACATTGAAGCCACATAAATAAGATATTTTATCTGCCCTGCATTTCCACTACGACACCGTATGCTCGGCACCACATCGTCGCCATATATTTTTATTGGTTTTACCTACACCGGTCGGTTTTGACATCTACCTATTTTGTATCATTTTATTTTCGAAATGTGTTATGTATGTACCTTTTCAGCTTCTTTTAAAGATACATTTAAAGAAGGACTAAACATTGAATTAAAACAATTTTGGGAATTTTCCTACACATTCTATATAAATAATCACCATCCAAAGACAATATATCAATTATAGCTAGGTAACACAATATGTTGTGTGATAGGCTAATGCTGATTATTGGCCCTGGTTCTTACTTAAGTCAATATTCTTTCTAGTACGATCTTTAAGATGATTGTACAATATTATTTGTATTATCAAAGTAGTTTGACCACATACCAGCTTAATCGGGTTGAAAGCTGTGTACCATTTTCATAATTTCATAAAGAGCTATTATCTATCGTTAAACGTTATTTGTTGTGGAGTAGTTTATAAGTAGATAACCTAATTGTTCAATATCTTGAACAAATACTTATTTAATTGTTTAAGAATTTATTTAATATCTTTATTATAAGTTATGTAAACAGTAATGCAAATACAATTCCGAATATTAGTTAGTATATGTGTTTTAAACTGTTAAAACCACACCATTTTATTACCTTTCTTGTTATTTTACATAAATCAACTTTGGAAATAGTCAATGATGTGCAGACACAAATCAGATTATAAGTCATCAGCCAGGGGGTCAACCCTAAATAAACATTTTGTTAAGGAAATTGCTACTCGCCACTTAATTGACCGTTTTATTGTCACATTGAACTTTAAATCCATTTCCGTCCAATCCGAAAACTGTAGAAACGTATTTCCTTGTTTTATTAGATTATGAAACACATGATTTGATAGGAAAGAAGCGCAGTTATGTATCGAAAAATACGATTTTTTTAGAACGTCAAGTAGTCTACGTGTTATTGTTTTACCTACGATTTGTTGGTCCATTATTCAAACAATAGTTGAGGATAAACTTGCAGTTTCTTTAGAAAACTAACAAATTATCTTTTACGATAAGTATTATCGACTTTTGTGTCACAAATTTGAGTTGCCTTTCTTGTTTAGTGCGGTCTCCAGCAACAATATCCCAGCTTGTTGATCCAGGGCTTGTGGTCTCCAGCACCAATAGATCCTGGTTCGAGTGGAAGTTGTCTGGACAAAGCCATCACGTTGGCGCGACTCCAAGATATCCGCCTCGTTTGTTTGCTTGTTCACATTCACGTTTCTCCGCACATCCGGTGTTTCCGGAGGTGACAACTTCCCAGAAAAAGTAAAATAAATTATATCAGAAACCTGACACATACTATCTCGCTTTTAGCTCAACTTTAATTAATTAAGTCCTTTATATTTATAAAATATTGAATATAAAGTACGGTGGCATGTATAGGTATAGAGAATCATATAGTAAATTATTTTTTTCAGAAAGGCCTGCTCAAATCCCTGTTTTGGAGTCACTACAGAGTCATTCTCAGTGGAAATAATAATTGGATCTCCCTATCTCCATTCACCCCCCCCCCCCTTTAATTTTTTCTGGTTTTTAAGTGATGATAAGTAAATTTAATTTAAAGCTTTCGGTTTTATAAAAAATCCAAAAAACAAAACGATTGCATTTTTAAGACCTATATACTTTTACTATATATAAGTGGTGAAAGTAAAAAAATTAATAGTAAATACTCCCGTCGCAGCAAACCTGCATACTCAGCAAATTCCAAATTCATATTTATAGGTATCGCTACTACCTAAAGCCACTTACCAAGTTTCAAAAAAATACACTCATTAATAAGTGATAAATAGCATTTTATTTATTCTACATAAGAATAACATTATAATTGAGTACGCAGGTTTGCTGCAACAAGGAAGAAAATAAATGTATTTTTTTGCAATTATCAATATAACTCAACAAGGTGAAGCTACATACCAAATTTTATTAATTTATTAAGTTAGTTTTATTAAGTTTTATTTTAGGTTCATAACTAAGGGAGATATAAAACTACTTATTCTCCATATGAATAACATGGGGCCGAGTATGCAGGTTTGCTGCTACCGGGAAAAATCAACAAAGAAGTTTTTTTGGACTAGTATCAATATACTACAACTAGTTGAAGCCACATACCAAGTTTCATAAATATGCATACATAAACAATCGAAATATAACATTTTATTTATTCTCCATAAGGATAATATTGGACAACGTACTGTGTTTAGCACTTTGAATATCACTGCAACGGTTGGACGTAAAACAACAATTAAATCGCCAAAATGATTGTTTTGTAGTGCTAAACTGATTGGTAGAAAGAAATGTGGAGTTTTTAGTGAAATTATCTGAGGAAAATCTAAAAACCGTATTCCCTTTAGATTAACATGGGAAATTTTATGGACACATTTTTGACTTTTCTCCACAACCACTAAACCTAGTTTAATGATTCAAAATACTACTTTTTTTGTTTTTTAAGCTCTATATAATGGCTATAACCAAAATCTAGTGTTTTTTAAATTTTACGGTAAAAATTTCAAAAAACTTATTTTTGGACAATTTAAACCCCCATAAAACCCCCTTCCCATAGACCGATCGATCTGGTTTTCGAACTTAAAGTCATAAATGTTACTCTACACATTTTTGCCAAATTTCATCAAAATCGGGTGATTCTTTCAAAATCGCTGCAACGGACACACATATATATATACATATATATATAAATTTGAACTAATAGTGTTTTTGGCATCTGGGGACCTCAAAAAAAGTTATCATGGTCTCGGGCTTGACTCTTACCATGCCACCTACCCTATAGCTTCTTCCCTATAGGGGAGATTCGCTAAAAGTACAACCATGGCAAATTTAAAATCGAGTAAAATACTAATAATTATTACCTAAGAATGAAAGAAGCAATTTATGTTCTTGTACCATCGTGTGGTTAAAATGTTTAAGACAGTGTTTATGCTAACCTCAACGTTAAAACTACCGTATTTGGAGAACACATTTTAAACTAGTTGCTCCTTTTATGCGGAAGGCCTTACATATACAATTGATCAAATCTGTTGCACCATCATAAATACATGCAATGTTTATGCTGATTAATATGTTCTAATAAAGGTGTAAAAAGGTGAACCACTGTAAAATTAGCATACTGATAAATATTTAATATTTTTATTCTTGAAGAAAAATAAATGTAATTGTCTATAAGTATTAAATTAACAACAAATAAAATTCTTACTTCGGTAACACTTGCTATATAATCTTTAATTTAATTACACAGTTGATCTAGAATAATTAATTTTAAAATTAATTAGATCTTAGAATAATTATGTTAACCTGTTCAATAGCTATGACAATAGAGTAAGGGGTTGGTAATAGAATTCCACTGCTAATGCGTAGTTGGCAGTTCAAGTTAAGCGATATCGCCTTCTGCAGTTCGCCGATTACAGGAGTTTCATACTCCCCACCCCACCACGTATCATCCCACCACAGACTACACATACTCCACACGCCTTCAATCAATCTGATACTGATACAATACAGAATAGTTAATTCAGTTGTTTTTCAAAGGCAATACTGAATTCAAATTTGTTTGGCTTGTTGATTGTCAATTAGATTGTGATTGTCGTTTGTAAATACCGATTTTGAATGCTTTTCCACTTATTATATTCGCATCAACTTCATAGAAATTATTTAAGCGAGTGCCCTCTTGTATTTAAGAATGAACAATCTTAGAGATACTATGCCAATATAAAAATACGCTGAAATTATATTACGTGTATTCTAAACAGATCATTCGAACAAAACATTGTATTAAAAAAATATATTATTATTACTAGTTGGATGTTAGTAGTAATCGGACTATTTAGAGTTAAAAACTAAATGAACTTTTGCATGAAACAAATTTTAATCATAATTTTATTAATGAATAAGGAAATCGCCATTTTAAAAATCATATAATATTGTACATTATCAAGTAAATATTATACAGGTAGATTCTGTGGCCCATTGAAACGATCTTCACAGCTCTGTTAAGTAGAAGACACCACAGCCTGAAGTTTTGCATCTTTTAATACTTGTTGAAACAAACATTTTACACTCACCATACAATATTATGTTTATTTTTGCGTTGCAAATAAAAGGCTATTTTACCATATTGTAGCAACCTAGATGTTACAAAAGTCTGGTGTTGATCTGATGACATACAAAAAATACCCCCGTAGCAGCAAACCTGCATACTCAGCGAATTTCCAATGCATATTAATTTATCTTAATACCACATAAAGCCACATACCAAGTTTCATCAATACACATTCATAAATAAACGATTTATGACATTTTAATTATTCTCCATAAGAATAACATGGCGGCTGAGTATGCAGGTTTGCTGAAATAAGGAAACTAAAAATGGGCTTTTATACAAATATCAATATAACTCAACTAGGTAAAGCCACGTACCAAGTTCTATTAATTTATGTTCATAATTAAAGGAGATAACACGTTAACTATTCTCCATAAGGATAACATGGGGCTGAGTATGCAGGTTTGCTGCTACGGGAACTATCGGGCAAAAAATTGGTTTTTGTGCAAATATCAATAGACCACAATGAAATGAAGCAATATACTAAGTTTCGTCAGGATAAGTTGATAAATAAGCGAGATATACAATTTTTATTATCCTCCATAAGAATAACATTGGACAACGTACTGTGTTTAGCACTTTCAATATCTCAGTAACCAATGGACGTAGAGCAATGATTAAAACATCAAATTGTGCGTCTTTTTAAGCTGATTCAAATGGAAAAGAATAACATTTTACTTTTTCAAAAATTGTATGTAAAAACTCAAAAAACCCATTTTTGGGGTACAAAACCCCCCCCAAAATACCCCTTCGGATAGGTCGATCCATCTGGTTTTCGAACTTAGTCATAAATGCTGCTTTACACGTTTGTACTAAATTTCATGAAAATCGGACCTTTTTTACGGTAGTTATCGCACCCACGAACACATATATATATACAGTTTCGAACGAATGGTGTTTTTGGGGTCTGGGGACCTCAAAAGGAAAAGTTATCATGGTCCCGGGCCTAGGTCTTACCATGCCGACTACGGTAATAGCTTCTTCCCTATAGGGGAAATTCGCTAATACCCCCGTCGCAGCAAACCTGCATACTCAACGAATTTCCAATGAATATATTATAACATAACACATTAAAACACCTAACAGGATTCAAAAGAAATGTATTCACAAGCAAGCGATATTTAAAATATTAATTATTCCCCATAATAATAACATTGGGGATGAGTACGCAGGTTTGCTGCAACAAGGCACACAAAATAATGGGTTTTGATGCAAATATCAATAGAACTCATCTTAGTGAAGTCACATACCAAGTTTCATCCATATACATTCATAAATAAGCGATATATAACATTTTAAGTATTTTCCATAAGAATAACATGGGGACCAAGTACCTAGGTTTGCTGCTACAGGAACCATAGGCGAAAAATTGTTTTTTGTGCAAACAACAATAAACCACAACCAGATCAAGCCATATACCAAATTTCGCCAGTTTATGTTCATAAATAAGCGAGATATACAATTTTTCTTTTTCTCCATACGAATAACATTAGACAACGTACTGTGTTTAGCACTTTCAATATCTCGGTAACAAATTGACGTAGATCAATGATCAAAATACTAAATTGTTTGTTTTTTTAAGCTGAATTCAATAGTATAAATTAAAATTTGATATAAATTAAAGTTACATGTGAAAACCCCAAAAACACATTTTTGGGGTACAAAACCCCCCTTCGGATGGTGCGATTGATCTGGTTTTTGAACTCGTTCAAATAAATGGTACTTTTCACATTTGTACCAAATTTCATTAAGATCGGACCTTTTTTACGAGAGTTATCGTGCTTACGGACACATATATATATATATATATATACATATATAAAAATTTGAACGAATGGTGTTTTTGGCATCTGGGGACCTCAAAATGAAAAGTTATCATGGTCTCGGGCTTAAGTCTTACCATGAGACCTACGGTAATAGCTTCTTCCCTATTGGGGAAATTCGCTAAAAACTGTAATGCCTTTAATTATGTAAAAATCTTTCTACGTGATGCGAGTTTTCAATTCCAGTATTGAATATTTTCAATTCCAGTATTGAATATTGAGACACTTTGTTATTTCATGAAATAGCTTTCACGCTTAAGGATTAAACGATGGTATTTATTATATCATTAACACTGCAGCATACTTTCTCTCACAGAAAAATTTACGAAAATTCCTATATCATGAAATTGTTTATTGCAGTGTGTAATCCTTTTTTAGTGGTTTACGTATCCAATATTTTGTATTCTATCATTTTAAAAACCACTCATAATTTCAAATAGGAGATAAAAATGTATGTTAGATTAATTGATGCCTGCTATATCTGGATTATGTGATAAAGCTTTCAGGTTCTAAACGCCGTGTGATTTGTGATGAGTCCCGGATCATAAGTAATGTTCTAATGTACCTAGTTTTTTTCTGGTCTTGCGCCTTCACTGGGTCGAGTTGGTGGATTGTATGCACCAATTAAACAAATATACCCCCGTCGCAGCAAACCTGCGTACTCAGCGAATTTCCTACGCATGAATATATTTCTTACTACCACATAAAGCCACATACTAAGTTTCATAAAAATACTTAAATAAATAACTGATATATAGCATTTTATTTATTGTGCATAAGAATAACATTAGGACTGAGAACGCAGGTTTGCTGCAACAAGGACGATAAAAATATGTTTTTTTTGCAATTATCAATATAACTCAACCAGGTGAAGCTACATACCAAGTTTTAATGATTTATGTTCATAATTAAGGGAGATATAAAGCTTTACGTATTCTCCATAAGAATAACATTAGGGATGAGTATGCAGGTTTGCTGCTAAGAAGATAATCAACGAAAAATCAATTTTTTGTGCAAATATCAATATACCAGTACTAGGTGAAGCCACATACCAGGTTTCATTAATATACATTCATAAAAAATCGAGATATCAAATTTTATTTATTCTCCATAAGGATAACATCGGACAACGTACTGTGTTTAGCACTTTGAATATCTCGGCAACGGTTGGACGTAGAATCATAATTTAAACACTAAAATGATTGTTTTGTAGAGCTAAACTGATTGGTAAAAGCAAATGTGAAGTTTACATTGAAATGAACTGAGGAAAAGCCAAAAACCTTTTTCCCATAAGATTAACATGGGAGATTTTATGAGCAGGTTTTTTGGATTTTCTCCGCAACCACTTAACCTAGGTTAATAATTCAAAATACCATATTATTTGTTTTTTTAAGCTCTATAACATGGTCAAAACCAAAATTAAGTGTTTTAAAAATTTTAGGGTGAAAAATGCAAAAAACTGATTTTTGGAAAATTTAAAACCCCCATAAACCCCCCTTCCCGTGGTCCGATATTTCTGGTTTTCGAACTTAAAGTCATGAATGTCACTTTACACATTTGAGCCAAATTTCATCGAAATCGGACGTTTTTTACTCAAGTTATCGCATTCACGGACACATATATAGATATATATATATATATATATATATATATATATATATATAGATATATATATATACATATACATAAATTTGAACGAATAGTGTTTTTGGCATCTGTGGACCTCAAAACAAAAATTTATCATGGTCTCGGGCTTAAGTCTTACCATGAGACCTACGGTAATAGCTTCTTCCCTAAAGGGGAAATTCGCTAATTCCCTATAGGGGAAATTCGCTAAAATCAACGTTTATTATATTGCTAAACTCGAATGAGTAGTTTGTGAAACAGTACACTAGGATCATTATTTATCGTGGAACAACGCAGGAAATACATTATTTAGCATTACACTATATAAATGAAGCATTGTAAAGTATTTTCCGAGAGTGGCTCTGACAGTGGCGTGCCACAGTGCAATGACTCATGTCCAGGTCATGAACAATCCTTACACCGGCTGCAACTTTACGTGGGTCCTGGACCATTACAACGTGAGTAATACAACCACAATGCAGCTATACACAACCACCTTTGGCGTGCCGCAGGGCTCCGTTCTCGGCCCCGATATCACTCTCGCCTTTAATAAATAGTACTTGGTGGAGTTAGGTAACTAATGGAACTTCATACAAACTATTGTATGTTTTAATGTATCTATATATCCATTTATCCTTCAAAATTTCATTTTTACTTTATTTTACTTTGGTTTCATTAATTTATAAGTTTTAGACTTACATTTTTATTTTAAAGAGCGTATAATTTATGAACTTAAAATACAATAACTGGATGTGAATCACCAATGCTTAAAAAACTGGGCATGAAAGACATTCGATTCGAATAACTGCGTTCGAATATATGCAGTATAAATAATTAAGTACTCCTAAACCTTATAACATTTACACACGAGTAGTGGTGAAACCAGAAAGAGACCCCAGAATCGGCGCTTTTTTCCCATGTTATTCTTATGGGGATCAGTTTTTGAGCCGACGCCCGATCCTACCCTACACAAATTTTCTTTTTGGCCCCTGCCTTATTTTCCCCCATTTAAAATTTGCATTAATTTTAATACATCCTTTGCAGAAATCCACGAATTCAAAAATAACTCCACACTAAACAACACATGTAAACAACTTAGAAGTTATTGTATAGTAGTGGGTAAACAGGAAAGAGACCCCACAATCGGCGCTTTTTCCCCATGTTATTCTTATGGGGAGCCGTTTTTGCACCGACGCCAGCTCCCGCCTATAGAGCTCCCGCGCGTTGGCCCTTGCCTTAAATATATTGTCCCCATCCCTCCTCTATATTTTTAAAAATTAATTTTCAAATTCTAAAAAACTATCTTTGGTGTTTACTGTCCGATTTGTCTGCAATTTGGATATGTTATTGTCCTAGTGTTTTAATAAATTTCACATTTCCCAAATTCACCATTTCCAAATGTGTGTTAATACCTAAAATGTGTATGTAAAAAATAATATTGCACGACCAAATTGGAAATTTTTTTAATTTTTGCAGTAATTAAACTGCAAAAATGTCTTATTTTAGAGTTAAAAAATATGTTTTTATTATTTAAAAAAGATAAAATTTTAAAATTTTCAACCAAGGATATATATAGAAGCCCCAAAACCACCACCCTCATTCCAACAAAAAATGTTGACCTGTGCACAGTGCTCCACGTCTTACTCCAACAGAAGCAATTTATTACGCCATTATCGACTTGTTCACAAAGTTATTCCTAAAATTTGTAAAATATGTCATCAAATATTTGACAATAGCAATTTTAAAACGCATATGCTAGAGAACCACAATACTTGTAATGTGTGTAAGAGAGTCATCACCCGCGACAAGAAACGCCACCACCTACGATGTGACAAGCGACCCTATAATGTGTTTAAGTTTTACGGCGAGTCCGCGGATATATTAGACACTCTCCAATCTTGTCCTCTACCCATCAAATGGATTCTTATTAGGAGAGTAAAATTCATCAAACACTCAGTGGACAATAATGGTGATTTAATCATTGACAAAGAATGTATTGCTGATTTTCGAAGTTTAACTAATTTATCAATTGAGAAAGCACAGCTAAAGACTCAAATTGAAAATTCACTTTTAAAAATCGATACCTCCATGCACAAGTATCAAGCTCAAGGCAGCGGATGGATATATGACCACACCAAATACTGGCAGTTTCATGTTTACAAATATAAGCCCCTAACTCCCAAATCATACATTCCCACGCCAGAAAATATAAAATCAAAACATGCTGTTTTAAATATTAAAAACACCGATAATAAATGTTTCACCTGGAGTGTTTTAGCAAGCTTAAGACCAAGGAATAGTAAACATGCAAATCGAGTAGTTCACTACGAACCCTATGAAGGCCAGTTAAATATGTCAAATATAAAATATCCAGTAAAAATATCTGACATTGATAAATTTGAAAAACAAAATAACATAAGTGTTAATGTATATGGAATTGAAGGAAAAACAATATATCCACTGAGAACAACTAAACTAAATAGTAACACGCACGTCAACTTGCTTCTTCTACAACAAGGTCGGAAATCACATTACTGTTTAATTCGTGATTTTGATAAGTTAATGTTGCGGTCTACAAAAGACAACAATAAGAAATATTTTTGCAAGTTCTGTTTGCAACATTTTGGCACCAAAGATATATTGGAACTTCACACAACACACTGTAAACCCTTTGATGCCCAAAGAGTACAAATGTCTGAAAAAGATACACTACAATTTACGAATTACAAATATCAACTTAAAGCCCCCTTTGTGATTTATGCAGATTTCGAATGTTTTATAAACGGCGGCAAACACACGCCTTCTGGATTTGCTTATGTTGTGGTGAGAGACTCTAAAATTATTTACGAAGAGTTGTACAGCGGTGAAAATGTGATGGATGTATTTTTCGAAAAGTTATTTAAAACTTATGACTTTATTAAAAGTCAGATGGAAGTATATGTTCCCCTTGTAATGACTCCAAAGCAAGAGGCATCCTTCAAAAACTCTAAATACTGCCACATATGCCAACAGCTGTTACTGGGTGATAAAGTGCGTGACCACTGCCACCTAACAGGCGAGTTCCGAGGACCCTCCCACAACGCTTGCAATTTAAACTATAAAGTAACCAAGAAAATTCCAATATTCTTCCACAACCTTAAAAACTATGATGGTCATTTAATAATGCAACACCTGGGAAAACTCAATCGCAAATTGAATTGCATAGCCAAGGACATGGAAAAATATATATCGTTCTCTGTTGATGATTTGGTATTTTTGGATTCCTACAACTTTCTGTCTCTTCCCTTAAGCAAATTAGCTTCCAATTTAAATACATTTAGATTTATAGACAATCCACTACTACAACGCAAGGGCGAATTTCCATACGAATACATGATAGGACCAGAAAAGTTTTTAGAGCCCCTACCACCCATAGAGGCATTTTACAGCAGCCTAACTAAAGAATGTATATCTCCTGCACAATATGAACACGCTAAAAACGTATGGAATCATTTTAATATAAAGAATTTAAAAGAATATCACGATTTATACCTTAAAACAGATGTGTTGTTATTGGCTGATGTGTTTGAGACATTTAGGGACTTGAGTTTAAAGGATTATAAACTCGACCCCGTCCACATGTACTCATTGCCCGGGCTATCATGGGAGGCGTGTCTTAGAATGACTGGCATAAAATTACAGTTATTTAGTGACATTGACATGCATTTGTTTATAGAACACGCCATTAGAGGCGGTGTAAGCATGATTTCCACACGCTATGCTAAAGCCAATAATAAGTACATGGGCGAACATTATGACCCAAATCAAGAAAGCACCTATCTTGTATACTTAGACTGCAACTCGCTATACTCTACAGCAATGTGCGAGTCGTTGCCCATCGATGGCTTTAGATGGACAAACGAGAAAGATTATAAAGCCAATAAAAATGAAAACTTTGGATTTATTTTGGAAGTTGATTTAAAATACAATAAAAGTTTACACGATTTGCACAATGACTACCCGCTCGCACCAGAAAAAATGAATGGAAAATTAATACCAAATTTAAATGACAAAACCAAATATATTCTACATTATAAAGCACTAAAAAAATACGAAGAATTGGGTTTGGTAGTTACAAAATACCACAGAATCTTAAAATTCAGACAATCAAAATGGCTCGCGCCCTATATTAATTTTAATATTGAAAAGCGACAAAAAGCTGAACATGATTTTGAAAAAGACTTTTACAAACTGTTAAATAACAGTCTCTTTGGTCGAACAATTATGAACCAACGCAAGTTTCGTGATATACATCTTGTAGATGAGTCTATGTTAACAAAGTATGTTACAAAGCCAAGATTTGACTGCAGCAAAAAGTTCGATAACAACTTGCACGCTGTGCATTTAAATAAATTAATTGTAAAGTTTGATAAACCAATATATTTAGGAATGACCATTTTGGATATTAGCAAAGTAATCATGTATGATTTCCACTATAATTATATGTCAAAATTTAAGAATAAAAAGTTCTTAATGACAGACACGGATTCTCTGATGTATTCTATAGTAACAGAGGACTTTTACAAGGAAATACAAAACGACTTGGACTGTTTTGACACCTCTGCATACAGTAAAGATCATTTCTTATACTCTGATAAAAACAAAAAAGTTACGGGCAAGTTTAAAGATGAATTAAATGGTCAAATTATGTATGAATATTGTGGTTTAAGGCCAAAATTATACTCTTTCATTCCTCTACAGTGGTTATACGAAAAAGAAAAGCAAAATGAGCTAGAGGTTAAGAAGGCAAAAGGAGCTGACGGCGCTACAGTTAAACATCTCTTAAGACACCAACACTACTTACACTGTCTTGCAACCGGAGAAGATTACTACGAGAATGTTACAAGAATTAAATCCACAAACCACCATCTGCAAACATTAACGATGAACAAAAAGGTACTCTCTTTTGATGACGACAAGAGGTTTATTGTGGATGGCATCAACACCCTTGCCCTTGGTCACTATAAAATTGGTCAAACATAAATCTGTATTTGCCGTTATTCTTTGGCCTTTCCTTGTCTATTACAATAAAGCCATATTTAGACCTATCCCAGCACTGATGGCAGAGATTTCTAAATTGGTTAAATGAAAAATCATTTCCCACATGATTGTTATACACATGTTTTAAATTTAAATCGTCTTGTTTAAATAATATTAGGAAATTAACATTGTCACGTAAATGTTTGTTTACTTTACTGTAAGATTGACACAAGTAAAAACTGCTAATATTTTTGTGTCTGCCCATTGAGAAAAATTGTGTGATATTTGGACTATTTATGTCGTCAAATACAACTATTGAGTGTGATTCTACATCATTTGGTGTGATTTCACAGTTTGAATATGTGTGTAATTTAACTTCATCACACAGACGGAATATTTCAATTATTTTTTTATATTTTTCTTGTTCTAAAGATTTGGATATTATATATAAATTTGTAAACTTTAATCCTTGTTTTTTTACAATTAAGTTATAAATTACAACAGTCTTCCCCGAACCACTGGGCCCTATTATAAGACAGCGAATATTATTAGGAAATAGGCCCAACTTCTTTGGTGTATTTTCTTTATGTGCAATTTTAAATTTGTTCTTTTGTTGAATAAATGACATTTTTTATATAATGGTGTATTTTCTTTATTGTGTTGATTCTTTGTTAAATAATTTTTTTATATAATAAAAATGGCAAAGAGAAAGTGTAAGAAGGGTAAGGGATTATTCTTAAAGCCATATAGAGGCCGTGGCTTGTTAAATACCCTTATAAACAACCTTCCTTTCCCCCTCCACATCCCGTCGTATTCATATTGTGGTCCAGGAACTAATATACGTGAAAATTTAGCCAAAAATGTACCTCCAAAAAATAAGCTAGACTCTTATTGTAAAGAGCACGACATATTCTACATGAATAATCCTGATACAGCCGCCCGGAACAAGGCAGATATGAGATTAGCGGACCAGGCTTGGACTAGAGTTTCGGCAAAGGACGCCAGTCTGGCCGAAAAAGCAGCAGCTTATGCAGTGACAAATTTGATGAAGGCCAAGGCAAAAATGGGAATGGGATTAAAATTTAATAAAAAAGATGGACAACTTTCAGCTGTTAGAGGCAGCAAGAGACGTGCCTCACTTTCGAGGGGTGTACCTAAAAAACGAGCTAAGAAAACTGAGACCAAAAGTAAGAGAATGTGGAATTATTAATTTAGACAGTGACAGGGGCACACATTGGACAGCATATCGTAAAAATAAAGATGTTGTAATATATTTTGACCCATTCGGAATACAGCCTCCAAAAGAGGTAATTGAATATTTTGTACCATCTAAAATCTACTATACAACTGATCAAATACAAGATTTAAACAGTTCCATTTGTGGAATTTTATGTTTATCATTTCTGAAAAATTTTAGTTTATAAAAATGGATTCATTTACTATAACATTCACAGGTACAGAGCCAGAGTTAAAGTCGGTGTTCTTTCCTCCTATAGAATTAAATGGTGATTATGTAATTGGACTGGTAGATTTTCAAAGTTATAATTCTATATTTAATGTTAAAAAACCTCTAAATACTTTGACATATTACAAAATGCACAAAATTACAACCCCAAAAGGGGAGGTCACAATTGACGAATTAAACCGGGCATTGGATGGTAAAGTTGAAGTTATTATACAAAATAAAGTAGCATTAATTAATACAAAAGTCAAACTTATATTTTACAAAGGCCTAGTTCCAAAATTAAATAAACTTAAAGACACAAAATTAACTATAGACGAGGGTGAGGATGTGTATTATTACGATCACAAAGCTCCAAATGTAATTGAAATTGCTGAAGGTACATACGAGGTGTTTGAGCTTGCGAAGGAAATTCAAAAGCAACTCCCAGATTTTGTACTTATAGCCGATAATAAAACTATGAAAGCCACATTACATTCTGGCCATGTGTTTGATTTTACAAAACCGTGTTTAGGGTCTGAATTATTGGGATTTAAAGGATTTTCTACTCCAGATATTGCGTTTAAATCCGTAAATAAAATCAACATAAATAATGTAAATGTGATTAGAGTAAAATGTAATATTGCGAATGGGTCTTATTTAAATGGTGACAAATCACACACCATACACAGTTTTTACCCAGAAGCCCCTCCGGGCTACAAAATTATTGAGGTCCCCAGAAATATTATATACTTCCCTGTAAATAAGAGAAGTTTAGATGTTGTTAGCATTACATTTGCAGATCAACACGACAAGCCAATTGACTTTAATAAAGAAGAAACTACAATTACTTGTCATATAAAAAAGATATGAGAATTTACAAGAACGGGCTGAGTGTGCAAAATGCCAGGTTTCTGCGATCAATTGGGTTGAAGTTAAAATTTTCTATTAATAAAAATGGAAGATTTTCTAGATGTTGCAGGAAAATTCCAATACGATGATAGCCTGGTTAAAATTACAAATCACTCCTATGTTCCACACAACACTTTAGCAATAAATAATTCCGATGAAATTCGAATATGCATAAATAATCAAGATTTACTAACACTCCCATGTAGGAGTTATTTGTATATTAAAGGAGAAATAGAGAATCATGATAAAGGACATTTTATAAATAATGCATTTGCATTCTTATTTGACGAAATTAGATACGAAGTTGCTGGTAAAGAAATAGATATTGTAAGAAATCCGGGAATTTCCAGTCTTATGAAAATATTGTGCTCTTACAATAAAACAACTAAATTGTCAAATGCAGCATTTGATTCTGATGAAAATTTAAAGGAGTTCCATAAAAGCGGCAAGTTTAGTACTTGTGTCCCGTTAGAGCTGTTAATGGGTGTGTTTGAGGATTTTAATAAGGTTTTAGTAAATGTTAAACAAGAATTGGTGTTGAAAAGATCCAAAAACGACTTAAATTGTATATTAACAACATCTAATGCTCCAACTGGTGTCGATCCTATTCCTAAAATTACACTTAAATCGATTCAGTGGGTGATGCCGCACGTGGTACCATCTGATGGGGAGAAGCTTCAATTACAAAAGATGTTATTGCAAAATAAAAATTTGCAAATTGCATTTAGAAGTTTGGAGCTACACGAACTCCCATCATACCCCGAAACCAAGAGACACACATGGTCAGTTAAGACGTCATCGAGTTTGGAGAAGCCCAGGTATGTTATATTTGGTTTCCAAACAGGTAGGGACAACAGTGCACGAAAAAGAACTGATGAATTTGATCACTGTAAATTGAAAAATCTCAAAGTGTTTTTAAACTCTGAATATTATCCTTATAGTGATTTAAATCTCGACTTTGAAAATGGAGATGCCTCTAAAGCTTATGAGATGTTTGTGAGGTTTAGGGAGAGTTACTACAACACCGTCCCCGATCCTATGTTTAACAGAGCTGACTTTATAAATAAATATCCTCTAATTGTAATAGATTGTTCTAGGCAGAATGAATCAATCAAAGAGGGGGTTGTAGATATTAAATTAGAAATTGAAACTGCAGAAAACGTCCCTTCAAACACATCTGCATATTGCCTAATAATACACGATAAAGTGTTTGAGTATAATCCTTTGACAAATGAGATAAATAAAATGTAAATAAAATGAAAACAAATATTCAACAAGAATTGGTAGAGTCTGCAAAACAAATAAGAGAAAAATATAGGGCGTTAAAACGTGGTAAATTTCTAGAGGCTGAAGAGAGGTTCCAAACATTCCAACCGTTAATAGAGCCTTTGCAAGAATTAAAAAATTTAGCCACAAAAACAGAGAGGCCAGTTCTCCCAATGATTTTAGAAAAGACCCCGTCTAGAATACCAAGAATAACACAAATAACACCACACAAATTAGATTTTGGTCTTTTAGCATCAGACTATTTAGGAAATTACCTTAGTAGAAGTAGTATGACAGATACCACATATGGTATTAGGCGAGAAGGAAATAAATTTTTTATTGGGAATCAGGAAGTTCAAATTGCCAATGATGATGTTACAGTTGGAGAAACAATTTATAAAGGGACAAAGGGATTGTGGGAATTGTTAACTTTAAAAGAACCCGTAAACTATAGTCAGGCTGATTTGCAAAATTATAAAGAGATTTTGGAAGCTACAAATGCACATTTAAAGGGTTATAAAACAGGTGCGGCGATGTCAAGCAATAAACACACTAAATATCTTAATATAATTAAACCCCTGTTTAAGACTGTTGGTGAAGGTTTAAGGCAGGTAACTGGTAATAAAATAGACTATGTTTATTGGGATGATCCTAATGAGCTTGTAGATAGGTTAAGACTGCTTTGGTTAAGCCGATTGGCGGGAAATTCTGGGGTGGATAATGAGATAGATTCTATCATAGAAGAATTGAGGGAAAGTGGAATTGTTTATTAAATAAAAATATGATAGATAAATTTTATCGCGTATATAACCCGTATAGTAAACCAGAAGCTAGAAGTTTTAAAGAAACTACTTTAAATCTAAAAGATGATTGTTGGAATGCTTTAAATTATAAAATTAGTAGTGTTAAAGGTGGGGAGTTTACTGACGATGTATCAACTTTGGGGCAGACGTTAACCAGGAAAGGTGATGCTTTTGTACAAGGTAATACTAAATATAAGTTTTTAGAATCCAAGAGTAATAATTGGAACGCTAATAAACGCAAAATTACTAATGTTAAACGAGGTGAAAGCGCAACCGATGTGCCCACATTAGAGCAAACTTTAATAAGAAAAGATGGTGTCTTTGTACAAGACAAAAATAATTATGAATTTTTGGAATCGGAGGGAAATATTTGGAATGCCAAAAAGCGAAAGATTAGTAATTTGTTGGCTGGTAAAGAAAGCGATGATGTTGTAAACGTCTCTCAAGTACCAAAAATGGATCTAAACTTTTGGGATTTTAATAATAAAAGGCTAGTTCGTGTTAAACCCGCTGTTGATGAGAATGATTGTGTTACAAAACATCAGACTGTGACTTTAGACGGTCTTAAATTTGATGGTAAAAATAAGCAATTAACAAACATTTTACCTGGAACGTTGCCAAATGATGTGGCTGTTGTTAAGCAAATATTAACAAAGGGTGAGAAAAGCATAATAAAACAGGGGGATAAATATTATAGTGTATTAACATTAGATAGAGATATGTGGGATGCAGAGGACAAATTAATAAAAAATGTACCTGAAGGCAAAGATAGGAGTGATATTTGTTTAATGTCGCAGGTTTTGAGGTATGACGATAATATTAAAACTTTTAGACAAGACAATATTAAATTTGATATTTGTTTAAAATCACACGCATTAAGGTTTAACAATAAAACTAATAAATTTATGCAAGACAATAATGAAATCGATTTGATGATGTACAATCCTAAATTGTTGGTTGCAGACCCTACATCTTTAAGCGGATTTAAGACTTTAGATGGAGAGGCATATTTGCCAAAAAACTATGTATATCAAAGAATGAGTGATGGTATGTTAATTGGTAGCAATGGAGGTGTTTTTGAAACGACAGAGACTGGTAGATACGTTAACATTAAAAATAAAGAATAAAAAATGGAAAAAATTGCTTACGAATTGCATAAGCCCGCGAGAAAGAACTTTGTTAGAAGGTCTTTTAAGGTGTTGGGTATAAACGAAACTGTTCAAATCGATTTAATAGATATGCGGAATTATGCTAGAGAGAATTCTGGGAATAAATATATTTTAACTTTAATAGACACATTTTCTAAAAAAGCTTGTGCTGCTCCACTAAAGAATAAAACTGGATTAGTAGTCACAGAAGCTATAAAAACTATTCTCCCAAAGGGAGTTAAAAATATTCAATCTGATAACGGAAAAGAATTTTTTAATGAACATTTTACCAAACTAATGAAAATTCTAAATATTAATCACTACCACACTTACTCTACAACTAAGGCGGCTATTGTGGAAAGGTTCCAGAGAACTTTAAAGAATTGGTTGTATAGAGAGTTTAGTGCACAAGGGAGTTACAAGTGGTTGGATTTACTTCCAAAGTTAATAAGGATATATAATAATAAAGTACATAGATCCATAGGCATGAAGCCTAACCAAGTAAGTGCTAAGAACTCTAAAGATGTACATGAAAGGTTAGCATCTAAAGTACAAGTTAAAAAGCCAAGATATAAGGTGGGGGATAGTGTAAGGATATCTAAATATAAACATGTATTTAGTAAAGGAT
This sequence comes from Allygus modestus, assembly GCA_963675035.1. Taxonomy (NCBI): domain Eukaryota; kingdom Metazoa; phylum Arthropoda; class Insecta; order Hemiptera; family Cicadellidae; genus Allygus; species Allygus modestus. The sequence goes on along the minus strand of OY776116.1, from coordinate 72,215,083 downwards.
ATACCCCTAACTGGACGGGAGAGCTTTTTACAATAGCAGAAGTTAAGAAAACAAAGCCTGTGACTTATATTTTGAAAGATGAGAATGGCAATATAATCAAAGGAGGATTTTATACAGAAGAATTGTTAAAGACTAAATATAAAGACATGTATTTGGTAGAGAAGGTAATTAGGAGGAAGGGTGATTTATTATATGTCAAATGGCTCGGGTTCCCAAGTAGCCAGAACTCGTGGATTTCTGCAAAGGATGTGTTAAAATGAATTTTAGAGTCAAAATATGGCAAGAGTCAAAACGGAAATTAGGGTGCAAAAGTCAGTAAATAGTTGGCAGTTCAACCGTAATAGTGAATTTGGGAAATGTGAAATTTATTAAAACACTAGGACAATAACATATCCAAATTGCAGACAAATCGGACAGTAAACACCAAAGATAGTTTTTTAGAATTTGAAAATTAATTTTTAAAAATATAGAGGAGGGATGGGGACAATATATTTAAGGCAAGGGCCAACGCGCGGGAGCTCTATAGGCGGGAGCTGGCGTCGGTGCAAAAACGGCTCCCCATAAGAATAACATGGGGAAAAAGCGCCGATTGTGGGGTCTCTTTCCTGTTTACCCACTACTATACAATAACTTCTAAGTTGTTTACATGTGTTGTTTAGTGTGGAGTTATTTTTGAATTCGTGGATTTCTGCAAAGGATGTATTAAAATTAATGCAAATTTTAAATGGGGGAAAATAAGGCAGGGGCCAAAAAGAAAATTTGTGTAGGGTAGGATCGGGCGTCGGCTCAAAAACTGATCCCCATAAGAATAACATGGGAAAAAAGCGCCGATTCTGGGGTCTCTTTCTGGTTTCACCACTACTCACACGTTGCTCTAAATTGACACCAAAATCATAATGTTTATTATGTATTATTGTTATATTGTCTACCAGAGCGTTTATATTACGTAATATATTAATCAAAATGTTATTCCGGGAATTCGGTAACTAAAAATAAATATTTGTGTCAGATTTCAAGAACGAAAAGATCCCACGGGATCATATTCTACTATAGGTAGTACAGTTATCTATAACAGAGATAACATAAGCTTGGGGCGGTGGAATATATGAATATATACCGGCGCGTGACTGACCTACATGCATCGGCGATAGTAGTAGCAAGGTTGAGGTTAACTTAGGTTGGCTTACATTTTATTTCAAAGTAATCACTTTTTAATAACCAAAGTAAATTATTCTATCCTAAAAACACTGTCACGATCGCTATAGCACGATGGAACCGTTGTTATTGTGCTTATAATAACTGAAAAACAGTTCTGACACTAAACCTCCGTCTAATTCCCCGAAATTGCTAAGTATTTATTAGTATGCCTATGATAATCTTCTAGTAAAGCACAGCAAATTGACGGCATATGATTTAATTATTGATATACATTCTCGGTAATATATGCACGAGTCTGATTCCATAAGAGCTTTTAGCCATCTACCAACCGTGAAATTAAATGTTAAAATCTTTATATATTCTTTCTCAAGCGTTTTTTTGTCGGTAGGCCATATATCCCTTTTTTATCATCATAACCAAAAGTGTCATAATTGTTAAGGCAACCTTCACTACTAACTGCGAAACTATACTATAAACACTATAAACTATAAACAATTAATACGAAACTAAAAATTATATCGTAATATTGGTATAGGCATTGACTATTTATAGTCAATGGTATAGGTATAGCCAAAGATCTATGCCTTTCAATGTTTCCACTATATCACACCAGAGAGCTCTGTAATCTGTGAAATTGTACTTTTCAAAGAACATATGCTAATAATTTCATCATATGTTTAATGTTATTATTTTTTGTTTACCTAAATACTTAAATGTTCATAACAATTTCTAGTGATTTGTGTGAATACTAATTGCTTTTACTGTTATTTAATATTTATTAATTATAATTGTGGTCTTTTTTTAATTAATCAACTAATATTATTATTTATTGGGCTATGTATAGGTATTCTTATTTTTGATATCCCTCCTATCTTCAGTTAAGTTAAGAACGAGAAATTGCATTCGCAATCCAGGGAAATAGTGAGTAATTTAAAGAAAAAACTGCTTGGGAGACGAATTGACAGTGCGAGTGACATAAACAAATTGAAATTGAAATCGTTACAGGAAAGATGTATTCACGCTACGGGGGCGTTTCTGTTTAAACAGTAAGAACCATTTAAGAGAGAGCGAAAAGCAATGGAATGTGGAAGCAGACCAGGAGTGTTTCGGACACCGGAGAAAAAAAGGAAATATCAAAAAAGAGTTACAGAATTGGACAATTTTGACACTGAGGTTTTAAAAAGTACATAATTTTTACATTACTGAAAAGTGTTGCCTACAGTAGAAAACTCCACTGAACCGTTGGTAGTCCAGTTAGGTGATGATTCTACAAAGAAAGCTCAACGACACGACGGCACAATAACGGATGAATCGGATCTCGAATCAGAAAACCAAGATTTTTTTGAAGAGCATTTGGATTGACTTATTAGGTCAAGGCTAACCAGGATAATTCTGTTTGCCCTATTAAACACTTGTACATATTTATTCTGTTTATTAAAGTAAATACAATTTTCTTGTGGTCTTTGTTTGGTTTGAGAAGTACTTTAAGTATTTAATTTAATTAAAATTATACCTAAGTCACCAATTACAAAAAAATGTGATAAAAGTAAAGGGTTCCACAAAATAGTAATCTTATAAAACTACCGTACGATTTTTTAGTTTAAATATTTGTGATCTACTAACTCATTTTCATTATTGGGTCTCTTACTGAGGAAAAAGGCACAGTTCTGTTTAAAAGTATGCTTTGTTATAAAACCGTTCTAAAACAACATCACAAGACATCAAATTATTTTAAACATTGTTTTTTGTTGTCTCAAAATGCTAAAGAACTAAACAATTCTAAAACATGGAAGTTTAGTAAAACAAGGAAATACTGAAATAGTACTAAATAGTGTACTGAAATAGTTCGTTACTATTTTAGTACAAGTCTTATTCACAGACCATATCCCAGCGATAGGCTTCATTTGATTTGTGAAAGCAGCTAATGCTTGTAAACAAAACAGACAACCACGATGTTTTGGTTAGTTTGTTTATATAACATGTTGTTATAATTGGTAGTAGCTAAACAGGTGATCAATATCAGAGGCAGATATCTTTGGCTATATCTATAATTTTCACTTATTTAACTGTCAACTTACCAGTGGCACTAATTAGAGCGGCAGGTTCAACTAACTCAAAGAAGGTGTTTCGATGCGCAAACTGCGCATGTGCAATTCTAGTATTAACTGACTCTCCGTGATTATTTAAGACAGGGCTTCAGTTCTCAGCTTCTACTTGCTTCTCCCACGATGATAATGTTAACCTTCACATTCCGCCCTTTCTCTTCGGACTATCCAAAATTGTTAATTTATGGCTAATTTTTTAGAGAAAAAAAAATTGCCAAGCGATTTCATTGAGCAGAATTTTGATACCAGAAATAATAATCGCTCAAAATATTCAATAGTAGCCATCTTTGTTATGGGTTAGCTATTTGCAATACCAACATCCTGGCCACTGAAATCGATAGGTACTTTTTTCTCTTTAAATGAGCTATACATTAACGATACTAGATAATACGTTGTGGAGGGACGGACTACTAAAGTTAACATTGGCCTTATGGGAGAAGCAGGTAGAAATGGGAAAAGTTTAGTTTTCTGAAGTTCCCTCTTAATAAATTATTCCAATAAATTTCTGATCATGAAGTCAATTACGTATGCTGGCTGTGATGTGCCAGTGATAAGACGGAGGACGTCTGTCGTGAGGTGGCCAAGTCGGACAATACCTCGGCGACAGCTTACCTCGTCATTGTCTCTGGCTATTGTCTGGCACAATGGCTCCTCTCACTGGAAATGCCATGTTTGGTTGCGCACATTGAATAACGTAATCTGTTTAACTCTACGTTTGTAGATAGCGGGCCACGAGCCATGTTCTTTTAGCAGGCCACGAGCTTAGGACGTTTGACATCTGAAGTACGCTGTATTGATTTAAGTTGTGTAATATTGTGTAGAATATGTAAGGTTAAAACATTGACTATAAATACTGAAGGAGACATCCCATCCATATGGCCCAGCTGTCCCACTTTTAGTGTATGCCAGAATTTAAAATTGACGTAGTTCGATTAGGTCACCAACAGATTGTGCTGCTCTCAACTATTTATTTGAGTTATTTACGTTAACTTTTAAAATATCTCCACCCCATAAAGCAAGAGAAAATCAACTTATGTTTTTTCCTGACAAACCTACTGTTGCATTATCCCCTCCTTGAGAGGATAAGTAATAGTTGACAACAGTATACTCTGTTGGTGATTAGTGTTAACTACGTCTTCTTTGAATCCTAGCACACACAAAACTAGGGACAGATTTTACAATGGCAATGAAAAGTCTACTTCAGTATTTATAGTCAATGGTTAAAATAAGACGTTAGTCATTGCTTATTGACTTTGTCAATTTGTTGGGATTATTTAAATTGGATAAATACAACAGCTAAACCATTCACACATTATTTTAAACATACTCTAATTAAGGTTAAAAAAGAAAGTTGATCGTACGACTCAACCTTAAGGACCACAAATTTGACACTGCAGGTCTGTTGCTTTCTGGATATACAAGGTGTACATAAAGTCCCGCACGGGTTTAATATTTTCTGAACGATAACAGATAAATCAATAAGACTTGGTACATCAACACTACACTTAAAAATCTACTTTTTGAAGGAACTATCAGTTTTCTGTCATATCATGGGGACGTCCCGCAAGGAGTCAGAAGGAAATCTTAAATAGGAGCATAGGTCAATATGCACATCACTTTAAAGGGCTTATCTAGCAAAGTTGAATGCCGTAAACCGCACTAAAAAAGGTTGATCCAGTAAAAAATGGCGGCTGTTCAAAGGTTTTATTAAAAAAATATAATATCTTTCTAATTGTTACTGTTACCAGTTTTTCCCTGTTATCAATAGATTTGGACCAAATTTGTAACCCTTGAGGATAACTAACGTCATAATTCACTTCTGTATTGATAGGCGTAATGTAGTATTTAGCTGCAGTATTCATTTTAGTTGCAGTTTTGCTTTAATGGGGTTGTGGCTACTAATAAAATGTAACCAAGTAAAACCTTTGAACAGCCGCCAATTTTGACTGGATCAACTTTTTTTAGTGCGGTTTGCGGCATTAAACTCTGCTAGATAAGCCCTTTAAAGTGATGTGCATATTGACCTATGCTCCTATTTAAAATTTCCTTCTGACTCCTTGCGGGACGTCCCCATGATATGACAGAAAACTGATAGTTCTTTCAAAAGGGAGATTTTTTGGTGTAGTGTTGATGTACCAAATCTTATTGATTTATCTATTATCATTCAAAAAATATTAAACCCGTGCGGGACTTTATGTACACCTTGTATATGGATTGAAATAAATTCGTATTATATTTAGATCCTAAAAAAGTAATACTATTGGATACGTTGCAGAATCGTCAATATTTTCACCAAATCATGTCCCAACCAAGATATGGGTGTTTTATTTAGAAATAGCAATAAATAGAATTTGTAGGGCTTTGCTATTGAAAAAAACACGTCAACGCTATTACCCTAATTGTTAACCTATTTTTTTCGGTAAAAGTCTAATTATCGGATGAAAGGTGCTTGTGTTTGCATTGAGATTACCACAGAGTAGGGCGGCTTGAGCACAGTGCAAACACAGGGTAATTAGTCACTCAGCACGGATTCCTTTTAACCAGATTGAGATCGACGACTGACTACTAAATAGGTTCAAAGGGTGCGAGAACCCCAGTGACATTGCAGAGCTCGGGTCTGGATTACAATACGTAAACAGTACTTGGACTAAACATTCCTGAGTCTCAGTTTGTTGAACTTAAGTTTATTTTAGTTTAAATAGTTATAGTAATTATATTTCAAAGATTTCGGTCCTGCTTTTAAGACAAGTAAATATTTCAAGACAAGATAATTAAAACAGAAATTCTGAGATCAATTTTGGATTTATTACATAAAATCATTTTAATTTCTTACAGATAATTTGTGTTAGCTAATTTAGAAAACTTTGTCCAAAGTTAAACTTTGCGAGATATAAATTTACCTCCAAATATTTATGAATTAGGCCTAGTTAAAATTAAAGGCTCTGCTATAATGATGTTTACTATTTTTTATCTTAGAGACAATTACAATAAGCTGATGATATTCATCACAATCAAAATGTACCACAGAGGTGTTATGCTGAGTTAAATAAAATTAAGATTCTTAAGAAAAGGTTGTTACCTTTAGTTCATTTGTTCGCCCAAAAAATATCAAATTGTTCCCAGAGATGGGGCGAAGTTACGCAGAAGTGGCCTCAGATTGCCGACAGTATCAGAGTCACGTTCGTCACCAGAAGTTGACGAAGTGGTATTCAGCCAGTGCGTGACCAGAAACCCCCAACTGCGAGGCTGTCTTCTGCCATGGGAAATATCATTCTTACATTCCAACGCCATTGTTAATAATACTATTCCTGATATCACTAATGTAATTCACCCGATTTTGTTCACCTCCCTGTAATCAAGTCATAATTCAGCAACCCATTTCGTTTCACTTGGAAACACAATTTTTAACAAATAAAAATAATTTATTTTAGCTAAGGGGGGCTTTAGTCACAGAACTTTTCGCGTTTCTACCTGCTTCCCCGATAAGACCGATGTTAAATTTCAAAATTCGTCCATCCTAAGATTATCCGAAATCATTGATTTATGGCTTATTTTAAAGAGCACAACAATTATCTAGCGATTTCAGTGAGCAAGTTTTGAAATTGCAAACAACTAAAAATACCCCCGTAGCAGCAAACCTGCATACTTAGCGAATTTCCAATGCATATTTATTTATCTTAATGCCACATAAAGCTACATACCAAGTTTCATCAATATACATTCATAAATAAACAATTTATGACATTTTAATTATTCTCCATAAGAATAACATGGCGGCTGAGTATGCAGGTTTGCTGAAGCAAGGAACACAAAAAAATGGGGTTTTATGCTTATATCAATATAACTCAACTAGGTGAAGTCACTTACCAAATTTCATTAGTTTATTTTCATAATTAAGGGAGATAACACGTTACTTATTCTCCATAAGGATAACATGGGGCTGAGTACGCAGGTTTGCTGCTATGGGAGCCTTTGTCAAAAAATTGTTTTTTTGAGGAAATATCAATGGTCCACAACCATATAAAGCCGTATACCAAGTTTCGTCAGTATATGTTCATAAATAAGCGAGATATACAATTTTTATTTTCCTCCATAAGAATAACATTAGACAACGTACTGTGTTTAGCACTTTCAATATCTCGGTAACCAATTGACGTAGAGAAATGATCAAAATACCAAATTGTGTGTTATTTTAAGCTGAATCCAATGGGGAAAAATAAAATCTGACTATTTCCAAAATTATATGTAAAAAATTCAAAAAACCCATTTTTGGGGTACAAAACCCCCCCAAAATACCCCTTCGGATAGAGTGATCTGGCTGGTTTTCGAACTTAAAGTCATAAATGTTGCTTTACACGTTTATACCAAATTTCATCAAAATCGGATAATTTTTACGAGAGTTATCGTGCTCACGGACACATATATATATATATACAGTTTCGAACGAATGGTATTTTTGGGGTCTGGGGACCTCAAAACGAAAAGTTATCATGGTCCCGGGCCTAGGTCTTACCATGCCAACTACGGTAATAGCTTCTTCCCTATAGGGGAAATTCGCTAAAACGCAAATATTCACAATTTTAAATTTTTTTGGTGATTATTAGCGAATTTCCCCTATAGGGAAGAAGCTATTACCGTAGTCTCAAGGTAATATTTAAGACCGAGACCATGATAACTTTTTGTTTTGAGCTCCCCAGATGCCAAAAATACCATTCGTTAGAATTTATATATATATATATATATATATATATATATATATATGTGTGTGTGTGCGTGTGCGTGTGTGTCCGTAAGCTCGATAACTCTCGTAAAAAAGGTACGATCTTAATAAAATTTATTACAAATGTGTAAAGTACCATTTATTTGAACGAGTTCGAAAACCAGACACATCACACAATCCGAAGGAGGGTTTTGGGGGAGTTTTGTACCCCAAAGATGGGGTTTTAGCGAATTTCCCCTATAGGGAATTAGCGAATTTCCCCTATAGGGAAGAAGCTATTACCGTAGTCGGCATGGTAAGACCTAGGCCCGGGACCATGATAACTTTTCGTTTTGAGGTCCCCAGACCCCAAAAACACCATTCGTTCGAAACTGTATATATATATATATATATATATATATATATATATATATATATGTGTCCGTGAGCACGATAACTCTCGTAAAAATTATCCGATTTTGATGAAATTTGGTATAAACGTGTAAAGCAACATTTATGACTTTAAGTTTGAAAACCAGCCAGATCGCTCTATCCGAAGGGGTATTTTGGGGGGGTTTTGTACCCCAAAAATGGGTTTTTCGAATTTTTTACATATAATTTTGGAAAAAGTCAAATTTTATTTTTTCCCATTGGATTCAGCTTAAAAAAATACACAATTTGGTATTTTGATCATTTCTCTACGTCAATTGGTTACCGAGATATTGAAAGTGCTAAACACAGTACGTTGTCTAATGTTATTCTTATGGAGAAAAATAAAAATTTTATATCTCGCTTATTTATGAACCTATACTGACGAAACTTGGTATACGGCTTTATCTGGTTGTGGACCATTGAAATTTGCTCAAAAAGACACTTTTTTACCCGAGGCTCCCATAGCAGCAAACCTGCGTACTCAGCCCCATGTTATTCTTATGGAGAATAAGTAACGTGTTATCTGCCTTCATTATGAAAATAAATTAATGAAATTTGGCCTGTGGCTTTACCTACATGAGTTATATTGATATTTGTATAAAACCCCATTTTTTGTGTTCCTTGCTTCAGCAAACCTGCATACTCAGCTGCCATGTTATTCTTATGGAGAATAATTAAAATGTCATAAATTGTTTATTTATGAATGTATATTGATGAAACTTGGTATGTGGCTTTATGTGGTATTAAGATACATATATATGCTTTGGAAATTCGCTGAGTACGCAGGTTTGCTGCTACGGGGGTATATATATATATATATATATATATATATATATATATATATATGTATATATATATATATATATATATGTGTCCGTGAGCACGATAACTCTCGTAAAAATTATCCGATTTTGACGAAATTTGGTATAAACATGTAAAGCAGCATTTATGACTTTAAGTTCGAAAACCAGACAGATCGACCTATCCGAAGGGGTATTTTGGGGGGGATTTGTACCCCAAAAATAGGTTTTTGGAATTTTTTACACTTAATTTTTGAAAAAGTCAAATTTTAGTTTTGACCATTCGATTCAGCTTAAAAAAACACACAATTTGGTATTCCGATCATTCCTCTACGTCAATTGGTTACCGAGATATTGAAAGTGCTAAACACAGTACGTTGTCTAATGTTATTCTTATGGAGGAAAAGAAAATTTTTTTATCTCGCTTATTTATGAACGTATACTGACGAAACTTGGTATACAGCTTCATCTCGTTGAGGTCTATTGATATTTGCTCCAAAAAATTGTTTTTGCATAATTCTCCCGTAGCAGCAAACCTGCGTACACAGGCCCCATGTTATTCTTATGGATAATAATTAAATGCTCTGTCTCTTTTAATTATGACCATAAATTAATAAAAACTGGTATACGACTTCACCTAGTTGAGTTCTATTGATATTAGCATAAAAACAAATTTTTTGTGTTCCTTGTTGCAGCAAACCTGCGTACTCAGCCCCAATGTTATTCTTATGGAGAATAATTAAAATTGTATATATCGCTTATTTGTGAATATATTTTTATGAAACTTGGTAAGTGGCTTTATGTAGTATTAAGACATTTATATCTCCATTGGAAATTCGCTGAGTATGCAGGTTTGCTGCGACGGGGGTATATATATATATATATATATATATATATATATATATATATGTGTGTCCGTGAGCACGATAACTCTCGTAAAAATTATCCGATTTTGATGAAATTTGGTATAAACGTGTAAAGCAACATTCATGACTTTAAGTTCGAAAACCAGCCAGATCGCTCTATCCGAAGGGGTATTTTAAGGGGGTTTTGTACCCCAAAAATGGGTTTTTTGAATTTTTTATATATAATTTTGGAAATAGTCAAATTTTAGTTTTTACCATTGGATTCAGCTTAAAAAGACACACAATTTGGTATTTTGATCATTTCTCTACGTCAATTGGTTACCGAGATACTGAAAGTGCTAAACACAGTACGTTGTCTAATGTTATTCTTATGGAGGAAAAGAAAAATTTTATATCTCGCTTATTTATGATCGTATACTGACGAAACTTGGTATACGGCTTCATCTGGTTGTGGACCATTGATATTTGCTCAAAAAACATTTTTTTGCCAAAGGCTCCCTTAGCAGCAAACCTGCGTACTCAGCCCCATGTTATTCTTATGGAGAATAAGTAACGTGTTATCTCCCTTAATTATGAAAATAAATTAATGAATTTTGGTATGTGGCTTTATCTAAATGAGTTATATTGATATTTGTATAAAACCCCATTTTTTGTGGTCCTTCCTTCAGCAAACCTGCATACTCAGCCGCCATGTTATTCTTATGGAGAATAATTAAAATGTCATAAATCGTTTATTTATGAGTGTATATTGATGAAACTTGGTATGTGGCTTTATGTGGTATTAAGATACATATATATGCATTGGAAATTCGCTGAGTACGCAGGTTTGCTGCTACGGGGGTATTTGGGGTTTTCACATGTATTTTTTGTGTAAATAAAATGTTAATTTATTTCATTGAATTTAACTTAAAAAATTTGTATTAGCGAATTTCCCCTATAGGGAAGAAGCTATTACCGTAGTCGGCATGGTAAGACCTAGGCCCGGGACCATGATAACTTTTCGTTTTGAGGTCCCCAGACCCCAAAAACACCATTCGTTCGAAACTGTATATATATATATGTCCGTGAGCACGATAACTCTCGTAGAAATTATCCGATTTTGATGAAATTTGGTATAAACGTGTAAAGCAACATTTATGACTTTAAGTTCGAAAACCAGCTAGATCGCTCTATCCGAAGGGGTATTTTTGGGGGGTTTTGTACCCCAAAAATGGGCTTTTTGAATTTTTTACATATAATTTTGAAAATAGTGAAATTTTATTTTTTCCCATTGGATTCAGCTTAAAAAAACACACAATTTGGTATTTTGATCATTTCTCTACGTCAATTGGTTACCGAGATATTGAAAATGCTAAACACAGTACGTTGTCTAATGTTATTCTTATGGAGGAAAATAAAAATTTTATATCTCGCTTATTTATGAACATATACTGACGAAACTTGGTATACGGCTTTATCTGGTTGTGGACCATTGATATTTCCTCAAAAAAACAATTTTTTGACAAAGGCTCCCGTAGCAGCAAACCTGCGTACGTATGTAGCTTTATGTGGCATTAAGATTAATATATATGCATTGGAAATTCGCTAAGTACGCAGGTTTGCTGCTACGGGGGTATTTTTATCATTTCTCTACGTTAATTTGTTACTGAGATATTGGAAGTACTAAGCACAGTTGTCTAATGCATCTCGTTGTCCTCATGTATCTCGCTTATTTATCAACATAAACTGACGAAACTTTGTGTATGACTTCATCTGGTAGTGGTTTGTTGTTTTTTGCACTACAACCAAATTTTTCCCATTTGGTTCGCGTAGAAGCAAACCTAGGTACTCGATCTTATGGAGAATTATTAAAATTGTATATATCGCTTATTTATGAATGTATATGGATGAAACTTAGTATGTGACTTCACTTACATGAGTTCTATTGATATTTGCATAAAAACCCATTATTTTGTGTTCCTTATTGCAGCAAACCTGCGTACTCATCTTCGATGTTATTTTATGGAGAATAATTAATATTTTGAATACCACTTATTTGTGAATATATTTCTTATGAATCCTGGTAAATGGCTTAATGTGTTATTAACACACACACACACACACACACACACACACACACACACACACACACACACACACACACACACATATATATATATATACTAGCTGGCCCGACAGACGTTGTCCTGTCCTAATGTCATTGAATTTGTTTTATGTCAAATACTCGTTCATTTTCAATATGAGCTCGTTCGCTTCGTTCACTCGCCTATCGAAAAAAGAAAACTAATAAAATAAAAAAGTTTACGTCCTATTCTCAGACCTACCGAATATACACACAAAATGTCATAAGAATCGGTCAAGTCGTTTCGGAGGAGTTTTGTTACAAACACTGTGACACGGGTATTTTATATATTAGATATATATTATATTCATTAGAAATTCGCTGAGTACGCAGGTTTGCTGCGACGGGGGTATTATTAGTAATATTGAAATTCTGCTTACTGAAATCACTAGCTATTGTTTAACCATACAATTTTCATCTCTAGCCATAAATCATCAAATTCCAGTAATCCTTTGTAGAGGGACGGTATTGGAAAGGCAAGATTGGTCTTATCGAAAAAGCAGGTAGAAGTAAAGGACTGGACCCTCCTTTAAACCTTTCTATCAATGGTATAAACAAATTATGTTTGTGAAAAAACAGTTAAACACATATTGACCATATTCCTGCTTTTTTGCTTATTGGACAAATAGATAGGCATTACGCTCAATCAGAGATATGTCAATATTTATATTTACCTGCTTTGTGTACAAATTATAAGATTAAAATAGTATATGTTTAAGAGTCAAACAATTTATATTTTCCTTTTTGTTTGTAAAATTGACAACTTCATTTCAGTCAAAATGCTCCCAAAGTAATCACACCGCATTTTTGTTCCTGGACTTTTCCCCCTAAAACTGTATGATGACGTATTCAAGGGACATTATACGTAACATTACAAAATTCTCAGGTTGTTTTTAATTTTAACATAAAACAAAGTTTAGTATTAGAAAAAATATGCAATAGTTAACCTTTTACAGGATTGCAAAGAAAACATCACAAACAGAATTTTCTCAACAAAATTTATTTAAATGTAAAATCATTAATTAATTGTATAAAATAAACCGAATAATTGGACAACGTAAGCATTTTAAAAACAAGATACAACAAACAGAAGGTGACTGCAAAGTACTAAGGGGAAGGGTAATTTCCGATAACCGGTGTTTTAAATATGTTTTTTTTAAAATTTTTAAAAAGGGTCTGCAAGACTGGGATTTTTATAATATTTTTTTAGATCGATAAATTTTATCGCTTAAGATTATACTCGTATTTTCACTTGTATTGAACAAAACACTTTTTGTAAACAATTAGTTTAATACAGATGTTTAAATGTTCCCCCGATCAATTCCTGGTATTACTGTAGTGAATAATTTTTAGTATCAGCACAGTACAGTGAATATCTAACCTACATCATGCAAAGTTAATAAGGGCTCAATTTAATTAAAGACTGCTCGACTTAATTTTCAATGAAAAGAATGCAAAATGAACAATTGTGGCTCTAGAGTGCACCCCTGTGGCACGCCTGTTGTGAATTGTGCAGTGTTGCACAGCGTTTCTCAGCCAAGCAATTCGTTAGTTTAGGCTCACGCGATCAGCTCGCCGTACAAAGACTGTTCCTGACCTGGGTGACTCATTGGAGCACAACATGCTATTGTTGGAACTGCACGCAGGAAACACCTACTTACAAGCAGTAAATCACACATATAGTTACTCCAGACTGAGTGCTGCTTACTTTGTTGTTGAAAGTTGTAGTTTTGTTAAGTTACATTTATATTTGTATTTTGGTCAAGTTTACTCCAAAAATCCTGTATATTAGTTTCATTTAAAAATGCTTGTAATTAATGTTCTATTTTGGGTTCTTTCTGGGGCATAAGCCATAATGTTTAACCTAATCAATGTACCTTCTTCAAAACGTTCATGCTTAAAAAACAAATAACATTTACTATTAATAGTTAACCACTCAAAGCAAGCATAGTTATGGTAAAGCAGCCTCTGCTTTTCCCATTACTCATTCTTATTGAACAAATTTTAAAATTTATTTTTGTAACCATGCAAAATCCACATTTTGATTTCACAAACCTGAAAACAAGTTAATCATCTTTACATTTTGTCAGAAATGTATTTCATAAACAAATTAACGAGTCAAAGAGAGTTAGTTAAAACAGCTAATTTTAATATGACAGTAATAAAACAACATCTGGATGTCACAAGATTAGTTTGCTATGTGTTCTAGACACCATCTTCTTCAAAACATTCTACTCGTTTCGTTACAAAATGTAAACATTTATAGCTATTTTAACCAAATTAATTGAATAACCGATGTAGAAAGGAATAAAGGGCTGCCTGGTTATTACCATAGTTTATTCCTTACTCGAAATCAAAGAGACTGAATATTTGCACGGTTCATTGGACCGGATCGGAAAATATTAATTATTCTTTGACAATCTCCAGGATGTTGGCAAACTCATTAAAATGTTTTTTTGTCGGGAGGCGCCGATGATTTAGAGGAAACTAACTCGGTTCTTTTGTTTCAGGAGGACGTCGTCTGAGAGTCATTAAGGTGGAGATGAGCGCAGCTTATTGAGAGACCCTTCAGCCGCCGTCGTTCGAGAGTTGTGAACTTTGTTCAATAAAAACAAACAGTGAGAGGAAAGTGTTTTCAAACGAGAATAGCTCCCTCATGGCTTCGGTTATAGATGTGGTAGAAAAGGCAGTTGTTCATATCACTGAGAAAAGTGGCTCTTAATCATTAACATGATAACCAGACTATTCTGTACAAATGCACCTGGTTCCTGATACTATCGAGATGATGGACAAAAATGAAAACATGAAATTTATCGATGAAGACTCCCCACAGCATTTTAATTATGTGTGGAAAAAGAAAAAGGCTTTGCAAAAATCCAAAGGTGAAATACAAGAGGAGAAAGATTTCAGACAGAGGTGTACTGAAAGCTTAAGAGAAGACGAAAGCAGTTTTGACGACACGATTTCTGAATCGAGGACTTATTTTGGTAAAGAAGGTAGTTCTAGTGGTGACGATGTTCCTGAAATAGGGAATGAAGATGATGAATTTATGTGTGCCGATTCATTGCTGAGTCCAAGAGCTCCTTTGGAAACTGGAGAAAAGGATGAGGAGTTTAGTCCTGACCCACTCGTAGATTTAGAGATAGTTGTAAGTGAAAGCGACCATGAACGAATCGCCTTAACGTCTGGACTGACCGTGAAAGACCAGGAAGACGTTGTTGTAAAACAAAAAGATATTAGAATAGAAGGAGAATCCATTATAAAGCACGTTGAGAACAGTAATACTCTAAAAGAAAAACACGACAGATTAACTGGCGACACCGAGCCACGGCGAAAAGTACGTTTCAAAGAAGATGTAAACCAGAAAAGAAAGTGTAGCAAAAACGAAGACGTGCCACAGTTGAGCGACGAAGGCTTGGCTATTGACGTGCTGTTTACAGACGACGTGACAATCCGAGTGTCATTCAAGGAGGGGAAAGTCAGTGTCGAAGAGAGTGTCGGCGAGGGGGAACGAGGCGACGGGAGCCAGAGCAATATCGACAAAAGTGAACGTATTGAAGAGGATTCAATATCACTGCAAAACGGAGGGATAAGCGAGGATACAAAGCGGCCGCTGACGGGGGAGGATAAACAGAAACATGGAGTATTCGAGAAAGAGGATTCGGTAGCGGAGAAAAATATCGGTTATGACTCTTCGTGCATCGACACTTCTTTTAGCTGCTCAAACACTGAATGTAATAAAGTCCCTGAGTTTGATGAGGTCGGTGTTTTGGAAAACCTTTTTACATTTCAAAAAGAAACTTTAGACTGCGAGGGGAAAGAAATCAGTGGTAAGGAAGAATCCGTAAATGTGCAAAGTGCATTAGCGGCGGTAGACAGGCGCGACAACGACAACACCAACAACCAAGACGACCGATCGATCCACGTAGAAATGCGGCAATCCAATTTACCGTTGTGTTTGGAAAATGTCGCCAATCCGATTGGAAACAAGCTAAATGTAATTCTGCCTGTGTTGACGGAAAACAGGATTGCCAATGAACTCACTAAATTGGAACACGAGCTTTGCGACTCGGAGAAATCTTCGTCGTCGAAAAACGATGTCAATATAACATCTTCAGTCGATTATGAAAAGACGGATCCTGACGAAGAATTAAGTAGTTCGGATTCTGATAGTACAGATGAAAATAAAACTAATTTAAACTGTAAATCAGATATCCTTGACAGTTTTAGAGATAACTATACACACCAAAATTACAATGCATTTAACAAGGACGATAAAGATTACACCAATATGTTTTATTTACACGATATTATAGAGGAAGAATCGTGTTCGGATATCGAAAACGAAGATTACACGAGTTGTGAAAGTACTGTTGAAGTAACAGGAGCCGTAAATGAAAAAGATGCAAACATTTTGTCAAATGATAGCAATTTGCAAAATTACAAGAATACAGTGGAAAGTGAAGATTCTTCTAATTCAGACAGCAGCCTCGAGAAGTGTGAAATCGAGTCATCGGAGAAGGAAATATTTAAACAGAAATCAAACCCCATCATAAACCTCTTAGAAATGCAGAAAAAAGAGGAAATTTACGAATCGAGTTTGGAAATACTGCAGGAATTCCGGAGCAATTTAATCCCCGGAATAACCTCGGCGTCAAACTGGATCAGTTGTTGCGATAGTGACGAGTTATCATTAGGTGTGGTTGGTGGTGAGGAGGAGGGAGAGGGGAGTGAGGAGGGGGGCCGTCAGGAGTGTGGGAGGTGGATAGCGCTATCGACCGTCGGCGCGGCGAGTCGGCCGTCCGTCGGCGCAGATATGCTCAGTACCTACCCGCCAGCCCCCAGTCAACATGCCTGGCAGTTCGCCGCCCCAGAGAGCGACAGCGACAGCGACTCCTTGCGAGGGGACTCTCTGGACACAGTGATACAAGTGAAACCCATCCTAGTGGATCGGGAGATCCAGGTAGACAGCGGGTGCAAGTGCTCCGAGGACCATGACGACGGGAGTGGAGGTGCTGATAGCAGCTGTGATAAGGAGGATGAGTCACCGGACCCGCGGGAGCCGCCGATATTGGGTGTAAACACTAGTGATAATAACGCCGTGAGTGGTGACGAGGTGTGCCGTGAGAGTTTAGGGGATACTGGTGAGGATTCGAACTGTGATACAAATATAGAAAGTAGTGATAACAATGTACCGATCACTGAAAGTGAAAACAAAGTGTATAACAATGCGGTCGAGGATAAGGAGTCGGAGGAGGAAGTAAAACTTGATGAGCAAGAGAGTGCCGAGTCACCTAAACCGAGTTTAAAAGATTTATTTCCTATAAAACGATCAACAAATGCGCTTGAAAATTTGCCTTTGATTTACCCTCACGCCCGTGGACTCAGTGTAACGAAACCGGTCAACAAGTTTGAAAATTTACTTTCCAAATACGCTGTAGAAAAAGAAAAGATTGAAAAAAGTTCAGAAAATGATAAAATCGCCAACCCCGAAACTATAACAGAGAGCGACAAAGATACCTTTGAATGTTCTGGAAGTAAACCTTCTTCAATCTTAGATGGAGATTTTTGTAGCCAGAGAGATTTAAAAACTGAAAACTTATTTCAATTCAATGTTAACGCTCACGAGGCTGTAACCAGTTTCAGCGAGGAGGTAAAAGACAGCTCCGAGGACGAAATGAAACAAAAGAAGAAACGCGAAGACAACAGAAACCAAGAAGAGGCGGTGGGTGCGTCGAATAGTGAACTATGCAACGGTTATCATAGAGGTGTGTTGAAATCCGCTTTGAAAAGAGGATCGACCAAGAAATCGAAAAAGAAACATCGTGTTCAGTTTGATGAATCTTTGAATAAGTTTTTCGACGCCGATTACGTGATTCTGATCCGAGAGGAGCCCGATGACTTCGAGGGCGACTATGAGTTTGGTGGGTGTGACTGTGGGGAGGACTTCTGTTACGACGAATGTTGTGACGAGGACGAGGACGAGGAGAGCTTCCAGGAGCCCCCGAGTCCCAAGTTCGACCTGTGCGCCGCTTTCGAGCCCCCCGTGGAATTCGTGGACCAAGTTACGCTCAGCCCCCCTGACGGATATAAGGATACCTCTCACTACTGCCCTCACCACCATCCGAGGCTGCCCCCGGGGAAGCGACGACCTGGTGAGAACAATAATATTTTCTTTAGTTATATGATTTAAATTATTGCATATAATATTTTAATTTCGGTGTAATAACACTTAGAAAATTGTATAACCGTGGTTATCTTCCATTGAATGGTGGCTTTTCAAATGACTTAAATTGCAATGCGTTAAACGTAACTAAACAAGAGCAATGAGTATAACGATGTTAGTTATAAAAACTAAGAAATTGGTACGGTTGAGAACAATGAAAGAATTAGAAACTGTTTGAACTATTATAAATTCAAACAAAAACCGGTAGGTTTTTTCGTTTTGTATTGCTGTGCTGTGTGTATACGCAGAGCTAATTTCTAGACATGTAATTCAAATCATTAGTTTGCTTTGCTATAAAATTGATAGGTTTCAGGAACGTTAATTACGAATAATGTAATCAATGAACAATTCATAAATTTATAGGGTGATAGTTAAATAACGCAATTCAAGGATGCAAACAACTTTTCACTACGACTGAGAAATACGTAGTTAATTTTGGTTTTACAATTTGTGAAACAGCCCGATTCAAATATTGTGGTTTTGACAAGTGTTAAACTTAAACTGACTTAATCTTAAACTGACAAAATATCGAGTAAAGGTTATCTCAGCTATGTGTTGTTATCAGTCAGTGCTGTGCTGTAGTTTATAGTTCAGAAGTCAAGTAATTCTTTACGCGTATTTGCAATCATTAACTCTGCTGACGTAAATGAATATTTTGTTCTATGATAATATCGTTATGCTTGGTAAATTACTAAACAATTTATAAAACATTTTATGTGGCTTTATAGTAAATATTATTTTAATTATTTTATATGGGTACTATACTGGAATATTATATAAATGAATCATAATTTATTAATTTATTTTGGATTAGAACATGTTAATTTGTACACCATGTAAATTTAAGTGAGTGGAACCAAATCGTTACAAAAATGTTAACTGTATTATATATTTTCTTAGATGGTAATCCAAGAATATATGTAGTAGTGTTGGACTATTAGAGGTGAAACTCAGATTCACCTTACTAACTCCTTCAAGAAGGCCAATAACTCATAATGAACTCTTCCTACGTTGTAATACAATTAAGTAAAACGCATGGTTATCCAGGTTAGCAAAAACAATAGCAATATAATCAAGATCAAATCGAAGCAAAAGAGATAATCGTAATGGGAGGAGATGGGCTTTCACATCTAGAGTGCTTCAAAATTACTTATTTTCCTGTGGTGGTTTGGGGGGGGGGTTGGCGATTGACCGTTTTAACATCTTCCCAAGCCCCGCAAGCTACCAGTTTGAATCAGAGGAACGAATATAATTAAAATTATTGGAAAAGAGAAGAATTGTTTCAAATAATTAATTAAGATACATAGACTCTTAAAGGTGAAGTCCCTTTTTGGTAGGCAAGCAAACGGTAAAATCACTTTTAAAGCCAAGTTTGTACTTATTGACTACTTAAAAAAAAAATAAAACAGCAAATGGAAGAATTAAAACTGTAGAAATTTTATCACAAGAAGGCGAACGAATCAAGCAAACCACAATTCCATTAATTGTGATTAAATAAATAAAAGTATATTTTTCTAGTGAAACCGAAGCTATCACAATAATTGGCAAGATAAATTATAATTCCTAAAGAAGGTTGGAAGGCAATTCAGCTCACGAGAGTCGAATCATGAGTTTACTCCAGAACATGTAGAGCGGCACTAACTCAGTCATAGGTTTGCGCGAATGTAGAACAAGGAAAGGCGCAATTAACACGGCATATTGCAGTTTGTAGCTGCGCAAATTAGTGCAAATTAAACGTTCCAGTTGGGCCTGAACAAAGGCTCGTGCGGGAACCCGCGGCTGCATCCGCAGATATGGCGGGGCTGCGTGCTGATGGTTGAATCTGGCCCTCAACATAAGTTTTACGATATTTTAAACCAACAAATATTAATTACACATAGCTTGAAGTAAGACAATTTAATTAACGCGCGGTAATGGTTTTTATTGTAATAACATAGGACAAAATTTTTGAATTTAATTTGCAGATGTAGAACTGCATGATTTTTTTATACAAAACAAATATTAAAAACGCATGAGTGTTCAGTACGATAAAAAAAAAAGTAATGTTGATCTTTGGTATTCTTACTTGTTGTAATTTGGCATCCGGTTGTTAAACATTTGTCTTTAAATCTAAGAGTCTTCGTTGTTTTTAAAGACATTGTTATTATTATTTTACAATATTAGTAACTTTAGTTCAGTTGTTGTTATTTTTTTATCTGGCTTACGCTGCGTTCTCCGATGTATAAACGCATCGGAGTTCGCAGCATTATGCCAAATAACAGAAGCTATTAACAATTCTTAAAGTGATACTTGCCACCCGATGATTCAAAATATTCTACTTTTCTTCTGTTTACATTTAAAATTACGTAGTCATTTGGTGTACACAATACAAACGTTTTGCTATTTAAATATCTAAAACAACCTCTAAATAGAGCACTATCAGTTCAGTGCCCCACATTTCCCTGTTGTATGTTGAACGCAAGTTTTACACAATGCAGTTCGTATTAGTAGACTAACAAATTATGTTCATATAGCTCTCCCCATGTTATTTTTAGCTTTTTGGTGAAACCGAACTCTGAAGAACTGTATTATTGAACTAAAATATATTTTAACTAAAACAAACTTTAAAATACTAGTATACAAAAATTTAACTCATGACGTGTTTATGTTGTCTACCCTTTTTTATTTTTATTTCCAGTATAACAAGGTTAACTTTGATCAGATTTGTATTTAATCCTAACACAATAAGTACAGCTGTTATCACTGCAAAAATCTTTTACTTAATATTTAGTTTCTGAATAAAATAATAATAATGAGCCGAGTATTCTCCTCGGGCCAAACAACAATCAACAGACGTTATCACGGGGTTGCCTCAGTTTGGAGTTTTCCATATCACCTTCTGCTTAGTAAACAAAGAATGCGACTTCGTTTCGCGGCCTCCACATTCTTCCGAGATAACACTCACCTTGCCTTTCCCGCTGTGCCATTTCTCGCTCTTGTAAGCTCACTTTGTACAACCTATACATCACGTTATATTATCATGTTGAAAATTATAAACAGCCATCCCACTGTGGTAGCTAGAGGTTGGTAAGTAGGTTTTTAGTTAATGTTGGTACAATAAATGAATAAATATTTACATAAACTGTCATCGTCATCATAAATATTTCTAAAAGTTGGAACAGACTGAAAGAACGTTTAGTCATGCCGATTTGATTAATTATTATTTCTTAATGAATGGTGTGTTTATCTCTGGTTTATCTAGACATACCATTGCCCGCCTAAACTGCTATTTCTTTCAGGGCATCGCCTCAACACCTTCAAAGTTACAATGTTAATCTATTGTAGAAAAATGGTTTTGATCAGATTATTTTGTATACAAATGTTCATTTTAACCAAGAGAGTTCAATAGGTTGCGTACAACTGCTATATTTGAAAATGTACTGCTTCATTAAAAATTGGTGTTACGTGGATTTGTTTGGAGTATTTCGACTCAATTCTTCAATTTTATGTAAATAACTGTAGGTAAAACACCTTCAGTAAAAGAAATTATTTTACTCCTTACCCGAATTTTTTTAATGCAACGACTAATGTTTAAAGTATACAAACCATGACCTAAATTACTGCCTTTAGGTAAACAAAATAAATGAATTAAATAATCTTTGGAATATTAAGGAACATTAGAAGTGAAAAGTTCAATAACAAGTGCAAAATTAATGATTTAACGGATATTTTACTGTCATTTATAAACTATGTTTTATTATTTGTTTTCAAAACTTGCATTCTGCAATTTACACCAGAAAAATCCCTAAATTTTTAAATGTGCCTTAAAATATTAAATTAAAGCCAATTGTATAATGTTGAATACAACTTAATAATTACAAGCATAAAAGTTTTGTTGTTGTTTTATAGTTTTTTTTATAACGCAACTTTAATACATCAAATCAGCTATTTAACCGGCTTGTTAAGAAGTTATCTTTTTACGTAAGTTTATTTAACTTTAGGTTGACACACACATTACAAATATAGATGTTCGATAAATTAAATGTAATCGATTTATAACAATTTAATTAAATATATGGTATTTTGGAGCAAGTGTGTATCTTTAAATATTCTTTGTTAACATAACTTTAATAATCATGGCTAGCTAACAGGTTTCGAACAACTAACCACAGCTAAGAATTCCACAAAGAGAATACGTGGTCAGAAGATCAAAGGATAGGCAAAACCTATGACTTGTAATGATGTTGATGTCGACGACCGCAGAGCCATCAAACTCGTTCTTGATAAACAAGGGTTCTAAACGTCTTTGACTTTGATAATTATCATTAACTCGTTAAGGCGTTTTACAGAAAGGTATAGACATGTGAATAAGAAAACTATAATGAAAATTTTACCAGGAAGGCACTGTTAAAAGGTTTTGAGAAGAACCTGATTTATAAAATAACGAAGTTTTCATCCACTTTCTCTGTTTGATTCTTTTAGGTACTAGGACCGTGGCATTATTTTTCGTTACCCTAAAATTGTTGGTATTTATTTATAACCCCCACTAGAGTTTTGTAAAAGATTTAGGGGAGATTAATGCTCTAATAGTCTGCGCTAACTCTTTCTTCAACTGAATTTAATAAAGTGGTTCCTGTAGTACTGTAGAAATGGATTGTTTTAGTTTCAGTATTATTTTATATAATAAATGTACTTGGTACTAATAGAGCCACTTCTAATTAGCCTAATTCAAGTTAGAATTTGTTTAATGTCAATTATGAGCAAACGAAGGTACAAGAAATGAATTTTGTATTCCTAATCTCCGCCTAAACCCCTTTTTTGATACAATAAAACTGCAGTGCTCTGTTCTATTTGTCTAATGAAATTAAACTGTTTAATTTAATGCATGTCATACACCATTTAATTGATTGGACTGAATTCGGGTTTCCTGTTTTCGCCAATTGCTCCACCGACCTAATAGTGCTTAGTTGTTTTGTGTGTAGTGCTGACAATATAAAACACTGATTTCACGATTTTGGCCCGTTTGACTTTGCAAGAGGGGAAAAACATATTTTAAGAAGTGCATAACAAAAAACAAAAACCTGTTGGTCTAGTTCTAGGATATTTCATAATTAATTGGTATTCGTCCTATACCGATAAAAGACTGTTATTAATTCAGAAAAATTTAAAAACGTTGAACAACAACTAAAGGAAGATGGTGGTTAAACGATCTAAAAAATATATTTTTGCTATACAAATCATAGAACTCTCCTTAGTTATATTCTTGACATGTTTGTTATAACATTTTTTTTCACTAAATTATTATGAAAACCAGCTTTGTACCAGGTTCATTATAAAAGTGGTCTTGGGTGTTTTACTACATACAACTTACAATTAATAATAGAATCAAGCGGTCATTTTGTATCATTCGGGTGTATCATCCTTGTTTCCTGTTCAAAATTGTGCCGGAAGTGATCAACAAATTGTTATTATTATAATTTCAAACATCAGTTTCAATTTATATTAATTTCTGCCACTATATACTATTAAGTAATCCCAATATATATCAAATCAAAAACAGGTTAAGAAATTATCAACTAAGCTAATAAAAAAATACAATCTCGTTGCAATCATTTAGATCATTTAGGTAAATTGAAAACACTTAAAATATGTTTCGCTCACTACAAATAGTATACAAAGTGTGGACAGGTAGGAAGTTTATATCCTCCTACCCTGCCATTGAGGTATAACAGGGAACCAACCACCTGAGGAGGATCCTGCCCACTGAGACGCGACCCAAACTTGCCCCGGCAGTTCCTGGGCGGCCAAGCGTGGTTCCCCGCCACCCTACCGCGCATCCTGTGCCACCAGGGAAATACCACCACGAACAAACACCTCTGAGCTATGTGCAAGGCCGAATAATAGGCATTATGTAAGGAACCGCAAACCATATAAATTTGTTGATCAAAAACATAAAGAAGAAGAAAAAAATAATTGTAAGAGAACATTGAAAATAAATGTATACCTGTACCTTTCAAATCAACACTTAATAAGGAGATTACAAAAATACTCAAAAAATGAAGCTACAAAACACAAAACAATGTATTTAACCTTATTAGTAAAAAATAATCAAATCTGGCAAAACCACAACAATATAAAATGACCAAGCGGGCATAACGGGTAAAGCTTTTACATCGGGCAAACAGGGAGACCTTCTGGATCTAGATTCCGTGACAATGTACAAGCTATAGTAAGTAACTATGCGACTACGACGAAATAAATTTGTGCGGAGTATATACTTAGCCATAATCATAATTAGAAAAGTATAAAGGAAAATCTACCCAAAGAGGATTCTAAATATATAAAGAGTGTCCCGTATAAACTTCAAGAGGTTATTCCAAAAGTAAAAAAAATAATTAATTTGAACATTGGCCTATCTCGTTCAGTTTTCCATCTATTTGTCTGTATGTGATTTTTATAAAAAGTTTCATATCTTAGAAGTTACTAAAGATAAAATCATGAAACTTGCTGTGAATCGTGGTCTTCATAGTTTACATGTTCCTTAAAAATTTACTTTTTAAACAACATTCCTTTTCAAAATGGCGGTCATTTAAACATTTATGGTTTTTGATATATTTAGCTTTAAACATTTAAAATTACCGCCATTTTAATACCCCGTAGCAGCAAACCTGCGTACTTAGCGAATTTACAATGCATATATATGTATCTTAATACTACATAAAGCCACATACAAGTTGCATCAATATAAATTTATAAATAAATTATTTATGACATTTTAATTATTCTCCATAAGAATAAAATGGGGGCTGAGTATGCAAGGTTCGCGGGAACACACAAAAGGGATTTTATACAAATATTAATATAACTCAACTAGGTAGAGCCACATACCAAGTTTTATTAATTTATTTTCATAGTTAACAGAGATAACATTTTACTTATTCTCCATAAGAATAACATGGGGTTCAGTATGTAGGTTTGCTGCTGCGGAAACTATCAGCAAAAAAATAGTTTTTTGTGTATATATCAATAGAACTTAATAATATGAAGCAATGTACCAAGTTTCGTCAGGTTAAGTTAATAAATAAGCGAGATATACAATTTGTCTTATTCTCAATAAGAATAACATTGGACAATGTACTGTGTTTAGCACTTTGAAAATCTCTGCATCGGTTGGGCGTAGAATCACAATTTAAACACCAAAATGATTGTTTTGTGGAACTGAACAGATTGGTAAAAGCAAATGTTAAGTTTACATTAAAATAAACTGAGGAAAAGCCAAAAACCTTTTACCCATAAGATTAACATGGGAGATTTTATGAGCAGGTTTTTTTGGGTTTTCTCCGCAACCTAGGTTAATAATTCAAAATACTAAATTATTTGTTTTTTAAGCTCTATAACATGGTTAAAACCAAAATTAAGTTTTTTAAAAATTGTTGGGTGAAAAATGCAAAAACTGATTTTCGAAAAATTTAAAAACCCCATAAACCCCCCTTCCCATGGTCCGATTTTTCTGGTTTTCGAACTCAAAGTCATGAATGTCATTTTACACATTTGAGCCAAATTTCATCAAAATCGGATGTTTTTTATTCAAGTTATCGTGTTAACGGACACATATATAGATATATATATACATATATATAAATTTGAACGAATAGTGTTTTTGGCATCTGGGGACCTCAAAACAAAAAGTTATCATGGTATCGGGCTTAAGTCTTACCATGAGACCTACGGTAACAGCTTCTTCCCTATAGGGGAAATTCGCTTAAATTTGACTAACTAAAATTTAATATGTAAAAAACTCAAAAAAACCTTTTTTGGGGTATAAAACCCCCCCCAAATTACCCCTTTGGATGGAGCGATCTGGCTGGTTTTCGAACTTAAAGTCATAAATGTTGCTTTACATGTTTGTACCAAATTTCATCAAATTCGGAGCATTTTTACGAGTTATCGCACCCACGGACACATATATATATATATATTTATACCGTATATCTTAGAACAAACACACCACCCATGTGTTTGGCATCTGGGGACCTCAAAACGAAAAGTTATCATGGTCCCGGGCCTAAGTCTTACCATGCCGACTACGGTAATAGCTTCTTCCCTATAGGGGAAATTCGCTAAAAAGGAATGTTGAAGAAAAATTTAATTTTTAAAGAATATGTAAACTAACAAGAACAAGATTCATATTAAGTTTCATGATTTTATCTTAAGTAACTTCTGAGATATTAAGCTTTTTGTAAAAATCATATACAAACAGATAGACGGAAAAGGGAGCGAGATAGACCATAAGTTCATATGACATTTTTTGTTTGTTTTGGCCTTTGGAATAACATCCTGAAGTTTGGCTGCCTACATAAGGGACACCCGTATTCTGAACACCCACTTAAAACTAAATTAACCTTATTTTTCAAATAGTAAGACTAATTCAACCAAATTAAGGCCAGAATTACTTCAAATTATATTGATTCTAACACCATCAACTGTCTAAAATGACTTAGGTTTAAACATTTCGCTAAAAATATTTGTTTTTTAAAAGGGTACTTAGATACTTATTTACTACATATATATAACATATAACAAGTGCAATTTTGATCTCTATCAATATTGATATAACACTGCTTTCGATACCAACACACGCGTTCGCAATTTAAGGATGCTATGCATGAGTTGTGAATGGATTATGTCTGTCACTGACTATCACAACTGGTTGTGTGTTACTGACTAAGACATACTCTTCTTGGCCAGGATCATTAACCGATGACTGATGACAGTTGATCAACCTACAGTATAACTCTATCGTAAACCAATGAATGTTTTAACTCACGACAGTGGACTATGACAATCCTAATGGTTAATCCTTAGTTAGTTAACGATGGATTTTAATTCGTAAAATTCTAAAATATGTTATTGATTCTATATAAGTGTATGTATAATTCCAAAAGTAAAAAGCCCTTCTTGAACAGACTACAGTATTTTAGAAGAAGGACAGGATTCCATTTTTAAACTATGTTACTAATCTAAAGTGAGACAAACTTTTGTGAAAAATTGGTAATAATTTTAACAAGTACTTTCTTACAAAAAACAAGGGTCTTCTTTACCATTAAATAACAATAAATGTAATTTTGTAAGTTAAGGCGCTACACTAAAACTAATTTGTTCGTCTCCGGACTTTCCTTTTAATGAAAAAACTTCCTTAATATCACAATGGTTGTCAACGTCTTCGGCCAACGTTAAAAATTTGTAGAAGCTGCCAGAAGAATGGTAGGAGCTTCTGAGATTGGTAATTTAATTAAAATCACAGTCTGGCTTATTTTTCAACTTCAACGCTGGCCCTTTTTGTAATATTAGCAATAAAACATTCTTTTTTTTGTAATTATCAATATTTAATTTATTACTTTGAACACTATTGCTTCAAGAATACCCCAATGCTTTTGATACTTTTTCCTTTAGAACATGAAATTCTTTTCTCCCAAATTTGTGATCTATTAAACTTATTATGACATACTAGGCTATTAGGCGTTTAACGTTTCTAAGATAGCCTATTCATTTATTTACATTACTATTTCTTACCGAGGAGATTGCTGTCGCCCAAGCTGTTAATTTTTATATGAAAGGGGTATTGTCTAGATGGCTTTATTTTTTACTACTATATCAAACTATCTCTCCTTCGAATCTTTTTGCTAACTGAGAGTAGCTGAACCTGCATGCTAAGTTTTAACTTTATTAAGCATGATGATGTTATGAAGTTTCAAGTGTTTGTCCAGAATACCCTACATATTTAGTTTAAAATACTGTATTTACAATATTCAGCATGGATAAATACATGCAGCTGACTGATAGACTAACATCATATAACATCATAGAATAAATTATTCTGTGCTAGCATGGCGGAACATCATAACATCATAGAATAAATTATTCTGTACTAGCATGGCGGAACATCATAACATCATAGAATAAATTATTCTGTACTAGCATGGCGGAACATCATAACATCATAGAATAAATTATTCTGTACTAGCATGGCGGAACATCATAACATCATAGAATAAATTATTCTGTGCTAGCATGGCGGAACATCATAACATCATAGAATAAATTATTCTGTGCTAGCATGGCGGAACATCATAACATCATAGAATAAATTATTCTGTGCTAGCATGGCGGAACATCATAACATCATAGAATAAATTATTCTGTGCTAGCATGGCGGAACATCATAACATCATAGAATAAATTATTCTGTGCTAGCATGGCGGAACATCATAACATCATAGAATAAATTATGCTAAAAAAAAACCGAAGCAATTCCGAAGTAAAAACCGCTGAAATTCCTAAGCAACAAGAAATTAATTACAATATATTTTCAGAACCCCCGCAAATGTTTAATAAACACAGATTAGGAACAGGCAGGGTTTCAATTATCCCGGCCTCAGTTTTAATGAGAGCTCTCTTTTGATCCCATGCTGAAGCTGCTCCACCTGAAAACCTGTCTGGAAATCTATGTTTTAATTAAAATAACAGCCTACCGCTGCTGGCACCAGCCAAGCTGAAACCACCGCCACCCTAATCTATTTAAAATGCAATTACACACATTTTAAATAAATTTAAGATCTATTTGCAAAGTTTTCGTATTGTTTACATAATTGTAGAGGACGAATAATAAAACAATTTTAGGTTTCTGAGGTTAGGATAAGGCTGTAAAAACCGTTGTCTCATCCAGCAACTCAGTAATTACCATGCAGACATACACAATTTACACAATTCAAAGCTGGCAATCAAGTGACTGTCCTAGCCCAATAAACACAATTTTTTACAGATTAGATAGGAACGACAGTTTTCTTTGCTCGTTTGCCCATGAGGCTGCAAGTTCCGACAAATATCCAATATTTCCAAATACGTTTGTCAGGCGACATCCACACATACGTATTATACGTAGCTGGGAAAAGCGGTGTTTGATTTTTAACATTAGTGTTTAAGGATTAGTTCAGTACCAAGGTTAACTTGTTTATGTGGAAATCGTATTATTGGTTGTCTGTAGTTACTGTAAAATACTTTTATAACATTTTTTTATTTATTTGAGTTTCATTGTGGAACACCAAACAGAATATATCTATTATTTGTTACTATCCAAAAATGGGCTGGTAGGGATAGATTAGAGGGTTTGAAATGCATTGTGAAATCAACAATAAATTTATGGTCTACAACTGAAATAGTTTGTGTGGTAAAATAAATAACTGTGAGGACTCACAATCGTATACTGTTATAATTTCGAGTTATGCTTTTCGGGTTTCCTCTTAGGCATTTGAATCGGAATTTACCTCTTTTAAAAGCAAAGAAGATTTAATGACTGGTTTGTGTATGTACATTAGCGCAGGTACACGAAAGACTAGCGTAGAATATTCAGCGTATTCGCCGGGTCATTAATAATTCTTGAATGGCGCAAAAGTTGTTTTAGTTTCAGTACCTTTCATTCAAACATCCCCTCACAGGCTCGTTAATTACACATTGATAACTATTCATTAGGTGTCAGTACAATGGACAACTCTCGGCCTCCCTACATTCAGTCGTTTTTGTTATTGATGAATACGAGCGTAACCATTAATGTCTTCGATATTGATTCGTTTGTTTAACCCCTTAACACAGTATGCATTTCACTATTATAAATCATACTAATATTATAAATGTGACAGTATAGATGTTTGTGCGTAACTCTGAAGTTCCATCACGTGAATACTACTGGACCGATTGAGCTGACATTTTGCAAAGAGGTACTTGATAGTCCTGATATATAGGCATTTAAAGTTGTGAAAATCCTATAGGGCTATGTCCCACGGGGGTTCATAGTTACCATGTATTCTATGGACATTCATTTTTGTTTGAGCTGATGAAAATACAAACAGCTGATCTTTATTCGTAGTAGTTCCACAAGTTAATCACAGAATGCAGCACACTAAACTATCATAGTTTTTATAAATAATTCTTGGGGCGAAGCCTGCGGGTAACAGCTAGTTTATACTATATACTGGAGACGTAGGCATCAGAATATACGAAATTTAGATCGTATGATTACTAGTTTTCCAGTCGTTTTCGGTTAGTCCTTTAAGTTACCCGAGCGCATCGTCACTCGATCAAATTTAAACACCAGAAGTAATTAAATAACATTTATTAAACTATTTAAAATTAATTAACCAGAATTATCCAATATACATTCAATTATAAACATGAGCAGTTTGAGGAATAAGTTTAGTAACATTAGTATGATCTTATTACAAATTAACTTCCTCGTAAACAATCGTAATTAACTTCCTCGTAATTTGATCTGCTTGCTCACCACCCTGCATATTTTGGCAAGTCGCTATACAACTGTCACTATGTAGTCAAACTATTCATTGTATATTTGCAACTGTACATTGAGATTCTAAACACCTAAATAAATCTTACACAATGGGAATGGTCAGAAGCATGAGAAAGAATTATAATCCTCTCATAATCGTTATAAAACGCGTGGGAAGTTCCCACGTCATTATCGCTGGCACCATCGCCCTTATGTCTCTTAATTGTCGAGAACCACAGGGATTGTTATTCTTGGAAACAAAAAAAACAAAAAACAATGTATTTATCTGTTTGACCAAACATTGATTAAAATTAATCGCGAAGACAAGACTAAAGCAATTATGGTAAAGTCGCTAAAGCTGAAGTAATTAGCGAAGTTAAAAGGATTTAAGTTCTTACACAAAGAGCCAGAGGAAAGAGGGATAAATACAACAAACTCTTAATGCGACAAGAGGGCCTTTGATGCTGATGGAAACCTCAATTTGTATTGTTTCTGGTGTTTGGTAAAACCACAAATAGAGATTTACTGAAAAGCGTATTTAATAAGCTAAGATTAACTTAAGTGTAAACATTATTTGTTTCTTTGGGTACGAGATAATGGCCTTAAACTCATTCGACCAACATAATTTATTTTTGGAGGAGAGAAAGGAAAACGCATTTACGCACACGAGTCAGTCTTTAGTTCGACTCGTTTGTCTGACCCGCGTAGCATACCCACTAAAATCCTGTACTCTTTGGGACCTTAACTTATAGCTATATGCCATAAGTTGGCCCATAGCCCATAGGGTTCGTACACTTTTCAGCCTTATAATCATCTAATGACCACAACTCGGCCTAGGTCAACCTTTTTTATGCGGAGGATATCCTGTTCTTCCAACCTTGGCGTCTTAAGTTTTCTTACATCTTTGTATTTATTATTAAGAGTCGGCCTACTGCAAATACTTTTCAAATTTATACAGTATACTGACGTTAGATTTGACGTTTGAGATGACTCCATTGTCATTAGGTATGTACAGATAGTTTTGAACTATTATTAACTATGGCTCAGTAAAAAATCAAATACAACTGAAATACTCTAATATTCAACCTTCTGGCAAACAATGTAGGTTGATTCGTAATAAAGAATATATATATATATATTCCACTATTCACTGAATTTTAATCGTTATTCTCAAAATCGGTACTGATTTAATAAGTAATGCATTTTTATTATTCAGTTTTATATGCGGCACGAGATGAATTCATGTGTATGTTTTCAACGGCAAAACCTAAATGGCAGTGCAGAATAAAGGACGTTTCTCAATGTTATAACGTTAAATTACCATTACAAAAAGACCAAACTCTTGATGTTCCTCTCGGCGGAAAAATATTTTGGCAGAGTGGTTCGTTGCCTTAAAATGGCATATCTCACAAATATAAGTTTTTCCTCCTTTTTATCGTGGTGCTTTATTTTGTACGGTTGTACTACGGATTTATGTCTACAGCTAATACGGGTGGTAATTATTTCGTAAATAAATTACGGAATATTGGTAGTTTAACAGTTAAATAATTGCAAACAACTTAACAATTAAATATTTTGGTGTGCAGTATGACAAGCGGACTGTGGAAAAAGTATTCGAAGTTGTAATTATCAAGCCCTTGCCTTCTTCCAAGTTTTTAGATTTAAATGCGTAAACAAATATCGTTATATACGTTTATAAATCTGAGCGAATATATTTTTAAACTATTCCTAGGCATTTAACATTTAAATTTCCTTTCCCCCACTGCCCCTACGACCGTGGGCGGCCGCCAACTGACAGCCGGCACACTCCAGACTCCAGACGACTACGCACTATTGTACCGTCTCTGTCTATCACGCCCTCTCTCTCGCACACCTCAAGGTAACTCACTATCTTCACTTCAGGAGTAAACCGGTCACGCCCCCTCAGAAGCCGCTGAGTAGGTGTTAAGTGTTCTGCTACTTTAGTAAAAGTCTAAACACGGATTGGGTAACCCAGTTGCGAAATCCATGCACTTAGTTTCCCTTCGGTTTAATTAGAGTTTTCACAACAATAAGTATTCGTGGTGATCCTTTACAGTATAATAATCCTACAGTATTATTTCTCTTAACCATACTAATGAAAAAATTCGTTTTAAAAATAAAAATGTATGATATTTAACATGGTTGATTAATTTATCTTGAATGGTAAAATAGATTTTTACTGCCTTTTATCTGATAATGTTATATCACATCTCATGGCTTTTAGTCTAGGGAATCCATACAAAAAAAGCTCTTATAGCTTTAGAGTGCCCATTTTCAGTTTATATTTACCAGTATCTAATATCTCATCCCTTCAGAGAGCTATCCGTTTTAATTTTCTAGTAACGAGGATCCACTATATCTCATCGATTCAGAGTTATCCATTTTCATGTTCTAGGAACGAGGATCCACTATATCTCATAGATTCAGAGAGCTACCCATTTTCATTTTCTAGTTACGAGGGTCTCCTATATTTTATTGTTTCAGAGAGCTATCAATTTTTGTTTTCTAGGGTACGTGGGCCTACTAAATAATTTAATTAAATCGACGATTCACTTTTGGATGGTATTTAAAGACTAATAAGAAGAAATATGAGTGTATAATGAGTGAGATGCCTTGTGACGCTTTTTAAATGAAAAAAGGACCAACTTATTCCTTAGATGATTGAATAAATGTTGGCCTCGAGACCAATGGCAGCTAGAACCAGTTTCATGCCTTAAAATTTCGATTTTACTTAGGATGAACCTGGCAAACCTCAGATTGGGAACGATACGCAACCAACTAGCCTGGAGGTTGAATTGTGTTACGAACCATTATGTTGCGGTGATATCAATTTGCTAAATGTAATCAGTGATTGTATATGGTATTTCGACCCGTTACACTCCAACATTTTAGTAGATTCCGTCAAGTTAAAACCAACCAATCTACGTATGATAAACATATTTTACTGTAACAACTTTGAATTTATTAATTTCTCATAACATACCATTAGTTATGACGATTTGAGACTTCCCTCGACATATTATGATCTGAGAATAAGGTTAGGGGATGAAGAAATTTACCGAACTCCAATTTTTAAGTGAATATTGACTTGTGCTGACTAAAACTTGACTTCCTCTTCCATATGAAAATTGATGAACTACGTCGATTTGTTTATATTGTTTTCATATGTTCCAAAACACGTTACTTGAAAATAATGCATCATTTGTACAAACAATACTTTAATGTTGTTTATTATTTATCTACGATTTGTGTGATAAGTTACTGGTAAATGAGTGCAATGGCAGCGTTCCATCTATACTCTCCTGCAGAATAAATAAACATGTTGGCAACGTTGCCTCTAGATTTGCCAACTTTCCAGTGTACGATTTATGAATTTAATCAACATTTATTTTACAGTCATATATTATCAAGTATGAATGATATGTAAACGTGCAAGCTTGTATTTTTAATTTTTAATTCTTCCCTGAAAAATAAACATGACTGTAATTGTAACACTAAATTATTATACTTGTATTTGTTATTATTACATTTTATTTAGTAATTGTCTAATAATTTAGTAACATAAGTTTTCGAAAATTCTGCTGCATGCAGGTTTGCAATAACAGAGACAGTCAATCACGTGCTGTTTATATTGACTTGCTAGTCCATTTTGATGACATATATCCCAGTACAAGTCGCAATATGAAATACATATTTACTTTTAACATGTGGGTTAAATACTCCGGCTTCACAGAGACATCGTTAATTTTTTATTTGAATTAAATTTGTATTTAATCAATGACTATTATAATTTTATACATTTCTTTAAAAATTAAATAAATTAACAGTGAGTTAAATTTGGAAACAAGATCAACCGTAAATTATATAAATAGTGAATTTAAAGCCTCGGTTATGTTAGCTACAAATGCGTAATTATTTACTTGAAAATTTCAATAGCATGAATAAGTAAACAATCATTTAATTTTTAGCAATGATGAATTTATATAAGTTATCGATTGGACGTGTATAAAGGCAGTGTATGTAGTAATAAGCTAAAATCTTCTCTGAGGGGGTTTGGTAAAGGACTGAGTTATTTTGAAATATTAAGTACAATCAAGGCATTAAGTTGAAAGGCATTTATTATATTTCAATCTTATTGTGTGTTAAATTTATCTTAAAGTATATTTAGTCTCTGAGAATTTTAGCGAATATTTGTGTTTGTTTAAGGGCAATGTCATACCGTGGCCGTCCGAAATCTTTCACTTGGTATAGCCGCTGGTCATAACAAGCCTAACTGACCTTGAATAATTAAGATCTAACTACGAAGGCCTCACGATCATATGCGGTAGGACAAACTGTAATGCCTCTTTCGGCAAACTAAAATAATTTGGAAAATTCATCAGATTGTGAAGTGATGAATTCTTTAAACAGATTCTAGTCATGTTAATACTGTTAAAATTAATATTAATTTATAAAACTAATGACAGTGAAACAATAATTAGACTGTAAACCCATTACAAGTTTATCAATATTACATTAGGACAATATACTTTTTATATACCGTTTCGTATTTATAAAAAGACTTCGACATTTTTGTGATAAAGCTACCGGCGAAACTAATATGTCTACAATAGTTGTTATGTGTTATTCGAAAGCCCTTGTCGAGTAAATGCCTCTTTTGGGTTTTCAGAGACATCCATCGTCAGGGCTCCGCCCCATGGGCTTTCAAAGTTCCAATGTTAATCTTATGAAAGAATATAAAGCAACTGAATATTAAACAGCTATTAATACTAACATGAGTATTAGAGAATCAAAATTAGTGGTTTAAAATTATCATATAGAATGGCATCACTAGATAAAATAATATGACCATATATGTATGAGCTGGGTTATCCCAAAAGAAAATTATTCGGTCGAATTCGAGCAACTGGATACGCTTGACAATATGAACGATAAGAAACAAAGAAAATAAATTAAAACTTACCGTAAAGGTTTTGTTATTGCACTTACCGGCAGTGCCAACAATGCTGAGACAGTAGCAAAACAAATGAAGGAAGTAAAAATGTGTATCTGCTAACACATATTCACTTTGCAGGAACGAAAAATAGTATTCGTTATTCAGCCGTTCTTTGGATTCTGAGGAGCCGGATAACAAGTCTTTGGATGTGTTTGACAGGCAATTTAAGATCAAGGCAAGAGATTTCTCGACATTGAATCCAGAAGGTTGAATAGACGTCAAGTGCGAGGCGTATCACTCGCGCTGTGATTTCTGTATCAAACGTAAATCGAGTAAACAGTTAGGGTGGCGTTGAAGAGATTATATTAATAGCTATCTATACCTTAATAGTTCAAATATATTCATACACTATTTTGTGGTTAAAACTTGTTGTATATTTGCTTTCTACAAGCTCCAACAATATAGCATTATTATTACCTTCAAAATATTATGCAGACTAATTGAATAAAGTCTTTAATTTGCGTATTGTTAACATAGTGAATGCTCTATTTATCAAAGCAACCGCTGTAACTTAAAACCCACAATTACCCTTACTTTAGGAGAAGGGGGATGAAGGTAAAGGCACGTGGGACCATTAAATCTGAACCCCCCACCCCATTGCAGCCGCCTCCACCAACCAGGGGGTTATTTAAGCTGACAGTCCGCTCAGATTACCTTGTCTGAAATATTTTATACTACCGTTTCGTAAATAAACGTGTTACATGGAAATATTAGATAAAACTAAAATAAATTTATTTTAGTTATCTTCACCATCTAGATATAAACTATTAAAGCATTTTTAAGTAACACTGCGAACTTTGAAAAAAGTTACGTCGTGTTAAATTTATATTGGCATTAAATGAATACTTCGTGTTAAAATAAATAAAGTAGCAAATAGCAACTGCGTATCGACGTTTCCATTATGGTTGCGCTTAATGCTACGGCAGTTTAATGGCGTTTTAGAATTCAATACTCCAAATATCAACAATCGCAACAAGTTTAAATTAATTAACAGCAAGTTAAAAAATAAATAAATTTTCTACGGTGTTTACCCTAAACCAATATTATAAACAATTATAAATTCGTACCGAAATGGTAAATTCTACAATATCTGGATTGGTGTTAAGAATGCAAAATCTACAAACACTACTCGGCGTAAATTGGACTTAGTCCAAACATTCTCTCCAGTTTGCACAGTGTACACGCAATCGCGGTAGGTTTAAATACCACCAGTCACAGTCCCGTGTCGCAAGCTGTCACTCATTTCCTGTCAATCCAAGTGTTTCAACTTGCGTACTTTCCGTCGGCTGCGTCAACCAGATTGCTCACTTGCTGGACGATTACAGAACTACGCCTGGGTTGATAAGCCCGGGAATTACTGTAGTTTCACTGCTGGAAACGCGTAGAAACAAATCAATATGATTAAAATTTGGACTTTGGATTAAAAGTACTGTATGACGTTTTTGTGTTAGACTATCTCATATTTATAATTTATCTGTGGACATAGGCGAGAGATTTCAAAGTGTTTACCTATACACATCGTTGACACGAATGTGAATGTAAAACTTCAAAGTATGCTATAATTATACAAACAAACTGTATGTCATAAATAGGAGTAAACTAATGATTATTTCTTTTTATTTTGCGGAATTTAAATTTAAAACTGTCTAAACCAGGAAGAATATGAATGAACAAACATCAGATGGATAGATAAATTTACAATCTGGAAGGTTCTCAAGCTTTATTCAAATGACGAAGGCGTTTTGAACCATAACAACAGTTTCAGAACACTGACTGCAGACAGAAGTGATACAACATACTTAAAACATTTGGTTAAATGTTGAGTATTGTTTTTTACAAACATTTTAACATTTATTAGGTTTACTCTATTATTTCAAAAGTGTCGACTTAAAAACACACAAAGTCTTTGCGCTAAAACATTATTTTACGAGTTAATTGCTTAGTAATTCAATAAGGAAAGTGTTCCAAACAAAACGTGTTCCTGTCCAAGAAACCAGGTAAACAATTTAATTTCTTACAGCAGAAAAACCTCCTTTTAATTATCAGCTTTTGAAATTTTAACCTTATAAAATATATTTTTCATTATTAAAGTAAAACATGTATACACTTTTGCAAACCACTGCAGCTCACAGAACTAACTCGACATTGAAATGAGATTTACGAGAATTCAAAATGCAAATGAATCGTATTCTTTTACGTATGTCATATAATGAACGCTCCGGTGATGTTGTCCATAAATTACTTTTGATCGATGAGCTTTATACGTCTCATGATAGACTGAGCGACGAAATAACGTAACATATTGACAAGGTCTTGGACAGGTTATTTCAATATCAGAGACGACATGGCGGATGTCGATAGTTATCGATAGCTTGTCAGTTGCTAACGTCAATCACCACTGATACGTTCTCCTTTATATTATAGTTCTAGAAATATTTAAATAAATGTTGTTAATGTCGCTGTGACAGGTACCAATAAAATATAGTGAGAATTAGATAATGCAGCGATATTTTTAAGAACCATCTTTACCAGATTTTATAATTTATTCGGGTTTTATAAACAAAAGTGTAATTTAAAAGCTGCTGATTGGCAAAGATTGTATAATCATACCAGTCTATGATTTAGGCTGTAAAACTAATCAATACAAGTATCATGGTATATCCATAACTGTGTAACATATCAGTTAATCGGAGTTAACGTGTGTTAAATTTATACGGGTACCCATAAGAAAAAATAATTCCTGTGAATGTTAAACGAGTTCGCACGCAGCACGCTGACGTGAGGGAAGTGAATTTCCGCATTGGAACCTTTAAAAAATCTAATAAAGGGTTTAAAATAACACTGGTAACATTTTTTGTACAATTTAAAATTTTTATTTTTTGGCTGTTCTGATGCTCCTGGTTATAGGTACTTAAATTCACTATTAGATTTGCAATGTTGTACATTATAAGGTTAGGAGGAGGTATAGTCAGGTTAAAAGTTGGTATAGGGCTATTGGGGTGATAAAACTACATCAATACATGAAAAACAGCCTTTTCCATTGTAAAATCACCATAAGACAACGTACTGTGTTAATACAATTAACATTTTCTTTAATAACTCGGTAAATATGTGTGATAGAATGACGAGAGAGGGCTTAAAAGTATTGCCTCACTAATTCCCATCTTTTTATATGCACTAATATTACATGCGGGGCTTTTCTGACCCTAATCCCCAAAAAAAGGGGTTTAGAGTTTTCCGATTGTTTTTTCCAACGAACTTGTCCAACTGATTATAGAAAGGAACGTCCCTACCAAATTTTAAGTAAATCGGACAAAAAATGCGACCGCTAGAATGCACACACACACACACACACACACACACATATATATATATATATATATTTATATATATTTATATATAATTTTGAACGACCCCCAAAATGTGTTCAAGGGGTCACGTTAGGAACTTCTATGGTGGTATCGGGCTTAAGTTTCACCGTGCGGGTCATGCTAATAGTTCACTTTCCATAGGAAATTCACAAAAAAAATAACAGTGCGTCTGTACAAATTTTATTTTTGTCACACTGCTTTAAAAACAGCTGTTTTCAACACGTGTTGAGATGCTAAAGTTGTTCTTTTTCCAACTAGGATAAAAATTATCATTTTGATGCTTTTTGTCGTCCTAGGACTAAAAACATCATTAGATGGCACTTTTCGGTGGAGGTCATCAGCTGTTAATATGAACTGAACGAATTATTCAAATTGTCAACAATGGAAACTTGTGTAACAGCTGATTGTTTAGAGTAGAAATTAGATCAATGTGGAAGAAAACTAATTGTAAAAAAGTAAACAAAATAGTTTACTTTTTGAGAAATTGTTATATTAATATTGTTTGCAGTGTGACGAAAAATATAGTTCATCACTAGGATCATAAGTGGCTTTTCGATCCTTGCTCATTTTTCAGCCTCGGCTGTTAAACTTGAGCTCAGATCGAAAAGCGTCAGTTAGGGTCCTAATGATGAAATAAATATACATTTCTTTCCTCTCTTCTTACCCTTACCCTAATTCATTTTAAACTTACTAAATCCAATGAAGGTGGGTTTGGAGTTGTATCAGGAGATTTGTATAGGCTGTTAAGCACATCAGCTGTCTATTGCATAAACATCTGATTGCTCCCGAGGGGCCTAGTAGTTAGGATACGATCATCTGTTTGCAGGTTGCCACATCAAACATGGAGGTAATCTCCTCACGTATTTACACCTGATTTGTATCCTCTACGTTGTGTCAACATTCAACACATAGATTCCGTTTTATTATTACAGTTTTTTCTTTCGTTTTTTTTAGATAACATCATCTTTGTTATTGAAAAACCATTAAACAGCAATATCTTAAGTTGGATACACAGTCAGCCATTTAAGTTAGTATTTAATTAGTTTGTATTTTAAACCTAATTGACTGAATCTCAGTCACTTTACCAGTTTAAAAAACAAGTATGTGAATACAGTCATTAGTACTTAATACCATTAAGAACTAAATTAAAACCTTTTGCCGTGAATTTTTAATTCGAATTTACAGTGATAATAATATTTGTAACTAGATCCTTTAGTGATCCTTTCATGTTATTTTATGTCAGTTTCATTATTAGAACTAGTTTTTCCTACGTATAAATCATTCTGGGCTGTAATCCTGATTAGTTCCAATTTACCTAAACGTCTGTATATCCGCATCTGCTGTTGCGCCATTGATAGTTCAAATATTTAAGTGGTACTGTAACTTTATTGATTATATTCTAAATAAATACAAGTTTAAACCAGATTTTGAAGTCTTTCGCTGAAAAAATGATAACCACAAATTGTATGAACTGTTGCTTACTTGATTATAAAAATATTTACTTTGGCTTCTCTTTTGTACGGATTGCATTAATGTTGTACAAAGCCCGTAGACGGGTACAGTAATAGCTGTAAATTTAAAGCTATGTAGTTTTAGGATGATTTTAAAATATGACATAAATATTTTAGTGTATAAGGCATCACTACTTGGTATTGGTTGAAGACACGATACTGTACATGAGACAATGTCTTGAGACAATGTCAGTTTCATCCCCCCCTTCTCCACGAGGTACAACAATACCGCGTTGTCAAGGGAAACATGCGCTTAATCAATGTTTTATCACAGATATCATTGTTAAACTTTGCAGAGTTTGATTTTTATCTACACAGTTATCAAATACCAAAATTCAACTAACTTTCCAACTAAGTTTCTGAAAACTAATTTCGTACCTTTAACTTCGTTCTGGCATTGTTAAGGAACGGAAACTGTGATTTACGTTCTGATACTGAAGAACGTATTTAGCTCATTGGCTTCAAGTATATTACTTGTATATAACTTTGTTTATGTCTAAATGCATGAGACTTTAACGGTTAGATCACATTATTCTGGTCTACAATATATTAGCTAGAACCATCATCAGTTACAATATTTCACATGGGAGTTAGAAACCCCCTTCAGCTATAACTCCACTTAACAATTATTTAAAATAGAGATATCTGATTAAGCGAGGGGAACTTATATACGTGTTACGAACAATAACTGCAGCATGTTATAACAAGTTTAAAACATCCAAAATACAACGTTAATTACAACTCCTGTGCTGGTGACTTAAATAATTTCAAGTTATAAATTTTCCGATCTTTTTCAATCCATAAATAACTATAAGAATTAGAAAAATATAGATGTGTATACATTTTTGTCACTCTACTTTCTAATCTAATCATCTGTTAATCCAATATATATAAATGAACGTATGAGTCATAGCAATTACCAATAATTTCCACTTATATAAACACAAGTAATGAACATTCAAGGACCGTAATGACGGAACTAATGAGATGTCATTGTAATGGCTGCCATTTTGCCACGATAGTGTAATAAACTCGATTTATCTCACGAATCCAATCAAAATATAAATCATGGCTGGTTTGTGACCCGCATAGTATCATCATTGTTTTGTAAATAATTTCATTACCACTTAAATTAGGAAACATTTTTTGTTTTCAATAGTCTTGTCTGTATATGTTATATGTATCAAATAACAACAGCACATGTTTAGGTATAAAAAATATGAATTGATTTAATTTGTTAATAAAATTTAATACAAATATTTACTTTAATAAAAGTGCAAGGGGTGTATGAAATTACATTTTGTGATAAGAAATTTCTAAAAAGAGTATTATTTATCAAAACAATCTTCATCGAAGATAAAATATGGTCTAAACAAAAAAATTTGACTTAATATACCGTTGAAATATCTTGTATGTCAGTATTTACTAGGTGGGACCATTGGAGGCGCCCTTATTCTGGCTTTACTTAAACTCATAAATGCCAGCATTATTTATGTTTAAATCCTTTTGTGAAGGAGTGAATAGAAATTTATTATTTTCCAATATCAAATCAATTCACAGACTGCATCTGTTCAGTTGTCATCGGGTTCCCGTCGTAGTGTTTAAGAAGTGCATTATACAGATTTGGCTTATAACACTTATTTGTAGTTTACGATACTAAATTTTACTCAATTTGAAGAGAAAATAGTTGATAACTATAAATTGTTCTACTAATTTTAGTCCGCTAAAG
Organism: Allygus modestus; assembly: GCA_963675035.1. NCBI lineage: Eukaryota > Metazoa > Arthropoda > Insecta > Hemiptera > Cicadellidae > Allygus > Allygus modestus. The sequence goes on along the minus strand of OY776116.1, from coordinate 72,172,728 downwards.
TCTGTCTATAGAATCATTGTCAGTGCATTAGTAGTCTTCGTCATTAAATGATGGCATATTTGCCTGAAACCATTTCCCATTTTTCATCTCGCTCTTCACTTTATTGTCTCTCCTTACGAATTCTAGTGCTAATGCTTCAACTACATTTCTACCGAATTACTAAAATGTACGTGGATCTTTTTACCTGTGATTTATAATTATTACAAGAAACTGACATTTCGTTTACCCGCACTTGACATCAGCGCTGTTGTTTACTCTGAGGCCAAGGGACGAAACTAAATATATGGGATATCACTACTTAAAGGGTTATGTATATATTATAGATTGTGTCAATTAATACCGCAATAATTGCAACATATGAGACAAAATATTATCTTCTTCTTCGGGTCAGCCTAAATCGACTTCAGTAATTGCAATATATGCGATGCACCGTTGAAAGATACTATAATTTTCTCCAAGTCAGCTGATTCCCTTTGTCTGTTCTTAGATACACAATATACGTGTTTTAATCAGCTGGTTAGGGAAACTTAAAATAGTGATTTAATAGGTTTTTAAAAGTTCCTTTTTTTGTGTTATAAATTAAATTATTTTAAAAATTTTAGTAAAACAGTTCAGTGGAAACCTCAAATGAACTAATCAAAGAGGTGCAAAGTTGAGATTTTACCCCATGTTAAATTGACAAGAAAACAGTTAATCTAAATTTTTAAATATTTATCGACCAGATAACAACATTTAAGGTAAAAAATAGGGGTTATTTCCTTTCATTTGACACCACCCGCGTGTAAATCGGTCTAGTGGAAGTCTCACACGAACATCCAGAAGATTTTTAATTTTGCGTTTTGATACGTAGGATAATAAATTTACTTATAAAATTGTCATCTATCAAGCAGTACTACAATCTCCCGAGTGCAACAGCGTGAGGTCGTACATGGCCAGTGGTGTCTAGGCCATGAACATTGAACATGGCCGGACATCTAGTCTCAGAGTGCGAGGCAATAAACATTGAACATGGTCGGACATACAGTCGCAGAGTGCGTAATGGACAAGTGATGTCCGGCGGAGACTGGACAAAGCAAAGACTTGCGCCTGATTCATTATTTATTCTACTTTTAAAAGCTTTTACCTCTTGACATCGATGCTCCGGAAAGTGATTTCAATACAGATTAAATTCAATGATTATTCTGAGCCTTTCTGCGCATTATTTATGTCGAATAGGTTCTTCAAAATTGGTTTTAATGTAAAATACAAATGTATATATGGATTAAGCTGTTATAACCTTTACACTTTCTTTACTGTGCTCCTAAGTATAATAAGTAATGTATTATCTACATTTTAATTAAATGGACATATAAAATCACTAAATGGTGGCAACAACCACTCTAGTCTCTCTAAAACTTCTCTCATTGCTCTTGTATTAAACTTCTAAAAAATTAATATTTTGCTCTCTTATAAAGTTGTATGTAAGTGACAAAATTACTTGTCAATTAATACTCCGGCTATAAGCTCATAGACAATAATTTGAACAACAACATTTGTTATGTAGATTAACGGAAAATTTCAGACAATCTAATATGTTGGTTAAATTTCCAAATTAAGATATACTAGCGATTTGGCCCAGTGGTCTAAATTCGACCAAAAATCCATCTACGAATATTGGACGTTAGCGTGAATTACTGTATTTTATATAAAAATCTAATTATAAATATTTATTCTTCACGACAACATATTGGACGGTTATAGAAAACGTACCGGGGAGAACGAGCCATGTTACGTGGTATTTGATTAGTTTTGTGGGTTAAAAACCTCAATAGGTAAATTTTGTATAGCTATTTAATTTACAAGAAATGTTCGAATGTCTTTCTCGATGTTAGTTAATGAAACTAATTAATTATCTCTATAATTGATTAGTCTGTGGACTAGTCCTGTAGAGTGGTTTTACACCAAGGGCATTAGGAGCAGATTTGATTCGCTCAATTGCGCATATTAGAGTCACTCCTGATGTGATTTTAACTCTCAAGGGTACTCTTAAGGAAGGTAGTATTTTTATGAACATGTATTTAATTAATTTGGATATGTCCACTTTATATACATTATTCAGTTAATGGTTATAGTCACTGTTTTCTATAAATTATTTTGATTATTTTTACCATTTGTAAGAGTTTTTTTGCTAGTTCACTGGTTTATTTATTCACAGCTGTTGTGATCCTTTGGTTTTGATTTGAAACACGATAAGCCCAACGTTAAAATTCCAATTTTCAAATGAGATTCTTAACAAAATGTGAAATTTACCGGTGTTGACGTTTTTAATAATTGATTTAAGAGGCCCAAAACCCCCTAATCCCAAAGTTTTAACAACATCATTCCATTGGATTACGAGAAAAATTTTGCAAACAAACAAACCAACATGTCAACAAACCAATAACATTGCTCGTTTTGAGTATAGAATAATAAAATACATACCGATTTCCTATTTTATCTTAGTGAGTTATGACTCAACCTTTTACTTTAATCATATCGCTGTAATTGACATTCAAGTATTCCTTTTTTACACTATGCCTGAAACGTATTTTCTTGATGTTGTTCTAGCATTTGCTACTTGCTATATCAAAAATGTGTGGTGTAAAGTGTACAATTCATTTGATTACTGGTACTCCATAAGATTTACATTTAAACTGTTAAAGACCTGTGGCACGTAGCCCTGAGGACCGATGTAAATTATATCTGCAAATCTACACGACAACACATTTCTATTGACATTCGTGAATTTCTCCTACGACGCACTCACGCCGAGAAATAAGCATAATTTTTTTTGCTTGCTTATTTATATAAAGATTGTATTGTTGAACAACGTTTTTTCCAGTACTCAGTTTAGTAAATGCTAGGAGAACAATCTGCAAATAGTTGGACATTGCATCACCTTTTCTCCTACAAAATTACTCAGGTTAGATTGTTTGTTCTCACAGTTGATTTCTTACAAGGAAAAGAAAGCAGACGAAACATAACAACAATTTCGCACCACAAAACAAAATGATCGGTAGAAAGTGGAACGAACGGGCGGTATTTGCGGCGTGGAACTGTGGCATTGGCGGACCGCACTCTCTACTGATTGCTGATTGCCGATTGATTGACTGATTGATCAGCGGCGGGAGGTCACGGTGTGTGGTTGGAGACAAGGAACGGAAGACGACATGACACCGGAACTGCGGTAGTGAACCGCGCTATCAGAACCGTGTGTGAGCTCCCGCACATCCGAGCCGCCGAGCCGCCGTGCCTCGTCGTGTGTGGTGACAAAGGGAACAATGGAAGGGTTGATGACGGTCGCTAATGAGAATAACATTGATAAAAACACGGTTGTAATTTTAGCATTTATAATTATACATGTGTGATCATATGTGCTTAAGAGTTTATAATGAATTAGTGGTTTTAATGTCAATTGACGTTGTAATTTCATAGTACTGTATTTTTTAATTCATAAATATAGGTTTTGTTTCAACTAACAAATTGTATTGTGCACTTCAGTTCATTCATGTGCTGATAGGACTTTCTATTCAAAGTAGATCTGCAACAGAATCTATGGTATCCTTATTTACTGAGAGATGATAATTGGACTCTGTTATTGACACAGTTTATGCAAAACGGAAAGAGCGTTTCTTAAAAAATAAGTGGAGAATTCCAACATTTTTGGCCCCTTGCTGCCCAAACCAATGTGTGATAAACTATAATCCAAATTTTAAAATTACTCGGTAGTATCATCGAGCTTCATGGAAAAACATTTAACTGTGTGATAACTGTTTCTACAATTTACAATTTTCAACTTTAACGGGATGAGGTGTCTTGGTATTCTGAACGAATTATATGTTGGCGCAAGGAGGCGCAGACCCATTTCGGGATTAAGCTCCCTTCATGTGTTATTCATGCGTTCACTGCCGTCGCACACGCTCCTGAGTCCACTTCAATCCAGACTTCAGGATTTCAACTAAATTAAAAATGTACAGTTTTCAGAGGTTATTGTTGTGTATTTTATCATTATTGTTTACCATGGTTGAATTTCAATTTGACATAAAATCGTAGCAAAAAATGCCTTGCCCAACCTCCATGTGGCGTATTACTATCTACCATCAAAGTTGTTTGTGAATTATTTAATCTCAAAAAAGTGTATTTGATTGATATATGTTATTTAACTGAACATCCAAAAAATGGATAAATTTTACTCAATGAATATTTTACCCTTCTACCGTAAATGTATTTGCCGCTTTTGTTTATGAATTCACATTGCAATTGAATCAAAAGAATTACTACCACACAATAACTTGTGCAGTCAACGAACCAATTTAATCGAGGTTATCTGTGTTGTGGAAACGTCATAAGGATAATGAGAATTTAAACCATCGGCAGTAATTGTGTACCGATGACATGATTTTAGTTAGTGTACGTTATGTTTTTACTTTTAAGTTATATGTAAATAATATTCCGAAATTTAATAGTATTAATGTGAAGCTATTGCTTGAATGTTCCCTTAAATAGTCCGCAATCAGTTATGAGAATTAAGAATAAGTTTACATCTTCATTTGCAAAGCCATCAAAGCTAGCAATTTATTTAACTAATGAAATAAATTAAACAATAAACATTAACAACAGATAAAGAACGAGGTGTGAATAACTGAAAAGTGTGTGTATGATTTTATGCAGACTGTAAACTTTTGCGTTACAATTTACCTAATAAATGGTGAAAGAACCCTAACAGAATATTCCGATATAGTGACAATTAGCACTTTATTTTTAAGAGACTGCTTCACTGTAAGCTACTGGAAGCCATGATGAAGTCTAAAACCTTAAGACCAATGATAAGTCACATAAAGTGTTTGCTTTTCGCCCGAATGCCCAAGAAATTTGGCTTCAGTTTAAAACGGAAGCAAATGGCTGAGTTTAAAACTGAAATAGCAATCAATCATTGAGCAAGTTGAGTTTTTGATTTTTTTTTAAGTTTAAAGATTGTATATCACTTTTCACTTCGCAGCTTAAACGAACAAAAATTACCTTTTAAATTTTAAGATTAATTAAACATTATAACAAGCTAGAGCAGTGGTTCCTAACCATTTTTGCATGGCATAACCCGCAATCGGTTATGAAAATACTTAACCGACTTTTTATCCTCAGTAACAAAACTAGCTAAAAGGCATTGTTACCTCAAAAAATATCAAGCTTGATCAGCATAGTTAGATTTTAATAGAACCTGATGGTACATGTTATTGCGTGTTAGAAAAAGTAGTTTATCATCCTTAGTCAATAAAGGGAGAGTTGAGCTTAGATAATTATTTTCAAAATCAGAGCAATCAGAAAGGGGGAAAGGGTGCAATGGTGCTATCAAACTGAAAAACCATTAAACATTATGTAATGTTATGTTGGCGTATACATCGATGGTCAAAACTTTAAATCGTATGTAAAATATATTAAAAAAATGGAAACATTGCATAAAACCGAGGTGAAGGGCTGTCACCAACTTAATGAATATACAAATTTAAAATAATGTCTATTTTACAGGTGAGTTTTAAGTGAACCCCCCCCTACTTTTTTCTATATTTCTTCAGATATCGATCGACTCCGGACCACCCTCGATCATTGTTGACCAACTTATATTTAATTTTGACTTAGTTAATATTTTTGGCCGCCATCTTGGATGCGCCATATTGGATTCAACTATTTATTTTTAAATGCAAAGGTGGGGTTGTGACCCGTCATATAGAAGTATTTTTCTACGGTAATCACAATACCACAATACAATTTTGAAAATCATTATTCGTTCTCAAGATATTGGCAAATTTAATTAATTAATTTTGGGGAGAGTTTTAAAGGCCCCAACCCTAAAACAAGCCCATATTCTCATCATTACATCAAATAATAACCATGGGCTGTTACCAATCATTGTAGAGTGGCATTTGCTTTATTTAAAAACAAATTAAAATTTTTGGCCTCCATCTTGGATCCGCCATTTTGGAATAAGAACATTTTTTTAATATAAAGGTAGGGTTGGGACCCATCATTTCCAACTGTTTTTCCACGCTGAAATCAATGCCGCAATATGTTTTCAAATATCACCTTTCGTTTTCATGATACTGTCACTTTTTGAAATGTTAAACAGAAATCTTTCAATCACAAAGATCAATCTTTCGGTCACAACCCCACCTTTACTTAAAAATAAATATTTAAATCCAACATGGCGGCCAAAAATATGAACTAGGTCAAAATGAAGTATAAGTTGGTCAACAATGATTGGGGGTGGGTCTGGAGTCGATATCTGAAGAAATGTAAAAACAATTAGGGATGACTCATTTAAAACTCACCCTGTATAGGTGAACGCAAGCCGGCAGGTTTGTAGGTCGTGCCTATGGGTCGTCGTGTCGTTTTTTTCGTGCAGTATTCGTATTATTGCTAACTTCGAGACCCACCTAGAATCCTTCCACGAAATAGTTAGTCGCGGTCGCGACCCCGGTGGTCTTCTACTTTTTTTCTTTATATAGGATCTCTCAACCTTCATTATAACTCTAAACCATACATTGTAAAATAATCGGATGAGTATGAAATTGCCGTCGCTATCAGTCTAAGCTCCAGGATAGCTTCCAGTGATGAAGTCTCTCCAGCAACTGCTTGGTGCCCGAGGGACGGCAGACGGCAGACAGTCGAGGATATACTGTACTGCAAGCCTCTCGTGCACACGTCGACCAACACGCGTTACCTGCTGGCGTCACTTCATGGGAACTTGGCTCTTGCTCAACCGACCGCAGCCCTGGGTTCCCATAATTACGGATAACTGCTTGTCTAGTCCAGTGTTGGCACGTTAACTTTTTCGTTAGGAAAATCATGGACATGTAACTTCAGCTAGGGTCAATATATCGTAATGGACTGACAACAGACCCTCCTTAATTCCTTTGGGTAGAAAAGTTGTCTCTTTTAGGCGTACTTTAAGTTATATAAGATTATTTTAATATATTGAGGTCTAGGTCCTTCAATAGAATGTTGATACAAACCCCGCATATGTTGCTACAGTTAAATAAAACTATTATTTCTTTATATAAATAAATGAGTAATATTTACTCAGTATCGCTTCAGGTCAAAATTATACGGGAGGCATTGTGTCAATGAGAGTATCACTACCACCCCTCATCCCCGGTCGTCTCTCTGTGGCTAACAAACAGTGTTAATACCGTGGCTAACATACAGTGTTAATACCGTGGCTGTTTAGATTAATTTTTAATTTAATTAATATTTCATTAACTATTATCATCACACAACGAACAATTGTCGCCGTATTCAGTGATCTTACTGTTCGATATATCGAAGAAAACATAGTTTACACAACCTTTAGGAGAGAGATAAGGTTTATTTGATTTGGAAACCCAAATGAATGGGAGATTTATCTGTTTTCGAGCCTGGATTGGCTGACTTTCTAACAGTCACATTTTTTTTTCTTCGCGCTCTAGCCAATAACGGGGCGACCACGCGCTTATTGTTATCGCTCCATTGTCACATTGTGTTTATAATTTTCTTCCTACTCCAAAGGCCAAGGACAAATTGCTTGGTTACTTACGCCTTCGACTTCCTTATCAGAATGCCCCCCCTCCCCCCCACACTAAGCATATATCTTGACAGAGCAACGAGTGTATAAACAATCTAATTTTAATGATAACCACAATTGTAAATCAATAACCATATTATTTCAATCATTTACATTCCAATTACGGACTTCATTTGGTTTTAATTACAAACCTCTTATTACCGTAAATTGAAAATGTTATCCTCTTTAATTAATTAGTCCGAACAAACCAACAGATTTATATTGAACGTGTAACTAATCATTTTAAACAATAATTGTGTTTATTTTTGTTTAGCACACCGCTGAGTGTAAATTTGTCATTGTTTATATAAATACATTTTACGATGACGTTGGAACTAAAATAATTTGTATCTTCAGCGTCTAAGTTTAGGTTTATACTTTTACCATAACAATCCCGGTACCACTGGAAGAGCCAAGGAGAGCGGAAACTTTGGTTTGTTCGGTGTCCTATGAAACTAACAAACTTTTAAGACTAATAAATATTTTCAGGGCCCACGATTCGGGAATAAAAAATACAAATATGTGACATGACTTAAGTATGATTTACTGATTTTGGCACTTGCTAACATTAATTTCTATAACTTAAATAATTTAAAGATATTATTTGTTAGACTAGGTGCTCATTCAAACCACGTTAAGTAATTATACAACAGTCCATTCTGTTCAGAAAAAATACCCCCGTCGCAGCAAACCTGCGTACTCAGCGAATTTCCAATGAATATATATGTTTCTCACTACCACTTAAAGGCACTTACCAAGTTTTATAAAAATAAATTAATAACTAAATGATCTATAGCATTTTATTTATTCTCCATAAGAATAACATAGGACTGAGTATGCAGGTTTGCTGCAACAAGGAGCACAAAATATGTGTTTTTATGCAATTATCAATTTAACTCAACCAGGTGAAGCTACATACTAAGTTTTATTAATTTATGTTAATAATTAAGGGAGATATAAAACTTTACTTATTCTCCATAAGAATAACATTAGGGCTGAGTATGCAGGTTAGCTGCTACGGGGACAATCAACAAAATATTTGTTTTTTGTTCAAATATCAATATACCAGTACAACATGAAGCCACATACCAAGTTTCATCAATATACATTCATAAATAATCGAGATATCAAATTTTATTTATTCTCCATAAGGATAACATTGGACAACGTACTGTGTTTAGTACTTTGAATATCTCTGCAACGGTTGGACGTAGAATCACAATTTAAACACCAAAATGATTGTTTTGTGGAGCTGAAGTGATTGGTAAAAGCAAATGTGAAGTTTAAAGTAAAACTAACTGAGGAAAAGCCAAAAACCTTTTTCCCATAAGATTAACATGGGAGATTTTATGAGCATGTTTTTTTGGATTTTTTCCGCAACCACTTAACCTAGGTTAATAATTCAAAATACCATATTATTTGTTTTTTTAAGCTCTATAACATGGTTAAAACCAAAATTAACTGTTTCAAAAATTTTAGGGTGAAAAATGCAAAAAACTGATTTTTGGAAAATTTAAAACCCCCATAAACCCCCCTTCCCATAGTCCGATTTTTCTGGTTTTCGAACTTAAAGTCATAAATGTCACTTTACACATTTGAGCCAAATTTCATCAAAATCGGACGTTTTTTACTCAAGTTATCGCATTCACGGACACATATATAGATATATATATATATATATAGATATATATATATATATAGATATATATATATATATAGATATATATATACATATATATAAATTTGAACGAATAGTGTTTAGTCATCTTGGGACCTTAAAAAAAAAATTTGTCATGGTCTCGGGCTTAAGTCTTACCATGAGACCTACGGTAATAGCTTCTTCCCTATAGGGGAAATTCGCTAAAACAGATTTGTTCTTTTATCGACTTGGCTTTAAAAAAATAATCATAAATAAATAAAATGACCAACATTGCAACAATGCAGGTCAGTTAATGAAGGATGAAGTATAGGAAAACGGGTGACAACTTATGATCTTCTATTGATCTTAAACAGTGGCTTTTGGTTTGCGTAAAATTGGTTGCGTTTTTAAGGAATCACCCGGTACATCTTTAAATAATCACTCGACCAAATAAGCTCCATAACGTACAAGTGCACCCCTGAATAGCCAAAAAATGGATAAATTTTACTCAATGAATATTTTACCCTTCTACCTTAAATGTATTTGCCGCTTTTGTTTATGAATTCACATACAAAACAAAAAAGAAGCTTGGTTTGCTTTTGTTTAATTGTCAATTATACATCTTTAATAGGTTGTTTTATAAAAAAGGATTTACAGACATTTTAGTTTTATAAATTATGTTACATTTAAACATAACGTATATTAAGTTATGGTTATTGTACGATAGGTATACTTAAGTTGATCTGGCGGATTTTCTATTTGATTACATTCACACCTATAATGATTTTTTAAGTATACTCACTCGTATTTCGTAAAATAAACAAATTAATTAATTTTTAAATGTATTTTATACATACAAACACATTTTTAACAATAAATAAATGTTACGTTTAGTTTTAATGCGTTGTAATTATGAAGATGTTCTAACGGGAATTGATCTACCCTACTTTAGTTTTAGTTGTTGGTTTTTACCACATATCATTTACTTTTCAGACTTAACAGACTGGGAGGAAGGTCTTGCTACATACTCAACAGAGACAAAAGCCGCAAAGGCTCGCTTAAGAGGTGTTAAGGGCCGCCTTTTACGACTGTATTAGGCATTAGGCCCTCTTACGCCAGTCTCCTTTGTATCTACTCTTGATGTGTCCTTTTACGTGAACTTCTTTTTATTGATAGTAAATCTATTTAAAAACACTCAATGTGGCCTAAAACTTAATCTTTAGTATTACTACTATTATAGTATTATTTTATCCTTTTCAACCGATTTCATTAGTTGACTAGCTGTTACCCGCGGCTTTCGCACGCAAAAAAATTAAAACCCATTTGAAATACTAGCGACCATCGTTCCCGGTTTCACCCGGGAATACGACAGTTGTGTGTGCTGCATTCTGTGGTTGACCCGTGGAACTACTACGCAACATAATCAGCTGATAGAATTTTCATCAGCTCAAACCAAAGTGAATGTCCATAAGAATAACACAAGGTTGGAACTTTGTAGCCCCACGGGGCATAGCCCTATGGGAATTTATTAAAACCCCTTCTTAGTATGATATAAGAGGAGTCTACATGCAAAATTTCGTGCTTCTAGGTGCAATGGTTTGGCCTGGGCGTTAATCGGAATTTCGTATTTATAGATATAGATTAGCCTGACCAGCACTATACAATTTTGTCTTCATGTTTTTCCCATATGACTTCCTTTGCAGTAAGTGACAAACATTTCAACTACAGCTGGTAATTTTATAAATGGTATCCTCCCATAAGATTTGCATTGGGTCTTACAGAGCCCGTGGGTGGAGCCCTAATGATGGATGTAGACATTATCAGATCTATTTGTTAAGGTGATATATAACCTATGATCATGCAAAATTCTAGCTTATTTGGTCTAGTAGTTCTCGTGTGATTGAACTCCAAATATCCGTACATCCAAACATATATCCAAACTTTCACATTTATAATATTAGAAGGATTCACACAACACGATCATGAAAAAACAACATATGGGCTTAAATATTATTGATTGATTAATATTATTCATGTGTTCATTTACGTTATAAAAAATGTAAAACATTGCTAACAAAATATTTTTTGTTTATTCGTTAATCATGTCTATTATTATATTAGATTATATTAGTTTATATTAAATAAATTTACCGATAAACAAAAATAAATTTTTCTAATTAGTCTTTAATACAAACTTGTATTCCTAAAATAGCCTATGCAATATACTTAGTGTCAGCAGTAGTTGGGAGCCGTTATTATATTGCTGTCAGCTCTGATTCTGTCAAAGCAACTTTGACGCCCTCCCCCCCTCGTTCAAGCCCGCGCATTCAAAAGCCCCGAGTCATTTTAATCACAACTGTGACCCACATTTTGTTTTCATCTCACTCAGCGTCTCTCTGTCCAATTCGGATGCAGCAATGTATTTCTTTTGACGTTTACTCTTCATTAAAAACATATTTATTAGATGTATAACGAAAACACTGATGAAAAGTTTGCAAATATTGATTGTTGAAAACATCTTTTATTTGCTTATTTATATCGTGTTTAGATGACACTGTTATATTTGTTTATTATTCCGTCTAAATTTCCACATTTTAGTGTATATTTGTTTATTATTCCGTCTAAATTTCCACATTTTAGTGTATATTTGTTTATTATTCCGTCTAAATTTCCACATTTTAAAAGCATACTGTGTAATTCACCGCACATTAGTTAAGGTAAAAGCTATTTAGACGTAATTATAATCCTGAAATAAGAGTAACTGAAAATAATTTGTTGAGAAGTTCAATTTTTACTAGATACGTAAATATATTATTCATTTATTTTTCCCACAGTAAAAATAGTACAACAAAATCTTAATTTTAAACATCAAACATGGAATATTTTCGCCATTTATTTCAATCCCATTAATGCATTATTAAATTCCCAATTTACATAAAGTAACCGACATTTTATTATTGGAATAGTTAACACGAATAACACGAATTTAAAAAGATATAGAAATCTGATATGATTGAATGTATATATGATTAATTTCAAGCGTATCATATTTAGTTTTCAAATAAAATATAATATTAAAATGTTTGTTAGCATTTCAAATATAAATGCCATATATGTAAAAGAACGTAAAGTTGCATCACAGATGTCAAAGATGACACCCCTTCCCTTATTAAGATCTCGGCACACTCATCCAACTTATCTCCCGCAATCCCTCACTGCAATCATCCATCACAACTTGGATCATCCTTTCCTTCAACTTCTTTCATACTTGTTTCCGCACACTACCCTGCAATATTGTCTTTTTTCTTGTGTTGGAGTGTCCTGTGGATTTTAAAAGTGTTTACGCCATATATTTGGACACAATATTTATTACATAAGCAACAACAATATTATACAAAATTATTATTTATTTAGTTACATTATGGCAATTGTCAGTAACCTACTGACCTACGTATCTTATCAACAAATTTAACAAACGTAGGTGTATAAAAATATACTTTATAGCCTAAGACACACTTTTTGGAAGGCGTTTACAGATAAACGACACTTGAAAGGTTACCCTCAGTAAATAACATGAGGTTATTTTATATGCTACGTATACTACGTATACAATATTTGTAATAGTTAAACAATATACAATTATTTGTCTAAATATCAATGTTCTCTTACAGATTACCTCAACTTAGTTTTTGGGAGTTGAATTTTATATTCGCTTACTAATTTTCCTATTCTATTTACAGTACCAAAAACTAACTTTGATTTGTTCGCAGATGGGAAGGAAGACTGGATGGGTCACGAGGGGGGCTCTGAGGCCCCCCCTCCCCCTCTGCCACTCCCCCTGCCGGCCGAGACCAGGACCGAGGCCACCAACACCGACGATGACCTCAACCAAGGTAACCACAAGTTTACAGGTTATTTCTATTTCCTATAACAGAATTTTGAAAAGCTAAATAGGACTTGGAGACGGTGGTCATGTTAGATTTATACTCCATAAAAAACCTCCATGATTATTTAATATTAAGAATTAAGAAACTATGTTCATATACCAAATTAAAGGTCTCTTGAATATATATTACGTTAGTGAGCGGTGTTTTTCATCAAATAATATATTCCCTAAAATAATATAACACAACATCTGATATTAAAACGGATGATAAAATCTGAGAATAATGCGGATAACGTACTTTCAATCATCAACACGTAGTATAGACTTTCGCCGTTGGATAGCGCCACTGTTTCGAAAATTCAGCCCTTTACAATATTTAAGTGATGCCCTTTCTTAAAATGTTGAGACGTAATTCTTAGCAAATCAACGTAAAATACCTTTAATTTGACACCTCAAATACTAAAATCCGTCCAGCTGTTATATAGTTATGACTGTGAAGAAACCCCCAGCGTATTATATAGTATTTGATAGTATTTTTTACTTTTTTCTGTCAAATATGAAAAAATCACAAACCAAACATTTATCAAGCTTAGGCAACATTTGATTTTAAAACATTTCTTTATAATTATAGCATACAAATTTAGAATTCAGAGAAGACAAGTCGAGCGCAAATTGACAGTGGTATAGTCACTGGTTATCCTACGATCAGCTGGTCTGTTACAAAAAATCACCCTCTTTGCGGCGCGTAGGAATACAATCTTCTTAGTGGGCGATTAAAATGAAATAAAAACAAATTAAACCTATATTTTACAGACGCGTTATTCTAGTGGCCGTGAGTTTTCACTCACGTTCATGGAAACCGAGGTGTAATTTAGGATTATAATCAAAGCCCGACCCCAGTAGTTGTCGTTCGATCGGCACGACTTTTTTTACTATAGTACGTATCATAATATTATTCGGGTTAGTTTCGAGTTTCTCCGTAAATTATTACGCCTGACCAGCAACACCTGTCTCTATCGTCCTCGTAAGAGAATGATGAGCTACGAATACTACGCCTATTTGTACTACCATAAATAGTAATATGGTATTATAGTGTTACACCTGTTACCTGTTATCTCCGAAGTCCGTCCCGAGGGCCACAGTGGCATGGGACCTGTCAAACAGTATAAATAGCGGAAGTAGACTTTGTCCAATCAGGTCGGGGTAGTGCCAGGATTGGAAGAAGAGAGATCCAGGATGGGACAGAGAAGGAATCTGGAAAAATGTGCAACTGAGGTCAGAAATCTGGCAAACTGTAGAAGCACTGTTCTAGAAGATGAAGTTTCAGTTCTTTCTTGAATTTTTTAATGTCCATAATTTATTGAATGCGTGAAGGAAGCTGTGAGAAATATTTAAGGTCTGCGTAGCTTGGTTTTTTTTTCAAACAACTTTAATTTATGTTGAACAGATGGATTGACTCTATGATTTCCGGGGAAGTAATGATGTATCAGATTATTCGCTTTAACATACATAATAACTTCAAAAATAAAAAGAGAAGGTACGGTTAAAATTTGCAATTCAATGATTTTTTTCTTTGCACGAGTCTCCAGGCTTAAGCCTAGACATACATCTTATTGTTTTTTTTTGTAAAACAAAAATGCGATTCAAGTTTAATTTACTACACAGGCCCCAAAGCACAGATACAAAGGTTTGTCATTACAGTTTTTGCCTTTTGCGCTCGACATTTGGTCACACTGAAGGCTGTACCCCTTCATTCCCCCTAGTGATATTGCAGCATAAACGTTTAGTTTAAATACACAAGTATACGTTGGTGCAATTATGTAACCAAAGAAGATGTGCAGAGTTGGCGGAACCGAGCACAGACTATTTTCCAAGAGTTCGGCCTACTTTTCATTTTGACAATGTCTACCGAGGACATGAACACGCAATTTACCTGCTACGACAGGATGATATAAATAATTTTCGCCGGGGCAAACAGGAACGCGCTAATGAGGTGCTTAAGGTTTTTTGATTTATTGTAAACCAGTAATACAATGCATTGTAGAAAAATCAACCACCTCTGGCTTATTGTGGCTTATGGTAATGATGCTACTCCTATTGGGTGTTTTTAAATTACACTCTGAAAATTATACAATAAACAGTTTTATATTTGTACAATTGATGATAAACAATACTTAGACTAGGTTGGATTTTCCACACTACCATTTTTTTAAGTTAACTTTATAAATTATTGTGAACAATCAGACACACTTATCCGCTTGGTAAACACAGCCTACGCCGTCACTTCATACGAACGTAATTACACTCGGAACAACCAAATAATCAAAGAGCCACAAACAGGTAAACATTTTAACAGGTGATGGCAATGGCAAAACTCATTTGATTATTTAAGGAGATAGAGGTGTAGATACGACAAAGTACTTAAGTAAGAGTACTGATTGTCAATACAGCTGTTACATATAAGAGTACTTAATTTGAGGGGTTAATACAATCATTTCGTGAGGATATAGTCCCTTGTCAGACCCTCGTCATATTCACCGCGGAAGGCGGACACGCTTAGGCAAATTCCTAAGCCGAAAGGATGACAGTGACTCGATCTGAGTGACTGGCTGCTGGTAAATCTTGGGAGACTCAAACATTTACAGACACTTAAAGTAAGAGGCAACCAAAATCATTGGACCTTATTGGTAAAGATGTGGGCAATGTAATAACAATAACATATAAATAAGACATGTGTAGAACTGTTTCCTTTTAACACCAGAAAATGGTCTAGTATGTAAGAAAACGTCAGTACAAAATCAAAACAGATAATGAATGTCAATTATACACATTTATTGTGTTGTTATTGTTATTATTTTATTTATTAGTCTACTTATTTATTTTTAATAATTTGTATTATCATTTTGTGAAAATGTTTGATTTCCAAAGTTTTATGTGTTAAAACTATCGATGAGAACAATGAGGTCTGAAACCAACCAGTCAGGAAGACCAAGCGGTTTCATAGTAGGAACGATTTGTAGGACTTTACTTATTTTGATTGTAGAAGAGGTGATAGTAAATCTATCCAAATTAAATGTAGGAGAACACTTGGAAATGGTCTGGGCTCAGGTTCCGCCAACTCTGCACATAGTCCTTATAAATCACATTTCGGCCAGAGGTTCATCCATTTTTTTCCTATATTTGGTTCTGTGGCTACGTTGATAAACCAAAATTGTAGTTTGTTTCGATCATTATTATGATTTCTAAAGATATAGTTCTCATATCATCATTGTCTTACTAATTAAATGTGGCAAAACAATCATTTTAGTCATTATTTTATAGTCATAAATGTATCAAATTAATGTGTATCTATACTTCGTAAAACTAACTTTTATTGTATGGATTTATAAAGTCTATTAGATCCTTCAATAGGTTAATCTATAATTTTGTAGTTGTTAAAAAGTACAAGAATTAATTAAAAGCTGCTCTTGATATATACAAGATTATGAGTTGCCCTGAGTCCCTGCAATTATAGCTGCCGCAATGTTAGCAAGGCAATGGCGTAACGCGATTGCCGCAATGGAATTCCAGGCGCTGTGATCTCGTTCATTAATAATGTTGCCACATTTTAATTACCAAGTTTTATTACCAAACCACAGGTTTTCCTCATAGACGTTTTGCAACTTTTATAATTAAATTTTTAAGCTGTTAACTGTATTATATTTTTTTAATGAAAACAAATAATTGTATTACTATCAATCAGTACATTAATTGTACAACCAAACAAATGTTTTATTAAGCGATTTTCGCGAGGATACCTAGTAACAGGTAGAACGTGACCATGAACTGTTTATATGTAGAAATAAACACATAAAAATATATAGTGTAAGTATACAGTATAGCGAAATGCATTTCTTAATTTGAAAGTGAATTGACAGACAAGTATTTCTTCCGTATTTCTTTCTGGCTGCTTATGATTTGGCTGCTGCGTATCCAAAATGCATAATAATAAGCTAAGCAGAACCGAGTTTGAACGCGATTAGTTAGTTTATCTATTGATGTCAACAGGATTAGTTTCATCTGATCCAAACTGACAATAAGGTCGAAGGCTGTATTAGTTGCATGATCACTTTATTACTTCGTTAATATAAAAGGTTATACTTCATATGGGAGATCAGGAGGATTGAAAATTGCTGTCGATTATTTGGAAATAATCCAAATCTATTACGCCTACATCAATTATTGTAAATGCGATAATTTGAACGATTTACAATTCTAAAAGTGGTAGATTACAATGGAGTTTTTATGGTATCATTTTGTAACGAAATAATAAATTAATTATGTAATTGTCACTACTTCAACAATTTGTTTAAAAATTTGTACTATGTGTAATACTAATTTTCGAAAGTAACGAAAACGCAATTTTCACAAAACAACAAAGTAATATGTCACACCAAATGTTTATTTTTCTCCACAGTACGGTATACACTAAAAATTTAATTGACTGAATTGATACATCATTTTTAAATGTCAGGATACTATTTCATAATATCCATAAAGGTATTACCGAAAACCCACCTCGCCATTTCCCTCTTGTATATTTGTTTCTAGCCTCCCTAACACCTGTTTTTTTTTCTGATTCATACGTCGTGTGTTTCAGGGTCATCGGATCAGCAGCAAGATTCACAGCAGCAGCAGTTGACGCAGCAGCAGCAACAACAGCGTTACATCGTGGAGACCATCACCATGACCACGGTGACGGAGCGACGGATCGTGCGGGAGGCGGAGCGGAAGAGTGTGGAAGCGGAAGATATCCCGTCAAGGCCGCCGGGCATCCTCAAAGGTGGGAAGCTGTGGAGGAGCGTAGACTGCGGGAACCAGACTGACCTAGAGGATGATCCCCTGCAGATGACCAGCGAGGAGGATGACCGGCGAGGGGTGCGGTTCAGCGAGAGTGGGAAGACCGAGAAGGAAATCGGAGATGGTGATAAGGAAGGGAGTGAAATGAATTTGTCATTCAAAGTAGCAACCCCTGTTGTCGTGTCAAAGCCTAATTCTGCTGTTCGACAATTATTTCCGGGCCAAAGATTCATGTCACCTCCTCCCCAATCGGTAGCTAGGTCGCCCGAGGCCGAGGCAGGGCAAGATGAAAAAGATAAGAGTTACTTGGTGACTGCGGAGAATTTAAGGATGTTCGAAGAAGCAAAAAAGAACAAGCTCCAACAGTACTATAGTTCTAGTAGGAATAACTCTAAGGACGGGAGCTCACAGACTATTTCATCCCCTCAGACAGAACACCCACCCAGTGACGACGATGAAGGATTGAGCAGCAATTTGATAAAAAGAACGATTGAGAGAAACACGCTTAGAAGAAGCCTTTTAAAATACCCGCATGATATTCGGTTAAAAAGAAACCAAAACAAGTTTAAAAATGAAAACTCACTTGTGGAAAGGATAAAACAGTTGACTTGTGATGTTGATGACGAAACAGACAAGGGAAAAGATGGAGATAACACAACAAGGTCGAGTCCTCCTGGGGAAGAATCGCAAAAGGTTCAGAGTTCAGGTCAGAATCGTCCAGATAAAATTGCCTCGTCTGGCATGTCTTCCACTTATAAAAAATTAACGGATTTGTTTTCACGTAGAGATAAACTAGAGGCGGCACATCCTTCCGTAATTCTCCAGACACCTGTTTCTGTAGAAAGACAGTACGCTTATTATCAACCCGTCTACCACCAACAGCACTCCACTCCACCTGATCTAGGGAATGGTTTAAACACTCCGACCGGTGTGAATCAGAAACACTTGGTCCAAAGAAACAGTGTTACTACAGAGGCGAGGAAACAGTTCCTTTCGTCTTTGGCACCTCTGACTGCATGTGTAAGTGGTAACTTGGATGATTCACCTGTGAGTAGAGACAACCTACCGTTACCCGGTGACCGAACGTCCGTTGCGAGCACGAGCACAGCATTGGACTCGGAGTACAGCTTAGATGACATCGAAGAAGCCCTAAATTCTGATGACAACAAATCTCAACCACAACCGGATGTGGTGGCAGGTACCCCAGCCGGAAACAGTGACCAAGACGAGCTCGCCTTATTTGTGCAGCAGGATGCCGGCCGGATCGAGCGAATCCGGAAGCGTTATAGTTCAACTCCAACCTCAGCTGGTTCTGATGACGATGAACATGACGACTACGGATTTAACCGGAGGCCATCAGTCCGTGGTATCAAACCGCGATTCGGCTCAACAACGGAGATTCTTCAGCAGATGCAGTCCCAATTACAACCTCCACCGCTAGCTTGTCCGAGTAGAGTCGGGAGTCACATCACTTGGCCTTATTATACTCCTGATGATTCCAGGAGGAGTAACCCTAATAGAGCAGGTATGCCTATTTTGAAGGAAGAGACTCATTTTACTTATATACCAGATCCAAATATGGAGTATGGAGCGAATTCACCTGTAGATCCCAGCAGAACATACCAACACCAAATGATATACTCTGCAACGGGTAATCTTCATCAACCTATGAGGATAGGTGGGGGAGGAGATATTCAGTACCCTCCACGCGTTCATCATATTCACTCGGAATCTCCTCCTAGAGTTCCACCTATGGGAATGATGGTCCCGTTCCAAGACCATGATTTCCCCTACCGCACGACAGCTCCTATTTATGCTAGAAGGGCTATTCCGGGAAGTGTAGTTCAAATGAGGGTCTCTCCCATCCCGGCAGGATCTTCAGTACGGTTACCTCTACACCCACCCTACGTAGAGCCTGAACCCCACTACTCCACTCAGCCACTACCTCCTGGCACAACATCTATAATAAGGGTGGGACAGCAACAGACTATCAGAGTACCCTACCCTACCGGAGGACCTGTACAGGTACATCTTCTAGCGACTAGAAGAAGTGAAAGTCCACAAAGAGGGTCTCCTTCTCAACAACCTGTATATCCTTCAAATCAATACGTCGTCGCCCGAGGGACACAAACCTCGTCGATATCTTCGACTTACTACAACATAGGGAAC
This sequence comes from Allygus modestus, assembly GCA_963675035.1. Classification (NCBI taxonomy): domain Eukaryota; kingdom Metazoa; phylum Arthropoda; class Insecta; order Hemiptera; family Cicadellidae; genus Allygus; species Allygus modestus. Next base: position 72,152,583 of record OY776116.1, on the reverse strand, counting down.
ACCGTTCCTCCCAGAGGAACTTACTACCCCTCCCCTCCCATTCCACAAACAAACGGACCAAATTACAACCGTGGACCTTTAATATACTCCGATCATCCCCCCAAGCCTCCTCATCTTTACAACAACAATAATTTTCCCCCCAACCCCCACAGAGCTACATCCCCCATTCAGTCGTTAACTTCCTCACCCACCAGAATGAAACCTCAAAACGAACGAGGAGTCCCTGAAGGTGCTGCGTCCTCATCCCCGGCGTTCCCTCAAGACCATATTTACCAACTTCAAGTTTCCTCAGGCACAAATATTCCCTCCCCCAGCACTTCGGAGGCTAATCACCCTCCTGCCACCTGTGATACCGCCACCTCCCCCACCACTCCTCCTCAAACAACGTCCGCCACCTCCTCTGTCTATTACTCCATGAATGTCTGACACAGTCTCCAACAGTATCAGTATTACTGGGCCTCCTCTACCCCAAACCCATAGATGTTTCGTTGTTTAGATTGTTTGTAACGTCTGGAGTAAGTTGTGGCCCCACTTCCGTCCTATAGTGGTTGAAATAATGTTATGCTCGATTTAAAAAATCCAAAAACATCTGTTTTAATTGCATTTATTCGAACGTGTGTCAACATTAATAACACTTATATTTTACGTTGACTTTACAATTGAAATTCTTACTTTAAGTCCTATCAAATTAAAAAATATGATGAAAATATTGGAAGAACTGTAGTAGGTCCTAAGTTAAAGCCTGAATTTAGATCAAATACAATTTTAAGTTGGAAAAAGCAAATTTAATTTGCCCAAATGCAATCTAAATATAATTCTTACTTACCATTTCAGATATAGTTATGAGTAGGCTAGTGTTAGGGATCCTCTAATTTACCTCTTCTGTTTTCATAAAAAATATAAGTATATGTTCTTTGAATTCACTGGTTAAAAAAATCATTCTATTCTTATTAAGGTCATGATAATCTTTCCCTTCAAAACTTTATTTTATCAACAACAAAACTCAATAACAAATATTTTATTAATCTAAGGAAACGCTACCATTAATCAAATTATTGGACTTGCAATATTAAATTTCCTGGACTTACAACACATTCTTCATTATTTGCTACATTTTGACACAAGACAATAATAACAAGTCCCATGACGGGATTCTAACCAGGGGCCTCACACCTCCAGGCGCTAGTTCACTAGACTCCAGTATTATTTGTCGCAATAATTCGTCTAGCTTTGTTGCAGGCCTCAGGTCGCTCATTGTTTCGTATGGTTGTGATTTTAAGGCTTAAATTTGTAAACCCAGCCTAAACAGATACATTTGTAATACGTGGTTGTCACACTGTGGTCTTTTAAAAAGACATTTTGTAAATACAAAAAATAAAGCGAATATCGCAGATTCTTCCAAAGGTTCGTAGCGAGACGAGCTGAGTGGTCCAGAAGTTGTAGGGAGACCGTCAGAGTGGTCCAGAATATTGTTTATTTTGTTGTTGTAATCAAATACAATTATTGATATTTTTATGAAATAATTACGTTTAATAGAGAAAATTGTTAATTATTTACGCTCATGTCGTCGTAGTATTTAAGTTTTGTTAGCTAAGTAATAAAATCGAAGCGAGATCTCTTTAAAGTGTTGAAATGTATTAAATCGTGGTTATCATGAAATCTATCTCTTAGTGACTTTCTATTCTACTGTTCTGTGTTTAGTGTTAGCTATTGATCTGAGATTTTTACTTGTTCGCGAAGGCCTGAGAACGGAAACGAATAGTATAAATTTTATTTTTTAACATAATTATTTATATAATAGCTCTAATAAACCCCATTTTATATTATATATAGTATGTAATAGTTTTTAAACGTTAAATATTTATAAAGACCTTTATTGTAATACCGCAGTATAACTGATACATTAACCAAAACATTTTTTACTTATCCAAATAGTACAATATAGAATACATTATTAGGCCTACAGGGTTAACACCATAAACACTAGTGGCTGAAACGTTAAACCAAATTATTTACTATTTATTGTTGATTTGACAAAAATAATCAATTTGTAAACCAAATTGTCAGGCAGCTCGCTGTATTGTGTACTTAAAAACTTCAACACCTTTGACAAAAAATAGATCGTTTTCAATTACCATTTTGGTTCAATTAAAATTAATTGTGGAGTATACATTAAACTGGAAAAACAGAAAAACGCTTCACTAAATAAAAACAAAGTTTACAAAGAAAATAATGTTATTTTGCAACTGTTACAAACAACATATTCAGGCCAAACGTTGGCGTTTTCACAGCAACGTCCACCCGTAATGGGATTAAGGATAAGAGGCTTTGGCCAAAATGGAACTGCAAGTGGTGAATGACGGGAGGAGGGCGGGGAGGGGGGAGGGGAACCCCGATGTTTTGTTTGTGTCAATAACTCATTTTTATTGCAATAATTGGTTTTTATAATGTCTTGTGTAATGTGTATGATTTCTTTAGAAACATCATTTGAACGTTTTAACTTTTTTTCTAAGCTAAAATATGTTTATAATATGTTACATTTTTATCGTACATATTAAAACTCTGTCACTGCCCAATGTACCCATTCTTTGAGTTATACTACATCTTTGTTTAATTAATCGCGTACAAAAATATTTAAAAAAAATATTAAAATACAAAAAAAGACCTTTACTACGTTGTTCTCGTCACTTTTCATACATGCACAACAATCTAAAGCCACTAGTGATCATGGTGTGTTATGAATGGTAACCAATAAATTGTAAATACGTATAGTTTAAGGTAACCCACATTCCAAATGTTACCAAAGATTTCAGTTGAACCCGACAGAAGCTTGCATAGAAGACACAGTTTCATTTTACCGACGTAAAATATATGTAAATTATGTAATATAACTGAGAAATGTAATAATATATCTAAAAGTTGTTGTAACTGATGTTTCGGTGCCAAAGACGTAGAGCTGTACCAAAGCGGCTCGTCCGAGCCTTAGGCCTAACCTTATAATCAAACATTTGGTTCTCTTTTGTCAATAATTAAATATTATTTAAACAAACATTGTGTTGTTGTTTTGTTCCCTTGTAGTTATTTTATACAGGATGTCAGTCAAGAGGAGCTTAGTAGTAATTTGTTGTTTATAGATAAAGCAAAGAAAACTTGACACACCAATACAGCCTAGAATGCTTATTCAAGAAGCAGATATTTTTCCGTTACACAAGCAAATGAAATCTTAAATGGTCAAACTACACATCAAGTTAATGGTCACTCCAAATAAAATACCTGGTTACAAATCTGACCATACACATATGACGTATTGAATGACCTCCATTAGACGCGTATTTAAGTGTCGTTCACTAGAGGAAGTCTTGTAAAGGTAGGCTTAAGTTATATCATGTATATGTAAATTTAAAGTTCCTATGTAACATTACACAATGACATAAACCAGACAACGAAGGAATATAATTGAGTTTTGAATTGAAAGTTGCCTACTTTTGTAGCTTATGGTGTCACATTTAATTTATTTCCATTGTTTATTTATCGTTTACGAATCAGATTCATCCTCTTTCTGTTGTTGACAATAAATACAATTTGTGTGCCGATATCAAGAAGTGAAGTGGCTGAATACGATTCGTAAATGTTCCAATAGAAACAAATAAATTGTGACACTAGAGACTATACAAATTCGGGGAGATTTTAGTATAAAAGTGTCAAGGCTTTGAAAGATAATAACATGAGTTTTTAAGTTTAGAAAATAAAACTTAAAAGTTTGACCGGCTGCTACTTCCGACGTTGTGGTCTGTTTGGGATCGGGTTTGTGACATTTGGGTCTACCATGTTTAACCTTTTAACTGATCTAAAGTTTAACTTATGCTTTTATTAAAGACCTTTCTTATTCGCAACAGTCCATACAAAAATCTAATGAAAAATTAACACCAATTTTGACATGTCCGCTTTATATTCAAGTACCTGGAGCTTTGCTCGGGAGAAAGCGAGTCAGTTTATTTAGATGACTTGGAGTAATATTTCACCACTTCCCCCTACTGATAATCACATTACTTGTATAGAGTATTAAAATAAATCAAAGGGACATTGAGCTATAAATAACAAATGGAGTGACCTTTAAAATGTAGAAAAGAGGCAAATGATTAGTAGGGGGAAGGGGTGAAATATTACTCCAAGTCATCTAAACAAACTGACTGGCCTTCCCCCAGCAAAGGTCGGCCCCAGGTACTTATATATTAATTTGTAATGGTTCTATAAATGTATACATAACCTAATAATCTTTACATTAAATTTGTGTATAAATTGGTCCTAATCACAATTCTCAGAAAATTCACATGCCAAGTGAGTGTTATTTTTACAATTGACCGGTTATTTTTGAACAGCTGTTGAGATTTTTTGTTTTTATTTACAAATCTTAAACTAAACGTAATGTCATACGTAATGATTTGTAGAAGCCTAAAGGTTTCCTGCCCCACACGAAAATTATCAAAATGTTTTACTTCGTTCGGTTCAGTCTTTTTTTGTGAAACACGGAACAAACCTGGTTCATAAACAAATAGACAGATGTTTACAACATTTTAATACATCCGCTGCTTGCAACATTTCACTGCTAAAAGCTACGTAGAAACAAAACTATCTGGTATTTGGTAATATCCTGTCCATGATGTGTTATCATGCTGCAATTCAAATAAAATTATTCCCCTTGTTAATCTTATGGGTAAAAAACTAACTTTGAGGGCAGCTCGTGCCCTTGATAATATAAATATCTAAAATTAAAAACCTTATTGCAAAACTACGAACTGAGTCAAATTTGTTGACACTTCAAACATTAAAATTGGTCAAGAAATAAGGGAGGAGTTGCGTTCGCAAAAAAACGGCTTCATGTATTATATATAAGGATTTAGAATATTTGGGATTTTATGTGTAAAGCTTATTATTTAAAAAATCACAAAAAGGAAGGTAAATAAATCCTTCCTGTCATAAGAAACCTAAACTTTTGTTATGCCTACTTAGACCATTTAACAACACGAAACCAATGGTGATTTTAAACAAACCGGAACTATATTTATCCTCTACCTAGGTAGAACATATAGTACTAATACCAGTAATGAGTTTCATACTGATGTTAATAATTATTTATTACCCTTGTACATTGCTATTTACAGCGACCCCCGAGATTCCGTTGCGTAAAGCAGCACAAACGTTAAGATTGCACTTATTTTACGGTTGGTGCGCTTTGTAACTACACAAAAATAAGTGAAGAACCCCAAGTAAGAATAATTACATTTTTTATAGCTCTTCAAAATTTTATTTTAGGGTCTAAACAAGCATTGATGTAAGTTTATTTATGCAAAGCTGTAGAATTTATAAATTAAGTTCAATAATTTAATACGATATGCTTGTTAATCACAAACATACTGACTTAAGTCTTAAGATTCATGCAGATTTGTTGGACTTGCTATTCCGCAAAATAGATGCCAACGTAAAAATACACTAAAAACTATAACGAATGCTATTAGTAATTTAAATTTGTCTTATTTCGTTTTCCCCCACTGGTTGGTGCTAAAAGAGAAAAAACACTGGTTTATTAATTTATAGATATATATTGCTCAATATTGGTTAAAAACACTAAACACGTTAATTGAAGTTATGAAAAATAATATTTTTACCATGACCATTAAAAATTTCCTCCAACGTTTGGCTCGTAACACAGATTATGACATTGTATTACAGGAATTAATGTTATGTTGTTGTTATTGCTGGATTAAGAAACCCAAGCAGGAATTTTGTGCAGGTTACCGGAAGGATAGGATATAGCAGGAAAGAAAATGATTGGATGGAATAACCAACCAAATTGACCATTCAGAGGGCCAACTCCTCTGCTCCTGTGACAGCTGTGATCAGGCGGACCCGCTCTGCCCTCCAACTGGCCAACTCAACTTTTCAGGGTATCCATACAACAGCCAGGGACCACATTATCAGGTCGAGGACCAAACCCGGCGTTCCATCCCCAGCCGATGCAGATGGAGAGACCAAAGATGAAAAGGAAGCTTGTCGTAGTGGACAGCCAAAAGACTTACCATTTGTTATGACAACTTCATTTGCTGTACCCAATGCCAGTATCGACACTGGAATAGACCAGTTTTACGGATTAGAGGAAGTACCTGGGGGCCGAGCTTTGCTCGGGGGAAGGTCAGTCAGTTTGTTCAGATGACTTGGAGTAATATTTCACTACTTCCCCCTAGTGATAATCAGATTTGTATAACTCATTTGCCTCTTTTCTACATTTTTAAGGTCTCTCCAATTGTTATTTATAGCTCAATGTCCCTTTGATTTATTTTACTACTCTAAATCTTCACTCAAATATTTTAATCTCTGCTCTCAGGAAACCACATGTTAATTACCATGTTGTACCATGTTGTTATGTTAAAAACAACATGAGTATGACCAAAGATTACACATGCTACGCAAAATAGATATTGCAGCTTACGGAAATTTTGTGCAAAGTCGTTTTGGATGGGGCCACCTTCACGTAGTTGGGTGGTCCCTCAACAGAGGCGCTGTGTCAAGTCTCGATCTGCATTACCTATTCAAGTTCGGGTGAGTACGGTAATGTTCGGTCGTGCTCGGGATTAACTCAACTGTATGCAACTACTGCACCACGCTGGCCGGCCCGTCGTCGTCGTCGTATCTCTAGTTTGAAAGCGCAGAGCTGTCAAATGTACCATAACTTTATATTTTTACTACAATTACTATTACTTAATTTAAAAAAACAGTGTCTCAGTTAAGCTAAAGTAGCACAGTGTAGAAAAGGTTTTATTGATGTAAACATGTGTGAATCTTCAAACATTACAAGGTTACAGTGATATAATAAGCTTACAATGTTATAATAATTTTTCTGTATTGAGTTTTAACGTATATTTAGAGAACCCTTAACAATTTAACAACTTAATAATCTTACAAGTTTTGAAAATTCGAGACTTTTTGTGATGTTGTTGTTGACTTTTCTGATTTCGGAATTCTCATCACTTTAGATAACCACAAAGGTTGTTTCTGGATTTTTAGTTTCATGCAATATCTTATTATGAACTCACGATGAGGACTGCATGGTTGGTCAACTGCTAACCATTCACTGGCTACTTGAGTTATTTTTGACCTAGAAATATCCACAAGAGTATTCATTACTTCATGTCTACTTTTAATAATGTCAAAGTTTTGTTGAAACAAGGTCAAAATTAGGTCAGTGACTTGGACCATAAGGGAGGAGGGCGCGATTAGGTGACTCATATCATCTTTAGTTTTGAATGAGCGTTTCAAGATTAACAGCTCATTTGGTTCATCAAGTCGCATGTCTTGCATTAACTCCGAGCGGCAGTGTTGGCAAGGAAACTTCTTATTGAGGACGTACACTAGATATCCAGCAACGTACCTGAAATGATTCTGATCATTTCAGAGATGTAAGCGTTGTTGATGGCCGTGTTTTGGCTAAAGTGAAGCTAATTTTTATTTGTCTTCAAATGAATCGTGGTTATTAATTTATTATTGTGTGAATAAATAATCATTTTTAACTAGACTTTGCCTTCAAAACAATATGAACAAATAATGTTAATCTTTCAACATTATCAGTTTTGTGTAATTTAACAGTCAACAGGGTGTTTTCATCCCCTGCTTTTAAAGCAGTGAGTTTTCTTCCCTTTGTACACCAGGACACGCACTTTTAACCCTATGTTAAAAAGTGCATGCAAAACGTCCCTGATCAGTACATTTAAATTGTCCCCATCAACCACAGATGCACATAATAAGCAAACGGCATTTTCCATGTTTGAAAAAGTCCTCTTATGACGAACAATAACAATGAGTGCCTATCCGATCAGAACGTCCCAGTATCCCAAGGTCTTCAAAGCCTTCTATTAAATCTATTTTTTCATTATAGCATAAGCTCTTCTTTATTGAAATTTCATCAAATACAAGAACTGTATTTTTTTCCATTTCTGTCATTGTGTTGACTTTTTGTTTTAACAACTTCAATAATTCTTCAGATATTCCTGTATTTAAATCGAGAACATTACACCACCTAGATATTGTGCTGGTATCTGGAAGGGACAATTTTTTGTCATCTCGTAAACTGTTGTATAGCGCTGGTGACCAATAGTGCATTTCTATAGATAGTTGTTTTTCTTCTTCACTCCAGCTGGTTCGCTTTTTGTGCAGCATTTCCATTCTCAAAAGAGTTTTTAAGGCATCACTTTTAATATACTGACTGGCAGCTAAGAAAGCAGCTTCTTTTGACACGGGCTTCAGTTTTTCTCTTCTGTAACGTTGCTTAAAGAGATGAAGGTTTTTCTTTTTTTCAATAATCTTTTTTAGACTAACTTCCCTACGGGTTTCAAGTGATTTGAAAGCATTCGAAGCCGGTGTTAAAGTGGCATGTAGTGGCACAGTTGTTTTTCATTTTACTGGTGTATCTGTTGGAACACATGTGGTTTCTGTGGATGTTAGTGGAAATTCAAAACCTACTACATTGACAGTAGTAGAAATACTGGTGAGTTTATCGCTAGGTGATGAAGGACCTGCTACAGCGAGGCAGTGGTGATCGTCTGTAGAGGCAGCAGTGATTGCAGACTGCTGAGTAACAGCTGGTGTATCTCCATAGTACATAACTAGTCGTCTTGGCACAGCGTCCTTATTTATTTTTCATCTCATATTATTTGTAAAGCAGTCAGTTTCAAAATGCAGTTCACACAGTAAACGTGAATGCAAAGCAGTCAGGAAGGCCTTTCAGTTTTTCGTTTGCTGTGTTTGTTATCCATTTATCACATACACTCTTATTTTTCAAAGGAAATTTGAAAAATCTCAAACCTGGACTGTTAATTCGAGTAGACAGACAACCAATAAAAGAGCACGTCTTAATACCTGGCATTGTTCAAGAAAAAATACACAACATAATATACAATTATAATTCACTACACACGTTCTTCACTCTTGCTAATCCATCTTTTTAAACCTCTAGTTACTTAAATAAGTAAACAAACACAAGTCGAGGTTAACCATAACACACAATAAACAACAAAGAACCAATACTTAAATATATAACAGCTGATCCATGTCGGCAATGAAGTCTTAGTGGTTGTCAAAACATTCGCTAGGCCTCGCATGGAAATTGATATCAAAAAAATGGCTTGGCTGCAATACCTATTTTGCGTAGCATGTGTACTACTTTGGTATTACTTTGACAGTTCCCTGGTTGATTATGAACAGCTGTTACAATTATTTTGTTTTTTTTTAACTTTTCATTTTAGTTTTTTTACATTATTTGATTTTCCTGGGGATGAGACCTGTCTAGAACTTACTTTTATCCCAGAAATTAGTTATTTCGAACATTTGAAGGAAATCGTTGGAGCGTTTTTGAGATCAGTGTCTCAAGCAAGCAAACTTTACTCATATTAGAGTATAGGATTAGATTCAGGCAAGTATGTTGGAAATTACCTTAATGATTTTGTAAGTTTTATTAAAATAAAATATAATAAACAAAACTAAATTGCTATTCTACTCTAAATATTTCTTGCGTCTTTAAATTACCTTACATTATTTTATTAAAGAATAAAATGGTTATCAATTTTTATAAGTAATCAGTTGTGGTTGCATACATCTAAGCATTTCGACTCCTCTACAATACAAAGTTTAACAATAAGTTTCTTATTACGTATGTATTTTACAGTGTTTTTTTAAGTACTCCAGAAGCCTTAAAATATCACCCCTTTTATGTTGCACAGTTTTTTTTTAGATTTTTTACAGAAATACACAACAGACAAAAATTATTCAATAATAGACCAAGATAAAAAACCTCTTTAAATCAATTTAGATTTAAAATTGATTAAAGCATTTAAAAATGAACTAGACATGTTATCTTCGCAAGGATGTACACAAAATATATTTTTAATAATAATGGAATTCCTAGTACTATGTAAAACAATTCTAGTTAACTCTGGCATTAAAAAAATAAATACACTATGTTAAAAGCGTAGAAGCAGTAGTGTGAAAGAAACGTGAATATAAACTGAGAATAAAATAAAAGTATCAAAAACTACTTAACATAAATCCCTCAAAACATGTGATTGTACATAAATTTAAAAAATTAGAACCATCTAATTTAAAAAATCTATTTTATTTGTTACTATTATTTTCTCCCCCTTATACGTAGTATATGGAGAAAGTATTGTTTTCGTCAAAATTTTCGAATTTGAGTTGTTAATGGAAATATTTGTTTTGGTGCTCCCTGAACCCAAAAAAGTGATTTTACGTGATGTCTGTGTGTCTGTCTGTCTATATGGATGTGTACAGAGCTAGAGCCCTAACCAATGGTCCGATTTTTATGGAATTTGGTATGTAGGTACTAATCCACGATATCTCCAGGGATTTTTAAATTTTTTTGAATTTTTGATTTTTAAGGGTAATTATCCCCCCAAAAACATGAAAAATCAAGATTTCTCAAAAACCGGTTCAAACTATTTTGATTAAACTTTATTCGTTTGTAGAACCTGAGTTTTTCAACAAAATGACACCACCCGCATTTCTGTAAAAATTCGGGTTCAGAAATTACAAGACTTAAAACATCAAAAATTCAGTTCTTTGGATTTTTCATAAAAAACATAAATATTCTAAATATTACTATTCACCATTAAAAATAGCTCAAAAAACTAAATAATTTAGTGTTTTGAATTACTATTCTACGATTACTGGTTGCGGAGAAAATTTAAATTTTCATTTTGCGGTAAACTCAGTACGTTGTCCAATGTCATTCTTATGGGGAGTACAAAAATTACTATTTCTCTCTTATTTATTGATCAATTTCGTTCAATCTTGATATGCTTGTCAAGTTAGCATTGGCCAACAGAGGAAATTCGAAATATGTTGCCCCTTAATAACTCTGAGGGGGAATAGGGGGAATTTCCCCTCTTAAAACCACGTGTATGGCGATGGATTCTGTAGTGCCTCCTAAACAGGGATTTGGGTGGGTATTTTTGAAAACAACTTTTTTACAAGATTTTCTGTACATTCGACCGTGCTTTGTATTCTATATTTAGTAAATAAAAAGTAATTTATTCATTGAAGTTGGGTTGAAAGGGAGAAAGTATGTGTCAGTTTCCTGATACCGTTTAATTTTACTAGTGAATGTTACAATATAAAATCTCCATTATTAAATAGCTTCTCACTGGAGAATGATATATTACGCTAAACAACACCGAATATGTTTTAATTATCTACTAAATTATTTATTTAAAATTGTATTTCCTCCTTTTATTTTCTTATTTAAATATTAATTGGAACTATGTATTTAAAAGGAAATAATTTTTAAACTGAAGAACGATTCATAATTATTTAGTTTAATGTATGCGCGAAAACCGTAATGTAATTTTCTGAAATGTTGGTTGTCAAGCATTCTAAATGAGTTTAAATATACTTTTCAGAATAGGAAAATATGATGTTCGAGGATATATAGAGAAGTAATATATACATATGCTCATATAATTATTAACAATGCTTAATAAGTAAGAAAACTAAAAAGGATTTAAAATTATTGTTGGATTCCCCTTTTGGATACGGAATAAGTGTTTTGAAGACTATACAAGTTGTTATATAATGCTAAAATTATTTCTTCCTTCTATATTGCTTGGGCTTATACGATTTTATCGTTAAAATGAGTTTAGGTTACATTTATAACTTAACAGTGTTTCGGATATCCAATACAAATAACACGATGTTTTTATATTAGACATTTCCAGCTATCAAAAGAATAAATTTATCTTTGATTCTTAAGATTATAATTTGTCTTCACTGGCATCAAGGAAGCTGAATTAAATAAGCCTTTTTTCTACTTTATAAATCACTTTAAAGCAAAAGTGAACCAGCATAAATCACTAGTTAAGACTTGAATACTTGATTCCTCCATCGTTGACCGACACTGTCGGATAGATTGCGTCAATCACAAAACAACTTTTTTATTAGCACGTGTTGTTATTCCTTACGGGATGCAATAAAAGACGTCTTACAACACTTAAGATATGTTTACACTTATACTGATTCACATACGGTAAACATATATAAAAGATGGTACTAGGCTATCGATTTCGACCAGTCACACCAGTCATGATCTCAGGCCAATGAGAGAACTGATGACTGGTGTGACTGGTCGAAATCGATAGCCTAGTACCATCTTTTATATATTTGTACCGTCTGTATGTGAATCAGTATAAGTGTAAATATATCTTAAGTGTTGTAAGACGTCTTTTATTACATCCCGTAATCACAAAACTAAAACTTAATACTACGTACTATGTACAATATGGCGGAGGATATTTTGGCTGACAAGTGGCACATCACTGAGTTCATCCAGCGAGTGGAGAGGCCTATCCACCAGGCAGTCCGTTATCACAGGTTTGGAATTGATTTACATAAAAAATGCGAACTCTTTGGGCAGGGTGTTGACAATTTTCATTGCAGAGTAGGGCACGCCTCTCTGCGTGTTGCTGAGGAGACATCGAGGCAAGTCCAGATCTTACGCATGACGCGTCAATGTCCTCTCTCTCAGGAAAATGATTTAAGTTCCCTTTGAGGAGCAAAAGGTTATTGAGGACGTACTGGCTATAGACCGTGATCACGCCTAATTCCTTGAAAATGGGCCGGCAGTGGTCACGGTATCCCGCCGACGTTAAAATACTCAATTCTTTTTTCTAAAGAAGCAGTATGTCAAGTGCAGCTCAGAAATGTCCCCAAAGGACTATGCCGTAGAAAATATGGCTTTGTAAAAGAGCATGAAAAACTGTTTGAAGGTATGGTTTGGTTGTAACCAACCTAAGCTTCCTTTAGAGATATAGAACTCTAGCAAATTGAACACATACCTTGGTTATATGGTGTTTCCAACATAGCTTGGGATCGATCCAGAATCCAAGTAGCTTCACAGCCTCGTCTCCCAGGGCGCCGCGCCGCGCCGGTCCTTAATGAACACAACAGGGAAGACACCGAGTTATACTACTGTATTTTGAGGAGGATACCCCTGAAGTTTTAATGTATGTTTTTGTGCGCTACACAACAATTATTTGCTAAGACCGTAATAGTGTACTAGTTGAATTGTAAGTCTAGCCTGCATGTTCCACCTTTAAGTGCAAATCACATCAACATAAACTAGCATCAACATGGATTTGTTATCTCTAAGAACTTACTGTAACTTATACTTTGGATCTTTCAGCTCGTGAACAGTTTAATCGTTTTCTGATTGTACGTGTATCTTTTTGTCGTATTTAATTTACCGATTTTACTTACAGTATCACGGTTTAAAATTAAATTGGTGGGGAATAATCATTGATTGTAGTAAGCTTCGGGTTACGATAGATTGGGCCATTAAACCTTTACAGCGCCATCCGCAGGGCCTTGTTTGGCTTGAGGCCTGACTCGCATTATCCCTTTGGAGCATCAGCAAACGACGTTCTTGTTGCGATTGAATTAAACTCGCCTGTGCCCTGATTAGTTTTGGACGAGGTTTCATTAACGAAATCAAGACGTTATTTTACCATGTGGTTAAAAAAAGTTAATAGTTTTGCTTTATTACAGTTACGTGTATTTTTATAGCAACATTAAACTCAAAGATGGTTCATTTGCATGGAGTTTACACCTCGGTCATAAGTTCTCTTAGTATTGCTGAGTGCATTTAAATTACAGTATTTTTTCAATATGTAACTTGTTCCTACTGTCAAACCATATTTTATTAGATCAACAGCTGGTTTATTATGTAATTTAATAAAAATTATTTCTAATTCAATCTTATCGTAAAAAGGACAAACATTTAAAGTGACTAAGGAACCCTTAACTTAACCTTTCGTAGATAGAGAGGGGACTTTTCAATGAACACTGTCCAATGACAACTACAACTTTTAAACGGACTTAGGGTTCCGTTTTTAAACTAGTGTTTTTGTAAAAAAATAACATCTTTTTACCGTAATGTTATATTCAAATAAAATTGAAGAACATTAATTTTAAAATTTGTACCTTAAGTACCTTAACATATAACTAATTAAAAATAAGTAACATTTTCACAGGCTTCAATCTTAAAATACATAAAAAAGGCAGGATACAACACATGACTCCCTACAAAATTACAAAATGTATTTAAACTTTCACTGCACAAGAGGGTACATATGCATAAATTACAAGTCTGACGTTATTATTTCGCTGACGGAAATTTCCAAGCTGCAATGTCTTCTGAGAAAGAACTATAATGTCCTATTTGATTACAATTATGTTTTTATTTGAACAAGATGCAGTTAAAATATATTTTAATGTACTTTTAAATTAGTTTTGGTATTTTAGGTGACTAATGCAAATGCATTTTGTCAATATTATATAATTGAAAATATATTTTGTAGTGTTGTGAGACGTTACTGTATCTTGTTTAACTTTAACAATACGTATTTTGTAGCTCAAGAAATGGTTTACTGGAAATACTAAATGTATGTACGGTGTATGAAGCAGTACTGATGAAACGGCCACCAATCAATAACTCATATCTTGCTGGTATTGCCACTGCCATATCGGTTACAGTCGATACGTCACGCACAGCACACACTACAGTCGTGTGTCTGCTTTACTTTTTAATCTGTCCGAAAATTCTACTCTCATATTCTACTTCACTTCACTTTTTAAAATTCTATTCTTATATTTAACTCGCTTAGTAGAGCCTCTGAATAAAGATATAACTGTTCGTTTTTAAAACGTCTAACTGTTTTATCAAGATGTTGGTATGGCATGATCGAAAAATAGTGAATATACTGTAAGGTGGTAAGTAGGTTATTGTGAGTTTTTTGTGGAATCATAATAATTATATGAAAAGAATCATTGAGTCACGGTTGAAATTTTAATGCAAAATAACAATAAAGTATTTTACAACGTCAAAACACACAAGCTTTAGTAAAAAAATATTTATTTTTATTTGTCACAGGTGGCTGTAAAATAATTGTCTTATAGTTTAACGACCCATAAATAATCTGCTTCACAAGAAAACATACAACAAAGTTTCTTTTAGTGTCTGGCAGGCAATATCAAATAACATGATTCTTTAAGATCTTTTAGCTTTACATATCGACACTCTTGAAAGTTAAATAAAGATATTTTGTGCAACAAACCGAATCTAATATAACCAATCCCCTTATATGCATTACCATGTGACATTTGTAAACTAAATGTTGGTTAAATTATTTATTGTTTTCCTTTGAAATGGCGAATCTTAGTTAATTCTAACACAAAACTATTTTCGAAATCCTTAATTTCTTCTGTATAACTCTTAAAATAAAACTGAACGTTCAAAGTAGATTCCCGATTGATATGCAGTAGCTTTATTGACTATAGTTCCCAATATCAAACTAGTTTTACTTTGCAATTTAAAAAATTGTAAAATAGGCTATATTAAAAAGACCTACGGCATTTGTTAACTGTTATTGTTTACTTTAGTAGTATTGTTTACCAGGCAACTGAGTACAACACAAGGGCAAATATTTATGAGCTGCACCTGGGGCCATTAAATCTACACCGCCCACGCCGTCCCAGAGGCTGCTTAAACTGACGCAGCGCTTAGCCTTATCTAAACTCTCGAGTCAGGATCATTTTAACTCTATTTTTTATTACTCATAGTATTATTATGGTTTATTGTAGTCCGCATGTAACATACAAATAAAAGGCATTAAAAATGGAGGCTGTGTGCATAGACTATTGGAAAACTATTAGGCATGTGGAAAATCATTTATTTGTTTTTTGCAACGTTTGCACGCTTAGGAGTTTTTTTTTGGAGATGTACTAGTTCTCGAAGTGTTCAAAAATTAGCACACCCTTAAACTTAACTTTAAGTGTACGGTTTTAAACTTTAAGGTGTGATTATGGTTTAGATAAACCTTTTTGCCGTTTAAGTAGTATACGCTGTTTTTATTAAAGATCCAACTCAATTCAACTTACATATTCTTGTGGTGATTTGATTATAAGGACTTTTTTATATTCTAAAGTTTTTATCAATTGGCATTGTTGATGTATCAACATGTGCAATATTATACGCGTACTGCACTGCTGATAAATTACTAAATTACATTATCACTTGGAATTTGTAGACCTGAAAGTTAAAATAAAATGGCACATCAATATAGGCCTAATTGACGGAAGGATAGGTAAGGTACTAAACCCAATATGAGCAAAATCATAACTTTTAAGTTGTGTAATCTATATAAATAAAATTAGAGTTTTGTCTAGATCACTTAAAATTATGAAATGCTTGCATATTTTCACGTTTTACACCCTAGGGAAGCCAAAACAAGTCTTATCTCAATTCCTGGCTGTCTGTCTGTCTGTCGGTAACGCTCAAGGACGGGTTTTTGTTCGATTTTCAAGGGAAAACGGGTGCACTGGCTTTTATGCAATTTTGTAAATTTGCTCTATACATGCGTGAGAAGGTATCTTCTGGAGAAGGATCACTTTAAACTGGAATAAGTTTTTGGAAAAAGAATGGCGGCCGCTCAAAAACATGATTTCGTGTGGTTTTTGTCGTGTTTTGTTCGCTTTTCACAGGGAAACGGGTGCACTGATTTCGATGAAACTTTTTTCCTATGTTCTATATGTGCGTTAGAAGGTTTTAGGCTGATTAGATTTTTTAAAATCATCTAAGGACTCTGTCCCACGGGGATTTAAAGATCCTATGTTATTCTTATGGACAAAGCATTTAATGTATTTATATTGAACCTGACTTAAGAATATTTATTCTAGAAACAAATGTTATAGTTCTTATCTAAAACGTTGAGTGAAAATTGGTAATAAATAACATAAGTATACAGAGTAGATATATGATCTAAATCTATATTTGTCAGACTCATGCACCCACTGACATAGTGATCACTTTATCTAAAAATACCCCCGTAGCAGCAAACCTGCATACTCAGCGAATTTCCAATGGAGATATAAATTTCTTAATACTGCATAAAGCCACTTACCAAGTTTCATAATTATATATTCACAAATAAGCGATAAATACAATTTTAATTATTCTCCATAAGAATAACATTGGGGCTGAGTACGCAGGTTTGCTGCAACAAGGAACACAACAAATGGGTTGTTATGCTAATATCAATATAAATCAACTAGGTGAAGTCGTATACCAGTTTTTATTCATTTATGTTCATAATTAAGGGAGACATAGCATTTAATAATTCTCCATAAGAATAACATGGGGCTGAGTACGCAGGTTCGCTGCTACAGGAGCCTTTAGCAAAAAATTGTTTTTTAGAGCAATTATCAATAGACCATAACCAGATGAAGTTGTTCACTAAGTTTAGTCATTATACGTTCATAAATAAGCAAGATATAAAATTTGTCTTTTCCTCCATAAGAATAACATTAGACAACGTACTGTGTTTAGCCGTTTCAATATCTCGGTAACCAATTGACGTAGAGAAATGGTCAAAATACCAAATTGTGTGTTTTTTTTAACTGAATACAATGGCAAAAACTAAAATTTGACTATTTCCAAAATTATATGTAACAAATTCAAAAAACCCATTTTTGGGGTACAAAACCCCCCCCAAAATACCCCTTCGGATAAAGCGATCTGACTGGTTTTCGAACTTAAAGTCATAAATGTTGCTTTACACGTTCATACCAAATTTCATCAAAATCGAATAATTTTTACGAGAGTTATCGTGCTCACGGACACACATATATATATATATATATATATATGTTTTCTTCCCGAGCTTTCTAGGGGTTCATTGGTGGCATAAGGTAGCAGAGGCCTATCCCAACAACTCTAACGCATGAAGATAGTACTGCCTCCAAACCTGAAGATATATACAATATATTAGCAATATATTAGCTGACTACTTCTCCAGGGTATTCGAGCCTTCTACTAGTCAACCCTTGACACATGACTTCAAAAGCCCATTTATATTTTATTCATACAGCATCAAAGAAGACAGAGTTCTTAAAGTTGACTGACCTAGATTGTCATAAAGGTTGTGTGCCAGATTCAATACCTCCATTAGTACTGAAATACTGTGCTGAGCGTTTAGCTCCTCACTTGACAGCTGTTTAATCTATCCCTGGAAACAGGTTCTTTTCCCAATGCCTTCAAAGAGGCTTTCATTGTGCCCATTCCAAAGCCAGGTTGCTCTACCGAGGCATCCAACTATCGCCCTATCGCAATTCTTACTACTTTAGCCAAGATATTTGAAGGCAACTTGCACCAATTTTTGAGCAAGTCTTGTCCAACGAGCAGCACGGGTTCAGATCTGGGTGCTCTACCACTACCAATTTGTTCATTTTGCATAATTTTATTACATCTGCTTTTTCCAAAGGCAACCAAGTGGATGTTATATACTTGGATTATGCAAAAGCCTTTGACAAACTCAGCCACTCCATCCTTATCTCCAAGCTCAAAGGATACGGAATCATAGGTTCAACGTTGAGATGGTTTTCGAGCTGTCTTGAGGGCAGAAAATTACTTGTGAAATTCGCGGCTTGCACTTCTCCTGCTTTCAACGCCACTTCCGGAGTTCCCCAGGGCTCCTTGTTGGGACCCCTCCTCTTTAAAATCTACATAAACGTCCTTGCATCGATTATCCCTTCCAAGTGTCTTCTATTTGCTGACGATACAAAATTGCTCATGGAGGTAACAAAACTGGATGACTGTAGGAAGCCACAAGAAGGACTTGATGTCCTCCTGACCTGGACAAAAGATAATTCTATGTCTTTAAATTCAGCAAAATGCAAAGTACTGTCATTCCATCGAAATTCAAACCCGATTCTCTTCAACTATCAAATACGTAACCAGAAACTTGAAAGAGTGTCCTCTTTCCGAGACCTTGGCGTAATATTTTCTCATGATCTGTCTTCAGTATTTCAAATGGATAAAATATGTGCTAAAGCCAACCGCACATTAGGCCTACTCTATAGGATTTCAAAGGACCCCTTCAGCAATTTCACCCTGCATCTCCTCTTCATTTTCTTATGCGGCAGACTCTTGAATATTGCTCAAAAATATAGTCTCCTTACTATGATCTGCACCGTATGTATCTGCTTGAGTCTATACAAAGAAGATTTGTTAGAATGATTGGGGTTAGAATGAGGTTTCCTTACCTTCAGGTGCCGGTCGACACGATACAATCCCATCTTGGCCTTCTTAAGCTTGAAACTCGCCGCAATATCTCTGATGTCTGTTTCATCTTCAAGTTGCTGAATGGTCACATCTAATGTCCTCATCTTCTGGCTCAAATTTAATTCCGTGTCCCTTCCAAGACCCGTTCCCAAGATTTGTTTGTTAGAAGGGCGCACATAACAAACTATCTTTTCATGCGCCACTACCAAGAATGACACGCGTTTGAAATGAAGTTTCTGGCCATCTAGACTTTTTCAGCGGGAAAAGCCTACAAGCTTTTAAGACAGGTGCCTTGCGAATCCTCTCAACTCCTATCCCTTAACTCCTCATTCAGTCACACACCTTCAACAATGCACCTAGAAATGTTCCTCCCTTTTTTATTACCTAAAACCCTTTTCCACTGCATGTATAAAATCAAGTTCGCCTTAAGCTTCACTTGACCTGTTTTGTACTTGATTTTTGAAAATAATTTCTAGCATGAACCGAAAATTATTGTTCTGCATTTTGAAAAAATTGTTGCATGTTTAAATTGCCATAGTATTAATTGAATATATTTAGGATAGTATAGGTACTGAATTCTTGTTTTTACATGACAATGTTTATCATTGATGTAGCTTGCACTATTGTTCTACTACTGTAGATTTAGTAATTTATCCTTGTTTTGCAAGT
This sequence comes from Allygus modestus, assembly GCA_963675035.1. NCBI lineage: Eukaryota > Metazoa > Arthropoda > Insecta > Hemiptera > Cicadellidae > Allygus > Allygus modestus. Next base: position 72,132,737 of record OY776116.1, on the reverse strand, counting down.
AGTGCTTGAACATATATCATCTGCATCCAGAAGCTCTGCATACCTTTGAACATTTTCACCAAGATTTCTTAGACAATTGTTGATCAATTATTGTATGTCACTGAATTGAATTGTAAATTATTGTAAAAAATAGTGCTTGCCGTAGAAAATGAATAAATTAATAAATCAGAACAAAACGCCTATTCCCGTTACGAAAATGTCTAAGGGCTTCGCCCCTGAGAATTTCAAAATACAATCTTTTAACAATCTTGCACCTACTATTGTACCGATGGAGCTGAAATTCGGTAGGAATATAGCTGATGGCTCAGTTCAAACATACCTACTCCAGATTAAAATAATATACTCAAGAACTCTGGCCTTTAATATAAGAGTTCATCACACACCAACTACTCAACCAACAGAGCTGAAATTTGTAACCTTAAAAGACATGAGAAATAAAATCATGACTATAATGGAAGTCACAGTGTTGTTCTCTGGAGATTTCACACAGACTCATTGTCGTGCGTGAGACATGGGTGGACGAGATATACGACTCTCTAAAAATATATTTTATGTAGCCGACCACCAAGCGTCTGAACTTAACAGTAAATGTGAAAATGTGTTTTGGAGAAGATTAAGGGGTCGAGGAGTTTTCTTATGCCCTTTTAAAAGTTAAGAACGAACATTGAAAAACAACTGTAGTCTCATCAACATATCTCCTTCACTCGGTTCAATCGTTGAATCACATCGATTTACTGATCGACAGTTTTTTTTACGGAGGTTCATAAACAGGTTAATTTGGCAAGTGCCTGGCTCTGTGATTCTGCCATCCTCACGTCCACCAATGAACAAACAATACAAAGGTAGATCGCTTCCAAAGCGAGGATCGAACATATACATTTTTAACACCGTTCACTATCCGACGGAGTTCCTCGACTTGGCAATAGTACCCGAACTATCTGCCGATTTATTTCGATAATTTTATTTAATTATACATATATAAAATGTACCTAATTTAAATATAGTAAAATAATATGGCTTGTTATTTTCTTTAATTGACCTATTATACACACAACACGTAAGAAGGGCGGGTACACAGCTAGTTAGATCTAAGTTAGTTCATTTCTATTAAAATTACTGCTGAAGTTTCCTCAAGTTAAATTCGAGTATTTAAAATATTTGAACTAATAGTTCAACACCATCTCAAATTAGGTTTACATCACACTTTATGTCATTATCAGTTTTAAAAAAAACATGCAAATTGTAATCAAGGTCAAGTAATGAAAATCAAATTAATTTACTTAACCAATAACTAAGGAGTACTACAAAGCTCTATGTAGAGTCCTCTGTTGTTTGTTATTGTTGAGTATGATATTTCTAAATCCCTAAATGTATTTACAACAACTTTTTGTCACAATTAAATATTTATATTTACCTATCATTAAATTTTTACTCTTTTATGCTTTATCTGTAGATCAAAATGATTTATTGGCTGTGTTTTTACATTGATATTATTCCTCATTTTATGGTTACCTATGTATCGTTATTATTCACTTGAAACTTTTTTGTAATACTAAATAGTTACCCATTTAGTGTCGTTATTAGCTTATACATTTTTGTAATATTTAGTAGTTACTTATTTATTATTCATTAGCTTTAAAATGTTGTAATGTTGTTTTCAATATTTATTTAATACTAATCTAAGTTATTATTGTAATTAATGGCTAAGCCGTTGGGAGACAATTTAAACAAAATGCATGAAAATAAACATAAACTATACGCTGACGATACAAACTTTAGGGTGTCAGGAAGAAATATACATAACTTTATTGTTAGGGCTTTTACTGAAGTGGCAAAGCCAGGTAAGATATGATTCACCTGGGGCTATTAAACCTACACCGGCCGGTCCCATGGGGGGCTAAACTGACGAAGCTCGGCTTATCTTGACAATATTATGCAGAATTCAAAAAGTATCATGGTTCGTCCATCGCATTTGTGGAGTATTTCAGCTTTAAAAACAGTTTATAACTCTTATATGCTTCCTTACATTTAATTTCGAATCACAAATTATATCGATTAACAAGCAAGAAAATCATGGATTAATTTATTAAACCGTTTAAAAAATCGATGCCAATTATGTTACAATTAAAAAGCTAAATCAGTGTTTGAATGATGAATTTAGTAAATTGGAGGTATAAACTAATTTGTAATGTCAAAATCAATTTTAATGAAAACTAAAAAATTATCATCCCATCTATACAAAAAAATACATATTAAGTTATTATAAATCACCACAAATTAGAATGATTTAAACATAAATCATCTTATATGGTGCATAATTTGTTGGCCAAACTATCTGATATATAGTAAAATATAAACAAAGCCAAAATATTGTAACTCGAACTCAACTAAACTAATTGATTATTCTTACGTCCATTCACCTATTTTCCGGAATTATCAAATCAAATCAAATCAAATCAAATTTATTTCCAAATAAAAACAAATACAACAACATGTACACAAACAATATTGCGGAAAAAAAAATTCTCACATAGGCCCAATCGGCCTGTGCGTGAGAACGAATTCTGCCTCAAATTCAGTGCACTTAAAAAAATATCAAAAAACATCGTATTATTACTAAAACAATTCAATTTTCATTTTGATGATTAAATAGGCTACAAACACAAATAAAAAATTTTAAAAAATCAAACAATATCGGCAGTTGTATGCATATTAATCATGAACAAAATTAAGACTCGTTTTGCATTTAAATATCAAACACTGATTAAAAATAAGTAAAAATAAAAATTACATTTGATATAATACAAAGACAATAGGCAATGGCGGGAGTGAAGTAGAAGTAGAAGTAGACGGTAGAAGTAGAAGTAAACGGTATTGTTGGCTTTATAATCAGTGATCAGTTGGTGATGTAAAGTTAGTCATTGTAGTACTCAGAACGGATGAGGGACTCAGCATGCTCAGAACCGATCTCCAACAGCCAGTTAAGGACTAACCTTTTGTAAACTTTAGTTGTGACCTGCAGGTCCCTAATTGCAGGAGGAATGTTCCTGTAGATGAAGTTTGCAATAAAATATGAGTTGGAGTGACTGACTGATCTAACTGCTCGGGGCACCTGCAGGCCAACGTTAACGGAGTTCCTTGTCCTATAGTTGTGTCGCACGGGAGTTATGACTAATTCTTTATGAGTGTATGTATAAACCATCAGTGTTTTAATGTATAATTGCCTTACTGTAAGTAATTTTGTTTCGGAAAATAACAGATTTGTGGGATAGCGTTTATGCTTTTTGAATGCAGCTTTAATAATTGATTTTTGTACAACAAATAATGAATTTAAAAGTGATAATCCGGCACCACCCCATGATATAATTTCATATTGTAGAAGAGATTGAACATAAGCAAAATAAATGGTCCGGATTTCATTTCTATTTAATATTTCACTCAACTGATTAAAGACATAAATCATTTTTCTAACTTTAGTTTTTAAGTAGTTTATTTGATACTCCCATTTTAATTTTGAATCTAAAATAACCCCAAGATATTTATAGTGGTCAACTCTTTCTATTTCGGAACATTGACAAGTGGTGGTGGTCGTGCCGTTGCATGCAGGCCTATGCAACGCCAGCCTGAGTTCTGCAGGCGGCTCGCTAGCAGGGCGCAGCGCTATTGGCATACATTTGGTTTTAGTTACATTCATCGTTAAAACATTTTCATCAAACCAGTTTTTAACTATGCGCATTTCCACTAAAGCTAATTGATACGATTCCTGCCAGGTTGGAGCCTTAAACATTATTGCTGTATCGTCTGCAAATAAAAATATTTCGCCGGTTATGTTGAGTTTATCTAAATTGTTTATATACATAAGAAAAAGAAGGGGACCAAGAGTGCTACCCTGAACAACACCATAATCAACTTCTGACATATCGCTGAGCACACCATTTATTGAAACAACTTGTTTCCTGTCAGTAAGATAACTTTTGAACCAATCTAGCGCCACGCCCCGCACACCCGCACACTCCAGTTTGAGAAACAGGATATTTCTGTCAATCGAATCAAACGCCTTTGCAAGATCTACAAAAACCATCAAGACTTTTTCATTTTTATTTATAGATTCTATAATACTTTTATTTATAACGAATAACGGATCTGACGTATTTAAACCTTTCCTGAAGCCATATTGTTTATCTGATAAGATCATATTAGTTTCCAAAAAACATTGGAGCTGAATTTTTACACATTTCTCAAGAATTTTAGAAATAACACTCAACAAAGAAATTGGTCTGTAGTTACTTTTCTCGTTTTTGTAGCCTGATTTAAACAGTGGAATGACCTTAGATGTTTTAAATATTTCGGGAAAAACGCCTACAACGAAACTTAAGTTTATTATATGTTTTATAGGGGGCAACAAGTGAGTTAAATTTGCTTTGAGAATCGAAATCGGAAAATCATCTACACCGGGAGCCGAGCCGCCACGCATCTCCTGCACACACGTGACAATCTGGCTATCGGTGACCGGCTCCAAGCGGAAGTCATGCCTTGCCCTGTACGCCGAGTCGTCCACCAACGGTGGCGCAGGAGGCGGCGGCAAATCACTTGCTAGCTTCTCTCCTACTTTCGCGAAATATTCATTAAATGAATTTGCCACCGCCCTTACATCGCCACCGCCAACATCCGACCCCTGAACAAACTGGTTGATGGGAAAACTACTAAGGAGTACCACTACTAGGGAAATATGTTTTGGGGCTCGTGTCCTAAAGCAAAAAAAGGTGTTTCTACTTAAGAAAATAGCAAGTTCTTGTAATACATTATCCCAGAATCGAAATATCCTTTTTCTCGCCGCCATTTAAATCCTGCAGAATTTTAAGCTATGTTCATGGCAACAGAAAATTATTTAAAGTAAGAAAAGTTAATCATAGCTAAAACACTAGAAGTAACAATTTTATAAGTATTCCCAGCAACATCACCTCTTATGGGGGAACATAAATTACGAGAAATGGGTCCCAAGATACACAAACAAACTCAAGAGTTTATCCAATGTATACAAGATCAAAGCATATTTTTAAAGAAATATTTAAAATACAACATTCAGTTTTAATTTAAACAAAATTCGCTTATACAATATAACATTTTTGTAAATGGTGACTAAGAACAAATGTTTGATTAATACATACAATTAATATGCAGTTACAGTATTTAAATCTTGCCCTAACAATAAATATATGGCAATTAAGACATTTAAAGCAATTGCAAAACACGGTTAAGGACTATATCAGTCCTGAAAACGTATATAAGTTAGTCAAACAATTACTACTCATACAACAAAACATGATTTACTTATACTTTATAATGAGTCTTAACTATATATTAGGTAACGAAATTAGTTAAGTTACAAAACTTAAGTGTGGTTCCGAGCGTGAAACAAACTTTCAATTCTTTAATTCGATTTCAAAATTTTTTTTAAGATGCGAGGATTTTTTTAGCTTTAACTAACCCTTATGGGCTAAGCAGAGTTTTATATAATTGAATGCAACGCAATGATGATTGAGCCAGGCACGCGCCGATTCGCCTGGGTCTATTAAACCTAAACAGGCACAGACCCAGGGGGCTAAACTGACGAAGTACTCAGCTTATCTTGACAAGATGGTCATGAACAATTCAAAAGTAAAATGGTTTATTACAAGAGGCAAGATGTTTTAAAAATTTGAATGTTAATCAATCTTAAATGTATAAGACAATTATTCTGCACTTGTTAGTAAAACTAAGTAAGATGTGTATGCCTGCATGAAATCTCTTCTGAAATAAATAGTAGATGCATCTTTCATGGGTTTCAAGTTCCTGAGAGGCGTAAGGCTAAAAGTTAACCCTTAAGTAATTTTACTTTTACTTTTTAGTGAATTTCATATTGAAAGTGAACTATTAGCATGACCTGCACGGTGAAACTTAAGCCCGGGACCACCATAGAAGTTCCTAACGTGACCCCCTGAACACGTTTTGGGGGTTCGTTCAAAATTGTATATATACAGTGTAAATATGTGCAGGCACTCTAGCGGTCGCATTTTTTGTCCGATTTACTTCAAATTTGGTAGGGACGTTCCTTTCTATAATCAGTTGGACAAGTTCGTTGGGCAAAACAATCGGAAAACTCTAAACCCCTTTTTTGGGGATTAATCTTTCAAATTTAGAGTTTTTGGGCCCAAAAAGGGTCAGAAAAGCCCAGATGTGAAATTAACGAATTTAAAAAGATGGGAATTAGTGTGGCGAAACATTTTAGCCCTCTCTCGTCATTCTAGCATATATATTTACCTAGTTATTAAAGGAAATGTGTATTGACCAAACACAGTACGTTGTCTTATGGGGGTTTTACATTAGAAAAGCCTGTTAATCATTTTTTTGGTGTACTTTTATTATCCCCAACAACCTACTCATGCCTAATTTAAAGCCTGACTGGACCTTCTCCTAACCTTATAATGCCCAAAATTGTATTCCCAGCATTGCAGGAAAATAGAACCAGGAGTATCAGAACAGTCAACAAATCAATATTTTCAGATTTCAATAAAAATTGGAATAATTGTATGTTTTTAACTGATCTTGAGTTTTTATAGTTTTTTTTTATGTGGAAATTCACTTCCCTCACGTCAGCGTGCTGCTTGCGAACTCGTTTAAATAGTTTATTGCATTCAAATGTTGTCATCCCTTGTCAATATTAGATTCTGTATTAAAATGATTCGTTTCTGATTCTGAACTAAAAAGGCTCGTTTAAAATGGTCGTGGACTTTGTTTGTAGAATGTTTGCTAAAGTCTTTTATGGGTTGTTAATATTCACTGTTTGGAATCACTTATATTTAAAAAGTTTTGTTTTGATTGTTGACAGCATTTTCCAAAAATTGTCTTATTATTTAATTAAAAAATTTCTTGAATTGGCTATTAACAATGAAAGTCGGTCATATAAAGTAATTATGTCACATTGGAAAAAAAGACATATTCTGATGCAAATATCAGCACCGTTTACTTCAGAATAACATTTATACTAAACAGGAGCTAGTTTTACTAATATAAGATAACTTTATTTTAATTGCAGATGACTTATCAAGAGAACCACTAACTCAGTCAGTTGCGATCCTAATTGGGTCGTACTTGTCCAAAACCATTTTGACATTACTTCCTCCATATTCTGTAATATGTCCTTCATTTGGTATTATATATCCTACAAATCTTTCAAGCTAGAATAGCACAATGGTTGGTGGGAAATATAATATATTGCTACTATATAATTCCATCGGCAAATTTGTCTTCTTTAGTAACAATTGAGGTGTAACAACAGATCAATTCCTTAAGTTTATGTAGTTTATATAGCCCACATATTGTCACCCAAAAGTTCAAATTTATAAATACGAATACCCAAAGTGTATTGATAAAACTTATTAATAAAACTAATCAACCTAATTATTTCACTAACATATTTACAAGTATTACTGTTATTCGAACCAAGTAAGATACCTAGATAGCCGTGGTTGAGACAACCGTAATTATGTTGGTTTACTAATGGCACCTCAGAACGAACACAATGCTCCTGGCATTATTCACAGCTTAGCCTGCTCCTTAGTGGGAATAGATTAGAGCATACTCCGTAACCCAATAATTATAGCCGCGAATATACTCTCTCGTTTGAGAATATATTAATATAAAAGGCATTTTATCAATAATGCAAGATATTTTGTCTAAAATTTAATAGTAATAACCCGAATGATTTATTCATATCATCAAGAATTGATGAGAGTGTGCAGTATATACATACTTTACCACTGAATTCAAAATCCCCACCACCTTATTCATTATTAAACCCTGTTACTACCTTCACCCTGAGAAAAGTCAAATAGATATAACAAAAATATGATATTATTCAAAATAACTATTATTTCTTTCAGGTAACACTTCTAAGTCTTCTGAGAAATATCTTTTCAAAAAAAGATCGTGAGTTTTTTACAACTGGCGTAAAATGTTCTTTTTTACATTTTACACGTAATGTTTTTACATGTGATCACTTTATTTATTCACAGTTTTCAACTGTTCTAAAAGATTATAACATGTTACATCGTTAATATTGTTACGCTGAGGTTATTTAGTTCGTAAGATTGTTGATAGAATGTATTGTCCATTGAAATAATTGGTCACTTTGTTCAGCATCCAGTTGTTTATTAACATATGTGTCATCAAACTATGTAAACAAACTGTAAAAACAGCGATTGCCGTAGACAATGAATAAAATAACTTTTTTCGCGCCTTACATCCAAAGTACAAATATTTCTTCTCAGAGGTAAATCGTGAATGGAAACATAGAAGTTGCTTGCATAACGTTTTAAAAACTAAAAATGTATTAAATAAATAACACAACTAACGCATTACAGTAGAATATGTTATCGACATTTTCCTTTGTGTTTGAATCGATATATTTTCCTTACCGATTGAACTTTTGCGAACATAAACAGTAGAACATTATTGGGATGAGACATAAAATGAAATGTGTCGAGCTTATTAGTCGTACCTAAGCTTCCTGCCTATACCTAACACACGTCTGTCACGATGAAGGTATGTCGGTGTGTTTCAAATTATAAGCACGCGCTGCAGGCACCAGCGTTGGCTACCGTCCATGCACGAGGTACATTTGCACGAGTACGCTACGGCATTTGGTAGCATTGTGCGTCACAGTGTTATGTCCCCCTTCGATTATAAACCAAGGGATTTAATTGAGAAAGTTATAACACAACGGTAGGTACTGATAAGAAGGATTTTATTACCTTGTTTGAACGTGTCCTGCGTGTTACTAGAGTAACTTGCTTTAATCTCGTATAACCCGAGCTTAATTTAGTACAATCAAAAATAAATCAGTTAAATGTCCTCCCGTCATATTTTTACTAGTAGTGGCTACGAGTATGATTTGATTTTATATAGTATTAAGATTTTATACATACAGTATAACACATTTCATGAATGTATATGCAATCGTTACTTTTATGACGCTGTCTAAAGTATTAATTTTTGTATGCCAAACGACCAATACAAATCTTGAGTCTTGAATCTTGAATCTTAAATCTAAAAATATAATAGACTAAAATGACTAAAGCCTTCGCTATAGTGTTTATAGCACTTAACGTATATTTTTGCTCAAAATCTTCACTAGGTTTCATCAGCGAGGTAGAAACCTCGGAGAGCTCGCCAAATGGACAGAAACGGTCCGCGCTTTGTCAGGCCAGACCAGAAGTGTAGGACACAGTAAAACCGAGTAATCCCGAGCGGTGAGCGCGTTGTCCTTTACACGCTCCTGTACATCTTAATAATAATACAACCAAAATGAAACCTATATATTAATTTTCTGAATGAATTTCCGCATCAAACAGTAAAAATATATTTTAGTTTAAAATCATGTGTAATTTTTAATAATGAAAATACTAGAAAGCTGTAACAGCACGACATGAAAAAGTTAGCAAATGATAAAACTTTTTATTTTTGAGGTAGAAACAAACTATTTGTGTTTAGTCTTATTGCGTGTTATATAATTAGTATTTATCATTATGTAGGTATAAATAAGATATGTTATTGTTTTGTAATATTCTTTTTATATTTGTTACACCTATTTTTATTTAGTCACAATAATAAGGAGTGTTTTCCCTAAATTATTGTTGGAATTGTTTAAAAGTTAGCAACTGTTAAATTGTTATATATTAGCATAGAAAAATAAAGCAGGTATAGAAGTGTCACGTAATGCTAAAATTTGCTAACACAAAATTGTTAATTCAACCGGCCAGATCATACGAGCAAAACCGGCCAAGCGACGTTGCCTGTCTGTGCACTCCAGCCGGCTGGCTGGCCGGCCCAGCCGGTAGGGAAAAATTCCCTCGCCCTGCTTGGCGCTTGTCGTATTGAGTGCAGTGTTTACGCGCTCTTCGCATTATCTACTTCTCTGGTTAGTTTTCTATTCAATGATGCTAAAGATTTTGCCTCAAAGTTAATTTATCGATTTACCAACTTTAAAAATACATTTAAAATCTTCTGATATACTGGTACGTTTAATGTTGACTGACGATTTATTTAAACATTTTTTAGTTCGAGGATAGTTTTCGTGTATGGGTTCGCGTCAATAATAAGATTAAAAGCTTAAGCTCTCTCTGTATGTTTGATAAACATACCCTGATTTATAAATAAAGGGTTACAGAAAATAGGTAAAATCATAATTTTAAAAGTAAACTATGTTTCACGATTAAATTGTAATACATTTTATTACTGAATTTAATATTTTACAGTAACTTGTTCCTACGTGAAGAGCTAATTTCTTCAGTGAATTTATAGTAAATTTGTATGGCATCGGCTGCTAACATTTCAACATGTTATATACCCTCTGCATTTTATGTACAGTATTCTCCTAAAGAACAACATTAAAGGCTGAGTACGCAGATTTGCTGCATCAAGAAATATAAACAATATGTTTTTGTGCAATTATCAATATAACTTAACCAGGTGAAGCTACATACCAAGTTTTATTTTTTATTTATGTTCATAACTAAGGGAGAGATAAAACTTCATTTATTCTCCATAAGAATAATATTAGGGCTGAGTATGCAGGTTTGCTGCTACGGGGACAATAACAAAAATTGTTTACGCAAATATCAATGTACCAGTACTAGGTGAAGCCACAGGCCAAGTTTCATCAATATACATTCATAAATAATTGAGATATTCATTTAGAATTATTCTTACGGTACACATTATTTAGATGAAAGATGCATATATTTTTAATAATTTTAATAGTTTTAGCGAATTTCCCCAATAGGGAAGAAGCTATTATCGTAGTCGGCATGGTAAGACCTAGCCCGGGACCATGATAACATTTGTTTAGAGGCTCACAGGTGCCAAAAACACCATGTATGCGCGCGTGTGTGTGTGTGTGTGTGTGTGTGTGTGTGTGTGTGTGTGTGTGTGTGTGTGTGTGTGTGTGTCCGTAGGCATGATAACTTTCCTAAAAATGCCTTTTGTATAAACGTGTAAGGCAGCGTCTATTTTCATGAGTTGGAAAACCAGACAGGTAGCTCTATTTTAAAGCAGGTTTTGTACCCCAAAATTTGTTTTAACTTTTTACATTTAATTTTTTATAAACCCAAATTTTAGTTTGTACCATTGAATTCAGCTTACAAAAACAAACAATTTGGTATTTTTATCATCACTCTACGTCAATTGGTTACCAAGATATTGAAAGTGCTAAACATAATACGTTGTCCAATGTTAATCTTATGGAGAGAGTAAAATGTTATATCTCGCTTATTAATGAACATATATTGACGAAACTTGTAATGTAGCTTCATTTGTTTAGGTTTTACTGATATTTAAACAACTTTTTTTTCGTACTGATATTTGCATTTAAAACCAATTTTTTGTGGTCCCCAAGTCTGCAAACTTGCGTACTCAGTAGCTATAATGTTATTCTCATGGAGGATAAGAAACACGTGATATCTTGCTTGTATATGAATATAAATTAGTAAAACTTGAAATGTTGCTTTATGTTATGGTGATCTATTTTATTTGTAAAAAAAACAGATTTTAGTTGTTCTTGATGCAGCAAACCTGCACTCAGTCCTAATGTTGTTCTTATGAATAATAAATAAAATTTCATATTGCACTTATTTATGAATATGCTTTGATGAAAGTTGGTAAGTGGTTCATGACGTAGTGAAGTACCATTTGAAATTCTCTGAGTATGCAGGTTTGATGCAACGGGGGTATTTTATTGTTAATCATCATTGCAATTTATGGAATTTAAAAGGTTGAATTTGTCTAATGCAGTTCATGTTTTATCCTTCTGTAATAATAACATTCCAGAAATTTAATAAATACCAGATCAGTTCGAAACGAGATTTGTGCACATCCTCCACTTCCTGTGCATACAACGGGAGAGTGATCTCCACTGCCACACAGCCACACATTTATCAGATCAGCCTTACCGCCTACCGATGCCGTGGCCGTGGCGGAAGCGACCGAGATTGCTCCCTGCGGGAATTTGGGAATCCCGCACTGCCCGACTTGGCAACAAGGCACCGCTAACTCAGACTTGAACGACGCGACAGCGCCTGCATTTCCATGATACCCGTGTACGCTTTTTCCCTATTTCGTGACACTTCTGTACCTGATTTATTTTTCTATGATATTAGGCACTGAAATGATGTATAGCATTTAATGCATTTTTTTCATAATCTGTAATTTGACCGGGAATTTCTGGCACGCTGCACATTGCACATTTCTTACAACCTCTGCACAGCTAATGCTAAATAGGTGGCTATCCATAATGTACTGGCTAAGAACTGTGTAAACATAAGGCATTTATTGCTTAGTATATATTTGAAAACGATGTAATTATAGTTTTCTACTGTATAATGTTAATGCTTATTGTATTGTAAATTTATATATTCAGCTTTACACGCGCCGCGCCGCGCCGTCGCGGACCACGGCTCCCCGCTGTTCTACCACATCCAGCATAGTTAAATGATCATCAATTTACTTAGATTTTCATCTATAAAATATTAATTATGTAAATTTTACTCCATATTATGTTGAGATTATCGTTTTTTAACATAGCTTTCAAATTTGATAGAAAATTCAGTCATCGAGATTTAATTAGGCACATGAGGAATCTTATAATTTGATATGCAAAGTAAATTAGGCAGTAAATAATAAGACTTATTCTCAAGAAAGAATAAAACATTATATTATAAGATACAAATTATCTGATAAGTGATTATATTTTACTCGTGAAGCAAAAACTTGTTTTAATAAATAATTAAATAAAATACTTTAGTAATAAAACATAGCGTTGCCCTTTTATAAAACAAAACCTACTTCTTTTTAAACTATCTGTTGTTTAATAATTTATTCCGCTTCCAAATACGAAAGCTTCTTAGCCGTAAATGAATTGTTATAGCAAAAAATTTGATTAAAATAACGAATAAATATATGTTTTATATAAAAACTCAAAACTAATCCTCTATATCAGCAATACAACCAATCCTATACAAATATGTTTGGCGTTAAAAGTAAAGGAACATATCAAGGAACTTGAATACGAAGGATACTTAGTTCAGGGTTTCTACAGAATTTCTATTTTCTATTTCCCTGACTTTCCCTGACCCTTCTGTAAAACTCCCCTGACCAACTTGCATTATACGTCTTCGCAATCTTGCTTTATAAACAAGCGTGTGTGCACAGTTATTATATATTTAATATGTAAAACATTATTTTCTATATCATGTATGTCATAAATGCTAATAAAACCAAATTAAATGAATTTATCTCAATAAAAACTCAATAATTGAGGATTACAAGATGTTAAGAATAAACTCTTTAGGAATCCTTAGATCATCAGCCAACCATTGGGACTCCCCCTGAAACATACTGCTACAACAGATTGTACACAACGTGAAGCAAAGCATTTCCTCAGGTTTGTCATCATCGGGGATCATATGGGAAAATAGAAGCACCGAATTGTCATGTAAATTTTGTATGATTCCTCACAGAGAGTTATTCTTGTTGTGATAACCTATTTTCAGACTTAACAAAGATTACAAAATTAATTTTGAGAAGTAGCATTAAGGTGGAAGAGTAATGAGTATTGTCTATAAGCTACAAATTTATTTTCATATCTTTAGCACGTGGGGTCGATACGTATTAAAATAAGCTTTATTACTGGGTTCCCAGATTTTCCCTGACATTCCCTGACTTTCCCTGACCGTAGAAACCCTGTAGTTGTTAATAAAGCTTTCTGCCGAAAATATAAATTAAATTAAATAATATAGTTCAATCAATGTTTTCATGTCAAAACTCAAAACTAAGCCTCTCCAAAAGCCTTACAATAGTTGTTCTATAGTTTGGTTTCATTTAAAAAAATTGAGGAATGTATCGAGTAAAGCAAATATGGTAGCTATTGAGTCGTAAATTATGTTTTTCGATACAAATGAAGGTTAAGTACGTGTAGGTCGAGATATTTATACTAATATTTAAAACTACACGTGTTTTACGTCGTAATTAGAGGTTAAATACATTTGAATTTAGTAACAAAAGATAAGAATTTATCCAGTGAAACGATTCCAAAAACCATTTTAAAATATAAAAAATTCCTCGCACCGTAAACCTCATTTAACTGAGCACGCATCGCCGATAACCCATAAGACGCTGTACTGACCGCTGCGACGAGTCCTACACTTTGAGATGTGACCTTGAGCCCGGCCGGACCGAATTTTGGTCTATCCCGACGATGGGCGCGAGCTCTCCGTGGTTTCTACCTCGCTGGGTTTCATTTGCAGAGTGAGTGAACATGAAGTGGTTGGGAATCAACCACTAGCGCCTTGCTTGTCTACATTGCACTATACAAATCCCGCATTAACAGTTCATAAATAAGACGAGAACAAATAATTGTTATTTGTAAGTTAGATTGTAGAAAATAAAAAATAACGCAAACGCTAAAATATATTACTGAAATGATATAATGAAGAAGTCATATTCGATGACGACACCTTGAGGTACTGTCAAGTCTTTACTAACTAAAATATGTTTCTTCAAATTTTAGACTTCGTTGGAATAATGTAGATCAAAATTTCTCCAATTCGCACAAAGGATCGGCTAAATGACAATGTAAGAATTTGTAATGAGGTAGAGCGAATGTTTCCAATGCTGATTCCAAAATATACCAGCTGTTTATAGTTGTCATTGTTCATGCTATGTTGTTTTAATATTCATTTTCGTTGTGATTGTAGTTAAAATAATAAATTGATTTTGTTCTGTCATATGTATGATAAATATTTGTTCTAGTACAGTTTGAGATCTGAGTCGATTTGTGAAACATTTGTGTAATTGCCATTTTCCCCTTGATTTGCCTTATTTGTTATTTCTTTTGCTAATCTAGCTACGCTTCTGTTGTCGCAAAATTAACCTTTTTTCTAGAAAATTATACTACCTAAACAGAGACATAATGAAAACGGACTGTTGTTGGAGTACAAGTACCAAATTCAGAAGGGTCTGTGAAGCGAAATGAATCGAAGAAGATTGTTCAAAAATTGATTTTAGCTGCAAGCAGTTTCTGTCCCAATATCGTTCGTTCCACCAAACCATCGCATTTTTCAACCTCATTCTTTCCAGACGAACCTTTTCATACCGCACAAACAAACGGTGCTTTATAATACCTTTCAGATTATGGGATAAATTATTGCACAAAATTAAGAACTTTTATTTGGTCTGTTGAATATTTAGTTTAGTTTTCATATTAATTGTATTTATTGTCTAATTTTCAAAATATTTCCCGCCATCTTACGCTTCTCACATTTTCGAATAAGGCGATGATGCATATACAAAGAAACAATTTTGCTACACACAATGCAAACTATTTCACTCCTGCTTAGGGAAGCTTAAGGATAAATAATTGGGTTACATACAACAAAAATAACAAAAAAATAAAAATTACTCTTACAATCCCTCTATATTTCGGAAGCGCTTATTTAATAATAGGCAAAATTTATCTACAGAAACTAATTGCGGAAACGTCTCGAGGTTAAATATTTAATTGTTTATTATTATTATTCTCCACAAAATATTATTCATTTAACTATGAAATTCAAATATTTTGAATTTGTTTTACGTTCTTGTTATTTGAGAAAGTTTGTGTACAAATTAGTAACATAAATATAAATTATTTTACTGATATAAGATCACTGTGTAGATTATTCCATTGGAAATAACTAAATTGTATAATTTTTAATTACCACCGAACAAAATTAAACTAATAAAAAAATACAGTAACTTTTTTTGTTATAGGTGTAACTGTGTTTAAATGTGTTGGCTTGTTAACATACAGATTTCATGTATGAATAATATCTGGTTTCTGTCTCAAGTAGTTTAAGCCTTCTAAGGTCCAATTTTAATGTTATAGCAATTCACCTGTATTGTATTAGTGGTGATTTACTAATCAGATGACTATTATTCAAGATAGAAATAAACAACTTCTGTATCACAATTCTAACCAAGAATATATTGATATGTATCATAATGTTTCTTTGTGTTTGTTGACTTGAGGTGAATTTTTCACAATAGCTAACTCGACCTGTTTTAATAATAAAGGTTAAAGTCAATATTTACGTTTGTCAATTTATTTGACAGCATGCATTTTAATTACTCATAAAATTGTATCATATTATATACCTATTAAAAGGGATTCCCTAAACATATTTACCTCAAGGTTGCTTGTAAATAAAGAATCATCAAAAGATTAAAAGCTTTGGTGATAAAAACCTTTCCAACTACAGTGTTCATGAGGTCATTCATTTAAAGACTGGCCATTTGTCAGCAGTGCATGCAACTTTAAAGGAAGCTGTGAGAATCTGCAGTTAGTTGTAAAAGGTTTTAGGTTTCTTCTTTATCTTCTCCAACGGTAAGTTTTGAAAGACAACATGATTACTGTACATATTGCTAAGATCCATGCAGTAGTATTTTTGTGTAATTGAAGAAAACTTTTGTCTAATTGATCTTTAATCAAAAATAAAATAACAAAACACCTCAGTAAATTCCATTTTGATAATAATAACAACTAAAAACTGAAGTCTCCAAGAGCTGATAAGTTAAAATAAAATATAAAAAATGATATATAAAATGACTTGGATGATTTTAATGCCACATTAAAAATTGTACAAGAATTATAAAGTATTAGTTATCCTTTGTTAATCGATTAAATTATAAAACTACTAACTTTAATTGTAACTGTATTAGCAAATGTAACTTTTAAGTTCACACGTGTGCTTCAATGCTCTCTCTAATGATCCTCTTATTTTTCATAACTGAAAAATATTTGATTCCACAATGCAATGTTGATTTTTCATAATTTATTCGTAACGGAGCATAATGCGTTTTTTTCAAACCTAAGTTTTTTAACCCTTATTACGTTATATTGTCAGTGTATTTTCTTGAAAGTCTATTTAATTTTAATTTTAATAGTTTTACGTCAACTGTCCGTCACCATAGGCTATTGACCTGTGCGATGAACTAAAGACAGCGAGGTACTGTAACTTCGCACAGTTACTCGTAATTGGTCACATGGGCCGGCCAGTGGTGACCGCTCATGATCTTACAGGAGTCGGCCGGGACTGGGATCGAACCAGCCACGTCTGACTTGCGATTAATATATCGTTATTTTACTTAACGTAAACAAGGATTTGTTACAATGAAATAAAACGATAAACACATTATGTGCCCTTGTTGTAAAAATATTATCAATGGTTTAGTTATTATAATGGTTTAGGTATATTGAAAATTCAGCCAATGATTTAACGATAACATTGTATTAAATCCTAAACTAAATTCATAAATTAAATCATAAGTTAATGTGTTTCGTTATAGTTTTTTTAATAGTTGTATAACACATAGCATGGTTGTATTCATGAGCATTGTTACTAGAGTATAATGTTCGTCAAGAAACCACAGTTTTTGTTTTACTTCATGTGCAAAAATGTATACGTCAGATTCTAAGTTACTCTGATTAAATCAAATAAAAGTAGTATTACAAATAAAGTATTGACTTAATTTTTATACAAATATTTATTAAACCCAGGCATCATACGGATTTTGATAGAACAATTCATATTTATACATGAAATAAACACGTTTTCTGATGAAACCCTGTATTTTAATTTACTTACAATGTTGTATTTATAGTATATATATTTATTTATAATAAATTATACATTTGTATTTATTTATTCAAAATAAACTTGTAGATCAGCAAGACTATCGTTTAGTGCCTTGGATTTTGTCAAAGAATTCATTTGTTTCAATAGCATAGAAAACGTATAGCAAGATTGATACAATGTTTATTATAACCAGTGAAAGTATAATAAACGAATCGCAAACGCTCAGATTATAGCAATTAAAACTAGTGTAGATAACGCTCTTTAATTACGAAAGTTTAAAGGTTTCAAAGACAACCTTGAAGCTAGATTATGACAAAATCAATTAAAGTAAAAACACTAAACGTTGTAGATAGAATGTCTTACTGTACAGTTAACTTTTCATAACGATTTCATGACGTTAGCTTTGTCTGTCAAGTTATTATTTTCTCAGATCAGCCTTCTGTTTGTTTCGCACGAGCCGTTCTGCTTTGAATAAAAATAGTGGATCCCATGAATATAAATTTCACATGAATAAAGCAATAACTGATCAAGAGGAGGTTGCAGAAGTGGTCTCTAGAATAATGGCAACATTATAAGTGGTACGGATTACAGATATTTTACGTATTTTCAACTTAGTTTAAATCCTTGTACTAGTAAAGTTGTATACCAGCAGTATACCCAACATGAGAGAAATGTGCTCCTAAGGTTAGGTTAAATTAAAACTGTAAATACCAAATCTACCGATTTAAATATTTATTATTGATATTTTGCTACAAATACCCACTTGTAAATAAAGAAATAAGATGTCATGATCTCGTTTAAAGATCTACTTATGCTAAAAGTACATATTTTAAAATAATTTTAATACATACTTATGAGCTTTAATTTTAATTGATAGAAAGGCTTTTTACAAGGATATCACATTTTAAAGGATATCATCTCTTCTTTCTGTGATAATCTTTGATTTGTTGGTTTTAATAGTTTTCAAAAATCTAAAAATATATACTTTCAATTAATAGATTCACTATATAAATTTTAATAATAAAAACGATCTATTTTGTAATTGATTCCATATTGACCTTCATTATTAAAACAGGTCGAGTTAGCTATTGTGAAAAATTCACATCAGTCAACAAACACAAAGAAACATTATAAACATATCAATATATTCTTGGTTAGAACTGTGATACAGAAGGAACAGGTCTAGACCTAGGTAAGCTTTAGGTGTATTCAAATGCACCTTTAGCTAAACCAACTGTTTTGTATTTCTAATAATATTAAATAAAACAAGTAATCTTTGTAATTTTATTAATATAAACTTCTTAGAAACATTTTAAACCCAGTATAAAACCTTTACAACCACACTAGCTAAAACTGTTGGTTGGTCAACTAACAACGCATGCTCAAACTACAAAAACTACCATACTTGACATTTCTTATATGGATTCATTTTGGAACTGGGTGGACATTTGAAGTCTTCGGCAAACTCTTCTCGGTTGGAGAGAGGTCCTCGTACTCTAAACTCCCAAGGAGAATGCTCATCTGTAATTATCTGAGTTTTAAGAGCTTCCAGGAGATATTTTGAGCACCACGTGATGGCTGCACTGATCCAGAACATCTGTTTCGGGGTGAACTCCTGCAGTCCCGGTAGTCGCTTCTCCGTCTCGTGCTTCTCTGCCCAGCGGTTGTACGCTCGATATGCCAGTTTGATGCCTCCGTTGTCAGCTATGTTCTCTCCTTGAGTTTTTACTCCATTGATCTGTAACAGAGCAGTCTTGGTGCCACTTGACATGCACAGAGGGCTATTATTGTAATCTTTATTAAATAATATCACTAGATATCCTACGATTTGACACTTTAGAGACTTAACAGTACTTAATGTAGGATTATTGTTCAAAAAATCCCACTTAATGTATACAAAAATTAAGGGGACATATAGATAGACTATATAATATATAGATTATCGGGGGGGGGGAGGGTACATGACCGGACACAATAGCACAAAGGTTCAAGCTTTGGCTTTGACTACGTCAGACGTAGTCAATCATAGGTTTGATCCCGGCTGACTAACGAGCAGTCATCTCTGGCTTGTGACTAATGCCGTTACGGTACCTCTCTGTCATCAAATTAGGCCGCACAGGCCTATTAGCCCATAGCAACGGGCAGTTGAGGTTTTTATTTAACATTTAACACAATTACCAAACCAGAAACGGGCAGAAAGACCACTTTACATTTCCCAGATTGAATCAAAGCAGAGAATCCTCTTGTTGCTTGTTGCTACTTTATTTCCCATATTCTGTGTCGTAATCTACCGTGTAAGCAGATGGCGACCCTTGAATCTACCCTTGAACCTCACTGTACTCAAGGGGAAATTCGATGGATGGTGATTAGCTTTTGATACCAATAACGCGAGGAACTGGTCCACACAAACTATACGAGGAAAGCAATAAAACATTACATACAAACCATGCACGCCTTTTTTTATAAAGACATGAACACAAAAAATAGGCATCTAACCATGAAGCAGTTATTTCTTGGTTAATCTTTCCTTGCTTAAAACGTAATTTTTATAATCAGTATTGCTTAAACTGTTTTAGTTTTTTTTTATTCATTATTTGTTCTGTAAGAATTGAAAGTGGAAGTGTTGTGTTTCTTACATTTTTCAAATATATTTTGCATCAAATTTTCTGCACTATCTTGTTCCCACCTGGACGAACAGTAAATTCTATTCAGTAACATTTTATTGAGTAAATTAAATGATAAAATAAAAGTTCGATAGTTGGTAAATCTTCAAATTTCTTAATAATTTAGCTGATTTATATATTTTTAAAGACATATCTCTTTTTTCTAACTTTATTTGGAAACAGTTATGATCAGTTTATTTCCTCTCAAAACATAAGGTTGATCAAACTTTATTTATACTTTATCCTCCTTTCTTTTAAAATACCAAAAATATATGCGTAAAGTACCACATAACAAATAAACTTTAGATTAATGTTTTAGGATCATTATAAAAATTGATAGATATTGATAGATTTTAATTTTTAATGGCTTGCATATACTCTGATACTTACAGTCATGTTGACTTGTTCCACAGTGTAATTTCCGTACTGGTCAATTATGCAAGCTGCTTTTCTGAGGTAAGTTTTCTTTGTCTCAGAAGCCCACCAGTCGTGCAAGTTGCCGTCCTTATCGAATTGACTACCCTGAACCAAATTTGTACAGTCAGAGATAGTAACAATTTATAATGTTTTGTATTGTTTATTAAGTGAGAGGTTGGTTCCTACTAACATACGACAAAGTTGACACATTTATAGTAACACATTAGAAGAGATAATTTTATTACTTCAGTCAGTATTTTTAATAGACAATGTAGTGCTAGTGTCATAGATTGTTAAAAATCTCAGCATGGCAAGATTAATTCCGAGCAACATAGATATATTTTATGAAGGTTAAACCTTGAACAATCTGTGCTGATTGGGTGTATTAGTTTATGATCAGTGTCAATTGTCCTTAGTTAATTACGAGGCTATACAAGGATCTCACGCTGATGATTCATCCATATTTATCTTCAACTGCACACACACTTGAGTCGGACCTGAATTTATATAAAGAGATGCGGCCATCCAAAACTGTATAGAAGAATGATTTATATAGCGGCCCAATGGCAGAACGAAAAATATAGAAAGAGTCACAACACTCCACTAATGTTTCATGAAATGAGTAAAATTAAACAGCATTACCATGAAATATTTAAACAAATTAGTACAAGTAATATGATGACCTTTTTAATACCTCATCATCAAAACCATGCGTTATTTCGTGGCCAATTACCCATCCAATAGCCCCATAGTTCATGTAACTTGGCATGTCGTATAAGAAGAATACTCCCTGCATGTTACCAGCTAGGATATCTGAGGAAACATAAATACAATTTGTTAAACTATAAATATGAAAAAAATTCAAAAGGTAGCCAATAACTAAACTAGTGTAGGGTCATTGAAGGGGAAACTGTTAATTGGAGACCCTTTAATACAGTTTTCAGGGGACAAATGTGCAAAGAAAAGGGTTGTTAATATGAACCCAGAGACTAAAATATTTCAAATAAAACAAAAGCTTATTAAACGTAGTTCTGATCAGCCTAAATTGATTTATAGTTTTGTAGGAACTAATGATCTTGGACTTAGTTATAATGACGGGCCAGAGTATAATGGGGGCTGGGGGAAAGCAGCATTACACTTCATGGCTGATCTGTTGACTACGGTCAAATCCACCTTATCCAAGAACATTTTGTGAAATAAATATTATCCTCATACGAAGTGTCATAAGTCAACAAGATCTTACTTTCTTAAATGATCAGTTAGATATTATGTGTAACAGATTTGGGGTTGGATTTTGTTGATGCTACATGTCTTCTTTCAAAGGATAATTTAGCTATTGATTGTAGATATATAAGTTGAGAGGGAAATCGTGTTTTTGGTCAATTATTGTGTCGGACAGCTGCAATTTTACCAAAAGTACGATTAGTAACAGGACAAACGAATGTTGAAGCGACTGGTGATGTTCCTCTGGCAAGTGGGCCGCCTAGTATTCTGAGTAATTCGCTTCCGTCAGGCGAATGTATTCACTTGTCACAAATACTGACTTAGCCTCTCCTCCACATTGAAGAGCTGGTATCTTCTATTCTCTCATTGAAGGGATCCCCAGCCAGGCCCCAAGAAGGTATTTTCTCTAAAAAAACCTGGTTGCTGCTGAAGATGTACAACGCCTGACTGTCCGTGGGGGAGTTACTCTCTTGTTGGACAGCTAGACTTGTACTCATCAGCAAGGGGAATGTGACACTGACTGGCCGTCTTCCTACAGGCCTCTCTTCATATTTGGCATGGCGGGTAAATGTTTTGAATAGTTGAATCGTCCCGCTTGAATTCTGCCCTGAAAGCTGCCGGTGACTTGTGCTTATAGATGACTGAACCTAGATCTGTGGAGCTTCAGAAAGGGGTGATTAACAATTGACGCTATTAATAATAATAATCAAAACTTTATTTGACATCCTTGGATGAATAAAAGTTAAATATATACAATAATTGTTAGTTAATTATACAATATAATCGTAGTTTTCAGAAAAATTCTTCAATTTCATAAATACATTTTGTTATTAACCTAAGTTTTACTCCTTTTTTGAATTTTTCAAATGTCATTTCCCTTGTTTTCAAATTCAAAAGTTATATACTTTTCTTGACATTTCTTGTAATTTTTTCTTGGTGTGACTATATTTGATAAATTTTATCTTAAGTCTTCTTATTTGGGTGTATTATACTTGTGAATTTGTATGTTTTTCTTATATTGCAATACATTTTTCTTTGCGTGTAATGCCAATTGATATGGTGGTAAATTCATTATCTCTAGTCCAATGAAATATGGCTTGCATGATGTTCTTGCATTTAAATTGCACATCATCCTTATTGTCCTTTTTTGTAATTTAAATCGTTTTTTTATAAGCTTCATCTCCCCATAGAGTGCCATAGCTTAGGTGGCTGTGAATGTTTACAAAATATATAATTTTGAGTACTTCAGTTTTTACGTTGCTGGAAAGTCTTTTTACAGAGAATAATCCTTTAGATACTTTTTATGATGTCAAATGTATATGGTCATTCCAAATCATTTCTTCATTAATAAGAATTCCTAAAAATCTTACTTTTGAGTTATTATTGACATAGTGTGTTCCTGGTTTAGTTTTAAACCAAGTATCTTGAATTTCATTTTATTCGCAGAGCACCAGTCATTGATCATTTCAGTACTTTTAATTTGTAAATCTTCTAATGTTTCATGGTTAGTACGACTAAACTTTACATCCGGAAATTTATCCGCATGTAAACTTTACTTTAGATCATACGCAAATAGAAAACTCTAGGTTTTTGGTCCAGAATTAATGTAAGTCATTGATGTAAATATTAAACATCAGAGATACAAGAGGAGAGACTTGAGGTACACCATTCTTAATAATTTTACTCTCAGAGTAATTTTTATTTACATAAACATACTGGTCTCAATTTGTTAGATATGGTTTAGTAAGATTTAATGAGCTATTTTGAAACCTATAGTAAGCTAGTTTTGTCAAAAGTATATCATGTAATATCGTATAAAATGCTTTTGATCAATCATGCAATCATAGACAGACTTTTTTGCTTTGCTGAAGATCAATTAGGCTTTCTGTTACAAGGGTTGCAACAGCATCAATTGAACTTTAATTTGGTCTAAAACCAAACTGTCTACTAGAAAATAGGTTATTTGATTTTAAATGTTTTTTATTTATTTATGAGTTAATGTTTCAACAACTATGATATTGTATAAGTTTTACATTTTTTTAGTATTGTTGGATTCATTCATCTAAGCATTTATTGAAAAGGCAAGTCAATACTTCACTTATATTAATCGATGCTGCCTCATATTTACACCATATGTCCAAACACTTGCTAGTTTTCAGTTTAAAAATTGTGTCATGGACAATTACTTCAGCAGTAAAGTGTTCAAAACTAAATGAAACCCACCACTAAATGAAGTGACTAATAATTGATTTGCATGTATCATAATCCTGCACTATTTGTTTGTGTTTTGTTTATTAAATTTTTTATACTTTCAAAAAAGAAATCCTTAAATCCATTTGGTCACAGTTATTTTGGAATTTTTTCAAACGTTGACTTGTTAGATTTCCTATCAGATTTTTTCTAATGACCATGTAGCTTTCCTCTTGTTTATACTGTTTTTTTCTTTTTTTTGACGTGGCCATGGACTCGTAGTGACTTGAAAAGGCCTCCTGGACCCACAGAAAAAGTCCCAGAAAATGCCATGGGGAATTTACCGCCATTTTTAAAATAAGTCGGCCATGTTGGATTTTTGCAAGGGTTTACGGAAATGAGTATGACTAGTAGACTAATTGACTTAAAAATCACCCGTTTGCATAACAATATCTTGTAAAAGCCCGCGGCTAAATATATATATATATATATATATATATATATATATATATATATATGTATTAATTTATTTGTTTACATTTGGTTACTAATTTAAATCATATTAATTTTTACAAATTGGTATTTTTACCAAGTATCCTTTTAGTGTGCACATTCTATATAATAATAGCGTGTACAAGGCAACGCGTAACCACCTATTCCAACTAAACGTAGAGAAGCCAGGTTGGTGTCAAAAGATTTCACTTAGGCCAAGGATGATGAACAAAATACGATATCCTAAATTTACTCAGTTATACGTTTACGATCGGCAAAAAACCTGTTTTTTTTGCCTTTTTTGTCATCCGCATGAACGCATAAACTACTAAATTTAAAGAGGTCAGGTTAGTGTCAAAAGCTTTCCCTTAGGCCCAGGATGGTGAAAAAATACGATAAAATACATTTATTTAGATATAATTTTGTAATTAGCAGAAAACACTTTTTTTATTTTGCCATATTTTATTTGCAATCACCTTGTTTACCGAGCATGTGTTCCCTACTTTACATCCAAATCCAATACAACGGGTGAGTAAAGTTAATGTTATTTTTGTAAACAAAGCAGACTAAATTTAGGTTTCCCAACTAACTTTAGGTTTTTGGATTGAAATTTACAATCAATAAGGAACACATATTCCATGCTAAATGAAAATAGAGTTTATAATACTATATACAAGTGTCTGCAAAGTTCATTTAGATTTACGGATTCTATATTTACTATTTATATATCAGTTTTTGTTTACTTTTACTCTTGTGGCGAAATTGGGTTTTATCACTGTTAATGGAACCAGAATTAGATGATTTTTCTTTGGTAAATCCTGGGTTTCAGAAAATATGACAACAGGGTGGCATTTTATCGGTTCCCAACTCAAATTGTAGTTTTTTAGGTAGATTTTAAAGAGTTGTCTAAAACTGAATCAAAAGCTTTTTTAAAACATAGTCCACGATAGTCATTATACTCCCTAAAGTAGTATAGCGATTTGTGTATGAGTATATAAAAAAACATGACTAAGACACAAATACAGTTAAAACTGGGAGGTAAAAATGCGAAGGTAAAATTAACCACAAAAGGTTTGTGAAGGTTTACACGATTGATATAATACAGTAAACTATTTTCAGTTACATAGTTCAAGTTTCAAATTCCGATTCAGTCTTTTATTGAAAATTTAGTTTGATTCCGATTTCATGTTCTGTATTGGGTGAAATTGGGTGAAACTGGATGAAACTCTGTTAAGAAATTTAATGCAATGTATAAGAAATCTAAGGACCATTGACCTATCCTATTAATTAGCATTGAATGCAATGTGAAATATTTGTCCATACAGTTTATAGCTAACTAGTATTTCCTGTGCGCAGCTTGCGCATCCCGTTTCGAGAAGCGAAAATAGTTAAATAGTAAACAGAAAAATGACAGTCTGTCATCAAATGTAATCCTTATAACGGCTGTTTATTTAATTGAATTGAATTAAGGAAAAACACGTGTGGCATAAACCAAATAAAACACTCATCCATATGAATAACACGGGGACTTGGAAGTCCCATTGGGTAGAGCCCTGACGCCTAAATCGAAAATCTAAAGCCAGTTAGCAAATCTGTAATCCTAGACACGCGTTTTAGTGTATATGTGGGGGTAAATCATAAAACAAAAAAGCCTTATTGTTTACATGGTTTGCATGTGGCGTATTAATAATATATAAAGATAGATAGATAGATAAATTATGTATTTTTGTTGGTCTGTCTTTAGATAGTGAATGTTATCAGATGAAATACAATTAATTGTTGGTAAATCTGTAGACAGTAATTTTTATTATTATTTTATTAGGTTAATTTGTATTACAAATTTGTATTCGATGAACAAACCTTTAAACACTTAATGACATTTAACTGCAGTTTTTAAGAAAAAAAATTGGGCTTGAAGTGACACCAAAATGGGTTTGCTTCAAGATCCAAAACTAAACTAAAAATAAAGTTTAAACTAAATCCTTTTGGGCTATTGTACGCAGGTGTAAAATGTATTTCATAAAAATACACTTTTGGAATTTATACACTTTCTAATGAATATTTTAATATGCATTATGTTGCGGATTTATTACAATAATACCTTTAAATTTTGCACGGTGGATTCCCATTTTGTTACATGCAATTAAAAATTAGATTTTTAAATTTAAATTGTTAAGCCATTAAATTTATTTTAAAACTAGTGAACAATATTTCTTTAGTTTGTTTAATCCCGTCATTTTTGACGGGCTTATAACAGCTAGTATATAAGAAAATATGTTAATACAATTTGTAAAGCATAAAATCCCCTTTCAAATACACTCTAACAAGTTTTACCTGAACATTTCAAGCACTCAGGCGCTCGGCGCGGCGCCCGGCCACCTAGTAAAAAACGAGCAGATGTCGGAAGAATTTAGTATACCTGTCGATAGCACCCACCTAGAGGAACAATTCCCCAAATATCCCCTAAAATTCCCTCGGTGCTTATCTCGTAGCCCACTTTAAACCCCCCTAGCCCCCCCTTCCATTTACAAACATGTTCATATTTCCATTAATTTTGATTATAGCTTCATATTTATTTTTTTGTTTGATTGCCTGAAGGACAATCTACAACAAATATTATTTCAATAAATTAGTTTAGAACAACAGTTCAGTAGATACAGTAGATGCAAACATAATAATAATAAATATTTGAAAAATTTAAAATATTTAAAATACGATTTAACATCATTCTTCTCTAAAATACAAACACGCAAGTTTTGAGAAAATATTAAAATACAAAAGTTGTAGTAAATTGTATTTATCGTAAAACGATATATACATTGCTGTAATTTCAACAATGGTAACGTAACTTTATAGGTTCAAACACGGCACTTTAGGTCACGACGTCACAGCGGCTGCGGAATTTCGGCAATTGCACCGCACCACGTTCGCCACCCACGTTTTAAGGCTGAGTATCACGGGCAGTACTCATGTATAAGTGATAGCAAAGCGGGAGCACAGATGGAGGCCAGGTAAGTCCCCTCGCACGCACGCACCCTTCACACTCACGGGCACAAGGGAAAGCACCGCCCTTCTTTCCAACCCTATGAGTACCCTAGTGTGTCCATCGAACATTAATTGTTTGTACACTTAATTCTATTTCAAAATTAATCATACATAAGTATTCTACGCAAAGCTTTATGAAAAATTATACCAAACTTAGTACGAATATTTTCTCTAGCAGAGCTCAGAACACAACAAAATTATAGTTAATAAAGTACTGGCTAATATGACTCATAAATGCGAGTCATACGTTGTTTGGTATCATTTTTATTTTTCTAATGTAACGAGTTAAACAGTACTAAACAAGTCAAAATAAAATTAGAGATAAAAAAATGTTTTGGTTGGTAAATTATAGTAGAAGACCTAATGAAGCGGAAATACGGCCGGTCCTAATTCCCTGCGCTTGTGTGTGTGTGTGTGTGTGTGTGTGTGTGTGTGTGTGTGTGTGTGTGTGTGTGTGCGCGCGCGCGCGCGCGCGCGGTCTGCGTGAGTGTGAGTGAACTACCTGGACCCCATCGGTACTCCCGTTTTGATATTACTAAAGACTATATTATTATTGTAAAAAGACTGTGAATTAAGATATTATCTAAACATTTATTATGTAGAACAGATATTTTGGCTGATAGCTTAGTTTTACATGACAATATTTTCCAGAAACAACCGTTGTATATTGTAAAGTGTATGCATAATATAGATCAGTGTAGTTGTAAGGTAAATCAAGTTTTAAATTGTAGGGGCCAAACACATATTACGTAACGCACTTAAGGGGGGAGGGGGTATGGTATTGCGTTATGTGGTGGAGGGGGGAAGGATTTCGATCAACGTTACGTAACTAACACATAGTAACGCTAAGAGCTGGCGCACTCCCGTATCTATTGATACTGTTATATATTTTTCTAAATAAAAATAATATTGAAATTGATATCTAAATCAAGGTTACAGTTAGTTATATGAAAATTAATTTCGTAATACTATTTTAATAACACTTAAATAAAAAATAAATACATAACGTGTTTTGAGTAAGTTCTCTATTGCTTTACACCTATGTTTTTTGCTGTTTTAGAGTGTAAAATCATGACTTGATACAGTATTGTGCAATGCCACCCACAACTTTAGTTTCTTAAGTTGTTTTGAATTTGTATTAGTTATAAATTAAATTTGTTACGTTTTAGCTAAGATAGTTTATTTTGTTGATTATATTATTAGGGACAGTCTTGTTTGTTTGTATACATTTTGCTTCTGAATAAGTTATTAAAATGTTGTTCAAAGAAAGTCATTTAAACTTAAATGATTCATTGAAATACATATTCCAAATGGCTAGTAAAACTATGTTTAAAACGTTTCAGCTGATTTAAAACCTACTACGAATGAGTTATGTAACACATTGGGGGGTTGGGGGGGGGTACACTGAAAAAAGATTATTGTTATATGAACCAAAACATGGTACATGGAGCAATAAATTGTTGTAAATATGGTCCCAGTAATGTGTTTGGTAGCAGCTACAATCCTGTTTTTCATTATTTTAATGTAGCGTGTAACAGAAAGTATTGCAATAATGAAATTGGAGTCCAATCAATACATCTTGCTGCCAGGGCAATAAGCTATTGTTAATAAAACTAAACATTATCAGAAGCATTTCTAGAGTTTATAGTATTTACAACAATAACTCTTATTTTTACTTTTACAATAAGTTATTGCTGCAGCTATAAGTTCAGTTGACTCTCCTCTCAGAATGTACAGTAGCTATGGCAATACCTTTCTTTATTTCTACAATAAGTTGTTTTGTGGTTACTATAGTGGAGTGGTTACGTAACCCCCTACAGTTTAACGAACATAACCTGAAAACTAACCAAAATCAGTTATATAAAATTGCTTACATGAAAGTTGCAGAAGCGTATGGGGCCAATAGACCACCGTTCGCTTGGCTTTAATCATATTTTTGATAATATTTATTTTGATTATTTAAGGTTTAGTAACTTAATCTCAAAGTTTCTTTTACCTTGTTAATATTCAATCTAGGCTATAGAAAGTCCAAATAAGATGCTGAATTCATGTTGAAACTGCTGTATTTTTATTTTCAAATAAATAAAAAGGTTTAACTGTTCAATATACTTTATGAGGTTATGCCATTGCATGTTTTGTGGCTACAGCCACATCTTATTCAGTTAATCCTCAGGTTGATTCTTCATATTATTAAAACATTGCTGAGACAGTGAGACGCTTAACACATACATATTGCAGTATAACACATTCCGATACCGATCACACGATAAACTATAACATTGCTTGTCGCGGTAGTGTTTATTTATAAGCTAGTCAGATGAAGAAACAGCATGCAACATTTGGTACCAATAGCCAGAAGAGAAATATTTTCTACCTAACGCCACGAACTATAAAATCGACAATCGCGAAGAAGTCGGCGCGCGGCGCGGCGCTGCGCTGGTACGGTAGCTGCTGTATATCGAGCACATTTCAGTGTTGCACGCACTTTATTTTAAATCTTTGTAATTTTTCTTACTAAAATTTAAAACTTTATTTTCCTTACAATTACACTGATCTATATTATGCACTATACAATATACAACGGTTGTTTCTGGAAAAATATTGTCAAGTAAAATTCAGCTATCAGCCAAAATACATGTTCGACATAAATGTTCAGATAATATTTTAATTTAAGAGTCTTTTTACAATATTAATATAGGCTACATGATTTTTGTACCCATAGTGAAAATGAAGCGAAGGCTTCTATCGATTCCTGAGTAGGATGCTTGAAATATTCAGGTAAAACTTTATTTAGTGTATTTGACAAGGAACTTTATGCTCTACAATCTGTATTACAATTTTTTTTATTTATGCAAACTAAAAGGATACGAGGTGAAAAATTTTAACTATTATTTACAGTATGTAAAAATAAATATGTGTTAAATTAGTAACCAAATGTATAAAATAATACTTTAATAAAAATATTTTATATAATTTCTAGCCTGATGGTTTTTACAAGTAATTTTTATGCAAACGGGAGGTTTTTAAGTCAATTAGCCCACTAGTAATACCCATTTCCTTAAACACTTACACAAATCTAATATGGCCGACTTATTTTTCAAAATGGCGAAAAAGGTTCCACGGGATTTTCTGGGACTTTCGTTTTTGGGTCCAGGAGACCTAATAAATGATATCCAACAGGTTTCAACTTTTTTTTTAGAATTTCCCAAATTTTGCCGTTTTTGAGCAAATTTCACTGGACTCTTTGTTTACTTTGAGTATTTAAAAATTGTGTTAGACCTACTTACGTATTAGTGAAATTACATATTATAAAATATTATCAATGGCTTAAACTGGATACTGTAATAAACATTTTACTCAAAAACGTTCCATTGGTACGAGTAGTTTAAAGCTTAAACTCTGAAACTAAAATATGAAACTACAATATAAGCTTCCGACTCTTCTAAAGGTTTGTGGGGTATTGCAAATACTTCTTGTAGTATAATAATAATTGGCTAATCATTTAGAAGCTTTCAAATTTCGTTTGGTACTGCCGTTTTTGGAAAAACAGGTTTATTTTTGCTAGACTATAGGGACACAGAATGACAATACAGAGTTTGATATACTTACGAAAAGAGTTCTGTGGTAGTATGTATTCAGCATCGACTCGAGTAATATATCCGTGGGATATCCACTCAGTTTTGTTGACAGGTTTCTTTAGTCTTCCAAAAGAGAAGTTTGAATCAAATTTATTTATGTTCAGGACTGCCTTCAAGTAGTTTCCTGGTGAAATCTCAAGCTAAAAGATCAATTTTGTTAGTGATTTTGTAAGCTAAGTTCAAGTTTTTGTTGTTGTGTTGTTTGATCAGTTGTTATGTTTGTCAGTAAAACGTTATATAATTATAAGCAGATATTAGCACGGTCAGATTTCCGTGCGCATGTTGCACGTAGGCTATTTGTTTAAACTTATTCGCTTGTTTCCATTTTTGTGTTTTTCTTGTTAGTGTATTTCCTATGGAAAGTGAACTATTAGCATGACCCGCACGGTGAAACTTAAGCCCGGGACCACCATAGAAGTTCCTACCATGACCCCCTGAACACGTTTTGGGGTGTCGTTTAAAATTATACAGGGTGTCACAAAAACGTGTGATGGGCTATACAGGACCTAATTCTACATGCAAAAATAAGTCAAAAATGAAGAATAACATTTTTTGGATTTCGGCTTAGTTTAGCCTTAATCCGCCATTTTGTTTTTTTTGGGAAAATATTTATTATTTCAAAAACCCAATGA
Organism: Allygus modestus; assembly: GCA_963675035.1. Lineage (NCBI taxonomy): Eukaryota > Metazoa > Arthropoda > Insecta > Hemiptera > Cicadellidae > Allygus > Allygus modestus. Next base: position 72,100,728 of record OY776116.1, on the reverse strand, counting down.
GATATTTTTACGAAACTTGGCGAAAGTGTTTACACTAAAGTAAGTAACATTTGTGAAAAAAAAATATTTTTTTACCTTTCCAAATTTCAAAATGGCAGCCATTTGAATTTTGTTATGCCAAATTTCATGAAAACCGGTACCTAAATCAAAATGTTTCAAGACACAAAATTTTTTGTATTTATTATAACAAATCCAACAAAACAAAAATGAATAAAATCGGTTCATAAATAAAGAAGCTGTGATTATTATTAATATTAAAATTTATTAAATGTAATGTAATAATTTATGTAATGTAATTAGGTAATTTCAATCTAAATTACTAAAATAAACACAGCTTCTTTATTTATGAACCGATTTTATTCATTTTCGTTTTGTTGGATTTGTTATAATAAATACAAAAAATTTTGTGTCTTGAAAAACTTTGATTTAGGTACCGGTTTTCATGAAATTTGGCATAAAAAAATTCAAATGGCCGCCATTTTGAAATTTGGAAAGGTAAAAAAATATTTTTTTTACAAATGTTACTTACTTTAGTGTAAACACTTTTGCCAAGTTTCGTAAAAATATCTCATTGGGTTTTTGAAATAATAAATATTTTCCCAAAAAACAAAATGGCTAAACTAAGCCGAAATCCAAAAAATGTTATACTTCATTTTTGACTTATTTTTGCATGTAGAATTAGGTACTGCATATCCCATCACACTTTTTTGTGACACCCTGTATATACATGTATATATATATATATATATATATATATATATATATATATATATATATATATATATATAGGGTGTTTCAAAAAGAATCATCCGATTTTAAATGTTTATAATTTCAAAACTAATGATCATATGGACATGAGGTTAATTTCATATTAAAGGACAACTAATAAAGTTTTTTTACATACCATTTACAGGTGCTCAATATGGCCCCCTTTAGATGCACAGCATATGTCTATACGATATTCAAATTCGTCCCACACCTTAGCTAGCATATCTTGAGTGATGGATTCGATGGCTGCTCTAATGCGGTTCTTCAGTTCAACCAATGTTGTTGGAAGGGGAGGGATATAAACATTGTCTTTTACAAACCCCCACAAAAAGAAATCACAAACAGTAAGGTCCGGTGACCTTGGAGGCCAGTGACTTAACGCGGAATCATTAGGTCCAGTATGGCCAATCCATCTTTGAGGAAGCCTACCATTTAAAAACTCTCTCACATGAAGATTCCAGTGTGGTGGGGCACCGTCCTGTTGGTATATGAAGTCATCAGAATCTGTTTCCAACTGAGGGAAGAGATAGTTTTCTAACATATCGAGATATGTTATTCCCGTAACAGTGTTCTCAGCAAAGAAAAAGGGACCATACACTTTATTCCGTGAGATTGCACAAAAAACATTAACTTTTTGTCACCGGACCTTACTGTTTGTGATTTCTTTTTGTGGGAGTTTGTAAAAGACAATGTTTATATCCCTCCCCTTCCAACAACATTGGTTGAACTGAAGAACCGCATTAGAGCAGCCATCGAATCCATCACTCAAGATATGCTAGCTAAGGTGCGGGACGAATTTGAATATCATATGTATATCCATAATATATACATATAATATATAATATATTCCATAATAACCATTCCATAATAACCCCGCTCAATATATTATTTAAGATTTTGAACAAGATGCTAGTAAAATTATTGGGCTAAAATATTTAAACAGTAATTTTTAGAACTCTGGGAATGTATTATTATGTTCTCAGGTTATTTATTACCTAGCTTCTCCAAACCATATAGTTTCATAACATATTTAAAAGACTACGCTTGCTCGAATGACAAATTTTGGACATTAAACATTAAAAGCAGTGAGAAAATGTCAACGTTTTTATATATGTTTATTTATTTGAAAAAACATTAAAGGCATTAATTATTCCTTGGACAGTTTATATGATTTTTAGGCACAGAATTCAAAATTAGGAAGACACAACTAGTGTAACTGACAAAGCATCTGTAGATAATACTTTATGTTTTAACAAGTTAACCTCAGGACAGGCCGATGTGGAAGTAACGAATGAAATGCAATTTAATTTCAAATACGATTTTATAACTACTCCTGATTTGAATGATTTGCTTATATTTATTTATATTTGCTTAATTTATTCTGCATGATAATGTTGTGTAACCGGTGCTCTTGTGTTGATGTTGGGTTCAGTGATAGTTGAGGTGATTGAATTATTCGAAATCACCTTTAGTTTTTTAAAGATATACCTATGTAATAAATACTGCCTCAGTAAATACTAATTTTTGTACTAAACCCTTTGCATATACCATCAGGCATAATATTCTAAAACATTACTGTTTATGCAAGTACTTAAATAGAGCTCAAAATCTTTGGTTTTTACGTAATTTTGATTTGTTCATTGTACATTAAATAAATATTTGATCCGTTATGCGTCACGAGAAAACACAAAATTGTAAATATTACGAAGTTTTTTGTTCTGTTCAATTAAGTTGTTTTGTTTCAGTTTCGTTCAGCTGGGTAACGTTGTAGTGCCCAATTGAACAAGTCTATTATAAGTCTATTATAAGTATTATTATAAGTCTATTATAATAAATATAAGTGTTTTCCTCGAAATCTGGTTCACTAAATCAGTTCTGAGCTAAATCTGAGCTATTTTAGAAAGTGCGAAAGTACTGATCCCAGCTACCACTTGTCTTCGGGATATGAATTGACAATGCCTACTACATGCAGGTCAAAATTAGGGAGCTTAGCAACAAAACCAGGGGGTGCAATGACCACTACCAAAACATTGTAAAATGTCATTGGCACAGAAATATATACAAAACAAAAATGAAAAGCAACAATCGTGTGAATGTTACAAACATTAAACAATTATTAAATCGAAATTATTTAATCGAAACAATCTCCAACACACACACAACATTTTCTCTAAACTTCAAAACAATGTTTAAATCAATATTTACAAAAGTATTTTATAAATCCGGGAATCGTACGGATTATGATAAAATAATTTATATTTATAAATTTGTATAAATATATATTTACATGAAAACCGATATGTTTTATTTATTTATTCACATTCAACTTGTGCATCAAAAAGGTTCTCCTACAGTACCACGTCTGCTATCAATGAGTTTTTACTTAAATAGCATGAACCACGGAAAGCCAAACACAAAACAATATCTGTTGTATCCGATGAAAGTACGCTAAACGAATCCCTTAAAACTCAAATGAAAGCAATTAAAACTACTGCAGTTAACGTTCTCTAAGTACAAAAGTTTAAAAGTTTACAAAGATACCTCGAATCTGGGCTAAACCAAAACAATTGTAGTGAATCTATGGAACTTTGGAAACATGTTACGAATTATAGTCTACTTTTCATGACGTATATCGAGTTATTTCTCAGATTACACACTCTTGAGTTTATAATGTAAGACCCGTTCTGCTTTGAATAAATAATAGTGGATCCCATGAATATAATTTTCACATGAATAAAGCGATCACTGATCAATAGCATGTTGGAAGAGGTCTTTAGAGTGATGGCAACACCATAATACTTTGAATGGTACGGGTTGTTTTGACAAAATAGTACAGTCAATTTCGACTCTGTTTAAAGCCTTATTCTGGTTAAGTCATAGTGGTTTTGTTTCGCACATTGAAAATGTCTTATGTTTGTTAATTTTAGCGAATTTCCCCTATAGGGAAGAAGCTATTAGCGTAGTCGGCATGGTAAGACCTAGGCCCGGGACTATGATAACTTTTCGTTTTGAGGTCCCCAAATGCCAAAAACACCATAAGTTCAAAACAGCATTATATTGTGTGTCCGTGGGTGCGATAACTCTCGTAAAAATGGCCCAATTTTGATGAAATTTGATACAAACATGTAAAGCAAAATTTATGACTTTTCGAAAACCAGCCAGATTGCTCTACCCAAAGGGATATTTTGGGGTGGTTTTGTACCCCAAAAATTGTTTTTTTTAGATTTTTACACATAATATTTTAGTAAATCCAATTTTAGTTTTCACAATTAAATTCAGCTTAACAAAAAAATTACAATTTGGTGTTTTTATCATTGCTCTAATTTAATTGGTTACAGAGATATTTAAAGTTCTAAACAAAGTACATTATCCAATGTTATCCTTATGGAGAATAAGAAATACTGTATATCTGCTTATTTATCAACGACGAAACGTGACGAAAAGTGGTATATTGCTTCATATCATTGTGATTTATTGATATTTTACGAAAAACGATTATTTTGCCGATATTTCCCATACAAAAAAAAACAAAAACTCTGCGTACTCAGCCTCCATGTTATTCTTATGGAGAATAAGTAAAATGTTATCTCCCTTAATATATAAATTAACAAAACTTGGTATGTGGTTTCACCTAGTTAAGTTATATTGACATTTGTAGTAAAACCCATTTTTCGTGTTCCTTGTTTCAGTAAACCTGCATACTCAGCCGCCATGTTATTCTTATGGAGAATAATTAAAATGTCATAGCTCGTTTATTTATGAATAGTGGATAGGGGAAAATTAAAATTGAAAAATAATTGAATTTGATTTGAATTGTTTAGGTTTTTACGGAGGACCTTTTGCGGAGTGAAATATGACAAATAATGTGATACAATTGTGTTACTTTATTTGATTTACAACCAATAATCAGTTATGCTCACTATCTTCTTTAACACGCCGTCTCCTTTCACAAATTGTTCTGTTGTTTTTTTCCATTCACTTGAAGAACAGTTGCAGAACAGTAGCAAGGTACGGGGAGCTATTCATTCCATATGTAACTGTATTCAATTGATAAACGGAAACAGGTTGGTTCAGGTTTGATCTCCACAAGATCAACTGAAAGTTACGATCATCAGGATGGACAGAAAGCTGACGATACATCTGTCTGATATCGCAGCAAAACACAAAGTTATGGTGACGAAAGTGCAATAGTACGTCGCAAATGTTGTTAATAAAAGGTCGTTTAGTGGTATACCTGAACTAGTTTTACAACTTGCTTCAAATACTGTGCATAATTTAGTTGTGCTACTACTTTCTTTGAGACTGACATAGTGCGGTAAAAGTAATGCAAGTTTGGCAATTGGATGGAATCACATTTAGACATGTAGCCAAGAGTGAGATAGCCATCCATGAATTCGTGGTCCAGTTATGAAAATCGAGTGTTGTGTTAAACTTGCATTCTATTGCATGCAATCTAAGTTCTGTGGCATTTCGAGAGGTACCTATTCTGGATTTGATGTTTTAAATGGTAGACGAACTGTGAAACGACCTGAACAATCACGTGAATGCGTAGCAGCAAAATGTGTGTCACACATATTGTCCTCGTGTGTCTGAGTAGAGCACATTGGTGGCTCTTCTTGTTGCCAAAACTGTTGTATGAATGAATGTTAATCCGTATCGCTAATTGAATGAAGACATATTTTAAGAGTAGATGCGGGACTAGAAATAGATAATGCAGGAGGGACCGGAATACATGGAGCAGTGCCAATAATCACTTATCCAAATTGAGTACCCAGTACATGAGGCATGTTAATTCCCAGGTAAAACTGTTAGCTTGTAAACAACTGTGTAAACAACGATGCTCCGAGAACAATGTCAATGCGACCAGGGATGTGAAAGTTTGGGTCTACAAGATTGTAGGATTGTGTGTGTTTAAGGATGTCTGGTGATAACGGGATGCGAGGAAGTTAAGAGTTAATTTATTGAGAATTAACATAGGCTGTGGCTCTGCAAATTTTTGATTGTACAATGTTTCCAGATTTACGAGTATTTGACCATTGTTTTGAGTCACATGATGATCTATTTCAGATAGTAGAATGTCACATTTTTGACGACGAATGTTTAGTATACTCGCGGCATGTTCTGTTATAAGATTGCACATACTACCGGAATCGAGCAACGCATGAAATACATGAGAGGTTCCGACAGGTGATCCGATTCTGATCATCAAAGTGCTCAGTAATACAGTAAAATTATTCCATTGAGAGTTAAACTGGTTTTGTGATGCGAGTGTAATGGACATTTCCGACTTAACTGGAGTATCCCGTGTATCATTAGTTGATTGTCTTTTGGATGAATCATTTTCTACATTCGAGTGATTTAAGGTGTTGTCAGTTGAATTGATATTAAAGTGCAATAACGTATTATGACGCTTGTGACATACTAACCAAGTGGATTGCGATTTACAGTTCCTTATATTATGCGATCCTAGACATGAGACACATTGGGTTGAGTTTTCACGAACTGATATCGTTCTTGAGGGGGTTTGGTTTGAAAGACCGGACATGCATACATTTGGTGTGTACACTGATTGCATACAACACAAGGTGATGGTGTTTGGATAGGAGGATTTGCGGGTGAAATATATTGAGTAGAAACCATGGATACGTCTCTTTTTGAAGAGGTTTTACTATGAGATGCGGGTTTGTGGCGTGAATATGATGAGCTGAATATGGATGAGGCGGTATGAATGCCTGGGGAAAATAATGCGTCTTTCATGTGAGAGCATTCCGTATTCAGAAAATCTATGATCTCTTTAACGGTGGGCAATGTGTGATTTGTTGACAATGATGCGGTACGAAATCCTTATAATTTCTTTCCTAAATCTAAGTCCATTTTAAGTAACACGACTGCAGTAAATAAGGGGTTGGTTCGTCAACATCACAGTTCAGTGCGTTCGTTCAGTACCTGCGTATTTTCATTAAATTAATTGATTAATTGACGTGCACCGTGAATGTGTGTGGACGAAATTTGATTAGTCCAAGATTAGGTTTAGATGAGGCAATTGTAAGTGGCGATTGTTATGGTACCGTTTTTTAAGAAAATTGTACGCGATCGCTAAGACTAATACTGCGGATCAAATTCAGGGGTTCCTGAGAAAGTGCGTTCAGTAGATATTGAAACTTCATAACGATAGATAAAGCATTATTGGGATGTATCGTGGTGTCAAACAAATTTATAAATGTTTTCCACGTATCCAAACTTCCCGCAAGCTTAGGCAACTCGATTTTGGGTAGTCTTACTTGCAAGTGAACGTTAGCACTTAAACCGCTACAATTACTGCAATCGACATTAGGAATCAACGATTCAATGTGGCTTGAAATTTAAACGTACAAATCATCGATTTCGTCTTGATCATGAGACAATACTTCGGTCGATATAGTGTCTTCACCGGTATAGTTCGGTCGATATAGTACCTTCACCGGTATAGTTCGGTCGATATAGTGTTTTCACCGGTATAGATCGGTCGATATAGTACCTTCACCGGTATAGTTCGGTCGATATAGTGTTTTCACCGGTATAGATCGGTCGATATAGTGTCTTCACCGGTATAGATCGGTCGATATAGTACCTTCACCGGTATAGTTCGGTCGATATAGTGTTTTCACCGGTATAGTTTAGCAGCCGATTCAAGTTTGTTTAAAAATTCGCCTTTTTCCTGTTGAGATCGATCATGTGTGCGTTTGAAGACTTAGTTTGATTAGACTTAGTGATTCAATTTGCGTATATAACTTGTCAACAGCATTTTGGATTCTGTTCGATCGATTACATACCCAGCCGCCGTGTTATTCTTATGGAGAATAATTAAAATGTCATAACTCATTTATTTATGAATAGTGGATTGAGAAAAATTAAGATTGAAAAATAATTAAATTTAATTTGAATTATTTATGTTTTTACGGATGACCTTTTGCTGAATGAAATATGACAAAGAAGGTGATACAATGTTATTACTTTATTTGATTTACATCCAATAATAATTTCTTCTTTAACTCCCCATCTTCTTTAAAACACACTTTCTCCTTTCACAAATTGTTCTATTTTTCTATTCACTTGAAGAACTTTTTTTAACAACAGTTTGTAAGTTACACGATATAATAAAAATAAATGTCTATATTAATGAAGCATTGCGGGATGAGATATGCGGTTGAATTAAGGTAATGAAAGATAAAAATCAATATAATCAAGGTTTTATGAAAAATCAATGGAAAAATGTAATTTGTCTTATTTTGGTTTAAAAACAATGATTAAAAATAAACAAAAGTCAGCTGATTGACATAGCAGATGACTGACAAGGATTACAAAGAGTATGAAGGAAATAAATACATGTAATTTAATTGAATTCTGTTGTAGTGTGATGATACCAACTCTCTGTATGAAAACGCAATAAATAAGAACATATATTTGAAATATATTATACAAATTTCATAAATCTTCACCAATGTATTTTGATGAAACTTGGTATGTGACTTTATGTGGTGTTAAGATACATATATATGCATTGGAAACTCGCTGAGTACGCAGGTTTGCTACAGGGGTATTAACTTTTCTTGATAGCAATTCTTGTTATTATAATTATTGCCTTGTATGTTTATGTTGTAACATTGATTATTTTTATGTCTAGACAATAAAGTTAGTAAAAAATGACCTTTAAATGTTTGGATTATTAATTTGAGCATTTATAAATGTCTAATTGTCTAAGGAGTAATAACCTATGGTAAAATATGTATTTATTTATTTATTCATTTGTCTACACTTACGTTCATTGTGTGTTGACAAATTAAAAGACCAAAGATGATTTTGAGGTTTTTTTGGCTTATCATTAATATACAAGATTAACGGTGTGCAATGTGTGATTTTTTGACAGTGATGCGGTACGAAATCCTTATAATTTCTTTCGTATAACAATACTGTACCTACTGGCAGAACAAATTTATAGACATAAACATATTGCGACACAATTGCAACTTTAGAGTTAGGTAAGACTATTGACCTAAATTACAATTACTCGATAACAAACTAATTTCATTGGAATTCCACCAATAACTTGTAACCTAGGAAATAAGCCAACATGGGTTAACTGCTTGTGCGTATGAATAACCACCGAATAATATATCTAATACAATTTAATACTAAATGTTACTATTTTCGTAAAAGTTCAATTTTGTAATGAAAATAAATAGCTGGGATGAATCATCCTCCTTTAGTACCAACGCTGACTGGGTACTTCCCGGTAATGAGTAATGCCGGGGTTTGTTAGGCGCATAGTGTCATTTTAATCGATGACGATGAGTTCCACATGTAGCCAGGCGCGTTGGCCATATGGGCACATCATGAAGTGCCCAATTTCATTATGTGCCACAAAAGCAACACATACACAGATCTTTTAAAACACTGACCTATTAAATCGGATGACTGTTTAGTTCTAACTGGCACAAAACTACTAAAAAGGAATCTACCAAAATTTGAACCCCAGTACGGTGGTAGAACTGCAAACGCAAGAGTATGTAGTTGCGACGTTTGCACCGTTGTCGGAACTTAAACATCTGCGACGGTTTTTTAAATTCAATAAATAATATAAATAAAAGGCAAAGCGCTCACTCACTCTTCACTAATCCTCCATCTTCTCGGCATGCTAGACTGGTGAAATGTGGTACATTTTTTATTTATATATAATATTGGAAAGTTAAAGTATTTTCATAACGTTTCATCCATAGAGCTTTTCCCCACGTGGCTTCAAATATACCATGTATTCCTTATGGAGATTCGATAATTCAAACAGCTTATCTTGATTCGTAGTAGTTCCACGGGCTAACCACAGAATGCAGCACACACAACTGTAATAGTTTATGCAGGCGAAGCCGCAACGGGTCAACTATCTATAATAATTCACTAAAGTATATATCATTGACATGTATCGGTTAGTTGAATATGATAAACGAATATCAGACTAAGAAAATAATCTTACAAACCTTTAAATATCATTTAACCTATGTAACCTATGTAGTTTCATTTAACAGTGTTGGACGAACTTTCAGTGAACCGAATAAATGTTAGCCAAGGTTAAAACTAAAAAGCCTGTTTCAATTGAATCTATGTGTAACAAGATGAACAGAACTATACTATAGGCCCACTAATGAACCAAGTTGACGAACACAATGAACCTGCCTTTAGGCTTTTTGTGCCCCCTTGACAATTATTTACAGCCCCATTCAAATTTATCAGCACCAACATTTAATAATAAATAGTTACACTATCTTACAGTAGAATAATCAACAGTTTAACAGAGTCTAACAAATGGTATTTTAATAATAATATCAAATTTAATACCAGCTATTTAATTTGTGAAAATGGAAAAAATTGCAAACATAAAGTCGATAGTATGAATATTTTCGATGGTACAGGGTTTTCATAAAATAATGGTGCGGTTTTTACATTAGAGAGCAAACCAAAGAAGTTATAACATAAATATTTATTTAATTGAAATTCCGATAGTAAACGGATTAATATAGATGACTAGTAAGTCTCTATATTCGCAATTTGTAGTTCTGCAGACATCTAAACGATGTTGTAGCTTAACCCATACACGGTGCAACATGTCCCTTGTTACTGAGGATAGATACTTCCTCGTATATTATTTCTCTTAGATGTGCCACAATACGATTGTTTGTGGTTATCCTGTATTTTCACACATCATTACCAAAAAAAACATGTTAGAGTCACGTTTGGGCTCCTAGGAGGCCGTGATATGGGACCATCTCTACCTATATAACTTGAAATATAACATGAAAAGGTAAACAACTGAAACCTAAACATAAATGATTTAGAGAACACAATATTGACAATCAAAGAGATTTGTTACAGTTAATTAAAACAAAACTATTTGAGTTTTAGAATCTAGTGCTACCACCAAATTAAATATAAAATACCCCAGTCACAGCAAAACTGCGTACTCACCAAATTTCCAATGCGTGTATATTTTTCTCACTACCACATAAAGTCACTTGCCAAGTTTCATAAAAACACATTTATAACTAAGTGATAGGCCTATGTAGCAATTTATTTATTCTCCATACGCAGGTTTGCTGCAACAAGAAATATAATAAATGAGTTTTCATGCAATTACCAGTATAACAACTACCACCAAGCGTTACTATAAGTTTTAATAATTTATGTTCATGATTAAGGCAGATATAAAACTGTACTAATTGTCCATAAGAAAAACGTTAGGGCTGAGTATGCAGGTTTACTGCTACGGTGACAATCAACAAAAAATAATTTTTCTGTGCAAATATCAATATACCAGTACTAGTTGAAGCCACATACCACATAGTTTCATCAATATTACATTCATAAATAATCGAGATATCAAATTGTATTTATTCTCCATAAGGATAACATTGGACAACGTACTGTGTTTACCACTTTGAATATCTCTACAGCGGTTGAACGTAGAATGATAATCTAAACACCAAAATGATGGTTTTGTAGAGCTGAACTAATTGGTAAAAACAAATGATAAGTTTTCAGTAAAATTAACTGAGGAAAGCTAAACATATTTTTACCTTAAGATTAACATAAGAAATTGTATGAACAAGTTTTTGGATTTTTTCCGCAACCACTTAACCTGGGTTAATGAATTAAAAAACCATATTAGTTTTTGTAAGCTCTGAATAGTCAAAACCAAAATTGAGTGTTTTTAAAGTTTTAGGATGAAAAATAAAAAAAAACAGATTTTTGGAAAATTGTGACCCCCCCATAAAACCCCCTTTCCATGGCCCGATCTTTCTGGTTTTCGAACTAAAGTCATGAATGTTACTTTACACGTAAATGGTAAATTAATCGAAATCGGATTTTTTTCAAAATCTATCGAGTTAACGGACATATATATAAATAAATATATATATATATATATATTTAAAATGTTAATATTATTATTCTATACACATATAAAACACAAATATATATATAAATTTGAAAGATTGGTGTTTTTGGCATCTGGGGACCTCAAAACAGAAAATATCATGGTCTCGGGTCTAAGTCTTGCCATGAGACTTACTGTAATAGATTTTCCCTATAGGTTAAATTCGCTATAAAAACATGACTTTTAATAATTTAAAGAGACTCATAGGGAAAAATATGTAAATGAGATATCGGAAAATGGATAAACAAAGTAAATGTTTTACATAATATACTCCGAACCCAAAAAAATACACCAATACAATGTCTCAAATACAGCATATATTAGTAACAACTCGTCTTTATGAAAATATTCACTATTACAGTTTTACAAAATAAAACATGAGTGGTGAAGCATCAGATGCATACGATGGCACGTACTTGTGCCTGAACAGGGCGTATATAATGAGAGCGTTAACTAACTACGTCATTACCATAACATACTGAGCCTGACATAGACAACAGACGTTTTCATTTCCATCGCGAAACATGTAATTCAGGGTTGAATCATTAACACAACGTTGTTGCGTTTCAGCGGGTGCCTAGGATTCAACTTGACATTAACATTCTCATCCCACTTAGTTTTTGCGGTTCGGCTATACATTTCTTACATTTAATTTAGAACAATGTAGAAAACTACCAAAATCCTTGCAAATAGTAAACAAACTGTACTTCCCGAAGCATAGAAAAAAGGTGATTATATATTGTTTTAAAATGAAACATCGTTCTGAAAATCCTCTAAAAATGATTATTTCACATAAAGTGCTAAGCAACATCATATTTATGAATAACGAGTTCGCACGCAGCACGCTGACGTGAGGGAAGTGAATTTCTACATAACAAACTTTTAAAACTCAAAATCAGTGTAAAACATACTTTTATTCAAATTTTGTTTAATCTGAAAACATTGATTTTTTTGCTGTTCTGATGCTCCTGGTTTCATTTATCTGCAATGCTGGGAATACAATTTTTCACATTATAAGGTTAGGAGAAGGTCTAGTCAGGCTTGAAAGTAGGCGTGAGGTTGCTGGGGATGATAAAAGTTCACCAACAAATGAATAACAGGCTTTTCTAATGTAAAACTCCCATAAGACAACGTACTGTGTTTGGTCAATACACATTTACTTCTATAACTTTGTAAATAGTTATGCTAGAATGACAGGAGAGGGCTTAAAAATTTCGCCTCACTAATTTCCATATTTTTACATGGATTAATTTTACATCCGGGGCTTTTATGACCCATTTGGGCCCAAAAACTCAAAATTTGAAAGATTAATCCCCAAAAAAGGGGTTTAGAGTTTTCCGATTGTTTTTCCCAACGAACTTGTCCAACTGATTACAGAAAGGAATGTCCCTACCAAATTCGAAGTAAATCGGACAATGCGACCGCTAGAGTGCAAACACACACTCACACACACACACACACACACACACACACACACACATATACATATATGTATATATATAATACATATATGTATATATATATATATAATATTTTGAACGACCCCCCAAACATGTTCAGGGGGTCACGTTAGGAACTTCTATGGCGGTCCTGGGCTTAAGTTTCACCGTGCGGGTCATGCTAATAGTTCACTTTTCATAGGAAATTAACTAATAATATAAATCACTAATGTTTGTTGTGTTCTGATGTTTTATTCATCATCACCGTAGAAAAATGAAAACGTACTATGACAGAAATTCCGGACATCGAGATTCTTTTAGATTTGGACAGCAAGTATCCAAAGCAATGAATCTTTCCAAAGATTCATAGCTCTACGGGGTTTCTAATGAGGGTGGTTGAGGTTAGTAACACCCCACGATCGTATTTTGTTCAAAGTTAAGGTGATGGCACTTATCGCAGGAATGAAATTCATTTATCTCCTAGAACTGAACATATTGCCATTTTTTTTTTTCACTAACAAAATGCGTCAGAAACAATACGACTAAAATGGATGTGTCTAGATGAGCGTTGCTTCCTCTTTAAGGTAACAATTAGATAGAAACCCTTCATCATAGACTAACAAATCCAAATCCCATATCCAAACCCAAATCCAAACGCTACTGGAACGACATCCGGACCACTAGTAAAGATGCCCTCTAAATTAAAGAATTCTGTTCAGTAAATTGATTTTTTAAGGAGATAAATGTACTTGATAGTACATTATTTAATGTTTATTTTATTATACGTTCCAAACACATGTTATCGTTTTTCTTTCTTAAATATTTTTATTCTTTCTTCATATTCTTAAGAAATTAGTTTGTTTTGTAAAGTATATGTTAAATTTAATTTTCATTGTTATAATGCCTCAAATAACAAGTGGTTTTAATTAACAGAAATGTTGCATATAAAGAGTGATGTAGACATATTGTGTGCTAAATATTAGTCCTCCAAATAAAATATATTAGGGCGACAGAAAATTATAAATTACGGAGAAAATTTATAAAAATGAATTAATTTTAAAAACCTATCCATACACAAAAGGTAGAATTACGATACAAAGTTATAGGACCAAAGTTATAGATTGAGTTTAACCCGTATCACGTGGTGGTGTCCGTTTCTCTAAAATTCGCCTTATAGGTTTTCGCCATTCCCCTTCTCTCCATAGTTATTTAGATATAATTTACTTGCTTGGATTGGAAAACAAACCTACGACAGGGCCGTTGCTCTAGTTTCGGAGTCTGTTGCCTTGACCCCTACGCCTATGACTCACCAGTCCATATGGTAGTTAGGTTAAATACGCTGAGTACGCATGCTTTCTGTGAAGAGGGTTTTTTTATTTATGAGTGACTGCCTATATTCACCTTTTAATTTAGGTACAATATCTTTAGTGAGAGTGTTGTTGTATAGACATTTTATAATGTAGCATTTTTTATTTTTTTAAGGGTCAATACGAATATTAGTTTATGATTGCTTTCGTACAACCTTGTAAATTTAAACAACTCTATTCTTAAAGGATTCTATTCTTAAAGGATTTCTCTTAAGTGAGAAAATTTGAATGTGAGGTAAAACATTTAGTAAAAATTACATCAAAAGGGTATGCAGAACCAAAAGTCAACAAAGAAACGTAATTTTACACGACTGTATTTATTTGGTAACTGTCGTGGTGCTGTATGTATAATTTTTGAATGCAACTTCTTTAAAACATTACCATAACCGAAACTTTATGTTTTTTTCAAATGTTTTAACTAATGGAGTGTTATTTGTGTAAAATCGTCTGATATATATTTTTGCTGTGATAAAATGTTTAATTAGCATGTGCAACCAATATTTATCTTTGTTTAGTGACCTTTATTGCACGAAAATCCCCCTACATCATTCAAATATCATGCATTGATTTTCTTTGAAATTTTCCCTGGTTAGATGTACTATTTTAAAATATGTGAAATTTTATCACTAAGCCCAATTTAAACGTATAGTTGTATTTATAAAATTCTTGCAAGTTACATGTTACTTACTTGTAGATCAGGTTTTATTTTATATTTTTAAAATATAAAATAAAAACATCCACACTAGATAAAACTATTGGAAAAATCGAATGCTCAATACTCAAACTACCATGATTGAAAAATTCCTTAGTTATATTCACAAAGGGCCCTAAACGTTTTATTCTTTAATTACTCCACTTTGAAGTATTTTAATGCTTATTATCCCTTAATATCTATTAAGACTCTTTATTTATAGTATCAGGCGAACCAAATTTAACATGTATGCAATACCTCATGTAATATCACATAATGACTCAGCATAAACAGAGTCGTTAGCCATCTAGTCCTAGAATTTGCTTGACAATTTGTACAATGCTGTATCCGTTGGTGAATAAAGAAATACAACTTAAGTCTTTTAGACATGTAACATTAAACATTGTCACCGTTGCCATTTTTAAATGTTAAAAATAATTTCTTAAGTAGCATAATATGTGTTGTTAAAATTAAACAGGATGAATAAATACCCCCGTAGCAGCAAACTGCGTACTCAGCGAATTTCCAATGCATGTATATGTTTCTCACAACTACATAAAGCCACTCGCCAAGTTTCATAAAAATACACGAATAAATAAGTGATATATATCATTTTATATATCCTCCATAAGAATAACATTGAAAGCCGAGAACGCAGGTTTGCTGCTACAAGGAACACAAAATATGTGTTTTTATGCAATTATCAATACAACTTAACCAGTCGAAGTTGCATACCAAGTGTTATTCATTTATGTTCATAATTAAGGGAGATGTTACATTTTACTTATTCTCCATAAGAATAAGATGGGGGCTGAGTATGCAGGTTTGCTGCTGCGGATAAAATCGGCAAAAAATTATTTTGCTGTGCAAATATCACAAAACTAGTAGGTGAAGCCACATGCCAAGTTTCAAAACATACATTCATAAATAATCGAGATATAAAATTGTAATTATTCTCCATAAGGATAACATTGAACAACGTACTGTTTAGCACTTTGAATATCTCTACAATGGTTGGACACAGAATCACAATTTAAACACCAAAAATGATTGTTTTGTAGAGCTGAACTGAGGGAAGTGAAAAAGAAAGAGGAATTAAGAGGATTGAGCCAAGTCATTCTTGGGAGTGTTAGGAAAGGAGCGGTACATCTAGTGGACGAGTATCAAGACGCCCACAATGAGTCTATCACCGAGATTCACACGAGCGAGGAGACCCAGACGACACTTGGGGATTCCTCATCACTAGAGGGTGTCACCATCCCAGCCCAGTACCCGAGTGAGTCCAGGACGGGCAATCACATTAAATTTGGTTCGCCTGATACTGTAAATAAAGAGTCTTAATAGATATTAAGGGATAATAAGCATTAAAATACTTAAACGTGAAGTAATTAAAGAATAAAACGTTTAGGGCCCTTTGTGAATATAACTAAGGATTGTTTTAATAAATAAGTGTTGAGTATAATTGTTGACATTTTTAGACTTGACTATTTGTTTTATGAGAGTCCACGTTGGTACGTTGGTCCACGTGCTGAAGTTTTTTGTTGTATCTTGAGTTATTATGCACCTTTTTATCTATTTGTAGAATTGAGTCTTTGAATGAATTATTGTATGAGGGATATATAATGGCATTATTGTTTTAGTGATAGCCTTGCACATTGAATCTAAATGGTGTTATTGTTATAGGAAATAGAGACTTTTAAGCATATTCCCGAACAGAGCCATTCTCCTTGCAGAGGGACAGTATCCATTATCTATTGTTTTAACCATTTGTTAAGCTCTTATCTGTATATCTTTAATTTTAGTCATGTATTCTGATTCTAAAGTATGCAATAAAACAGTGTATATCTTTTATCTGTGTTTGCTCATATTCGATAGTACAGTTTTCTCTCACAGGCTAAGCCAGAATATAATTAGTGTGCCAGTCAGTTCAAAGTTTTTTTTACCTATTGCGAACTAAGAAAAATAAGTTTCACACAACTTATTTTATGTTTTTTACTCTCTCTTATTTTATGTTTTTTATTTCTTTAAACTTGTTATGATTTTTTATGGCTCATGTTTAAATGTAATTAAAATATTGATATAACGTAATATAATGAGCAACAGGTTTAAATTATTAGTTAATGTAACTATTAAACTGATCATCTAAAAGTAAACCCAAATGTACAATGAAATTTAAGATACACTATTGGTCACATGTTTATTAATAGGATCCTGGCTTATTGATAGTAACTTATCCTGGTTTATTAAAATAGTGACTGGCTTAATAAGAAACTCTGCACACAAGCTGTGTTTGTCACAGAAATTCTCCTTTAGGCGTCATTTTGTTTATAAAGAAAACTTCATTAAATCAAAGTTTTTCCTACAATGATTATTACAAATAACTGAGGGTATTAGCACTCAAATGTGACCTGTAAACCTTCAACTAAAACACATGCTAGGTGATTCGTTAAATAAACAAACAACAATAACCATCTGTTACACCTTTGGTGGTTGCCATTTGGTTGAGTCTTGCTGCGCCATTAGTGGATACCCGACTTGTCTAGGTAACATTACTGTATAAATCATTCATTCTTAGTGTCATAACCGTTTACAAAATATACATATTTGTAATATACACTGTGTGTTACCCAAATGGCTTTCGTCGTCTTTTGAAAATTTAAAAATACTTATTCTTGCCTTTTAATAAACTTGTATTCTGGCTCCAATGAAGCTTATCAAGTCAAACATTTTACACCTTAACTTGACTATTTCATATACCCTTTATGGATGTTTTCATATTAGTGGTATTAGCACACAAAATGCCACAAAATGTTTATTGGTTATGCAAACAAGTGATATATTTTAACACATTGAGTGAACGCTATTTAAAACTATATAGGAAAACATTTATCTGTAGACATTTACATTTTAAAAGTCTGTTACAATAATTTGCATACGTACTACAAATATTGGTACTACAAATATGTTTCAGATTTTAAAAGTTAAAATATTTTTAAGCATTTTTGTTGCACTACTACGTATAACAACAGGTAATTCGTTACTTTATTATTAGGAAAAACCTAAATTCAATTCAATTCAGTAAAAATTATAATGATGTGAATTATTCGTTAACCTTTTTACGGTTATAATAAGAGCACACTATTTTCTAAGGTCGATCGTGAAACTGCTGAAAATATTAATAGTTTGTAAATTCTCCCTTCTTTACTTGATCCGTTCCACGCACAGGCCCAAGGCTCTTGTGGACGGGCAGAGACTGAAAACAAATAGGCCGCCAACCACTTAAAAGAAAGTTTGGATATGATAATTTAAGTACAACCCCCACCCCCTACCACTGAATTCTCAAGCACATGCTATAAACGCCTTGCCTTCGCTGTTTTAGCGAATTTCCCCTATAGGGAAGAAGCTATTACCGTAGGTCTCATGGTAAGACTTAAGCCCGAGACCGTGATAACTTCATTTTGAGGTCCCCAGATGCCAAAAACACCATTCGTTCAAATTTTTATATATGTGTATATATATATATATATATATATGTGTGTGTGTCCGTAAGCACGATAACTCTCGTAAAAAAGGTCCGATCTTAATGAAATTTGGTACAAATGTGTAAAGTACCATTTATTTGAACGAGTTCGAAAACCAGATGAATCGCACCATCCGAAGGGGGGTTTTGGGGGGGTTTTGTACCCCAAAAATGTGTTTTTTGGGGTTTTCACATTAATTTTAATTTAAATCAAATTTTAATTTATACCATTGAATTCAGCTTAAAAAAACAAACAATTTTGTATTTTGATGATTGCTCTACGTCAATTGGTTACCGAGATATTGAAAGTGCTAAACACAGTACGTTGTCTAATGTTATTCTTATGGAGAAAAAGACAAATTGTATATCTTGTAATTGTAAAAATTGTAAATTTTTCGGCTATGGTTCCTGTAGCAGCAAACCGAGGTACTTGCTCCTCATGTTATTTTTATGGAAAATACTTAAAATGTTATATATCGCTTATTTATGAATGTATATGGATGAAACTTGGTATGTGACTTCACTAAGATGAGTTCTATTGATATGGGCATAAAAACCCACAAATTTTTTGTGCCTTGTTGCAGCAAACCTGCATACTCATCCCCAATGTTATTCTTATAGAGAATAATTAATATTTTAAATATCGCTTGTTTGTGAATACATTTCTTAAGAATCCTGTTAAGTTTTTTAATGTGTTATGTTATATATTCATTGGAAATTCGCTGAGTATGCAGGTTTGCTGCGACGGGGGTATTTCTCATTATATTTGTACAGGTCTAGCTCCTACGTGCACTCGTTGTTTGATGACTAACAATATTAAGAATTTAATACATGCTGACGAGTTTCCCAATATCCTTGAGATTTATGATTCTTCCTCTTTTTAAAAAATTGGCTAATTCAGAAATAGAACCATATTACGACAGTTTTTTAAACTAACTTTTAATAACCATACAAAAATCCAATTAATGAATTACTCATGTGTCTAGAAGAATAAAGTGTCTTCACTTACTAATAAGCCTCGTTTCTTAATTTAAACAATATTTTAGACTCCTTTATTCGTTTTATTTACTGGAAAGGTAACATTGAATGTAGTTTTCTTTAACCTAACTAAAGCATATACAGTTTTTCAGAAGGCTAAAATAAAAATGGATACTAAATCAACTACATTAATTGTGTTAAAGGCTAGATTAGTCTTTGAAAAAACACAATCACGGTGGGTTTTGGTAGATTAAGTAGTTAGAGAGTTTAAAAGTGTAATTTATAAAATATCATTGAGGACGATTGTGTTTGAAGTTAATCAACTGTAAGAAGTAAACTTAATCTTGTAAGTAAAACCCTTCACGATGATGGTTTTGAGAAAAAATACACATTACCAATCTCAGATTATACCTTAGCTTGTTCTGACTACAAGGAAAGGAGGGAAAGGGACCTTGCATAGAACGGATCACGAGTTTGTCAATGCAACACAAAACTAACTCAAAACATTTTCAAACTCAAAATATCATTATTCATAAAGTACAATTGAAAAGTACAGAATGGTTTCAAAAAGTTGTTAATAATAAACAAGATACACAATATAAATTATAAGAATCTTAATTTTGTTTAATTAAGACTCAATTATAAGAATCTTAATGTTTTTCTTAAATAACAAAATTTAGTCTCACATCTAATTTCAATGGGGAAAAAATTATAAAATCGAATACCTGTATATTTAGATTGTTTTAAAAAACATTTAAATTGTGCCAAGAGAAAGATATTTTTTTCTGTTCATTGTTTCGTAAGGATGGTTGGCCCCAAGTGTGCCAAAGCAATCTATTTATTTTTTAACCTAAAGGACCATCTCGAAAATATACTGCTTAAAATAGTCATAATACCAAGATCAAATGTGGACCTCCTATTGTGACTGATGCTTCAGTTTACGTTGTTCAAATGCATACAATGACCATCAGCGTAAACTCATTTACCGCATAAGTATTAATACATTTATTTATTTTATGTTAATATAAAGACTGTAATCTTAGATACTTAAAATTGTTCATATTTAAATAAAAATGAGTTCGACGCAGCACGCTGACGTGAGGGAAGTGAATTTCCGCATTAAAACTTTCACAAAAATCGAATAAAGGGTTTTAAACAACACTGGTAAAGTTGTTTTTTTTTAATTGAAAATTTTATTTTTGGCTGTTCTGATACTCCTGGTTACATTTAAATTCACTATTAGGATGACAATAGTGCACATTATAAGGTTAGGAGGAGGAATAGTCAGGACAGCAAGTTGGTATAGGGGTGTTGGAGGTGATAAAACTACATCAAGATATGAAAAACAGCCTTTTCCGGTGTAAAATCCCATAAGATGACGTACTGCCTTACGAAAATTAATATTTTCTTTAATAACTCGGTACATAATTGTACTAGAATTATGAGAAATGCCTTACAATTTTCGCCGGTAGTTTTACATCTGGGGCTTTTCTGACTCTTTTTGGGCCCAAAAACTCAAAATTAGAAAACTTAAAATCCCCAAAAAAGGGGGGTGAGAGTTTTCCGATTGTTTTTCCCAACGAACTTGTCCAACTGATTATAAAAAGGAATGCCCCTATCAAATTTGAAGTAAATCGGACAAATATTGTGACCACTAGAGTGGGAACACATAAATATATAACGTTTTTATGGTTCCGAAGGTCACGTTAGGAACTTCTAGGGTGGTACCGGGCTTAAGTCTCACCGTGCGGGTCATGCTAATAGTTCACTTTTCCAAAGGAAATTCATTAAAAACAAGTGATGGTATAATATGTAGTAGGGATAGAACAACGACATATATTTATTGTTTTGTGTTTTGTTTGTTATGATACGGCCACATATAAATATTGAATTGTTTACCATTTGTTTATTATGTTAGTTATTTGTCTGTCTTTTAGTATTGGGTTTTTCTTGGTTCTATTACGGTAAAACTATTAATTGCACAGGAATGGTTGCAATAGGGAAATATAAAATAACTTTTACTGAATATGGTTTTACTGAATGAGGCTATAAAAAGAAAAGGCCAAACGGCTTTATAGGTGTCTTATATAAGTTGCACTGGTTGCAATAGGGTTGCTTAAAGACGTAATCCTTTGTAAGAATATATCGCTATATCTCGGTAGTTCATTTACCTTGGTGGGTTTAGGAATCATAACAAAACTTGAGCAGGATGGGGTACGAATATTTCACCCAAATATAATTTAAAATTAAGATTCACAATTAGAGTTTCAGATACTTGTTGGCCTAAAGCCAAATTTAAGTTCTTGTCGACCAGCTGTAATAATAACTTTTAATGCTAAAAATTAGTTACTTTTTGAAACATTATAAACGCGTTTGTAGAGGCATCTAAAGGTAGTTTGCTTACGGTAAATCCCATATTGTGCCCACCTTACTATCGGTTATTTTCTTAAATTAGGTTTGTAATAAGTATTCTAACACTTTCTCTGAATCTAATGGCTTGATAAATGTTCCTATGAACATAATAATTGTTATTAATAATAATAATAATAATAATAATGATATATATATATTATTATATTATTATTATTATTATATTATTATTATGTCACAATAATTGTTATTTTGAACAAAAACTTAATTTACAATTTAGGAATATTTTCAAGAATGTATAAAGTAATTATCACCAGGAACAATTTTAACATATTCAACCAGTACTTCTACGTGGCAGTGCACCCCGCCTCAGTTCGGTCGACGGACCAGCTAGCCCTGTTGCCAAGGGGACTGCAACCACGGCAAGTGCAACTGCAACAGCAAGATGTCCTCTGGCGCCTCGTCACATCCTACGATACACTATGGTCCAAACTAAAGAGGACTACGTTTGCAAGTCAAATAAAGCTGTAAACTGATGCAGGCAGATTTTGTTTATCCCTATTTTGTTATAGTTTTACTATACATTACTGCAGGAAGCTTTGGTGTAGTTGCTGTTAGTAATATCATATTATATTGATGTCTTTAAACCAAAAAAGCTCATCTATTGCTTCCTGTCTAAATGTATTTCTACTGTCAAAAATTACTTTAAGCTTAAACTTGTGATATTCATGCGAACTATCTTTGTTTTGTGTGTTTATTTCTTCTATTAACCCATTGGATACTTAGTTTTTCCGTGAAAAGTATTTAATGGGTCGACCTATTTCAAAGTTCAATTTACAACAAGCAATCAGTTACACAATGTGCAAGTGGTAATAGCTTGGATACAACTATGCATATTAGATGCAAGAAACAGTTATACACAACTTTGTGCGTCTTGTCAATTCCAGTGCAAACCTTCCAGGTGTGTGTAATGTAGTCTGTAAATTAATTAATATAACTCTGTTATTATACCATTCAAATACCCCAGAAGGGAAATAATTAGCAAGCCAATTAACAAGGCTTCATTCGTTTAATTATTCTAAATTATATCTGCTATAAATCAGTATTGATTTCACGGAAGAATATTTTAAGAATCAATATGGTCCTAATCTCGATTTTATATTAAGTAAAATTTACCTAAATAAGGCTGGCCAGTAAGACGTGCCTTTAAACATTCTAAATTTAGCAAATTGTGTGGAATTGAAAACAATTCTATCATATAACTAAACAAATATTTTCTGTTAACAATAACTAGCCAGTGTCTTCACACAGGAATTTATCATGCATAGGGACCATCTAGCATGCTAGCATTTTTTGTGTTTATGTTTTGAAATTTGTAAACAATAATCAGCTTTTTGACTAAATAAAACTGTCCATAAGATTAACATTGGATCTTTAAAATCCCATGGTGCCCTGAAGGTGGATATTTTTAATTGCCCAAAAGGGACAAATTGAGGATAAGAGCATTCGAGTGGTACCACACATGTATGAAAATTAATAGTGTTAAAGGCCTAGAATTCCTGAGAAAAAATAAAATGTTTTAATAATATAAACTATCACGCTTGTTCTAACAGGAAACAGCCCTACATGAAAACATTAATGATAACCGATAAAAATTGTCATCCTTAAATCAATTTATACGAGATGTTAATGATACCACACTATAAAAGTAAAGCGGAATGTCCCTGAGTAATCACGGCGCTTCTTTTCAAAGTGGTTTCAGAAAAGGCAGGAAGCACAACACTCCATTGTGTGCTCTTAAGAAAAGTGTTATTAAAAAGTGTAAGCAGTCTTGTTAAACATAATGTGAAAGGTGAGCCAGTCTGGAACGCCATATCATATCTGGAGTGAGATTAAAAAACTCCGCTTAAAATGATGACAAGAGATGGCTTCTCTCTAAAAGTAAAAGAGTGAATATTCATTCAGACTATTATTTTCACTCTTTGGGGTAAGGAAAATCCAGCCACTCTTTTAGAGTGAACATTCACTCTTTAGAAAAGTTAAATGTTTTCATCCTTTGAAAAAGTGAAAGAGTCCCACTCAATCAAAGAGTGGAAACAGTTTATTTCATAGCGAAATGTACTCGTTAAAAGAGTGGAATGCACTCCTTGGAGTGGAACGTACTCTTTCAAAGAGTGGAATGCACTCCTTGAAAGAGTGGAATGCACTCGTTGAAAGAGTGAAATGCACTCGTTGAAAGAATGAAATGTGGGTTTGTCATCCTACAGAAGAGTTCATCAAACTCACTCATTTGAATAAGTGAATATTTAGGCAAACATACATTTAAGGTTAGGTCAAGGTTTTCTGGTTTGGAACCTGGCAAAGTTAATTAAAAACCATTTTGTATAGTTAATATCACTAGTAGTTATTAGCTTAACTGTGATGTATGTAACGGTGCCGTATTATAATTCAAAATCAGTTACATAGTATAATGGTCGACTTCAACTATCGACTACTGGTAAATCAAGGTTTCTTCATGAAACCTACTGCTTGCAAGGCAAATAAACTATATTAAGCAACGTCATTGGTTAATGTATAAATAGCTTAGATTTTATATAAGTGTTAATTTGAGGTAATTTATAATTTTACTTCTTAACCGAAAATATTAACCTAACTCAAATTAGTACTTACTGTGGATATGAAAAGTACCTAATCATACACTTTACTATAACTGACACTGAATCAGAATATAGCACCGTTGAATACATCAGACAAAGTAATAGCTAGTGAAACTAACTTTAAAACGATTGGTTTTCATTAACTTGCCTTGAAATCTTTTGTTCTTCACTAATGCCAAACATCGCAAAACCAACATGGAGGAAGTGTATTTTTGAAACTCATAATAGCGATGGATTTGAATTTATTTTTTGATTTATTTGGACTTTACCTATCGCTTCTAGTGTTTAAAACTACACTACGTTTCGGGAAGTAAGGAAACTCCTCCCGTTATCAAGTGAACCCTACTTACATCTAAATATCAAATTCTTACACCTAACTAATCTACATTTTTTTGAATTTTTTAAAATATTTTTCTTTTTCATTTTAATTTACACTAACACAAACATAACAAATATATATATATATATACAAAAAATCAAATACAATACACTAACACAACATTTATATATACACCTAACTAACCTACATTTTTTGGATTTTTTAAAAATATTTTTCTCTTACATTTTAATTTACACTAACACCAAGATAACAATATATATACAAAAAATCGAATACAATACACTAACACAACATTTATGTATACGAACAAATGGAAAACTGACAATACATTACCTGTTCTGCATCGTAGCCTCCAAGCTGACGGCAAACACGGGAAACTTGAATCTCACGTCCATCCACAACCAAACCGCGCACTCGACTACTGACTAGTGGCTAGCGGTAGTGGAGGGGGGAGAGCCGTTACCCCCACCTACCGACAGGGGCACGTGACGACACAGCTGTGGCTACCCACACGTCTTTGTCAGGAAACACGGCCACCTGATGGCATGACCAGTTCCCAATGCTCACCTTGGAGGTATGCGGTAATCTCTATGAGAATATCGTACTGGTGCCCGTGTGGTCACCACCGAGATCGTCATGTCTGAGTTCGTCACATCTATGAAAATCAATGAGCCGTACTAATTAGGGTCGGCTGTCTACCTGCCCCGCCGGGTATGTCATGCCTCCTCCGCCCGAACAGGAACAACTTATCCTAGTCACAGATCACAAGAGAACGGTCAAATACAGTTCTGAATCTTTACGCTCAAAGTTTACTGATGTTGGTTCTTCATGTAGCTAAAAATTATACAAACTAACTCGTGACAAAATTGAAGTCATACGACTACATATCGCACTGAAAGGATGAATTAGGCCGATTGATGTTTGTTCGTGAGTCCGAAAAACAGCCATAGTACAAAAGGATTCGTGTTACAAAATTGAAAAGTGTCATACAAAAGGATATCGCACTGAAAGGGGTGCATTCATTAAATTATACTAGGATAACAAGATTATTTTAAGAAACTTATTCGTATTTTTAAGCCAAGGGCTTGGTATTCGTACGGATAAAATAAATACAATAGTACAGCTGTCAGTTTAAATTTACCAAAGTTGTAGTAGTTTTGATATGATATTTTCGCAATTACTTACTTTAAAATATGTTAAATACCTTCTTACAATTTAAAAATTTAATAAATATAACAACCAAATCCTATCATGGATAAAAGTTTAATTGAACTTATATTTTTTAACACTTAATATTGCTCGGCGAAATGTACGGGCTAGTTGTAATTTTCAGCTACATGAATAACCAACATCAGTAAACTCTGAGCGTAAAGATTCAGAACGGTATTTGACCGTTCTCTTGTGATCTGTGACTAGGATAAGTTGTTCCCGTTAGGGCGGAGGAGGCATGACATACCCGGCGGGGCAGGTAGACGGCCGACCCTAATTAGTACGGCTCATTGATTTTCGTAGATGTGACGAACTCGGACATGACGATCTCGGTGGACACGGCCCGTGTAGCATTCTAGGAGGAATCGTGCAGTTTTTGGTTTCCGTGTCATGTTCCCGTCGACATAATCTATATAGATTCGTTTCTCTGTGCTACGATGCAGAACAGGTAACGTATTGTCAGTTTTCCATTTGTTCGTATATATAAATGTTGTGTTAGTGTATTGTATTCGATTTGTTGTATGTATATTTGTTATCTTGGTGTTAGTGTAAATTAAAATGTAAAAGAAAATATTTTTAAAAATATCCAAAATAATGTAGGTTAGTTAGGTGTATATATAAATGTTGTGTTAGTGTATTGTATTTGATTTTTTGTATATATATTTGTTATGTTTGTGTTAGTGTAAATTAAAATGAAAAAGAAAAATATTATAAAAAAATCAAAAATGTAGGTTAGTTAAGTGTAAGAATTTGATATTTAGATGTAAGTATGGTTCACTTGATAACGGGAGGAGTTTCCTTACCTCCCGAAACGTTGTGTAGTTTTAAACACTAGAAGCGATAGGTAAAGTCCAAATAAATCAAAAAATAAATGGAGGAAGTCTTGTTATTCCCGCTCAGAGGTTCCCCCACTCCCACGAAATGCATTCGAACGACCGAGTGGATGTCACTCTTTCAAAGGATAATTAGATACTCGTCTAATGAAAGAGTGAAGAACTCATCTTTTAACGAACGAACTTTTCACTCTTTTTAAAAAGATGACTTTTTAGCGAATTTCCCCTAAAGGGAAGAAGCTATTATCGTAGGTCTCATGGTAAGACTAAAGCCCGAGACCATGATAACTTTTTGTTTTGAGGTCCCCAGATGCCAAAAACATCATTCGTTCAAATTTTTATGTATATATATATATACACATATATACACACATATATATATATATATATATATATATATATGTGTGTGTGTGTGTGTATATATAAATGTATGTTTATATATATATATGTGTGTGTGTGTGTGTGTGTGTGTGTGTGTGTGTGTGTCCGTAAGCACGGTAACTCTCGTGAAAAAGGTAACTCTCGTAACTCTCCGATCTTAATGAAATTTGGTCAAAATTGTAAAGTACCATTTACTTGAACGAGTTCGAAAACCAGACGAATCGCAGTATCCGAAGGGGATTGGGGGGTTTTGTATCCTCAAAATGGGTTTTTGGGGGTTTTCACATGTAATTTTTATTCAAATCAAATTTTAAATTATACCATTGAATTCAGCTTTAAAAAAAACAATTTGGTATTTCATCATTGCTCTACGTCAATTTGTTACTGATATTGCAAGTGCTAAACACAGTACGTTGCCTTATGTTATTATTATGGGTAAAAATCAAAATTTAATATCTGGCTTATTTATGAATATAAACTGACGAAACTTGGCTTCATCTGGTTTTGGTTTGCTGTTGTTTGCACAAAACACCAAATTTTCACTTATGGTTCCCGTAGCAGCAAACCAAGGTACTCGGTCCCCATGTTATTTTTATGGAGAATAATTAAAATGTTATATATATCGCTTATTTATAAATGTATATAAATGAAACTTGGTATGTGACTTTACTTAGATGAGTTCTATTTATATTTGCATAAAACCCCATTATTTTGTGTTCCTTGTTGCAGCAAACCTGCGTACTCATCCCTAATGTTATTCTTATGGAGAACGAGTTCGCACGCAGCACGCTGACGTGAGGGAAGTGAATTTCCACATAACAACTTTTAAAACTCAAAATCAGTGTAAAAACATACATTTTTCCAATTTTTATTGAAATCTGAAAACATTGATTTTTTGGCTGTTCTGATACTCCTGGTTTCATTTACTTGCAAAGCTGAGAATACAATTTTGCCCAATATAAGGTTAGGAGATGGTCCAGACAGGCTTGAAAGTAGGCGTGAGGTTGTTGGGGATGATAAAAGTACTCTAACATAGGAATAACAGGCTTTTCTCGTGTAAAACCCCCATTAGACAACGTACTGTGTTTAGTCGATACACATTTTCTTTAATAACTCGGTCAATATTTATGCTATAATGACGAGAGAGGGCTTAAAACTTTTGCATCTCTAATTCCCATCTTTTTAAATGCATTTATTTTACATCTGGGGCTTTTATGACCATTTTTGGGCCCAAAAACTCGAAATTTGAAATATTAATCCCCCAAAAAAGGGGTTTAAAGTTTTCCGATTGTTTTGGCCAACGAATTTGTCCAACTGATTACAGAAAGGAACGTCCCTACCAAATTTGAAGTAAATCGGACAAAAATTGCGACCACTAGAGTGCAAACACACACATATATATATATATATATATATATATATAAAATTTTGAACGACCCCCCAAAACGTGTTCAGGGGGTCTCGTTAGGAACTTCTATGGTGGTCCCGGGCTTAAGTTTCACCGTGCGGGTCATGCTAATAGTTCACTTTCCAAAGGAAATTCACTAATAATTAAAATTGTATTTATCGATTATTTGTGAATATATTTTTATGAAACTTTGTATGCGGCTTTATATGGCATTAAGACCTTGGAAATTCGCTGAGTACGCAGGTTTGCTGTGACGGGGGTATTTCCATTTATTGATAATGGATATTCATTATTTCGGAGTGAACACCTAATTCATTCTATCAAATAAACGATTTTTTTCACTCTTTGAATTTTAGCATGTTGAATGTAACTACTATTCGTAATAAATCGTTAATGGTATTACAAAATTATACACAGTTAATGAGTTACGTTATTAATACGCTATGTATCTAAAAACCATAAAAATTATAGTTTTTTTGGAATCTGTATTTATATTTACGCCACTGATTGGAATATCAGTATTTACAATTACAATCTTGATCATGTCTGACTTGCGAGGCCAGCGCTACCGCGTCCGTTAAGCTGTGTCATAGCAATAATATATAATTAACTAAACTATTAAATAACTTGAAAATTACAACAAAATAAAATAATATGTGGATTTTTCTCAATATAATCTATTACTGTTTCGATTTTTTACACTTAAATACAATATTTCTAGTTCTAGTGACGGAAGGTTTTTCGTCATGATTTTATGGTTTTAGTGCTGAAATTAATACTTTCTATAAAACTGAATTTGTAATAACAATTGCTTAAATTAAAATTAGGAATAAGAGTTGATTTTCAATTTTATAAACACTATATATTTTTAGTTTTAATTTTGTTTAGTCATTACTGATAATTTGCTCACACTGAACGAAATTGATTTTACCTTTGATCAGGGGTGAAACAGCTTGCTGAGGCGAGAATATTGCTCTTATTCCTGTGATTGTACAACAGTATTAAGTAGAAATACCCGTCTTATAAAATCACCGAGTGCTAAATTAAGTCAAATCAAATAACTATTTATTATTTACATTACAAATGCAACTTTACATATGAAACAACAAAAATAGTCCCGCACGAGTCTCAAGGACCTGATGTGCTTATAGACGAGCTCTGGTCTGGACTGCGTGAGAAACTGAACATTACACACTTTACATTCACTCATAAAAAAGATATATATCATCAATAAAATGGTAATTCTAGAAATTTAAATTATAAAAAAAGATTCATAAATATCTAAAGCTATCAAGCTTCTACAGATAAACTGCTACTATGTAACCAATACATGTAAATCTGAACATATACTGAGGCAGTTATCGTAATAACATGCTCAACATTAGTTTCTTCAAAAATTATAAAACTAGTCAAAAATCTTAGAAGAAAAACATTATTCTAAATTTGTTTAACGATGTTGCGATGTTTGTTTGTAAATTAAACGTTTTGTTTAAAAGAAGTAGCCGACGAGTTGCGACTAGACAGAAAAGCAACCCGGCCAAGTGGAAAACAAAAGTCAAGGCAATAAATTTGACTAGTGTTAAAACTATAATCTGAAAACAGCTCCAGTGCCTCCTCTCTCGAGTTCTCGAGATTGCTGAAATAAAAGCGTGGCTGATAAATTCTTTAAACTATTCAACCTTCAATTATTGTGTTTATGTATTTCATTTGATTTGTTTTATATATCTGCTCTTTTTGGAAACAACAAGTTTTAAATTAAAAATAAAAGTGGTTTTCCCATAAAACAAACACTGTATATTTGTAGTTTTAATTTTATTTCAACGGCAACATTGTGATAATTTCTGTCATTATTGATATAGTGAAGACACTATTCACGCGGGACAAAAATTACCTTCCCTGAGCTCATGGGTGAAACAGCTTGCTCTATTATGAAAATCGCTCTTACTCTTTTGATTCCAAGGTTAAATAACAACTTGAACTTGGAACTTAAGTTCCTTTAATTGTTGCCCGCATCATCCTATTCTCACTACAAAGGACGACTCTAAATACTCCTCAACTTTTGTAATTACAGCTGAAGTTTAACTTTTTAAGTTTTAATTGCTTTCAGCTCTACTTAAAGATATTTTCTTGCTCCTACTACTTTTGATTGATTATAACGTCTACTGCTAAACTGTACTGTGGTTCTTGTAATTCTTATTCACAATAATTAGAAGTTTACCAATAGTAAAACGTTGCAAAAGTCTAAGTTTTTTTTTTCATTAACATAATTTGAAAAGTATTTGGCTGTACATATCAACTTGGCCGCCATGGATTTACTAACATAATTGAGACGTTTTTATAAGACCAAAAATGTAGAATTTTTAGAATTATGTCTTATTTAGGATTGTTTATGCATTTTTTTGCTAGAGGATTGTGAAATATTTGGGTTTAACTGAACAATTTATTTTTGTTTATAAAAGTTATGTTTATTTATGCACAACCACAAAAGAGTAAAACATTTCCCATTTAACCTATTCGAGCTGAAACGAGAAACGTAATTTTTGTAATTGACAGGTCATTAAACATATTTTTAAAAGAATCTTAAGTATACAACACAAGATAGCGAATATGAATACATTAATTACACTAATGATCCTCGTACCCTGCCTCTAGTTCTTTATAAAGCTGTCATCGTCAATATTTGATTAATTAATCTGCCCTCCTTGTACATTTATAGAAGATTGATTAGTGAGAAAATGTATTTCCAGGACTTAGCTAGTGAAATATTTAATTTTTGGAAATTCCAAAGTTTAAAAAAATCTTTAATCTGAAGTGGTGGGTGAGTGAAATGTTGTATAAAACTAAAAAATTACTTCGAATTCCTTGTTAGTAAAACGTTGTTATGGTCACTGCGTGTAAATATCCCAGTTAATTATTATACACCAACGTCACTTTGATCATTGCTTTTAAAAAATGTATACATTATTTCTTTCTTGATTATGTAGTACAGTATCATCCGAATGAAAAAGTAATCGCACTTGTTCTTGCTTTACAGTCTAAAATTACCAAAGGGGTTTTATTTTGAAATAATTATTAGTGAAACTGTTTTAGACATTAATTTTACTAACAAACATATAATTTGAAAAAAACTGTTCCCATCTCGTAAACATACTTATGTTAATAGTCAATAGTCAAACACTCTTAATTCATTTTAGCACTGGCATAGTACAAGAATGGCGTCTTTACTTCACATTAAACAATAAAAGAAAGAAAACTACGCTAAACATAAAATACAAAATCTTTCATATACAAAATTCATTTAAAGAATAAATTGGTTTCAACAGCATGTATTTCCTTAATTTTTTTAACGTTACTATCTTTTACATCTATGATAATTTCTGGCAAAAGTTATAGAACTTAATTCCAGTATAAGAATGCTTCTATACAAAAAACTTAAGAATGTGGGACTGAAAGGCAATTTTATTTTTATTCCTTGTTGAATGTCTATGGGCATTCCCAGGGTATGAAAATTTGAAAGATGTTTTTTTATGTGCATAATCAATTCAAAAACATACTGGCTAAAAAGTGTAAAAATTCCCAGCCTTGTAAAATATTCCTTAACTGATTCACACCAATTCAAACCCAACATTTTACGTATTGCTTGTTTTTGCAATAATAATACTTTTTATAAATTTTCATGAGATGTCCCGCCGTATAAAATAATACCAAATGGTATATGAGCATGAATAAATGAGAAATAAATTGTTTTCAATGTCTGTATAGGGCATATTCTTGACATTTTTCTAAGTGCAAACAGTCCTGATGACACTTTATAGCACAATTTATCAACTTGAAGATTTCAATTTAAGTTTTTATCTAATTTGAGTCCTAAAAAGGTTGTTTCTTGAACTTCATCTAAGTCATAGTTATCCACAGCTATATTTGATTGGGAAGTTTTACAATTTTGTGCTGTATAAAAAGAAATATATTTTGTTTTAATTGGATCGATTAAAAGGTTTACATCGGTCAGATACTGACTGATAGAAGATCAATTCTTCAAATTTTTGATTACATTTATTTAATATTTTTAAATTAATATCGTCAGCATATATAAAGATTTTTGCATCATTTATTATATTTTGCAATCCCTTTAAATAACCTATAAAAAATAACGGCCCCAATATTGACCCCTGAGGTACCCCATAATTTACATTTCCTAGAGGAGAGGAAACATTCATTTTACTATTACTATTATTTACAAAACTAATTTACACAAATTGCTTCCTATTTTCAAGGTAGTAATTAAACCAGGAGGATGTCCTTCCTTGTATCCCCAGAGATTTCAAGACTTCCATTAAATTTGAGTGTGACACACTATCAAAAGCTTTGCTGAGGTCCATAAATACCCCAGCAACATTTGCTTCGTTATCGACTGAATCTATCACAGATTCAATAAAATCCACACTTGCACTGACCACAGACTTGCCTGAGCGAAACCCATATTTTTCATTATCTAAAAGACCATTACTTTCCAAAAAAATATTAGATTGCGGCTCATAGCTTTTTCATGAATTTTAGAAAAAGACGATAGTATTGCAACTAGCCTATAATTTGAAGGTTCCTTACTATCACCATTTTTAAACAGTGGTTTAACTTTAGCAATCTTTAAGTTTTTCTGGGAAAATGCCGGAAATGAAAGATGAGTTTATCAAATGACTTAAGGTTATTTTTTAATAATTTACTACACATTTAATTATAGGCATTGGGATGTCATCATAGCCACACGAGAATTTGGTCTTGAAAGAAAGAATTATGCATTCGATTTCTCTCTCAGAGAGCAGTTGGGGGGTAAAATGTTTACTTGTTTTAGGGAGTAAAGAATTTTGGCGAGATTTAGTTGCTTTATTTAGTTTAGGAATTACTTCTGTCCCTACCATGTTAACGTAATATTTATTAAAATATGAACTGACCCCCTCCAGATCATTTATGTCCTTAGCACCATTACTTAAAATTATGTTTGGTTGAACTTTTAATTTATTACTTACTTCATCATTTATTACTTTCCATGTCGATCTGCCAACATTGTCAGATTTACTTATCTGATTACTAAAATATTTTTGTTTTGCACATATAATATAATTTTTAAGTTCTGTTTTTTTACTTTTTAAGGCCAGTTTTATTTTGTGATCAGCACTGTTTCTACTTAATTGGCTAAGCTTTTGGATGTCACTCTTAATTTTAAAATCTCTGGTGTTACCCAATTCTTTCTAACAGACTGCCTACACTTTAATAACGGAAAACACTCATTAAATTAATACAAAAACAGATCCAATAAAACATTATACTTAAATTCAACAGGGGCATTGTAAACACTTAGCTATCATATTTATGAACTGAGCCTTATTCGCTTCTGTAAATCTCCTACGAGTAGTGGTCAAAGTGCTATTTTTAGGCCTATCTAATTTGATATTAAGTGCTTTAAAAAGTTGAGCATGTGAAAACCTTTTGAAAATGAAAAAGAATTGGTATGTTCGATATTTATTATACATTCCATTACGTGCTAATTAAGTATTTCACAACTGGTACGATCTATTTTGCTAACCCTTCAAAGAAAATCGAGGCTGCTATGAGATAATGGATCGTGCAAAGTAGGATTATGTCATAAGAGGTAGCTGTGTTGCAACTAGACAGACAAGCCCAGCCAAGTGGAAAACAAAAGTCAAGGCAATAAATTCGACCAGCGTTAAAAATATAATCTGAAAATAACTCCGCAGTGGCTCCTCTCTCATGTTCCCCGGCCTGATGAAATGTAATCCAAACTGGCAAGTTATTCAAAGGAATCCAACTAAGTATTGGATTGGATTTCATGTGTTTTAGCGAATTTCCTTTATAGGAAAGAAGCTAACGTTGGTTATATCGTGGAAAGGTAAAAATAGAGTGTAGGGTACTGTTGTCAAACGTATATTTTATTATTGTAACTGATGTATTTTTAGCTTTAGATTCCAGATATAAAACACGTTTTTGTCGGAATCTCATATGTAACTGCACTAAACACTATCTGTTCCAATTGTTTTACATAAGGTTATATGGGAAACCAAATTTTTACCTTTTTGGTGACCGTTAACACGATAACGGCCGTAAAAATGGTTCGATTTTAAAATTTGGCACAGATGTGTAAAGTAGTACTTATTTAAATGAGTTCGAAATACAGGTGAATCATGCTGTTCGAAGGGGGGTTTTAGGGGGATGTTGTACCCGACATATATCATTATATGTGTCCGTGAACGCGATACATTTTGGTAAAAACGTCCGATTTCGTTTAAATTTGGCATAAATGTGTGTTTGACATTCATGACTTAATTTTGAAAATCAGAAAGATCAGACCATGGAAAAGGGGTTTTTGGGGCTTTATAATTTTACAAAAAAACTGTTTTTTACATTTTTTATTCTAACAATTTAAAATCACACAGTTTTGTATTGAGCATTTTATAGATCTTAAAAACCAAATAGTTTAGTATTTTGATTCATGAACCTAGGTTAAGTGGTTGCGGAGAAAATCCAAAAAACGTATTCATAAAATTTCCCATGCTAATCTCATGAGGAAAAAGTTTTAGATGAAAGCCTTGGGAGTCATCAAAGGTTCTCCGACATTCCGATATGCGGAGAGGTGAAATGTGGAACACTGAATTTGTAGGTAATAAAATCGGAAAAGTAAATAGTTTTGATCCCAATCGGACACTACTATAGAAGCCCCCCGAGTCCTTTTTGCCCTTTGACCCCTGACGTCACGCCCGCTCCCCCTCCCCCTCACCACCCTCCCCATCACCCCCCTCCCCCTCCCCCGCCCATCCCCTCATCACCATCCCTCCCCCACCCCACCAATCCACTGCCCTTCCCTCCCCCTCCCCCTCCCCGCCTTCCCTCTCAGCCTCTCATACCACCTTACCTAACCTACATTAGGACCGTGTTGCCAACCTGGTTTTTTTTGTGTAGCGCTGCCAACCTTTTTTCAGCGATCTCTATAACTACAACTGGATCGCGCGCTGTAATGCTCAGAACTAGGCTTGTATCGGTCCGGCCTCTCTCAGCGCTCCCCCCACCACCTAACGGGTGAGCCGCGCCGCTGCGGCCATATACTTCATAAGGGGCTACTGTGTTTTCATTGATATTATCTGACATAACTTTGTTGATACTTACTCGATTTAAATGCGGGTTTCACCATTGTACTCCTCATGGAATTGCGGAGGTTTTGGTGTAGTTTTACGTTATTAAAACATATCTGCTGTATGTATCTAGAAAGAGATGTTTACAAATATCAGCCCGCGTAGCAAGTTGGTAAACAAAAACACTCAAAGGAGGAAATTCAAGTCTCGACTTATCTGTCTCCAACCGCCACCCTTCCTTAATAATGCTAAAGACAAGTCGTTATCATTTCACTGGTAAGTTATGGTGCTTTGTCAATACTATCCTATACTCTAATATGAGTAAGGTTTGCTTGATTGCTTGAT
This sequence comes from Allygus modestus, assembly GCA_963675035.1. Lineage (NCBI taxonomy): Eukaryota > Metazoa > Arthropoda > Insecta > Hemiptera > Cicadellidae > Allygus > Allygus modestus. Next base: position 72,064,317 of record OY776116.1, on the reverse strand, counting down.
TGTTTGCTTGCTTGCGACACGGATCTCAAAAACGGCTCCAACGATTTCCTTCAAATGTTCGAAATAACTAATTTCTGGGATAAAAATAAGTTCTAGTTGGGGGAAGGGGTGAAATATTACTCCCAGTTATCTAAACAAACTGACTGGCCTTCCCCGGGCAAAGCTCGGCGCCCCAGGTACTTTTAGTGTTATAAATCTAAACTCTAAACCCAAAGTCATGATTTAATTAAACTTCTGCCTTTGGCATGTTTTAACTTTTGTTTATATTTAATGTAACTTACGTATTAGTTGGTTTCTGCATAGGCCTGATACCTTTCGATTGACAAACAGAAATTTAATTATCAAGGTACAACAACGTAATATTATAAGACATATTAATTTTTATTTGAATATTAATCCTTAAATCTAATATATAAAATTCTCGTGTCACAGTGTTTGTGACCAAACTCCTCCAAAACGGCTTGACCGATTGTTATGAAATTTTGTATGTATATTTGGTAGGTCTGAGAATCGGTCGTAATCTATTTGTTATACCCCTAAGTGAAACCAAGGGCTCCACCCAGAAAAATGTTTTATTTGAATTTTTTTATAAGTTTTGATTGATAACAATAGTTGTAATATCAGATGCTATTGGTAACAGAAGCACGATTATTAAAGTTCACTCAGTTTCAATTCAACAGTCAACCTTAAAGTACACACAACCCCTGAATGCAATGCAACAACTTTAAACGCTAGAAACCAGAATGCACGACCGTAGACGACCTCATTTGGTTTTTGCAAGTTAGTTGAGATTATAATATGTAGGCCTATTTATTTCCAATGCTCACCCTATTAGTAATTTGGTTAAAAATTTTAAGCGTTTAGTTATTTTACATTTATTTATTTGATTTCCCAATGGCAAGCAGCCAATTTACGAAGTGCACAATACATGCAAGATGACAAAGAACACATGCTTATGATACATGCTAATAAATACAAAAAGACCGCAACATTTAACTACTCATAGTGGCTATAAACTCATTTCGATTAAGATTCTCTGTTCAAACAATAAATAAAAAACGCCTCCACAAAGCAACTTTTAATGTTGCGTATACATCAGTTTATTTGTGAACGTGTAAAGTTTTAGGTCTGGGTAAAGTATGAGCACGCCCTTAAAAGGTTACTGCTTTGTACATTACCTACGTTATTTCAGTTATTTATGCTGTTTTACTATAAGGCAAGAGGATTTTGTAGGTGTTATTATTAGGTATTTATTTTTGCCCAAAAAATTGTAGAAAATTCTAAATTTTTAATCGCATGAGGTAAAATTAATCAAAAGGATTTGATATTTGTTCTTTATAATAAATCTACACCACCAATCAAAATTGAGAACACTAAATCCAAACCCAAGTTCGGCTGGCCTTCGGCAAAAACTACACAAGTTAGTATTGTTTAAGAATACATATAACCGTTAAGTTAATACTAATATTACGAAAATATTTTGTTTTTTTTTCAAGTAAATAGTTTGATTAGTGTATTTTATGCTTATTTTTATGACCTATTCCAAGCCTTTTAGCGCTCATTTAATTTAATACATCAACCTAACAAATATATTTAATCAACACGTTCACGCGCGCTTGCCATATTTATTTTCTTGGTAAAATAATTAATATACCTTTTGAAACTGAATAACCTAATTGTTGTAACTTCATACTCAAACCACAATAAGTGCGTAAACTAAATTAAATCAATAAAACATTAGCGAAATAGCAGCCTTCAAAATGCAAAAAAAATGGCTAACAAATATAGTTTATAACCGAATTATTTTGATATAAAATCTATATCATAATCTCCGAAATTTCATGCAGATTGCAACTGTGTAAATTAATTTAAAATCAAGCAACTATGAGCGAACATATAGCGGTTTTTGTGAGCGCGAGCACGGTAACGCCGTAAGAGGTAATGTATAAGGGAGCGACAGTGCACCCGTTAAGTGGTGGGGGGAGAGCCGAGCGGCCGGACCGAAAACCCAGCACGGAGCGCGCGATCCAGTTGTAGTTATAGAGATCGCTGCCTTTTTTTTCTTGCAATACTAGGTCACGCTAAATTATACTGATTGTTATATGTATATATTTATGACGTCACGCTACTTTCATTTGCTACGCTTGGCCCCCTCACACTGTTATATATCTTTTAATACCCTTCTTCTGTTAAAATATATTAGTAAAATATGAAGTAGTACCAGGTGTATCAGATCAGACTGAAATAAAATCTATGCATTTATAAAATAAAAGTTGATATTTGTAAGTAGTAATTTCTCTTTACGGTGGAAATTATACCTTGTGGATAATTTTATATCCTTATCGGGTTCATCACTCCTGTTTCAACTTGTTTAGATCTGTTTCTATTTGTTCAGTAGATATGACCTCTATAGAGCCCTGTAACTTATTTGCTATGCCAAACGTTTTAACTTGTAATACTATTTCATTATATGCTTTTTAAAACTAATTTCATCCAAATTGTACCTTGTGTAAGTCATTATTAAACTATGCAGACAAGGGAAAATAAGAAGTAATTAATAACAAACCAAACCCTTATTGATACATTTTGTACTATAACTATTTACATAATTATATCATTCTTAAACAAATTATATTCCTCTACCGATGCCCCGGTACAGTAGAGACATCCTGGCGGCATCTCCGTTTCACAATGTTGCCAACCTACCTTTTGCATAACAAAATCTCTTATTTCACAGTATTGTCGTTATCATTTCAACATAATAAAAAAAAGAAAAATTAAGTTAAATTTATTAAATTATTTAATTCACCCTGATACAAAAGGTACTAAAAACTATTTAAACATATGTTAATTTGTATTGGCTGAGTATTTAGATACGGGAGTTGGGATTTTTTATTCCATTTTTCTTTCACAATTTTGCAAACTTAACTGTTATTTTTTTATCTTAGATAGTGTTTCAAATCTAATTGTTTTTACGCCTTTCATTATTAATGTTGCCAACTTAACTTTTTAAAATTAATCCTTGCCACTGTTGCCAAGCTCTTGATATTATACTGTGATTCAGCTGTTGCAAACCTAGCATTTTTACTGTTTGTGAATGCCAACTCTTTTCGTACTTGTTGTTGTCAGCCTAAATGTAAATTTTTATTTCTCAAAGTCTTTCTGTACTTTTTTGCTAACGGAATAGCCAACATAACCTTCTGAGCATTCTCTTTTGCAATTGTTTTGCAGTGTTTGCCAACCTTAGTATTTTGCGTTCTTTCTTTTACAAAGTTGCTAACCTAGAGTTTGTATTTATTCGTTCTTAATGTTACCAATATAATTTCTAACCTTTTCAATTATATTCCTAACATAACGTCTCAATCTTTACCAAGCAGTGTTGCCAACCTAACTTTTTGAAATTTTGTTTCTCAGGGTTGCTAATTTATATTTGTATTTCGGTGTTACAGAGTTTCCTACCGAACTACTGAATCACTCACTGTGTCGCCAACCTAAATTTATAACATTTTATTTCGCAGAGTTGCCAACCTACCTTTATGTAACTTTGGGGGAGTGTTTCCAACCTTTGAAAGGCGTTGCTGAATGTTTCATTTAAAAAGTTTCTAACTGAACTGTTGGTATTTTCTTTTTAAATAGGGTTTCAAACCTTGTTTTTACTCTTTCGTTCTTAATGTTGTCAACTGAACATTTTGCAATTTTTCTTTGCCGGTGTTGCCAAACTAACTTTGGGGGAGTGTTTCCAACCTTTGAAAGGCGTTGCTGAATGTTTCATTTAAAAAGTTTCTAACTGAACTGTGGGTATTTTCTTTTTAAATAGGGTTTCAAACCTTGTTTTTACTCTTTCGTTCTTAATGTTGCCAACTGAACATTTTGCAATTTTTCATTGCCGGTGTTGCCAAACTAACTCTTAATATTTTACGGTCACCCTGTTTCCAACCTAACATTATTTCTGCTTGTTGTGGCCAACCTACTATTTGCATTTAAATAAATCTTTAGTAGAATTGTCAACTTTTATATTTCGCAGTATTGTCATACTTACATTTTTCTCTCACAAAGATCCAACTTAACTGTTTGAATATTCTTTAAAGGGAGTTCAAACCTATTTTTTTGTATCTTTCATTCTCAATACTACCAGCTAACATATTTGGAATTTGTCATTGACAATGTTGCCAAACTAACTTTTTCTTGCTTGTTGTTGCCAATTTTACTCTTTTCCTAAACTTGTTGCCAACCTAAATGTTTTATTTTTATTTCTCAGTGTCTTTAAGTACTTTTTCCTTAACAGAATTGCCAATATAACTTTCTGAGTATTCTCTTCACATTTTCACCAACCCAACTTTATGTTGTGCAGTGTTTGCCAACTTAAATATTTTGTCATCTTTCTTTCACGAAGTTGCCAACCTAGATTTTTGAAATTTTGCACGGTTGCTAACCAAGCTTTCGTATAGTTTTTTTGTGTGCATAGTTTCCTACCTAACTTCTGAATCTTTCGCTGTTTCGCCAACCTAACATTCTAAAATTTTCTTTCCCGGAGTTGCCAAACTAGCTTTTTGTGTCTTTGTTGTAGTGTTTCCAACCTTTTAATGTTTTTTGCAGGCATTGGCAAGTTTGTCTTTCACAAAGTTTCCAACTTAACAGTTTGTATTTTCTTTAAGATTGCATTTCAAACATATTTTTTATCTTTCATTCTTAATGTTGCTAACTTATATTTTGTAATTTTTCTTTCCCAATGTTGCCAACATAAGTATTTTGTGATCTTTCTTTCACGAAGTTGCCAACCTAGATTTTTGAAATTTTGCACGGTTGCTAACCAAGGTTTTGTATAGTTTTTTGTGTGCATAGTTTCCTACCTAACTTCTGAATCTTTCGCTGTGTCGCCAACCTAACATTCTAAAATTTTCTTTCTTGGAGTTGGCAAACTAGCTTTTTGTAACTTTGTTGTAGTGTTTCCAACCTTGTAATGTTTTTTGCAGGCATTGGCAAGTTTGTCTTTCACAAAGTTTCCAACTTAACAGTTTGTATTTTCTTTAAGATTGGATTTCAAACATATTTTTGTTTAATCTTTCATTCTCAATGTTGCTAACTTGATTTTTTGTTTTTTCTCCTTTCTAATGTTGCCGAACTAACTTTTGATGGTTTACTGTGACATTGTAGCCAACTTAACTTTTTTCCTACTTGTTGTTGACAACCTAAATGTATTTTTACTTTGCAGTGTATTTCTGTACTTTTTCTTTTAAGGAATGGCCAACAAAACTTTCTCTACATTCTCTCTCACACCTTTACTTACATAATTTTATTTTATGCAGTGTTTGCCAACCTAAGTACTTTGTGTTCTTTCTTTCTCAAAGGGGTCAACCTAGATGTTGTATGTTTTCGTTCTTAATGCCGCCAATACAATTTCTAATTTTTGGTCATAATGTTGCCAACATAACGTCTCAATCTTTTTTGCACTCTTGCTAACATAGCTTTTTGAAATTTTGTTTCGTAGAGTTGTTAACCTAGCTTTATGTTTTTCGGTTTTTGTGCATAGTTTCCGACTTAACTTCTGGATCTTTCACAGCGTCGCCAACCTTACTTTGTGAAATTTTCTTTTGCAGAGTTGTCAACCTATATTTTTAATGACTTTAGTATAGTGTTTCCAACCTTTTAATATTGGTTACATCCATTGGCAAACTAATTTTTACATATTTATTTCACAGAGTTGGTAGTTTAACTATTATTTTGAACTTGTCATTTCTACTTCTTGATAATGATCACTACTTCCAGATTGTCAGATTATTATTTCTATTACGCAATTAATACGATTTTAACATACATTTAGTAGGTTGGGCATGTGTATTTATTGAATGAGAGTATTTTAGGATAAATGTCTTATAATCTATTCTTATATTTTCCCATCAGTTAGTTATCTTTCCGGTTGTGAACAGATAGTTTTTGGGTAGTGAAGATTTGTCTTTTTATATGTTTTTTCCTACCAGCTTAACGTTTTTATTTTCACAGCAGCAGGACTTTAACTTTCGGGTTCAAATACTAACTGAAACCTATAACGAGTTATTTTTTTACAGAAATCATTAATTTCAGAAATGTAAATATTAAGTTTTTACTAATGACCCTAAGACTGTATTAGTAAAAATAATAATACTTTGCCTTAAGTAGCAATTTATATAAAATATGGTGTCCAAGTTTTATGTTTTAGCTGTTCTTATGTACCTGGTTATTTTCTATTCAAATAGACACTTTGTCTTAAATTTTCTTTTAGTTTATAAACTAAAATGTGCATTTGTAAATATGGAGAAGTTTAAGTATAAAAAAACATTTGCAACGGCCCTACAAATCTTTAATTCAGGCGAATCTTTATATTTCATCAACAAAATGTGTTGCAATCTAATTTCATGTTGTTTAATACGAAATGAGAATAGAACAAGTTAGCTTTCGGAGCCTCATTTATAAATGATGATGGTTATTTCTTACATTCAATTTTTACTATTTGGAATTTGAAAGGAAAACTCATTTATCATAAAAAGGGAAATACGGAGATTCGATTAGGGCTGGATACAAAGTCAAGTATTTAATAGGGGGCGGTTATTTAACTGTCAACACTCCAAGTACTTTGTTGTAAAAGCAACAAAATAAACTGAGTACAATGTTTATATTTTTGGATGGTTTGAAGCACCTGGTTCTGCTTCGACAATACAACTTTTAAAATAATTATACTTTGTTTTAGATGTAAGGGTATTGTTTTTGATTTTAGTCGTTTTGATAAACCTGGTTATCATAAATTCAGTTAACCCACTCAAATTGCAATTGTTTAAATATATATCAGTGTACGTTTTAAATCTGTAGGGTAACTTATTTTGATTTTGATGAATCTGACACATTTTAGGTTGTCAACAACAAGTAGTAAAAAGGTTAGGTTGGCTACAATGTCACAGTAAACCATCAAAAGTTAGTTCGGCAACATTAGAAAGGAGAAAAAACAAAAAATCAAGTTAGCAACATTGAGAATGAAAGATTAAAAAAATATATATGTTTGAAATCCAATCTTAAAGAAAATACAAACTGTTAAGTTGGAAACTTTGTAAAAGACAAACTTGCCAATGCCTGCAAAAAACATTACAAGGTTGGAAACACTACAACAAAGTTACAAAAAGCTAGTTTGCCAACTCCGAAAAAGAAAATTTTAGAATGTTAGGTTTGTGAAACAGCGAAATATTCAGAAGTTAGGTAGGAAACTATGCACACAAAAAACTCAATACAAAACCTTGGTTAGCAACCGTGCAAAATTTCAAAAATCTAGGTTGGCAACTTCGTGAAAGAAAGATGACAAAATATTTAGGTTGGCAAACACTGCACAACATAAAGTTGGGTTGGTGAAAATGTGAAGAGAATACTCAGAAAGTTATTTTGGCAATTCTGTTAAGGAAAAAGTACTTAAAGACACTGAGAAATAAAAATAAAACATTTAGGTTGGCAACAAGTTTAGGAAAAGAGTAAAATTGGCAACAACAAGCAGGAAAAAGTTAGTTTGGCAACATTGTCAATGACAAATTCCTAATATGTTAGCTGGTAGTATTGAGAATGAAAGATACAAAAAAAGATTTGAACCCCCTTTAAAGAATATTCAAACAGTTAAGTTGGATCTTTGTGAGAGAAAAATGTAACTATGACAATACTGCGAAATATAAAAGTTGACAATTCTACTAAAGATTTATTTAAATGCAAATAGTAGGTTGGCCACAACAAGCAGAAATAATGTTAGGTTGGAAACAGGGTGACCGTAAAATATTAAGAGTTAGTTTGGCAACACCAGCAAAGAAAAATTGCAAATTGTTCAGTTGCCAACATTAAGAACGAAAGAGTAAAAACAAGGTTTGAAACCCTATTTAAAAAGAAAATACCAACAGTTCAGTTAGAAACTTTTTAAATGAAACATTCAGCAACACCTTTCAAAGGTTGGAAACACTCCCCCAAAGTTACATAAAGGCAGGTTGGCAACTCTGCGAAATAAAATGTTATAAATTTAGGTTGGCGACACAGTGAGTGATTCAGTAGTTCGGTAGGAAACTCTGTAACACCGAAATACAAATATAAATTAGCAACCCTGAGAAACAAAATTTCAAAAAGTTAGGTTGGCAACACTGCTTGGTAAAGATTGAGACGTTATGTTAGGAATATAATTGAAAAGGTTAGAAATTATATTGGTAACATTAAGAACGAAAAAATACAAACTCTAGGTTAGCAACTTTGTAAAAGAAAGAACGCAAAATACTAAGGTTGGCAAACACTGCAAAACAATTGCAAAAGAGAATGCTCAGAAGGTTATGTTGGCTATTCCGTTAGCAAAAAAGTACAGAAAGACTATGAGAAATAAAAATTTACATTTAGGTTGACAATAACAAGTACGAAAAGAGTTGGCATTCACAAACAGTAAAAATGCTAGGTTTGCAACAGCTGAATCACAGTATAATATCAAGAGCTTGGCAACAGTGGCAAGGATTAATTTTAAAAAGTTAAGTTGGCAACATTAATAATGAAAGGCGTAAAAACAATTAGGTTTGAAACACTATCTAAGATAAAAAAATATCAGTTAAGTTTGCAAAATTGTGAAAGAAAAATGGAATAAAAAATTCCAACTCCTTTATCTAAATACTCAGCCAATACAAATTAACATATGTTTAAATAGTTTTTAGTACCTTTTGTATCAGGGTGAATTAAATAATTTAATAAATTTAACTTAATTTTTCTTTTTTTTAGCGAATTTCCCCTATAGGGAAGAAGCTATTACCGTAGTTGGCATGGTAAGACCTAGGCCCGGGACCATGATAACTTTTCGTTTTGAGGTCCCCAGACCCCAAAAACACCATTCGTTCGAAACTGTTTTTTTTTTTTTTTTTCCGTGAGCACGATAACTCTCGTAAAAATTATCCGACTTTGATGAAATTTGGTATAAACGTGTAAAGCAACATTTATGACTTTAAGTTCGAAAACCAGCCAGATCGCTCTATCCGAAGGGGTATTTTGGGGGGGTTTTGTACCCCAAAAATGGGTTATTCGAATTTTTTACATATAATTTTGGAAATAGTCAAATTTTAGTTTTTACCATTGGATTCAGCTTAAAAAAACACACAATTTGGTATTTTGATCATTTCTCTACGTCAATTGGTTACCGAGATATTGAAAGTGCTAAACACAGTACGTTGTCTAATGTTATTCTTATGGAGGAAAATAAAAATTTTATATCTCGCTTATTTGTGAACGTATACTGACGAAACTTGGTATACGGCTTCATCTGGTTGTGGACCATTGATAAAAAAACTATTTTTTACCAAAGGCTCCCGTAGCAGCAAACCTGCGTACTCAGCCCCATGTTATTCTTATGGATAATAAGTAACGTGTTATCTCCCTTCATTATGAAAATAAATTAATGAAATTTGGTATGTGGCTTTACCTACATGAGTTATATTGATATTTGTATAAAACCCCATTTTTTGTGTTCCTTTTTTGCTTCAGTAAACCTGCATACTCAGCCGCCATGTTATTCTTATGGAGAATAATTAAAATGTCATAAATCGTTTATTTATGAATGTATATTGATGAAACTTGACATGTGGCTTTATGTGGTATTAAGATACATATATATGCATTGGAAATTCGCTGAGTACGCAGGTAGGCTGCTACGGGGGTATTTATTATGTTGAAATGATAACGACAATACTGTGAAATAAGAGATTTTGTTATGCAAAAGGTAGGTTGGCAACATTGTGAAACGGAGATGCCGCCAGGATGTCTCTACTGTACCGGGGCATCGGTAGAGGAATATAATTTGTTTAAGAATGATATAATTATGTAAATAGTTATAGTACAAAATGTATCAATAAGGGTTTGGTTTGTTATTAATTACTTCTTATTTTCCCTTGTCTGCATAGTTTAATAATGGCTTACACAAGGTACAATTTGGGTGAAATTAGTTTTAAAAAGCATATAATGAAATAGTATTACAAGTTAAAACGTTTGGCATAGCAAATAAGTTACAGGGCTCTATAGGGGTCATATCTACTGAACAAATAGTGACAGATCTATACAAGTTGAAACAGGAGTGATGAACCCGATAAGGATATAAAATTATCCACAAGGTATAATTTCCACCGTTAAGAGAAATTACTACTTACAAATATCAACTTTTATTTTATAAATGCATAGATTTTATTTCAGTCTGATCTGATACACCTGGTACTACTTCATATTTTACTAATATATTTTAACAGAAGAAGGGTATTAAAAGATATATAAACAGTGTGAGGGGGCCAAGCGTAGCAAATGAAAGTAGTGTGACGTAATAAATATATACATATAACAAACAGTATAACTTAGGGTGAAGTAATCTTTCAAACAAAAAAAAAAGGTTGGCAGCACTACACAGAAAAAACTAGGTTGGCAACACGGTCCTAATGTAGGTTAGGTAAGGTGGTATGAGAGGCCGGGAGGGAAGGGGAGGAGGGGGAGGGGGAGGGGTGGGGAGGGTGAGGGGAGGGGTGGGAGGGGAGGGGCTGGGGAGGGGTAGGGTGGGGCGGGGGAGTGGCGGGCGGGGAGGGGAGGGGGAGGGGGCGTGACGTCGGGGGTCAAAGGTCAAAAAGGACTCGGGGGGCTTCTATAGTAGTTCGGACCTTAGGGCTCCCCCCACTGATCGTTGCAATGTTATTTATGGATGATTAATTTATTTGGCCAGATAATAACACAATTAGATGTTATTTATTCGAAATATTTTTTAAGGTAAAATACAGCATGCACAATAACAGTTGTAAACTGGGTACTACGGTGGTTCAGTATGTTCGTACTTTGCTATTTGCGTACGATTCCTGTGGTTGTTGAATAGAAATATGGTTGCTGTTAAGAAATAAAATCTAGCTTTTAGACACCCATCACGGGGACCATTGTGCAAGGAATTTGAATGAAGTGCCTACACAACAACAGGGGTGGAAAACATGGAGTTGAGAATATAATAACTGTTTCCTCTCAACATTTTCATTCTTTAAGACTCATACTCGAAAATTTATTGGTTATAGCGTTATAGCCCATAGCTATAGCTATAAAATGTGCATGAAATTAAATAAATTATGCTCAAACATATTTTCTAAGTCGGTCTAATCCTTTTAACCCATTTAAAATCATTTTTATCATATAAAAACACTATTTGGATAACCTTAAACGCATATTTTAAAACGAATGGAGTTCAAATTAAGCAGATAATTTGTGCTCATGCTCTCCGTAATGTATTAACAAAATTCCACAAAAAATTAAATCCTTTTTTACAAATACTAATGAAATATATTTATGCAACAAACTTTATTTGAATTCTTGCATCAGTATTACGAGATGTACTTTAAAACTACATATTACAGCCCTACTGAATTCATCTTTGATCGGCTTAGAACCATCGAAGCGGGTAAAATAGGATTATTTGATGACAGCGTTCTAGGTAGCTTAAGTGAAATTTGCCAATTTATACAAGCCGGGATTCACTTAATCTCTCTTACAAAATATGCATTTTTACTGGCACGTGTATTTTTTTGTATACGATAAAAAAACGTTTATAATATGCCGTTAGACTCGCTTCGCCCCATCAGGCACCGTTATTCCCTCCGCTCAGTAACTTAAGCTGTAACCCATTGCCAATTCGTTTTTAACATAGATATCCGGCACGGTGAAGGGTGCGAAATATGGCAAAAACACAAGGCTTTCTTGCGTGTAGTTTTAAACTGACTATTGCTGCACATATGCCGAGGAAAAATAAACTTTTGGACTACCAGGTATTTTTTAAGAGCGTGAAAAATAAATATTTGTAATCATTTTGTGAAGTCTTTGGAAGTTAAAAACATTTTTAACTTGGATATTCAGTAGCAAGGACTGAAGAGGAACTTTTGGAGTCGAAAGCCGGATTTCCTAAAGGAAAAAAATATATATTAATATGGCAATGCCTATATTTAATAATAACAAAATAAAAAACCCATTTACATATTTTAAAATATAGGTTACCGATTTAAGGTTCCGATGACAACATATACTACTTGACCTCAAGCTACAAGTGTCTACAAATATAGCTCGATTTATGATGGGTTTGCCCAGTGTATGAGCCCAGCATACCAAAATACTAAGAAAACGCCAAAAATCTACAAGAGATTAGAAATTATTATTTTTTGAGATGCTAAAAAAATTACGACTGCATGCTGCTATATACTTACAGCGATTTATACGTACTGAGCGCCAAATTATAGGACTGCCGATATTATTTAACAGCTTAAACAAAATTAAAACCATATACGGAATTGTTATAGTCTTTTTATGACGACCATTTTTAAATGTTGTAAAAACTCACCGTCAACAACAATCCTTAAGTTCATACGGTGTGAACAATTGTTTCGCCCCTACATCCCAGGGGCATCATCAGCACGGGGTATTCAAGGTTAAATCTTGATGAACGTGAAGTTCATGTCAAAAGTTAAATCGAAACATATAGGTCAAACGCGCACGAAAACACGGCACTTAAACATTGAAAATTGCAATTTTCTACCTCCAACCTCTAGAGTACTGACCGGTTTGTCTGATGTGAACTGTTACATACAAGAATTGAGGTTAGGTTGGAGGTGGAAAATTGCAATTTTCAATGCTTAAGTGTCGTGTTTTCCTGCATGTTTGTCCTGTATGACTCGTTTTAACTGTTGACATGAACTTCACGTACACCATGTTTTAACCTTGAAGACCCCGTGTTGATGATGCCCCTGAGTTATAAAGGCGAAACAATTGTTTACACCATGTGAACTGAAGGATTGCTGTTGACGGTGGGCATTTACTACATTTCCATTGGCAATTCCTGATTTGCCATAAATCAACAATGGACTATTTTTAGCGAATTTCCCCTATAGGGAAGAAGCTATTACCGTAGGTCTCATCGTAAGAGTTAATGCCGAGACCATGATAACTTTTTTGTTTTGAGGTCCCCAGATACCAAAAACACTATTCGTTCAAATTTATATATATATATATATATATATATATATATATATATATATATATATGTGTGTGTGTGTGTGTGTGTGTGTGTGTGTCCGTTAACACGCTAACTTGAGTAAAAAACGTCCGATTTTGATGAAATTTGGCTCAAATGTGTAAAATGACATTATGACTTTAAGTTCGAAAACCAGAAAAATCGGACTATGGGAAGGGGGGTTTATAGGGGTTTTAAATTTTCAAAAAATCAGTTTTTTTGCATTTTTCACCCTACAATTTTTAAAAAACTTAATTTTGGTTTTGACCATGTTATAGAGCTTAAAAAAACAATTAATTTAGTATTTTGAATTATTAACCTAGGTTAAGTGGTTGCGGAGAAAATCCAAGAAAACCTGCTCATAAAATCTCCCATGTTAATCTTATGGGAAACACGTTTTTGGCTTTTCCTCAGTTTATTTTAATGTAAACTTCACATTTGCTTTTACCAATCTTTTCAGTTTCACAAAACAATCATTTTGGTGTTTAAATTGTGATTCTACGACTAACCGTTGCAGAGATATTCAAAGTGCTAAACACAGTACGTTGTCCAATGTTATCCTTATGGAGAATAAATAAAATTTGATATCTGGATTATTTATGAATGTATGTTGATGAAACTTGGTATGTGGCTTCACGTAGTACTGGTACATTGATATTTGCACAAAAAATTGATTTTTTGTTGATTATTCCCGTAGCAGCAAACCTGCGTACTCAGCCCCCATGTTATTCTTATGGAGAATAAGTAAAATGTAATGTCTCCCTTAATTATGAACATAAATTAATAAAACTTGGTATTTAGCTTCACTTGGTTGAGTTATATTGATAATTTTATAAAAACCCATTTTTCTGTTCCTTGTTGCAGCAAACCTGCTTTCTCAGCCCCGTGTTATTCTTATGGAGAATAACTATAATGTTATATAGCGCTTATTTATGATTGAATATTGATGAAACTTAGTATGTGGCTTCGCCTAGTTAAATTCTATTTATATTTGCATAAAAACCAATTGTTTCGGTTCCTTCTTTCAGCAAACCTACATACTCATTACCAATGTTATTCTTATGGAGAATAATTAAAATCGCTTATATGTGAATATATTTTTATGAAACTTGGTTTGCGGCTTTTTGTAGTATTAAGACATATATTATGCATTGGAAATTCGCTGAGTACGCAGGTTTGCTGCGGCGGGGGTATTATCTATACCGTTCTACCGCCTATTATTAACCTTAACATTATTATTGAGAGTTATAATACCCCCGACGCGACGCAGCAAACCTGCGTACTCAGTGAATTTCCAATGCATATACGTGTGTCTAAATACTACATAAACCTACATACCAAGTTACATCAATATACTTGCATAAATAAGCGATTTATAACATTTTAACTATTCTCCATAAGAATAACACGGCGGTTTGCTGAAACAAGTAACACAAAAATGGGTATTTATACAAATATCAATATAAATCAACTAGGAAAAGCCACATTCCAAGTTGTATTAATTTATGTCCATAACTAAGGGAGATAACATTTGACTTATTTCCCACAAGAGTAGCATGGGAGCTGAGTAGGTAGATTTGCTGCTACGGGAACTACGATATCAGCAAAAAATAGTTTTTTGTCCAATTCACAATAGTTCACAACGAGAAAAATCAGTCAGGATACGGTAATAAATAAGCAAGATATACATTTTTTCTTAACCTTCATAAGAATAACATTGGACAACGTACTGCCTTTAGCACTTTCAATATCTCTGTTTGGAATTGACGTAGAGCGATGACAATATACATGGCAATGATCAAAAGACCAAATTGTTTGTTTTTTTTAAGCTAGATTCGATATGAAAACTAAACTTTGATTTCGGAAAAGAGTATACATGTAAAAAACTCTAATAACTTCTTTTTTTTACAAACCCCCCCCCCACACACAAAATAATGCCCCTTTGGAAAGAGCAATCTGGCTGGTTTTCAAACTTAAAGTCATTAATGTGGCTTTAAGTGCGAATATGGTTCAGTGGCTTAACGCGACTGTACCATATTTACTCCAGATAGGACTTTTTTAAATTCAAATGCTGTACAGCTGCCAACTGCCAAATGCTGTACATTCCAAACCACATTATTGGTTTGGAAAAATTCTCCCATTTTATAAAATAAGCCTATTTTATTATTACTTCCAATAAAATTTTGTGATGTTCTCCTCGAATTAAAGGATTTGTTTTTTATTTTTATAAAACTGTTATTTTTCATCTTAATTGCTGTTAATGAATATGATACAAATTTTAAATTGTTAAATAACACATACACACTCATATACCAACAATTCATCTTCGTACATTTGGCAAAAGGTTGCGGAGCACTTGTATTGAAACATAACGTACTGTTAAACAAACGTAATTAAGTTTTAAGGATTCCAGTTTGTAGAACTTCACACACTAGTTAACTTCAATTTCACGGGCATTAGTCCCTTCACATAACTTTCCTTTCATCAGACACCTAATAGAGCCTAATTTATACGAATTAATTTACCATCTTCCTGTTCTAAGGGTCAGTAATTTCCTTTTTAACTACATTTGCCAGTAATTTCTACGCAATGAGCATCAATTCCAATTAATATACGCCACTATAAGTACGTTTTGTCGCGTGTCAGTATTTAATTTACTAATTTTAAATCTATCTGAAATTAATATCAGTAATAAACTAATTAAAAATACCTGAAATAATATAACGTAATAAATTTACCTACGTAAATTACTAGTTTTCGTAGACACTCCTGTTTTTTATTTTTTTTTTAGCGAATTTCCCCTATAGGGAAGAAGCTATTACCGTAGGTGGCATGGTAAGATTTAAGCCCGAGACCATGAGAACTTTTTGTTTTGAGGTCCCCAGATGCCAAAAACACTATTCGTTCAATATATATATATATATATATATATATATATATATATATATATGTCCGTTACCGCGATAACTTTTGAAAGAAGCGCCCGATTTTGATTAAATTTGGCACAAATGTGGAGAGTAACATTTATGACTTTAAGTTCGAAAACAGATCGATTGGTCTATGGGAAGGGGGTTTTAGGGGGGTTTAAAATTTTCCAAAAATCAGTTTTTTTAACTTTTTACCCTAAATTTTAAAAACACTAGATTTTTGTTATAACCATTTTATAGAGCTTAAAAAGCAAACAATTTAGTATTTTGAATCATTGAACTAGGTTTAGTGGTTCTGGAGAAAAGTAAAAAAATGTGTCTATAAAATTTCCCATGTTAATCTTATGGGAATACGGTTTTTAGGTTTTCCTCTGATAATTTCACTAAAAACTCCACATTTCTTTCTACCAATCAGATTAGCTCTACAAAACAATCATTTTGGCGTTTTAATTGTTGTTTTACGTCCAACCGTTGCAGTGATATTCAAAGTGCTAAACACAGTACGTTGTCCAATGTTATCCTTATGGAGAATAAATAAAATGTTATATTTTGATTATTTATGTATGTATATTGATAAAACTTGGTATGTGGCTTCAAATAGTTGTGGTATATTGATATTAGCGCAAAAAAAGGTTTTTGGTTTATTAGCGAATTTCCCCTATAGGGAAGAAGCTATTACCGTAGTCGGCATGGTAAGACCTAGGCCCGGGACCATGATAACTTTTCGTTTTGAGGTCCCCAGACCCCAAAAACACCATTCGTTCGAAACTGTATATATATATATATATATATATATATCTATATATATATATATATATATATATATATGTGTCCGTGAGCACGATAACTCTCGTAAAAATTATCCGATTTTGATGAAATTTGGTATAAACGTGTAAAGCAACATTTATGACATTAAGTTCGAAAACCAGCCAGATCGCTCTATCCGAAGGGGTATTTTGGGGGGGTTTTGTACCCCAAAAATGGGTTTTTCGAATTTTTTACATATAATTTTGTAAATAGTCAAATTTTATTTTTTCCCATTGGATTCAGCTTAAAAAAACACACAATTTGGTATTTTGATAATTTCTCTACGTCAATTGGTTACCAAGATATTGAAAGTGCTAAACACAGTACGTTGTCTTAATGTTATCTTATGGAGGAAAATAAAAATTTTATATCTCGCTTATTTATGAACATATAGTAGGGGGCATTAGAGGGTTCTGACCCAGCAAAGACGCGGTGAGGAGGAATGAGGAATCGCCCCCCCCCCCGTGAGGAGGAATGAGGAATCGCCCCCCCCCCCCCCCGTGAGGAGGAATGAGGACCCCCCCCCCCCCGACATAAACCTAACATAGGCTTTGTCCACCAGTTGTATTATAAATTTGTTTTGTTTGTTTTTGTTGTTGTTTCTTTTTTTTTTGTTTTGTTTAGTTTAATAATTTAATATAATATTATAAAATATGAATATAAAAGTACAAATACGAATATAATAGATTATTGAAGTTGAACCCTTCGATAGCTTATGACAGCTGTGAAACCATTGGAGAGGAAGCCGTTAACCCTCTCTTTTACTAGGCTCAGCTCCACCGGCACATTGGCAGTGAACCAACGGGGGAAGAAGTGTACTCTTCCGTCTTCTTCTACCCAGCCGAGGTGGAGGATTATTAATCCATGAAACATTTCTTCTTCTATTTTTTGAAATGCAATGGCCGCAGTGCAGGGGCAGCACAAGACGTACATGGTGTCCGACATGGTGTTCCGTTGATCATCAACTGAAGAATGAGGGTTCGGCTAACAAACAAGCCATTACCACGTTGTAAACAAGTGGAACGTTCCAGAAGCCTTTTACCGCTCCGTTGGAAAACCCTTTTGAAGTAAACAAGCTATAACCGTATTGAGCGTTTCCTCCAATATCCTTTATTTTATTCAGAAAAAGCAATACCCTAACCTACCCTCCGTTTACTACAACTCTCACATATATCGGAGGATTAATCTCCCGAAGTAGCCAAAGTATGGCGTTGCGGCATAAGACGTGTGTCGGTATCACATTAAAGTCTCCCAGGTTAACCCTGAGTTGCCGACATTTGTGTGGGGTCAACGGTCTTTCTAGCCAAAATTCAACATGTAATTTTCCGGGGAAGCATCTCGTATAGTAGTACACTGTTTGTAGAAATACCTCCGCGTCTATTGAATCCACCTCTGATATCGTGGAATGTATATGGAAAGGCATTGTCGCTGGATAGGTCCCTACCGGCTCCGAAACCATTGAGAATAAATGAAACATGGTGCACCGCTTGTCAATACTGTTAGAAGGAGACTAACGAGTAAGACCGAAGGTGTAAACAACTCGGAGGACAACTCGGAGGAAACTGCCATGACGTCATCTTCCACCTACGTGACCGCCACAGTCGGTTTACCCATTAGTGGTTCCAGTGGAAAGTCCCACGACCGATTTCACCGAAACTGCCATGACGTCATCCTCCGCCTACGTGACCGCCACAGTCGGTTTATCCATTAGCGGTTCCAGTGGAAAGTTCCTCTTCCCGACCGGAGTGCTATTTATGAGCGCGTCTTCAGAGGTTTCACCAGTTTGTGTTTGGAGCTCTTACTGTGTGGACGAAGTAGTGCTGCCTCTGCGGTATACCTACACAACTTGCTGTTCATTGCCTTTGGATTCCCGTAACAGTTAACGTAAGTAACATGTAATTTACTTTTTCATCAGAAAGTTTATCAATGCTCTAAAATCTTATTAGCTAAAATTAATATTTAATGTTTTGAATATCTCGGTACACTGAGTCTTGTCCTTGTCTCTTTTCAGATGGAGATGAGTGAAACTGTAATGACCTTGGAACAGTTGTGTTTTCTAACGATTAAAGTTAACGAATCAAATTTAAAAAGTAAAATAGACTCGCTTCCACTCCTTTTTAAAAACGTTTTGAGTGAAATAAAATTTGGTTTCGCTTTTAAATCGAACTTTCAAGTGCCTAGTGGAATTATAGACGAGGGCGAAATCGCTATGTGTGAGCGTAACAAAGACAAAGACGTGTACCAGTGTTGGGAATGTCATACGAGCGATTCATGCCATCTATTTCTATCTAACATTATTAAAAGGGTTAGACTCGCCTCGTTCCCAGGGGTATCGCTACCAAAGTGTTTTTGCTGCGACAATTGTGCCTTTGTAGCGGACGGGGAATACAGATACCCGATGTTTTTGTAGATGGCTGGTCCCTGTATGTGTGTGGTCTGCGGCCGCGTGTTCGCAAACGCCGGAAACCTGACTCGCCACACGAGAGCCGCTCACAGCGACCGCCATCTCAACTGCGACGTCTGCGGTAGACGCTTCGGGCGAAGCGATAACCTGCGACGCCACCTCGCCACAGTTCATCTTCTCACTCCTCACGACCAAGCGCCAGGTACGGTTTTTATGTTAAACAAGAATAGGTGGATTGCTAGCCTCTGTGTAATTCCTCACCCTTGTATTTACTGGACCTAGGTAAACTGGCGATTGTGATGAGGAAGAGGTCGTTAGTTCTCTATACAGTTCCTCACTCATCCTCACGATCAAGCGTCAGGCATGGTTTTTATGTTAAACAAGAAACCACCAGTACTAATGACTTGTTTTCGAGAGAGTAAACGGCTTTAGTCGAGTAAACAGATTCAAGTAGTAAACAAGGGGCTGCCAGCCTCTGTGCGATTCCTCACTCTTGTATTACCGGGCCCGGGTAAACTGGCGCTCGAGATGAGGAAGAGGTCGCCAAGCCTCTATACAATTCCTCACCCTTGTTTTTACCAGGCTCAAACTGGCGATTGAGATGAGGAAGAGGTTGTCAGTTCCTCACCTTCGTGTTTATCGGGGTCACTAATAGGACTTGTTTTCCTGTTCGCAGGCCATCCGTGCCCGTTGTGCTCCGTCGCCCTGGCGGGTCCCGAGGATCTTCGCCACCATATGGAAGCGGTCCACGGTGCGAGCCCGTCTGCTTCAACTTCCTCCTCCTCCTCCGCAACGCCACCCTTCAGAGACCCACGGCCCGAGTGCGACGGGTGCGGGCGGCGATTCGCCCGCGAGGACCTGCTCCGGCGTCACGTGCAGCTGGTGCACGCCAACGAGGTCCGCTGTCCCGATTGCGGCGCCCTTTTCCGCAGGGCAGCGTACCTCCAGCGGCACATGGAGAGCGTCCACCGCGGCATGAGGTTCACGTGCGCCTACTGCGACCGAGGCTTCACCCGGCGCTACAACCGGGACCAGCACGAGGCCCACAACTGCCCCGTCGTGAGGAACCTCGTTGTGGACGAAATGCCGCGCCTGCCCGTTCTGTCACCCGAGCCCCGGCCCAGCCGCGAGCCCCAGCCCGGACCCAGCCGCGAGCCCCAGCCCGGACCCAGCCGCGAGCCCCAGCCCGGACCTAGCCGCGAGCCCCAGCCCGGACCAAGCACGGCACCCGACGGGATGGTGGGTGGTGGCGGACTACCCACGTTCCGCACCATTCAACGAGGGTTCCGCGGACGCCTCCTGACCTTCGGCCTGTCCCGGCCCATGGAGGACTTCTTGGCCGTGGAGGACGCGCTGGTGCTGCTGTTCGACAGCGTCCTGGAACTGTTGGCCGACGTCAGGACTCGACACCCTAACATCAAGGTCAACATGTTCCTGGAATGTGAATTCGCCAACGTTCACGGAGCCACCTGTCTGCGGGCCTTCAAGACGAAGAACGGGCCTCTCACCGCCGCGTCCAACTTGGAGGACTTCCTGTCAGCGTCCTTCCACAAGTTGGAGGAAGAGAAGGAGCAGTGCCTGCTAGTGGGCAGCGGGTGGAGCTATCTCCGGATACGCGACCTGGAGATCCGCGTCAACCTCTACACCCCGTTGGGGGAACGCGGAGCTCGGTTCGTCCAGCTTCCCAGGACCATCTGCGACACGCACGCCGTTATCAACGTGCAAAACGTCGATGACATGTGCTTTGCGTATGCCGTCCTGGCCAAGTTCGTCGCGCGACACCCGGAGAGGCCCACATCATACACACCGGACGTCATGGCACGCTACGACTGGGTCGGCCTACGCTTCCCCGTAGCCGTGAAGGACATCAAAGTCTTCGAGAGGAGGAACGCCATCAGCGTTAATGTGTACGGGATCGAGCGTGCTATGGTGGGGAGACGCCCTGACGGATCGCCAAAGTTCCAGGACCGCGTGTTCCCGCTGAAGATCTGCAAGCGGGAGTTGGAGGATCACCGGGATCTGCTGTACGTGACCACCGGCGGGGACAGTCACTACGCCTACATCACAAACATGAGTAGGCTAGTGCGAGCCCAGCTGACGTCCCGCGAAAGCGCTATCTACGTGTGTAAGCGATGCTTCGCTTACTTCGACAACCAGCCCAACAAGCTGCAACTGTCCGGTGCCGAGCGTCTGGAGGAGCACATGCGATACTGCACCGCCAAGGCTCCCCTCCGCTTGGACTTACCGAAGAAGCAGCAGATCCGCTTCGCCCACCCCGAGTACACTCGGCGCGAGCGCTTTTGCGTTTATGCCGACTTTGAGTGTGCTCTGCAGCCCGTCGCCGCTGACCCTGCGGAAGCGCCACCCGGCACGAGGCCCCTGCAACTGCACGTCCCGTACGCCTTCGCTTACCAGATCGTGGACTCGCTCGGCCTGGAGGAGTTCGAGCCCCGCGTCTACTTCGGGGCAGACGCGTCCAAGGTCTTCATGGAGAGGCTCAAGACGGACGTGTTGGCGCTGTGGGAGTTCCTATTCGGCATGAGAGCTCTGCACCCTTCTCTGACCCGGCAGGAGATGGACGAGTACCTGGCAGCGACTCACTGCTACCTCTGCGGGAAGGAGTTCACGGACCAGGACGTCAAGGTGCGGGACCACAATCACGCCCCGCCCTACGAGTTCCGAGGAGCCGCCCACCGCTCGTGCAACCTCAGGTACCGGGAGCAGCGACACATCAACTGCTACTTCCACAACCTGTCCAACTACGACGCCCACTTCGTAGTGCGCGAGCTGGCCATCGACCCCGGCGACGTGGACGTGTTGGCCCACACGGAGGAGCGCTACATCGCTTTTACCAAGCGATTCCACTTTGGTCAGCCCGGGGACAACCAACGACAGAGCAGTTTCGCGGTGCGCTTCCTGGACACCTACAGGTTCCTGTCCATGAGCCTGGCCAACCTGGCGGCGGGACTCCCCACGGACAGGATGCGTGAGACGAGGAAGCGCTTCCCCGACGACCGGCTGTTCGACCTGGTGCGCAGGAAGGGCGTGTTCCCCTACGACTTCGTGACGTCCTACGACACGCTGTACAGGACCAGGGAGTTGCCGCCCAAGGAGGCGTTCAGGAACTCCATGACCCTGGAGGACATCAAGGACGAGGAGTACGAGCACGCCCTCAACGTGTGGCGAGCCTTCGAGTGTCACAACCTCAAGGACTATGCCGACAAGTACCTGCGGTGCGACATCGCCCTGCTCACCGATGTCTTTGAGCAGTTCCGCGACACCTCGCTGGCAGAGTACGGGCTGGACCCCGCCCACTACTACACCCTGCCGTCCTACGCCTGGGACGTAATGCTCAAGACCTGCGGTGTGGAGCTGGACACGCTGCAGGACTTTGACATGTACCTGTTCGTGGAGCAGGGGATCCGGGGAGGCATCTCACAGGCCATCACCCGCTACGCCAAGGCCAACCACGACAGGTGCCCGGACTACCGCCCGGACGAGCCCACGCGCTTCCTCCTGTACCTGGACGCCAACAACCTCTACGGCTGGGCCATGTCCCAGCGCCTGCCGACCGGAGACTTCGAGTGGCTCAGCCGTGAGGAAATACAGGCGTTGGACGTCGCGGCGCTGGACGCAGAGGCCGATCGAGGCTACATCTTGGAGGTGGACCTCCACTACCCCGCGCGCCTACACGACCTGCACAAGGACCTTCCCTACTGCTGCGAGACGAAGCGCCCGCCGACAGGGAAGTTCCCCAAACTGTTGACGACCCTGGACGACAAGACGCACTACATCTGTCACTACAGGGTCTTGCAGCAGGCGCTGCAAAACGGATTGGAGCTGGTCGCGGTGCATCGGGCGATCTCCTTTCGCCAGTCGCGGTGGTTGGAACCGTACATCCTGATGAACACGGAGCTGCGGAAGAGGGCCAGGACGAAGTTCGAACAGGACTTCTTCAAGCTCATGAATAACGCGGTCTTCGGCAAGACCATCGAGAATGTACGGAAGCGCCTCAACGTGAAGCTGGTGTGCACCCCGGAGAAGTTTTCCAAGTACGTCGCCAGATCCAACTTCCTGGACCGGACGTACTACACGGAGGACGTGGTCCTGGTGCATCTGTCCAAGGTCAACATCGTGTTGGACAAGCCCGTCTACGTAGGCATGACAGTCCTGGAGCTGAGCAAGTGGCTCATGTACGAGTTCCTGCGCAAGATGAAGGAGCGCTACGGTGACCGCCTCACCGTGGACTACATGGACACGGACAGCTTCGTCTTTGACATCGTGTCCCAGGACGTCTACGCAGAGATGAAGGAACACCTGGACGATTTCGACACCAGCGGATATCCGAGGTCTCACCCCTGCTACAGCCCCGTCAACGCCAAGGTCATCGGAAAGTTTAAGGACGAGTGCAACGGCCTGTCCTTATTCGAGTACCTCGGCCTGCGGTCCAAGCTGTACTTTATGGACATCGAGGACGCAGCGACAGGCGGCAGCAAGGCTCTCAAGCGGGCCAAGGGGGTGGCGAAGGGCGTTGTCAAGAACGTCCTCACCCCCGACGACTACAGAGAGTGCCTGTTTGACGGGGTCCAAAAGCACACCACCAACGTCCGCTTCCAGTCTCACTTGCACCGGGTCTACACCGTGGAAGTGGACAAGCTAAGCCTCAGCCCGACTGACGACAAGCGGTGCGTCCTCCCCGACGGCATCCACACTCTGCCGTGGGGGCACAAGGACGTCCCGCCGCTACCAGCCAGGAGAGGAGATCGACGGATGGAGGTGGACGGTGAGGAGGAGGAGGGACAGCCCCAGGATGAAGACGAGGAAGAGGAATTCCCTGTTTAGTTTTAAATATTAATTTTAAGAAAAATTTGTAAATAGTATTTGTAAGAAAATATAATAGCTTTATGTACAGCACGAACCTGAGTTGTTTATTTCCTCCCCTTTGCTCACTCAAAAGCCGTTAGGCTTAAAGTGTGTGAGAAAGGCGTTATGGGCCGTTTGACCCGAGCCGTGCAGCTTAAAAAGCCCCCGCCAACCGGGAGCGGTTGGCGGCGCGTGTCGGGGGACGGCCCTGAAGGAGTTGCCCAGGAAGGAATTACTCAGCGGTCTGCTGACGCTCGAGGTTGCACCCTTGAATTGCTCAGCGGCTTGCTGACGCTCGAGGTTGCACCCTTCAGTTGCTAAGTGGTTTGCTGATGCCCGAGGGGTCTTGTGGCGCGCCCTCTTTGACGGCCTACACTGCCGCTTGGCGGGGGCTCAGCCAGTGACACGCGCCGCTGGTATATAAACCTGAGGTCCAGCCCCGCTGCCTCAGTTTTGCTAATTTTTAAAATTTAGTAAGGAGAAAGGAGGAATGAAAACACAAGCTTTATCATTATGAGGCATGTATTGTACAGTAATAAGGTTACATACTACAAAAACCTTACAAACTAGTTTTAAGCGAATATGGAGTGGAAGAGCCTGCGGACCAGAGCGTCGTTGACAGCGGGAGCGGTGAAGTCGAAGAGCTGGACGTAGTCGCTGAGTGACGTGCGGAGAACAGCCCGGCAGTACAGGTAAGTGAGGCAGTAGTAGCCGCAAACAGAAGTATCGTAGCCCTGGAGCCGATACCTGTTGTAGACGTAGTGGCGGTGATGAGGATTGCGCCTCAGGAACCTTTGAAAGTCGACCTGGTATGGCGGCCTCCCGTAGCTGTCCAGGTACTCGAGTCTGTCCTCTTCCGAGCAGTAAAACGCCACCCAGTGTTCGCCGCTCTCGGTGTGCGCCACTGTGTTGGACACGATGGCGGTCAGAGGCTTGACTGGCGCGTCCGGTAGTTGGTCAGAGGCGTAGACCGCGACGTTCCTCAGTCCGGGGATCTTCGCCAGGCATTCTCTGATCTGGACGGTATTCATCGTGGGCGGAAGCAGCACAGGCAGCTCGAGGTGGACGAGTCGAGTGTGTCGTTAGCCACGAGCCAGTCCCGCAATACTATGCAGTTATGAAGGGCGCAACGGTTGTGGGAGCTCTTATGGTGGCGACAGCGCAGGGTCCGGTAGGTGGGCGGACCGTTGAGCGACCCGCAGCCCAGATCCTCCATGTCCTGAGCGGTGGTGGCGGCGGGCTCGGTTATGAGGTGGCGTTGTACAAAGTCCCTCTTCTGCGATCCTTTGACGTAGACCAGGGGACGGTGGATGAGGCAGGAGCGCAACTTGTCCAGCAGGGCGACGTACGCGATGTCCCCCTGGTCCCACTCCAAGCCGTGGCAGTGGCGAGTGACCCAGACGCTCTCGCGCTGTTTCTCGGAAGTCAGGAGGTCCTTGCTGAAGGGCGGGCGGGCGATGTGATGTAGGAGCAGCGTGCCGGTAGTCACGTCCACCACGCAAACCTCTTTCAGTAGAAAGTCATTATCACTGTCTTTAAAACACTGCATATCCATCACCACGCTTCCGTGATGACAGCGCGCTGGCGGCGGCTCGATGTAGATCGGTGGCGGCACGTCCATCCCGTACGGCTGACTGAACTCGACTGAGCGCTGGCGGGAGCGCGCCTAGCGGGTTAACCTTGGGTGCGCGCGCCGCCATCACCTAACGGTCCGCGGTGACCTTGAGCGCGCGGCAACTCGTTTACCCGCCAAAACCTAACGGTGCGCGCGCGCGGTGACCTTGAGCGCGCGGCAACTCGTTTACCCGCCAAAGTCGACTGTGACGTTGCGATGACGGTCCACCTCCACGACGTTGTCCAACTCGGCGTACACTATGCAGTTGAACGCCTCCGCCAAGGCTTCGGAGAACCCAATCTCTATGCGCAGGTTACCGTTGCGCACCAGGTTCCAGTGGCTGGATTGAGAGGCCGCCATATCGGGCGTCAGATCAAACGCCATCAGGCAGTATCCGTAGGGGTATTCGTTGCGACTGACTTCGTTACCGCAGTCTGAGAAATTGATGCCGGTGCCGGTGTACAGCGTGTGGTAGGCGAGCACGCACAACTCCTTACCGAACGTGTAATCCGGTTGAAGCGGCTTACATGGCACTTGCTCACCGTCTATGTACAGCGCGAAGAAGTTCACGTGGCTGTGGGTGAAGTTGAACGGGTTCTTCTTGTAGTCCCCGTTGAACGCCTGATTGCTGACCAGGCCAACTATAACGCGTTTCGGCAGTTGTCCCAGAAACACACTGTCCAGAGTCTTGCTGCTGATACCGGAGGGTAGCGTGAAGGATTTGACTTCCACGCGCGTAATGGGATATTTGGCTGTGCCCGACTCCAGCGTCCTGCTGTGAGCCAACAGCACGCTCGGGTTGATCTTACAGCGGCGCATGAACAGGTTGACTTCGGCGATGTCCACTTTGTAGTCTGTCACGGTTTTGGACATGATGGAGAATGAGTTCTTTGACCTGATCAGGCGAAAGCGCATCTCCACGCCGTTTAACATGAACTTCTCCTGGTTGCACAGGTCGACGTGCAGATGTCCGACCATGTCCGCGTACCGGCTGCCCTTGACAAACTCCCTCCGGTTCTTGAGCCCGGCATTATCCTCCTCAGTATTGTCCATGTACCCGGCATAGTCCTCGTAGAACAACTCCGCGGTGAGGTGCGATGTCTTGGCATCACCGCCATAGGACAACAGGTTCTCCAGGTAGGAGCGATAGGCGTACGTGTTGTTCTGAGGAGACACCAGTTTGTTGTTCAGGTACAGGTCCACTTGACTGAACAGCGAGTGCAGCCAGTTGTTAATCGGACCCACCTCTTTTATCGCTTGATCACCCGTTACAGCGCCTCCGCTAGCCGTTCTAATGGTAGCCTTCACATGCAGTAGCGTCTGTGACAGATCCGTGTACTCGTCCCCGTGACCCGGAACTATGAACTCCACGGGCGAGTCGTCTGTCAGGGAGGAGATGGGCTTGTACTGCACCCATTTACCGCTCTCTATACTGGTCTGCGTGGGCGGTAGCGAGAACAGGTCCAACTCGGTCTTGACACACTCGCACGACTTCTGATGTAGAAACGCCATTATCCAAAAATGTCCTTCACGGTACTCTCGCTCTTCTTGCTTCTCCTCTTCTTAGCAACACGTTTTGCGGGCTTCCTCTTGGGCGCAGCGCTCTTCTTCCTCGCTCCGAGGAGTTTCGCCAGAGACTGAGGAGTAACCTGCTGTACACGCCTCCTCTTATAGGCGCCACCACCGCTCAGCACGCGATCCAGTTTTTCATCAGCCCTGCGTTTCAGCGACCCGGTAAACTGTCTGAGTCGGGCGTTGGCTGCGACTCGGGGGTCGGCTGTGCCCGCCGCCACGTCGCCCAAGAAGCCCACACCGGACCTCAGCGCCTCCTTGCCCAGCGCCGATGCGCCGGATCTGATCAAAGGGACCACTGTACGCATCAGCCCGCCTAGGAAACTGCCGATGCCGTGTCCGCGTTGGAAAGCGGCTCCTCTGAATACGGAGGATACGCCATGGCCCGCCTGCTGGTGGCGGTAATACGCCAGATAGGGATCGCTCGGATTCATTGCCGCTGCCTCTCTTTCCTGAAATGAAGCTTCATGCACGTGGTCCCGAAGTGGAATGGCAAGTGTCGCCCTTGGTTGTCCCTTAAATCGATTTCCACGCTCTCGAATGAGGTTTTAATCACCGGCACGTAGTGCGGGTCTATTATATACACTGTCGTGTTGGCACCGTACGTGTAATTCCTGATGTCGATGTTGAGGATCTTCAGTAGTGGCGCCACAGCGTCGCCCACCAGTTGGGGTTCCACCAGGTCGCAATACACGTACATGTGTGATGGCAGACCGGCGAAGAGGTTAGCCGGCCTCACGGACCTGACGCTTGACGATATCCGTATCCACCTCGTAGCCAAACTGTAGCGCCAAACCGGGGCTCAGTTTGAGGCTCTGAACGGCTGAAGACGTCGACATCAATTCCACCCTGGAGGACCTCTCGTCATACGAGAAGGCGCACAGGTTACTCTTCATTTGAGGGTGGTTGTTGATTGCGTCTACGAGTTCCTCGGTACTACTGTAATTGCCCGGCTCCACTTTGATTAACAACTTATCCACCACGGCCAACCCGCCTTTCGAGTCCCTCATTCCCAGCACTAGTTTGATGTAGGTTCCCTCACCGACGGTCAGAAAAGAGAAGGGGTAGTGCGCCTCCGCCAGAGCGACCTCCCACTCACCGTCTGACAGATCAACGGTCGAGGGTAGATGGGTCGTGTAGTTTGTCACCATGTTGTTGGGATAGTAATTCATTGAACTGTTACTGGGCAACGTCAGGTAAAACTGGTCGTGCCTCGTCATCGCAGCTGTTGCACGTCCGCTGCGGGTACCCACGAATTGAAGTCCTCTCCGTAACCGGCCCACTTGACTAGGTAGCGCTTACTGGAGCCTCGCCCTTTAGTGTCCAGTATTTTATCTATTTGATACAGGCGGTCCGGGGCGATCGTCACCTTTTGCATCTCGTGCTCGTAGAAGCGCCCTTCCAGCGGCGTCCCGTTCAGGTCTCGCAGCACGTACAATGGCAGAGGATGCGACCCATATACGTGGTCCACCACGAACAGCTCCTTACTCCAGTTGGTCTCGTAACCTTTGGCGAACGTGCCCTTCTCCTTGGCTATTCGCACCGTGTCGCCCGGCTCGAACCTGGGCTTGTGTCGTCGGATCGCCTTTCCATACATGTGACGCCAAACCTTGTACACCGTTTTTCCATCGCCGCTGTCCGCGTCCACGGGTCGTAGGCCACCCAGGCTCTTGTGCGGACTACGGTTGTAGGCGTCCACAAGCCTGTCCAACACGTCCACGTAGCGATACGTGTTCTTGTAGGTCAGGTAGCGCCACATGCGGGTCTTGAGCGTGCGGTTGACTCGCTCCACCACCGCCGCCTTCACGTCGGGGTTCTGCGTGGTGAAGTAGTTTACACCGTGACTCTTGAACACTCGCTTGGTCGCGGCCCCGGTGAACTCCGTCCCCTTGTCGGTCTGTAGGCAGCGGGGAGTCGCCTCAGCGAATATCCTCTCGAACGCAGCAGCCACCTCAGGCCCGCTTTTCCTCTTCAGCGGTACCGCGAACAGCCGCTTACTGAATACGTCTATCACAGTCAGCAGGTAGTTGACTCCGTCGTTGTAACGGCTCAGGCCGCGCATGTCGTTCAGGTCCGCCTGCCACAGCTCCCGGGGCCCGAACACGGCGTAGCGGTTGCGGGGAAACCGCTTGCGCGCAGGCTTGTGCAGCGTGTAGGTGTCCTGGGCACGCAGCCAGTCGGCTACCCGACGTTTCGGTAGGCGCGCGGCTCTGGCCAGGGCGGCCACCCCGCCGAGGGAACCAGGCTGGCTCGGGTCGTAGTACAACTTCTCCATTACAGTGTGAACAGCTCCCAGTTGTCCAATGACGATTCCCGGTCGGGTTCCTCGGTTATTATCCTTCTTCGGGCCGCTGGGGGCCGCGGTCTCAAGCGGTCCAGTATCGGCGTCAACCTCGGTGAGAGGGGTGTCGACGAGGCTGTCGTCGTGTCTCCCCAGGGGCTCGATGCCGAGTCCAGTCCCACGCCTAAGTAACGCAACGCCGTGGGATTGCTCACGTATTCTTTGGGCACGTTCATGTCCTTCAAGGCGGCCATCACTTGATGCCAGCCGGTAGGCAATCGGTCCGCCCTTCGCGCTCTCACTATGCTGTGCGCGATGTCCACTATATTGGAATCGGGGATCTTCACCTTGTCCACGTACACCGCCCCACTGGCGTCCCAGGAGATGGGGCTGCCTTGACGGGTCATGAATCGCAACAAGTTGCGCGCCACCGACCTGTAGATTTTTGAGAACGATTCCACAATGTCCTCCTCCGCCGAGGCGCTAGACTCGCGCTTCATCTGACTCGGACCTCCCGCCGCTTCCTCCTCCCTCTCCTCACCCTCGATGATTGACAGACCTATGGGTTGACGTTTAGCCGCGGAAAAGTGCAGGAACCGCTGTAACACCTGCTGATATTGTTTCCATTTCTCCGTATCGTCCAGCCGCTTGTCGCTCAATATGCGATGCATCTCAGCGTCCAGGCTGGCTGGCTTATTGGCGCTACCTGCTCCTCTTGGTCCTGGTCCCGGTCCTTCTCGCAATCTCTCGATGAGCTCCTGCGGTACAACCACCATTTTCCTAGCGTACTCCATGTCCGATTAGCTTCTGCGCTAGAACGGGCAGAACAGCGTTCAACAGCAGAGGTAGGAAGATCCCTCCGCCCCGTTGGACGAGGTAGTGTCGTTTCTTGGTCCAACCCTCGCCGCGTTTCACCAGCCGTCTGAGCGCCTGTTTGTGTTTGCTCAATTTGCGTTTGAGGCAGGGAGAAAGCGGTACGTTTCCGCGTAGCACGTTATAGGCGCACTCGCACAACGACTTGATGCGACTCTTGTCGCACGCTTTTAACAGGGCCTTGCGTTCTTTGGGCGTAGCGTGTATTAGGGCCCTCAGCAGCGCCGCGTCCTTCTTCACGCGGTGTGACATGATGACTGACGCTGGCGCGCGCTCGGCCTATTTATCACTTCTTCTTGGGCAGGTACACGTAGTTCACCGGGTCGTCTGGGAAAATGGCCGAACGTACGCGCATCTCTTCGGGCGTGGACTGTTTCAAGTCTATGAGCAGGTAGGCGTGCGGATCACGCGTGGCGTCCGCGTAAGCCTCCTCCACGAATTTTGGGATCTCCGGGTATACTTGGCGAGCCAAGTGTTTGATCTGAGCGCGGTCCCTGGGATTCTTGAAGCACACTATGTAGTGAGCGTTCAGCGATATGTCGCGCTGGCCCCTGCCCTGGTGAAACAGGTTTTGCGTGATGAAGAACACGCTCATGTTGCGGTGGTGCGAGCCCTTGGTGAACAGGTCCGCCACGCCGGAGCCAGCCTCGCGCATCATGTCATCGACGATGACCAGGGTGGGCTCGCTACCGTCATAGTCGTCCAGGTCCGGCAAGCCGGCTACGTAGCGCACGGCAGAGTCCGCACGGCTCTTGCCGCCACCGCTGCCATAGTGCCAAGTGATGCGGGCGAACCGCGTATCGCACATGCGGTCGGCGTGCTCTATGAAGCGAGCCACGAAGTGCGACTTGCCGCTGCCCGAAGGCCCGGCCACGATGGCGGTGAACGGGTGTTTCCACCTCAAGTCCATGGCGTCTACTGACCGCCGTGCACCGCCACCTCGGCTCTTGTAACTAAAGGTTCTTTTCTTGCTCTTTTTTATTTGATTTTATTTTTTCAATTTTGGAAGGAAATAAGGGAATAGGAAATACCGTTTATTTTATACAAATTCCAAGAAAGGAGATTTGCTGTCAGGAGGGCCGCTCCTCTTTACAAGGCTCGTCCTCGGCCCCACGCCAACGTTGTACTGGGAGATGGCGTTGTCGTCCAGGACCGTGAGGAACCGTCGAGGCATGTAGATCCGGATCGGGTCGTCGCCGACGAGACCCTCCAAGGTGGCCATCACCGCCTCGCCGTACGGTGTATCTACCCGCTCGAATGAGCGAATCGGGTACACCGCGTTGTCCCGCAGATCCGCGATGCGAGTGTAACCCGCGGCCTTGCAACTATTGAGGGCTGTCCTGAGGTCCATCTTCTGGTCCGTGTTGAGCATGGCGCAGCGGCTGGATGCAGAATGACCGGCTCTCGCCACCGAGTCGCCTTTTATTGGCGGTGTCTACGTGCCGACTCGCGCGTAACAACAACATGATGACATAGTTACTCGCTCAATTCCAGGAAGGGTGATGTAATGGAAAGCTTTACTGCGTAAACAAGTGGATTGTTCTAGAAGCGTCTCGGTTATCAACTGCTTAGTGGAAGTTTCCACGCTCAATTCCAGGAAGGCTGACGTAATGGAAAGCTTTACTGCTTAAACAAGTGGATTGTTCTAGAAGCATCTCGGTTATTAACTGCTTAGTGGAAGTTTCCACGCTCTCTCGTTTACTGGGTAGCGCGCTTGGAGTGTGCGCTCCTCTTGGTTTTCCCTGAGATGACGCAATCGCGCTTGGAGTGTGCGCTCCTCTTGGTTTTCCCTGAGATGACGCAATCGGTCTTTCGCCAGGTGGGCAGAGGAGTAGCGGTCCTAGTGATCCCGTCGTATCTTGACTCTCCCGTCTCGCTATTTGCCAGCCATAGGTTTTGCAATCTGGATAGCAGGTCCTCTAGACATATGCAGATTTCATCGTTTCGCTCCTCGTCCAAGTACAAGCCGCAACTGAACGTGGGGCGACCTCCTTTGAACACATTCATCTTCAACAGTACATTACCGCTGTTGGTAGGGTTCTTCACAGTGTACTGATATCCGCCAGCGGACCAGCACAGTGCCGGGGAATCGATAGGCACTTCCTTCCTCTTTACAGTCCACCCATCGAGCTTTTTCTTCTTTGACGCACATCCCTGCTGAACTGGCGGTGCGTTGGGGTTCTCATCGTTCATTGCGTTCAGCTCCTCTAGGAAGGAGCGGATCGTTTGGTCCACTTCGGTTGCGCTGACTCCGTTTCCGTTCATGGTGACGTCTCGAACAACACTGAGGTCGCGTGGCTCTGCCTCGGTTTTATACCCAGGTTGCACGCTTCAGCGAACCTTCTAGAAGCTTCCAGAAACGTGAGAGGTGGTCTTTCGCTAACGGGGAGCACTCCAGTCAGGAGGCCTCATGCGACGCACTTGCCGGAACCTTCTAGAACGGAGGGGTCTTGAAGGTCGCTAATGAGTAAACAGGCTGGGACAGTCACGTAGGCCCTGGAACGCGCCTCGACACGTGACATGCTCATACATAGCACTCCAGTCAGGAGGAGGCCTCATGCGACGCACTTGCCGGAACCTTCTAGAGTCCGGTAATACAAGGGTGAGGAATTGCACAGAGGGCTGGCGACCTCTTCCTCATCTCGATCGCCAGTTTGAGCCCGGTAATGCAAGAGTGAGGAATTGCACAGAGGGCTGGCGACCTCTTCCTCATGTCGATCGCCAGTTTGAGCCCGGTAATACAAGAGTGAGGAATTGCACAGAGGGCTGGCGACCTCTTCCTCATCTCGATCGCCAGTTTGAGTCCGGTAATACAAGGGTGAGGAATTGCACAGAGGGCTGGCGACCTCTTCCTCATCTCGATCGCCAGTTTGAACCCGGTAATGCAAGAGTGAGGAATTGCACAGAGGGCTGGCGACCTCTTCCTCATGTCGATCGCCAGTTTGAGTCCGGTAATACAAGGGTGAGGAATTGCACAGAGGGCTGGCGACCTCTTCCTCATCTCGATCGCCAGCCTATGTTAGGTTTCCGCCAGGTCACGTGACGGGGGGGGGGGGCGATTCCTCATTCCTCCTCACCGCGTCTTTGCTGGGTCAGAACCCTCTAATGCCCCCTACTACATATACTGACGAAACTTGGTATACGGCTTCATCTGGTTGTGGACCATTGATATTTGCTCAAAAAAACAATTTTTTACCCAAGGCTCCCGTAGCAGCAAACCTGCGTACTCAGCCCATGTTATTCTTATGGAGAATAAGTAACGTGCTATCTGCCTTCATTATGAAAATAAATTAATGAAATTTAGTATGTGGCTTTACCTACCTGAGTTATATTGATATTTGTATAAAACCCTTTTTTTTGTCTTCCTTGCTTCAGCAAACCTGCATACTCAGCTGCCATGTTATTCTTATGGAGAATAATTAAAATGGCATAAATCGTTTATTTATGAATGTATATTGATGAAACTTGGTATATGGCTTTATGTGGTATTAAGATATATATATATATATATATGCATTGGAAATTCGCTGAGTACGCAGGTTTGCTGCTACGGGGGTATTTTTTCCGGTAGCAGCAAACTTGCATACTCGGCCCCCATGTTATTCATATGGATAATAAGTAAAGTTTTATATCTCCCTTAGTTATGAACCTAAATTAATAAAACTTGGTATGTAGCTTCACCTGGTTGAGTTAAATTGATAATTGCAAAAATCACATTTATTATCTTCCTTGTTGCAGCAAACCTGCGTACTCAGCCCTAATGTTATTCTTATGGCGAATAAATAAAATGCTATGTATCACTTATTTATTAATGTATTTTTGTGAAACTTGGTAAGTGGCTCTAGCTAGTAGTGATACCCATATATATGCACTGGATATTCGCTGAGTACGCAGGTTTGCTGCGACGGGGGTATTTTTTGTTTACCGATCATTATTGATTCGACTGAACTATCTCACAAGTAACAAGGATAGTTTACTTTTCCTGCATTCTTTCAGAACATTTTTAAACAATAATAGGTATTTCTTGATTTATAACATCAAGTGTTCAGTGGCCTATGTCAAAAATAAAAACCAAGGAGATTCAGTACAGACAGGTTTTAACTACTTATAAGAATGAAATAAAAAGTGACATTATTAATTTTATTTTCAAAAATATTTTAATAATCGGTTATACTTTTTGCTGCATAATCGACATAAATCTCTGAGTTATCGACAACCAATAAAAGATTACACTATCAATATTACATTAATATAATATTTAAAATACGATCCAATGCTCGTTATTTAATTTGTATGACCATTTAGTACAATATTTCGGATTCAAAAATGCCATCAAATCGAATAAAAAATTTGTCTAAATCATTTCTTTTATTTCCTGATTCCTCATGAATTGTATTTAGTTTTCCCTTTAGAGTTAAGAGTTTTCTTTTAATCAACATAATTACATTTTAATATTTTAATGTGAAACATCTCTTCTTTATGAAAGGATGACGAAACACATAGCTAATTTGTCATTTTTAGCGAGGTATTTAGGGGTCATTTTTCCCCTATTAGGTATTTTGGGGGGTTTTGTACCCCAAAAATGGGTTTTTTGAATTTTTTACATCTAATTTTTGCAATAGTCAAATTTTAGTTTTCACCATTCGATTCAGCTTAAAAAACAGATAATTTGGTATTTAGATCATTCCTCTACGTCAATTGGTTACCGAGGTATTGAAAGTGCTAAACACAGGACGTTGTCTAATGTTATTCTTATGGAGGAAAAGAAAATTGTTATATCTCGCTTATTTATGAACGTATAGTGACGAAACTTGGTATACAGCTTCATGTCGTTGTGGTCTATTGATATTTGCTCCAACAAAATATTTTTTGCGTAATCCTCCCGTAGCAGCAAACCTGCATTCTCAGCCCTCATGTTCTTCTTATACAGAATAATTAAATGCTCTGTCTCCCTTAATTATGAACATAAATGAATAAAAACTGGTATACGACTTCACCTAGTTGAGTTATATTGATATTAGAATAAAAACCCATTTTTGTGTTCCTTGTTGCAGCAAACCGGCGTACTCAGCCCCAATGTTATTTTATGGAGAATAATTAAAATTGTATATATATATATATATATATATATATATATATATATCGCTTATTTGTGAATATATTTTTATGAAACTTGGTAAGCGGCTTTATGTAGTTTTAAGACATTTATATCTCCATTGGAAATTCGCTGAGTATGCAGGTTTGCTGCAACGGGGGTATTAAATCAATGAGTTGTACAACTTCTGTTTCATTACTTATAGTATTTAGTTATTTCCTGCAATAAAATGTGACATTGAAACATGGAGACACTAGCGCCTCCTGTCGGCGCTACAGCGAGCGCAAACAACACAAATCTGCTTTGCGGGTAGTAGCTAGATAACTGAAGGCGCTCTGGATTCATCGTTATTGTCATTAGTTGCACATTTTGCCGTAGGTAGCGCTAGTAGTGTAGGCCACGTGACCGCAAGGCGGTGTTGCGCGTGTTTGCCACAAACAACGGGATTGCAGATCTATATATTAGGGGAGCAGAAAGAGGTAGAGGTTGGATTTGGACTGACGTTGCATCGGAGTGAGAATCAATCAAATAGGTGTGAGTGAATGTTGTCGATGTAATGCAGTATAACGCTTTGCTTGATAAACAATGGGATTTTATAATTCCAGCTAATTATGTTTATGAAGAAATGTAAACCCTAATAAATTTATATTTAGACATGATATACATGAATCGATTCTAGTGATTATGTCCTTGCTAGTTATGCATTTTTTGGTATATTTCTATTCAGTAAAGTACATTGCGTAAAAAAGAAACAACAAATCTGATTTGGTTGCAAACCACAGCATTTTAAAACTATCGTTGTAACCGTACTTTGGCAAACAGACGAACTGACCGCTTCTGATGAGACCGTTTGAGATCGGTTTGTGGTACGTATTCTGCTGACAAACGTTATCTAGAATGTACCACAATCACAATCTAAGCTTACATTTAAGATGCCCGATACTTCATCTGCATACTTAACGATGTATGTACAATAGTTAAATGTGACAAAGATTGTACAAAAATCAGCATTATTTTTAAGAAATGTCGTACATTTTCCTGTTAAACTCTTTTCCCCCTTCAATGTACATGTTGAACTGTATAGTTTTCATCAGACTACACTTATATTTATTTTCTATGTTACCACAAGCACTCACTCTTACAGTCTGAGTCGTCGGTTTAGCATAGGAATCCCTGAACACAAAACGTACTTTTTAACCAACTTTTTTACATAATGGAATGCGCTTACTAATGCACTGCCGGCTGAGCTAAAAATATATAAAGATGCGAACAGACTTGCTAGGGGTGTCAAGAAGCTTCCCCTGACACGCTGCGCCGCTTCAAAAACAGTATACACCTCTCACCACCTACCTTAACTTACACAACACACAACATATACTCTGTGTATTACAATTGTATTCTTTTGTTTAATAGTACTGTTGTAGCTTAAAATGTATCATATATATCCCCATGTAATATTGGAGTTTACTTCCTTCTAAATGTAAAACCTACAATTTATAAGTTGCTAATTATAAGTTATAGCTTAGAATAAAAGGAAAAACCATTGTCAAATTAATGTGATTTACAAAATTATGAAAAATGGTTGTAAATTATTCTTATATGTTATATCAATATCATTTCATTACGGGATCATTTTAATAACTCTTTTTGTTTTCTTAAAACGTCGGGATTTAATATGGCGTTGTTTTTGTGTTGTTTTAATTGGCAACAGGACCTATATTGTACATTTTAGCGAATTTCCCCTATAGGGAAGAAGATATTACCGTAGTCGGCATGATAAGACCTAGGCCCGGGACCTTGATAACTTTTCGTCTTGAGGCCCCCAGACCCCAAAAACACCATTCGTTCGGTGTATATATATGTGTGTGTGTGTGTGTGTGTGTGTGTGTGTGTGTGTGTGTGTGTGTGTGTCCGTGGGTGCGATAATTTTCGTAAAAAAGGTCCGATTTTGATGGAATTTGGTATAAACGTCTAAAACAACATTTATGACTTTAAGTTCGAAAACCAGCCATATCGCTCTATCTAAAGGGGTGTTTGGGGGGGGGTTTGTATCCCAAAAATGGGTTTGTTGAACTTTTTGCGCATAATTTTTGAAATAGTCACATTTTAGTTTTTAATATTGGATTCAGCTTAAAAAAACACACAATTTGGTATTTTGATCATTTTTCTACGTTAATCGGTTACCGAGATGTTGAAAGTGCTAAACACAGTACGTTTTCTAATGCTATTCTTATGGAGAATAAGAAAATAATTATATCTCGCTTCTTTATGAACGTATACTGACGAAACTTGGTATACGGCTTTATCTAGTTGTGGTCTATTGATATTTGCTCAAAAGATTTTTTGCTAAGGTTCCCGTAGTAGCAAACCTGCATACTCAGCCCCATGTTATTCTCATGGAGAAAAATTAAAATGCTATGTCTCCCTTAATTAATTATGAACATAAATTAATAAAACCTTGTATATGACTTCACCTAATTTAGTTATATTGATATTTTCCTAAACACCCATTTTTTCGTTCCTTGTTGCAGCAAACCTGCGTACTCATCCTCCATGTTATTCTTATGGAGATTAATCAAAATGGGATATATAGCTTAATTATGAATGTATATTGATGAAACTAGGTATGTATCTTCACCTAGTTGAGTTACATTTATATTTGTATAGAAACCAATTGTTTATGTTCCTTGTTTCAGCAAACCTACATACTCATCCCCAATGTTATTCTTGTGGAGAACAATTAAAACTGTATATATCCCTTATTTGTGAATATATTTTTCTGAAACTATGCGGCTTTATGTGGTATTAAGACATATATTATGCATTGGAAATTCGCTGAGTACGCAGGTTTGCTGCGACGGGGTAGCCACCGCCAAAGGACATCGTTATATAACAGGAAGTTGGGTGGTGCCCTGAAATAAGGCGAACAACACAATTAGGCTACATTATAATACACCACCTAAAATATAGTATTTTAAACTAGTTGTTATTTTACTTACGTCGTCAATCCAATTTTGTTCGTGATAAACGCGTTTCGGCGCTAGTAGCAAACTGCGTCATGTTATTAAAACTCCGCGATAGTGACACCGCAGTTCCGAGCCGGCTCCCTTACCTGTGCGCACGAGGTTTTATAATAGTATTTTTGTTAGTCGTGTGTATGTTCGTAATGTGTGCAAATATTCGTTTTTTTAACAACATAACGCAGTTTGCTAATAGACCTACGCATCGCAGAGCTCATGAATAATCTAGTGTTCAGTGTATGGATGCTGATGATCGCCTAGCGCCGAAACGCGTTCATCACGAACAAAATTGGATTGACGACGTAAGTAAAATAACAACTAGTTTTTTATTATCAATCCGTGATACAATCCGCACATAAGTATTTTAAAGAAAGAATTATAATTTGTTTGTCGATTGTTTTAACGTAAGTCATTCAATGATTTATAATATACCCGTAGCCTTCATTGAGCATTACAATTCCTATATTATAAACA
This sequence comes from Allygus modestus, assembly GCA_963675035.1. NCBI lineage: Eukaryota > Metazoa > Arthropoda > Insecta > Hemiptera > Cicadellidae > Allygus > Allygus modestus. The sequence continues at coordinate 72,025,344 of OY776116.1, read as the reverse complement.
TGTATGCAGTTTTATCCTGATTTAAATTGTTATACTATTACGCCCTACTATGTGCAGTGTATTGCTGCAATATGAATGAATTCTGTAACGTGAACGTGGGGCATTATTGTATTTGAATTTCAAGAGAAAATGAAACTGCAATCGAGATCTGCAATATCCTTATTGCCAACTTGCCTTTCTCTGTTTTATTCAACCGTATGAATCCACAAATTAAAGTGTTTAATAACTATAATCTTTATTCATGAATAATATCATATATCTTAAACTGAGTTTTTGTTTTTATACTTATAGAATCGAATCAAAATATTTGTGCATTTCTTACTAAACAGTTATGACTCATGTGCGACTGGATTTAACTAAGCCTTGTTTAACGGCAACGAAGGATCCTTGTTTCCTAATAGCATAAATATCATAATATTACAATTTGAAAAATGGAGATGTTTCAAAACAAATGTAGGCTACATATATACAGCTGATACACGATATGTGATAAAATAAACGGTTAGCAATGATGTTGGTAACTAAATAGTGTTGAAGGTGTCCTGTGTGAAACATAGGCCTATTTGTGCATTTAGGGGAGGTAAAGGCAGAACCCCACCACGACTGACTGAAGCCAGCACAAAGAAGAGATTGGTGAGGGGAAGTGTTACCTTCACTGTTCATGCATGATTAACCTTTTGTGAGAGAAAATTATGAACGACCTTTTTCAATAACAGTTATAACCGATGAAATTCCCGCTTTTAGATGGTTGGGATTTTTATAAAATATTGTTTAATAAGTGTCTACATAATAACGTATTCGTATAAAACTTCCCCACACGGAACTACAGAACTATACGTAATCATTAGTTAATAGCTATAATGAAACAAACAAATTTATAGCCAATGGAAATAATGCAAATCAAATAATCAAAATCCCTTTATTTACATGAACATCAAGTACAGTAATGACATCAATACAATTACTGTTTCGGCAGGCTTGAAAGCAGACTGGTTGTCGCTATCTGTGTTGATGGGTCTATGTGGGTCTATATAGGTCTATGATTAGTCTATGTGGAGGCCTCCGTTTGGAAAGAATCTTCGACTTTGTACAGTGGTCTTCTGGCAATCCATTCGCTTAGCGCTTTCTTGAGCTCCTTGCCTGTCTTCACTCGCAGTTCTGGATGCTGGCAGGTTGTTAAAGAACTTTCTGTCCATGTATGTTGTTTTTTGTTTTTTTTCAAATTTAGTCAGGTGGTGGTTGGGGAGAACGAACGAGGAAGCATTCATGGTGTTGTACTGATATACATGGTTACCTCTCAGCAGATTTTCTCCTTCAACATACTTGATTGTCTCTAGGATGTGATTAGTCAACTTCCCCTCCGAGTACATGCCAGAGGAGGGAAGCTGCCCCATCCGCACCATCCCCATCCCTTTTCCATGGTATTTTAAAAAAGAATACCGTCAAAATAGTTCAGTTATTGTTATGATTATTATCTAGACTGTCAATTAATTAAGTACCTGTTTAAAAGTAAATTATATTCTTATTAATTGAAGGGCAAAACAATAAAAAGTGCTTCTTAAAAACATATACAGTGTGGTAGAAAAGTCCTGGAACGGTTTAATATTTGTTAACCATTAAAGCTAAAGTTACACAATTTACTATATAAACACTACTGAAAAAATCTACTTTTTGAAGCAACCATCACATCAAGGGGGTGGGTGCACGGAGGAGTAAGAAGAAATCTTAAATGACAGCATAGGTCTAAATGTATCTCAAATTAAAGGTCATTATTAGTAGAAAACAATGCAGCAAATCTTATCTCAAACGGATCAATGAGTTAGAAATGGCAGCAGGTCAAAGTTTACTTTAAGTATTAGCGAATACTGTATTAAAATTGTTATTATTCCAGATATAAAAGTTCTTCCGAGATCCGGATTGCGGCAATGACTAATACTATGTAAGACCTTTAAAATTATATATAATATGTTGTAGGCTATGCTTATTATAAAATGTGTCAGATTCCCCTTGAGGGTCATCATAGAGGAAGCCTTGACAACGTTAAGGTAAGCATGGATCATATTATCATACTCATACTGCTTCAAACAGGAGATTTTTATAAGTAGTTTTTATATACTAAGTTGTATTGCTTTAGCTTTAATTTTTAAACAAATATTAAACTGTTCCAGGACTTTTCTTCCACACTGTATGTGTTCCCCACTCAGTAATCTACAGTCTGAGTCGTGAAATGGCTATGAATTGCATGTAGATGTTAAAATCAACTATGATATTTTGTTGGCGAATTCATTTATCAAATAATACATGCCGTGAATATATTGTTTCCTGCCAGCACGAGTGTATTTATTTACATCGTGTGTCTTGAATTACAGGTCCCTACACCACTGGTCTCACCACATCGCAATTATAACGACCAACTTAATTTGTGGTGTAGCCTACTTGGAAAAGACAGTCAGCTTATATTTCATTATTGTTTTCCTTAACTACTTAGTTGTTTAAAAAGAAAAATTAATTCCTGTACATTTTCTGATACTAGGTATGGGTATATGAATTTAGTTTAAATGAATTAAGAGGCTAAATATTCTTATACAAGGTCAAATTTGTTTGGTGTACTAATTTGCTAACAGTCATTTTTTATACCCACTGTCTTTGATAATGTTGAATAACATTGCCCATAAATAAAATAAAAACACTCTTTTCAATGGGACTTTACCTGTAGCATAGTATACTGCAGCAAATTTCTTTTTTTTAAAGGACTATTACATATTTTAAAGCCTGCATTTAGCACAACTTGTGTTTAATGCAGTCAACGCAGTATATTCTTGAAAATGAAAATACCACGGTTTATTAGACATGCTTCCACCTTAAATCAGTGACTGAGGTACTAGTCAGGGGAGAAAACTGGAATACTCAGATCAGTAGCTCGGGGACGTCCGCGTCGCTTGCGGTGTGAATTGGCCACGTTTACGTTACGTTACGTTATGTTACATTACGTTACGTTTCCGGTCGTTATGTGACAGATGTCGGTGTGAAAAGGCCTTATACACAGTATCAATAATCTACATCACCTTTAATTTGGATTTTAAGCACACCCCTTCTAGATAACGATTGTAAATGCTGCTTAAGGCAAATTCCACATTTAATCTCACTTTTTATTATGAACTAATAAAAATGTATTATTATTATCCACTCACATTTTTTATTACATTTCTTAATTTGTACGATCTACAATATTCTAATCTTATCAAACTCAAGTACCTTATCAACGTGCTTATCGAAATAACTAATCAGCGCTACCTACTTCCTACAACGGACAAGTAAACAAGTAATTCGTTAGAAATTTTCGGCAGTGGGCCAAGTCCTCTACTGTTGCTGCTCTCCTGATCGCGCGAGTTCACTTTCAGGTTCAAACCGGGCCAACAAGGCCGAAATGCGGCCTCCAACCACATCGATCGGCCACGTCACTTCTCACGGTGGGTTGGGACAAACCGCAAAAGGGAGGGGGAAGTGGAATTGAGAGATTATTTACATGTTTACTTGCTTAAAATCTCATTAGCTTTAAATTACCTGAGTAATCTATATGCTATTTTAAAATTTACCCGCGTTGCATGCATGCATGGTTACTAATGAATCATACACGTGAATCTTGAGTATCTTTAAGGAGACATTTCTTTAAAAACGAAAACTTTCTTTATAACAAGACTCCAAAAAGTAGGTAATTGAGAACTTACTCTTTAATTCTGTGTAAATAATGTATATATACCACCTCTCAAAACTCCTGGGAAATACTTTAGCCCTACAAAGAAAAATTATTATTCTTTGTTTATTATATAAATAAACCATGTATAACAAGTTCCCTCGTTATATAGATTATAGAATTATAGAAATTGTGACTGTGGTGATCAATCTCACGCTATAAGAACAATTATTCAAATGTTCTCCCATCGGCAGGGTAATTGATTAAGAGTAAAATAATAATGCACACACCGTGCTTTACACGGTTTTCATTTATTTAATATACAGGTGCATTAGCCAACTTTTTAAACCATCCAAGCCAATTTGCTAATCTAATAAATCAATTACCTTTTTTCCCTGCAACCCTGCAAACCAAACATGCCATTCAGTAAAAATGAGTACCTTGAATCTAAACCTGTTAAACCCTTTCAGCGAATTTTCCCTATAGGGAAGAAGCTATTACCGGAGTCGGCATGGTAAGACCTAGGCCCGGGACCATGATAACTTTTCTTTTTGAGGTCCCCAGACCCCAAAAACACCATTCGTTCGAAACTGTATATATATATATAATTGATATATAATTGATTGTAATTAAAATAATTGTGATATAATTTATATAATATATTTTTTATATACTTGACCAAATTTTAGGCCTACTTGGCCAATTGTTTTACCATTGAAGCGCATTACAGAAAAATCTGCATTACGAACTTCAACGCTTCAACGTCGCTTTACGCTACAGCTCCTTGGACTAACTCAACAACCCATTTACCCCCGCTAACCAAACCTGCCGAAGCAACTTTTTTCAAAGATTTCTAAACGATTTAGCATAAATTACCTTATTAGTGAATTTCCTATGTAAAAGTGAACTATTAGCATGACCCGCACGGTGAAACTTAAGGTGTGTGCGTGTGTGTGTGTGTGTGTGTGTGTGTGTGTGTGTGTGTGTGTGTGTGTGTGTGTGTGTGTGTGTGTGTGTGTGTGTGTGTGTGTGTCCGTGGGTGCGATAACTCTCGTAAAAATGGTCCGATTTTGATGAAATTTAGTACAAACTTGTAAAGCAACATTTATGACTTTAAGTTCGAAAACCAGCCAGGTCGCTCCATCCAAAGGGGTATTTTGGGAGGGTTTTGTACCCCAAAAATGTGTTTTTTGAAGTTTTTAATGTAATATTTTAAAAAGTCAAATTTTAGTTCTCACCATTGAATTCAGCTTTAAAAAACACACAATCTGATGTTTTGATCATTTTTCTACGTCAATTGGTTACAGAGATATTGAAAGTGCTAAACAGTACTAACAGTACTAAAAGTGCTAAAGTGCTAACAGTACGTTGTCCAATGCTATTCTTATGGAGAATAAAAACAAAAATTATATCTCCCTTATTTATGAACGTATACTAACGAAACTTGGTATTCGGCTTCATCTGGTTGTGGTCTATTGTTATTTGCAAAAAAAACGATTTTTACCAATAGTTCCCGTAGCAGCAAACATACGTACTCAGCCCCATGTTATTCTATGGAGAGTAAGTCAAATGTAATGTCTCCTTTAATTATGAACATAAATTAATAAAACTTGGTATGTGGCTTCACCTTGTTGAGTTATAGTCATATTTGCATAAAAACTAATTGTTTCTGTTCCTTATTGCAGCAAAGTTGCATACTCATCCCCCATGTTATTCTTATGGAGAATAATCAAAAGGGTATATATATATAGCTTATTTATGAATGTATATTGATGAAACTTGGTATGTGGCTTCACCTAGTTGAGTTATATTGATATTTGCATGAAAACCCATATTTTGTGTTCCTTGTTGCAGCAAACCTGCTTACTCAGCCCCCATGTAATTCTTATGGAGAATAATTAAAATGTTATATGTTGCTTATTTATTAACGAATATTAATTTTCATCTAGTTCAAATATTGAACTATTGAATATTGATTTACAATTTTCATCTAGTTGAATTCTATTTATATTTGCATAAAAACCAATTAGTTGTATTCCTTGTTCAGCAAACCTACGTACTCATTCCCAATGTTATTCTATTAGAGAATAATTAAAATCGTATATATCACTTTTTTATGGATTTATATTTATAAAACATGGTATGCGTCTGTCTCAATGTGTATTAAGACATATCTTTTATGCATTAGAAATTCGCTGAGTACGCAGGTTTGCTGCGACGGGGGTATATTTATTAAATTAAATTGTTAAAATGTTTACTACGAACAAAACATGTGTTTTTAATAACAAACGCCAATACCACCAGAGAGCCTTAAAACGTGTTTTATATTAACAAAATTAAGGGAAACAAATTGAGGGAAAAACTTTCAGGGGCTCATATTACTCGACAATCCGGTTTTCACTGGATCTGTCTGTATCCGGGTAACAGAGAGAGGTTGAGCCAGGGATCGTGCATTATTCCATAAAATATATTCATAGGCAGTTTAAATTAATTAATTAATTAATTATATAAAAAATAAGTTTATAAAATTAAGTCAACTAATAATATTACACAACACCTAGACTTCCTTCTAGGACAACTGTTGTCATTCCTTTTAACTTTGATCATAAAATGTAAATGAGAAAGCGTATACCTTTTTTAAAACTTACAGTAAATATAATTGCCAGTAAGCATGAGAATTGAAAGATAGGAGGCACGGTGGCAGAACCGCAAAAGGACGGGAATCAGTACTCTCTGATTTTAGAGTACTGTATTACACCTGTAAAATCTGCTCAATCGGTCCCGTAGATTTTGCATGGTGGTTACCTTTAAACGAATTAAAAGAGACTCCCATAGGGAGTGTCTATGATATAAAACTCGCTCATGGGAATACCGGTTGGGGTAAAGATGTGACAACACGTTCCAATATTTGTCCTTGGCTTTACTTACTGGCTAATACGGCTCATATGGGCAGGTTTAATAGTTGTCTTGTTAAAATTGTCTTTTTCAAGCAGCTGTCAATATTCATCATCTCAGGGGGGACGGCCCCCAAGAAGTGAGAGAAAATCCTAAATGATAAAATTAATGGTATTTAGTTAGTAGTAGAACACAATGTTGCAAATTTGACCTCAAAGGGATCTCCGAGTTGGAAATGGTCTACTCTTCGGAAAAATCTACTCCGCATTTAATTAAGTTCATTTAGTTGTTGAGGTAGAGAAAACGTTTCGAGGTCCGCAGGGTTTCGGTTTGCGGCTACGATAATAAAATTATGTTATCAACACACTCTGAACGGATATCGAGAGAAGAAACTTAATTCGATTTATGATATATGATTTATGATTCGTTTTTATAATCTCAAAATAATGGTTTCTGTCTTAATTTGTTGTGGTTTGAAAAAGCTTATTTTAAAATTTAATAAGACTTTTAAATGTAACTCAATTTAAACAAGTATGAAGTAAATAGATCCATTAGAAAATCATGTTTTCTTTTTTAATATTATACTTTAAGTGTAATGGTTTATGTAGCAGCTATAAAAAATATCCTACTTGCCTACCGCTGCCCAGCAGGGTTTTCAGACCGTGTTCGTAGACAGTCTTTGAGTTACTTACTACTAAGCAACAACGTTAAGATTACATAAATTTTCACTCACTCTTGTAAAATATACATCCCATTATATGAAAAACAACGAGTTCGCACGCAGCACGCTGACGTGAGGGAAGTGAATTTCCACATACAAAACTTTTAAAACTTAAAACCAGTGTAAGAACATACATTTATTCGAATTTTATTTAAATCTGAAAACATGAATTTGTTGGCTGTTCTGATGCTCCTGGTTTCATTTGCATTGCAGGCTGTGAATACAATGCTAGGAATACAATTTTGCGCATTATAAGGTTAGGAGAAGGTCCAGTCAGGCTTGAAAGTAGGCTCGAGGTTGCTGGGGATGATATAAATACACCAACAAATAAATAACATGCTTTTCTAATGTAAACACCCCATAAGACAACGTACTGTGTTTAGCCAATAAACATTTGCTTTAATACCTCGGTAAATATTTATGCTAGAATGACGAGAGAGGGCTTAAAACTTTCGCTTCGCTAATTCCCATCTTAAATGCATTAATTTTACGTCCGGGTCTTTTCTGACCCTTTATGGGTCCAAAAACTCGACATTTGAAAGAATAATCCGCAAAAAAGGGGTTTAGTGTTTTCCGATTGTTCTTCCCAACGAACTTGACCAACTGATTATAGAAAGGAATGTTCCTACCAAATTTGAAGTAAATCGGACAAAAAATGTGACCGCTAGAGTGCACACACACACACAAAATATATATATATACTGTATATATATCATTTTGATCGACCCCCCAAAACGTGTTCTGGGGGTCACGTTAGGAACTTCTATGGTGGTCCCGGGCTTAAGTTTCACCGTGCGGGTCATGGTAATAGTTCACTTCCATCGTAAATTCAATAATAATAGCTCGATCACATCGGACGATGATACATTGAAACTATATATGTACTACGATGATACATAGCTTCCACCTAATTCATTATATTCAATTGTTGTATAATGTAAAAGAAGTTGAGGGAAAATTACACCAATAATCTAAAACCCTGCTTATAGGTACGATCTGCATCTAGGTTTTAGATTTTAGCGAATTTCCCCTATAGGGAAGAAGCTATTACCGTAGGTCTCATGGTAAGACTTAAGCCCGAGACCTTGATGGTCCCCAGATGCCAAAAACACTTTTAGTTCAAATTTATATGTATATATATATATATATATATATGTATTTATATAAATGCGATTTCAATGAAATTTGGTTCAAATTTGTAAAATGACATTTATGAGTTTAAGTTCGAAAACCAGAAAAATCGGACTATGGGAAGGGGGGTTTATGGGAGTTTTAAATTTTCCAAAAATCAGTTTTTTGCATTTTTCACCCTAAAATAAAAAAAAAAAATTAATTTTGGTTTTGACCATGTTATAGAGCTTAAAAAACAAATAATATAGTATTTTGAATTATTGACCTAGTGGTTGACCTAAAGTGGTTGCGGAGAAAATCCAAAAAACCTACTCATAAAATCTCCCATGTTAATCTTATGGGAAAAGGGTTTTGGCTTTTCCTCAGTTTATTTTAATGTAAACTTCACATTTGCTTTTACCAATCTGTTCAGTTCCACAAAACAATAATTTTGGTGTTTAAATTGTGGTTCTACGCCCAACCGTTGCAGAGATATTCAAAGTGCTAAACACAGTACGTTGTCCAATGTTACCCTTATGGAAAATAAATAAAATTTGATATCTCGATTATTTATGAATGTGTGTTGATGAAACTTGGTATGTGGCTTTACGTAGTAGTGGAATATTGTTATTTGCACAAAAATTGATTTTTTGTTGATTATTCCCGTAGCAGCAACCCTGCGTACTCAGCCCCTATGTTATTCTTATGGAGAATAAGTAAAATGTAATGACTCCCTTAATTATGAACATTAATTAATACAACTTGATGTATAGCTTCACTTGGATGAGTTATATTGATAATTACATAAAAACTCATGTTTTTAGCGAATTTCCCCTATAGGGAAAAAGCTATTACCGTAGGTGGCATGGTAAGACTTAAGCCCGAGACCATTATAACTTTTCGTTTTGAGGTCCCCAGATGCCAAAAACACTATTCGTTCAAATTTATATATACAGTATGTATATATATGTGTGACCGTTACCGCGATAACTTTTGAAATAAACACCCGATGTTGATGACATTTGGTACAAATGTGGAGAGTAGCATTTATGACTTTAAGTTCGAAAACCAGATCGATCGCACTATGGGAAGGAGGTTTTCTGGTGTTTACAATTTTCCAAAAATCGGTTTTTTGCAAATTTGACCCCAAAATGTTAAAAACACTCAATTTTGGTTATAGCCATTTTATAGAGCTTAAAAAACAAATAATTTAGTATTTTGAATCATTAACCTAGTTAAGTGGTTGCGGAGAAAATCCAAAAAAACGTGTCCCATGTTAATCTTATGGGAAAAAGGTTTTTAGATTTTTCTCAGATAGTTTTAGTAAAAACTTCACATTTCTGTTTATTAATGTGTTTAGCTCAACAAAACAAACATTTTGGTGTTTTAATCTTGTTCTACGTCCAACCGTTGCAGAGATATTCAAAGTGCTAAACACAGTACGTTTTCCAATGTTATCCTTATGGAGAATAAATAAAATTCTATATCTCGATTGTTTATGGATGTATATTGATGAAACTTGATATGTGGCTTCAACTAGTTGTGGTATATTGATATATGGTATATTGATGGTATATTGATATTAGCACAAAAAACAAGTTTTTTGTTGATAGTCCCCGTAGCAGCAAACCTGCATACTCGGCCCCCATGTTATTCATATGGAGAATAAGTAAAGTTGTATATCTCCCTTAATTATGAACCTACATTAAGAGAACTTGGTATGTAGCTTCACCTGGTTCAGTTGTATTGATAATTTCAAAAAAATTACTTATCTTCCTCGTTGCAGCAAACCTGCGTCCTCAACCCTAATGTTATTCTTATGGAGAATAAATAAAATGCTATATATCACTTATTTATGGATGTATTTTTGTGAAACTTGGTAAATAGATCTATGTAGTAGTGAGTCACATATATATGCATTGGAAATTCGCTGAGTACGCAGGTTTGCTGCGACGGGGGTATTTGTTCCTTGTTGCAGCAAACCTGCTTACTCAGCCCCCATGTTATTCTTATGGAGAATAACTAAAATGTTATATAGCGCTTATTTATGATTGAATATTGATGAAACTTGGTATGTGGCTTCGCCTAGTTAAATTCTATTTATATTTGCATAAAAAACAATTGTTTGTGTTCCTTGTTTCAGCAAACCTACGTACTCATTACCAATGTTATTCTTAGGGAGAAAAATTAAAATCGCTTATATGTGAATATATTTTTATGATACTTGGTATGCGGCTTTATGTGGTATTAAGACATTGGAAATTCGCTGAGTACGCAGGTTTGCTGCGACGGGGGTATTTAGGTGTTTTATTAAAGACGGCCACACACTACCGGACTTTTTCCCGAACAAGACATCGAACCGAGCAGGATTTGGCTTCGAAGGGAGAAAATCCGGTAGTTTGTGGGGCCTCCGAACCAGACACCGAACAAGACATCGAACCGAGCACCGAGGGCTCTCGAGGCGGTTTTTTGACGAAAGATAAAAGAAAGATCGGTCCGATGTCTTGTTCGGGATTCGCTAGTGTGTGGTACCTCCATACGCTGCTCCGAGCGCCGTCACGAGCCCCGCCGCTAGCGCTACGACGGTGAGGATTGCAGTCTTGACCGTTGTCATTCTACTGTCAGTTCACTAGTTTATGTAATGTAGTCTGCACGATGGAGTGGCCAGAGGAAACCATTTTGTTGTTTATTTCCGAATACAAAAATCCCAGCCCCCTACCTCCCTACCTTTATCCCCTAAATCCCTTATACTGCCGCTACCCCCTCACCTAAATATGTCCCCGACAACAAATTGCTATTTAAAACTAATTGTATTATGTCACATTCGAAACAAACTTGCCTTAATGTTTTTTAAGAACATCGCAAAGTGCTTGGCAAACCTCCGGTATAATTTACCAATAGCTTGTTCAGATATTCTGAATAGGAATCGCAAGCTTCTATAGTTGTCACCAGTCGCCAGAAAACGCGAAGTTATCGCTAACCTGTCTTCAGCGGATTGCTTTCCGCAAGTGCGTATCTTGTTTAGATATCTTCCCTCCAATCAGCGTTAGAAGGTATTCAAAATCTACAGGGGACATTCTTGTAAAATTGTTGTACTGTCCACTAACTTGCTGAAATTTTAAGTCCGATATCAATGTACCTCCGCCACAGTCTTGCCTCTTTTCAAACGGCAGAGTTTCCCACCAACGACGTCTCCTTTTCTTTATTCTGTTTTTAAGAGTGGCCACATGGATGTAAATTCCCAGCAGCAGCCGCCTCCCCTTCCATCAAAAACTACACTACAAAAAATCACAAACAAATACACAAGAACACGGAATACAACAGTGCACACAAGTACATGGCCGAGGCCGACCTGCACAATGGCTCAATGGCATGGTCCCCACCGTTTTTACCCCACTCGTTGTTTTCGCGCTCAATCTGTCCGATCCGATGTCTTGATCGGGAAGAAGTTCGGAGTGAATTTAGTTCGTGCCCTACTCCCTGCTCCCTGCTCGGTCCGATTTCTTGTTCGATGTCTGGTTTGGGAAAAAGTCCGATAGTGTGTGGCCCTTTAACAATATGACACAGTAAATTATTAACATTAGGTAACATTTACACGTAAAATGAAATTATCCCAATCGTTACAATTCGAATGAGGTGGTCCAAGTAACCCCGTCAATCCGGTCTTCACACGGACTCGCAGCTATCCGGAGAGCAGATGTGCGTAAGAGAAGTGATTCGCTGTTATTACGAGTCAGATACAAGTTGTACTGAGAGACAAAGGGGCTCAAAATAAAAATACTTGCTCAAAATAAAAATTGTAAGTTTGCTGAAATGGTTTCATTTTTCACAAGTTTTGAAAAAATCAACGTTTATACTGTAAACAGCATTGATTAGACATACTATATAAATTGATAATGATTAATTAATAAAATAAATTCATTGAACAATTTTTTTCAGTTGTTCATGCATATTTGACAGCTGGCTTTTCGAGTGATTTTATAATGTCTTACCGCTAAAACGATTCTTGTTGTTTTAGTCCAACAAATTCCAAACTTTATCAGTGGGAATGAAAGTAGTTAGTCTCGTGACTTGAAATGTAATTTAGTATCAAAAAACACTCGTATTCCCGGATGCGAATACTTTCCACGTCAATAATAATAATATAATTCTGGAACAATGTTAAATATTATATATAGGATTACTTAAATTGGTTAAAACTAACGTTTTTTGAAATGCTTCATAATGCACATAAAGCTGTGTTTATTCTCTATAACAGATTGACAAGAAGAACGACGACGACGACGAAGAAGCGCGAGATGGAGGAGTCGCGACGAATCCCATTCGGGTTCTTTTGCGCCGCGTGTGGATCAGGACGTCAGAAGTGAGTAGAATAGTTGCAGTCGAGATCAGTGGAAATTCGCACAGATCCCGGGAATTTTTTAAGCAGATGGTCCCGTTCTCCGCACGGGGATCTCGAAAGAACAAATGTTAGGTTTAAAACTCTTGAATTATAATCAGCAGTTTGACTGAATAAAATATAATTCCATAAGATTGGCACTAAAACACCCATAAAAGACACATATTGAGGGTAAGAGGTTTCGATTAATACCAAACATGCAAGAAAATTAATAATTTAGGAGACTTAAAATCACCAAAAAGTATATAAATGATTTAAATAATATAGACTAGCAAACCATAAGTTTGTATCTTTAATCCCAGCTGTCCTGCTTCTTTTGATTTGATTTGTTGTCCAATGTTATTTTAACGGGCCAAAACCGTACTTTGAGGGCTTCCCAAGGGTTTCTGGTTCCACACACTGACTTGAGACCCCCAAAAGGCACATCTAGACGTTAAGGGCTTTCAAACGACACGTAAATCATCAAAATCGACCCAGTAGTTTGGCCATAATCTTCTGCACAAAAATCACCTTATTCCTTTAATATAATGATGATTAAATATCAGTAAATCATTAGTAACATGCAAGCATGCAATCCGTTTTAATCGTATTACACTACTTGATACTGAGTCTTGGTTGATTCATCACAGCACATCAATAAAGATGTACTGGTATTGATACAAAGTCAGATAACGTGCACATGGGAAAGGTATATTAACTAAATTAAAATGTTAATGTCGGAAAATTACATGATATTAAGTCTCGGTTATTTGTATAACTGTTGTGTTTCGTTGTGTGATCGCTTTTCTTCTTGTGCAGTTGAATTGTTTTAATTTAAATTATTATTTTGTATATTGCAATCTAATGTTAAGGCTATAGTTTATACATATTACTGACTGTTAACCGAGGCTTCGCTCGCGACAAATTAAAATACATTACAAATATTAACCTGACCAGGGCTATCAAATATTTTATTAGTTTTGCCAAATGACTTCCTTTGCCTTAACTGACAAACAACTAGAGCTGGTAATTTTGTAAATGATATCCTTCCATAAGATTTGCATTAGAACTTACAGGATCGGGTTGGAGCGCTAAGGTTGGATGTGGACATTATCAGGTCTATATGTTAATGTAATATGGTCATACAAAATTTTAGCTTAATCGGTCCAGTAGCTATGTATGGGTGATGGAACTACATAAATATCCATACATCAAAACTTTCACATTAATAATAAGTAGGATTAAATATAAGTATGATTACAAATTAAAACTTAAAATACTACAAATTTTGTTTCGTTAACCAAGTAACGAAATTATAATACATCGGTTTAATAATTTGTTGAGAATCATTAAAGTTTATTAATTTAAAAAAATGCATTAATTAGATTTTTAGTTGTAATAAAAGTATTTTTTTAATGTTTCAGTTACGTATTATTAACTTATTCTGGTTACATTTTTAATTCATCAAGAACAAGCAACAAATACAGTGCTCTTCAAATTAGTATGTTGCGAGTGAAAAAGCGACGTGAGGTAAAGTAGATTTTAAATTCGCTTACATTATCAATCGAAATCAGAGAAGATTTGAGTAAACTTACAACCGATTACTGTGGTTAATTTAACTTTATAATCTTAATTATTTCAATCAAAGGAAATTTTAAAGAAAAATATATTTTCCCGACCTTTTGTTTCAGAATAAAATTATCAATAAGATATTATTTATATTGATATTTAGCAAATAACAAATAGATAAATAAATAAACGCATGTTAATGTTCGTAAAAGTTTGCATACTAACACTAATCTAAAAATGAATTACTAAATTCCCAGAGCCGATCGCGGACTATCGGGATCTTATATAGCTACAATATTGAAACCGAAATTTGTATTATTCAAAGTATATCAAGTATATCCTTTACTTATGATGATGCAGATGTAATGAGCGGGTGGGTCATGTCATAGGGGTCTTGACCACCTCAAAACCTCAGACATCCACATACTTTATCCATTTTTCACCGTAAAACATTTTATCAGTTGATCGTTTTGGTGAACACTTATAACAGTTTTAGTACGCATGAGTAAAAAAACTCTTCACCTGCAGACGCCGTTGTTAACCATCTACCTGAAATATTTTAAACTTTACGCAATACCGTTCTCTTTCTATTCTGCGCTCACTGCATGGTCATGATGTCCAGTTTGTTTATTTCCCGGTGTAAGTGAGTACGAGAAAACATTACACGGTAGAAAGCAAAACCACGGGATTTATCGTTATCGTTATCACACAAGTAGGGTGTATTGGACATTTCTACCCCAGGAGGAGCAGGAGGAGCCCCCCCCCCGAGCCCCCCCTCGCGAATTTTTTTTTGCGAATTTTGTTTGCAAATTGTTTTTGCGAATTTTTTTTGCGATTTTTTTTTTTTCGAATTTTTTTTGTTGCGAATATTAACCTAACCTAACCTAACCTAAACTAACCTAACCTAACCTAACCTAACCTAACCTAACCTAACCTAACCTAACCTAACCTATCCTAACCTAACCTATCCTAACCTAACCTAACCTAACCTAACCTAACCTAACCTCGGATGAGATTTCTGATTGCAGATTCTTGTTCGTCTAGTCGAGCCGAGTAATTTGAGTACCCACAACGTACCTTTGGACGATGTTGGGGGGGGCTATCTCGGTTACCTTAGGTCGGATCAGATTTCTGATTGCAGATTCTTGTTCGTCTAGTCGAGCCGAGTAATTTGCGTAACCACAACGTACCTTTGGATGATGTTTACAAAAAAGGGGCCCGCACCACACTTTTGACCTTTTTTTGCATTTTTGGAATCTCCTCGTCAAGCCGAGTATTCTCAGTACCCACATGACATACTTTGGATAATTAATACAAGAGTTGATCAGGGTAACGCTACAACCAACAGAGCTAGCCCATCAGTGCTTGCGGACAATTGAACTACCAGTGAATGCAAATTTTGAGGAGAATATAATTGTACTCTGCACCGAGGCAGACGTTCACACAAAAAACCGACGCGTCGAGACCTGTCTGGGAATGCGGATGTTGTAATTTGATACCTCGACTGGAGGGTGCAGGTGTTCACACAAAAAACCGACAAGTCGAGACCTATCTGGGGTGCAGCTGCGCCCGACCCCAGGAGGAGCAGGAGGAGCCCCCCCGGTCAAATAACCGTCGCGTCACCCTACTGTCTGGGAATGCGGATGCTGTAATTTGATACCCCGACGGGAGGGCGACGCGACCCTTCCAGGAACCCATTATAGACCGCTCATATCGAGTTCCATTAGAGCAGGGTGGCCTTTACCCCAGACAGCGGTTGAGAGTTTTTGCCCCGACCTTCTCCGAAATCCATTAGTGGGGAGCGTCACCCCACATCACCAGCCCTCCTTCAGTTCAGTTCGAGAGTTCAGTGCGTGAAGACGTATTAGTCCGATCCTGTTCCGTTCTACGCGATTTGTGTTAGTTGCTGAGTATCATCATTTGCGATTTGCGATTTGCGTAAAGCACCTTTGAACTATTTAAAACGTTCGTGTTGTGCTGTATTGTTTGTGATTATCAAAACTTATAATCCATATTAAAGATGAACGCCACACACGTTTGTAACATTTGTGGTTGTATTTACGTGCGTAGAAACAATTTGGTGCAACACTACATCAGATTCCACGGCTTGAGACCACAACTACCACCACCAACACCAACGCAGCAAGGTACGTTTTTTGCGTTGCATTATTGTTTTAATCAGACCTAAATGTTAGTAATATAGGAATACGTTATGCAATATAACCGGAGAGTGATAAAATTATTTTTATTTAACAGCTTTAACTATTTAGCGCGAATAGAGAACTCTTTGTTTTTTAAATTTAAAATTACATTACTATATCAATATAATTTAATTTTAATAACTTATGTTATTGCTCGCCCCATCAAGTCAAGTCATCAGAGTACCCACATTACATACTTTAAAAAAAATTTTAACCCCCCCCCCCCCCGTTAGGACCTTTCCCGGGGGGGGGGCACTGAGAATTTGAAAGTACTCTAAACAAAGGTAGGTGTTAAACATTTCACAATCTAATCGTTTTGTGCGTTTGCAGATGGAGAAGCTGCATGTCGAGCCACATTCGTAGACCGGGGAGCTTTAGAGCGTCACATGGAAGCGAATCACCGAGTCATTCCACCCCGAGGGGTGATTCATGCTCCGCAGACGACCGCCTATGACAACCGATACTCCGATGAAGGTGAGAATCTACATTAAAATAACTTTTTCCCTTTGAAATTAATTACCTTTTTTATAATTATTTAACTAGGTACATGAAGAAGAATGAGACCGTAACAACTGGTGTACTATTGATTTAATTGCTAGGGGGAGATTTTCGCTCCCCCTAAAACATAATGCTTCTTTAGGGTTGGCGCAGCTCAATATTGCAGCTACATCCTTAGCTTTGAACCCCGAATCATGAATGTAGACAAACAGTACAGAAGATTACATTCCCTGTTTGAAAATTAATATTTTTAATTAACAACTCCATTTTGAAATGTGATTCTCGAGAGAGGGGAATTTGTATCTTTAGTTATCCTAATCTGTTTTTTGTTTTTATTTTCAGATGAAGGTCCGGGTCCTGGCCACCACACCTGCCATGAATGCGGTCGCCGTTTCCGTCGTGAAAGAAACCTGCGTCGACATGTGGATTCGACCCACAGCAGAGTCCGCAGGTTCATATGCGGCACATGTGGCGCCGAATTCAAGAGGGAAGACAACCTGCGTCGACACACCATGCAATTTCACGGCGATGGTCAAGAACGAAGATTCCCTTGCGCAAACTGCGACCGGGATTTCAACATGGTGTTCAACAAGGACCATCATGAGCGGTTCACCTGCCCGATCATGAAGGACCTGATCCTGAACCGAGTGGCTATGGTGCAGGACGAACCCCAGCCAGGACCCAGCACGGAGCCACAACCCGGAACGAGCACACACCCGCAACCCGATGATGTTGAGATGACTGGAGCAGGACAGTCAAGCCCCGTATTCTCAATCATTCAACGGTGTTTTCGCAACCGCCTCCTAACCTACCGTCTGCAGCGACCGATGGAGAATCTCGTCACAATCGGAGAAGTGATGGCGTTGTTGATTGTGAGCCTTACGGAGTTGCTTGAGAACACCTTGGCGAAACACCGCAGCATTAAGGTCAACTTGAAGCTGGAGTGTGAATTCCAAAATATTCACAAAAACACCTGCCTGCGCAACTTCAAGACGAAGATAACTCCACTGACGACGACCTCGGACCTGAACCAGTACATCACAACAGCTTTTGCGAAGCTTATCAGAGAGAAGGCTGAGTGTGATCATATCGGCTCCGGGTGGACATACCTTCGCGTTCGTGATTTGGAGGTCGGTATTAACGAATACACTCCTCTAGGTGAAGATGGTCGAGCTTGGCTCCCACTGCCTACGTCTCTGGAGAACACCAAAGCAGTCGTCAACGTATCGAACGCCGATGAGCGGTGTTTTATGTATGCAGTCCTGGGAAAGTTTGTTCAAGATCACCCCGATAGACCGACATCGTACACCGACGACATCATCGCCCGATACGATTGGACCGGCCTTCAATTCCCCGTTGCTCTGAAGAGTATCAAGACGTTTGAGCGGACAAACAACATCAGCATCAACGTCTATGGTATTGATCACACGTGCGTGGGTCAGAAACCTAACGGACGACCAAAGTATCAGGACACCGTCTTCCCCTTGAAGATTTGTAGGCAGGAGCGTGAAGACCATTGTGACATTTTGTACGTGACAACGGACGGTGATAGTCACTATGCCTACATCAAAGACCTTGGCCGACTGATCCGTCCCCAACTCACAGCACATATGGGCAGGATATTCATCTGTAAGCGGTGCTTTGCGCACTTTGATAACCGTCCGAACAAGCTCGGTCTGACGGGTGCTCAGCGTCTGGAGGAGCACAGGCGATACTGCTCCGCTTCAGCCCCTATTCGCATGGATACGCCGAAGAAGACTGAAATCAAATTCAGCCATCCAGAGTTCACCTGACGCGAGCGTTTCACCATCTACGCGGACTTTGAGTGTGCTCTACTGCCGACCGCGGAGATGGATGAACAAGTCGATGAACCGCACGGAGGAGTAGCCACCCACATTCACATCCCATACGCCTTTGCGTACCAGATTATCGACTCGTACGGACTTGAGGAGTTCGAGCCTCGAGTCTACTTCGGAGATGATGCGTCAAAGACATTTATGGAGATGTTGAAAACTGATGTTGAGCGATTGTGGAACTTCCTGTACGAAGCAAGAAATCTGCGCCCTGTCCTGACCCCAGCAGAAACGATGCAGTACAACTCGACAGCGAATTGCTACCTCTGCGGATCGTCATTTTCAAGCGGAGACCCAAAGGTTCGTGATCACAACCACGCGCCGCCCTACGAGTTCCGTGGCGCTGCGCATAGATCATGTAACCTACGCTACAGGGAGCAGCGAGTAGTCAACTGCTACTTTCACAACCTCTCCAACTACGACGCTCACTTCATAGTGCGGGAGTTGGCGGTCGACCCCGGTGATGTTGAGGTGTTGGCTCACACGGAAGAGCGTTACATCGCTTTCACGAAGCGGTTCCTGTTCGACCGAGCAGCGGCACCGGTTGGGATGCCAGGGCGTGGAAAAAGACAGCCAGGATTCAGAGTCAGGTTCCTTGACACCTACAGGTTCCTGGCTTTGAGCCTCGCCAGCCTCGCAGCCGCACTTCCACCAGCTCAACTCTTGGAGACGAGGAAGAGATTTCCCGAAGACCACCTCTTCGATCTAGTCCGTAGGAAAGGCCTGTTCCCGTACAACTTTGTAACGTCGAACGCCGTATTGGAAGATACTACGGAACTGCCTCTGCAGCGAGATTTCCACAACGACCTGACCCTGGAGGACATCACGGATGCAGACTACGAACATGCTCGCAACGTGTGGGAAACCTTCGGTTGTAGGAACCTCAAGGACTACGCCGAGAAGTACCTGCGCTGTGACATTGCGCTGTTGACTGACGTCTTTGAACGCTTCAGGGACACGTCGATGGCTGAATACGAACTAGACCCTGCGCACTACTACACCCTACCGTCATACGCCTGGGATGTCATGTTAAGGACCTGTCGAGTGGAGCTTGATACGATACAGGACTTTGACATGTACCTCTTCTTCGAGCAAGGCATCAGAGGAGGTATTTCCCAGGCGATCACCAGACACGCCAAGGCCAACCATGATGGATGTCGCCCTGAATTTCGACGACCTGACGAGCCAACGCATCACCTGCTATACTTGGACGCCAACAACCTTTACGGTTGGGCCATGTCCCAGTGTCTTCCACAGGGACACTTCCAATGGCTCAGCCGCGAGGAGATCGCGTCCCTGGACATTGCAGCGTTGGACCCCGAAGGACCCACGGGCTATGTCTTGGAAGTTGACCTTCGCTACCCCGCCCACCTGCACGACCTTCACAAGGATCTCCCCTACTGCTGCGAGACCAAACGTCCGCCAGGAGGGAAATTCAAGAAGCTCGTTACGACTCTGGATGACAAGAAGAACTACATCTGTCATTACAGAATCCTGCAACAGGCGCTGGAAAACGGAGTGGAGCTTGTGAACGTGCATCGCGTCATCTCGTTCCGTCAGTCTCGGTGGTTGGAGAGCTACATCCTAATGAACACCGAACTGAGGAAGAAGGCCAAGACCAAGTTTGAGCAAGACTTTTTTAAGCTTATGAACAATGCGGTCTTTGGCAAGACGATCGAGAATGTTCAAAAGCGAATGAACTCTAAACTGGTGTATACGCCGGAGATGTTCAGGAAGTACGTGGCCAAGTCAAACTTCCTGGACCAAACCTACTTCAACGATGACGTCGCCATTGTCCACATGTCGAAAGTCAATATCGTCCTGGACAAACCGCTCTACGTCGGAATGTGTGTCCTCGATCTGAGCAAGTGGCTCATGTACGACTTCCTTCGGAAGATGAAGAACCGCTACTGCGATCGTCTGAAGGTTGACTACATGGACACTGACAGCTTCGTGTTCGACATCCAGACTGAAGATGTTTATAAGGACATGTTGGAGCATCTGGATGATTTCGACACCAGTGCGTACCCCCGAAACACTCCCTGCTACAGCCCCATCAACGCCAAAGTCATCGGAAAGTTTAAGGATGAAGCGAACGGACTTCCGCTGCTCGAGTACCTCGGTCTTCGCTCGAAACTATACTTCATGGATATAGTCGAGTTCGAGGAGAGGAATGAAGATGACGAGTTGCAGGTCATGACGGTGAAGCGCGCCAAGGGAGTCGCTAGAGGTGTTGTAAAACACAATCTAACCTCTGACGACTATCGGGAATGCCTCTTCAACGGCGTGTTGAAGAGAACCATCAACACCAGGTTCCAGTCCCGAAACCACCGCGTCTTCACAGTTCAAGTCGACAAGCTATCCTTGAGCTGTAACGATGACAAACGTTACATCCTTCCGAACGGTGTAAATATACTGCCTTGGGGGCATATTGACGTTCCACCTCAGCCCGAAGACATCCCGCAAGACGATGAAGAGGCGGAGGATGAGGAGCGTTGAGTGGTTGTGTCATATTACCAAAGACCCTGACTTGTATATTATTTTGAAAAATCTAGTCATTAGTTTGTATCGAGTCTCGTAAAACTTAGAAATGTGCTCCTTTTTTCTTTTTACTCCTTGCTCCTTTGCTCCTTTTTTACTCGATGTAAAATAGGTGTGTAAATAAATAGCCAAATTGTTCGTATATACATTCGTCTTTTTTTTTCTCCCCTCACATAGTCTTAAGATACTAAAGTAAAAAAAATTATTCAGGAATATGTTAATTCATATAAACCAGGTTCAGATATGAATGTTACTTTACAATCATTGTATGATAGGTCTGTCCCAATTTTGGGCAGACCTATAATTGTACGTTAGGTCTACCCCAAAAGTGGGATAGACCTATGAGACCTCAGGTGGTTGACAACTGTTGTTCAATTGATTTAATTACCAGGGGGGAGATTTTCGCTCCCCCTAACACATAATGGCTTAGGGGGGAGATTTTCGCTCCCCCATACTACAGGAATTGTTGAAGACTAGAATGCACCTGCTAATGTCATTGTATGATAGATCTGCCCCACTTTGGGGTAAAGGAGGCGAGGATGGTAAATAATAAGAATGTTTCTTTTTTTATTCTGAGTACACAACTAGTTTATTGAGAAAAAATGCAAAATTTCAAAACTCAATTGGTATACATTTGTGCAAAGAGTCTTCTGATCAGTGCGTCGTTGTGGCCGACAGAAGAGTGTTCAAAGAGCTGCACAAAGTCCTTCATCTTCATGCCGTAGTGGATGCGACAGTACAGGAATACAAGGCAGTATTGACCGCAGACCAGAGTGTTGTCACTTTGAAGGCGATGCTCGTTGTACAGGTAGCGACGAGCGTTGCGTCTCAGGAATCCTTGGTAGAATTGAAGATGTGGCGGTTGACCGTAGCTGTCAAAGAATTCAATTATTCCTCCTCCTTTGTTAAGGTAGAAAGCGACCCAGTGAGTGCCGTCTTCATTGTGTGGATCAGTGTTCACAATCATAGCAGTAGATGGTGAGATGTAATGGGGCAATTGATCCGCAGCGTAGACACCAACATTCTGTACGGGCAGTTTAGCCATACACTTTTGTATCTCTAAGGTATTCATTCTACTGTGTCGACGCCACAGTCGGTAGTAGAGGAAGAAGTAGTACTAGTAGCACGTGGATATATTGACAATGTTCAATAACGGTGCGACTGTATCGCCGACCATCTGCGGCTCGACTAAATCACAATACACGTACATGTGTGACGGTAAGCCAAGACGAATGTTGGGTGAACGGATGCTTTTGTTAACTGCATCACCTTCCAGCGTCAATTCATTCGGATCGAACCCCAATTGAAGCGCTAACGTTGGACTTAATGTAATTTTTCCAACATCATTTCCCATCGATACTTCAATGAATTTGTTGTATGAGTTTTCAACGGTGAACTTTACATCAAAAGTAATCGCTAGTTCTTGTGAATTGATATGATCACACAATTCTTGAATATTTGCGTAATCACCAGTCTTCAATTTAATTCTGTGGTTTTGTTTTGGAGTAGCCGACACTACTGGTGTTACATCGGCATTGCTGTCCATAACCCGCGCCAACGCTTCTATGTTCACTTTTGCTTCCTCTTGCGGTTGTATGCAAATGTCAATTGTTTCGTCATTACCGACTGATAGAAATGTCATTGGATAGTGTGCTTCCACAAGTGAAATTTCCCAGTCGCCAGCGTCCAGTTGAATAGCTCTCGGCAAATGTGTTATATAATTTGCAACTGTATTTTTTGGATAATACTGCATCGAACTGTTGCTGGGCAGTGTCAAATAGAACTGATTGTTGATGCCAGTCATTTTTATCTACTCAATGCTGCTTGTAGTACTGCGCTCAAAAGTAATGGTATAAAGATTCCACCGCCTTTTTGTATGAGATACTTTCGTTTCTTTGACCAGCCTTCGCCGCGTTTCACCAATCGACGTAGCGTCGCCTTGTGTTTGCTTGGCTGACTTTTACTCTTCTTCGCCAGAGGAACGTTACCTCGCAACACGTTGTATGCGCACTCACGCACTGAGGGAATGCGGCTCTTGTCACACACCTTTAACAGTGCCTTCCGCTCCTTGGGTGTTGCGTGTATGAAAGCCGTAAGCAGAGCTGCGTCCTTCCGCAAGCACGACATGATTACTACTGATGGCGAAATTACCTTTTCTTTGGCAAAGTACACATAGTTGGTAGAATCGTCTGGAAATATGCAACTTCGTATTCGCATATTCTCGTCTGTTGATTGTTTCAAGTCTATCAGTAGGTAGCCGTGTGGATTCCTCGTAGCGTCAGCGTACGCCTCCTCGATGAATTTCGGGCTGTCTGGATATATTTGTCTGGCCAAGTACCTAATCTGAACTCTATCTCTAGGATTCTTAAAACACACAATGTAATGCGCATTCAGTGAGATGTCCCTCTGCCCGCGTCCTTGATGAAACAAATTTTGTGTAATGAAAAACACACTAATGTTGCGATGATGGCAACCTTTTGTGAAAAGATCCACCACACGGTTGTCGGCCTCACGCATCATATCGTCTATAATCACAAGTATCGGCTCGTTACCAGAAAAATCCTCCAAGTTTGGTAGACCTTCTATGTGGTTAATGTTGACATTTTTCGAGTCGCCACCACCACCACCACCACCACTACCATAATGCCAGTTTATACTGGTAAATGGCGTGTCACACATTTCTGTAATGTGTTTTATAAACTTTGACACAAACTGAGACTTGCCACAACCCGAAGGTCCCGCCACAATGGCTGAGAACGGATGTTTCCACATCAAGCCCATGATTACTACTGAGCTAAACACCTCACAGTTACCATACTCACACTCTTAAAATTACTACTAAAGGACATTTTTGGGGTTAAGTGAAATAAATAACACAGTGGTTATGTTCTGAACGTGACTATAAGTATTGACTACGAAAACTAATTTACAAAGGTATTTACATAATCTTCAAGTCTTGCTTTACATAAACTCCAAAGGTGTGAATCTGCTATTGGAACCCCTCGGGCTGCGCTTCACCAAGCGAAGGCGTTTTCCAAACCCGCTGTTTAGCGCTCGATGTCGGTGTTGCTCAGGACCTCGTTGAAGCGCCTAGGCAGGTAGACTCGCAGAAAGAAGTCGTCCCCGACCTGCGCTTCAGTCCTTCCCCGATCTTTGTCCAAAAATAAACCGCACATGAACACCATATCTGTACCATCGTACATTTCCATTTTCAATAAAATTTGTCCTTTGTTTCCCGGGTTTTGAACAGCAAAAGTATTCCCATCGTCCATCCATGACACTATGGGACATCATCTGTTGGTTTTGGCACCCATCCTGGTTTCTTGGTTTCCACTTCGACGGGAGTTGCCCTCCTTCGTCTCTTGCAGGCAGTGACCGGTTTTACAGATGACGTCTGAGGTGATGCCAATGCCTGATCACTAGCATTATTGTTCATAACCTCAATCTCCTGAATAAACGATTTGATATAGTCGTCCGCAGAAGCGTAAGCGTCCATGTTCACGTCCTTACCGTGTGACTTCAACCGTACTACTGACTGGTGGTGCGTCTGCTCAACCTTGAAGTAAGCTGTACGCACTCGCTGTCAGACAATATTTCTATTTGGCGTTCGCTTTTATTCACCCGCTGAAGTCAACTGTTACGTTACGGTGACGATCGATCTCGATGACGTTGTCCAGTTCGGCGTACACTATACAGTTGACGGTCTCGGGCAACGCTTTGGAGAATCCAATTTCGATACGTAGATTACCGTTGCGCAGGAGATTCCAGTGACTCGACTCAGCCGCGGACATGTCCGGTGTCAAGTCGAACGCCGTAAGAAAATTACTGTACGGATAGTCACCTCTCTTGATCTCATTACCTGCGTCGGAGAACTGGATTCCGGTGCCAGTGACCAATGTGTAATAAGAGAGTATATATGTCTCACTGTTCAATGTGTAAACGGGCTGTAACGGTTTGGCCGGTACTTGTTCACCGTCCACGTACAATGCGAGATAATTCATATCGTAGTGTTGAAAGTTGTAAGGATTCTTCTTGAAATCTCCGTTGAACGCAAGATTACTGACCAGTCCAATTATCACACGTTTCGGTAGCTGACCGAGAAATACGTTGTCTAAAGCCTTACTCATTATACCGGAGGGTAGTGTGAAGGATTTCACTTCTACACGCGTGATCGGATACTTGGCCGTGCCGGTCTCGAGAGTTTTACTGTGTGCCAACAATACGCTCGGATTGATCTTACATCGACGTATGAAAAGACTAATCTCTTTAATTGTCACCTTGTAGGTAGTTAGCGTTTTGGACATTATACAAAACGAGTTTCTGGATCTGTTAAGTTGCAATCGCATCTCGACACCGTTCAACATGAATTTGTTCTGATTGCACAGATCGATGTGCAATCGACCGACCATATCGCAAACATCGCTTTCTTTCGTGTGATCGCGACGCTTTTTCAATCCCTCGTTCAATTCGTCACAATCGTCCATTAGTCCGGCCGAATCTTCAAAAAACAGCTCGCTAGTCAGGTGCGAATTCTTCGCACTACATCCGTAGTTCAATAGGTTTTCCAAGTAGGCACGGTAAGCGTACGTGTTAGTTTGTGGTGACACCAGTTTATGATTGAGATAGAGATCCACTTGACTGAATATCGAGTGGAGCCAATTGTTCACCGGGCCCACCTCTTTAGCAGGTTGCCCACCGTCCGCTTTAGTGTCGTCCTGTTTCACAATAGCGGCTTTCACGTGTAATAACGTTTGTGTCAGGTCCGTGTACTCGTCACCGTGACCGGGTATTACAAACTCTATTGGCGAATCGTCAGTCAGCGATGAGATCGGTTTTTATTGAACCCATTTACCGCTCTCGATGCTGGTCTGCGTGGGCGGTAACGAAAACAAGTCCAGTTTAGTCTTCACACATTCACACGATTTCTGATGAATAAATGACATTGTTATCGAATTAATGTAGACGTCCGTCTTCGAAGAAGTCTATCAAGAGACTTTGGCGTGTCGCGACCCGCGCGCCGCTTAGGGGGAGATTTTTGCTCCCCCTAACACATAATGGCTTAGGCGGAGATTTTCGCTCCCCCATACGTCAGGAATTGTTGTAGACTAGAACAAGAATGAGACCGTGACAACTGGTGTTCTGTTGATTTAATTACTAGGGGGAGATTTTCGCTCCCCCTAACACATAATGGGTTAGGGGGAGATTTTCGCTCACCCATACGTCAGGAATTGTTGAAGCCTAGAACAAGAATGATACTGTGGGTGTTTGACAACTGATGATTTATTGCTCGGAATTCGACGCGGGTGGTCTATAATTATGGGTTCCTAGAAGGGTCAGCCGTCTTCCCGTCGAGGTATAAAATTACAGCATCCGCATTCCCAGACAGGTCTCGACTCGTCGGTTTTTTGTGTGAACACCTGCGCCCTCCCGTAGAGGTATCAAATTACAGCATCCGCATTCCCAGACAGTAGGGTGACACGACGGTTATTTGACCGGGGGGGGCTCCTCCTGCTCCTCCTGGGGTCGGGCGCAGCTGCACCCCAGACAGGTCTCGACTTGTCGGTTTTTTGTGTGAACACCTGCACCCTCCAGTCGAGGTATCAAATTACAACATCCGCATCCCCAGACAGGTCTCGACGCGTCGGTTTTTTGTGTGAACGTCTGCCTCGGTGCAGAGTACAATTATATTCTCCTCAAAATTTGCATTCACTGGTAGTTCAATTGTCCGCAAGCGCTGATGGGCTAGCTCTGTTGGTTGTAGCGTTACCCTGATCAACTCTTGTATTAATTATCCAAAGTATGTCATGTGGGTACTGAGAATATTCGGCTTGACGAGGAGATTCCAAAAATTCAAAAAAAAAAAGGTCAAAAGTGTGGTGCGGGCCCCTTTTTTGTAAACATCATCCATAGGTACGTTGTGGGTACGCAAATTACTCGGCTCGACTAGACGAACAAGAATCTGCAATCAGAAATCTTATCCGACCTAAGGTAACTGAGATAGCCCCCCCCCAACATCGTCCAAAGGTACGTTGTGGGTACTCAAATTACTCGGCTCGACTAGACGAACAAGAATTTGCAATCAGAATTCAAATCCGACTTATGGTAACCGATATAGCCCCCCCCTAGATCGTCCAAAGGTACTTTGTGGGTACTCAAATTACTCGGCTCGACTAGACGAACAAGAATCTGCAATCAGAAATCTGATCCGAGAAACCAACATGTGTTTATAGAATAACTATTCTTAAGTCATCATCTGGTTCAATAAAAATAAATGCTTTGTCCATAAGAATAACATAGGATCTTTAAAACCCCGTGGGGCAGAGTCCTAAGGTGGTTTCCAAAAATCAATCTAACCTAAAACCTTCCAACGCATATATAGAACATAGAATAAAAGTTTCATCGAAACCAGTGCACCCATTTCCCTGTTAAAAGCGTTCAAAACGTGACCAAAATCGCACAAAATAACGTTTTTGAGCGGCCGCCATTCTTTTTCAAAAGGGCGTATAACAGATTAAAGCGGTCTAAAACCTTCTCACGCATATATAGAACAAGGACACAAAGTTTCATCAATGTCAGTGCTCCCGTTTTCCCGTGAAAGCGAACAAAAACCCGTCCTTAAGCGTTATCGACAGACAGACAAATTGAGATAAGACTTGTTTTGACCAACGATGTAGAACTCCACATGTTTCCACAGTTTTTACTATGTTATTATTTATTTAATATTTTAGTGCGATGACAAATAGAGGTCCTACCTCGGTTGGAACGGTTTTGCAATCAATTGTTGGTTTAAGTAATCGAATTCGTATACAATTGAAAAACGATTTCGAGCCTACGAACCTAATTATGTCGGTCCTTTGCGTAAAATATACTGTTAAATAATTACCTGTGAAAAGAAACTCCACATCCCTGCTTCGCTCTGTTTGTGCAGTTGTATGCAGCACACGAAATAACCATTGTAAGACCAACGTATGCACATCGTTGCGTGTAAACAAGAAGCGAGTGCTGAGACGCAGTTCGCCAGACGGCCGTCGCGACAGCGCTGTTGCCATGCGATGGTGGGGGAAGCCGGACCGAAAACCGAGCCCGCCACGGCACACTAAGGCGCAATCCAGGAGTTCTACATCGTTGGTTTTGACTTCTTTAGGGTGTAAAACGTAAAATATGCAACAATTTCATAATTCCAAGCAATGTACAGACAAAAATCTAATTTCATTTATATAGATGTTAAATAAACAAGCATATTTAACATTGATATATTTATAGATTTCTTTACTGGTTCACTTACCAACTCACCCATTTATTCACCAGGGAAAACACTGAGTGAAAATGGATAAGTTGATCAGAATAACCTTCTTCTTCATTCCTACATGAAGGAAATAGATCTTCTTTGTTAGACAACATTTGTAAATATATTTTAATAGCGAATAGCCTTTGAATTGTCAATACAATTTTCAAAAAGTAATTAAATACATAAACAAATCCGTTTTGATTTACCCAAAACCATAGACGCTTTATATGATTTTACAGATAACAACGGTCAATTCTTATCTCACGTGGGTAATTTTAACAATGCAAAAATCAGCTAGTGAACACTACACACACATAACCTGTTTCAATGGTTCGAGCGAGGAAGCTGGGTTCTAGTTACCCGTCAATCCGGTCTTCATCCAGACTACCGGGTATCCGGGGAGCAGAAATAACTAGAACCCGTGTTTCTTGACAAACTTTCTCTCTGCGTCTTGGCAATGAATTGGCTTCACACAACAGACCCAATTATCATCGTCTAACTTACAATGGGTGAAACAATACTAGATTATGAATATAAATTAAAATGTGATGAATTTGATGAAGTTTTAGTTTTAGTATATGTAAAACACCTTCGGGCGCTTTTGCGATCAGCTTATAACAAAATTGTTGTATACCCATTCACTATATTTTGTAGGGAAAGTTTTATAACCACCAGAACGTCAAGGTCCTCTTTTATTTAAACATAGAAGTTTGGCTGTTTCAAATCGTCAAGGTTCTTATTTACAACGTTTTGATTTAGCTGATTAAAAAAGTCAAGGTCTAAAACGTAAAGGTTCTATAAATTCATTAGATGTAAAACCACTAGTTTCAAAGCGTAAAGTTTCTCAACGACCAGATCAGTAATATTTGAAACCAGTCGATCCGTAAGCCATGTTTTAGTTCTGAGTACACAACGTAAAGTTTCAGGACCTTAAGAACAGTCTGATCCGTGATACTGCGTGATAAGCCAATAACTAAGAGTCATAGCAGCCGAGAGCGGTTTTGAGGTTGTACTTTCGTTCTGTACCTTGACGGTGTGAAACGGAAGTTTTTTTCAAGCAGATTGGTAGCAAGGTTCGTAGGGTTTTCAGACCAGGTGTGCTTATTTACATAAGATGTCTGAGGTGAGGTGTGCTGAGGTGTTCGCAGCAAAGATGTCTTACGAGGGCGTCCAGCTGATTCATAAATCAACAACATACCATAAAGTGTTACCAACCTTAAGGGTATAATAATGGTACAGCTATTTTTAAATTGTCACTGGACATGCAGAAAGAAAATTTAAACCCTTAATCAATTAATCTAATAATACAAATAAATCAAAACAATATATTAGTTTCATAAAATAACAGGTTATAATAGAATGTAAGCAGTTAAACAATGTTAATTCTAATTACACTGATGAGGAAAATATGGTATTCATACGATAAATATCGTGTTTCCAGCAACACTGCAGATTGGATTTGTGATCACGTGACCTTCCAGCTGTTTTTACGAGGTCTCTTCCGGTAAAGGAGAAAACCTTAAATAGATCGACTCAGCACACCTGGTCTGAAAGCTCTATGAACCTTGGATTGGTAGGAGTGGATCCAGATTTGGTTTGGACTGAAATCACTTTCAGCGTTTACGGTTATAACAAATACTACCTTGACGTTTTGTATCTTTACGTTTTGAAACATCTCCGTTTTTTAATTGTTTTATAATAATAACTTTACGTTTTAAAACTGGATGTTTTGAAAACAGTCTTATTTTATATTTAATTAACTGAGAATTGACGTTATGTACCTTTACGTTCTGAAACCACGCCATTAACCATTATTTTAAATAGGGCCTTTACGTTCCGTAACTTGACGTTGTGAAACTGACCCTTTTTGTATGATGTTTAAAACTGCAATGAGATCCATATTGAGTTAATTAGGCTAAGTAAATCCAGTGGCTCAAATTCGAGAATTGCTTTTTATTTCCCATCTCAAATAAGGTTTTAGTTTATATTGTATGATGCATTTCAAGAAGTTTTGAAATAGCTGTCCTGTGTTTTTTTGTCATTAGTGCGTTTGAACCTCCGATTTCCGATTGGGTTAGTTCCAAGATCCACCGCCACTTACGCCTTACTACGGCAGCACTTGTGACTGCGTCTAGACAAAGGAACAACATTATTTTTATGCGTACAGAAAACGACAGAATTATATGTTGCCAAAACAAAAACTAAGGAATTTACATTTTTATATTGGGCATAGGTTCAAATTAAACCCAGTTAAACCAAATCTGACTCTGTCTGATGGGCCTAAGTGATGAGATGCAAATACATAGCCTTTATATATAATTTCTTACTGTCATGGATTGGATGCGCAAATTGGATTGGATTGGTTTGTCCTGGAGATGGCTTTTAAAATAAAGGAAACATTCACACCGTAAAAATTGCAAAGTAAGCAAATTCTCAATGTAAAGAATGGTAAAACATCTAAGCAGCTGGTAGCCAAATACTGTAAGTCACAAGACCGGAGTCAGGAATGGTAGTCAAAGGACTGTAAACCCATTGCAAATTTATCAATACATAGGGTGCAATCACGACGATGCGGTTGATGTGTTTTAACAATGATTATAGATCTGACGGTTCTCCGATGAATTAATTACTACTTATTTGAATGCGGAATTCGATGTAAGAAATTGTACACTAAAAAAGTTAAAACTTTTGTAATGTAAGGCTTTTTATTTATTTGTTTTAATGAGTGATCCGGATTTAGATATTTATTTTCCTGTGAACAACTTCTATACCTTCTTACAACAACTGACGGATTTCGTCCGTCCATTTGGGTCGTTTTATTCCACCGGACTACCCGGGTGACAGAGGTGATACATAAATAAGTTTAAAGACAATTTTGGAGGACTCAAAATGATAACTAGAATTTTAATATCATAACTTGATGTCCATTTTAGTGAATTTCCTCTAGGAAAACGCTGTTATCGTTGGTTGCATCGTGGAAGGGTAAAAGTAGAGTATAGGGTACCGTTGGCCAACATATATTTTTTTAATTGTAACTGATGTATTTTTATCTGTAGATTCCAGATATGAAACAATTTTCTATCTGAAACGGCCCTAAACACTATTTGCTGCAATTTGTTACATGTGATTGTATGGAAAAGCAATTTTAAGCTTTTTGATGACCGTTAACACGATTTTAAAGGAATTTGGCAAAGATATGTAAGGCTGCATTTATTTTAATAATTTCTAAAACTATATAGATCACATTATCCGAAGGGGGGTGTTGTACCCCATATATATATTTATGTGTCCGTGAACGCGATAATTTTTGGAAAAAACGTCCGATTTCGATGGAATTTAACACAAATGTGAAAAGAACCATTCATAACTTTTATTTCGAAAACCAGAAAGATTGGACAATGAGAAGGGGTTTTAAAATGTTCCAAAACTGTATTTTGCATTTTTATCTCTACAATTTTAAATTCACACAATTTTGGTTTTGTTTATTTTATAGAGCCTAAAAACAAATAATCTAGTGTTTTAATCATTATTCTAGGTTTAGTGGTTGCGGAAAAAACTCAAAAGACTTATTTATAAAATTACCCATGTTAATCTTATGGAAAAAAATGTTTTTAGCTTTTTATCAGTTAATTTTACTGCAAACTGCACATTTGTTTTTACCAATAACTTCCACTCTAATAAACAATTGTTTTGGGGTTTAAATTTTGATTTTACGTTCAATCGTTGCAGAGATATTTAAAGTGTTAAACACAGTACGTTGTCCAATGTTATCTTTATGGAGAATAATCAAATTTGATATATAATTTATTTATGAATTTATATTGATCAAACTTTGTATGTGCTTGGCTTCATCTAATTGTGGTATATTGATATTTGCACACAACAAATAATTTTTTGTTCATTATCCTTCTAACAGCAAATCTGCATACTCATCCCTAATGTTATTCTGATGGAGAATAAGTCAAGTTTTACATCTCTCTTAATTATGAAGATTAGCCTCACCTGGTTGAGTTGTATTGACAATTGCATGAAAACACATTTTTTAACTTCCTTCTCACAGCAAGCCTGCGTAGGCCTACTCAGCCATAATGTTATTCTTATTGTGAACAAATCAAATGCTATAATAACTTATCAATTCATGCCTTTTTATGAAACTTGATAAGTGGTTTTATGTGGTAGTGAGAAATATGTATGCATTTAAAATTCGCTAAGTACGCAGATTTTATGTGACGGGGGTATTTTTTTTATCCAGACGTGATTTTCAGGTGGTTGTAGCTTAAAATTCCAAATTTCAATGTTTTTTACAAACTGCATAATAGCTTTAAAAACCATTTTAGGAGTTAAATGAGAAATTTTACAAGACACATGAGAATTGTTACATTTAGTTAGATCGAATAATTTGGTAAGGGATAATCGAGTTATTCAAGAAAAAACAAGCCTGATAATGCTGATTTTAATGTATCTTCGCCCCCAACCAAAAAAAATTAAAAATACATGGTTTTATATATTTTAAAACAGTTTTAATTACGTGGTCATTTAAAATCCGATAGTTGCAATATTTATACTGTACAACACATTAAATTGGACCAAACTTAGTTTTTATTTTTTTTTTATTTACAGCTTTCAAGGTTGAAACCCCATAATATCCCGCTGTATTGTTTATGTGTGAAATACTGTACCATTGTATCGGTTGTATCATTGACCATAGATACTGAAGTAATAGTCAATGGTTGTATTATATTACTCATCTACACTCTAGGTTACTGACCATTTTGGATGATGAACGAAGAAAATAGACCAGACGTTGCATAAATAAAAATTTAGGCGATCGAGTTTTGATATCCAGATCCTCAAAACCCGACGTTATGGTCCCAAGCTCAGGATTTACTAAACGCTACTTTCGGTGCTAAGTTGATCTTTAGGACATTTATTTGGGTTTTATTTCGCCATTTACGATACTAATTATAAAAAGCAAATTCGAAAGATTCTACAGACAAATATTGTCTGTTTTCATGAGAATTCATAATTATCGATATATAAACTATGTAACTCATGAGTAATTCCAGATTGTATTAAAATGTTCAAAATATTGGGTATTTTAGATAGCACTGTTTTGACTGACTAATACTTCCAAGAAACAGGGGCGCTTTAGAAAATATAGCATTCATATCAGAATATTATTTTTCCGTCTCTGCTTTGTATGGGAAATTTGGATTGTATATTTGTATTTACAAAAGGGCTAAAGTTCTTTGCATACGTCTATCAATAATCAGAAATGAATTAAATAACATTTAGAATACATAACAATTTGTGATATACTATACTATTTTATATGTACAGTACTGTATCAAATAAGTATAAATGAAATGCGTTAGTAAATTGGTTATTACAGCTGTTCTTAGCTAGCTCTGGTCCCCGGATCCCACTGTGGCTCAAACTACCGCTGGCTGCTGCCAGTTCGTCCAAGATCAGATCCAGTTTCCGTGGGGACGACACTTGACCCTGCTGGTGTCGTGCGTGGCTGGCTGATAAGCAAGACGGGCTGTGGATGTGGGTTTAAAATTCGAATTCCAAAATTCATGAGATAATAAACGGTATCAGAAAACTGACAGATACTTTCTCTCTTTCAGCCCATTTTAATAAATAAATTATTATTTATTTACTATATATATATATATATAGACGGTAGAATATACAGAAAATCTTCTAAGACATTTTTTTCCGAAATGTCCGCCCAAATCCCATTTTTGGAGGCACTACAAAATCCTCGACAGTGGATTTAAGAGGGGAAATGCCCCCTCGCCCCCCAGGGTTAAGGGGCAACATATTTCAAATATCCTCTGTTGGTCAATGCTAACTTGACCTGGATATCAGTTGTTAAAGAAATTTATTAGTAAATAAGAGAGAAATGGTCATTTTTGTATTCCCCATAAGAATAACATTGGACAACGTACTGCGTTTACCGCTAAATTTAAATTTAAATTTTCCCGCAACCAGTAATCGTAGAATAATTCAAGATACGTAATTATGTAGTTTTTAAGCTCTTTTTAAAGGTATTAAGAAACTCTTTTAACATTTATGGTTTGTTATGAAAAGTCAAAAAAACTAAATTTTGGTTATTGTAATTTCTGAACCCGAATTTTTACAGAAATGCGGGTGGTGTTATTTTACTGGAAACATAAAGTTCTACAAACCACTAAGTTTTAATAAACATCGTTAGAGCCGTTTTTGAGAAATTTGGATTTTTCATGTTTTTTAGCGATTTTGAGGGGATAATTACCCTTAAAAATCAAAAATTAAAAAACTCCTGGAGATATCGTGGATTAGTACCTACATACCAAATTTCATCAAAATCGGTCCACTGGTGTCGTCTCTAGCTTACATCCAGACAGACAGACAGACATCACTCAAAAATCACTTTCTTGGATTCAGGGAGCACCAAAACAAATATTTCCACCAACAACTCAAATTCAAGAATTTTGACGAAAACAATACTTTCTCCATATACTTACTATGTACAGGGGGAGAAAGTAAAAAGATACATACGACTAACTGCTTCAGCTTGGAAAAACTATTTCTTGGACTTCATAAATAAGATTTTTGTGAACTAAACGTACGCTTGCAGAAAACTTTACACTGATCTTCCCAGCAGCTTTTGAAGAAAACCAATTTACTTTACACCTAATACTTTATAATCAGCGATTAGACAAAGGTCATATAAAAGCGTATAGGACAAAAGCACATGCAGTCATGCTTTTTTCCAAAAACAAATAGTCAACTAAAACATATTATGTTACCTTATCTTTTAGGACCTTATGACTTTATCCAATGTCAGTCAAATAATCCTTAATAAAAGATAAAATTTTGTATTGATTCCATTGTTTATACATGATAAAATTAAATTTGTAGAATACTATACTACTATATATTAAATAAATAGTTATTACTCAATGATACAGTAACAAAATACCCCCCGTCGCAGCAAACCTGCATACTCAGCGAATTTCCAATGAATATATATGTCTTAATAACACATTAAGTCTCTTACCAGTATTCATAAGAAATATATTCATAAATAAGCGATATTTAAAATTATTCATTATTCTACATAAGAATTACATTAGGGATGAGTACGCAGGTTTGCTGCAACAAGGAACACAAAATAATGGGTTTTCATGCAAATATCAGTAGAAATCACCTAAGTGAAGTCACATACCAAGTTTCATCCATATACATTCATAAATAAGCGATATATAACATTTTTATTATTCTCCATAAGAATAACATGGGGACCGAGTACCTAGGTTTGCTGCTACGGGAACCATACGCGAAAAATTGATTTTTTATACAAACAACAACAAACCACAACCAGATGAAGCGATATACCAAGTTTCGTCAGTTTATGTTCATAAATAACCAAGATAATAAAATTTTTCTTTTTCTCCATAAGAATAACATTGGACAACGTACTGTGTTTAGCACTTTCAATATCTCAGTAACCAATTGACGTAGAGCAATGATTAAAATACCAAATTGTTGGTTTTTAAGCTGAATTCAATGGTATAAATTAAAATGTTATTTAAATAACAATTACATGTGAAAACCCCAAAAAACCCACTTTTGGGGTACAAAACCCCCCAAAAACCCCCCCTAGGATGGTGCGATATGTCTGGTTTTCGAACTCGTTCAAATAAATAGTACTTAACATATTTGTACCAAATTTCATTAAGATCGGACCTTTTTTACGAGAGTTATCGTGCTTACGGACACACACACACACACACATATGTATATATATATATATATATATATATATATATACCCCCGTCGCAGCAAACCTGCATACTCAGTGAATTTCCAATGAATATATAACATAACACATTAAAACACTTAACAGGATTCATAATAAATGTATTCACAAACAAGCGATATTTAAAATATTGATTATTCTCCATAAGAATAACATTTTGGGGATGAGTACGCAGGTTCGCTGCAACAAGGCTCACAAAATAATGCGTTTTTATGCAAATATCAATAGAACTCATCTTAGTGAAGTCACATACCAAGTTTCATCCATATACATTCATAAATAAGCAATATATAACATTTCAAGTATTTTCCATAAGAATAACATGGGGACCAAGTACCTAGATTTGCTGCTACAGGAACCATAAGCGAAAAATTGTTTTTTTGTGAAAACAACAATAAACCACAACCAGATCAAGCCATATACCAAATTTCGCCAGTTTATGTTCATAAATAAGCAAGATATACAATTTTTCTTTTTCTCTATAAGAATAACATTAGACAACGTACTGTGTTTAGCACTTTCAATATCTCGGTAATAAATTGACGTAGAGCAATGATCAAAATAACAAATTGTTTGTTTTTTTAAGCTGAATTCAATGCTAAAAATTAAAATTTGATTTAAATTAAAATTGCATGTGATAACCCCAAAAAAAACATTTTTGGGGTATAAAACCCCCAAAACCCCCCTTCGGATGGTGCAATTCATCTGGTTTTGGAACTCGATCAAATAAATGGTATTTTACACATTTGTACCAAATTTCATTAAGATCGGACCTTTTTTACGAGAGTTATCGTGCTTACGGACACACACACACACACACATATATATATATATACATATTTAAAAATTTGAACGAATGGTGTTTTTGGCATCTGGGGACCTCAAAATGAAAAGTTATCATGGTCTCGGGCTTAGTCTTACCATGAGACCTACGGTAATAGCTTCTTCCATATAGGGGAAATTCGCTAAAATGTAGTGCGCAGACTTTTGTTTAGATTATTAGACTTTACTGAAATTAGCCATTAATTTTAAGTATAAACGAGTTCGCACGCAGCACGCTGACGTGGGGGAAGTAAATTTCCACATAAAAAACTATAAAAACTCAAAATCGGTTAAAAACATACAATTATTCCAATTTTTATTCAAATCTGAAAATATTTATTTTTTGGCTGTTCTGATGCTCCTAGTTCTATTTACCTGCAATGCTGGGAATACAATTTTGCGCTTTATAATGTTAAGAGAAGGTTCAGTCAGGCTTTAAAGTAGGCGTGAGGTTGTTGGAGATGATAAAAGTACGCTAACAAATGAATAACAGGCTTTTCTAAAGTAAAACCGCTATAAGACAACGTACTGTGTTTGTTAAATACACATTGTCTTTAATAAATCTTTTAATATATATGCTAGAATGACAAGAGAGGGCTTAAATGTTTTGCCACACTAATTCCCACAGTTTTTCATTCGTTAATTTCACATCCGGGGCTTTTCTGACCCTTTTTGGGCCCAAAAACTCGAAATTTTAAAGAATAATCCCCAAAAAAGTGGTTTAGAGTTTTTCGATTGTTTTGCCCAACGAACTTGTCCAACTGATTACGGAAAGGAACGTCCCTACCAAATTTGAATTAAATCGGTCAAAAAATGCGACCGCTAGAGTTCAAACACATATATATAATATATATATATATATATATATATATATAATTTGGTATGTATGTATATATATATATATATATATATAACATTTTGAACGACCCCCCAAAACGTGTTCAGGGGGTCACGTTAGGAACTTCTATGGTGGTCCCGGGCTTATGTTTCACCGTGCGGGTCATGCTAATAGTTCACTTTCTAAAGGAAATTCACTAATAAACGGTATCAGGAAACTGACACATACTTCCTCCCTTTTAGCCCAACTTTAATGAATAAATCAATTTTTATTTAAAATATAAAATACAAAGCACGGTCGAATGTATAGAAAATTTTGTACTAGTTGTTTTTAAAAACATTCACCCAAATCCCTAATTTGGAGGCACTACAGAATCCAATGCTATACACGTGGTTTTAAGAGGGGAAATGCCCCCTTCCCCCCCCCCCGGGTTATTAAGGGGCAAAATATTTCGAATTTGCTCTGTTGTTCAATGCTTAATTGACAAGCATATCAAGTTTGAACGAAATTGATCTGTAAATAATAGATAAATAGTAATTTTTGTATTCCCCATAAGGATAACATTGATCAACGTACTGCATTAACCGTAAAATGAAAATTTAAATTTTCTCCGCAACCAGCAATCGTAGAATAGTAATCCAAAATACTAAATTATTTAGTTTCTTGAGCTGTTTTTAATGGTGAATAGTAATATTTTTTTATTTATGTTTTTTATGAAATATCAAAAAACTGAATTTTTGATGTTTTAAGTCCTTAATTTCTGAACCTGAATTTTCACAGAAATGCAGGTGGAGTCATTTTGTTGGAAAACTAAAGATCTAGATACTACTAAAGTTTAATATAAATCGTTATAGCCGTTTTTGAGAATGTTGTATTTTTAATGTTTTTTGGTGGTTTTGGGGGGATAATTACCCTTAAAAATAAAAAATCCCAAAAAATGGAAAAAACGCCTGGAGATATCGTGGATTACCGTGGATTATCGTGGAACTGAACAGATTGGTAAAAGCAAATGTGAAGTTTACATTAAAATAAACTGAGGAAAAGCAAAAAACCTTTTTCCCATAAGATTAACATGGGAGATTTTTTTGAGTAGGTTTTTTGGATTTTCTCCGCAACCACTTAACCTAGGTTAATAATTCAAAATACCATATTATTTGTTTTTTTAAGCTCTATAACATGGTCAAAACCAAAACTAAGTTTTTTAAAATTTTTAGGGTGAAAAATGCAAAAAACTTATTTTTGGAAAATTTAAAACCCCCATAAACCCCCCTTCCCATGGTTAGATTTTTCTGGTTTTCAAACTTAAAGTCATGAATGTTATTTTACACATTTGAGCCAAATTTCATCGAAATCGGACGTTTTTTACTCAAGTTATCGCATTCACGGACACATATATATATATAAATTTGAACCAATAGTGTTTTTGGCATCTGGGGACCTCAAAACAAAAAGTTATCATGGTCTCGGGCTTAAGTCTTACCATGAGACCTGCGGTAATAGCTTCTTCCCTATAAGGGAAATTCGCTAAAATGAGAATTTATATTTAAATTGCGTAGATTTGTTTATTTTTGTTTTATTAAACTCTTACAAATTGCACTTCTATATAATTACTGTTTATTTTATACGGTGTACAAGTTTTATAGTCCTACGTGCATATTTCCTAGCCTAAGATCTATTTATGAGATTGCAATACACAGATTATAAAATATATTAAAAACGTCAATAGCTCGCAAACTATAAAGAATATGATGACAAAATATTTGCAATTTTTTGCTGGAAATAATACATATAACAAGACTGTGAAGTTGGTCGTCGACTTTTGAAACACCGTGTTAATTCGCTAAGGAATTTCGGTTTCGGCCCACTACGTCGTTATTTCTCAACTGATTTGGGTATTATAATCGATGCAACTAGTTTTTTACTGCAGATTAACAAAAAAATGAAAACTTAAAAATCCTACTTTAGTTTTAAAATTATTACTCCATTTTGAATGGGAGAATATTCTTGAAGGAACTTTAATAATTTTTGAGTTTATTTAATTTGTCCAATCACCCAATACGTAGTGTGTTGTTTGTGCGTCCAGCATAAAGTGTGTTTACGTAATTTCAACATAATATTTACATGCTAGCCATAGAGCCGGTTTTTAGCAGGTAAAGTGTCGAGATTCAAGTTGCAATTTTCTCCAACATGGACGTTTTCTTAGTTACAAACTTAATGTCTACATTTGTTACTGTTATTATTTGATGTAAGAGTTTCCTACCCATCTAACGAAACATGCTTGCCCCGTTACCGATTCAACAAACAGTCAGAAATAGGCATACAACTAATGTTCAAGTAACAGGTCCCAGTTGCCAGATGCGCCAGCTTGATTGTTGCAAACGCCGGCGCCGCCGGGATTTTGTTTACACAACAGTATTCATAAATAAAAACATAAATGCAGTCATCTAACATTTCAATAAGTTTGCAATTTAAATAACATTTCTTACCTACGCAAAAACTGGGTTAGCAGGATCAATTGATTCGGTTGTAATGATCGATCGAATCAATGATATTCCAAGAATGTCCCTGAACACGCCATGCTTCATTTTTGAGGATCCGCTGTATCAGGAGAGCAGGGAGTATTAGGGCACAACTAACTGTCGTGTAGCATCAAATCCAGCCTTCAGTGCATATTCACACCATCTTGAGGCGAAATATGGAACTATCCAGCTGCATAATTGTATCATCGACTGACTGACCATATAAGGTGTCCAATTTTATACTATGACAAACTTTATCGGGTTATTTTGGAGGTAAAAACAAGCAAAAACTATAAAGTATATGGCAAATCTTGAACAGTTTTCTGCCTGTCAGTTTGTTTGTGTTTTTGTTTTTTTTTACAAAAATTGCAATACAGTATCTCAAAGACGGTTTAGTAAAACTAATAAAACTTAGTACACTTACTTATCTTTGACTGATATATTTCAATAAACTTTTTATTTTCCAAAAAGTTCTCATTTCTAAATGGCGGTGGGTTAAAATTTTAAACGTTAAATATTAAATAACTAAATATTTTACGAAACAAACAGAAGACACAAAAAATAGGCATTTCAAAGAGAAATCCAAAGCCAAAGTTGTAGGTATTTTTAAAATCGGGTCACGGATAACTGAACTGATAAAATGCAAATTTAATGTTTGAGGGTTTCTTCTAAATAGTCCCTATTTGTTTTTTCTAATTCTTTTTAATACAAAACTGCTGTTTGTTTTCCTAACATCAGCTATTTATATATATTTCTAAGTTATTTATAAAACATCCCTATAAACAGTAAATAATGAATAGAATTCCTTTTAATTATCTTTTAGCGAATTTCCCCTATAGGGAAGAAGCTATTACTGTAGGGCATGGTAACACTTAAGCCCGAGACCATGATAACTTTTCATTTTGAGGCCCCCAGATGACAAAAACACCATTCGTTCACATTTTTTATATATGTATTTATTTATTTATTTATAGTTATATATATATTTATATTTATATATTTATTTATGTGTCCGTAAGCACGATAACTCTCGAAAAAAGGTCCGATCTTGATGAAATTTGGTACAGACGTGTAAAGTGGCATTTATTTGAACGAGTTCGAAAACCAGACGAATCGCACGATCCGAAGGGGGGGTTTTGTACCACAAAAATGGGCTTTTTGGGATTTTAACATGTACTTTTTATTTAGATCACATATTTAGTTATATCACAGACAAAGGGATCTGTTATATCATTGAATTTAGCTTAACAAAATTTGGTATTTTTATCATTGCTCTACGTCAATTGGTTACTGAGATATTGCAAGTGCTAAACACAGTACGTTGTCTAGTATGTTGTCTAATGCTATTCTTATGGAGAAAAATAAATTTTATATCTCGCTTATTTATGAATATAAACTGACGAAACTTGGTATATGGCTTCATGTGGTGGTGGTTTGTTGTTGTTTGCACAAAAAACAAAATTTTCACTTATGGTTCCCGCAGCAGCAAACCTAGGTACTCGGCCCCCATGTTATTCTTATGCTGTGTTATTCTTAACCAGCTGAGAACTGACTGCCTTCAGAACTAACGTAACGTTACGCATTCAACTTCTCAATTATCCGTGACCTGATTTTTAAAATCCACACATCTTTGGCTTTCTCTTCAAAATGCCGAATTGTTTAGTATGTTGTATTTTTTTATAAAACGTTTAGTTTTTTTTTATATTTAAAACCTTAACCTGCCGCCATTGTTAAATAATAAATTATAGGGAAGTAATCCAGTTCCATTATGTTATATCTTAAACCGTGTGTCTCTGAAATATTGAAATGTTTGTAAAAAACCCATACAGATCGATAGACAGGAAACTGTTAGAGATAGATCA
This sequence comes from Allygus modestus, assembly GCA_963675035.1. Classification (NCBI taxonomy): domain Eukaryota; kingdom Metazoa; phylum Arthropoda; class Insecta; order Hemiptera; family Cicadellidae; genus Allygus; species Allygus modestus. The sequence goes on along the minus strand of OY776116.1, from coordinate 71,982,745 downwards.
CATTTATTGTATTTTTTGCTTGTTTTACCTCCAAAATAACTTCCAAATAAGTTTATCATAGTGGAAGCTGGACACCGTGCGTATAGATTAGCAATTACAATAGGCCTATTAGCAGTAATACACAAACACTAAAGTCAGGTCTAATGTTAAAATACCCCCGTCGCAGCGAACCTGCGTACTCAGCGAATTTACAATGCATATTATATATCTTGATACCATACAGCTGCATACCAAGTTTTATAAAAATAGATTCACAAATAAGCGATGTATACAATTTGAATCATTCTCCATAAGAATAACATCGGGGATGAGTACGCAGGTTTGCTACAAAAACAAGGACAAAAATTCGGGTTTTCATGTATATATCAATATTCCTCAAGTAGGTGAAGCCACATACAAAGTTTCATCAGTATACATTCATAAATAAGCGATATATACCATTTTGATTTTTTTTCTCCATAAGAATAACATGGGGGATAAGTACGCAGGTTTGCTGCAAAAATGAACACAAAAATGGGGTTTTATGCAAATACCAATATAACCCAACAAGGTGAAGCCACATACCAAGTTGTATTAATTTATGTTCATAATTAAGAGTGACATTAAATTGTACCATAGATTAAGCATGCTTAATCTATGATTGTACTTATCCTCCATAAGAATAACATGGGGGCGGAGTACGTAGGTTTGCTGCTACAGGAATTATCGGTAAATTGCTTGTTTTGTGCAAATAGCAATAGACTACAACCAGATGAAGCCGTTTACCAAGTTTCGTTAGTATACGTTCGTAAATAAGCGAGATATAATTTTGTCTTATTCTCCATAAGAATAGCATTGGACAACGTACTGTGTTTAGCACTTTCAATATCTCTGTAACCAATTGACGTAGAGAAATGATCAAAACACCAAATTGTGTGTGTTTTTAAAGCTGAATCCAATGGTGAAAACTAAACTTTGACTTTTTAAAATTTACATGAAAAAACCACATTTTTGGGGTACAAAACCCCCCCTAAATACCACATCGGATGGGTTGATCTGTCTGGTTTTCGGACTTAGTCATAAATGTTGCTTTACACTTTTGTACAAAATTTTAACAAAATCGGACCCTTTTTACGAGAGTTATTGCACCCACGGACACACACACACATATATATATATATATATATATATATATATATATATATATATATATATATATATATATATATATATACACAGTTTCGAACGAATGGCGTTTTTGGGGTCTGGGGACCTCAAAACGAAAAGTTATCATGGTCCCGGACCTAGGTCTTACCATGCCGACCACGGTAATAGATTCTTCCCTAAAGGGGAAATTAGCTAAAATCAGACACTTGTTTACGCTTGGAGCGTAGTAGACGATGTTCTGCACTCAAACAACAAATAGCGTTTGCGGTGCGTTTCCATATGCGTACAATGGAGCTGTTGCCTTATACACTCTCCCCTTATACAAAGTATATGGAGAAAGTATTGTTTCCGTCAAAATTTTCTAATTTGAGTTGTTAGTGGAAATATTCGTTTCCCCTGAATCCAAAAAAGTGTGTTTTTTACGTGATGTCTGTGTGTCTGTCTGTCTGTCTGTCTGTCTGTCTGTCTATCTGTCTGTCTGTCTGTCTGTCTGTCTATCTGTCTGTCTGTCTGTCTGTCTGTATGGATGTGTACAGAGCCAGAGCCCTAACCAATGGTCCGATTTTGATTAAATTTGGTATGTAGGTACTAATCCACGATATCTCTAGGCGTTTTTCTAATTTTTTGAATTTTTTAATTTTAAGGGTAATTATCCCCCAAAAAACCACCGAAAAACATGAAAAATCAAAATTTTTCAAAAACGGCTCTAACGATTTTAATAAAACTTTAGTCGTTTGTAGAGATTTAGTTTTCCAACCAAATGACACAACCCGCATTTCTGTAAAAATTCAGGTTCAGAAATTACAAGACTTAAAATATCAAAAATTAAGTTTTTTATTATTTATAAAAAAACATAAATATAAAATAATATTACCGTTTGCCATTAAAAAGAGCTCAAAAACTAAATAATTTAGTATTTTGAAATACTATACGATTACTGGTTGCGGAGAAAATTGAAATTTTCATTTTGCGGTAAACGTAGTACGTTGTCCAATGTTATTCTTATGGGGAATACAAAAATTACTATTTCTCTCTTATTTTCTGATCAATTTCGTTCAAACTTGATATGCTTGTTAAGTTAGCATTGACCAACAGAGGCAATTCGAAATATGTTGCCCCTTAATAACCCTAGGGGGGGAGTAGGGGGCATTTCCCCTCTTAAAACCACGTGTGTAGCAATGAATTCTATAGTGCCCCCAAAACAGGGATTTGGGTGGATGTTTTTTAAAACAACTTGTTTACAAGATTTTCTGTACATTCGACCGTGCTTTGTATTCTATATTTAGTAAATAAAAAGTAATTTATTCATTAAAGTTGGGCTAAAAAAGAAAAAGTATGTGTCAGTTTCCTATACCGTTTATTTTGTAGTTCAGATTTGCATCGAACCATCGAACTGATTAAAAAACCTTTGCTGAATTTTACCCGTAAGAACTCTTAGTGTTTGTGTATTCATTAAATTATATTGACTACCGATAGTATTGTTGACAGATACATAATGCTTCTTGTAACGTATCATGTCTCTATGTAGATGTATTTTAATATAGCTGTGTTTATAGTTCTGAAATACTTACCTCTTTAATCTGTGGGTGTCAATAGATTATAAATTATAATCAATTTTATAATTTTTATTTCAATTAATATAATTGTGATATAAGTTATATAATATATTTTTTATATACTTAACCAAATTTTAGGCCTACTTGACCAATTGTTTTACCATTGAAGCGTATTACAGGAAAATCTGCATTACGAACTTCAACGCTTCAACGTCGCATTACGCTACAGCTCCTTGAACTAACTCAACAACCCAATTACCCCCGCTAACCAAACCTGCCGAAGCAACTTTTTTCAAAGATTTCTAAACGATTTAGTATAAATACCTTATTAGTGAATTTCCTATGGAAAAGTGAACTATTAGCATGACCCGCACGGTGAAACTTAAGGCCGGGACCACCATAGAATTTCTTAACGTAACCCCCTGAACCCGTTTTGGGGGTCGTTCAAAATTGTATATATATATATATATATATATATATATATATATATACAATATACACACACACACACACACACCCACCCACACATATATATGTGTGTGTGTGTGCGCGTGTGTGTGTGTGTGTGTGTGTGTGTGTGTGTGTGTGTGTGTGTGTGTGTGTGTGTGTGTGTGTGTGTGTGTGTGTGTGTGTGTGTGTGTGTGTGTGTTTGTGTGTGTTTGCACTCTAGCGGTCGCATTTTTTGTCCGATTTACTTCAAATTTGGTAGGAACGTTCATTTCTATAATCAGTTGGACAAGTTCGTTGGGCAAAACAATCGGAAAACTCTAAACCCCTTTTTTGGGGGATTATTCTTTCAAATTTCGAGTTTTGGGGCCAAAAAAGGGTCATCAAAGCCCCGGATGTAACATTAAAGTATGTATTAAGATGGGAATTAGTAAAGCAAAACTTGTAAGCCCTTTCTCGTAATTCTAGTATAAATATTTACCGAGTTATTAAAGAAAATGTTTATCGACTAAACACAGTACATTGTCTTATGGTGGTTTTACATTAGAAAAGCCTGTTATTAATTTGTTGGTGTCTTTATCATCCCCAGCAACCTCACGCCAGTTTCAAGCCTACTGGACCTTCTCCTAACCTTATACTGCACAAAATTGTATTCCCAGCATTGCAGGTAAATGGAACCACCATAACAGCCAACAAATCAGTGTTTTCAGATTTCAATAAAAATTGGAATAAATGTATGTTTTTACACTGATATATAGTTTTATACGTTTTTATGTGAAAATTCACTTCCCTCACTTCAGCGTGCTGCGTGCGAACTGCATCTGCAAATGTTGGGTGATCTGCAACCTTGCGGGAAATCGTCGAACTAGCACGAATCAATGTCACCGAGTCGCTGTAAGAGATTTGCTGTTTGGTGCTGCCACCTACCGAAATTTTTGACAAACTCAGGACATTCCACGCTCGGTATTCAAAACATCTGGTAGGTTGCGGACTGGCGCTCCGGTATATTAGGGGGACAGAGATTATTAGAAGAGAGAATTGCTATGTTATGTTGAAATTGTTGGGAAAAGTAGAACGAATTCTAATACAGTAAATACAAAACATAAAAAAATTACCTTTAAATAAAAAGTTAAACCTATGGAATCGAGGAATTGTAATTTTGACGGATTAGTTTGAACAATCTAATTGTTTCAAATTTTAGATTTTTAGTCGGCTGGTCTCTTTATGAAAAAACACTGCTATGTGACATATCTGATTTCGAAAATCCTAAGTCCATGAATGAATTCTTATAACAGCAAGATTCAATATTTTCAGGATAGCCTAGGGACATTTGAAAACTATTTTTGGAGCCTTAACAAAGTAGGCGGGAGTATAGTCCCAGTAAAAGTTATAATGGAATGCCCGTTTTTAGCGAATTTCCCCTATAGGGAAGAAGCTATTACCGTAGTCGGCATGGTAAGACCTAGGCCCGGGACCATGATAACTTTTCGTTTTGAGGTCCCCAGACCCCAAAAACACCATTCGTTCGAAACTGTATATATATATATATATATATATATATCTATATATATATATATATATATATATATATATATATATATATATATATATATGTGTCCGTGAGCACGATAACTCTCGTAAAAATTATCCGATTTTGATGAAATTTGGTATAAACGTGTAAAGCAACATTTATGACTTTAAGTTCGAAAACCAGCCAGATCGCTCTATCCGAAGGGGTATTTTGGGGGGGTTTTGTACCCCAAAAATGGGTTTTTCGAATTTTTTACGTATAATTTTGGAAATAGTCAAATTTTATTTTTTCCCATTGGATTCAGCTTAAAAAAACACACAATTTGGTATTTTGATCATTTCTCTACGTCAATTAGTTACCGAGATATTAAAAGTGCTAAACACAGTACGTTGTCTAATGTTATTCTTATGGAGGAAAATAAATATTTTATATCTCGCTTATTTATGAACGTATACTGACGAAACTTGGTATACGGCTTCATCTGGTTGTGGACCATTGATATTTGCTAAAAAAAACAATTTGTTACCCAAGGCTCCCATAGCAGCAAACCTGCGTACTCAGCCCCATGTTATTCTTATGGAGAATAAGTAACGTGTTATCTGCCTTCATTATGAAAATAAATTAATGCAATTTGGTATGTGGCTTTACCTACATGAGTTATACTGATATTTGTATAAAACCCCATTTTTTGTGTTCCTTACTTCAGCAAACCTGCATACTCAGTTGCCATATTATTCTTATGGAGAATAATTAAAATGTCATAAATCGTTTATTTATGAATGTATATTGATGAAACTTGGTATGTGGCTTTATTTGGTATTAAGATACATATATATGCATTGGAAATTCGCTGAGTACGCAGGTTTGCTGCTACGGGGGTATTTCATAATTTACGGTATGCTGCCAAGTTAAAGTAAAAGCTAACACTCTAAACTAGTTTCGACAGTAATTTATAGTTTTAGAGTCAACTACTAAATCAGATTTTAAATAAATACTTTATTCTTGAGTAAATGAAAATAGGTGACATTTACGAAAAAACCTATAATAGGTAAAATATAAATAATAGGTAATAGGTAATAGATCTTAATTTATAAACTAAGTTAGCACCTAACTTATTCGAGTTAAAAATTACACTTATTTACAAACGAACAGGCATTTCTTAAACAGGACATCATTATTGGGACGTTACAGATCAACGAAAGTAGATATGGTTTAGTTAGATAAATCGTTAGCCCGATGATTCGATCAGTATGTAAGAGATAACTCTAAACATTATTAACTCATTTTTTATGCTAGGTGTACGCTCATTCTTCCCGTAAGAGGATGAACGAAGACTGCATTTTTAATTATATATTTAAATAGACATGTTACATATTTAGCTTTTGTTAACTTGCACCTTGTTTAGCCAAACACTTTTACAATAGGTCAAAATATCTAGACCATATGCAACATATCAAAATAATTATAATTTCTTTATATTGTAATCTGACAGGGAAAGATTACAAATGTGTGAATGCACGAGTACAAATACTGAAGATTTCAACAGATTACTTGTATTTAAAAATACTTAGAGAAAATTTGAATTCATATATTATAAAACTAAGAAGCTTTTATATATAATGCATGTAGTCGGTCAATTACCATAGTCTCAAGGAAATATCTTATTCTCAGGTTAATAATGTATTCCAGAACGAAGCACTACAGCCATTGTACTGTATATGTATAGTATGTACGGTGCAAGTAAAGCCCCGTCGTTTTGCTCCGGACAAAATTCATGAAACTAATTAATATCCTCCCACTAATACTGAAATTTAATTACTGTATTGTAAACTGACGCTGATAAAACTGCTTCATTACACCATTTTCGATAATATTTTGTATTGTTTTAATTACGGTACTATCAAATTGTTGTTGAAGTCCAAGATTAATTCTTTTGAAACGTGTTAGGACTCATTTCTTTTCTGATAATATTTGCTTAAAGCTTAAACACTAGGCGTATTCAATTGTTGATGTCATAACAGATAATAATGTCATAACAAATAAAACATCTAAATGGTTTAATGTCGATTTCCACTGAAAATAAGTTCAATCGGAAAGAAGGGAGGCTGGCTGGTGGTGCAAAGTAGCCCCCGTCAATCCGGTTCTTATTGCTACATGTTGGTATCCGGAGATCAGGAGCCAGTAGCTTCCAACGGCGCCGGCGACGGCTGATGCACCAAAAATACACCGACTAATCTTCACTACTCCATTCGAATATCCCTACAGACACTGACGAGACCATGCACCTTTACCACAGTGAACCACAGTTGCACCTTTACCTTGGGCTGGTGTGGCCAAGGTGCTAATTTATTCTCCAAAGCCCTGGTCTAATAGCACCGACAAAATCCTACTGCTACCTTTGGAATCAATCAAGTTTTACTGATGTTACCGACTAATAAAGAGATGGTTTTTGTTGACAGAGCGAGAAAACTGTTTAGGGCAAGAAGTTAGTTGCCCTTCAATAAGACATGTGCAAAATATATGAGGTGCAAAAATTTAACAAAATTGTATCACACCTTTTTAAAAACCGAGAAGCTTGTCCACGTTATTTCTTTCTTTAAAAGTGAGGCATTTGTTTACACTCATTTCTCTACTAGGTTTAAATTTACATCAGTAACGAGTACTGCATTCCATACTAACTTATAAAGTACTACCCAGGTAATGTTGTTAACTAACAAACAGTTGCTCAAATAAAGCAAATTACATCCATTGGAATATTTAATGTGTAGAGAGGAAACATGTAAGGATTTTTTTTTTTAAAGCGATTACTGAGTTAGTTTTGGAATGATATATTTTGTCACAAAACAAAATGAGCCGCCAATGTCTCTAACTCTGATAGGTTGAGTAGTTTTTGCACGGTGGAGCAACAAATGACAATGTTCATTGTTTGTAATTCATTGTTTAGGGTTATGAGTTTGTTATCTCAGTCTATGAGTCTATGTGTGACAGACATTATCACCTCTCATGACTTGGCAAAAATAAGCATTTTATTTTTTACACAGTTTTTAGCATCCTCAACTATTTCGCTTTACAGCTATTTGAGAGTTAACTTGGATTTAATTCATGCTTATTTTACATACTCTTTTTACAATCCTCTTTTCTCCTCATCAGAAACGTGTATTTTTCTGGAGTTATTAGTGAATTTCCTTTGGAAAGTGAACTATTAGCATGAACCGCACGGTGAATCTTAAGCCCGGGACCACCATTGAAGTTCCTAACGTGACCCCCTGAACATGTTTTGGGGGGTCGTTCAAAATTATATATATATATATATATATATATATGTGTGTGTGTGTGTGTGTGTGTGTGTGTGTGTGTTTGCACTCTAGCGGTCGCAATTTTTGTCCGATTTACTTCAAATTTGGTAGGGACGTTCTTTTCTGTAATCAGTTGGACAAGTTCGTTGGGCAAAACAATCGAAAAACTCTAAACCCCTTTTTTTGGGGATTAATCTTTCAAATTTCTAGTTTTTGGGCCCAAAAAGGATCATAAAAGCCCCGGATTTAAAATTAATACATGTATAAAGATGGGAATTAGTGAGGCAAAACTTTTAAGCCCCCTCCCGTCATTCTAGCATAACTATTTACCATGTTATGGAAGAAAATGTGTACTGACCAAACACAGTACGTTGTCTTAAGGGGGTTTTACATTAGAAAAGCCTGTTATTCATTTGTTGGTGTACTTTTACCATCCCCAACAATCTCACACCTATTTTAATGCCTGACTGGACCTTCTCCTAACCTTATAATGCGTAAAATTGTATTCCCAGCATTGCAGGTAAATAGAACCAGGAGCATCAGAACAGCCAAAAAATTAATATTTTCAGATTTGAATTAAAATTTGAATAAATGTATGTTTTTAACTGATTTTGAGTTTTTATAGTTTGTTATGTGGAAATTCACTTCCCTCACGTCAGCGTGCTGCGTGCGAACTCCTTTAAAATTATAATGTTTATAATTTATGGACGATGATGTTATTTAAACAAATATATGACTAGTAAAATACATTTTAACAACTGACGGTTTTAATGCGAAATTTATGGTTATTTGGGTGAAGTTAATGAATGGAAGCAATTTATTTCAAACAACTACTTTTTTCTTTGCATGGTTCGTAAAATATGGATACGATTTCGATGAAATAGTTTTAATAAATTCTAAAACAATAAAATTTAACTGACCAACAAATTATCGGCTAAATAATACCAATCAACTCCGACAAATATTGTTTCATAAAACCAAAATGCTACAAGTACCTATTTTTCACGTGTATTTAATATAACTTGGTTTCATTTAATCACTGCTGTCTAAGATGGTGAATTATACTAATGGTCATTCTATGGTATGCGTCGTATATGTCATTAAACTGATATTTAACCCCAAAATGAGGTATGTTTATAATTAAAATAAGTTGTGCATTGTTTATCTTAATGCTTACTTTTAGCGAATTTCCCCTATAGGGAAGAAGCTATTACCGTAGGTCTCATGGTAAGACTTAAGCCCGAGACCATGATAACTTTTCATTTTGAGGTCCCCAGATGCCAAAAACACCATTCGTTCAAATTTGTATATATGTATATATATATATATATATATATATATATATATATATATATATATATATATATATATATATATTATATATTCATTGGAAATTCGCTGAGTATGCAGGTTTGCTGCGACGGGGGTATTTTATGTAATACTAGCTGTGTACCCGTCCTTGGTACGGGATTGATTTTACAACATTTAAATTACATTTTACATTTTTTAAGTACATGAGGATGGCACAAGGCACTTTCGAAATTAATCTGTTTATGGATCCCAGTGAAAAAAATGTCGTTCAGTTGTTCTTGTTATTCGTCGATTGTTCGGAGTGAAGGAGGGATTTTTATGAGACCACCTGTTTTCCAATGTCCTGTTCCCAACTTTTAAAACCTAGGACCTATTAAAACTACTCAACCCCTTAATCTTATCAAAAAATAATTTTCAAATTTACGGGTTGTTGAGACACTCCAGTAATTAGCTACATCAAATATCTATTTCGAGAGCCACATACATCGTCCCCCCATGTCCCAAGCACACAGTATCTGTTTGAAATCTCTAGAGAACAACACCATGACTCCCCATTATGGACCCTGTTGTTGTTGCTGATTTTGCTGAAGTACCGAATTTCAGCTGTATTGGTTTAGTAGTTTGTGATGATTATATTAAAGGTCAGTGAGAAATAATAGTCAATAGTGTTGTTGCAGAGACTTTTTTATCTGCCTTTTTGCTACCGAATTTCATCTCCATCAGTCCAGTAGCAGGTGCAAGATTGTTAAAATAAGTATTCTGAAGGTTCGGGGTTGAGGCTCTAAAACACGTTCTTCACGGGAATAGGCTTGTGTTTGTTCTGATATGTTCTAGTATGTTCTGGTATGTTCCTACCAAATTGCAACTTAAAAGGTCCGAACTAATACTCATAAGATTGTCATCAATAAAAGTAAATTAGGGCAGAGCCGGGTACGATTTTGTTCCAAACCTAGCCTTATTGTACATCTGCAGAATAAGGGGAACCACTATGCAAAATTTCACCTTCTTAGACATTGTCGTTTTTTTAGTTACAGTGATCACAATGTGAGCGAGTGAATGTGTCTGAAAAATATAGATTTAGATAATATGTCCACTCTGTTTACTTCTGTTATTTATTAGCAATTTTCACTCAACATTTTAAATGAACAGCTGATTATGGAATAATATTATAATAATATGAGTAAAGTCATGAACTGGTTCAGTATAAATAAATGCTTTGTCCATAACAATTAGATGGTATATTGAAAATCCCGTGAGGTGTAGCCCTGAGGTGAATTCAAAATTTTGAAGTAGCTTATAATCTTTTAACGTACGTGGGCCTATAGAACATAGGAAACAAGTTTAATCTAAATCAGTTCACCCGTTTCCTTGGGTAAAGCGAACAAACACGATCAAAACTGCGCGAAATCACGTTTTTGAGCAGCCGCCATTCTTTTTACAAAAGGCGTATGCTAGTTTAAAGTGGCCTAAAACCTCACGCATGTATAGAACAAAGAAACAAAGTTTCATCAATGTCAGTGCACCCGGTTTCCCGTGAAAAGCGAACAAAAACCCATCCTTAAGCGTTACCGAAGACAGACGGACAGACAGACAGAAATTGAGATAAGACTTGTTTTGGCTTATGTAAAACGTGAACATATGCAAACATTTCATAATTCCAAGCAATGTACAGACAAAACTCTAATTTTATTTATATAGGTAACGTTAACTTTAATGTGTTTTAGCGAATTTCCCCTATAGGGAAGAAGCTATTACCGTAGGTCTCATGGTAAGACTTAAGCCCGAGACCATGACAACTTTTTTTTTTAGGTCCCCAAATGACTAAAACACTATTCGTTCAAATTTATATATATATATATATATATATATGTGTGTGTGTGTGTGTGTGTGTGTGTCCGTGAATGCGATAACTTGAGTAAAAAACGTCCGATTTCGATGAAATTTGGCTCAAAGGTGTAAAGTGACATTTATGACTTTAAGTTCGAAAACCAGAAAAATCGGACCATGGGAAGGGGGGTTTATGGGGGTTTTAAATTTTCCAAAAATCAGTTTTTTGCATTTTTTACCCTACAATTTTTAAAACACTTAATTTTGGTTTAGACCATGTTGTAGAGCTTAAAAAAACAAATAATATAGTATTTTTAATTATTAAGCTCGGTTAAGTGGTTGCGGATAAAATCCAAAAAAATTCTGCTCATAAAATCTCCTATGTTAGTCTTATGGGAAAAAGGTTTTTGGCTTTTCCTAAGTTAATTTTAATGTAAACTTCACATTTGCTTTTACCAATCAACTCAGCTCCACAAAACAATCATTTTGGTGTTTAAATTGTGATTCTACGTCCAACCATTGCAGAGATATTCAAAGTGCTAAACACAGTACGTTATCCAATGTTATCCTTATGGAGAATAAATAAAATTTGATATCTCCATTACTAATGAATGTATATTGATGAAACTTGGCATGTGGCGTCACGTAGTACTGGTATATTGATATTTGCAAAAAAATGATTTTTTGTTAATAATCCCCGTAGCAGCGAACCTGCGTACTCAGCCCCCATGTTATTCTTATGGAGAATAAGTAAAATGTAATGACTCCCTTAATTATGATTATAAATTAATAAAACTTGGTATGTGGCTTCACCTTGTTGAGTTATATTGATATTTGCATAAAAACCATTTTTTTAGTTCCTTGTTGCAGCAAACCTGCTTACTCAGCTCCCATGTTATTCTTATGGAGAATAATTAAAATGTTATATAGTGCTTACTTGTGATTGAATATTGATGAAACTTGGTATGTGGCTTCACCTTGATAAATAATACTTATATTTGCATAAAAAACAATTGTTTGTGTTCCTTGTTTCAGCAAACCTATGTACTCATCACCAATGTTACTCTTATGGAGAATTATTAAAATTGTATATATCGCTTATATGTGAATATATTTTTATGAAACTTGGTATGTGGCTTTATATGGTATTAAGACATATATTATGCATTGGAAATTCACTGAGTACGCAGGTTTGCTGCGACGGGGGTATTTGATTCTATTTCTTGCCATCAGGTTGAAAATCTTAGGCTTAGTTTCAACATTACAATACATACACTATTTCGATTGTAAAATAACATTTTTATTGATTTTAGGACATATATACTCAATAATATAAAATTATAAAACGTTGTAAATATTTTGCTTAATATTTTTTTGCTTAATCTTATGTAATGGTTTATTTGAAAATGGTACTCACAAAACCTTGCAAAATAGGTTTTCTATCAATATTGTCACTGTTCGAACGATGATATTTGATAATGATGTTGATTATAGTTTATTTGATTAACTTAAACAGCAAATAGTTTTCTCTCATGTTTTTAGTCAAACTAAGTTCGACGCTCACTTACGCTTACTTGAAAAGCAAATGTATGCATTTGGATACAGAGCTCCAACCAGAAATAGTTGAAAGGAGGTACAAGTTTGACGAGGCACTTACAGTATATCGAAATTGCGAGAATATCCTTATTTTTCAAAAACTACACTAGGATCAATTGAGACGAAGATATGAGGGTGAACTAGCGGAGCGCCCATTCGTCGTCGCTGGTTTCGCGCGACCAAAGACGAATTTTTGTCGCCCAGCTAGGACGCCTCAGTCTTGGTTGCGACGCGACGCGACGGCCGCGTCGCGTCGCTCGCCCAGCAGGACCAACGATTATCTAAACTCTAGGATTATATATAGATCATTGGCTAGGACACGTACATGTTTGAGATTTTCGCTGCCGCTGGCGTGTCGTTGGTCGCGCGATTTGTTTTTTATTCGCCCAGCTAGGACAGAATCTCCCAACTGTACACGTAGAGAGCTCAGTCAAACAAAAAATATAGCAGCCTGCCAAACGATGGCGGCTGTCTACGCCACTACGGTATCCGGGCGGCAGAGGTGACTAGAAATATCTTAAACCGATTAGAAATAAGCAACGATCAGTAAGCATGAACGATTCGTGTTGTTACTCGACAATCACACAGTCACAGTGTACTTATAGATACTCTAATTGGGTCTAATGATGACCGATGTGACTGCTTGGAGATAACGATTGATTTTACCATCTTTATGTATCTTCTCTGTCTTGTATGTAAGTACAGTATCAGTGTAAATATATGTTGTACTGTCGTGAAACGTAATTTAATGTATCCTGTTTGTCCAGTAGGTAACCAGTCAACCATAAAGTGTATCTATGTTTATTACAGCTTAAATAGAAAATAGAATATTCTAACAAATAAATACAGAGACAACTCTTTGATACATAACGTCGTACTTCCCGTAGTTACCGGTAAGCGACTGCAAGTACTACTTATGAAGTGATTTATATCACAGAAAACGTAGACTATAGGTACGTTCTGTGGCATTTCGAGAATTCCCTGTAGCATTCCCGTAGCTGTACGACTGAAATATGTGTCCGTCCTACGTAACCAATGACTCAAATCGCATTGCTGGACAATTGTTAACATTTTATATCTCTTTTTATGATGATATGTTACTTTAACTTTTGAATACTGTAGTATCATCCCCCAAGGATCTCAACACTTACATTTAAAAAAAGCTTTATTAAGAGGGCGCTCCAGTCACGAAACTTTTCGCGTTTCTACCTGCTTCGCCCATAAGACCAATGTTAACTTTCAAAGCCCGTCCCTCCTCAACGGATTATTCGATATCGTTGATTTATGGCTCATTTTAAAGAGCAAAAATATACCTAGCGATTTCAGTAAGCAGAATTTCGATATCGCAAATAATAATCGATCAATAAAATTCCAAAATATTCAAGATTTACGATTTTTTATGCGCGAACTATTTAAGATAACGGAATTCTGCTTACTGAAATCGCTAGATATATTTTTGATCTTTAAAATGAACCATGAATAATACATTTCGGATAACCCGTTGAAGAGGGACGGACTTTGAAAGTTATTGGTCTTATGGGAGAAGCAGGTAGACGGAGAGGACTGGAGCCCCCTCTTAAGGTGGTGCAGTCGACTCTATTGACAAGCTATTCCGCCTAGAGGTCAGGCCAGTCGCTGCTCACTCACAGACATGCAGAGTCCCTGATGCTCACTCACACACACGCAGAACCCTCCCCTCAACTACCCCCAACCCCTAACTCTCCGAAGTGGTCAAACCACTTTCTCCCAGCTGCCTTGCTATCCGCCCGCTCTGAACGTCGTGTCGTCGAGCCGGGCCCCAAAATTCTGAAATTGGCAAATAACAGCACAGCGGCAACTCCACTCAACCAGCCTCTCCGCATGTGTTACCATATTTATTTGGAATAAAACTTTCAGTTATCAAAATCATTTAAAAAACAAAACTTTACATTCGAATAACTTATAGTGATAATTTGAAACAATAAAATATATATTATTTTTCAAATTATTTAGAAAACCTGTTAAATAAAAGTTTTTAAGCTGTAAAGAGCATGTTTTATTTAAATTAAACAACAAATCATTTCTCCAAAGTGTTTTTATTTTCACATTAAATACACGACATGGTTTTTATTCAATGTATCACTCTATTCAACAAAGTTTGTAAAAGTTTCGTAAAATCAATTGAATAAATAAATATTGTAAGTCGATTTAAAAATTAATAAATTATATTAAATAAAAAAACGAAATAAAATAATAAAATGAAATAATGTGACTTAAATTCATGTTGATGGTTTACTAAGTGAAATACGATTCTCGAACTGATATAAAATGTGATATGATGTGACAATTAATTATAACACATACATAAAATTAAAAACAAAGCCATAATACCAGTGAATACTGAATGTACTTAAAAATAATATCTATATATATACACAAATTATTGCACTTAGTAAAAATCATATGCCTGTATTTTTTTTTATTGTACATTCTAAAAGGGATTCAAATCAGCAAATAACACGAGAAAATCTATACAAAATTTAGCCAATACACTCATAAACAGCAGTAAAACATTCCGTATTATTAACGGCTACATAAAAGAATATTATTTGAAATAATCAAAGGTTTTATCTACACATGCTACAAACTGTACTATCTAAAAAGGAACTGTGATTAGTAATAACACAATGAACAAAAGAACTGAAAAGTATAAGCGTATACAATTTAAATACAACGTAAGTATACCAAAATTAGCAAACACATACATGTACATCAGTAGAAAATTAGTTTAACAAATTCAAGGTTCTATCTACATATTCTACAAGTTGCCTGTATTTACAAAGGCATTAATCGTAATCAGTAACAAATCCAATGAATAAATATGAAAAATTAGACCATACAATTACAATAAGACGTTACGTTAGTCAATGAAAATGTTGTTGAAGTAAATAATCTAAAAAATAAAATAAAAAGTTTTCAAAGCATTGAATTACTACGAGTAATTCAATGAGATTACTTCCCTTTTGACTTTCTTCTCTCTTGAGCTTGTAAAATGTACTCAGGATCGCGTGCTTTGAGTCCTCGAACAATCCTACTGTCGACTATTTCTGGAAGCATGCAGTCTTTATAAAATCTGACCAAAACGGGAAGAACTTTAGTCATCCAGAATGTTTCGTCAATAGTAATCCTCTCGATGAACAATTCACCTTTTCTTGAGTACACAACAAAGTCACACCATTGCCTTTTACAAATGTTAAGCTGGCCTTGAACTTGGTAAAAGTACTGATGTTTCCGTTTTAGATGGAGTTTTCCATTTGTTAGCTCTAAACACAGTCTTTTATTGGTTTTTGCCTCTTCTTCCAAAGTATTGTCTTTGACGGAAGCCAAACACTTGATTTCAATGATTCCATCTTCTGATACCAATCCATCTGGGCTTGCTCCAAGAAATGGGTATTCACTGTCAACGTAGAAACCGGACTTTTGGACTTCCTGTTTGGTTTTTGCTTCATACAATCCAATGACAGTGTCTTCCATGTCTCTCCCAAATGTAATTCCATCTGACTTGAGTTGGCGAGGGAAAAGAATCGATTTGACCAGATTGTGGCAAGATGTCTGGGGCAATCTTTTAGCTACAACACCGAACCTTGATGCTGTAAGTCGATTCATTCGTTTCTCATGCCAAAGTGGGTTGTTGTGCTGTCCAACCGTTTGACGAGATATGGTTTCATTACCGTTAGCAATTTCTAATGCGAGTTGTCGGAGGAAGTCATTGCACTTCTCTTTCAATTGACTTTCTTCCATATCAGGTTCAATAGCCAGTGGTCCGTATTCCTTATCATATCCCGCATAGCCTCCAAGTCGCCGTTTCTTTTTCAAAGGTTGGTCCACAAATTGAAGTCTTCTTTTTGATCGGCGTTTTTCTCTTGAAGCGACCTTTCTTTTAAAAACACTGCCTGGGCTTCTATGGTGTAATCTCTTCCATGGACTTAGGTGCCAGGAAGGTCCAGCAGAGTGGCTTAGTCCGGCTCCATAGCATCTTCTAGTAAAGGAACCTCCACTGGTAAAGTTAACTCTTTTACCGCCTGTAAAACGAGCAACGCATCCCATGTATCTCTCTGCCACATTGGTTGTTTCATTGTAAACTAAACTTCCAGCTTTTTGCTCTACGTTGCCTAATATTGAGCGCATTTTGGTCTTAAAATCTACGTCCAGTTTAGTCAGCTCATTTTCTTCATTCCTATCTTTTCTTTGGCAAAAGTCTTTGCATTTTGTGTGGTTTCCGAACACGTGGTCAACTGAGTTACAAATAGCGTCCTGTAAATTCTTGATTTCTGTACAGTTGCGGTTCGCACGCCTTTCACGATTCGTTCAAGGCGTGTAATGGTTTCTCCTGTAGCAGGTTTGCTCAAACGTTGTCTTGATTCCAATTGAAATTGCGTATTTTCCGCTAGCTTGTGGAGTTGGTCATTCAGTCCTCTCGTCACATGATTTGCGCATTCAATCTTTTGCACGTAACGTCCGTACCGGCATCCTTCCTGGATCCTAGCGAAAACACTGGAGTCCCCATCACCAATATAGTTTTTGTACACAAGGCCATAGGTTTCAATACTACTTCTGAATCCCTCCACAATTACACTACTCTCCATTCCCGTAGATGACCCGTTGTAGTTTTTGAAACATACATGTTTCTCGGCTTTCCGCTTGGGGTTGGCACACGCAAAGCAAAACTTGTTTCGAACACCGAGGTAGAGCAGTTTCTTGGTTTCAGCACCAATAATAACACCCTGAAAACATATTTCAAACCACTGAACTAATATTCATTTTATTAACAAATCATAATTTTGTTTAGTTATTCTTCAAACTTTTTGTTAGCATTTTCTTTGTATAATCATACGGACTGATGAACGTATAACAAAGTACATGTTTCCTAATGTTTCCTAAAATATTAGTACATGTAACATGTCGTTGGATCTTACCTCGATTCCTCCACTAAGCCGACAGCAGTTTCACTAGACGTTCCCACGGCACCTTGTAAACTTTTCAAACGCTTGTGATAATCCCTTTTTGCAAAAGATTTATTATTTCGTTTTAGACACCGCTTGAATCTTGCCATTTTGCAACACAATCTCACTATCACGGTCAATAAACAAACACAACTTCCATCACAGCTAACCAATACTACTAGATGAGTTGTCGCTGAACGTGACACTTCAGTGGTGGAAGATAGTCCCCCAAGGAACCGGGTTTGGGGGGAGGCTAATGGTTTCCAAAAATTACATTATGGACACCATGAGTCATCCTGGTAAGCCAGCTCGCGGTCGGTCAGTTCCCGAATTTTGTGTCTCTTTAATTTCCGATTAATAGAGACTCCACGTGGACAGTTATTATAACAGTAATTATGGACATCCTAGTCTGTGTATGTGAGGCATAATTTAATACTTTTGTAGCTGATATATTATGCATTTTCATGCTGTATTTGTTGTTTTAATTTTCTATATCAATATAATTAAAAGTACACATTTTCATAAATACAACATAGTTTATAAAATAAAAGTATTATAATTAGTTTTGCCCAACAGCTTCGCTTGTTCATCTTAGTTCTGTTTTACAGTCTAATCAAATCACACAGGTGAACAAATTATATAATTCATTGCTCTTTAACTTCATTGTTGGTGAGTTTATGTTAGTTAAATCATAGCTACATCAGGTAAACATTTTATTTTTATGCTTAACAGTATGCTAAAGTAAACTTATGCTGGTAAGTATGTAAGCGCTGACATCCACAAACATAAATACATAATTACCATTTGTACACTAATAAAACGTGCACATGATAAGCGCGATTATATTTTAAAATGTGGTTGGCAACTATTCAATGTGAAATTGAAGAGTCGTAAATTTGGTTTGATTTACATATAAAAAAATAAAAGAAAACTGCGTAGAAACTTGGTTATTAACCCACTTTTCACTTACAACAATAAAATGTGGCGTTGTTGTCTTAAGAATACATTTTTAGGGCCTAATTAACAATTGTAAAAATATAATAAACATCTTTAATGGGCATACAAAAATCTGACGAGAGGCCTGCATACAACTTTCACAACCTGGGTTAGACAGATTGCACGGAAGATATCTCCTCTGTCACGGGGTGACGGCTGACGGTGGGCCGATGCTGGGTAGCAAGAGTGAGAGAGAGAGAGAGAGATGTGCGAGAGAGTAAAGGGATGTGCGAGTGAGAGAGAAATATGGTGCGCGGGTGCCTGCACGTGCGAGTCGGAGCGCTATAGGCGGCTCAGGGGTAAGTTGGTGTCTGGCGTGCGGCTGTGGGCTGAAATTAAAAAGTTTATTGTACATAACATTGTTATGGAAATGTATTTGTACATATACTTGTGTAAAACTGCCTTTGTACACCCTTGGCTTGGGTTAGCTGAAGTTTTAAACCACTTGAATAAAAAAACAAACGAGATACAAACTTTATTTCCTGGAATACTAAAAATTTTTCTAAAATCAATTTAGGTAACCTTAAGTATATTTTTTGAAAATACATAAACCAATTTTGAAACATTTATGATTGGCCGTTTTCAACTAGTGTAGAATTCAAAATACCTCTAAAACGGCACTTCAGAGGGCTAAAAAACCAATATGACGGAAATATTTTTCCACAAAAATGTGTGTTTCCGATTTGTATAATCGTAGTAAACAAAATTCAGTGAGAAAACAAATTAAAAAATTTTTGACTGCACAGCCTTAAGTGCAGTAACTTTAAGTTGCAGTAAAACATTGTAACTACCATCTCAGATTCTCAGACCCCTCGGATCAACAGGTTTGGAGCCGCGAGCGTGTGGTGTGGCTGGATTATGGTGGCGCGGCAGCTTTCTGCGCCACGGTGGTCCGCGGAGAGCAGAATGCACAAGTGCACAAGTACCAGAATCAATTTACTGTACTAAATCGTCTGAAGGTAGCAATCAAAATCTAGTCACTAAAAAAATCTATTTCTTTATGTATCACGTCTTTCAGCCCCTTCAATTTTACTGGTTGGTTTCAGCTTTAACTATGATTATATTATGTACTTGCTCCAAAAAATGTAATTTGATTTTGATTTGAATTATCTCCAAAAAAGATTCCCTAGATCGGTCGGATAAAGTTTTTTTTTTTCATTTGTTTTTCTTTCTCCTGAATTTACGTTCTTCCTTCAATTGTTGTTGCCGTAGCCATTTTTCTGAGTATGCCTTGTAGTTTGCAATTTCATACATAAGAAAAAGAGAACTAAATCAAACTTTTTTAGTGCAAATGGTGTCGAACCGAATGGTTCTCATAGTGTCATGTATATCGATCCCTTCCTCGATGTGTAGCCCGTGAACAGTCAATGCCGGAAAGCGAATGTAACCTCAATGAGAACGATGCGCTGGCAGGTGTCTGTACACTCGTCGATAAAGGCAGGCGAAGCATCGGTAAAGTAAATAAAACACGAATGCATTTTTAATTTGTGCAATCATTAGATGCAGTTAGCCATGATTGTTCTGTTTTTTTCTCCTCGACCACTCGGTATTAGTAACCCAAATAACAAATTATTTTTCCAAATATTTTAGAAAAAATCATACTGTAAAGTTTAACACCAACTTGGTATTAGAATGATATTTTCAGTTGCCCAATCCACCTATGGAAATGTACTCACTATTAACCAGAATACAATAATCGCATTAAAAATCACGTGTTACAAAGATAAGAATAGTAAAATTTTTACGCGCAAAAATATAAATTTTTATCGTATGTGGGGGCGCCTATTAAACGTTTTCATTCATTGGGTCAGATGTTTGCCGTGCAACATACTTTCAACATAACTCGTATAGTATTTTTATTTTAAAACATAGAATAAACAAATAACCATTTATTGCACATAAAGTTATTCATTAAATAGAATGATAATTCATTTATATCACACATTTCCGCAGAACTGTAGTCATGCAGATTTCACTTTGATTTGTTTTGTTATTTAAGCTGATCCCTAAATGAATTAATTGTACTCTTCTAAATTAATGTTGGAAGGTTGACCACATTGGAGGAAATACTCAGCTCTGCAGGC
Organism: Allygus modestus; assembly: GCA_963675035.1. Classification (NCBI taxonomy): domain Eukaryota; kingdom Metazoa; phylum Arthropoda; class Insecta; order Hemiptera; family Cicadellidae; genus Allygus; species Allygus modestus. Next base: position 71,961,973 of record OY776116.1, on the reverse strand, counting down.
AACTAGGTGATAAGATTAGACTTCTCGTAAAATAAACTTGTTTCCCATCCATGCGGATACTGTGGGGGAGAGACAAAGAGCATGTGTGTACGTGGAGACTTGTTCTACCATGACAAAATCCGGGCAACAGAATTGTGTAGAAACAATTAATATTGTCCTAGTTTGCGTTTACTGAAGGCCTACAATTTCTTTATTAAATTGTCAAATGCATCTAGCTATCTCTCATGTCACTATTTAAATAAACCAATACATTTCAGCCTGTTATTTCAGAATTGAGTAGAGTGCTAAATTGTATAGTAAAATATAATACAAAAATGTGTTAAACCTATAAACGTTCTGTGTATGCGTATATGCAATCCTTTAATCCAATGAACGATCGGAGTCGGAACTTTAAGGCGGCCACACACTATCGGACTTTTGCCCGAGCCAGACATCGAACAAGACATCGGACCGAGCAGGGAGCAGGGAGTAGGGCACAAATTCACTTCGAACTTCATCCCGATCAAGACCCCGAACAAGACATCGGATCGGACAGACTGAGCGCGAAAACACCGAGCGGGGTAAAAACGGTGGGGACCATTTTAGTTGCCGTTGTGCAGGTCGGCCATGTACTTGTGGGGTTTAGGGGATGCAGGTAGGGTGGTAGGGGGCTGGGGTTATGTAGTAGAGATTAATTTGTAGTTGCATATGAATTCATTTTACTAACATTATTCATTTTATTTAGGTTAAACTAGTTTAGCAGATTTATCTGTTAACAAATCAAATATCTATCACTGTTTCTTGCAAAAGCAGTAGGCCTGGATATTATTAACTATGTAGGAGGATTGTAACAACAATAAGGTGGTTGTAATAATTTAGTAAATCAAAAAGTAATGCAACATGTAATTTATTACAAATGGAATATAGTAAAAAGTATATATAAATTAATGCAATAAAATAACACATAACAAATACCATAACTTTGTAACGTTTATACTGTTACAACAACACTTATTCACATAAAAAAGATTACACTCCAGTGTGTCTCAAAGTTGCCCTATAAGTTGTTTGCTGCCAATTTGAACTGCTTGGTTTTATGAGAAATTAAAATACACAAGAGATACATGTTGTAATTTTACATTTCGAGGTTTGTATGCGCTTCCCTTCATTTCAACAATTAAGTCTTACTACCTTTAATTTATTAAAAAAACACCAACAGTGTAGTAGGGTTAATGTTTATTTCAAGTAAGTCCGGTTAAAATTATATAACAACTGTCTGGATAAAATTTAAGTTTGTGACTACGTGACTTAAATATATAAAAAAACATTTAAATCTGAATTAAAGAGAATCTAAATTAATAATACATATAATTCAACTATGGATATTAAATAATATAAGTTGATGAACTTTAAAATAGTAATTAGTAATAGGCTCGTGACGGCGCTCGGGACGGCGCTCGCGACGGCGCTCGCGACGGCGCTCGGAGCAGCGTGGAGGTGCCACACACTATCGAACCCCGAACCAAACCCCGAACAAGACATCGGACCGATCTTTCTTTGATCTTTCGTCAAAAAACCGCCTCGAGAGCGCTCGATGCTCGGTTCGATGTCTTGTTCGGAGGCCCCACAAACTACCGGATTTTCTCCCTTCGAAGCCAAATCCGCTCGGTTCGATGTCTTGTTCGATGTCTGGTTCGGGCAAAAGTCCGATAGTGTGTGGCCGTCTTTAGCCTCACTTTTGACATCACCAAATTCCAAAGTATAAAATACTAGCTGCTCCCGCAGGCAAAATAATAATTTTGAAAAACTATGACAGTTGTGTGTGCTGCTGTGGTTATCCCGTGGAACTGCGAATCAAGATCAGCTGATTGTATTTTCATCAGTTCAAACCTTAAGAATAACACCGGGTTGTAACTTTGACTCCCCGTGGGGCGGAGCACTATTGGAATTTCTTAAAACCCTTTCTTAGTGAGCACCTAAGACCCAAGAGGAAGGTATGTTTCAAATTTCATTGCAATCCTGTGTGCTTTTTAGGATTTCTGTGTAGTTTTGTGGTTTTTGAGATTTCGCGATGAGTCAGTCAGTGGTATTTGGATTTGATATACTATTAAGATAACTGACCGCCGGCGCCAGTCAAAATTTGTAATCTTGAACGACTAAAGTCTAGCTATAATAATTTTAATTATTGCTATTTTAAAGCTATTGAGCTAATATACGACTGACGTGTAAAAAGCCGTACTGGAATATTGAGTATATCAAAACGTCTTTAAAGATTCACTCCAGCAAACTTTACGAGTATAAAATATTCCATCCTGGTAGCATTGCCAGGCTTTCAATTAGATAAGGAGCGTATTAATTTTGTTTCTTAAATATGTGCATGTAAAGGGGCATACGCCGAAGGGGGGAGGGGAATTTTCCTTTTTAATAAAGTATCAATGCGTTTATCGGATAGGCCTAGAATATTTGTATCCCGCGGACATAAATTGGAGTGTACTACAAAAAAGCTATCTTCGGTAAAACCATAAAAACTAGAAAAAATATGTTTGAGGGTGTTAAAAATGTTTAACCGCTTTTACAAAACTATTCAAAGAATTTATTAGTGTTGCAAGCTAAATGTACGGCCCTCACATCCTTAACAGTAGCATCGGGTAAATGGTGTTTATGGATATTAGATTTATTCAATAAAAAACAATAACCGCATTTTACCAATTCCATCTTCTAATAATATGTAAGGAGATAGCCATCTTCTAATAATATGTAAGGAGATGGGAAAAATGAAACTAGCCGCTTTTTTAGTTAACTGGTATCACCGGGGGATTGCAACTGTCGTGTGAGCTGTATCCTGTGATTATAACCGTATAAACGATATCCGATATACCATTGAGGACCGACTGGCTCTGGAAGTTACCATTGATCTTATGTTGGAAGCAGGTTTCTTGACTTCTTTTAGCGAATTTCCCCTATAGGGAAGAAGCTATTACCGTAGGCATGGTAAGACTTAAGCCCGAGACCATTATAACTTTTTGAACGAATAGTGTTTTTGGCAACTGGGGACCTCAAAACAAAAAGTATATAAAGTATAAAACAAAAGTATATAACAAAAAGTAATCATATATATATATATATATATATATATATATATATATGTACTATTTTTCATTCATTTTTGTGCTTGATAAAGATATTATATCGTATGTGTGTCCGTTAGCGCGATAACTTTTGAAAGAAACGCCCGATTTTGATTAAATTTGGCAAAAATGTGTAGAGTAACATTTATTACTTTAAGTTAGAAAACCAGATCGATCGGACTATGGGAAGGGGGTTTATGAAGGTTGTAATTTTTCCAAAAATCAGTTTTTTGAATTTTTCCCCCTAAAACTTAAAAAAAACACTTAATTATGGTTATAGCCATTTCATAGAGCTTAAAAAAACAAATAATTTGGTATTTTGAATCATTAACCCAGATTGTAGAGAAAAGTAAAAAACGCGTCCATAAAATTTCCCATGTTAATCTTATGGGAAAAAGGTTTTTGGATTTTCCTCACATAATTTTACTAAAAACTTCACAATTCTTTTTACCAATCAGTTTAGCTCTACAAAACAATCATTTTAGTGCTTTAACTGTTGTTCTACGTCCAACCGTTGCAGAGATATTCAAAGTTCTAAACACAGTATGTTGTCCAATGTTATCCTTATGGAGTATATTTAAAATTTGATATCTCGATTATTTATGAACGTATATATTGATGAAACTTGGTATGTTCGAGCTCCAATTCAAGTTAAAAGAATTACTGTCGTGGTGAATCACCAGAAATTAATTTGACTAATTGGGTAGAATTGGACACCCAGTTATTGGGTAGAATTTAATTATCGGGAATTGGGTAGAATTGGCTTCAGCTAGTTGTGGTATATAGAAATTCGCAAAAAAAATTTTTGTTGATTTCCCCCGTAGCAGCAAACCTGCATACTCGGCCCCCACGTTATTCATATGGAGAATAAGTAAAGTTGTATATATCCCTTAGTTATGAACCTAAATTAATAAAACTTGGTATGTAGCTTCACCTAGTAGATTTATATTGATAATTTCAAAAAACACATCTTTTATCTTCCTTGTTGTAGCAAACCTGCGTTTTCAGCCCTAATATTATCCTTATGGAGAATAAATAAAATTCTATATATCACTTGTTTGTGAATGTACTTTTGTGAAACTTGGTAAGTGGCTCTATGTAGTAGTGAGACACATATGTATGCATTGGAAATTCGCTGAGTCCGCAGGTTTGCTGCGACAGGGGTATTAATCTATACTATTATAGAAGTAGATGGTGCCTGTCTGTCGGCATATATGTCCCGTTATAATACAAAAACTTCTAAACTATTGATATGAAATTTTGCGTGAAGGTAGATAATATAAATAGGCTCTATTAGTGTTTCAAAAATCCTTTATGGCTTCGCCCCACGGATTACTTCTACTGTGATGTTATTATTATGTACATTAGTTTCTATGGTAACAGTATATCTTATTTGCATAACATATGGGGTTTTGTTGTTGCCAGATCCCCTTGCGAAGAACCGATCACCAGCTATGTTTACCAATGCAATCGTAGATTAGTTATTACAGATCTAATATCCAAATGGAAAAATTCGTTAAAAAACTCAAAGAATTAACTTACTCGCTCCTTACTCAGTATTTTTGTAGCATCCTGTATGGTTATGCAATATTCGGCAAATTTACAAATCATTCCATTATTTTTCATACAACATTTTAAAATGCTTTTAAAGGAACTCTACTGTTGACTTCTGCTCCCCGGATACTAAAGCGGCTCCGGGAGAACCGAGGTAATGAACTTCGGTGACGCGGGTGAGAGATACTAGTGACTCCGCCGAAGCAGTGACTGCAAATGGAACTGAACTGCTAACGGTGACTTTCTCTGCCAGCGCTCTAGTGCAGTAACGAAGAAACTACTAAAATATTGCCGTCCAGTTTACCCAATATTTGAAAAATACTTGTTTAGAAGGTCAAGTAGATTTGATTTGATTATTTTAGAAAATGGGAAAGCCAAAACATTCTCTTGAGCAATTTGCAAATTGGCAATTTAATTCATTGTCCGAAGACAATTCCAAATATAACTGTCGCTAAAAATAATTATTTTTTTACTGGAATATCAGTTTTGCTTGCCAGCAAGTTAAATGTGTGAGAGGTTTAGTAATTTTGAGAAATTAGAAATTGCAGTTTTAAAGTTACTTTCTCAAAGTTTACATTGTCCTAAGAAAAATCTACATTACCTGGTTTAGGCACTGGTGCTGCACCCAAGCCGTGTCGTGGCGAGGGTGTAAACTACTTCCACGTGATAACCGGAGAGTACTAAGCGCTAAGTGGGTAGGACGATGTTCTTACTTGTTAGTGAATTTCCTTTGGAAAATGAACTATTAGCATGACCCGCACGGTGAAACTTAAGCCTGGGACCACCATAGAAGTTCCTAACGTGACCCCCTGAACACGTTTTGGGGGGTCGTTAACAATTTTATACCGGGTGTCCCAAACCACCCGTCCACCCCATTTAATTTTTTAACGGTTTGATCTAGAATCCCCAGAAAAAAATCTTAGTCACTAAATCGCATATGGAGAATCCAATAAAAGTAGTTTAAATATGAAATATCTACAGGGTGTTCCAGAACTAATGGTCACGAGCTCAAATCTCGAAGATTTGTTATGTAAACATATGATACATTTCACATCGTTTTAAAGGTCTTGTTAAAAAAAACACATTGGTGAAAACAGAAATCAATTATCTCAATCCGTTCTAAAATGGCGGCCATTTAAACATTTTTTTAGAGGTATTTTTGACACCCTGTATCTCGTAATCCACTGAATATTTTTAGTTCTGATTCAAAACATAAATTCCTCTTACACTTAGCAATACTAAGATATGTTACATAGCAACCTTCAAAATGTAAATTTCTTAAAAAAAAAAAAATACAAAAAAAAATTAATTTAGATTTACGGTTAAAAAATTTAGATTTTTGGGATTCCAAACGTTAATTTTTTTTTGCTTTTTGAAGAAATTTACATTTTGAAGTGTTGCTATGTAACATATCGTAGTATTGCTAAGTGTAAGAGGAATTTATGTTTTGAATCAGAACAAAAAATATTCAGTGGATTACGAGATACAGGGTGTCAGAAATACCTCTAAAAAAATGTTTAAATGACCGTCATTTTAGAACGGATTGAGATAATTGATTTCTGTTTTCACCAAAGTGTTTCTTTTGACAAGACCTTTAAAACGATGTGAAATGTGTCATATGTTTACATAACAAATCTTCGAGATTTGAGCCGGTGACCATTAGTTCTGGAACACCCTGTAGATATTTCATATTGAAACTACTTTTATTGGATTCTCCATATGCGATTTAGTTGTTAAGATTTTTTTCTGGTGATTCTATAACAAACCGTTAAAAAATTAAATGGGGTGGACGGGTGGTTTGGGACACCCGGTATATATATATATATATATATATATATATATATATATATATATATATACTGTATATATATATATATATATATATATGTATGTGTGTTTGCACTCTAGCGGTCGTATTTTTTGCCCGATTTACTTCAAATTTTGTAGGGACGTTCCTTTCTGTAATCAGTTGGACAAGTTCGTTGGGCGAAACAATCGGAAAACTCTTAACCCCTTTTTTTGGGGATTAATCTTTCAAATTTTGAGGTTTTGGGCCCATAAATGGTCAGAAAAGCCCCGTATGTAAAATTAATGCATGTAAAAAGATGGAAATTAGAGAGGCGAAAGTTTTAAGCCCTCTCTCATCATTCTAGCATAAATATTTACCGAGTTATTAAAGAAAATGTGTATCGACCAAACACAGTACGTTGTCTTATGGGGATTTTACATTAGAAAAGCCTGTTATTCATTTTTGGTGTACTTTTATCATCCCCAACAACCTCACGCCTACTTTAATGCCTGACTGGACCTTCTACTAACCTTATAATGCGCAAAATTGTATTCCCAGTATTGCAGGTAAATAGAACCAGGAGCATCAGAACAGCCAAAAAATCAATGTTTTCAGATTTGATTAAAGTTTGAATAAATGGATGTTTTTAACCGATTTTGAGTTTTTATAGTTTTTTTATGTGGAAATTCACTTCCCTCACGTCAGCGTGCTGCGTGCGAACTCGTTTGTCTGATGACGTGTTTTGTTTGTTATCTTTATTACGGCTTTAGGTCAAAACCAAAGTAGGCCCACAACTATAACAACTTCATATCAATACTTTCTTTATTTCAGCTGAGGGAATACATAAACAATGAAACTACAACCTTTGTACGCACTTTTGACCGTAATCACAGAGAACGTGTAGATAGTTCTAAATACGTATAATATTCGATTCTAAACCATTTTAGACACGTGCTGAATCCTCTTTAGATCACTATTTATTTGCGTTGTGTCTGTCTGTATCTACAAATATGATGCTGTTAAATTTACTGGATTTCTACATTTTTACTGAGTGTTCAGGAGAGATTTGTATGCACCAATATGATTGTAAGCCTGCATTTTCACAACACTGCCATTACCTTTGAAACTATAATTATTTAGAGTGTATGAAACCATTTTTGGGCATATGGGCTATATATTATGGCATGCACCCAAACCATGGTTGTTATTGATTTGAACTTGATTATATGTATGGCAATCCCGGTTAAGAAAGTATAATCATATACGTTTAAATAATCACCTGACTAAATTGAATCACCGTCTGCATTAGGTAAACAATTAAATTTTAAAAGGCCAACGAGGCGAAGGCCTATAAGGTATGTTTACAAACGTAAAACAAATATAATGAACAAATAATATGCAATACAATGGGCTTTTTGTCTCAAAAACACATTTTTAATTGGGTACTGCAGAATCCCCATTTAAATGCATACATGCATACATTCCAAAATTTCCATTTTAAATATATGATTCTCTATACAATCATTTTTACGCGCCACATGGACATTAGCTTATTCAGCGATAAAAATATTCCTTGACCAAAAGGGGGCTTTGCTACAAAATTTGACAATCACAGTTTGAGACTGCATTTGAGATACTAGCACGTGTAAATGTGTGCTTAATTTGTTCGTGAAAATGATAACACAGTGTGAATAAATTCCTAGAACTAGTAAGGTGCCTAAATGCCTCGAGATCATAAGTAGGTTGAAATTAACGAAAAGTAATATTGAGTTAAAAAATACTTTGTAACAAAATGTACAGTACTGTACAGTAAATGTTTTCCCCAATATGTTTTTGTACATCAGAACTTAAGGACAACGTTTGTTTATACTTATACGCACTTATGTTTTACAAAACTATGAAATCCTGAATTAACGTTAAAAATCACAATTTCCAGGCAATTAGAAAAACTATAAACATTTCCAACAAATAAAATATATTGGATTACTGACATTGATTCTATGATGCTATGCATATTTGTCTCTTTATACCCAACAGATTGATTAACATGCTGTAAAGCTAAGCAATATGCGAGTCGACCATAATTTCTCCATTTCAATTTATTTGCAGCAGGAAGAGAAAGATTACAGAATAAATACCGCAGATTTTGCTGCTCACTTCTGCGATCCGGATACAGAAGCGGCGCAGTGAAAATCGAATGTCGGGGTTACTTTGAACAAGAATTGCTTCGTTGTTGCTGGAAGGAGTTTGGCAGTTTATTATGCTCGTGGACATCCAGTAAATTCCAGAGTTTTTATTATACTTTTACATTTAAAAATATATATATGAACAACATCAAACTTTTTAATACAGTGTATGTACAGTAGTATAGTTTAAGATGTAAAATTATTTATTATCCAAGCGAGTTTACGCGTTTACGACTTATTGATAACACGTACTAGGATTGATTGCATGTTGTTTATCTAGTGTATTAAGAGAAATCATGCGCTAGATTACAAATTTACTATACTTTTCGTCAGCAGCCGACTCCGTAGTAGAGGTAAAACTTGAAATTTCTATACTGTTTTTGGATAATAATGATTAACGATTGAAACACATTGATATTATACAAAACGCAAAACAAATCCGAAATACAGTATAATCAATAAGATTGTTCCCAAATTCTGTTTTATAGAATAATTTTTTCTCGCTAGGATGGGTCGGCAAAACATTCATCTCGGCGGTAATAATGCTTCAAAAGCTTCTCGCCATTGCCGCGGGTATTGCTGCAGTACACAGTTCGTTCCGTCGCCACAAGAGTACACTACTTGTCAAGGCACCTCTGTAACCTTGCCAGTTTTCACTGTAAAGTGTAAATCTTTGAAACCAAAGGGCTTAACTTGTAAAACCATCGTATATATCATAGGATAAATATATTTCTTTGAAACTATTAAATAAAATATGTATATAAAATTATGACTTAACTCTCAGCAAAAGTTTTATATTTTAGCTCTCGCGAATATTTAATACTACCCGTACATACACTACCCTGTTTACGGCTAAAAATTTTCGTGCCTTAAACTAATGAGTAAGGAAAATATAGAGCTTTGGTGACGCTTGGCTCAGCTAGCAAATCTAGCCTTTAATTTTTTCAAGGGTACAGGTCGTCCCGAGAGCGGTCCGTCTACTTTTACGGACTGTTCTGGTGAAGCGATCTGCCCGATAAGTCAAGACTAATTATTATCAATCAACTTGGCATTTGTGGTTGACCAAGTTTACTTTCCGTATAAGGTTCTATTTTTGTAATATTCTTATGTAAAACACTGAATGCTGAATATGCTATCTTATCGGCCCGAGTTTGTTTTTCTAAATAAGTAGTCAATTTAGCTAAAGATTTTATCACAGAAAAGATAACTACTTATTTTCTACCAAATGATAAGTGAAACCCTTTCTTTTTCCATATAATGTAGCAAAGATAATACATTATCTCTTACATACATTATTGCTCTTGTCATGTATAACGGCAAAGATCTGTGCGGATGAGTCACTATAATTTTAACTTTTGTTATTAGAGAGTCCTGAAAATCCGCACTCTATTTCACATTATAATCGTGCAATAGCAGCTGTTATATCTCCTAAAGTTAAAACTGACGGGATACGTTTGGACAGACTAATAGATTAAATAATGAATGTTACTCACTCGGAGATCTTTGCCGTTATAAGTTAACAATTACTTTACTATATAAACAGATATATAGGAGACTAGCTGTGACCCGCAGGCTTCCCCCCGCGAATTATTTATAAAAACTATGATCGTTTTGTGTGCTGCATTCTGTGGTGTTAGCCTGTGGATCTATTACGAATCAAGATCAGCTGTTTGTATTTTCATCAGCTCAAACAAAAATGAATGTCCATATGGAATACATGGGAACTTTGAACCCCTTGGGTGATAGCCCTAGTGGAGTTTCAAAATAAAAATAGGTCCATGTCCATCTCTGGTACAGTTCGGGTCACGGTGCTTGGCATCTGGTTAGCGTATGCTCTGGAATGACTTTTTGCCTCTTTTTAGCGAATTTCCCCTATAGGGAAGAAGCTATTACCGTAGGTCTCATGGTAAGACTTAAGCCCGAGACCATGATAATTTTTCGTTTTGAGGTCCCCAAATGCCAAAAACACCATTCGTTCAAATTGTTATGTATGTATACATATATATATATATATATGTGTGTGTGTGTCCGTAAGCACGATAACTCTCGTAAAAATGGTCCGATCTTAATAAAATTTGGTACAAATATGTAAAGTACCATTTATTTGAACGAGTTCGAAAACTAGACAAATTGCACCATCCGAAGGGGGGTCTTGGGGGGTTTTGTACCCCAAAAATGGGTTTTTTGGAGTTTTGACATGCAATTGTTATTTAAATCAAATTCTAATTTATACCATTGAATTCAGCTTAAAAAACTCACAATTTGGTATTTAGATCATTGCTATTGTCAATTTGTTACTGAGATATTGAAAGTGCTAAAAACAGTACGTTGTCCAATGTTATTCTTATGGAGAAAAAGAAAAATGTTATATCTCGGTTATTTATGAACATAAACTGACGAAACTTGGTATATCGCTTCATCTGATTGTGGTTTGTTGTTGTTTGAACAAAAAAACAATTTCCCCCTCCCGTAGCAGGAAACCTAGGTACTCGGTCCCCATGTTATTCTTATGGAGAATAATACAAATGTTATATATCGCTTATTAATGGATGAATATGGCCTTATCGCGAATATGGATGAAACTTGGTATGTGACTTCACTTAGATGAGTTCTGTTGATATTTGCATACAAACCCATTAGTTTGTGTTCCTTGTTGCAGCAAACCTGCGTACTCATCCCTAATGTTATTCTTATAGATAAATAATGAATATTTTTAATATCGCTTATTTATGAATATATTTCTTATGATTTCTGGTAAGAGGCTTAATGTGTTATTAAGACATATATATTCATTGGAAATTCGCTGAGTACGCAGGTTTGCTGTGACGGGGGTATTGGCTTAGTACCGTTAGTGTTACAGTCTACTTTGTAAACAGAAACAAAAATTCACTTATTTAATTTGAAAACATTTGTTTTGGTTATTTTTGTTAATGTAAATTGTTTACTTTTAATTACGAAAAATTTCAGTAGTTTCCCACCTTTCCCAGGTGCCGAGGACCGTGACCCGAACTGTATATTGGCTCTATTCCTGAAAATTTTCAGCTCAATCGGTCCAGTAGTTTTCACGTGATGGAACTTCAGAGTTACGCACAAACATCCATACTTTCACATTTATAATATTAGTATGATCATAATTGCACTATGTATTACTAAATTTGTTACGTTGATGTTCAAATTCATATGAAGAACTATTCGTTTCTGGAAAACCAAAATAGCAAAATATTAATAAACACATTTGAAGGTTATAATTAAAACACCCTTATTACTTGATTAAACATCGCATGTACTAATTTATAATCAAACTTATCATATTATACAGACCGACGACTTAAACTGTGGACTTGTTGACAGTTTTGACAAATTGTATCATATGTGACAATAAATTACTAAATTTGTAAATCTGTTTAAACGTAATTCAGATTATTACGATTAATACTGGTAATAGGTTACTTAAAAGTAATTTGGTAATAAAACAGAACAAGATAAAGACAATTATGTAGTCAGTAGAGGTGTAAAAATGCCAGCGATTCGTCGTTCAAGATAATTAATAACAATGAGGACCATTTTTTTGAATGTTTTCCCTAACCGATGACGTATACCTAAATTCCAGCACCTAAATCTTACTGGAATTAGGACATAAAAGCAAAAATTGCCAAAATAATTTATTTAAACTATTCTATTAAGTAAAAATAAATCGTACAAAATTTAACTGTGAAGTATTTAACACCACCAGCTGCAGGGTTGTAAAGAAAAATGGAACTGAATGCACCACAGGAGAGCCAACTATGAAGTTTTGGGCGATAATAATATTAAAATGCATTAATAGTCGCTAATGATCATGTCGTCATATTGATGTTTATTCAAGAGAGATGGAAGCATAAAGGTGGGTTCAGCACTGCAGCAGGTACATCAAGTCTGTTAACACGGTAAACAATTGAAAATACATTTAAATTACCATAATTATTAATGATAACAAACAAATTAGATATATAATGTGCCTTTGGAAATAGAGGAACCGCTGGATCAACGTTTGGCGGGACCTTAATTTCGGCGTCCCTGCATGATGTTTGTTCAAATTAGTTTACCAAATGACACTACGAATAAAATGTAACACAGTAACAACAGAAATTATGACTAAATATTACCTAATAATTAACGCTAGCTTCTTAAACACACAGGACATAGGGACAACTACTTTACAATTATAATTTTACTAATCAGACATACATACAATAAATTCACATCCTGATGTAGATTAATTATCAGTTAGAGCAGTGACTTCTTTCCAGGCTTCATAGGACTTCGCCCTAAATGTATATCAGCGATGTTCTAATACTGTTAGGGGCATATCTCCTCGTATTTGCTACTGCCATGGGGGCAGAGTCCAATGACATAGGCCAAAGGAACGTAAATTGATTGCAAGAAATTATATAAATATACAATTAATTCTACTAGAAAGTTGTTTTTTAATTTCCTCCCTTTAACGCGATTTTTAACTGTGACCTAAAAGCTGGCCATCTGATTTAACTATATTTGTATGCAATTATTGAACCTTCATTATGCAACTTTATGAAGCTATTTACCAGGGTTTATCAAAATATAAATAGTCGAAATAAGGACAAACATCTCGTCAACCCCCAGACCAAACCTCAACACCTATAGAAAACGAAATTGACTCTTGCTATATTAAACACTAAGAAGGGATTTTAAGAAATTCCCATAGGACTTCTTTAGATTTCTCATGTTATTCTTAAGTAAACTAGTGTTATTTGATCATAAATAATAACTTTACAGGTGTATTCGCTATTCAAAATAGTCAAGAAGGTTAACCGCAAAATACTCACATAACTGATGTACTGGTATGGAGACTGCTCCAGCTGGTTCTTTATATAAGAGCTGTGCTCTTTATACTAGGTTAAGGCATAGATTAAACATAATCCTAAGGAGTATATTTTATCTGTGGTTAAGGTATGTGGACCTGCTAGTCTGGTTTTGTGTTAAAATTAATACCATCGTGATCGCCTCAAATAAAGCAAAATAAACATGGTACCGGCCTGGGTCTTAACGCAACTAACACTTTAATAGCGTATTACCGCCACAGAGAATCCTATTATGTAAGTTTTCTAATAAAAACTATTTATTCATTTTTCGCATGATTCGTTGGCAGCAGACTGAACTAACTAACATAGACAAATATAATGTGTACTTTTCGTCAGTTTTAAAAAGTGTTTTTTATTCGTTAAAAGAAAGTCTTTTACTTACGGAGCCAAGTACGGTTCCCTCAACCGCGCTATTTACATTGTGAAGACAGCCTACCCCCTGAGAATGCACGCAGTAGGCAGTGGTTTACTGTGCGAGGTGCCTATAGACTGGGTAGTCGGCCGCACAGCCACAGTATTGGCTAAAGACCTGTCTCTACTTGGATTTATAGAAGTTGCATCTACCCACTTCGGGTAAGTCTACGGCCCACTCCTTCTTTATACCCTTGGATGATTCATACCACGTACTGGAGCAACGGGCATGACGGGTCGGGCACCAATATGTGATTTCGCCTGTTGAATATACTCGCCAATACTCTGTCCAGGCTGCGGGAGGCTCCAGTTACCGGCTCTTACCTGCTTATCACGTAAGGTACCTGCTTATCACCAATGCCTTAACTTTCAAAGCCCGCCCCTCTTTAACGGATTAAACGATAGTGTTGATTTATGGTTCTCAGTGAGATACCACAAATACCCATAAAAAATCGTAAATATTGAATATTTTGAAATTTTATCCATCGATTATTGTTTGCATTATACAAATATTTCTATATAAAATTGCGATATATGTTTTTGCGCTTTAAAATGATCCGAATATCAACGATATCAGATAATCCGATGAGGAGGGACGGGCTCTGAAAGTTAACATTGGCTTTGCTTCCGGGACCGCAAACGTTAATTACGGTGGGAGGTCCTGCAAGAATGGCAAGTATGACCGACGACGTATTTTTTTGTTCCTTTATAGTTGGGCCTCTCACGTCGAATCTCGGGAAGAAATGTCACACAGTGCTGGAAGCCTAGTGCTGGAGAACTAGTTCAACTACCTGATGTTTAGTTGAACAATGACATCTCCGTTTGACGTATGCACTGTTGAGTTGAGCCATACGGGAACACAATCCCCGCCTGCCAAATATACCAGGGACAAGCTGAAGGACGCTGTACTTTTAAATTGGCTCCCAATAAATAAATGACGAAATAGTTAATCACATATGATGTCATCCGCATGTCCAGGAATCCCGGATAAAAACATTATTGATATCAAAAACAACAAAAATACAATTTAACAAGTTTTTTTATTTTACTTTCGTCCCTAAACCCTAGTAGTACTTGTATATGGAGAAATTAATATTTTCTAATTTGAGTTATTGGTGGAAATATTCAATTTAGTGCTTCTTAAACCCTAAGAATATTTAGGTGATGCCTGACAATGTCTATATCGATGTTTACAGACCTAGACACCACATCACCAAGCTATTCAATTTTTTTAAATGTGGTATCTATATGTAGAGTAGAAATTAATTAATTTTGAATGGTAAATGTACCCCAAAACCACTACAACCAACCAAAATCAAAATTGTTTGAACATGGCTCTTATACAACTGCAATTACAATTTGTGGTTTAAATTGCTTCAGGTCACTAACTGAATAACACCACTTGCATTTCAAAGAACATACTTGAAAATAATTTAGTTTTAGCGAATTTCCTCTGTAGGGAAGAAGCTATTACCGTAGTCGGCATGGTAAGACCTAGGCCCAGAACCATGATAACTTTTCGTTTTGAGGCCCCCAGATGCCAAAAACACCATTCGTTCAAATTCATATATATCCGTAGGCAAGATAACTTTCTTAAAAAAAGTCCGATCTTGATGAAATTTGGTATAAACGTGTAAGGCAGCATCTATTTTCATGAGTTCAAAAACCAGACAGATCGCACCATTATAAGGGGGGTATTGGGGGGATTTTGTACTCCAAAAATGGGTTTTTGAACTTTTTATGTATAATTGTTTCTAAAACCAAACTTTAGTTTGCATTATTACATGTGGCTTAAAAAAATAAACAATTTGGTATTCTGATCATTGCTCTACGTCAATTGCTAACCGAGATATTGAAAGTGCTAAACACAGTACGTTGTCCGATGTTAATTTTATGGAAGATAAGTAAAATTTTATATCTCGCTTATTAATACAGTACATTAATGAAACAGATACAATACAGATATATTAATTAGTATTAATGAAACTTGGTATGTGGCTTCATGTGGTTAGGGTTTACTGATATTTGTATAAAAAATTTGTTTGTTGTCCCAATGGCAGCAAACCTGCGTACTGAGCAGCTATAATGTTATTCTTATCGAGAATAAGAAAATTGTGATATCTTGCTTGTTTATGAACATGAATTGGTAAAAATTGGTATGTTGCTTCATCTAGTGGTAATCCGTTGGTATTTGCATGAAAACCCGATGTTTGTGGTCCTTTATGCAGCAAACCTGCATACTCAGTCCAAATGTTTTCCTTATGGAGAATAAATAAAATGTCATACCTCGCTTATTTATATATTATGAATATGCATATTTATGTGAATATGCTTTGATGAAAATTGGGAAGTGGCTTCACAGATAGTGATGCACCATTTTAAATTCGCTGAGTATGCAGGTTTGCTGCAACGGGGGGTGTTTATATTTATTATCACCATTCACAAAACTAAATAAATTAGCATTTTTAAATATCATAATACGACTAATCATAGCTGAGGATTTTTACACGTTTTAATTCTGCTATAAACTGGGTATAAACGCATTACGTTTTCCAGTGTTATTCTTAAACAATTAAACACATTTTTATTTATCTCTTGGTTAAAGATAGATTTCAATAAAACATGGTTATGTATGTAGGTTTAGTTAACATTGGCCAACAGAGGATGTTCGGAATATGTTGCCAATTACACGGAAGGGGGGGGGAGGGATTTCCCTCTTTAAAACCACTGTGTATAGCAAATTACAACAAAGTACCAACAATATAAAGGGATTTTAGTGACATAAAAAAAGGTTTACTAGAAGAGTGTCTATACAAACTACCGTACTATACTCCATATTTAGTAATGTTAAGGAATTTATTAATTAAACTTGAGCTAAAAGAAATAAAGTATGTGATCAGTTTTCTGATACCGTTTATTTGTCTTTGGTCTAAATGACGAAATACACAAATGTATGAGTCATGATAATAACGTCGTAGTACGTTTCATCCCACTGCGTAGTGTAGAGTATCCCTGCTTTTCCAGTAATTTAGCTTGGCTCTTAAAATTTCCGTTTATGCTTGTATGACATTTTAGAGGGACTAAATACCTTCAGAGTGGGTTCCAGTCATGAAACATTTGGTGTTTCTATTTGCTTCCGTATAAGACCAATGTAAACTTTCAAAGCTCCCCCTCATCGGACTATCCATTACCGTTGTAAAATGGCTCATTTTAAAAAGCAATGAAATATATATCAATTTCAGTGAGCAAAATGTCTATAAGTTAAAATAATAATCGGTAGGTATTTTTTTCTTTAAAATTAACTATCAAATTTCATTTAGTTTCAAAATCCGTTGAGGAGGGACGGACTTTGAAAGTTAACATTGGTCTTATGGAAGAAGCAGTAGATGCCAGTGACTAGAGCCCCCTCTTAACGATACGATTTGCATTACGTAACGCTGACGAAGATATCCCCCTGTCCCACGTAACGCAACGTAACGCTGTGACGCATCCTTCCTAGTGCGTTACGAAATGTCATCATGTACGGCTCAAAGGCAATTTTAATTACAAAATAGTTATTACTATGAGAGTTTGCAAATGGTGTCATAAATTCGACCTACTGCTATTAAAAAGAGCGTTAAAACTCGCCTTCCATGATGAAAAGAAGGATAGCGAATCGGATCCCCGAGACAGAGTCAAAGGACTTGAGCGAATTCGCCTCCTCAGTGGCAACATGATAAAATATGTTATGGTTTTGTCTTGAGAATGCACTGCAAACCACTAAAAATTGTGTATATATTATATTTGGAAAATTCCATAACTCTTTCGGATTGTCTTATCTTAAGTGCAAAGTCCACCGAGTTGAACTTTCTCTTTATGGTCCTTTTTAACGCTTACTGGCAAACCCACCCTCATTATCACAGTGAAATATTCAGCCTAATACGGCGGAAGCAGTGTAGCTATATGTGGGCAGATTATAGTGAATTGGATCATGGTAAGTCTGTTATCAAGGGGGTTTTCAACATCAAATCTGGGAATTTAAGTATACATGTTCCAGTACTGATTAAGGCACTAAAATGTTTAAAACTACTGCTGGAAAACTGCATTATGTTGCGTCATCCACATAACGTAATGATTAAACTTCTGATGGAAAAAATACATTTTTGTAACATTATGGGCAAATTGAAGCGCATTTCGGGTGCACTTAGAATACGGGTTTAAATGTTAAAAATCACTGTTTGTTACACTAAATGGACTAATTATGTAGGGATTAAATATTCTGAAACAATGCTTCGTTTTAAATGCATCAACAGTGAAAAATGTGTAATCTGATGTGTAATTTTAAAATTATGAACACCTTTTTGTAAATCAATTTTTATCCCTGTCACAAACGATTGCAATATTATTTTGTTATAGCGTCACACAGAAATTTAATTGTAGTTTCATATAAAAGGTCCAAATTTGAACTGGCAGTATAAACTCTGGTTAGCAAAGTTTTCGGCACTATGAAGTACTTAAAGTAGCAGAAACAGTATGATAAAACATGCGGGCGCATGAGCAATGTGCAGGTTCTGCCAAAGGCATTACTAATCTTTTATTTATGTAAATAAAATGGTCATAACATTTCAGTATATTAAAAAATACTTCCTGGTCATTTTGATTCGTTGTACAGGAAATACAATTTGATTGTACCTGGATACCGTTAGTTTAAAAAGTAATTATCTTTATTTGACTTTACAATGATTTATTAATTTTGTATGCCATGATTATGACATGGTAATGGTTTATTTAGCCTATAGCAGAATTTGAAATAGTTTCAAACCTTCAATTTATTACAAATTTGCCTAGGTTATACTTTTAGCGAATTTCCCCTATAGGGAAGAAGCTATTACCGTAGGTCTCATGGTAAGACTTAAGCCCGAGACCATGATAACTTTTTGTTTTGAGGTCCCCAGATGCCAAAAACACTATTCGTTCAAATTATATATATATATATATATATATATATATATATATATATATTTATATATATATGTGTGTGTGTGTGTGTGCGTGAATGCGATAACTTGAGTAAAAAACATCCGATTTTGATGAAATTTGGCTCAAATGTGTAAAATTACATTCATGACTTTAAGTTCGAAAACCAGAAAAATCGGACCATAGGAAGGGGGGTTTATGGGGGTTTAAATTGACCAAAAATCAGTTTTTTGCATTTTTCACCCTAAAGTAAAAAAAAAAATTAATTTTGGTTTTGACCATGTTATAGAGCTTAAAAAAAACAAATAATATGTTATTTTGAATTATTAACCTAGGTTAAGTGGTTGCGGAGAAATCCAAAAAACCTACTCATAAAATCTCCCATGTCAATCTTATGAGAAAACAGTTTTTGGCTTTTTCTCAGTTTATTTTAATGTAAACTTCACATTTGCTTTTACCAATCTGTTCAGTTCCACAAAACAATCAT
This sequence comes from Allygus modestus, assembly GCA_963675035.1. NCBI lineage: Eukaryota > Metazoa > Arthropoda > Insecta > Hemiptera > Cicadellidae > Allygus > Allygus modestus. The sequence goes on along the minus strand of OY776116.1, from coordinate 71,942,603 downwards.
TTTGGTGTTTAAATTGTGATTCTGCACCCAAGCGTTGCAGAGATATTCAAAGTGCTAAACACAGTACGTTGTCCAATGTTATCCTCGATTATTTATGAATGTATGTTGATGAAACTTGGTATGTGCTTCACATAGTACTTGTATATTGATATTTGCACAAAAAATTGTTTTTTGTTTATTATTCCCGTAGCAGCAAACCTGCGTACTCAGCCCCCATGTTATTCTTATGGGGAATAAGTAGAATGTAATGACTCCCTTAATTATGAACATAAATTAATAAAACTTGGTATGTGGCTTCATCTTGTTAAGTTATATTGATATTCGTATAAAAACCCATTTTTTCCTTGTTGCAGCAAACCTGCTTACTCAGCCCCCATGTTATTCTTATGGAGAATAACTAAAATGTTATATAGCGCTTATTCATGATTGAATACTGATGAAACTTGGTATGTGGCTTCGGCTAGTTAAATTCTACTTATATTTGCATAAAAACCAATTGTTTGTGTTCCTTTTTTCAGCAAACCTACGTACTCATTTCCCAATGTTATTCTTATGGAGAATAATTAAAATCGCTTATATGTGAATATATTTTTATGAATCTTGGTATGCGGCTTCATGTGGTATCAAGACATATATTATGCATTGGAAATTCGCTAAGTACACAGGTTTGCTGCGACGGGGGTATTTAGCTTAGAACGTAAATTTTTAAAAAAATTGGACATTTTCTGCATTTAAAGGAGAATATTGAGGTTTTTAAGATAAATACTATGTGTTAGTGGGGTTGAAGTTTGAAGGTATTTCAAACATTAACAAAATAAAGGTATGTCCATTACAAATTGTATATGCAACCTTTTCAACACAAATTCAACTAGTATTTGCCTTTTCCATATGTAACTAAAGGAAAGTTTTTATAAGGAGAGAGAAAACCAAAATAATTAAAGTTAAAACCATTCATAAATCCTACTAAAAATAATGAGGAAAGTATTTATCCAAATATGAATGTGATATATAGTCTAGTAATACTGAATAGTAAATTTAAAATATCACACAAATCCGAGCATGTTTATTTAAATAATGTAAATCTGATAATTTATTCAAACATGCGAAACATTTGTCTTACTTTAAATTGAAACGTGTTCAAGAATTAAATGCTATTAGGAATGAATTATACGAAATCATGACGTAATACGTCATCGCCTGCAGCATTGTAGAGTATTTTGTTGTTCAGCATTTCAATGTCAGTTTACATACTCATATGCTAATTCCACATTTGTTTATGTTAGCTCATTAGTTGGGTATTTTAGTCAGCCGTTCGGGTTATAAACAATTAGAAAGTTTATATTAGGCACAATTTAACTATGTTCTGAATCGTATGTATGCTGTTAAACTTGTTTTTGTAAACTGTCAAAAGGAAAAACGGAATAGCTAGATAGTTCAATAAAATAAATTGAATGTGTGCAGTTGACAAATCACTTAGCTAAAAGCATTATTTTGGGAACGTTTTAAAAATGCCGTTAAAGACTAGATAATGCTTTACCCAGTAACTTTCGTTATTACAATAATGAATACCTAGTTAATTTATATAATTTGTATATTTACTATGTTAATAACAAATTATAATTGTCTTCCTACTCATGTAAAATAAGAATTGAATTCCAACGGTACTGTTTTCAATAGCACAATTTCTCTTCAATTAACCCTAATTAACAAGCATTATATTTTGTTAAATTTTTATTAAAAAGAGGTAAATATTATTTAATAAATAAATGTATAAATATTTGTTACTTGTGTGATGAAAAAATAAACCCTCTTCAGCAATGCAGAAAATATGGCCAAAAAGTTTTAATCTTGTATAAATATTTGTTTCACATTTCGCAGTTGGTCAAATAATTTCACTTGTTTACTTTAACTTATTTTGGTTATATATATTATTTCAGTGTAAATACGACCACAGCATATTTAAGTTCAGAATCAAAATGCAAACAAGGTGCAGGTCAGTGAAAGTGTAAAAGTAATACCGTCCGAAAGAGGTTTCAGATAATTTAGTTTTGTTGATAGGGGGGCTTTCTTGTTCATTATGCGCTTCGGAGAGCGGGAGGGAGGGTAGGTCATCTTTCGCGAGAATCTGAGAGAGGAGAGGGAAGGGGAAGAGGGGCGAGATGGGACGCGGTTGGCGGAGAAGATGAAGGGGAGGGGGGAGGGGTCCTTGGATCGCACGCTGCCCAAACTTCGCTTCGGCCAGTCTCTCAGTTGTCGGTGTCCAGTATAGCGCGCGTCTCTGTGTGTGTGCGTACGTGCGCACGAGGTCGAGTACAGTCCATGCCAAAACCGCGTCGCTCCGGTACCGCACCGAGAATGCCTCTGTGTCGTTTATCCGACCAATCGACAATGTGACGGTTTAACGACTCGGGTGTTTTGTTTTTTTAGTTGTTTTATTTTTCAAAGACAGTGATCTCACGGATGGGGACTCGGAAAGTGAATTTATCTTGAAGATGGCTCAGCCGCCGCCACTCCAGCACCACTGCAAGGACTGCGGGCTGTTCTTCGACTCCGGCAAGTCCCTGGACGTGCATCTGCAGTACCACAAGGAGAACCTGCTCAGCAAGTGGGGCAACAGTTCTGGTGAGGAGAGTAACAATAACAATGTCAAACCCAGCAAATCTCCCAGAGTCGCCGCTGTGCCGGCAGATTCCAGCGATTCCGTCATGGAAAGATTTTCCCCCAATTTTAATTTCGCGGTAAACCGTTCTACACCACCGAATTCTTATCATTTTTCTCAATCTGACATGCGACCTCCTTCGGTTGGCCAAGACGGTGGTAGCAGACCTAATTCTAATTTCAATCCGAATGCTGAACCCGACTTCATTCTAGGAAGTGGGTCCGGATTCCCCCAAAGACGCTCTCCGACCCCTACCTCACCGTCACCTCACGTCATGCAGACGCCATCTTCCTTTCGCTACCATCCGTATCAGCAACCCGTTTACACACATCAAGATCAAAGAAACGGTGGTGTTTCATCGTCTTCCCCGAGTTTAATGCCTAGCCAGCAAACCTCCCATCAGTGCGAAAAGTGCGGCTATGTTTGTGACAATCCCACAGCTTTGTTGGAGCATATTCAGAGTTCCCATCCTCCTTCCCCACAAGAAAATTATGGTTTCAACAATGATTATATGAGGCAAGAAATTAAAAATGAGCCTCAAGCGGAAATTTTAGATTTGGACTCACATAAAGTTCATGTTTATCAGCCCCCTCAGGGAGAAGAAGGTAGTCAAAATAGTCAAAGTAGTCAGTTAGATCCCGGTATTGTTCCTTGGATGACCAGTATGCAAGAAAAGAAATTATATCATCCCATGCAGATGAACGGCAGTGGCATGCCGTCGCCCGATTTTAATGTTACTACAACAACTCTAAACTCACCTGAAATACCTCATCAGTCATATCACTACGAACACCATATCAATTCACCGAACCAACTACCTCCACAAATTACCTCTTCTCAAATGCCTGCATTGTCGAAACAGAATATGCCGGCCATGTCGAAGTCATCGGGCAATGCTTCTTGGAAGTCTAATGAGGCGAGAAGGCCTAAAACTTATAATTGTACTTCATGTAATAAATGGTTTACTAGTTCTGGTCATTTAAAAAGACATTATAATACTACATTGCATAAAAACGCAGTGAAACAGAGTGGAGGACCTGATCCAGCTAATCTTCCAGTCAGCAACCATCACCACCCACCAAAGGATCCAGCGCCTCCATTTATATCTCATCAGGACTCACCTCCGAATCCTCAGATGGAGGAAAACCAACTAATGCCTGTCAAGATAGAGGACAGCAGCTTTGACAGACATCAGCATCAATTAGGAAATGGAAACAATTTTGTATCGAATCCCCCAAACTCGCTGGCAGGCCCTTCGGAAGTTACGGGGGGCCTGCTCCTTCATTCTACCCAGTACCAAGCCGCTCCAGAGGAGATGAGAGTTCAACATATGCTACCTCATATGCAACAGCACCAGAATTTTCTTCCTTTCCCAGGAGCGCCGCACCCTTCCTACCCCCAGGGTATGACGATGTACCCAAACTTGCAGCCCCCCCACGTTTCTTCCACCCAGCAAACAGTTACCAACAACACTATTGGTAACTTAGACACGCTCGAGCAAACTGTCGACCTACAGCAGATCTGGGGACGCAACGGAGAACTGAAGAATCAGCTTATCGCCCTTGCGAAGCCGACTGAACAGGATCCGTTGCCCAGTTTCTCGCACTTTGCTCACAACTTCGGGTTTGTGCCGTCTTTCGCACCTTTCAACAGCGTTCCACGGCAGGAATCCAGCGTGTCCGAAATAAACGTGGGGGGGCTTAGTCCGTCTCAAACTTCAGGAATGGAGTCTTTTTATCCGTCTACAAGCCCAGCTCCCGGGCTGCACGTTTCCACTGTACATACGATAAAGAAAGAAACCTTCACTCCCGATGATAGCAACACTCTACCTCTTTCCGAGAACGGCAGCTATGAAGACTCTTGTTCCTCGCCTGAAAACATGCTTCCGACATCGACAGAAGACGATATGGAGAAACCGGTTATGTTGGATCATGTAAAAATAGAGGAGAATTTTGTTTCGAGCACCAATGCGGAAAGAAGTCCTCAGACCCCTCTCATCAGGTGCATAGACTGTGACAAAGTCTTCAATAAAGCCTGCTACCTCACTCAACACAATAAAAGCTTCCACACGGGAGAACGACCGTACAAATGTGAAATCTGCGGGAAAAGGTTCGAGATCGAATCACAACATCTGGAGCACTTGAGCAAACACGCCGGTGACAAGCCGTACAAGTGCGAAATCTGCCCGAAACAGTTCAACCACAAGACGGACCTTCGCCGCCACATGTGTCTTCACAGCGGAGAGAAGCCGTTCTGCTGCGGCATCTGCGGCAAGGGCTTCATCCGCAAGGACCACATGGTGAAGCACGAGGAGACCCACAAGAAGAAGTACTCCATCCCTCGGGTCTACTCCCTGGCTGTGGAAAAGAGTTTATCCTCTCAGAAACTGGGCGACTCGGTTGCTGTTCCGGTGCAGGTCAATCACTGACTAGAGGTAACAATCATTTTGAAGCAAACTTTCTGTTCCGACAAATTGTTTCTGGTTTTCCATGTAGCAATAATGTTTAGTAATTGTGTTAGCCACATTTTGAGTTGAAGAACACTTTTTTTATGTGTGGAATTTAAGCCTGTTGCTTAAGTTTTTAGGGCGGCATAATGTTTTATTTATTTGTTAGAAGATTTATATTTTATATACTAAAATACTCACGTGTAAAAAGTTAGTTTCTGTTAACGATCAAACAGAAAAAGTGGCATAACAATATTAGGGCACAATCAAGTCAAATCAGTATACTTTCTAGACGTTTTTCAAAAATAACTTTACATGTGAAATGTGATTTTTTTCTGAAAGAAAAAAAATAAATATTTAGTTAACATGGCAGTTGTTATATTTTATCGTGAAATAAACAAGTTTAAATTGTTATAACTCAATATCTAAATACTTTTTTGGTACTTTACTATATTGCAAATTGTTTTATGCTTAAAGTTTGTTTTTATATACATCAGAGATGTGTATGAAATTTAATGTCATATATAATTAAGAAAAGTTAAGGGTTTTACTTTTAGACGCCTGTTAATTTAGATATAGCAATACTTGTGTGCCAACCACATTTGTTTCTTCCAGGATTATGTGCCAAAATGAAGTGTAAGTTAGCTATTGAAACTGGGGCTTATGCCCAAGTACCTGACTCTTTCAAAGTTTGCTTCAATTTGATCATAGCTGATGATCTCATAAGGTGTTATTGGTGCCAGTCTACAACTTCCTCAATTTATTATAGTTTTTTTTTAGTTTTTATTAGGCCTATATATTTTATTTCCACAAAAAGATGGCTGACTTTTTTATGACTTATTATCATTGTAGTTTTAATGTTTGGAACACCTTAAATCAACTTAATTGTTTGATTTACTTAATGAATTCTTCATGGCGGTTTGTTGGAAATTTTGACTTCATTTTCAAAGTGTTTCAGAGATCTTAAGAGCAATCTTAAAAATAAAATTCATAATTCTTTAAACTAATTTAAAATTTTACTGCCGTGTTACACTTACATGTTATATAGAATTAAATGTTTAAAGATTATTTGATAAAGATATGATTGCGATTTTAAATTGGTTTAATGAAGAAGGTTTCTAAGACATTTCAAAGAGTGTCGTGTGTACAATGTTTCTAAAAGGTTCATATCTTAAGTGTGGTGTTGAAGGTTGTAACTATTGTTTTCCTACCAGGGGAATTATACGATTTCAATTCCTTAGTTACATACATCATAACAAATGTATATTCAGCTTCACTTTATCATTCCTTACCAAGTTCATTCGTGGTTTCTATATTTCTATTCTTTATAAATCGAATGTGCTAAAATTTCTTTTAATAAATTACAATTTTAAAACCCCTTCATATGTTGAAAAGAGTTTGGAACGAATACATGATTTCTCTTCAGGGAGGGATGACAAAAATAGTAAACACGCTTACATTTTCCTTAGTGATTTGCGTGACAACTACTGACCTGGAAGTTGTGTTTCACAATCGAACTTTTAGCATCACGACAGTAATTTTATTTGTAGACTCAGGATGGTAACATTTTTGCGCCATCAAGTTGGGAGGGCCGGCGCCGTGACAGCATAAGGATCCATGCTGACGTGAAGACAATGCTGCCGAAAGGAACTGCGTTAAAAATTCCTCAGCACGTAAAATTGGCGGTCCCTGAGTTATTTTTAGGGAGGAATTGTTATCGTTGCCACGACTCAATGCCGATGAGATTCGTGATGCCGATACCACAAATATGATTCTAAAACTACGTCTATAAAGAAACTGGAGGAGATTTTTGTTATCAAAACTATTTTATTCTATAATTAAGTTATTTATACCGCACTTTTTTATGTTTTCTTTACTACTGAACATTTGTTATATTATGATCTCTTTAACACCTCGTAAATGGGCGATAAACAACAGGTCGACATTTAGAAACAATAAAAGTAATACAAACTTCTTGACTTCTTGGAACTTGAAAGCAATTTTTTTAATAATGATGTGCTATATGATTTCTTTCCATTAATATATAAGGAATTTACTTGCTGCATTGTAGCTAAATATGAAATAATTTGCTGCATATATTTTATTGTCTGTTGCTTTAAACCATTCCATATACTAACATACTTTCAGTTCATATATTTAATGTCTCAGCCTTTTTTTTACATCTAACAAAAACGAGACCGGCCTATGTAGGCTACAAATATTTAACAAATTACATTTCGTTCCAGTCTTATCTTTTTGTGGTACTCCGATTTTCCTATTTTGACAACGAGTGTCGTGTGTATATATTGTTTACCATATGTTGCTGTTCCTATTATTTTATATGTTTTAGTTACTGCCCTAACATCTTGTGCGCAATACAAGTATTTGCTCAAGTCCTGTACAGAATGTGAGTGTACTGAAAGACAGTGTATTTATAAGTCTAGTGTGGTAATAGGGTGTGTATAGTGTTGTACAACACACTGTAAATGTTTCCTTGCCATATTTATAGCGTCTTTGAATTTCTTTTGTTGCTGGTTTTATTAATTTTTGGATATACAAATTAGTTCATTTTTGTACAGTAAACAAAGTAAAGATGATTTTTATCTTGTAAAATATATAGTATCCTATTTAAAGCCACTATACGGGAATTTTACCTCGTCACTTTTCCTTTTGAAAAATTAATTAATTTTACTTTATGATTACATTGTTGTTACATTTGTTAACCTAAAACGAATGTGGGTTTAAAAATAGCGACTAAAAGCAATTCAAAGACCTCATCCATGGTTGTGCAAACTCATTGATTTCTGGCAATACACAGCGTATTTGTGATAACTATCAAAGGAGTTTATCAGATATTATTTTGTATACGTAACAGTAAATCGATTGTCAATGACTGTTAAGTATGATTTAAAGGTTTTCTGCATTCGTTGTAGAAAATGTGGAATATATTTTGCAATAATTACCGATTAGTAACCATATAAAGTAAAATAATATATAATCTTTCACTTTGAACAATCACATTAGTTTTATATTTTATATTATACAATTTTCACTTTTGATTGAAACTTGTTATTTTTTTATGACCTGGGTTTTTATAAGTATTTGTTTGAAGTTTGATTAATTATATAGGGAGTTATGACCTCTGTTGAGTTGGAGTTCTTTAAATTCCTGTTGTTTATTAGTTAACAAGTGTTGACCTGTTATATTTTGAAGGTTACAAAATCTTCGGTTTTGATTTTTTGTATGGTGCTGAAATGCCGGTGTTTTTGCGTTAAAACCTCTTGTTGTACTGTTTGTAATTTCATGTTTGTTTCTCTCTGGATTGTTCAAAGTCCGCTCCCCCATAGTACAAAAGCAAACTCATGTTTGTTGCTCTATACTCTAATGTACAGTATTATAATAGGTTTTAAGTTAAACACAAAGTATTTTAAGATGTCAGTTTTGAAGACTTGTAGTTTAAATTTGTTACCTAGTTTATGTATCAAATAAACATTGTTCCTTTATAGAAAAAAGATTATGTTTGATTATCCTGACTTTATCTTGTTGTGTTTAATACCTGCAATACAAAGATATACTGTGGTTTTGTGCCTACAATTTAAATGAATTAAAGCTATAGCTATATTTGATTATATTTTAAATTTAAATATTTTAGTTATTAAAGTCAAGTGTTGCAAATTAGAAAACAACTGTTGGTGTTTTCAAGACAATTATTGATACACATTTTATAAATGGTTTAAATTCTTTTAGTCTACAAATTCAGTTATTCAATTCCCATAAATGTTATTTTCATGCAACAAACAAAATAGTTATGTCATTTGCCTTTGTTGTCATGTAAGCATTTGTGATAACTTATAAAATAGACAAGAAACAATTGTTGTTTCACAATCTATAATATTATAAAGAAGAGGTGGTTTCTGTCTGTCTGTCTGATGTTTCGGGTGAACGCAAAAACTACTGAACCGACTGGGCTGAAACTTTACACAAAGGTAGATCTTGAACCCATGCAACACATAGGCTTATTCACTTCCTTAAAATCCCCTCGGGCTACACCCCGTGAACGTCCTAAGTTTCAATGTTTACATTTCAGAAGAAAGTAAACATTCAGAAACTGTAATGCTGTGGATAATTCCATTTGACAGCTTAAAGAGCAGAAGCAAGAACAGCTGTTTCAAGCTAACTAAAATGCAAATTGCATTGACTAAAGAACGGGTAGAGAAAACCCCTGTGCGAAGAATGGATACGTCAGCTAGCTATTAATTAATAATAATGAACAAATATTAATGTGGTTTCATCTGGTTGTGGTCTATTCTTATTTGCACAAAAAACAATTTTTACCGATACTCCTGTACCCCCCCCCCCCGATTTTATACTTTTGCTCCCCCCCGATTTTTGTTTTTACCCCACCCCCGATTTTATATTTTGCTGCCCCCCTCATCGATTTTATATTTGTATCATATGTCCCCTCACATTATATTTTTGCCCCCCGATTTTATTTTTTTGCCCCCCCGATTTTATATTTTTGTTCCCCCTTGATTTTATATTTTTTGCCCCCCCGATTTTATATTTTTGCTTCCCTCCTCGATTTTTATTTTTGCCCCACCCCCAATTTTATATTTTTGCACCCCTCTTTAATTTTATATTTTTATTTTATGTCCCCCCATTTTATATTTTTGCCCCCTCACGATTTTATATTTTTTTGCACTCCCCCGGTTTTATATTTTAGCTCCTCCCCCCCAATTTTATATTTTTGCCCCCGATTTTATTTTTGTTTGCTCCCCTCCGATTTTATATTCTTGCTCCCCCCGATTTTTTTTGCCCCACCCCCAATTTTATATTTTTGCTCCCCCCCGATTTTATATTTTTTGCCTTCCCGATTTTATATTTTTGCTCCCCCCTCGATTTTTATTTTTGCCCCACCCCCGATTTTATATTTGTGCACCCCTCTTCAATTTTTTATTTTTATTTTATGTCCTCATTTTATATTTTTGCCCCCTCACGATTTTATATCTTTTTGCCCCCCCCGGTTTTATATTTTAGCTCCCCCCAATTTATATTCCCCCCCCGATTTTATATTCTTGCTCCTCCCATTTTTATTTTTGCCCCACCCCCAATTTTATATTTTATCCCCCCCTCTTCGATTTTATATTTTTATTTTATGATGTCCCCCTCCATTTTATATTTTTGTCCCCCCCATTTTTCTTTTTGCTCCGCACCCTGATTTTTATTTTTGCCCCCGCCCAATTTTATATTTTGCTTCCCCCTCTTTGATTTTATATTTTTATTTTATGTCCTTCCTCCATTAAATATTTTCGCCCCCCTCCCCGATTTTATATTTTTACCCTCGCCCCCTATTTTGCTCCTCCCCGCCGATTTAATATTCATGCTCCCCCTCCCCCCACCCTGATATTTTTTATTTTTTTGTAATTGAGTTCTTTTATTTCTAAAAGCGAATCCAAAATGTTACGTGTACCATATTTGGAGTCGCAAACCACACGCCGTTTACTACCCGACAGATTTCCTCGACTTAGCAACAGGACCCGAACTATCTGCCAGTATATTTCGTTAACTTTGTTTTAATTGTGTAATCGTGTAAAATTTAATTTTAATATTGTAAAATAATGTGATTGTTATTTGATTTAGTTAATCTACCATTTATATACAACCCGTACGAAGGACGGGTACACAGCTAGTCAAACATATTTATATTATTCTCATAACTGTAGAGGTTTTAAAGTTATCACAATTCATATTATTACAGTGTTTTCTGATCTGATTTTTTTATGAGGTGAGTATACTGCTATCCTGTTAACAATTTTGATATTTTTAACATGGGTTGAGTATAGTAAGTATTGAGATATCTAAAGTAATGTTTTCTCACATGGGGTAAAGGGGGCTCCAGTTCTCTTCGTCTATTTGCTTCTCCCTTTTCGACCAATGTTGAATTTCAAAGTCCGTTCCCCCTCAACGGTTTATCCGAAGTCGATGATTTGGTTCTTTTGAAGAACATGGAATTTTCATTGAGCAGAGTTGTGATGTCAGAACAAGTTGACCCGTAAAACATTCTTTGATATTGAATATTTTGGAATTTGTTTAACTATTATTATTTGTGATTTTTGAAATTTTTCCCTCTGAAATCGCTATGTATTGTTTTGTTCTTAAAATTTGAGCCATAAATCATCAATATCGGATAAACCGTTGAGGGGGGGCCGGGCTTTGATGTTAACATTGACTTTATGGAAGGAGCGATAGGAACCCGGAAAATGTTTCATGACGGAGCACTCTCTTAAAAAGTCGTATGTAAAAAGTATATAAATAACATTATTTGTCCATAAATGTGTCAGATTATCGCCCTTTAAAATAATAATTTGTTTCCGACTTGACATAAATTTGAATTAGACCTATATTAGATTTGATTAATTAATTATATAATTATGTCAACTAAAATAATTAATTATTTGATAAAAAAAAGTTAAAATAAATAGCTTAAACCCCCACCTTAATTTTAACTGTGCCATTGGGACCATTGTAACCATTGGGAATACAGAAACCTCATTGGGCAGGAAACTATAAATGGAGAACCTCATTAACTTTTTAATAGCCACTCAAAATATGAATTCTGAACTTTTAATCTCCAATATGGCGACTGACTTAAATTTAAAAAGCAAACGCCCTCTTTTGTATGATGTTTTCTGGTTTTAGAAGTAGTTTAAGACCTTTTTATTTATTTAATTTTGTTATAACTTAGCAGATAAGAGGTAAAGGGAGTTTAAATTCAAAATTGACCTTTGGAAAAGCATGGGACAGCTACGATAATCATTATTTCAAAACCCTTTTAGTTTATAACAAATCCAGTAATGAAAATACTTCAAAATCATATTTGATTTATGTAAGCCTATTTTATAGAAAATTGTGTTTCCCGTGATTTACTTTATTTTCCCGCCAATTTTCCAATATGATTGCAGAAGCTGTTAACAATTTCAAAATTAATATTTTGATAAGAGTGAATCGTAAATCAAATGTCAGTTTTAGCCATTTTTATTCTTGGTTACTTTGCGTTCAACTCAACAGTTTTTTTTTTAAATAAAGACATAAGCATGCATTTCTAATAGTAAATAAATTTAAGAGTCTTCATCACCGGAAGTTGCCACGCCATCTTGGAAATTTGTTCCTAAAGACCAATATTGACTTTGTCCTCCATCACTCCTCACCCGATCGTCACAAAACATTCGTTTAGTAGGTTACATTCGTCACAAAATAAAGGTGTAGTGGTTCTCAAGAAAATTTCATTTTATATTTTCTTAATTTTGGCTTTATAGTTTCATATGAAATTGTTTTATTTTCACTTGTATTACTGTGAATTTTCTCATTGATTTGTAAAAAGTCAAGTCAAGATATCTTTATTGGTACACATGCACAAATTGATCCGTACATTAAGTCACAATAACAACTGAAATGATAAAAATCCTACATTAAAACTAACGTGAAAAATAATAATTAATCCTTTCTTCATAAATCAACATTTAGACTCAGTGGCTATTGTTGATCTGCAGTTTAACATTCAGACATTCCCTTACGCTGTAATGGGCTCGGTCAACAAGACTTCAGCCTTTTCCTAAACAGCCTAGTGTTGTGAATTGTCTTCAAAGATTCTGGGAAAGCAATAAACAGTTGGATACTATTGTGTGGTGGGTGACGAGAAACTAGTTCTGTGTTTGGTGGTTTTATGTTATTGAAATTTATAAGACTGTTCCTGGTTTGTTAAAAATATGGTTGAAAAGGTGAGTATTACTTTGGAGAAATGTTAAAACAACTGAGAATATAAATACATGAAGAAGTAAGAATGTTAGATTACTTGAAAATTTGTTTGCAAAAGTATGCGAGACTTTTTAAAGGTAGATAGTTTTTACCATTCTTTTCTTAAGACGGATCACTCATTTTGTCTGGACACTTCACTACTCCACACAGCAACTAAATATAATAGGTTAGACCATATTAAGCAACAAGAGTTACACAGCTATCTGTTATTTTAGAGAGACTTATTGTAACAAAAATTCCAGAACTTAACCTGCTGCAAACATAGTCTATGTGGTTGTGAAACTTAAGCTGATTGTCAACACTTAAGAAAAGAATTATCAAACCAAAAAAATCTATGTTCGAAATTGTGTTTCGCTAGAGGATGATGTCAAATTTTTTGCTCAGCATTTTTCTCTTGTCAATAGTCAGTAAAGTTCACCAAATTGTAATTATAATATTTTAACAGTCAATATTAATCATGAGGTTAGATAACTATTTGGTTTTAACATTTTCGATATTTGATAGTTATTTTTATTTGTGAACACTATGCGAATTGAATATCACGGCATCGTTATATTTTCAGTGCGTTGTAAATGTTTTTTTATTTTGTTATAAATGACAAGAGCGGGTTCCAGTTGAACCAGTTGGATTCCCATTGCAATTTGCGTAAGAATTGTTGTGAAACCGTGATTAAGATAATATTTTATTTACACAGAATTAAGACAAGTCGTTGAGAATCAAGATTATTGCTATTCATGAAATGCCTGGGAATAGAATTCTGTCTTTAAAAATTTCGAAGAACGGCATTTTTTATGTCGATTTGTCAGGAGGAAACGACGATTCCCGTTATTACTCTTTCCCGTACAAACCCTGTTGTAACGTTTGTTTGTCTAATACCTTGTGTATATTTATGGATATTTTAAACTTATAACTTTTAGAGTATATTTTGGAGTTGTTATTTTTTTATTTCAACGCCAATAACACAAACATTTTTAGAGGAAGCTGTACAAACCTCTAAAATTGTTGTGAACACCCCGGGATTTGAACTCGTGACCCCTTGAACTGAAGTTCAAGACGTTAACCGTTAGGGTAGAGAATCCCCCATCTATTTTAGTAATGAAAAACAAAATAAGCAAAAGATTGCATATACATATTACAAATGAGGTGCTTCATTGTGTTTGTTGAACTATCATTATTTTATGTGCCAAACAGGTTCATCCTTTAACGCTATGTTTAAAACATATTTGTTGAAATAACACATCAAACAGATATAGAGTATTTTAATAGATCCTTCAATTACGAACAAATTATGTTATTCATAAGACTAGTACCAATTACCAGATTGAAACAAATTAATGGAAACATGAAGCAACCAAGCTGCTGAATTTTCTATAGAAACGTCGATCTGGTTGGACAGTAAAATATCCAGAAAACATGTAAATTCGTTCTCAGTGCTACAATAATTTCGTAAATAATAGTTTTTAGTAACTAGTAAATGTCAGGTAACCCACTTTGCAGTAGGCAAGACACCAGGCACCAACTAAGCATGCCTCGACTATAGTAGACTCTTCGCCAGTGTTTTACCCAATTCGGTGACATTGTCGACCGATTCCGAGACGTGGTCTTATCAGTCACCACCGACCAGACAGTCCGGTCCTGTGACTAGACGTGGATGATTCAGTCCCCCTGGAATGCAGAGTTTCCTGTCCTCGCCGTCCCGGAGTTCCATGACTTGTGGGAGGTCAGGGTCGCAGGTAAATTACAAGTTGTGGACCGGATGGATGCTGGATTGTGTACTAGTAGAGTGCTGCACGAGGGACGGATACATTATCGCCTTCCTTGGTACTCGAGGAAACGGAACCCAACTCGATGCAACGAAAGTAAATATGAAATAAATTTGGTGAATAATATAAAAATATGTTTTTATGGTGGATTTAATGGTGGATTTCGGCAGTACGTGTGTAAAAACGTTTACTTTAAATATGCTTACTTCTTAATGAATCTCCCTTGTATTTCAGTTAAAATTATCTGAAACATGATCACATAAAACAATATTCGTTAATGTTTTGTTGAAGTGTGCTGATTTTAGTTCCTGATTAATGCTAAGGAAGGCTCAAAATAAGACGATGGTTAGTTAATCGAGCTATTTAGAGTTTGTTCACACTTACTTCAAAGTTTTTACTTAGCCATACACCTTAAACGTCGTCTTAGATTACTGACAGCCTGTAGGTTACAAGTATTGTATCACTATCTGTGATTACCAGAATTGTTAATTCATATTTGATGACATTGAGGTGACCCAGTAAAATAATGATGTTGCAGGCACTTGTGGTATATAGCGTAGACCTGACCAGACTGTTACTCGCACCTCGCACTATACACGGTTTGACAGGAGAAACAATAAAACTGCAGCACAATTTGGCAAGTTATTGTGTTTTCAGTTGAATGTACATCATGGGCTTTTAGAAATTGTTTCTCCTTTCAGACTTTATGAGTACTGTATGCAGTGTTGTAAAGAATCAGATGTTAAAGTGATAAAGGGTTGAAAAAAAGTTATACAATTTTGTTTGAGCTTCAGTAGCAAAATGCAAATATCCATAGTTATTTAGCTGAATAACGCTACTCAATAAATGGTGTACAATAACTTGAGCAATTTTCCTTCTAAAAGTTTAATTATGTACAATATCGATGATTGTATTGTCAATGCAATACACTTCGATATGATTATGAAGTAAAAAGTACAAATGTCCTGACATATCTGTTAGTTCCATCCATAGAATTCCAATACACTTGAAACGCCAAAGCGGGGCTGTTTCATAAAGAAAAACTGTTCCTCCCGTACCAAACGTAATGCTTTCTCTGGCGGTGATATTTTATGTTATGTGCGCACCACGCTATCATGTTGATTAAAAATTAGGATTTGAACCTTCTAACCCATTGTCATACCACCACTCATAAAATAATTTGTGCTGAAGCAGTTTATCAAAGATAAAATCCGTTTGCCGTTTGGCTAGTTTTGTATAGTCAAATTTATTACAAGTAAGTTGTAGATAACTAGTTAAATTACAACTTGTACCTCAAACATGTGTTCGGTGAGTTCAGAAATAAACTGTAAGATTACTTGTTGCACTGAGTCACGTCCAATTTTTTACAAGGAAGAAGTGTATATACCTATCAGGTGGTTTTAAAGAAGTATGTTTTTCACCATGGAAGTTTGAAAAAGTATAAAGTATGATATTTACTATGTTGTCAATGACTTATGTGGGAAAATTATTTTGTGAAAACAAAATTACTGACAAAGAAAAACATCATCCATATGAGGTATAATTTGTTTTTGTTATATATTTTGTACTTTCTACCCCTATAATATTATAAATATTATATGTATCCATTGCTTGCATTGCTTTCGTAAACGTTTTCAAATTGAAATTATCGATGGAAATATTAGTTTTGATGCTTCCTGAATTCAAACAGGTGGTTTTGAGGTGATGTATGGATGGTGATGGTAATGGTTATGGTGATGTATGGATGATTACAGACCTAGAGACCACACCAATGACCCGATTCTATAATTTATTCTAATCACGAGTATCGCTAGGTGTTTTTTTTAGTATTTTTGATTTTTAAGGACAATTAACCATCAAAACTGCTAAAAAAGGTAAAAACTCCAAATTCTCAAAAACTGCTCTAACGATATTATTTAAAATTTGGTGATTAAAAGTGTTTTAGGTCTCTTTTACATCACCCGCGTTTCTGGAAAAAATCGGAAGTGCTTAAAAGGTCCCAAAATCCTTATTTTTATAAATCCATTAACTTTAAATAAATACTTATCACCATGAAACAAGCTGAAAAAGTAAATAAATTAGTGTTCAGCATTATTATTCTACAACTCTTGCTTGCACAGAAAATTGAAATTTTTATTTAGCGGTAAATGCATGCCGTAATTGTGCAATTTTATTCTTATGGAGAATAAACACATTACCCTTCCTCTCTTACTTACTGATCAATTTCATTAAAACTTTGTACATAGGTCAATTTAGCTTTTACTATACGGGAAATGTTGCCACCAAACCCTGGGGGGAAACGGGACATTTTCCTCTTTAAACCACTGCGTGTATAGCAATTGTCTGTAGTAACTCCAAAAAAGGGTGGATATTTAAAAAAATGTTCATGATAAGATTGTCTATACCATACCATACTTTATATTAAGTATTTAGTGAATAGTATAAAACCATTTATTTATTAAAATAGGGCTAACATGGAGAAAGTATGCTCATGTGTGCCAGTTTCCTGATACTGTTTATTTTAACTTTTATCAACAGAACTAAAATGCATTAAAGATATACGTAGGGAATCCAATCCCGGACGATATTTTCAATCCCGGGATTACGGGATTGGAAAAAACAATCCAGGGATCCCGGGATTGGCCTAATTTACAAAAAAACCTGGAAAAATATGCGATTAAGTGTACTTTTGCATATTTTGACGATAATTATAGTAAATTAATACTATTTGGTTCATTAAATATACAAACAAATTATTTTAATAGCACAAATGATCAACGGTGAAAGATAAAAATCTGTATTACACTATTAGTACTATTACGTTTGGTCTCACATTGGGTAGGGCTTCGGGTATGCAATAAACTAATAAAGCAACTCAAGATTGGGTTTTTAACACGATGTATTTAAATTGACAGAAAAACTCTTTCAAAAAGTACCCACGAACAAATATTTCCACCAAAAAAGTAGAAGTAGAAGTACATTTTTTTAATGTAGCTGCAGCTGCAGGTGAATGAAATTATTAAATTATTGCTAAGACAAGTTATGAATAAATCCTAATTGGTAAAATAAAACTAGAAACAAAACTATCCTTTCAATAAACACAGTACTTTAATAATAAAATCATGTAACAATTAGTAAACGATCTAAAATTAATCGAGTAAATATTACTTTAAAAAATTCCTATGTTGTTATTTTAATGAATTTACTTATTATTATATTGAGATCAAAACAAACTAAATTTGTTCTTAGTAAAAATAAAAAATATTAACTATCATAAAAAGGCATAATTATCTGACAAACATCACTTATCCTATTCAGGTAAAATCTGATCGTTTCAAGTGACTGTAAGAAATTGGATTAAAATATAAACCTATGGTTAATATAAGGAAGAAAAACATTACCAAATCAAAAAGTTTTGATTTATAACTTTATTAGAGTGGTTTTATAGTGATTTATTGCGGTTACATCAGTTAGAAACACCATCTGTATTTCTAACTTGAGACAATTTAGCAATCCCGAAAATCCCGGGATTCTGCGTTTGAATCCCGAGATAGAAGAAACCGTAAAATTGGGCGGGATTCCGCATTCCGGGATTGGATTCCCTAAGCTTACGTAGATGGCGTTTCGCCACTAGCCGCCAAACAGTTTTACACCCGCGTCAAGGCAAGTTAGACCCTAAAGACCTTTGTTACGTAACGCATTTTGGTGATAACCCATTCACTCTCTCGTACAACGCAACGTTTAACGAAGCAAACCCCATGAGTTATGTGACAGATTTTTTTGTTAATAATCTTAACAGTAAATTAAATCTGTTTATGTGGCATTTATATAAAACAGTATAACCGTATATTTCAAATAACTGTATTTATTTTAGAAAACATATAATTTCTCTCTCTATATCATCGCATTATACAGTTTTTAAAATGTTAAAATGTGAAAAATGAGTCAAAAGTTTTGAAAATTACTCTTATGAATCATATACCACGAATATCATGCCTAACAACAAGTACAGTTTTTTTGTAACTAAATCTTTAAGTCTGGATTAATTGTCGAACTAACCGTTACCATAAACATTAAAATACAAATTAAACAATGAAATAAACTTTACAACGGCCTCAAATATTAGTTGCTTGTTGTGTAAACTTAATGGAAATTATCAACAACAAAAGATGTATTGCAAAATCATTCTATATTTTCCAGTGCATTACTTAATATTCTTTCCCCCCGCTAGCGTAGGCTTAATCGAGTTTTCAAATCAATATTTATACATTTTATAGGTTATCAGGATAACCAATGCAATGTAATCTGTAGATTGATAACAGATTCAACCAAAGATCTGCAGTAATAGAATTAGTTATATCAACTTTTAAAAAGCAATTGTGCTCAGATTATGTAGTATTTGAGGTAGGTAGTGGCTCCTAACTCAACATGTTGGAAGAGTAGGGAGGACGCGCTGGACAAATCGTCACTTCGTGCCTTTTATCATAACCTTAGGCCTACTCTGTAAACGGTGCCGAGTCATATACTGCTGTACAAATCGCTCCACCTCAGTATCCTGCTTTGGCACGTCATTTTGTTGAGAACCATTCAATACCCCCGTCGCAGCAAACCTGCATACTCAGCGAATTTCCAATGAATATGTAACATAACATATTAAAACACTTAACAGGATTCATAAGAAATGTATTCACAAACAAGCGATATTTAAAATATTAATTATTCTCCATAAGAATAACATTGGGGATGTGTACGCAGGTTTGCTGCAACAAGGAACACAAAATAATGGTGTTTTATGCAAATATCAATAGAACTCATCTTGGTGAAGTCACATACCAAGTTTCATCCATATACATTCATAAATAAGCGATATATAACATTTTAATTATTTTCCATAAAAATAACATGGGGATCAAGTACCTAGCTTTGCTGCAACGGGAACCATAGGCGAAAAATTGTTTTTTTTTTACAAACAACAATAAACCACAACCAGATGAAGCCATATACTAAATTTCGTCAGTTTTGTTCATAAATAAGCGAGATATACAATTTTTCATTTTCTCCATAAGAATAACATTAGACAACGTACTGTGTTTAGCACTTTCAATATCTCAGTAACCAATTGACGTAGAGCAATGATCAAAATACCAAATTGTTTGTTTTTTATGCTGAATTCAATGGTGAAAATTAAAATTTGATTTAAATAAAAATTACATGTGGAAACCCCAAAAACATTTTGGGGTACAAAACCCTCCCAAAACCCCCCTTCAGATGGTTCGATTCGTCTGGTTTTCGAACTCGTTCAAATAAATGGTACTTTACACATTTGAACCAAATTTCATTAAGATCGGACCTTTTTTACGAGAGTTATCGTCCTTACGGACACACATATATATACACTAGCTGATGTACCCGTCCTTCGTACGGGTTGTACATAAATGGCAGATTAACTAAAAATATTAACAACCCACACAATTTTACAATATTAAAATTACATTTTACACTTTTAAAGTAGAATTAAATTAAAGTTAACGAAATATACTATGGCTGATAGTTCGGGTACTGCTGCCAAGTCGAGGAACTCTGTCGGGTAGTGAACGGTGTGGTTTTTGCTACTCCAAATCGGTACACGTAACACTTTGGATTCGATTTTAGAAATAAAAGAACTCACGTACAACAAAATATTAACCCTGTTTAATTTAACAATTTAAATACTTTGATACATTAATCTTTACATTCAAATAAATTAATAGTAATGTAACGAAACATTAAACTTTAAAAACATTGACAAACCACTTTTAAAATCACCATTCTTGCCAGGTCCTGTTTTCAATATAATTGTAAATAAACAATTTAAACTTGGAAAAATCATATGTTTTAAAAACATATGACCACTTGATTTTATTTAAATAAATGTAAATCAATATATACGAACTGTTCTAACAGTGGTCATGGTTAAATGAACGGTATTAAATATTGTATATGTTCGTTCCTCCCTTTGGAATAGACCTACATTTGTGTTGATATCCGTTGCTTGTTCATTGGTGGACGTGAGGATGGCACAATCACAGAGCCAGGCACTTTCCAGATTAAACTGTTTATGAACCTCGGTGTAACAAACTGTTAATCAATAAATCCTGTGATTCATCGATAGTGCCGAGTGAAGGATAGATGTTTCTGAGACCTTAATTTGTTTTTCAATGTCCCAATCTCAACTTTTAAAAGCGCATAAGAAAACTGATCCACCCCTTAATCTTCTCAAAAATACATTTTCATATTTACTGTTAAGTTCAGACGCTCAGTGGTCGGCTACATAATATATATTTTTAGAGAGGCGTAGACTCGTCCACTCATATCTCACTTACGACAAAGGGTCTGTGTGAGATCTCCAGAGAACAACACCGTGACTCCCCATGATGTTTATTATTTCCTTTAAGGCATCAAATTTCAGCTCTACTGGTTGAGTAGTTTGTGTGTTATGACTAACGCGCTTATATTAAAGGCCATTGGGCCAGAGTCCTTGAGTATATTTGTGTCTGGAGTAGGTAAATGTCTGCACTGAGCTATCAGCTACATTCCTACCGAATTTCAGATCCATCAGTCCAAGAGTATGTGCAAGATTGTTAAAATATTTTATTTTGAAATTCCGGGGGGCGAAGCCCATAAACATTTTCGTAACAGGAATAGGCTGCGTTTTTTTCTGATGAATTAGTTACGTTCCTACCGAAATGTAACTTACAAAGGTCCAGAAAGTACTAATACTCACTCATACAATTGCCATAAAAGTAAATTAGCGAAGAACCCTATAGGAATTTTTTAAACGTATTCTTATTGTGAATCTGTGGCATAAGGGGAACCACCATCCAAAATTTTATCTTCAATAGACATTGTCGTTTCTTAGATAAAGTGATCACTATGTCAGTGAGTGCATCAGTCTGACAAATATAGGTTTAGATCATATATCCACTTATGTTATTTATTACCAATCTTCACTCAACGTTTTAAAAATAACTAAAAAACCTATTTATAGAATATCTATGCCATCATCTGGTTCAATATAAATAAATGCTTTGTCCATAAGAATAGCATAGGATCTTAAAAACCCTATGGGGTAGTGTCCTAAGGTAATTTAAAACAATCAAATTAGCCTAAAACCTTCTAACGCACATATAGAACATAGAAAAAAGTTGCATAAAAATCGGTGCACCCGTTTTCCTGTGAAAAGCGAACAAAACATGACCAAAACCGCACAAAATCACGTTTTTGAGCGGCCGCCATTATTTTTTAAAAAGGCGTATGCCAGTTTATAGTGCCCTAAAACCTTCTCACGCATATATAGAACAAAGAAACAAAGTTTCATTAATGTCACTGCACCCGTTTTCCAGTGAAAAGCGAACAAAAACCCGTCCTTGAGCGTTACCGGCAGACAGACAGGCATAAATTGAGATAAGATTTGTTTTTGTTTCCCTAGGGTGTAAAACGTGAAAATATGCAAAAATTTCATAATTCCAAGCAATGTACAGACAAAACACTAATTTTATTTTTATAGATTAACTATACGGTATATTGAAATATATATATATATACTTGATGTACACGTTCTTCGCACAGGGGTTTTCCTTACCCGTTCTATAGTCAATGCAAATTTCATTTTAGTTAGCTTGAAACAGCTGTTGTTCTTGCTTCTGCTCTTTAAGCTGTCAAATGTAAGTGCCCTCAGCTGTTCGCATCACAGTTTCTGAATGTTTACTTTCTTCTGAAATGTAAACATTGAAACTTAGAACGTTCACGGGGCGTAGCCCGAGGGGATTTTAAGGAAGTGAATAGGCCTATGTGTTGCATGGGTTCAAGATTTACCTTTGTGTAAAGTTTCAGCCCAGTCAGTTAAGTAGTTTTTGCGTACACCCGGAACATCAGACAGACAGACAGACAGACAGACAGAAACCACCTCTTCTTTATAATATTATAGATATATAAAAATTTGAACGAATGGTGTTTTTGGCATCTGGGGACCTCAAAATGAAAAGTTATTATAGTCTCGGGCTTAAGTCTTACCATGAGACCTACGGTAATTGCTTCTTCCCTATAGGGGAAATTCGCTAAAATCGAGGTATTTAAAATTTGTATACTTCATGTAGTCGTGCTT
This sequence comes from Allygus modestus, assembly GCA_963675035.1. Classification (NCBI taxonomy): domain Eukaryota; kingdom Metazoa; phylum Arthropoda; class Insecta; order Hemiptera; family Cicadellidae; genus Allygus; species Allygus modestus. The sequence goes on along the minus strand of OY776116.1, from coordinate 71,919,777 downwards.
AACATTTTTCAAGTTTAGCCTTCTGTATTTCAACACCTAAACGATGATAGGTGATACGAGTGGGCAGATAACAGATATAAAGCAATCTATATAGCAAAATTATACAACAAGCCATCATCGAATGCAGATACATAGTTGTATGTCATTTAACAAGATTATGGCTGAAGTCAACGGTCACTCCACGACAAGAAAACGTCTTATTTTTCTGAGTGATAGCGGTGGGAAGCGGTTGGATTTTCTTATTCGTTTATTCAGAAAATAAAAGAGCGAATATTATTAGGTCATTCGCCGTTCTATTTCGAGGGCTAAATGATATATCGGCTCTATTTAGACGTGGACCAATGAGATTTTGAGTAATTACAACCATCTCTAATTACAATAAAACTAGTGGCTTACAGGGGCTATAGCCCCTAACATATGGTTTTTGTGTAAGTGGATAATCACAGCTGATCATTAGTTCATTTTGCTTATTAATAAAAACACTAGTGTTATTTCCATTAGAAAATCATTGGATCTTTGAAGTCCAGTGGGGCGTAGCCCACGTAATTTTTGACATTTCTAAAATCTTTCTCACCGTCCTTGGCCCTCAAGCTTTAAAATGAATCGTCATAACATAACTTAACTTCTCCCCAGCTCGAGATATTTCGTGGGGACCGTTTCGCTTACGGAATTAAATATATAGATAAAAGTCTTCACCACTGGTAGATGAAGGATGTCATCTTGCAGTTTTGACCCATAAAAGCACGGTTACGTTTCAGTAAGAGTTACACTCCTACTCAGTCTTCACTACTGGTAGATGAAGGATGTCATCTTGCAGTTTTGACCCATAAAAGCACGGTTACGTTTCAGTAAGAGTTACACTCCCACTCAGTCTTCACCACTGGTAGATGAAGGATGTCATCTTGCAGTTTTGACCCATAAAAGCACGGTTACGTTTCAGTAAGAGTTACACTCCCACTCAGTCTTCACCACTGATAGATGAAGGATGTCATGTTGCAGTTTTGACCCATAAAAGCACGGTTACGTTTCAGTAAGAGTTACACTCCCACTCAGTCTTCACCACTGGTAGATGAAGGATGTCATGTTGCAGTTTTGACCCATAAAAGCACGGTTACGTTTCAGTAAGAGTTACACTCCCACTCAGTCTTCACCACTGGTAGATGAAGGATGTCATCTTGCAGTTTTGACCCATAAAAGCACGGTTACGTTTCAGTAAGAGTTATACTCCCACTCAGTCTTCACCACTGGTAGATGAAGGATGTCATCTTGCAGTTTTGACCCATAAAAGCACGGTTACGTTTCAGTAAGAGTTACACTCCCACTCAGTCTTCACCACTGGTAGATGAAGGATGTCATCTTGCAGTTTTGACCCATAAAAGCACGGTTACGTTTCAGTAAGAGTTACACTCCCACTCAGTCTTCACCACTGGTAGATGAAGGATGTCATCTTGCAGTTTTGACCCATAAAAGCACGGTTACGTTTCAGTAAGAGTTACACTCCCACTCAGTCTTCACCACTGGTAGATGAAGGATGTCATCTTGCAGTTTTGACCCATAAAAGCACGGTTACGTTTCAGTAAGAGTTACACTCCCACTCAGTCTTCACCACTGGTAGATGAAGGATGTCATGTTGCAGTTTTGACCCATAAAAGCACGGTTACGTTTCAATAAGAGTTACACTCCCACTCAGTCTTCACCACTGGTAGATGAAGGATGTCATCTTGCAGTTTTGACCCATAAGAGCACGGTTACGTTTCAGTAAGAGTTACACTCCCACTCAGTCTTCCAAGGAAAATGGTTCTATGTAGTGTGAAATTTAACGCGTTTTTATTAGTTCTGTAATATAATATAAGTTTAAGTAATATATTAAGTGTTCACCAGTCAGTCTTCAACTTTCAACAAAACATTGTGAGATTGGTGTAACCGATTTGTTCAAATCACATATAATTTATTGGATAAATTCTTTCAATCCTTTAACTTGACACTAAACCAAGATTTATAAGTTAAAGGTAAGGTGTAGGTCCAACCCTCGCTGGTATACACACAGAGCCCTATAACACACACAGTGGCATTCAAATCGCTATTTTTTGACAAAACTCCAAAATGTAGGATATACTTAGGCTGCTTCTGATCAAGATGTCTAAAATGTTAACATTTGTATTTTGAAGAATCATTGGGTTAGACCCCTTTATAGATCTTGATATTTTCTTATTTTGTATAGAAATATACAATCTTAATAGGGTCAAATAAACCAAATGCTAGTTGGTTGAGATTTTAACACAATCGACATTACATTTGGTAATTGACATTTTTGATAAGTTATGTTGCAATTTTAAGTAACTTTTTTCATCAACAAATCCAATTCGTTAAATACCAATACACTTCGCTGAGCAATTAATAAACACAATCTTGCTGCAACGGGGATTATTTTATGACTCGGATCACATCCAACTTTGATCTTTAACAAAACAATATTTGATTGTAATCGAAACCTTTCGGCCGTTGATCTATTTAATAACGTGATTCCTGGCTTGGAGTATTTAGCGTCGTCATAATGTATACCATAGAACACATAATTTACTTCAATAAGAAATAAGAAACTTTATTACCATTTATCACATAGGCATAGTGAAATAGGGAACGTTAACAAAATGCAATACAATGCAAGCAAATATTAAACTAGCTTAACCATATTTACAAAGTTGAAGATCAGTTTGTAATCCTATATAATAATAGCGTGTAGTGGCGACGTCTAACCACCTGTTCCGAGTAAACTGAACGTAGAACGGCCAGGTTGGTGTCAATAGATTTCCCATAGCCCGAGGATGATGAAAAATATACGATATTATTATAAATGTATTTAGTTATAAGTTTATAATTGGCAAAAAACACTGTTTTATTTTGCCATATTTTATTTTTCAATCATTTTGTTTACCGAGCCATGTGTTCCCTTCTTTGCATCAAAATTCAATACGTCGCAGCTGAGTAAAGCTAAGGTTGTTTTTGTAAACAAAACAGATAACTATTACGAACTAAATTTAGGTTTTTGGATTGAAATTTAAAATCAGTAAGGAACACAAATTCCATGCTGAATGGGAATAGAGTTTATAATACTGTACAAAACTGCCATCAGAGTTCAATTCAGATTGATGTATTCTATATTTACTATTTATATTTAGGTGTTTGTTTATCTAAATATAAATAGGCTCTTGCGGCGAAATTGGGTTTTATCGCTGTTAATGGAACTAGAAGTAGATGATTTCCCTTTGATAAATCCTGGGTCTCAGAAAATATGACAGCAGGGTGGTATTCTAGTGATTCACTGCTGGAATTGTAGTATTTTAGGTAGTTTTTAAAGTTTTGTCTAAAACTGAATCAAACTTTTTTTAAGTCGATGATAGCCATTTTAGTCTCTAAAGTAGTATAGCGATTTGTGTATGAGTATACAAAAAACCATGACGAAGACACAAATACAGCTAAAAATCAGTGGCGGATTTAAGCAATTGCCGCCCAAGGGCTATTAGAAAATCTGCCGTCCCCCCTCCCCCCTCCATATAATCTTTGTCCTCTTCGCCGCCCGGGTTTACCCACATGTTATATATCTTGTTTGGTCATTTTTTGACAGTATCTAAAGAAGTTGCGAATTTAATAAATTAATAATTTTAAGAAATTTCTGTTATTTCCCAGTCGAAAAAAAAACAGTAAAATAATGTACAGTATAATTGACTTGATTCACATAAACACAGTTCAATATTCAATATACTCAATGACAACCAATCCTAGAGACAAATGTTGGTGTTAAAAGGAGTGAAGCAGTGATACTTTTAATAACAAGAAAATCCTTCAGCAAATACCTAAAAAACCCTCCTTATACTTCATCAAACATTAATTTTTACACTAACGCATTGACTACTGAAAGTAATAATAAATAACCTATAAATAAGATATGACACTGTAACCTTAATATTCGTAATTTGTACAATTAGCCTCAAAATTCTGACTATTTTAATCCTGAATTAGTGCTTTTCAATACAGTTTTTTCAGTTATTTGGTAATTTATACTTTTATGCAAAGATCTGTTATATTATGTTTTAGACGATCAAAATATAAAATTAATTGATGTAGGCCTAATCTTCATAAAACTCTACACATTTTCAAACATTCTTCTAGATCCACCTCCATGATGTTGTAGATCCAATGCATTAAAATATAATGCCTACAGGAGTCACTACTCTCTGTCAAATAACCTTCAAAAAGCGTGCCGTCATATTTGGTATTTTGTCCTGTTGTGGTGTCAACTTGTTGGTGGGACGGTGTCATTTGACGTGCAAGGCGGTTTGTTTTCAACACTATTTCAAAAGCCATATTACAACGGTGTTTTTATTTAACTCAAAACATAACTTTACTTCGAGATAAACAATAAAATTACATCTAAAATATGTCTCAAGATTAACGTCATTATTCGCCTGAAATGCGACAAGATATCAATTTAAATATTTCGAAGATCACAGTTTTTCATTTAATGAAATATGGAGATTTTGACACCGTCCCACCCAATATATATATAGTGGTCTCGCCTGGAGTAAAAAACTGCAACCTACATGCTGACCACCATTTTGACCCTCTGTCAACTATGCTCCTCTGGCAACAACCAATCAAATCCTCTCCACAAATTATGTTTGTCTTTACTTGTCTTTGGTCAGATGTTTTGTTAAAAAAATATACTCCAGAATTAACGATTATGTGTGGTAGCCTTTGATGGTAAATATACGTTGGCTGAAATAACTTTCTTTGTTATCTTGAGTTTGAAAATGAATCGACATTATCTTTGTAGCCTGAATTTTTTTATTGTCATCTCAAACTCGATTGTTGCAACATTTCTCAGCCGTGTGCCTTAGTCATTATTGATATTGTGTAAAAAATCATTTAATGCTATGCGAATTTAATGCGGGTAAACTTGGAAGTCCGTGAGTTGGACATAGTCATAGTGGCGCAGTGCCTGATGAGCGGAGGGGGAAGTTGAATTAACTGTAGTTCGTGGCTTGCCGCCCTTTCTCTGTAGCATAATCGTCTTGTCGCTAGTACGGATGAATGACAAATTCATTATGACTGTTTTGAGGAACTGCAGTGTGAGGGACTGCAAGCGTAATACATTAGTCTCTGACTACTATCTTTACCTTTAAAAGGGCTGCACACCGTCATTGTCATCCGCTTTCGTCAAAATGTTCCCCGTTTAAACCTTTCTTTTGTAAACAACTTATTAATTTTCAGTAAATTTGCCGCCCCTAAAAAATTGCCGCCCTGGGCTACAGCCCCTATAGCCCCCCCTAAACCCGCTACTGCTAAAAATAGGAGGTTAAAATGCGAAGGTAAAATTAACCACATAAGGTTTGTGAAGGTTAAGACGATTGATATAAATCCGTAACCTATATTTTGGTTGCATATATCAAGTTTAAAATTCCCGATTCAGTTTTTTTATGTAACATTTTAGTTCGATTTCGATTTTGTGTGCTGTATTGGATGAAATTGGGTGAAACTGGATTAAACTCTGGTAAGAAATTTAATGAAGTGGATGATAAAACTAAGGACTATTGACCTATCCTATTAGCATTGAATACAATTTGAAATATTTTCCCATACAGTTTATAGCTAACTAGAATTTCCTGTGCGCAGCTTGCGCTTCCCGTTTTGAGAAGCGAAATAGTAAATAGATAAATAGTAAACAAAACAAAGACAGTCTGTAGTTATATGTAACAATTATAACAGCTGTTTATTTAATTGAATTGAGTTAAGAAAAAACGAATGTGACATAAACCAAATCAAACTCTCATTCATATGAATAACATGGGGACTTGGAAGTCCCATGGTGCAGAGCCCTGAGGCCTAAATCGAAAATCTAAAGCCAGTTTGCACATCTGCACACGCGTTTACTGTATAATATGTGGGGGTAAATCATGAAACAAAAAAACCTTATTATTTACAAAGTTTGCATGTAGCGTATTAATAATAGTCTATATAGATAGATAATTTATTTTTGTTGGTCTATCTTTACATAGTTTGTATGTTAGCAGATGTAAATATGTAGACAGTATTTTTTTCTTTTAGTTATAAAAACAGTGAAAGTAGTTAGGTTAATTTGTATTAAAAATTATAACCCGATGATCAAACCTTTAAAGACTTAATAACATTTAAATGCAGTTTTTAAGAAACAAAATTTGGCTTGAAATGACACCAAAGTGTGTTTGATTCAACATCCAAAACTAAACTAACAACAAAGTTTAAACTAAACCTTTCTGGGCTATTGTATGCAGGCGTAAAATGTCTTTAATAAAAAAACACTTTTCGAATTTAGACACGTTCTAAAGATTATTTTAATATACATTATGTTGGGGCTTTATTACTTTAAATTGTGCACGGCGGATTCCAAATTTGTTGCATTTAATTAAAAATTAGTTTTTTATAAATTGTTAAGGGATTACGTTTATTTTATTACTAGTGAAGAATACCTCTTTCGTTTATTTAAGCCCGTCATTTTTGACAGGCTAATAACAGCTAGTATGTAATATTACTCCGTGAGTACAGCCACCCCTCGTCCCATAATACCAAAACAAAAATCAAATAAAATCAAAATTGTGTTTATTTTCAGAAACAAAAACATATTTACAGATATTTCATTAAAACAAAAACAATTAGCACTACTCTAAAATAAAATAAAATAACCATGCAAAAGTTAACTTATGCTAAACAAAATTCAGTAAACATAACTTGAAGTAAACTAATTTTAATGAAAGATTAGTTAATAACCGGTGGATTCCAATGAACTGGTTCACTATCCCTACAAGAATATTAAAATCTACCTATAACATGTATGAAGCTATCCGATACAGTAAGTATCAGGTATGTATGACGGACCAAGGGGGCAGAGCGTCGGGGCCAGACGCTGTTATAAGATTTGGCGCCCAAAAGGCGAGGACCGTGGCCTTGGGCGTATTATACAGCTCCATAACCAGGTGAGCAGTTTTATACCGCCATAAACCGCCAATCAACAATCAAAGATGGCGGCTACTCTTCGTCCGCTCCCCATCGCCTAAAACCCACTTAAGTTTGGTTTAAGATCGTTGTTTCTACTCGGTAAACTCAATATTAAATCTTTAAGTTTTTAGTGACGGATACAGAAACCTTTAATTTTTGTATTGCATTGATTGTTATAAACAGTTTGCCTGAGACAAGGAATAACAGTGTATTAATCCAATTAATGTATATATCACTTGTTTCATCTCCGGTATAGCGCCTCGGTTTCATTTTACGCTATACGAATCCGAATTGTCTCTGAACATATCACGCAAAAGGGTTTACTTTATTGTGTGCTGGGAATGCAATTATACTATTTTGAACAAAGATTTTAAATCTGCTGATATTACATAAAAATTCAAAGGGAGTGCGAAGCTTTTCTAAAGCTAATGTTTTGTTACTTTAATTTGTGTATGTCAGTAGCTAAAACCAATCACGTTTTTGATCATCTTAAGATATGCCTACATTTATTTTATACTGCAAGTGGGTGGATAACTTGCAAATATCGCGGATTTTACAAAATTGTTTTTATGGCTCATTTCGTAGAACAAAAGACCTATCAATTTCAGTGAGCGGATTGTTAATAACAGAAATAGTTAATGCGTAACAAAATTTGCAAATATTTAATATTTTGGAACTGTTCTAAACGATTCGTAGCTGCTCCCCCGCAATATTTTGCGGATGCAATCCTTATAACACTTGTTTATTGAATCAAGAAAAAACACATTGTGACATAAACCAAATAAAACTCTCCTCCATATGAATAACATGGGAACTTGGAAGTCCCGTGGGACAGAGCCTGGGACCTAAATCGAAATTCTGGCTCGACAATAACTTAGAACTTGAAATTATCTTTAAATAAAAAAGAATCATCAAAATCCATTAACTTGAGGAGGTGGGTGAACAAAAAGCAGGAATGTCTTAAATATGTAGATTATTTGCGAATCGCCATTTTACTCACTGAAATTGCTAGGTTTTTTCTTGCTCTTTAAAATGAGCAACAAATAAATTATGTTGGATAATCGATTGAGGAGGAACGTGTTTTGAAGGTTAACATTGGTCTTATGATGGAAGCAGGTAGAAATTCCAAAATATTCGTGGCTGGACTCTTAAATTACATTTTACTTCTTGTATTTACAAGAGTGTGCTAAACTGAACCTCTCTTTAAAATTACCAAACCTCGTTATCGGATAGGTATTCAAAACAGTTTTGTCACATCAAGGTTGATCCAAACATCTTCTCCAGTAGTCATGTGACTATAACCGGAGCACTATCGGTGTATCTTTTTCCAACCAATCAGTCGTGGCCTGAATATTTTTCCGATACTATAATAATTGGTTTGCCTCCAACATCTTTGGATGGTCCAGGGCGATATTTCTGGCTGACAGGACGAACACTCGGACATAACAAGCTGGAGACCAGAGAGTCTTGTAGATCTGCGATAGGGAGGCAGCGGCGCCGTGGATGGCGTGAGGGGAGGAAACGGAGAGGGAGGAGGGGTGCATCTGACGCGGGCATTCCACAGATGGGGATGATTTTGAGTGGGAGGGCAGGTGCTTTTCGCCAACAGGTACAGCGTCCGTTGCTCTGCAGCTTCAAGCCGGGTTTGGTTAAATCAGTGCTCCAACAAAATCTGTAACAAACAAAAACCAATTTATTCAAATACAAACATGACAATGTTGAAACGAAAATATAATTAAATTTTGAACGCTAACGTGAAATCTACCTGGCAGTCCCTGTACAAAGTTTTGTGGCTTGAACTTATGTTTGGTTATGTTACGTTATCTGACTAAGATATTTGTCAAGAAGATACGTTATCAATCATTATATCTAAATATAACGAATTATCTAGCTTTTTCTTAGTAAGTTACGCTGGAATCCTTCTTCGTATACATTTTAAATATATTTTAAATTTAAACATTCTAAATGATTTGCCAACACAGATAAACATTACCTCTTATACACCTACATGATTCTTTTAGGGTAAACTAAACTATCACTGTACCCGAAGAAAAAATACATTCCCGCGCTCTAAACTACACATAAAACAATATGAACCGTTCACTATTACTTTTTCCCCATATAATTATGTAATAATCAAACATTTAGAAACTAGTATATAGTTTTAATCGTAATTGTATATAGTTTCGTGACAATATAGATTAAACATCTCCTCAACAAATAAAGGGGTTTTACCAGCTTACATTGTCTGTCCCAGGAGTTTCCCTAGTCGTGTACCAAGTGAATTATATTCAAAATCAAAGAAAAATAATCTATGTAAGTAAATTTACTCTTCATCCACAGAAGGTTAATTCAAGGAGGCGGATTTGTCCTCCTTGAAGAAAACGTAACAAAAATCCGAACGAATAAAGCGGGCTTGTAAATAAACATATTTTAATGTAGGAATAATATTATTTACGCTATAGGAATAAACTCACCTAATATAAAGCGTAAAGTTTGTTACGCTTTAACAGATTAATTCTGTAATTGTTTTAAATTGGAGAAATGTATGTCAGATTGCTAATGCTATTTAGGATCTTAAAAAGTGCAAATAAGTTAATCAATCAGTTACAGTTAATTGCAGTTAAGTTCTTATACAGTGAGCTATATAATATTGTTGCTTATATAGAGAGTTTTAGCCAATAAAGTTGATGTACAGGGTTAGGCAAATGTATGGATAACCTCTCTTAAATTTTCAATGGGTTACACCAGGAAAACTAAACTCAGCACACCTCTATATGCCATAAAAGTGCACTTTTTGGTCGGTATCAAAATTTTGCCCGGGACCCCAAAATTGGGTATTTTGGGGGCAGATCAAAAATTTCAAATGTAAAGCCCCATCGAGTGACACCTCATTTTAAAGGTCTTATTAAAGGAGAATATTACCGTAAACCATATCTCTCTATCTTAACCCAGTACAAAATGGCGGTCATTTGAAATTTTCATCAGTTTGAGAGAACCCACTTATAATGTAGGCATCAATAACTCTGTTATTAAATTAAAGTAGTAAGTAAAGTAGTAGGTAGTTTTCGTTGTTCTTCTTCTTTTATAAAGAACTTTAAAATAATGTGTCACTCAATGGGACTTTACTTTCAAAATTTGTTAGCTGCCCCCAAATTACACCATTTTGGGGACTTGTTAAAAATTTAAAAAAATGTATTCCTCTGAAAGGTCAAATCACATTATAAATTCCCTGTAAATGATTCCTACTTAATTTTACTTACTACTTTTATTGAATAACTGAGCTATTGATGCCTATTGTAAATATGGGTTCTCTCAAACTGATGACAATTTCAAATGACCGCCATTTTGTACTGGGTTGAGATAGAGACCTCTTCACTGTTCTTCTTTTTTTATAAAGACCTTTAAAATGATGTACCACTCAAGGCTTTACATTTCAAATTTTTGAGCTGCCCCCAAAGTACTCCATTTCAGGATCCCGGGAAAAATTGTGATACCGACCAAAAAGTGAATTTTTATTTCTTATGAAGGTGTACTGAGTTTAGTTTGCCTGGTATAACCTGTTAAAAAGTTAATAAGGGATATTGATGCCTACATTTAAGTGGGTTCTCTCAGGCTGATGAAAATGTCAAATGACCGCCATTTTGTACTGGGCTAAGACAGAGAGATATGGTTTACGGTGATATTCTTCTTTAATAAAGACCATTAAAATGAGGTGTCACTCAATGGGGCTTTACATTTGAAATTTTTTAGCTGCCCCCAAAATACCCCATATTCGGGTCCCGGGCAAAATTGTGATACCGACCAAAAAGGGCACTTTTATTTCTTATGAAGGTGTACTGAGTTTAGTTTGCCTGGTATAACCCGTTAAAAAGTTAATAAGGGATATTGATGCCTACATTTAAGTGGGTTCTCTCAGGCTGATGAAAATTTCAAATGACCGCCATTTTGTACTGGGTTAAGATAGAGAGATATGGTTTACGGTGATATTCTTCTTTAATAAAGACCTTTAAAATGAGGTGTCACTCAATGGGGCTTTACATTTGAAATTTTTGAGCTGCCCCCAAAATACCCCATTTTGGGGTCCCGGGCAAAATTTTGATACCGACCAAAAAGTGCACTTTTATGCCATATGTGTGCTGAGTTTAGTTTTCCTGGTGTAACCCATTGAAAATTTAAGAGGGGGTATCCACACATTTGCCTAACCCTGTATACTATTATACAATAAAATGAAGGTAGTGTCTTGGTGGTGTCATGGATGGTTCGCTTGAACGCAGAGTCCTAAACCGAAACGTTGTATAAAGATAGCTCATGTATAAGGGCTGTCCAAGTTTCAAAAATCCCTTAGTGTTCCACCTAACGTGATGTTCTCAATGTTACTGTAATGGATATATATATATATATATATATATATATATATATATATATATATATATATGTGTGTGTGTGTGATATTGATTACCACGGTACGGTTACGGTATATCACATTTTTTAAACATCTGGATGTTTGCGAGATCCACGTGCGAAGAGAGGGACATGAGCTAGTTTTTTTTTTTAACAGCTTTACACATATTCCGTGTGTGGTCCGTTATCTTTGGGAGGGAAATATATTTTAATTTTTCCCAGTCTGTAAACCGAAATATATTTACTCATTCTTCAATACATGTGTGCACAAGAATAGCGTCTGACTTATATACAATACTCTGCTCCAGTGCTCTGCTTCTCCAATAAGCCCAATGTTAACTTTCAAAGTCCATCCTAACTCAACGGATTATCTGAAATTGTTGATTTATGGTTAATTTTAAAGAGCAAAATAATACCTAGCGATTTCAGTGAGCAGAATTTCAATATCATAAATAATTCACGCATAAAAAATCGTAAATATTAAATATCTTGGAATATTTCTGAACGATTATTATTTGTGATATCGACATTTTTCTCACTGAAATCTCAATGTTTTGCTCACTGAAGAATTTTTGGCTCTTTAAAATGAGCCAGACATGAACGTTACCTGATAATACGTTGAGGAGGGATGGGATTTTAAAGTTAACGCTGGCCTTAGGGGGGAAGTCTCCCAACGCTTTGCCTCATTATGTCGTTCAGAACAGAACAATACCCACGTTGCAGCAAACCTGCATACTCAGCGAATTTCAAATGGTACTTCACTAAGTCATGAAGCCAGTTACCAACTTTCATTCAAGCATATTAATAAATAAGTGAGATGTGACATTTTATTTATTCCCCATAAGAAAAACATTGGGACTGAGTATGCAGGTTTGCTGCATCAAGGACCACAAAATCTGGTTTTTATGCAAATACCAATGGATCACCTCCAGATGAAACAACATACCAAGTTTTATCAATTTATGTTCACAAACCAGAAAGATATAACATGTTTATTATTCTCCATAAGAATAACATTATAGCTGCTGAGTACGCAGGTTTGCTGCCATGGGGACCACAAAAAAATTAGTTTTGTACGCAAATAGCATTAAAACCCAACCATATAAAGCCACATACCAAGTTTCATTAATACATATTCATTAATAAGCGAGGTATACAATTTTACTTATTCTCCATGACATTAACATTGGACAACGTACTGTGTTACCTACGCACTTTCAATGTCTCGGTAAATAATTGACGTAGAGCGATGATCAAAGTATCAAATTGTTTTTTTAAGCTGAATTTAATGGTGTAAACCAAAATTTGGGTTTAAAAAGAATTATATATAAAAAGTTCTAAAAAAAAACATTTGTTGGGGTACAACACCCCCCCCCCCTAAAACCCCCCTTAGAGTAGAGCGACCTGTCTGGTTTGCGAACTCATGAAAATAGATGCTGCCTTACACGTTTATACCAAATTTCATCAAGATCGGACCATTTTTACCAAGTTATCGTGCCTACGGACATATTATATATATATATATATATATATATATATATATATATATACACCTACCTATATAAATACATATATATAGGAATTTGAACTAATGGTGTTTTTGGCATCTGGGGGCCTCAAAACGAAAAGTTATCATGGTCCCGGGCCTAGGTCTTGCCATGCCACCTACGGTAATAGCTCCTTCCCTATAGGGGAAATTCGCCAAAACTATTAATTACTGAAACCCCTCCATTTTTATTGCTCCATCTCTTCAACTGAATATAAATCAGGCCAATTAAATCATCCTTAAAGCTCTTTTCAATTGTATTATGTCATGTCCATTTTGTAAACGTTAATTAAAATTGTTCAGAAATTTCCAATTTCCAACGTACACAGTTTTATTTCTACAATTATTGTTAGTCTGTGGTGGTTTTCAATAACTTTTCATACTTTTCCTGTTGTTGTATTTATGAGAATGTTTAGAGGGGATGGACTCCCAATAGTTTAATAGTTTCCAAATCGGGATTTTCAAAAAGTATTTTGTTAAAATAACATAGTTTGTGTGGGGTAGATATAAAAAATTATTATTCGCTTTGTAATAAAAGCGTACAATTTTATAATAGTGTGCTTATCCCCCAAACAGAACGTTTTTATCGGTTTTCATCTGGTCCCATGATCACACCATACGAAAGTGGAAAAGAGAGGGGAAGGGAGGAAATCCCAATAGTCCAAATGGTATCAATAGAATAGGATTTTTTCACCTTTTCTTGTCAATAATGTTTAAAATCTTATGTTTAAAAAATCTTATATTAAAAAAAATCTATTGTTAATAAAGATTAATATTCTATTTCCATTAAAGATTCGTAGACCCATCCGACCTTCCATCCACCTATATCAAACGCCCACCCTCCCCAAAAATATTCAATGTAGTGAGGGATGAATTTGAGGTCAATTTTTGAGAGATTAAGGTGTTTTTTTAGTTTCTTATCTGGTTTATCTATCTAAATTCACAAACAAATGAGATTTTTATCAGTACATTACTCCGTAGTGTTGCCAACTTTGCCAATATTTGTTTAACATTCCAGTGAAGGAGTCTCATACACCAATCACTCCCTCTCACTGCGAATAGTCTTAAATATAACAAATATTATGAATATATTGTGTAATCTAAACAGTTTATCTGTGCCACATTGTTTACTAATTTGTTTGAATCTTGTTAACAGTATTGAACAATGTAAACGACGCTGTTTGCTATTCACAGCCGTATAAAATATGGTTAAAACAGTTTTTCAGTAACTCGTGACACGTGTTATTATCTAAATTGCTTCAATCTATGATTATAAATATAGGTATTGTGTATGGTTTGCCTCTAAATTCAAAACCATTTTTTTTTTTTTCATTGCAATTATTGTTTTTATGCTGTTTAAATGATAACAATTTATTTGTAATCTTTGTACAGTTTAGTGATTTATTTTTCGTTTATCTTCAATTTTTCTGGAATCGCAGTTTTATTATGAAGTATTTTTTTATGAGTAAATGTAAGGTGTAATCAGGTTCAGGTTCCTAACTCAGCCAGACCAGAACTCGTCTACACCCACAGGTTCTTGTGACCCCTGTGGGACCTTTTTTGTGTGTGTTTATTATGTATATTGCATTTAATGTGAATAATACAAAATTATTTTATTTTATTTGACTTATACAAGTTTGAATATGCATCCCGTTCCCGACACAATTTAAACTAAATCAAACAAATATTAACAAAAGTTACCAAAAGTTCTCACTAAAAAAGTCTGGACAAAAGTTACCAAGAATGTTTATAAAAAAAGCAATTGTTTGTTTGTGTACACAGATTTGATATCAAAATATTCAAGTATAACTTTAAACTAAGTATGTGGGGGAATAAATAATTTTAGCTTATTTTACTACGAATGTCCATCGCAATTAAAACGTATAGGTAGAACTTACTCGTGAAATTCAATGGCTTGAAAGGTAAAACAGTTTTAACTGCCAACCAAACTATTTTGAGAATTCCTCAACTAAGTCCTAACACATTGTTATGACGGAGAGGGAAGTGTAGCCAAAGTGTCTAGAAGTGGGGCGGCAACTTTCGCCCTCCAACTTCTCGAACAAAACTTGAGTAAAGTTTGCCGCCATTTTCGCCGTCTCGGGACTTAAGAAATGGAACTTGTAAATAATGAGATGTTGAGAAGCCGCAACAGCGACCTATTAAGGGAGCAACAGGTGGACAATGTTATCAGCTCGGGTAGTACACACTCCGGAGCCGATGTTTTCAGACGGCTAGTACACCAGGGTGGGGGTGCATGTACTGTTAGAAAAAAAGCCAAAAGATTCGACAAGACAAATAAAACCGGTTCGCCATCGCTTTTGGGTGAGCCCGGACTGGGCTTTGGATGCGACCCGGCAATTTTGGGCGATTACTAAACTAGCCAAAATGTCTGGGTGATTAGGGGTAACGGGGGTTGGAAATGTATATTTATAGATGAAGGTGTAATTTAGAATCAGTTTAAATGTCAGGAGTCTCTGTTTGAAATTTAAAATTATACAGGCGGTTGAATTAATGTTAGATATAAAACCACCGCGTTATTAATATTTAGTAGATTTCGTTACTAATTACGTTTCCTATGATCGCAGTGAGTTAGAAAACCATTATCTGAAATATTTTTAACATAATTAGGATTCAACTGTGATACCTTCATATAATAACCTTATTTCCGCTAGTAAGAAATTATTAACATATCTGTTGTTGTAGACCTAAAAAAATCGTGTTTAATACAAAGATCACGTATCTTAGGGACATTTAAGTTAGGTATCTAATATATACATCACCATATAGTAGATTAAGTTATTTATAGGTGTATTATAAACATGTCTGTGCATTAAAATGTTTAGGCCTTTAAAGTTGAAGTGCCAGTTTGTCAGTAAATAACGACATATTGTACTATAATTTATTAATGTTTTTTAGTTGAATTCACATTATTTGTATAATTTCTTTTAATGTTTTCGTGTTTTATTTAGAAAAAAAACATCGAATTACATAAATAATTTGTCTTGGTTGTCGAAGAAACCGTTTATATCACTTCAAAATTCTAACAACCCCCAGCAATGATAGCCACCAGCAGACAGTTCGGAATGAGTTTCATTAGCTTTTTCGCCGCTCCTCAGGGGGTTGGTTCTTCCTTTTGTTCTCCGCTCTTCCAACAGAACATTATCTTACAAGCCACTCGCTCCTTTGAGGCCGCTGGTCGCTAGTTGGTGGTATTAATTGCACGGTTGTGGCCTTTGTTTGTTGCCGTTCTTCGCCGGACGTTCCCACACTGGCTATGGTATCCCACCCCTCTACCACTACGTCGCTCCATCCCTCCATCCATCCCTGATTGATCATCCATCACGCCCTGATGGGATTGTCTAATGCGTGGAAAGACCGTTGGATAATCTTGTGTTTTACAGGGGTGAAGCAAACTGTCTGATTAGCTGGTGGAGAACATCGCGTTGAGATCTGTTTGGTCACGGTATGGAGAAGAGGTGCAAATAGAATTATGCTTAATTTTATTTACGTTATGTGGACGGCATTTACTTTTCACTGGAAAATAGTTTGTTTGTTTTTTGTTTTGTTTTTTTTTGGGGGGAAAGGGGTTAGTGCAACAATCAACCATTTAACAATCAACAATCACAGTTCATCCAACGATTTAACTATTAGTTAATTTTTTGATAATCCAATGGGTACATTAATCCGTATGTACCCCTATTAGTGTAGTAATCTTACTTAGTAATATGTTTTATTATTAACTGATTTAAACAATGAAAATAACAATAATATACAAAATGTACGGACACAAAAATGTGTTGTACATGTGTGATACAGTGTATTTTTTGTAAGTAAATACTTTGGATGAATGCCAGAATGAAAATAATATTTCAAATTATCAGGACCCGGTCACTCCGAGGAAATGGCTGTATATGTTCATTTTTTTAAAGTAGATTTCGCTTATACTTTGATATGTAATTTTTAAGACTACTAAAACTTGTTTTTATTATCTAACTGCATAAGAATATTAACTGCAAGAGAACAAATTGTTTAAGTAATTTAAGCACTGAGAGTTTCAAGACTGAACGAAGCCCTGAGGGGTTTTTAATATTTTTTTAATTGTTTTACATGTAAATGACGAACATATAATGATAAGACGCTCAATTTTGGTACGGCCATTTGATTTCATTATGCATTTCAAAATTACCATTTCAAATGTAGGTCTGGATGATAACTAAATTACATTTGGTTTTAAGAGGGCGTTGGAGAGCGGCCATGTTGGATTTTACCTCCATAAGAACAATGTTAAACTTAAAACCATATATCTCGCTTATTTATCAACATACGGTTATGAAAGATGTCTAAAATTAAAGGTATGTTGAAGGCGCAGCGGGTTTGCTCAATATTTTCTAAATAAAATAATACATTTACAAAAATATAGTAATTTAAAGTCTATATTTTTATACATATTTTGTAGTTTTTCTTAGTAATTAAAAAATAAAACTCCCAGCAAACACTATTCAAAACTTTATAATGATTCAATCAAAATGTATTCCAAATCAATAGGTCAAACAGTAACAAAAAAATATGCTTTTCAGTAAAGACATGTTTTGTGCGTTTTAACATTGAAATAGCCCGTAGCGCTAGGGTCAGCGACGATATTTCTTCTGACTCCAACGTCCTCTTAACAGTTGATTGCCAATAAGTTATAACGTTTGGTTGTGAATAAACGTATAACAAATTTAATCTAATTTAAAAAATAAAACAATTCATTGCAAAACTTCCTCCTTAAACCACTCGCTGTGACTGACTGGTAATGCGTAGCCACATTTTTGCCTAAAAATACATAGTTGCATCAAACTTTGCTAGTAATTAAATAAAAATAAATAAGTAATTCTAACTTTATGTGATACTTTTCAACACAAATTATTCGTTAAACCTTTATAATGCTCTATCTTTAGTAATGATATTCAATTCAATTCAAAATGTAATTTATTTGACAACAACGTAAAGATAAAATAATACAAATAATTTCAAATGTATAATTATATATGATACAATACACACAAATATGTACACAAAGACAAAAGAACAATCTTTTCATATATATTTTGCTAATGTGCATTAATTAACCGGTTCGGTTAATCTTTGACACTCAAGAGTAGGTAGATATTTGCAAGTGAAATAAATTAGGAATATCTCAATAGCTCAAAGCTCGTGTCTCGTGTGAGATATCCATCACTCAGAAAACTTAAAAACAAATGGCAAAGAGGGAAGACAGGTTTCTCAAAACAAAATTCAAATAATAGAAAAATTAAAAAAAGGACAACACCAAGAAACTTACTTGCTGCTGCACTAAAAAACAATACGTTCACAAGCAATCTTTAATCTAAACATTTACAATACAGTATTATAAACAACAGAATGAAAAGTGTATTTCAAAATATAGTAATTATTTGATTTACAATAGTCTAACAAATAACAAATGGGCTGGTGAGAATAAAATAATTTATCTTAAGTTCATCTTTGACTACAAAACAAAATAAAGGATAACTCACATTAAGGCTGGTAAAGAAATTATTGCACTTCAGTAGTGAGACAATGGGAATTGCATTGTTTTGTAATGTTTTGTAATTTTACGTGCATATTTCGACACTATACGTACAAAAATCTTCTCGTACATTTTTTAGCACACATCTTTCAAATTTCAAAATAAAATAACTCTTTTTGAGAGACAAACTATGCAGGAGGGAGATGAACACACATTTTCTCAACCCGATTAATCCTTATCCCAGATGCCAGCGGATGACTCATCAATCAAACGGTCCCGCGGGTTCGAGGGGGGACGGGGTATCAGATCTGGATTCAGATCTGGACTTGGGGAAGGTCGGGAACTGAAAAACTAGGTCAAGACGCCCCCCTCCCAACACAGGTGGTCCGTTAACGACGCTTTACGCGAGCTCGAGAGTAAAAACTACTTTGCCCCCTCCCCCTTACAACAATCTGTCCTCTGAGTCGGGGCCGTAACATGACGAGACAGCTGCAGGGTGAATGATGGACTTTTACTCGGTCTTATCTGATAAGAAACACTGAAATAAGATACTGATAAGAAATATTTAATCAGGATACCGATAACACGACTGGCAAATACATATTAGCAATATCTTTAAAAACTCAGTTTAATCTGTTTTGTATCTAAATAAGAGGTTTGTTTATTTTATTTTAAAAAGATAATAAACGTTTTTCCCGGTTTGAGGTAACAATTTTCATGAAATGAACACTGTTGATAATCTTTCGAAATATTTTGTATTTATACGATTTTACACATTGAATAAGTTATTATTGTCATAACAGTTAAATAACTTCATTCTTTTTTACATAAAAACCCGTCTTAATTTTAGTTAATAGTTATCAAATTAATGTCATAAGACAACTGCAGTTGTATTATTTTAGTAAACTGTCTTTTTATTAAATAAACATACAGGCAATTTGTCTGAAATAACGTGAATTAAATAAATTTAAGTTTTATTTAAATGATTAAATTGTCAACCCAATGTTAGTGATTTAAGATGTTATTCCTTGGATTTTGCTGTACGCTGCGGTCATTCCCATTTTTTTAAGTGTGAACTAATTAAAATCATTCGCCAACGATCTTAGAAGTGGTACAGGCAAACAACCGAACGTAAATTTAATTGATATTGGTAGCAGAAAGTGTTGTCTCACGAACCAAGGTAAATACTCTTGATTAAAGGAGGGATTTAGATCGATTTATGTCAACGTATGTACAAAGAAAAAATAACAAATGTTCTTTGACAGTTTAAGCCAGGGAAATGAAGGTCACAAATTGCATCAAACAAACAAAATTCAAGCAGGAATATTTTTGCTGGAAAATGTTACCTAAGAACCCCTGATTCATATACCAAGTTCTCTTCTTCGAGTGAAGTGAGGTTTCACATCCGTATTGGATTTTCCCGACATTTTATCTGTAGAAATATACGTTACTATATTATGGAGGCCTAATGACTCAAAAATTCAACAATTGTCAAATTTCGATCAAATTTAGTTAGAATATACTGATAATGATTTCTTTATCAAAAATTCAAGCTAGCCATTTATTTATTCCCAGAATTTCAAAAGGTTTATGTTTTATTATATCCAAAACACAGATTTTTCGATTTTATCCTTATATTTGTTTACAAATCATAGCTTAAAAACTACAAATTTTGTTTTCTGGGCCATCATTCTATGACACTAGTTGCAGAGCAAAGTTAAAATACATTGCTAATAAATCCAGTCCGTTGTCTGAATCTATTTTCCCCTACATTGGAAATTACTTAAGTTTATAAGTGCCAAGGGATATTTCACTGTAACACAAATCACACTATTCTTAGATAACAGGAAAACCATTTAAAGTGAGATTTAAAGAACATATCCAAGCCCTCAAAGTAACAACAACAAAAACATGAAATCTACTTATGCGGAGCATCTGTTGGATTCAAACCACAACTATGAAAATATGGACAGAAATATGACGGTACTAGAATACATGAAAAAAGGTAATAAAATGGATTCAAAATAGGAACTACATATATTAATGAAATACACAGAAAAACCTCAAAGTATACTAAATTCACAAGTATCCGTTACAAATACAATTTTTAATAAAATATGGTATATGAGGCAAGAACATAAATAGATAGAAGAGATATTCAAGAAACATCCAAGCATGCCATGATTTTTTATACATATGTTTTTAATTTAATTTAATTTTACTCTGATTCTATTTGTCCACATTTTACTATTATTTCTTTTATTGTATAACTTAACCAAACTATAGGTGAAATTTATGACCTATAGGGTGAAATTTATCAACCTTGAAAATGACCTTAGATGCCGAAACATGTTGGTTTATAATATAAAACTTATAAACAAGAGTACTCAGTTTTTATTTTATTAATTTTTAATATAAACATATATATCAATTTGATCGAATAGTGTTTTTGGCATCTGGGACCTCAAAACAAAAGTTATCATGGTCTCGGGCTTAAGTCTTACCATGAGACCTTCGGTATTAGCTTCTTCCCTATAGGAGAAATTCGCTTAAACCACGAGACATGAGGTGGTTTAACTTGTAACCTATGACCTGCGTGTATTCTACGACGCACTCGCCGCTCACTTTTGCTCTGATCTGATATCTCTACAGAGAAACAGTTGTTGCCAACATCACAAAGTTAGATCAAACTAATTTAACCATGCTGCTAACCTAGCTAAGACGGTTATGAAGACCCATCTCACTACTATAGGTTAGTTTCCACCGATTTGTTGGTTAAATTATCACCGAGTACAGGGTCAAATATTAAAAATCAATGGGTTATTGGTAACTACTTATACTCAGTAAAAATTAACCCAGAGGACACTAGGTTGGTGTTTATCATGCTGTAATGTTATGTTGAACCGGCATTATTAGGTCAAATAAACAATTAGTTAGCATTAACAAACCATTCGGTTACAAATAACCGTATATACTTTGACTAACTTAAGTTAGTTACTAATGACCGTGTGGCACTGGTTGCTAGTAACCATCAATTAGTTACTGCTGACCCAATAGATTTTAAACCAGACTAGGTTAAACTCTGAGTTGTTCAGTGTAAAATCAGATGAAAGTTTAACTTTGTATGACACAAAACATTCAAAATCATGTATACCATTTTCCAATATGGGGATGAAAGCTCCCCTGACTCGAAGTAGAAAACTTGATGGTTATTTGAATCAGATACAAGTACAAATATTTCTGCTTGCTTTTTTTATTTTGAAAACATATTTTTCTTGCTAAATTGCTATGATATTTATTTAGATAAATTAAAGTCTTTATAAAGTAGGTCTGTTAGCATTTATAATTTATTTATACTGATTAAAATAGACCTGTAGCCAATTACATTTGCGAAAAGGATTAATTTTATTTCCTTGGAACACAATTCGATTTGGAATTTCCTGCCACGAAATATTTCGGCGTTTCCTGAATCTAAAAAACCTGTCCCACGGTTAAGCAACCTCCTTATAGAGTTCTGACTTTCTAAAATAACGCAGAATTAGAATACGTAGTGTTTGACAAAGGGAACTGCTCTGTGAGTTACCACCTTTTAAATTATATTTACTACAACTAATTTCAAACAAACAAATAACAAATAATAATGTTTGCTGTAAATAATTTCTCCCCACTACAACTAAAACTTGTAATAAACATTTCTAACACAAGGTTAAGTGTTGTTCATTTCAATATCCAAAAATCTAACTAAAGTGGCTTCCAGTAGTGAGAACCAGTTATAATTGCAACCCCAACCCCGTACATTAAAAGGGGCCGCCCGCTCAACAACCGTCTTCCGCACTATACCCACCCCCGCATCAAACCTGTCGATTAATATGCCCCAGTTCTGTTACCCCGCGACATCCTGCGGTGCCGACTTATGCCGGTGTGTGCCGAGGATGGGGCGAAGCCCCTGGCCTAGTTCCCAGAGGCACTACGGCCAACACACCTGCGCTGCTGATCAAATCAGTGACCGCCAGCCGGACTGACAGACAGTATGGAATATACCGGAGATGAGAAAAACTGAGTCAGGTGAAATTTAAAGGCGATTTGAAGGGTCTTCTTACTTCTGTGACACTTCTGACTCCGGAAGCGATAAACTCTCCGTTAAAGATCTCATGCAGTCTAGGTTCTCATAGAATAAACGTCTTGGGTCGTTTTCCACTTAGAATAATAAACCTCTTGAAACTTGTGATAACTCCTGGGTAACTCTAACTAATGGGAAAATATTAATAGAATCCTAAAAAAAATAAAGCCGGAACCATGATGTTCTATTTTGAGGATATAGCAATCGCGAAAAATTGATGGCACAAAGACAAAATACACGTTTTCACAAATTAACTGATCGCTTCGTGATTCTCCTCGTTAAAAAATTAATTATATTTATTTGGCTTAATGCGAGCACTTTGACGAATAAAAAAAACAATATTGTCATGATATATTTGATTAATTTTCTAAATTAGAATTTTTTAACGGACAACTATTAACTACAAAATAATCACATACTAATACTGTATACTGAATATGTTTCTGATAAGCTTACCTTAAGAGGGAGCTCCAGAAAACGTTTGGGCTTTCTATATGATTCTCCCTTAAGGCAATGTTAACTTGCAAATCCCGTTCCTCCTCAACGGATTATCCTATATCGTTGATTTATGTCTCATTTTAAAGATAAAAAATATATATCGATTTCAGTGAGCAAAATTTCGATATTAAAAATCATAATTTGTCAATATGCAGTGATTCAAAAATATTCAATACAGTATTTATAATTTGTTTGGGTGAACTATTATTAATGACATCGAAATTTTTCTCTGTGAAATATTCTTTTGCTCTTTAAAATGAAGGAGATTGGGTAAATGTATTGAGGAGGACGAATTTTGAAGCATGTAGAAGCCGGTGACTGGATGGAGCTCCCTCTTAAGTTTTCGAAGCATGTAGAAGCCGGTGACTGGATGGAGCCCCCTCTTAAGTTTTCGAAGCATGTAGAAGCCGGTGACTGGATGGAGCCCCCTCTTAACTTTTCGAAGCATGTAGAAGCCGGTGACTGGATGGCCCCCTCTTAAGTTTTCCAAGCATGTAGAAGCCGGTGACTGGATGGAGCCCCCTCTTAAGTTTTCCAAGCATGTAGAAGCTGGTGACTGGATGGAGCCCCCTCTTAACTTTTTGAAGCATGTAGAAGCCGGTGACTGGATGGAGCCCCCTCTTAAGTTTTCCAAGCATGTAGAAGCCGGTGACTGGATGGAGGCCCCTCTTAAGTTTTCCAAGCATGTAGAAGCCGGTGACTGGATGGAGCCCCCTCTTAACTTTTTGAAGCTAGTAGAAGCCGATGACTGGATGGAGCCCCCTCTTAACTTTTTTAAGCATGTAGAAGCCGATGACTGGATGGAGCCCCCTCTTAACTTTTTTAAGCATGTAGAATCCGGTGACTGGACAGAGCCCCCTCTTAACTTTTTGAAGCATGTAGAAGCCGGTGACTGGATGGAGCCCCCTCTTAAGTTTTTGAAGCATGTAGAAGCCGATGACTGGATGGAGCCCCCTCTTAAGTTTTTGAAGCATGTAGAAGCCGATGACTGGATGGAGCCCCCTCTTAAGTTTTTGAAGCATGTAGAAGCCGATGACTGGATGGAGCCCCCTCTTAAGTTTTTGAAGCATGTAGAAGCCGGTGACTGGATGGAGCCCCCTCTTAAGTTTTTCCTGAAAATGGAATACATCACTTTCACAAGTATCAATAGTTAATTTGTCATCCTTTTCCTACGACATTTGTTTGACCTTCGCCTTTTGTTGTAATCTGTGTCATATTCTAAACTTTCTTCCGTCACAATAAACCATAGTCCTACAAATGATAAGGCACATCACTGCACAAAGAGACAATGAAAAGTGGAGCTGTCAGCAGTATTCCTCTTGCATATTTTGTGACTTTTGACTTTTAAATCAACCGGTGGAAAGCTTAACATGAGACAACAAATCTACGAAACATTGAAACGTAAAAAAATAACAATTATGACTTAAGTTTCAACATTTTTGCGTCCTTAACTGGTTCTTTTAAGGTTGTTGTGTTTATAAATCAGTTGTTTAATCCAATTCGGTGTATTAGGATAATTTATAGATGTCTAGCTAAGTGATATGAACAAAGAGAATAGTCAAAGTCGAAGTCAAAATATCTTTATTGGTACACAGATACAATTGATCCGTACAATGAGTCACAGTAGCAACTTAAATCACAAAAACCCTACATTAAAACCAACATGAAAAAATAAAATAAAACCTTTCTTCGAAAAGCATAATTTACATTCATCAGTGTCCATTTATTTCTGATCTGGCAATTTGAAATTCAGAAATTTCACGCTGTAATGGGCTCGCTCTGTCAACAAGACTTTAGGTCTTCTCCTAAAGAGCCCAGTGGACAATTGTCTTCAAGGATTCTGGGAGATCATTGAATAGCTGTATACTATTGTAGGTAATGAGAAACTAGTTCTGTGTTTGGGTGGTTTTATGTTATTGAAATTTCTGAGATTGTACCGGGTTTGCTGAAAAGAGGGTTGAAAAAGATAAGTGTTACTATAGAGAAATGTTAAACAACTGAAAATGTAAATCGTTGGAAAAGTAAGAATGTTAAATTCCTTGAAAATAGGTTTGCAAGAAGTACGGCGAGGCTTTTTAAAGACAGCTTTCACCGCTCTTTTCTGAAGACGGAACACAAATTTTGTCCGCGGACACTCACTACCCCACTCAGCAACTACATATGATAGGTATTGATGGATTATACCATAATAAGCAGCAAGAGCTACTCGGCTATAAAAACGTATGTATCCTTCCTTAAAAAATACCTAAATTTTGGTATAATTCATGGCAATAGGCCTGATGGTAAATTATACCATAGAGATACTCGAGCACTTTATAAAACCGGAAGCATGTTATTCGACAAAAAACGTTTGTTTTATGTAGTAAACAGTAATAATAACTTTACTGAGTTGAGTTTTCAGAATTGCATAAACATATAATATTTTGAAATAAATGATAAATTATTGTGGTAAGGAACACCAGTACCATTCGTGCGCATTACATTGGGAGAACGTCCTCCCCCTCCCTCAGAGAGTAACTTGGACGATGAACGTGTTACATTTCAGAAAGAAGAACTTCTGTAGAAGGTTAACTTCAAATGCCACTTCGTCAAGTCGCCACTTCTACAGTGCAAGCTACACTCTCATAAAATTTACAGTGATACATAAGTAATTTAATTACTAGACGATTTACAACATTTAAACGTCTACCAACTTGGTTGTTAAACTGTACCACGCATTACAATTAAAATTTAACTCTCATCTATAATGCAATTAGTTTTACACTATTTAATACTTTGCGATTTTCTCAACATTTCCTAATACTAACTCTAGTACTTTCGAAATTCATAAATTACTAAATTGAAACCAATTTTCAGACGAAAAAATCCCACATCCAACAACATTTTAGTCATATTCTAGAACCTAGTTTTAATCCAGGTTTAAAATAAATGTGCCCATTATGTCTTTAATTCACTGCATTTCTTTAAACATGTTACGGTCGGTAGTTGCCACCAGCTTCTCTGATAATTTACTATATAGTGAAAACTAGAACTATTACCTAACATACAAACATTCAATTTCAGCCAGTTTCAAGTCGTCTATTTCAACAACCGAGGTTCAACTCTACACGTATAAGTTTAAATTGTACGTTCAATTGTCATAATCATAATTTTATTTAGGAGAGTTAAAAGGTAGGTTCATTGATATGCAATACAGTATAAGTAGCCACCTAATTTGTCGACCTAACTTGTTGATGGATCAACCCCTCCCCTCCCGATGTCCGGGGCCTAAGGCCATCGACAGGAAGTGATTTGTATGAAGATGAGCGCTCTGGGCGCAGGGTGTAGGGTGCAGGGCGCGGAGTGAGGGCTCAACGTTGCGTTGATGTGATGTAATGGTAATCGCCGCCGATTAATCGGCGACCATCAAGGGCTTAGGGCTGTCTACGTTTAACCGGCAGGGCGTTTAAGTGCTTGGTATATCTTTTGGAGTAAAAATTAGTCGTTTGAATCGTTGGGTACAATATAAACCAAATAACGCGCTTACGTAAAATAATTGGTGTAATCTCATGAGCCAACTACACGTCCTTATTTCAAGTTATCCGTTATTTATTTAAAGAGAACTGAATTATTTTTTGTCATCAACAAGGGGAGCTAATGTGCAATAGGTCAATAGCTAGGATTATGTAAGGTTTTATTTTGTTGAGTCTGAGCGCTAGAGTGGATAAAACTAATGTATATACAATTATTTATCTTCCATGCTAGGACCATTTATTTTTGTAAAAAAAAACAAAAGTTAATATTAATAAACATATCACAATTGGATCAATAATGTATGGAGAGTCATAACTAAACATGATTTTCTTTAATCGGTTCCTTTCCATAAACAAACCCGTCCCATTGGTGCTTGACGACGAGGTAATTACCGTGTAAATGTTATTTCCTCATCAAACTCACACGGGCAATTTTCCCAAAATCGAGTAATTGACAAAGGGGTGGTTTTGCGCAAACGTGGAGATGCTGATGCGCGCTACACCTGCGTAAACAGCAGCTGCGCAGCTCGGAGCATCGTGGGAACAGCGCGGCGCAGGCGCAGTGATTGGGGTGCCGGTGGGGAGGGGGAGGGGGTGAGCACCCTTTCTGCCGCTGAGCACAACGTGGAATCACCCAGCAGCCTCCCTACTGCTGGAGCTATCCTAGAAAATTGGCATTCTCCTCTCACCTCTATATACTGGTGGCAGATGTGCGTGTGGTATTTTCTGTCACAATATGGGATGGATGTGAAGTAATGGGGATATTTTAGGTTTGAAGAAATTATACGGAAAAAGAAATAATGGAATGTTAGTAGCCTTTTGTGGTGATATCCTTGATTTAGGAGAATAATTATGAACACTCATTAAAATAAACGGTATCAGGAAACTGACACATACTTTCTCCCTTTTAGCCAAACTTTAATGACAAAAATATTTGTTATTTACTACATATAGAATATGAAGTATAGATAAATGTACAGAAAATTGTCTAAAATAGTTGTTTTCAGAAATATCCACCCAAATTGCTTTTTTGGAGGCACTATAGAGAACCGGATTCTACATACAAAAACAAGTCGAAAATGTATTGTAACATTTTTCCGATTTTGGCTTAGTTTAGCCATAATCCGCCATTTTGTATTTTTTTGAAAATAATTAATAACTCAAAAACCCTTGGAGATATTTTTATGAAACTTGGTATAAACTTTAAGTTTTTACTTTCTCCCCCTATACATAGTATATGGAGAAAGTATTGTTTTCGTAAAAATTTTCGAATTTGAGTTGTCAGTGGAAATATTCGTTTTGGTGCTCCCTGAACCCAAAAAAGTGGTTTTTACGTGATGTCTGTCTGTGTGTGTGTGTGTGTGTCCGTGTGTGTGTGTGTGTGTGTGTGTGTGTGTGTGTGTGTGTGTGTCTGTGTGGATGTGTACAGAGCTAGAGCCCTAACCTATGGGCCGATTTTTATAAAATTTGGCGTGTAGGTACTAATCCACGATATCTCCAGGCGTTTTTTTCATTTTTTTGAATTTTTGATTTTTAAGGGTAATTATCCCCCAAAAACCGCCAAAAAACATGAAAAATCCAAATTTCTCAAAAACGGCTCTAACGATTTTGATTAAACTTTCGTGGTTTGTAGAACTTTAGGTTTCCAACAAAATGACACCACCCGCATTTCTGGAAAAATGCGGGTTCAGAAATTACAGGACTTAAAACATCAAAAATTCAGTTTTTTGGATTTTTCATAAAAAATCATAAATGTTAAAAAAGATTACTATTCACCATTAAAAAGAGCTCAAAAAACTAAATAAATTAGTATTTTAAATTACTATTCTACGATTGCTAGTTGCGGAGAAAATTGAAATTCTCATTTAGCGGTAAACACAGTACGTTGTCCAATGTTATTCTTATGTGGAATATAAAAATAACTATTTCTCTCTTATTTACTGATCAATTTCATTTGATATGCAGGTCAAGTTAGCATTGACCAACAGATGATGTTCGAAATGTGTTGCTATTTAACCCTGGGGGGGGCAAGGGGGCATTTCCCCTCTCAAAACTACTGTGTGTAGCAACGGACTCTATAGTGCCTCCAAAAAAGCAATTTGGGTGGATATTTCTGAAAACAACTATTTTAGACAATTTTCTGTACATTTATCTATACTTCATATTCTATATTTAGTAAATAACAAATATTTTTGTCATTAAAGTTTGGCTAAAAGGGAGAAAGTATGTGTCAGTTTCCTGATACCGTTTATTTGTTAAAATGTTCCAAAATTATTGTTTATCAAACTTGCCAAATTTCAAAATTGCGGCCATTTAAAAATTTCAAAGTCTAATTCCTTGAAAACCTGCAACTAAACAATATTTTACAAAACATCAAATTTAAAGCACTTGTAATTAGGTGATCAAATCTTCTAGGGTATTTGACGTTAAAATTTTGAAATGGTCACCATTTTTAAATGTATATTATTACAAATTACCAAAACATTTTGATTTAATAACAGATTTTTTCAATTAAAGTGACATTGGATTTGGATTAAAAAGTGTTTTATATTTGATGTCTTGTAAAATTTTGTTTTAGTTACTAGTTTTCATGGAATTTGACTTTGCAATATTTAAATGGCCGCGATTTTGTAAATTTATTATTAAAAATTGCCAAAACTTGTTTTTTTATTAATGGATTTTTACAATCAAAGTGTCACTTGACTTGGTTTACAAAGTTCTTTAAATTTAATGTCTTGTAAAATTTAGCTATAACTGCTAGTTTTCATGGAATTTGACTTTAAATTGTTAAATGGCCGCCATTTTGAAATTTGACAAGTTTGAGAAACAATATTTTTGGAACATTTTATTAACAAGAAACTTAAAGTTTATACCATGTTTCTTAAAAATATATCCAAGGGTTTTTGAGTTATTAATTATTTAAAAAATACAAAATGGCGGATTACGGCTAAACTAAGCCGAAATCGGCAAAAAATTACTGTAAACTTTCGACTTGTTTGTGTATGTAGAATCCAGTTCTGCATAGCACGCTACGCATTTTTGTGACACCCTGTATGCAAGTTATGTTGTATGTTGTATGTTGTATGTACCCTGTATGTTATGTTGTTTTTTTCTGAATTTAAATAACAAATACATCGTGCTGAGTAAAAAAAATGGTTAAGTTGAGACTAGGACAGCATATGATGATTTGTTAGCCAAAGACTGAATCTAAATAATATACTGTATAGGGTGAGTTTTAAATTCTTTTCTTTTCTATACTTATACATTTAATAAAATATCATCCCTGGACTGCCGTCGATTATTGTTCATGTAGGTACTTAAGTTTGGCCATTCTCGTAAGTTAACATTTTCGGCCCCAATCAAGGTTCAGCTATATTGAAATTAAATTTGATTTTCAAATGTAAGATGGTGTTGAGACCCATTATTTAATTACGTAATTACATTTATTACGAAGATAATGTCGCAATCCTTTAAAAATCTTTACTTTTTCTTAATATATGTGGTACTTTTTTAATTAATTATGTAAATGTGATTCTTGCTTTTTTATCTCTATTTTAGGGAATTTCCGATGGAAGAGTAAGCTGATTTTCACTCGCCTAATTGTTACTTTATTCAATCTGTTTTACTCGTAAACCTTGGTTAAAATTGGAGAAGGTCGTTCAATTGAAAATGAGAAGAAGTTTATTTTTCCGAAGCTGGGGATAAGTTTTTGCACGACAAATTATACCAGAAGATGAGTTTCATAATTTAAATGCTCGTATTTGTAATACATTTAAGACACTAAATTTTTTAGTGTCATTCTTCATTTCCTTTGCCGAATACTGATAATACTACATTAAAAGCAGTGTGAGTCATATTTTAAGGTTTATTATTTTCCGTTTTTTAGCTAGGCTATATTAAACATAGTTGGTAAAAATGTAACATTAAAATTGCCAAACTAACCAACAACATTTTCGAATGCAGAATGGACACGCACATCTTCGACCACTAAGCATTGTAGCATGCGTTTATTTTGAAGTATTATAAAGCAAAAGTGTAATAGCTTGAATTATAGTTTATCACAGTAAAAGAGACGTAAAAACCTTATTCAATCAATGCTTAGACACGCTAGAGCACGGTAGTGTCAAGAGCATCTAGGATATCCTTTTAGTCAATAAAGATAAAACATATACTTAAATTCAAAGAAATCTATCCTTCTCTTCCTATTTGAATAGGTGTGTTTGGCAACTGGAAAGTATAAATCAAGAATCATGACACAATCAATGCGGATATCCGTGCAGACTGAAAACACTGAATAGCTAATAATCCTGCGACTGGTTGGCGGGGCATGTGCCTCCACCCTTCTGCAGACAACCCCTCTTCCTCGCTCAGCATCTGACTGTAGCAGGAACTTCCGGGATTGGATAAAAGAATTCGGACACTAAAATAGAGAATATCGGTTAATCGTGATTTCATTTACGTAGTCTGCATTACAATGGCTCGAGCGGTTTAGTTCGCTAGGATATTACGAGTGAAGATGGAAGTTGAAAGGTTCTAACATTAAGAGCCGGTTACCCTGTCGGCCATATTGGTTTTAACGCCCATTAGAATAATGTTAAGTTCAGACCCCAACTTTTATCTCTTGAGATAAAATTTTGATTTTGGTGTCAATTGAAAGATATTCTTATCGCGGGTGATTATTGTGGAACATATTTTGAAAATGAATTATAATATTTGATAAAAAATGTATTTTTTTAAGTTTGACAATTTTCTTCTGGTAATCTGTAACACTTATACGAATGTTACTTATACTCGCAAAAATCACTCTTTACTTGATTTTGAGTAGTAAACAAATTACCTAAATCAGATTGAAAACTAAATAAAAATGTGGGTCCTAAATAGATGTTTAGTTAGCATTGCGCTTATGAAGAATCAATCCAATATGACCGACGACAGGGGAGCGTGGCCTTAATTCAATTTTAAAGATATTTCAACAATACATACCTGAACAATCTAAAATAAAATGTATAAATTAGTTAGGCCATTTATAAATTTAATGTTTTTTCAATAAATATTTCCCTCTTATCTGCGTAATTTCTTTATTAAATTAGATAAGATGCATTGAAATATTTGTTTACATTTTTAGCTGAATCCAGGAAGACAGATTGGACGTTATAATTATCTTGCATAATGGGGAGGTAGAAATGATGAGTAGTTTTGTTCCCAATGTGCTATACCATGTTGGCCAACACACAAAACTGCTCATTAAATGGCTAACTGAGAATGGCTGCATTTGCGCCAATATTTGATCTTGAATGTTTAGCCACTGTATAGATAACTTTCAGTATTTTTACAGTTTAGGGGGTGAAGCTTCCTCGCGCTCCCTCCCTCCTGGCAGACCTCTTTCCTTCATGATAATTTGTTTTTTGTTGACATCGGTTTTGTTTACATAAGTCAACGTTTTTTAGCGAGGGTGGTTTTTGTTCTTATGGTCTCTCTACTAGCGAGAGCTTTTCGCAAAAGATCACTTTACATTTTCCTAAAACTATTCCATTCGGCTCCCTACAAATCTGTACACTTACTTTCAATAACTTTATGTGTAGTTATTGTATTAAAATTAGTTAGAGCGAGAGATTTGTATGCCTTAAGAATTTCAAGTGTGGAACTTAATTTCCAGTGCCTTTTTTGTAGAGGATATAATTTCAAGTAAAATAAATATAAATACAATAACAGTATAATAGAACCAACCAGCATTATGTAGTTTTTCCGGAATTTCTACTTTTTGCTGTTTTGTTAATTTTTCAATGTTATCTTTGGTTTTGCCATGTCTCTTACTCTAATTTCTGCGATCTCAAGAGCTATTTTGATAAATTTAATAATTTAATATTCGTAGTGCAAGTCCAGATACTTTTAGGTTTTAAAATAAGAGTTCTAGACTTGTAAAAGACAGTCTCTGTAGAATGGGAAACCATTGGCTTTTAGTCTCGCACAGACAATTCAACCTCAGCCTGCACGTTGCATTGCGCAAGCCTTCATTTAGGCAGCAGAAACAGCACTTCCTTAATGATGCTTTGGCGTACTTAGTTGTAATGTGAACTATATAAAAATGCCAAGAATACAAATGATATACATTGTCAGTCAAACATCGAGCAAGTATAACAGAAGAACGGTTTAGTCTAAAATCACTCGGTAAAATTCCTTTCCCCGAAATCGCACATTGGAGATAAATTAAAAATATTCTTATCATAATCTATGTTCAGGTTGTTCTAAAACTAAAGGTCATGGATCAAATCTCAAAATGTTCTTATTTGAATCCATAGAAAAATCATATGTAATTTCAAAGTCCTCGTCAATAAAAGTAGACAGGTTGTCGATTTGCATTTGCGTATCCGTTTAAAAATGATGGCTTGTTTTGCTGACACTATTTACATTTGCGGAATACCCTTCATTTTCTGAATAACTACACGTATATTTGCTCATATTTTAATTTCTTACTCGAACACCTGATACCTCATGGTTTTAACTTTTAATATGTCCGATTTCGATTAGTATAACAATAAAAGGAATTTACTGATCAACTGGGCCCAAGACGTAACCGATTTATCATTTGAAGGTACATAGATAAAGATGTTCTTAATTCTGTTGTTTCAAGTAAGGAATTCCACGTTTAATAGCTATGGTTTCACCCCGGTTTGAATAATCCAACTATACTGAAAATGTAACCAAAAACAGTTGTTTAGAACAACGATCAATAAAGTCTTTAAGGATATGTTCCTAAAGGGGGATATGATATGCCCACCGTAATCGTAATATAAATATACTTATACTTAACAATTGCAAAAGAATCAATGTAATTTGATTATTTAAAATGAAAATAACAGGCTACTCATAGCTAATATTCTAATAATGATAAGAACAACAGCAACAACCATAGTGGTGATAACAATAATATTCTTAATATATACAAATTAATCCCTATATATTTCCCTTGGTCACGTCATAACTTGAGAATAAGTGCACCAAATTGAATAATTATTTTATTTTTATGTTCGTTTATGTCAGGACAAGGTTTTTATAAAAGCAATTTTTTAATATGACCTAAGGGCTTGTCCTACTGGCCTTCAAAGTTCCCATTTATTTGATCAAAGTTCAGTTAGTTACACCAAACAGTTGTTAACAAGGTTTATACCTAAACATATTTGAAAGGCATAAACATATGTTCATTACGGAAATAACAAATCTACTTGAATGGCAACTCAAACTTTTTTTCGATGATAAAGTCAGCATTTTATAAAAATATGTAAAAAATATGTAACTCGCCTGAATGAGTATTTGACATAAAACAAATTCAATGACATTAGGACAGGACAACGTATGTCGAGCCAGCTAGTCATTTATAATAATAGCAATAATAATACTACTAATGATAATGTAGTAATAGAAATAATAATATTATTAATGATGATAACAATAATGATAATAATGTCAATATACAGCTCAATGTTATTTAATTTCAAAAGGCTAAATTTAAAAACTTAAATAATAGCATATGTCAAAAAGCATAACATCAGAAAGGTCTTGTAAATCGTATAAGAAAACAAAAATGATAAGAGATACAGTACAAGGTTGGTGTAAATAAGAAAGTTCCTAGGATATACACGAACCTTTACAATCAACGAGTTGAATACATCTCGAGCTCTCGTCTATAAGAGATACAGTACAAGGTTGGTGTAAATAAGAAAGTTCCTAGGATATACACGAACCTTTACAATCAACGAGTTGAATACATCTCGAGCTCTCGTCTATAAGAGATACAGTACAAGGTTGGTGTAAATAAGAAAGTTCCTAGGATTTACACGAACCTTTACAATCAACGAGTTGAACACATCTCGAGCTCTCGTCTATAAGAGATACAGTACAAGGTTGATGTAAATAAGAAAGTTCCTAGGATTTACACGAACCTTTACAATCAACGAGTTGAATACATCTCGAGCTCTCGTCTGTAAGAGATACAGTACAAGGTTGGTGTAAATAAGAAAGTTCCTAGGATTTACACGAACCTTTACAATCAACGAGTTGAATACATCTCGAGCTCTCGTCTATAAGAGATACAGTACAAGGTTGGTGTAAATAAGAAAGTTCCTAGGATTTACACGAACCTTTACAATCAACGAGTTGAATACATCTCGAGCTCTCGTCTATAAGAGATACGGTACAAGGTTGGTGTAAATAAGAAAGTTCCTAGGATTTACACGAACCTTTACAATCAACGAGTTGAATACATCTCGAGCTCTCGTCTATAAGAGATACAGTACAAGGTCGGTGTAAATAAGAAAGTTCCTAGGATATACACGAACCTTTACAATCAACGAGTTGAATACATCTCGAGCTCTCGTCTATAAGAGATACAGTACAAGGTTGGTGTAAATAAGAAAGTTCCTAGGATATACACGAACCTTTACAATCAACGAGTTGAATACATCTCGAGCTCTCGTCTATAAGAGATACAGTACAAGGTTGGTGTAAATAAGAAAGTTCCTAGGATATACACGAACCTTTACAATCAACGAGTTGAATACATCTCGAGCTCTCGTCTATAAGAGATACAGTACAAGGTTGGTGTAAATAAGAAAGTTCCTAGGATTTACACGAACCTTTACAATCAACGAGTTGAATACATCTCGAGCTCTCGTCTATAAGAGATACAGTACAAGGTTGGTGTAAATAAGAAAGTTCCTAGGATATACACGAACCTTTACAATCAACGAGTTGAATACATCTCGAGCTCTCGTCTATAAGAGATACAGTACAAGGTTGGTGTAAATAAGAAAGTTCCTAGGATTTACACGAACCTTTACAATCAACGAGTTGAATACATCTCGAGCTCTCGTCTATAAGAGATACAGTACAAGGTTGGTGTAAATAAGAAAGTTCCTAGGATATACACGAACCTTTACAATCAACAAGTTGAATACATCTCGAGCTCTCGTCTAAGGCAAAAAGTGAAGCCTCCACTGGATGATATTTTTTTTAAATAAACCACAGAGAATAATGATTCCAGTAATTATATAATCGCATATATGTTTGACATAAAAGTTGTATTTAGAAAAAATACATATTTTCTTTTTTGTGTAAAACATTCCCTATGGATTAAAATTAACAAATATATGGTGTTCAGAATACTTGTATTGTTTTCTGTATGGAAATCATTTGGATTGATTATTTCATTTTGTAGCTCATGGGTAGTTGTGATGTGACACCATGAGAACGGTGAGGCAGAGTGGAAAATGGGGACACCATGTCGGCTTCCCTTTTTCTGGGAGATTAACAAGAGAAAAAACCCTTCAATAATTCAAAATAATGAATAATAATAAGAACTAATTAAAACTAATGTTTTTAGTTTTGTGAAATGAGGGTTTGTAGTTATATGTAGCCTATAAATGTATTAAATTTCATAATGGATTGTAAATGTGCTAAGCAAGTAGTTTACAATGGTATGTTACAATACTACAATTTGACTTTTTAAAATTTAAAGCATGTAAGAATTTAAAAAAATCCTTTTTTTGTAATAAAAGCTGTCAAGTATCATATTATACTAAAGCTGAATTTATTAGCAGTAAGAACTATTAATCTGAGAAGATGTGCAACTATCGGTTTAGAAAATATAGGGTATTCCGGAAATGGAAATATTTTCAACATAAACGGCCATTATTTTTAAACGGATTAAACTATAGTATCGGGGAGACTGAGCCATGCTCGTTGATATTTGATTGGTTTCGTGGGTAAACGTATATCTATATGCGATCTTTATTCAAGGGTTCTAGTTACTGTTTTCAAGAAATCATGTGTTGATACTTTACCTTAAGTAAGTGCTACTTTGTCAGTTTATTGGTTAATGTATTCTCATTTGTCATGATTTTTTTGTTTTGTTTGGAACTCCGAAAAACCCAAAGTTAAAATTTCCAATTTTCAAATGACATTTTCACAAAATATGAATTTTTCTGAGGTTAAGGATTTTACCAATCGTATTTTTGGTCCCGAATCACCTATTTACAAATTTTTAACCAAGTCATTTAGCTGGATTCTGAGATAAGTTTTGCAGACAGACAATGCTCGTATTATAATATAGGATTCAGATTTCGAAAAAATGTTTTTTTCGAGGTCTTTAAAATTATATATGATTTTTCCTTGGGTTCAAATAAGAACATTTTTAAATTTGACCCCATGACCTTTAGTTTTAAACAGCCTAAACATAGATTACGATAAGAATATTTTTAAATTATCTCCAATTTGCGATTTCGGAGAAAGGAATTTTACCGAGAGATTTTAGACTAAACCGTTCTCCTGTTATACTTGCTCGATGGTTGATCTGACTGACCATATAATTTGTATTCTTTTCATACATATATAGTTCACATTATTAACAAAAATACGCCAAAGCATCATTAGGAAGAGCTGTTCCTGCCGCCTAAATGAAGGCTTACGCAATGCATCGTGCAGGCTGAGGTTGACTTGTTTGGTCGAGGCTAAAAGCTAATGATTTCCCATTCTACAGAGACTGTCTTTTACAAGTCTAGAACTCTTATTTTAAAACCTAAAAGTATCTGGACTTGCACAACGAATAGTAGATTATTACATTTACCAAAATAGCTCTTGAGATCGCATAAATTAGAGTAAGAGACTTGGCAAAACCAAAGATAACATTGAAAAATTAACAATACTGCAAAAGTATGAATTCGGGAAAAAGTAAATAACGCTTGTGGGTTCCATTATACTGTTATTGTATTTATATTTATTTTATTTGAAATTCTATCCTCTACAAAAAAGGTCCAGTGCACCATTTTCGTATCTTGCATGGTTTTGCCGTAAATTAAGTAAATGTTAAGAAAAACATGGACCAGAAATGCTATTTTCAAGATGGCGGCCGTTGCAAGGCCTGGACTTTTTGGAACTTTTGCAGTTTTGTTTACAAGGGATAAGGGACAAGAGTTTTGTTTTACGTGTATACTAAAGATCAGCTTGTTCGGAATTTTTTCCATTGCTCATCCTACATTCTTACTCTAAAATCGATTGTCTTATTCAATTGTTTTAAACCATAACTAGTCTGTCACAAAAAAGGGAATAGCTTTCGCCCACACCCAAGCACCACTTTCTTTAGTTCAGCATCTTTCGCTTTAAACTGCTTCCAAGTGATGAGGCAGATTCAATTACCATCTGTCTCAGGATGATTGTTACTCCCACGCCAACGTCCCAGCTCCAGACTTCCCCAGCGGCTCCAGGCTCTAGCTCCAGTTCCTGGAACTCCAAGACTTCAGAGTCCGCTCTATCATTAATGACTGCCAGTCTCTTTTCTTCTCCAGCCCTTTTCCTGATGCAAAGAATTCTCGCAGGCAAAATCGACTTAAAAAGCTGTGTAATATGTGTTTAAAACCTCTTATCGTATTAAACTATCAAATATTGAAGTTGATCTTAATTTCAGAGTGAAAAACAAGAAAACTACAATTTCCCCAAAAACCAAGATTTTATACTCCTCACATTAATCATCTCAGGAACAATGTCTTTAGAAATAGCAATGCAAAACTGAGTCGGAAATGTTTAATTTGTGACGAATGTCAAAAACATAATCACACCAACTAATGATATAACTAAACCAAATAAAACTCGTTTAGAGATAAGTGTGCACATAGTTTACGTGCAAAAAGGTTAGTTTGATTGATTGTTGAATGGTTAGTATTGATAGTGCATTTATTTTACTACTTAACACGACAATTTATTAGTGAATTTCTTATGGAAATTAAACTATTAGCATAATCCGCATCATGGTGAAACTTAAGCCCGGGACCACCATAGAAGTTCCTAACGTGACCCCCTGAACACGTTTTTGGGGGTCGTTCAAAATTGTATATGTATATGTTTGCACTCTGGCGGTCGCATTTTTTGTCCGATTTACTTCAAATTTGGCAGAGACATTCCTTTTTGTAATCACTTGGACAAGTTTGTTGGACAAAACAATCGGAAAACTCTAACCCTCTTTTTATGGGATTTTAAATTTTTTAATTTGAGTTTTTGGGCTCTAAAAGGGTCAGATAAGCCCTAAATTTACGATTAATGGAATTATCCATAGATTATAGAACGTAAAAAGGCGAAAGGTTTAAGCCATCCCTCATCATTGTAGCACTAATATTTACCGAGTTATTAAAGAAAATGAAAATTGAGTAAACACAGTACGTTGTCTTATGGTGATTTTACATTGGAAAAGGCTGTTTTTCATATCTTGATGTAGTTTTATCACTACTAATACCCCCATACTGATTTTTGATCTTGATGGTATATCCTCCTAAGCTTACAATGCACAACATTGCCATTCCAATACTGCATTTAAATAGAACCAGGTGCATCAGAACAGCCAAAAAACGGAATATGTCTCCATTTTGCTAAAAACGCCACAAATATTTTTTAACCCCGTTATTTAATTTTTAAAGATTTACTGAGGAAATTCACTTCCCTAACGTCAGCGTGCTGCGTGCGAACTCGTTTTGAATTGTGA
This sequence comes from Allygus modestus, assembly GCA_963675035.1. Taxonomy (NCBI): domain Eukaryota; kingdom Metazoa; phylum Arthropoda; class Insecta; order Hemiptera; family Cicadellidae; genus Allygus; species Allygus modestus. The sequence continues at coordinate 71,880,609 of OY776116.1, read as the reverse complement.
TGTCCTTTATAGAGATACTGCTTTAATCCTAAAATACAAATAATTTTAAGTTTATCTTTTCCAAAATGGGACGGTTTTAGAGAACTAAGAAATAATGGGAAGAAAAGGGCAGAAAATTCCAACAATAATCTAAACAACTTTTGATGGTTTATCGTTTACATAGCGAATTGCTTATGAACGCAGACATTTCTTCTTATCCCCTTATAAACTTCAATCAAGATCAACATAATGTCCCTCACACTATTATATAGTATATATATAATAGCTCACTGACGGTATCAGCATCCAACGTATCCAATGAAGTTCCAGTTTGGCGCGATTTCCCCAGTTTCTCAGTAAGCCCCTCCCCCGGGCTCCGGCACGATCCATCGTCCGCCCTGTGATTACCCAAGACTGTTCAACCTCTAGCTCGCCTCAGTTTCCGGAGCGGATGCCTGTAGTCACCGAGTCACTCCGGTGTGAACTTCCAAACCAGGGGTTTCCAGACCGTGGACGTTCTGAGAAAGAGTAACGAACTGTTTCGAGTAAATGGGAAATGCTCGTGGAGTTGATGTAATTGACATTGCGGTGAAGGTGATTCAGATTTACACCTGGCGAATAATTGCTGAAGTATCAGGATGGAGAGGATTACAGCAACAAAACTGTCAAAAGGTGTAGCAGAATTATGAAGTGAGCTAATTAGGGGTTGTTTCCATTTTGTATGGTTAACTGGAGCAAGAGAATGCTAAATGCGAATATGAAAATTGTAGAGTATATTCTACTGTTCATATTTGGGAGGCTATAGTCGTACAGTACAGCATTTTACATGAACAAATAAGCCATTTATTTTAATTACACTTGAACTATAAGTATTTAATCGACCGTAAACACTGACGGAATACACATTCAATCAAAACGCAACACTAATCTGATGCTGTATGATAGTACAGATATTTTAACTAGCATATTCTTCAAGCACACTTTTCAGTGTTTGTTCGCATCTATTCGAACTCATCTGTCCGTCAAAAGATCGATTCCACCGAATGAGCCCAAAGACGAAGGGTTGGCTCATGTTTGGACCACCCCCATTCAGCCTCGGCATCTGCCTCCAGTTCTCACACTGCGGCCAACAAGAATGACTCGACGGAGCAGTGAACTGTGGAACTATCCTCGGCCACCTATCAATACAACCACCCGTCCGTCTAATCTAGGCTCGACAGTGGTCGTCATTTCTTTCAGTATTGAAATGATCTCAAAATTATGTAATCCAAATACATTTTTACTACAGCCAGTACATCCAGTAAATCTTTTATTTGAGTTTTCATTGCAGAATTTAAATAAGAGAAGACTTTATCATGCTGTGGGATTGGGTTTATCAGTGTCGAACTGTCAAGGTTTTTTTTCTAATATGTTAATAACTCAAATTAGGAACAGCAATACAGATTCAGAACGTTATAAATATAATTTTTCACGATGTAAATAACATTTTTCCAAACAAATTCTCCCTTTCTTCACTCTGTAAAACTAAAAATATAAAGGATACAGTAAAATTTAGTAAAGCATAAGTACTTAAACGCAAGTCCATGTAATTTACGTAGCCTGTAACTCATTCGTCACTTTAGTAATGATTAATTAATGTGGACGTTTTGAAAGAGATCCTAGTTAAAATTGCCCTGTTAAAAACATAATAAAATTTTCTTAAACCATTGTTAAAGTACAACATTTGGTATTCCTTATACATGGTGTTAGAGAACAGAGGGAATACAACAATCGTAATTCAGTCCCGTAGAAGGAAATAACAAGAGGAATTCCAAGAAGCCAATTTAATTTGACAAGAGAATCAAATCAACCGCTCGACTCATCCAAACCAGGTTGTTTAATGACAATCGTTTTCGTTTACAGACTCAAGCAATGCCGGTTTTTTATTTTTTGGTGGGGGGAGGTGGCAACCCTGAGATGCCCGGACGGTGACGTCACTCGTCCTTGTCCCTCGGAATGCTACCGGAAACCAACTTCTTCTTCTGGTGCTTCCCGCTTTTTGCCGCGAGGGTGCACATGTTTACACTTAGTGTGAACACTTGTTTTTACCCGGACTCGAGCCCATTCACTCTCACGTTGGGCTTTGGATGCTGCGCTGACAATGGTCAGTTTTATGTTATTGATGTACAGTTTTAGTCGGGAGTCGAGTAACCGTAGCGAAGAAGGAAAGGATAAGTAGTAAGGTTACCAAAGACGTGGATTTATACGGGGAAATAAATTATTGAACTTACAGTGAGTGCCCCATATCTTCGCGAATACACCCGAATGTTTCGACTGAATACTCACAAGAAAGTTCGATGATCATTCTACATTGCTTAAATCGACAATGTATTCGGCATTCGTGCAACTCCCACACATCGCCGAACATTCGAACTCGACAAGAACATTTGGGCGTTTTTTTGCGTTAAATTTGGGACCAACTTTAAAATGCACCGGTAATTAAGTAGTTGTGGGGTCCTAGAATCAGACTGTATGGTAGACGTAAGATTAAAACAATATAAACCATGTTTTTGCACTAAGAACGTATCAGCTACCCTGATAAAAGAAAAAGGTACTGAAACGTTGTTTGAACTGAACACCATCGTGGTTTTTCTGCTTAACTTGTTTCAGACCTCTGAAAAGTACTATAATTATTGGTTAAGTGCATGCTTTTGAAAGACAAATAAACTTTCAATTACCTGTTTTATCCGTAAACCTCATTAATGTTTCTTGTACAAAATTAACACTTTCTTGCACTTTTAAATATATCTGCAAGTAAAAATACCCCCGTCGCAGCAAACCTGCATACTCAGCGAATTTCCAATGGAGATATAAATGTCTTAATACTACATAAAGCCACTTACCAAGTTTCATAAAAATATATTCACAAATAAGCGATATATACAATTTTAATTATCCTCCATAAGAATAACATTGGGGCTGAGTACGCAGGTTTGCTGCAACAAGGAACACAAAAAATTGTTTTTTATGCTAATATCAATATAACTCAACTAGGTGAAGTCGTATACCAGTTTTTATTCATTTATGGTCATAATTAAGGGAGACGGAGCATTTAATTATTATCCATAAGAATAACATGGGCCTGAGTACGCAGGTTTGCTGCTACGGGAGAATTATGCAAAAACAATTTTTTGGAGCAAATATCAATAGACCTCAACGAGATGAAGCTGTATACCAAGTTTCGTCAGTATACGTTCATAAATAAGCGAGATAAAAAAATTGTCTTTTCCTCCATAAGAATAACATTAGACAACGTACTGTGTTTAGCACTTTCAATATCTCGGTAACCAATTGACGTAGAGGAATGATGGAAATACCAAATTGTGTGTTTTTTTAAGCTGAATCGAATGGTCAAAATTAAATTTTGACTTTTTCAAAAATTATGTGTAAAAAATTCAAAAAACCCATTTGTGGGGTAAATAACCCCCCCAAAATACCCCTTCGGATAGGTCGATCGGTCTGGTTTTCGAACTTAAAGTCATAAATGCTGCTTTACATGTTTATACCAAATTTCGTCAAAATCGGATAATTTTTACGAGAGTTATCGTGCTCACGGACACACACACACATATATATATATATATATATATATATATATATATATATATATATATACAGTATCGAACGAATGGTGTTTTTGGGGTCTGGGGACCTCAAAACGAAAAGTTATCATGGTCCCGGGCCTAGGTCTTACCATGCCGACTACGGTAATAGCTTCTTCCCTATAGGGGAAATTCGCTAAAAGATTACCTATTCGTCAAACCCTATTATAAAGACGCGATTTACTGCCTTGGTTGTAATTCATTTCGAGTAGGGCAACAGTGGCCTTTCCATACAGGGTAACTGGCCATTCATTACAGTACAAGTCAGTCATTTGAAAAATAAGGCCTATAACTATTTTTGTTACAGCCCTATAAAAGACCGAATAGAAAAGAAATTATTTGCACAGCGGTAAGCCGTCCGCGCAATTCAGACCCCTTCCCCGCAAACCAAAAACGAGTGGTTAGCCACACTTGCTTTTATTGCTGCCAAAATTCGTTAATTCAACCCTTGCACCTTGCAACCCTTCCGCCACGTACTTCCGGATCCGCCTCCTCAGTCGGGGGCACACCTAGGGTGTTCCTAGGGCCAGTGGGCGGCAACAGAGGGGTTTGTCGGGGTGTCAAACGCGTCAAAACGCGGGTAGGTAAAAGTCATTGTCCACAATCATTTGATTTGGTGGTATATTCATAAGTTGCTACTGTTATTCTCTAACAAAATAAAGGATATTACGAATATTTTATTTTAACACCGTTGCAAAAAGGGCAATTTTTCAGTTTAGCGTATAAATTTGACTAACAGATTACTGACTACGAGATACTACAAAATTTTACCAAAACTCAAAAAAGTGTTGTAATCATATACTTTCCTTTTCCAACAGCTAAAATATTTCGAAATATTCTTTCTTCAACCTATAATAATCAACGTAATACCTGCATCTTTGAGATAAATGCCGTATTGAATAATATGAATGAGCATTAATCGCCTTTTAATTTAATTGTTATTATGTATATTAAAGTAATTACTTATAATTAAAAAAAAGTATCCTAGGAACTATTCATAATTACGTCGTAACTAGATACAATTTATCCTTACACACACACACACACATATATATATATATATATATATATATATATATATATATATATATATATATATATATATATATATATATATATATACAGACTGCAAATGGAATGGATATAGTAACATTTAATTAATTACGCATCACATTTAAAATATCGTTGATAAGAAGAAACAGAAAATGGTTTCCACACTTCTCATGTCTAAGAAGTTTGGAATGTAAAAGTGCAAATCTTGTAACCGTCTAAAAACGTTTCCAGTTTGATAAACTCTCAAAAATACTCCAAAAAATGCGTCAAGCAGCTAGGAATGAAACTCAGATAAGTTTAAAATTCATAAGAGGAGATTAAGCTATGAGAAGCTGCTAAAACATATTATTCTTATACATTTACCTATTAAACTGCGAAAAGTTTTGAAAGCGTAACCGGAAAATTTAAAATATCCATCACTGACGTAGCCGCCCTTCAAGAGGTGGTCCAGTCTATTACCTCGTCGTTACGAGGCCCTCCCCCCACAACCTGTGAGGTATAGCCGCTCGCCACACGCCTCACCCTTTTCGCGAGGGTCGGCACGGCCACTTTGACCACTGTCCATTCGGCACGCGTCGCTAAAAAGCAGGCCAAGGGTTCGCCCCAGTAGCACCTGTTTTATAGAGGTCTCGAGCCACTTTTTGCAAGACCTATGCAAATTCTGACTCTGCTCAGGTCAGGGTTTGATGCCCCCGGGCCCGAGAAGGGATCTTCGGGTCATGTGGGATGTTTTGGGTCAGATGAGACCCTACCGACTTAGTGACAGGTTTATCAAATGTTTTGTGATGTGGTTTCTTTCAACTTCCTGACGTGTCCCTACGGTTGAGAAAGGTTATGTGTTGGTTAATGCGATATTTTAAATGTATCAGTTGTAACTGTACTAGTGCAAAGACGAAATGTTTTGGCTAACAAATCATATTATTATAACCGTCTTAATTTTGGTTAAATTCTGTCTACCTCAGACAGAATTTATCAAATGTTTTGTGAGGTGGTTTCTTTCAGCTACCTGACATGTCCCTACGGTTGAGAAAGGTTATGTGTTGGTTAGGGTGATATTTTAAATGTATCAGTTTTAACTGTACTAGCGCAAAGAAGACATGTTTTGGCTAACAAATCATGTGTTACAACCGTCTTAATTTTGGTTAAATTCTGATTACCTCAGAATATTAGTGTTCCAGTGCCGCCAACCAATTATATAGACACATCTAGAATGCGCAAGTCACTGGATACTAAAAACAAAAATAATTTCAAATCAGATAAACTAAGAACTGGTACAGTAATTGAGAAGTGAGTTGTAGGTTTTTGATGTGGTAATATCAATTGATTATTACTTGACTTGATATTGTTTTAACGAATCAACTGCTTTACCTAGTGATAATGTGATGGCTTAAAATAATGTACCAGTTTCGCATATAAAACAGACTATTATTCTGACTTGGATTTGATTTGTAATATTTGACCCATGTTTAATTAGTAGAACACGTCCATATTTGCCCTTGCGGTGTAATTTTTGCATACTTGGTGGCTAATGTTGTCAATCAATTACACGTTTCATTTAGTCTATACATTGTTATGACTGGTTACCTCAATGTATAAAATCTTAGTAGTGGCAATATGGCGGTTTAATATCACGAAACCCCCTTTCGGAAAATTTTTGGCCGAGAAAACCCATCCATTTTCCACCAACTAAAAACAAAGTCCGAAGGACAATTTTTTAGCCACTTTTTTGAAAATCCCGCTCTCGGATATAATCACGCCCTTGTCACTCACTGTACACGTCTTATTTAAAGCACTTAAATGTTTATTTTAATACATCCCTTGCAGAAATCCACGAGTTCTGGCTACTTGGGAACCCAAAAGCCATTTGACATATAATAAATCACCCTTCCTCCTAATTACCTTCACAACAAAAAACATGTCTTTATATTTAGTCTTTAACAATTCTTGCTCATAAAATCCTCTTTTGATTATATTGTCATTCTCATCTTCCAAAATATAAGCCACAGGCTTTGTTTTCTTAACTTCTGCTATTGTAAAAAGCTCCCCTGTCCAGTTAGGGGTATATCCTTTACGAAAGAGAGTGTTCGTTAATATTTTTAGGTGATGGTTTGTGGATTGGATTCTCGTAAGATTCTCATAGTAATCTTCCCCGGTTGCAAGACTGTTTAAGTAGTGTTGGTGTCTTAAGAGATGTTTTACCGTAGCTCTGTCTGCGCCTTTGGCTTTTTGAAATTCCAAATAATTCTGCTTTTCCTTTTCGTATAACCATTGTAATGAAACGTAAGAGTACAGTTTTGGTCTTAGACCACAATATTCATTCATAATATTACCATTTAATTCGTCTTTAAATTTACCCATGACCTTTTTATTTTTATCAGAGTATAAGAAATGATTGTTACAATATGCAGAGGTATCAAAGTGGTGCAGATCTATTTCTCCGTAAAAGTCCTCTGTGACTATAGAGTACATAAGACTGTCTGTATCTGTCATTAAGAACTTTTTATTCCAAAATTTAGACATATAATTACTGTGGAAATCGTACACGATCACTTTACTTACATCTAAAATGGTCATTCCTAAATAGATCGGTTTATTAACTAACTAACAACTAATTAACAACTAACTTATTTAAATGTTCAGAGTGCAAATCGCTATCTAACTTTTTGCTACAGTCAAACCTTGGCTTTGTAACGTACTTTGTTAACTTAGACTCATCTACAAGATGTTTATCACGAAACTTGCGTTGGTTCATAATTGTTCGACCAAAGAGACTGTTATTTAACAGTTTGTAAAAGTCTTTTCAAAGTCATTTTTAGCCCGTTTTCGCTTTTCAGTATTAAAATTAATATAAGACCCAAGCCATTTCAACTGTCTAAATTTTAAAATTCTGTGGTATTTCGTTACTACTAACCACAGTTTCTCGTATTGTTGTAGTGTTTTGTAGTGTAATGTGTATTTTGTTTTATTATTTAAATTTGGGATTAATTTTCCGTTCATTTTTTCTGGGGCTAATGGATAGTCATCATGTAAATCATGCAAACCTGTATCGAGTTTTAAATCAATTTCCAAAATAAATCCAAAATGTTCATTTTGATATTTACATTTGTAATCTTTCTAATTCGTCCAACGAAATCCGTCCACGGGCACCAGCTCACACATTGCTGTAGAGTATAGCGTGTTACAGTCTAAAATATTAAATAAAAACTCTCTTGATATGGGTCGTAGTATTCACCCATGTATTTATTGTTAGCTTTAACATGGCGTGTAGAAATCATGCTTACACCACCTCTAATAGCATGTTCAATAAACAAATGCATGTCAATATCACGAAATAATTGTAATTTTATGGCGGTCATTCTAAGACACGCCTCCCATGTTAGTCCAGGAAGGGAGTGCATATGGACAGGGTCAAGCTTATAATATTTTAAACACAAATCCCTGAAGGTCTCAAAAATATCTGCTAATAGCATCACGTCAGTTCTCAGGTACAAATCCTGGCATTCTTTTAAATTGCTTGTATTAAAATGTGACCAGACGTTTTTGGCATGCCCGTATTCTGCTGGGGAGATGCTTTGTACATAAATTACAAGTCCTGTGAGTTTGTAAAATGTTAGATTTAGCAGTAATGTTACTATCACAAATAAAATCACAAAGTTGACATATTTTAATATTTGTTTGATGTTTCAACTCATAATGTCGAATTAAGTTGCTTTTGCTGGAGAGAGAAGTGGAGCATTGTTCGCATATGGTCTTCATCTGTATATACAAAATTAAAATAGAGTGAGGTGCTTGGTTGTGGCGGCTTCAATTTATAAGGTTGTAAACTATTTTAAATTAAAATATTGTAAAATTGTTATTTGATCAAATAACTGAAAAATTTTAGTTAAATATTTCACTTTTAAATTTTTGATGTTTAACACGTTTTCACTTAAGATTAATAATTTATAAACTTTTATTTGTTTTACATTTTCTACTTATGATAATTTAAGACACTTAAAAGAATTTCGAATTGTTGGGGACTTAGAATAATTTCAGTCGGCGATCTCTGACACTTAGAAAATTGCTGAGTTGTTTGGGAGTTTGAATAATTTCAGTCGGTGATCTCTAACACTTAGAAGAATTTCGGGCTGTTGAAGTCTTGTAGCAAGAGAGACTAATTATCGAGTGGAGTGTTGTTTGTTTTTTTTTAGAATGCATTGGTTGGTGGTGGTAACTTCAATATATAGAGCCGAAAATTTTCATTTTTTTACAATGTTTTTGGGGAATGTTTACATTCCAAAAATATATTTTAAAAATATTTTGGGGGCCCCCACCCTAAGATGACGAAGTTGACTTCAATGACTTCATCAACTGAGTGACTTTTGTTTCTGGAGTAGTCATTGCCCGAATATTCGGCCTATTAGGTGGGCCGTATAAACAAAGACAATAACGAGTTATCGGGCTGAAATTTGGTATATAGGTACATACATATGAATGAAAAACTTTGTTTGGTAAAGAAAATTTTCAAATTAGGGGACACACCTGCGCTACAAGCAATAATTTAAAATTAAAAAATTAGTTCCCATATGGTTGTTTGTGATCCAAATTTGATGAAACTTGGAATGTACATGTAGAACATAAACCCCCACTTGCTAGTGACTACGGATTTTTTTAAAGATTTGTTATTTTTTAATAATTACAAAATGTTTTCTAAAACCTCCATATTTGAAATATTTATAAACATTTAAGTGCTTTAAATAAGACGTGTATAGTGAAAAAGGCGTGATTATATCCGAGAGCATGATTTTTTTTAAAGTGGCTAAAAAATTATCCTTCGGACTTTGTTTTTATTTGGCGGGAAATCGATGGGTTTTCTCGGCCAAAAATTTTCCGAAAGTGGTTTTGTGATGTTAAACCGCCATATTGCCACTACCAATCTTCTCACAAGTATAATGTTTAGATAAGACAAGTAAGATGGCACAACTGTAACACGGTAGCATTTTCAACTAAATTAAAGTTGTAAAAACATATTAGTTGAATTTCACAAGCTTTGTAAAAATACAACCATTACCCATGGAGTTATTTTTAACTTTTAATTCGTATCGGATCATTTTATAGTTTTTTCAAATTACATTCTGAACATTATTACCTGTTTTACTACTGGAAAACGTTTTAAAGCTACTCAGAATAAATATAAAATCGCCAAAAAACATAACTGCCCATTAACGTCTTTACAGTCCTCCTAAATATTCCTGAACCAAAGGAGTAGTTCCGAATCTTATTTCAAGGAGCAATAAAACGCGGTTCTCTGCGCTCCCAACACAGCGGAGCCGTACAAACCCAAAGTAATGGCCCAAGGTCAAAATTAGGCGGGTTTGGGACAATCCGCCGATAAGTGGTGATCGGTGATCAGCACAACGCTATCTGATGGAGCAACCCGACACTGGTGGGACAGGAAGCGACGACAGCGAGATCTGGAGGCGGCGCGGAGAGTCGCCAAATACACCTGCCCCGGTCGGCCTAGGACCTTAGGGAGCGGGGGTGGAGGTATCCACAGATCATTCAGATGGGTTATGTATGAACTGTGACTTTTAACTACAGGTTTGTAATAGAATCACAGATAATAAATCAGGGGAAGGGAATATAATTCGTAAAAAAATAGAATTTGTATATATAATTGTATATGAGAATTGTGTACGAATCATGATTTGGGAGTGGACTTAAATATAAACGATGTAAAGTATATCACGAGGATAAATAAGAAAATTAGTTTGCGGATAGCAATAAAACCTTCAGATAAGAAGAAGAAAAACCGCCATACCACAAGGAGTCGTGATCGGTGTCCATCCATGAGCATTTTGTTCGTTTTTGTTAATGGACATCTGTATAAGTATAAATGTTTATCAACGATGTACAAAAACAAACTATGTATTACAACGATTTGTGTAAACAAATCCTTGATATATCTGAATTACTCTATATCTGTTAATGTAAAGGATCACTTGGATTAAATTGAAAATGAAGCAACATAAAATAATGTATTCTGCCTTAAGATAAAGCTTTGGTGTGAACATTTTTTTATGCGAATAATTTTTATAAAGCTAAGTTTTTGCAGAAGTATTTTTCCGGAACTCCGAGGTTTTTCTCCTTGATATTCTCCCCCTCGCCCCCCCCTTAAAGGAAGAAAATGCGAGATCTTACTGAATTGATTGTATCTCTGTCACTATTATACAAACACAGCTATACTTAGTCTGTAGTTAAAAAAACACTTATTCATAAGTGGTCTATAACTACTGTTGAGTACACTTTTATGATAAACCCACACAATTATTAGAAATTGCTTGATCATGCACAATGATCATTGTTTAATTGCTTGATCATGCATTAGAATTATTTGATCATGCACAATATTGCATAAAAGAAATGTCACCATTTTTCGTGGGAGAATTTTAGGTTTTGTGCTATAGTTATATAAAAGTATAGAAATTAATAAAAAAAACTTGTTAAAACTTTGTAGAATATTTGTTTTTCCTAACACATTCATAATATAGTCATAGATTATGTTTAAAATGTTGTATATAAAGCAGGGGCTAACTGGTCAAGCGCTACGTGATCTTTGCGAACTGCGCGGGTGGGCTGGGAACATTGGGATCAAGATACTTTAGGAAATAGTTACTATTTAACGCTAAAAATCACATAAATACATGAAAAAGAGTGTTTCGAATAATCCCGTTGGAGATAATGTATCACCACCGATTCTAATCCACTATAGAGTCCAGGGAATGATGAACAAATACATTTAAGCAATTCAAGAAACTTAACTACTAGTAGTTAACAAAGATGATCATACTAATTTATAATAGATTTGTTACAAAGGGACTTTTATATATTACACTTGATATGTACTTTTTAGTTTTAATATAATGAATCGTAAAAGAATGTTCTGCTTCGCCAGTAATAATGAGTGTAATAAATTGATCGGCAGATTTAAAAACCTGGTTACAGAAATTAATTTCTTGGCAAAAGAAATCATGGGCTACATTATTAAAAATCAGATAAAAAGAGTGGTTTCCTTTTTAGGTCCTTCAGGGAAACTAATACACTGGTGAGTTGAACAGGGATCGTCAAAATGTCAAAGTGCATGTCATGTCAGATGGTACAGAATGTACATATGTATATTAGATTTCAAAGAATGAGTAAAACCTAATCAAGTAAAAATCCTTCAAGAATCCCTGACAACGCAGGTTTTTCTATGACAGAAATATCTTTATATTTCATGACCTATACTTCATTCCATTACGAAAATGTTTCGGTAAAAATCATACCCTTTCTTCGGTAAAAATTCACAAGACACTCTCTGAGTAGGCCTACGTAGGTTTGGTGGGACAAGTGTACTATGAAGGTGAGTGTGAGTGAAGGTGGGACAAGTGTACTATGCATCTAAATCATCTGCGACTATTTTTAAAGTTAAATTAAAACTATTGTGAATCACCTCGTTTTACAGCTTTCCTTTATATCGAGTATTAACCGTTTGACCAGCGTGATGTAATTTTTCTCTGAGGAAAGCTTAACGGTGCTCATGTTGTACAAATTATTGTGTGAAGAAAAATCCTTAACGTTTGTAAATTCCATTTTTACAACTTCTCATCAATGAATCACACGAAGTGAAAATTCAAAAACCTCGATAGAAGGCGAATGAAGTTGCATGGGTCAGGGAAGCTGGCCGCTGCGCACGGAAGGGTTGTGACGTAGCCGTAGAACCGTTACCTCACCCCGTCTTGGTCTTTTTGTACATCCCCTCGCCTAGACTACGATAGATCTTCCCTATAATGACACCCCTCTAGCTATCGCGCTCAAGTAGCTTGGCGCGGCGCTACTCACGTAGGAAACCTTTTTTGGTGTTTCAAAAAACTAGTACAATGCTTACAGTTGATAAAGACATATAATTTATACGGTTGGACTCTTGTTCATTTCCGGGTTAGTCTGTGTATATGTCGACTTTTAGTAAGTTTGAGATACTAATTCATGTCACCCTGATGATGGATATTAAATGAATCTGGAATATCGGCCACCAACTTCTTCGACATCTACTAACCCACGACTAACCCGCGGATATAAACTACAAGAGTGTATCCTCGGACTGTGGAAGCCTACACGATAACATTTCATATCGTTGGAGTTGCAGCTCGGGATGTAATTAATTTGTATGGCTTTTAGCTTATCCTATTGATACTTTGCTAACTTATTTTTTAAATATAACAGCAATTTCCTATGCGCAGCCTGCGTATCCCGTTTTGAGAAGCGAGAATAGTAAATAGTTAAATAGTAAACAACAAATTACAGTCTGTAGTCAGGTATAATCCTTATAACAGCTGTTTATTTAATTTAATTGAAGTAAGAAAAACACATTTGACATAAACCAAATCAAACTTACCTCTACATGAATGACATGGAGACTTGGAAGTCCCGTGGGGCAGAGCCCTGAGGCCTAAATCAAAAATCTAAAGCCAGACAGTTTTATAGGGTACAATATGAGGAGGTAAATCCTAAAACAAAAAAGCCTTGTTGTTTACAAAGTTTGCATGTAGGATATTAATTATATAGATTCATAAGTAGTAATTTATATAATTAAATATAATATGATCTTACCTATATTTATAAAAAAGGATGTTGGTTCGTTTGTTTGTATATATATTTGAAGTTTATGGACTCGGACACCGTTGGACCTTTTGCCATGAAACTTGGTTTATATATGTAAAATTTCACGGAGAAGGTTTTTAAGCAATCCATTTTGTCCTAACTCAATTGGGTTCCTCCCAAGAAGCCCAAAAGGGTTCCCATATAAATCTTATGGAAAGATATTGTTGTTTACATAAAAACTAATGACATGTTTACTTGAACAGGTGATCTTGGGGATATTGGTTTTAGTTGGTAATAGTCAAAGGCATTATGCCGGGTACAGCTAGTATTATTTAAAAACGAATGCCTATTTTCCTTTGTGATTCCATAACTTGATAATGAGTCCACGCAATTTAATAATTCTTTTTTTGTTGTGTTCGTTAATGTCAGGGAAAGGTTCTTATGAAAGAAAATGTTTAATCCGACCTAAGGGCTCTGTCCCACCGGCCTTTAAAGTTAACGTTTATTTGATCAAAGTTCAGTTAGTTACACCAAACAGCTGTTAACAAAAGGATTATATCTAACATACTTGAAAGGCATATGTTCATTATGGAAATTTAAAAAACTACTTGAATGGCAACTCTCATAATGGAAATAAAAAACTACTTGAATGGAAACTCAAACTGTTTTTTTTTTCGATAGGCGAGTGAGCGTAGCGAATGAGCTCAGCCGGGAGGCGAGTGAGCGAAGCGAACAAGCTCATCTTCTGGAAAATGAACGAGTATTTGATATAAAACAAATTCAATGACATTAGGACAGGACAACTTCTGTCGGGCCAACTAGTAGTCTCTAATAATAACTAATTTGTAGATATAATAGTGACATGAAATGTAAAACCTTTCAGATAATATTGAGAAAAACACAAATTATGAAGCAAACAGTTTGAAAATATTTTAAAATCTAGTTTCTTGTTTCACCTCTATATTAAGGATACATTTTTTTATCAGATTTGTTTTCAAACTATATAAAGGTTGTAAATGAAGCTCATAACAGAAGCCCATAAAACTGTTATAGAAGTCTGCGAATTCGATTACGATGATGAATAAAGATAAAACATTTCTTCATAGACAAAGTAATAACTTTCGGTGTGCCAAGTAGAAAAGTAGAAAAGCACGGCTAGCGTCATTATTTTCCACATCGGCAGTACATTGGGGTTCCGGAACATGCCTCTATACCACTAAAGGCACGCGGACTCCAGTGGCAACTTTTCATTGAAAATAATATTTTGGTTTACTCTTAATGACATCAAAATGCAGATGGAGAGGACACATTCCGCCCACCTGACCCACCGTTCACCGCAGCACTAGGCACAGGTTGAGGTCGAGGCGGGGGTTGGTGGTTCCACATCCAGTTTTTGCCGCCGAGGGTAGTTTTGAGTGGCAACCTCGCATCCCCTGCAACAATCGGCAACGTCGCAAACTCACACAAAAGACTGGCCTTGAGCCCGTGTGCAGTTCTCCAAACTCGAAACTACATCTTGTCTCCTCAACTTCTCGTGTTTCTTAAAATATCCCATCATGCTGCCCAGGGAGGCTGATGTTAAATGGGGTCGTATTCATTTCGGGATCGTTTAAACGCTTTGGTGACATTTCTGGACGTAATTTCAACATATGATATTCCATCTCGTAAACAATATTTTAAAACCGAGATTTGGGTAAACGAATTTGGTCCAGAGGCAAGGCAGAAGTTCTGAAACCCATACATAACTTTACAATTAATTACATTCACAATTAATATTAATAGCATGTTTCATAAAGAATATTAATAATTGTCATTGATATTTTCTTAAGGAAACAAACTATCTATGTTTAAACATGAATCTAATAAATACTAGCTGTTACCCGCGGCTTCACTCGCGACAAATTAAAATACATTACAAATATTAACCTGACAAGCACTATCGACGCTTTGTTTAATTCTACCATATTAATTTTACTTGCTTTGCCTTAACTGACAAACAACTACACAGCTGGTAATTTTATAAATTATCTAATATTTGCATTGTAACTTCCAGGACGTGTGGGGTGAAGCCCTAAGGTTGGTTGTGGACATTTTCAGGTCTATATGTAAATGTGATATGTAAGCTATGTTCTTGCACATATTTAGTTTAATCGGTCCAGTGGTTTATGCGCGATGGAACTACATACATCCATACATCTAAACTTTTGACATTAATAAATAATATTAGGAGAATTTTTGCAGAAGGAGTAAGTATAAATATCATTGCTTGGTAATTTGGAATTACTTTTATAAATATCTTAACTACTTTTATCTCATGGGCTAAGTTGTATGTCTTCCATTGCCAACTGTTTTCTTATTTTATAACAATTATTGTTGTTCTTGCTTGTTTCAAGAACACTAAAATCTAAAATTGTAATATCAAAAGGCCAATATTGTATAACTGTAAAACCAACCTCTATATATATAAATCAATGTTTGTTTGTTTGTTTATCCTTTATGCACTTATATACCAATCATACAATTGCGATGGAACTTCTAGCCAAAGGAAAGTTTCTTGCCACTATAATAAACAAGTTTATAATATAATCAAGATTGTAGGACTTTTGGGCTTCGCCACACTGGACTTTGAAATGATCAATTTTAACCTTATGGAGTAGGTAATTATTTCGTTTAAGTGTCCATGGTGACACTATTTGTTTTACTAATGGGAAAAGAAACGGGAATCAATGATAGTCAATGGAGGACACGCGGACACAATCGCGCAGGGTACCAGCTAAATAAAACAAAGAAACTTCCAACCGCAAATGAACTTTCACAAATACTTCATCGCCGAGCAAACGGGAGGAAGATGGTCGGCATCAATGAGATGACTAATGACTAAGATAATCCCACCGCCACCGCCCACCGATGCGCCGGGGGCCCGGGTAAACCAGGAGTCCGGGCCAGGGTCCAGTAGCGGGTAGCGGAAGTCTGGGCCCATAGTGTCCCGGCCTTGGACTCTTACGTAACGAACCAGTCGAGTTGCGTGCAAACCATTACATTAGCCTCAGCTCACGCGAGGGCCCGCCTGGCGACGACGCGGGGTCGAGGGAGAACAAGAAGCGGGAGAGGAGCCGGAGGAGCTTGAAACATCTCGGGTCGTATTGAGCTGGAATTGTGGTAAAAGTAGAGACTGTGTTATATTTGATTTATCAACCACTTTCAGAATACGCTATTGAAATATCACAGTAGTGAGAGTAGCTGCAACATTGAAATCAGAACTTGGTCGATGAGCAAAAGAAGTAAACGGGAAGGTCTATAGCTTTTTTAACAGAAAATGTAAGTTCAATATTATATAGCTAATACTAGGGGATTCCGTTGTTCCTCTCGTGAAATACCACGAGAACTATACTATTGATACATTGATAAAGTATTGATACTTTGATAAAGTGTTGGAACTTTGATAACAACTTCATCCTTTTTACTTGTGAAACCTTTTTTATGCGCTGTGCGCTATCCAGTGGGGGAAGAAGCTATGCATTAGACAATTTTAAATAATCATTAAAAGACTCTAAACAAAATATCAGTAGGCAAGTTTAATATCATAAATATAAACTATTGGACATTTCGGGTTCATTTCCATTTAATTTTGTCACTAAAATTTCCAATGACCATTACTTGTCTTCAGAGTCATGCATTTTTGGAGAATCGCCTTGTTTTATAGGAAAGCCAGCTTTAGAGGAAATTAATCAATTTAGAAATGAAACTTAAAATCGCCTCGTTAACACAAATTGTTCTCCTCCAGGGGAAATCTGTAACAATAACTTTTTATTTTAGGTTCAATGAGAGGGGCCTTCCATGGAGTATTTTCGCAACCTATAGAAATGGTTGATTTGTAAATAATTTTTGGTAAACTGATATTAAATAACATGTTAGAACACTTTGTTATGCTATTTTTACCATTCTTTGATATTAATTTACAGACCGATAAACATTGTATGGGAAGACTAGCATGGCCATCGATAATGCGACCCTCGAGGTACAAGACGGAAACAGCTAACATAACTATACAAACTGCAAACTCAAGAAAATAATTCTTGGCTGTTAATGAACACTCAGCTTAATAAACCATTAGACTTTATTATTTTATAATTCGGCTTTTTCACAATTCATATTCAGCTAAACAATCTAAAGAGTAATTAATAGTAATGAAAAGTTCGTTTATCAAAAACAACAAGTTTATGAAACTTGACTGGCAAAAAAGGCAACACACGTCTAAAAACGAACGGCTCGGGAGAAATCGTATTCCCAACATCGAATACCAGGTACCTTGTAAATTTGAAAATGCTACCAAGTCGGGGGCAAATTATCTGCAGAGTTTCAGCCGGTACACGGCGCATCGGCGGCGGGGCCAAAATATTGGTCAACAAAACCCACATAAAACGCTGGCTTTATGGGTTCTCCAGTTTTGGCTGTTTTTATTTGCTATCCAAGGCCGCGCTCAGTACAACCCGACACAAAACCCGTCCTGTCGCGGCTTCTTGCCTTCGTGCACCGCAGGACTTTCGAAAGTTTCAGACAATCACCGTAGATAACGTAATAGAGTTTCATCAGCAGCTAGACAAAATACATGTAGACGTAATAAAATTAATAAATTTGGGCCTAATATTATAATTTTTTTATTCTAATTTACTAGTAAGCTTGTTGCTCTAAACCTAGACCGAGAAAAATTCTTTACTAACATTTAAGAAAGTTGACTATCTTACTATGCTATTTTAGATCAACATGGTATCCTTATGTGTAAAGGACGAACTCATACGCATAAGGTCAGTGCCCTTTAGAATGGGAGTACCGAAAAACGGATCGAGGATGAGAGTACCGAAAAACGGATCGAGGCAACTGGTAAAGACTTTGCAAAAGTAAGGACCGAGACAATGTTTTTGGTACCTCAATCGTTAACATCGGAATAACGGAGGAGTGTTGTCTACAAAATTCACCTTAGTGAGTTACAAGAATAGGGTGATGTTTAATTGTTGCGAGATTTTTAAAACATATATCGGAACAACATGTGCAGAGTTAAAACGCATGGAGGCAAGAAATATAGACAGTTAACAAACACAACAGCTAAAAATCCATGGAGTGACAAGTAAACTCATAGCATATAGGACAATACTTATGCACACACACAAATGTTTGAATGTTTAAAAGGCAGTACTTCTATTTAATGATAGGTTACGGATTTACCAACCGTTAGAATTATGAAGGGAGTGGCTAAAGATTCTAGACACACAATGCATTGCAAATAGTTGTCAATAGCAGTAGAATAATTACAACAACAAACAATTCACGGTAAAATTAGTATACTCTAAAGACGTAATTATAACAAGTGCCAATATGAATTCAGTACCTATCGTATTGTACGGTATGCTGGCTGCTGAAGTCAACTCGGAGTAGCGCGCGGGATTTGGACTACCGAGGTTGCAGATTAAGACGAAATTAATAGTAAAACAATTACCCAACATAAATGACTCGTCAAAGAAGAAGAATCGAGGCAAATACAAGTGGGACTTGGCTATTTAAAAACAACAGATTCCATTGAATATTTTACAAAATCAATCTGTAATGAAATGTTTTTACCTTATTTCTGGAGGGAACATTGTAACCGACTTTGTGATTTTACAAAATATTTTTTTAAACTTTCTGTTAAAAAATTGCTGAACATCCAATTTCCGTTATCAAATGACGATATAAATCAAGACTATTCGACAAGATGTGGGAACGGAAGATGAAGAAGAATAGAATAGAAGTTCCCCACTAGAGCGGCCTATTGTGTTGAAGAATGGGCGAATTCGATAGCTGAGTTGAGAGTGTATAGGATAACTTATGGTGTACAGTTCCTGGGGGCCAAGCTTTGCTGCGGGAAAGTTGGCTAGTTGTTTAGTAATCCTAAATTAATTATTTGACCTCCGTGCTTCTTATGCAAGGGGATACTTCTTCATTTTTATAATTTTATTATCTGGATAGTTTATTTTTATGTTTTTAGAAGATTGACGAATTAACTTATCTTACAGTTAGTTTTCGATCGCAGTAGTAGACCAACAGTGTGTTAGCGTGAATTTATTTCCAGTATGCAAAGCATTTATGTTATACCGAAGTGTACTGTACTGTAACAGTTAAACTGATGCGGGTTAAACTTATTCGATGATGTAGGTTTGTTGTTCTAAAAGACCCGATGTTAAAATTGTAATTCTGAATATTATTTTACTATATCAAATAGTACTTTTTTTATTGAAAAAACCGCTTTTTTATTGAAACTCAATCTATGGTTTTATATAGAAACAAGTATTTTCAAAAATATTAAGGCTAAATCTCGAATCAAAATTATTGACAAGTAGTGTTACTTTCTTTTTTGTAAAAGTTATCGAAGCCTGAATGAAGTGCAATTGAATGGAATATCATGGCGACATATAATGTGTAGGGTTGCGTATAGAAGTTATATCGACAATTTTTACTAACACAGTGTCAGTTTCATTATTGCTAAAAATAATTACTAATGGAACCCAGTACTCCATTTAAAAATGACATTGAGGTCATTAGCACCTATTTGTATCAATATTAGTTAAATCATCTGTTGTACATATTTATATTTGTTTGTTGATAGTATTATGTATATTTGTATATTGAGGTGGATGCAGAAGTAGGAGAGGATATTTGGGCTACTAGCCCCAACTACTAGCCCAAAATGGACTTCTGGGGGACCCAATGTTTTAGGGTTTGTGGTTGCAAACACATTGTAATTATAGGTATTTGATTTTGGTTTTTGACGTAAAGCAGTCTGAGACATGCGCTATAGTTCAATTTATTGTGGCCTATTTAGTTCAATAGGATTCAATCCATGAAATTTCATTACCTTTTACTCCAAGATGTCTTGGCATCCACAAAGTGGACAGTTACTTATTCTGGAACACGCGTCAAATGCACGTGACAAATCAAGGAAAATGTCAACTATTTTTCTTTTTTGTCTGTTGTTTGTTAGCCTATTGATGTTTTGACTGTACAACTGTTGTAACTGCACTATGTTGTTTACTCTCCGATGAATAATTTATTTCTAGTTATTTAGGGAATTTGCTGCTTAGGGCATACTACATGCTCAAAATCTTTGAACAAAAATAAACAAAGAAAGGGGTCAATAATATTATTAATGGCCACCTTTCTTCAAAATAGAATTACTTTTGCAATTTTATACTTTTCTGGGTAAAACCCAAATATATAAGAGAAGAGTTATAGCTCCAGTCACCTGCTTCTTCCATAATAGTCAAAATAAACACACGTGCGTGCAAAAGGTCATGTAGTTCTAATTTTTTAGTATGTTGTTAGGACCTATACCACAGATAAAAAACCCAGTTTGCAGCTTCGAAAGACCTGTGCTACTGGTGTAAGAGCAAAAAACAGTCAAATTATTGCACTTTTTCCAGTTTTTGCTTAATATTTCCGAAAGTATGCCTCTGACAGGATATGTTGCTCAATCCTTTGTTAAACTGGAAAACATTTGCTAAAGTTTGAAATTATAACGATTTCAATACGTCCATTATTTACTAAAATACAATACTTTAAAAAACTCAACCCCCATTAATTATTCTCCATAAGAATAACATTGGGGAGTAATATATATAATAATAATAATTATAATAATATATAATAATAATAACATACGCAGCTTTGCTACAACCAGGAATACAAAAAATGGGTTTTTATGCAAATATCAATAGAACCCAACTAAGTGAAGCCACATACCGTTTTATTAATTTTTCTTCATATTTAAGGGAGACAAAACATTGTTAATATTATCTATTAGAATAACATAGGGGTTGAGTGGCCAGGTTTGCTGCAACGAGAACCATCGGAATAAAATCGGTGTTTTGAGCAAAAAACTATAAACTACAACCATATGAATCGGACACACACACATAAGGTATATAGACAGTTTTGAACGATTGGTGTTTTTGGCATCTGGGGACCTCAACACGAAAATTTATCACTGTCCCGGGCCTAGGTCTTACCACGCCGACCACGGTAATAGCTTCCCTATAGGGGAAATTCGCTAAAACGCAAAATGCTACGTGTCTAGAGCCCCCTCTTAATTTTGTATATGAGTAAGAGGGTCTATATTTGTGGAAGTGGTTTCTTAATTTTATTAATTACATTAATTGGGATTTAATCACAACCACCATGAACATTTGTATTTCATTGACATAATTACTTTCTCCAGTTCCAGTTTGGAGAGTTGTTATCTAAAAGCCAATTTAGTTGTTGAAAACGGTTGTGATTCACCTGAGGAGCTGTCTGAAATGGTTGGCAAAACCAACTAATCCACAGCTGTTACGAAGAGGTTATTTAACCGACGTTCTTATGGTTGACACTATTAGCATTCGAGTTTGGTTATTTGTTCACGCCATTCTTAATTAAATTCTAAGTAGGCCATAATAATTAATCATGTTACATTCAACTCCTATTTAGTGATATTTGTTATAAAGCTTGTGTTTCATTTGCAACCCTTGTAGCACAGAGAAACGAATTTGTCTGTGCTTGTAGGTAATTTTTCCAAATCGTTTAAGTAAAAATTGCTAATATCACTAGCACATATAACATTTTAGTACATACCTACAATTTAAAACCTCTAAATATTAAAAAGAATTATTGCAATGTTAATTAAGAGCCGGCTACCCTGTCGGCCATATTGGTTTTATCGCCCATTAGAATAATGTTAAGTTCAGACCCCAACTTTTCGCTTATCTCTTGAGATAAAATTTTGATTTTGGTGTCAATTGAAAGATATTCTTATCGCGGGTGATAATTGTGGAAGATATTTTGAAAATGAATTATAATATTTAATAAAAAGTGTAATTTTTTAAATTTGACAATTTTTCTGGTAATCTGTAACACTTATATGAATTTTTAGTCGCAAAAATTACTCTTTATTTTGAGTAGTCAAAAAAATTACCTAAATCAGATTGAAAATTAAATAAAAATGTGGGTACTAAATAGATGTTTAGTTAGCATTGCGCTTATGGAGAATCAATCCAATATGACCAACGGAGGAGCGTGGCCATATTAAGTCATAGATATTAATTTATATAGAGACACAGGGAATCACAGCTCATAAGCGAATAAGCTTATATTCAAAGACAGATTAACAACCCAATCATTTTTACCGCAAAGAAAGTTTGTGAGCTGTGATGAAGAAAGTGGTGTCGAAGGGAGGGAAGCTGCGGTGATGTGCTACCCCTCCCAACCTCCCACCACAACCCTCGCCTCAAGGTCAGCTCTAGGGTGCAGCCTCGCCGCCAAGGGAATGTTGGTACAGTCCCTCCAAAAACCGCCGCGAGTCGCTCCTTCAAAGCCCTTCCGTCTGTTTGGACACTGGCGCGAGCAAAGATTTCAAGAAGTAAAAGAAACCTCACCAAACAAACCGAAAAGGTCAATAAGATCAATTGGTTCGATAGAAAGGGAATTATAAATGACAAGTTCTGAGAGTTTAGGGTTGGTAGGATATTTACTTGGATTTACGCTTTAGAAAATTTGAATCGGGGGCAGCTTGAAGAAAAACGTTATTTGATTAGGATCCGTTATAATTTATTAACCTAAGAAACGTTGGGATAAAGAGATTTTAAATCCTCTCAATTTAAATTACTGTATTAAGAATTCAGGTTAGTTTAACTTATTTTATCAAAATGTTGAATGATTTTATTTCTGTCTTTCAATAACTTTGGAATAATTTTAAAGATAGACAAAATGCCACCACAAGAGTTTTAGACCTACTAAAATATAAGCGATCTTTGAAATACAATCCAAAACAACTACAGCCTTGTAACATAAATTATGAATTGGTCAGTGGCAGTTGATAATTAAAAATGAAAAGCAGAAGATAGAAGCATAGATTAAACATACTCCTTAGGAATCTATGATAGAAGATAACGAATTCTATAGTAAAAGTAATTAAACCTGGCTATGAGGATGTTCAATAACATTTAAATATAATCGATTTTTATAGTAAGAATCAACAAATTAAAGAATAGTGTTAAACGTACGTTTAATTTAAGATTAGCCGATAAATAGTAAAGCGTTCATAGTAGAACGATAAAAAGTAATATATTATAGATTATAGACTTAGTAATATGACCGTTAGAGAGAGGTTGCGCATGTAACTAAATTAAAAGTTCATTGGTATTGGTTGATTTTTGATTATTTACTAACCTTACTTAGCCCTACATCGTTACTTTCATAAATTTACAATTACGTTTGAAAAATAAGGTATTCATGTCATTGATGTAATTTTTAAAGTTATAAGTGGGCGCTCCATTTAAGAAACTTTACGCGTCTCTACCTCTTTCCCCCATGAGGCCAGTGTTAACTTTGTCCCTGCTCAACTGATCATCTGATATCGTTGATTTGAGGCTTATTTTAAAGATAAAAATACCGAACGATATCATTGAGCATCATTTCGACATCACAGATAGTTAATCCATGACACAAACAGTAAATGTTGACTATTTTGGAATTGTTAAAACGATTATTAGACTACTTATGCTATCGAAATTCTGCTCACTGAAATCGCTTGACATTGTTTCGTCCAATAAAATAAGCCATAAATCAACAATTTTGTATAACGTATTGAGAAGGGTCAACAATTTGAAATTTAACTCCGGCCGTATAGGTGAAGGATGTACAAGCGGAGGGCTGGAGTCCCATATCAGAAAATTAGTGTCATATTAGGCACCGGCAGAACCATGAAGTACAGTATCGATCAGAAAAAATAGTGTTTAGTTTCTTAAAAGTGTTTGTATTTATTAATAATAATGTAATACGAAGAATGTTTGCAGGCTCGCTCGTTTGCAGAATTATTTTAAAATCAGCTCAGGGCTTGATTAGTCTCCTTTAAATGTTGGAATTAACTTATTTATGCTATAATAATTATGCTATACATTTGTGTTTAGATACCTACTCTGTTAAAACTAATTTTGTAAGATGACGAAATTGGACATTCTCTAACTTTACTTGTGCTTGTTGAGTTTCTAATTAGATTGAAACAAAATCATAAAAATCGTTCAACAAAACTAGCAAACCGTCAAAGTAACTCTTACTGTGTTAACTGTATTTGTGTGATTTTATTAGGAACTGTAATATAAAGACTTCTTCTCCGAGTTGTTTGTAAAATTTGAAAACAATAGCATAAGAGATAACAGAGAGTACTTTATAATATTAAATTAGAATATAAGTCAAACTTCCGTTGTTTGTGCGAAGATGTGAACAAAACAAACAAAACAGTTATACAGTTTCTCATACATTCGATTCCATGCCAAAAGAAAGTGTTGTTACCTCAAAAATTGGTTACTTGACCAAAATTTATACTGGTAAATGTTATTTATAACCATTCGCTCGTAATAGTATAGCATATAGCGTTTGAGATTGAATACCCGGTCGATGACTGAGTTTCGTACGAAAGAATAAATTTAAAATCAAGTTCCTTGATGGAGTAGAGATACATTAGTGATTTTGAACTGCCTTATATCTTTAACGTGTTAAAAGTACTACCTAATGATTTATTAATAAAAGTAATTTTTTTGTGTTTGCACATTAATTTACTTAGAGTATTCACAGCCAGATTATGTATACTTTATTTATTCGTCATCTTAAAATGAAGCACCTAGAGGCACTCCACGTGAAGGCCAATAGCAATGAATACAGTAGACGCTTTCGATATTTCCGTCGTCGGATAACATGGAGTTATTGTTTTTAGCGAATTTCCCCTATAGGGAAGAAGCTATTACTGTAGGTCTCATGGTAAGACTTAAGCACGAGACCATGATAACTTTTCATTTTGAGGTCCCCAGATGCCAAAAACACCATTCGTTCAAATTTTTATATATGTATATATATATATATATATATATATATTTATATATATATTTATATATATATATATGTGTCCGTAAGCACGATAACTCTCGTAAAAAAGGTCCGAACTTAATGAAATTTGGTACAAATGTGTAAAGTACCATTTATTTGAACAAGTTCGAAAACCAGATGAATCGCACCATCCGAAGGGGGGTTTTGGGGGGGTTTTGTACCCCAGAAATGTGTTTTTTGGGGTTTTCACATGTAATTTTAATTTAAATCAAATTTTAATTTACACCATTGAATTCAGCTTAAAAAAACAAACAATTTGGTATTTTGATCATTGCTCTACGTCAATTGGTTACCGAGATATTGAAAGTGCTAAACACAGTACGTTGTCTAATGTTATTCTTATGGAGAAAAAGAAAAATTGTATATCTCGCTTATTTATGAACATAAACTGGCAAAATTTGGTATATGGCTTGATCTGGTTATGGTTTATTGTTGTTTGCACAAAAAAACAATTTTTCGCCTATGGTTCCTGTAGCAGCAAACCTAGGTACTTGGTCCCCATGTTATTCTTATTGAAAATACTTAAAATGTTTTATATCGCTTATTTATGAATGTATATGGATGAAACTTGGTATGTGACTTCACTAAGATGAGTTCTATTGGTATTTGCATAAAAACCCATTATTTTGTGTGCCTTGTTGCAGCAAACCTGCGTACTCATCCCCAATGTTATTCTTATGGAGAATAATTAATATTTTAAATATCGCTTGTTTGTGAATACATTTCTTATGAATCCTGTTAAGTGTTATGTTATATATTCATTGGAAATTCGCTGAGTATGCAGGTTTGCTGCGACGGGTGTATTTTCTAGCTTATAACTATTGTTGATTAATAACTAAATCTCTAGAAGATTAGAACATATAAAGCATGCCAAAGTAATTCAATTTCAACGGGTTTGAAGATAAGTGGAAGAGTTTTCTGGTACAATTACACTCTAGTAGACTTATTTTAATATCCTGCTTCAATATTCATTCTTCACTTTTGTTTTATTTGTTTGCAAAATTGTCTAAATGGTTATGTATTTTTTTAAAGACTAAGATAAAATATAATAGCCCATACAGATATCATGTCTAGTAACAGGTGTATATATTCTAATGCACATGTAAAAAAGTATTATTTCAAACAGTTTCAACAAATAACATCTTCCCGTAAATCATCCCAACTCTATTTTCCCTTCGAAAATATTATCAAAAAGAGCCCATCAGCCAAATATATATGTTTCGGAACATCTAAATTAATCAAACTGACAAGACCGCGGAAACCGAATGTTAAACAAAGAACCGAGCGAAAACGGTAGACGACTTTCTACTCGATAGCCAAATGGGGCCGCGGCGACAAGAAATCAGACAAACTCGATATTTACGACCCCAATAAACCGAGGACAGGGCTTTCCAAAATTGACTTTTGTCATTGCTGTTGAGTTACAACGGAGACTTGCTGACAGCCGACGCGGCGGCCCCTCAAAGGCGGGGAGTGGCGAGGCGCGGGCGTGCACCCCGTTTATGGGGGTGTCAATTGCCCGGCGTCCACGCATAACAAGGGGATGGTTTCTGGGAAGTGAAATGGAAAGACAGAGCCACGAAACACATGCGGGGAAACGGATCGCGAGAGTTCCTTGCACATTAGTTATTTTGAATTGTTTGGAATGACAGTGGAAGGAAACATGGGTGTAACTTAAATTACTGATTTTTTTCCTAAATTCAATAAATATTAATAATGTCATTTAATTCTTGTAGAAAAAATGTTGTTGAGGAAGTACAAATATTGATTGGTTAAATTGCTCTTTGGATTGTTTCAAAATGATTTATATAATATGTATTGATATTTTCCCTTCATAAATACGTTCTTAGCATTTTTATTCATTTTGTGAATTTATTCCTCTCAAGTAGTACGCGGGATTCGAGCGTACAAAATATAGTATACTTTAGGCGGTTTCAAAATCAAGTTTTACAATTAAGTCAAGGAAATTTATCTATTAACAAATAGGGTTGGATTAATAGAGTTTACAGTTACGAAAAAAACTCTAAATTAAGATTTTTAACCACTTTCGATCATAATAGTGCACATGTTCACTGTTAAAATCACATTCCTAATAATCTCGACCCTAAAATAAAATAATGCGTCGAAATTCTGCATCACTCCTCATGCAGAATAATTAAGATATACTTGTTATATTATTTTATAATGGGCTTTGGTAAATAAAAATACAATGATCAGCAAAACTGAAAGACAAAATAAATATACCGTATTGAAAAAATCCACAACATAAACACATCATAGACGGAATAGAACATAAAAGACGAAAAAACCAACTATCTTATGCTACATAAATTACATACATACCAAGCATTTAACTTTTCAATCCCTCAAATTAGCAACCCAAACAAAGAATAAAAACTCCCTTCCTTAAAGGATATCAAAACAAAAGCGCTGATAAAAAAGTGTTGCTAAAACCCCCGGGCCTTACGAGTGCATTAAGGGGGCTTGTAAATTAAACGGATAAACGGATATGGAGGGTGCATCTGTCAGAAATAAATAAAAGAAATCAGATCACAGGGTGTAATTCATGTGACGGGCCGAAGGGGGGGGGGGTTGAGGGGGGACCGGAAGACACCTGTGGGGGGAAGTGTTGAACATTCGCACAACACTTGCCGCCCCACTTCCGGTCGCGTTTTGATTGGAAGCTGATTGGTTATAAAGGTTGTAACTGTAAATGTTAGCCTGTTTTATATTTTTGTATTACAGCTTTAACTTTACTACAGAATTTAAGATTGATTGTTACGTTCAAATTTTAAAATAATTGTTTGTACTATGTTTTATACTTTCATTGCGTAAACTTAAAAAATATAAACACTCGATATACGTTAACCTAAGGAAGTGCATGGTCAGGAACTCAAGGGAGGTACAAATTGAGAATTATTTTTTCCTATACTGCACGGTAGATAAACAAATAAAGTAAAACTATTAAGACAGGGTTATTATTTCTTGTATACATCGATACATTCCGCATTTTCTTCTTTTATAACAATATACCTTAACATAATTCTAAATACATAACCTTTATTTAATGTTAAGTAAATGTGTTGCAGAATGACGAATGTAAACTTCCTCTATACAATTTGTTTATCATAGAGTTTGATAAGTTTCATATAATTATAAATATTTATCGGCTCTTTTCTTTCTCTAGTGAAGTTAGGCATAATTAATAAAACTCCCAGACAGATAAACTATTTTGTGCATATCGTCGT
Organism: Allygus modestus; assembly: GCA_963675035.1. Classification (NCBI taxonomy): domain Eukaryota; kingdom Metazoa; phylum Arthropoda; class Insecta; order Hemiptera; family Cicadellidae; genus Allygus; species Allygus modestus. The sequence continues at coordinate 71,852,123 of OY776116.1, read as the reverse complement.
ACCTTTTTTGAAGGAGATTGAAATTTTGACTTGCAACGTGCCTGAATATAACGGCTATTGTTTTTCGGAAATTAATGTGTGTGTACGCTTGCTCATTAAAAGTCCTCTAACTTATCGATTCAGCACAATCAACTTGCAAGTATTTCATCTTGACCACTTGATAATGTTCAACACGACTTTACTAATTTGTCCGCTGTAATGTTACTACAACATTTATTTCCTGTTGAATCCCATACACTAACCATTTTTTAAACCAAGAGTTTCATGGATAAATAATTTTCGAAAAGAACATTTAGGAACACTATCAAAAATCAGATTAAACAAGTAAAATGATCGATTTGCTAATCCATCCATCTACAAATTCTCCCAAAATTTTTCAGACTGGCTCATGCTCATCTTAAACTCTTGTACACTGAGCTAATTTCATCCCCTTCCAAATATTACCCAGCTCATCTCTCCTTTCCAAACCTATCTATTGTACAGTTCACGCACATCATCTAGTTGGACCTAGTTGGAGCAAAGATTAGTCTAGGAAGGGGGTATAGGGAGCACCTTCCCCCAAAAAAGCACCCTTCTAACGGACGTTCTAGGGCAAGGGGTGCGTCTTAACGGGTCAAACCGACACCCTACATATGATACCATGGGCACCTGTGTGAAGTAAACGGAAGTTCTTAGAAACGTTGATTGAGAGTTTTAAAAAACCTTATTGATGAACGTTGTGTCAGTTTTTATTTTGAACAAGCATAAATTGTACATGCTTTTTCTGCCCTAAGTTATTAAATTTGTCTAAAGTTTAAAATACCTTTAATTTCGTATAGGTTAACAACAAAAACAAATAGGAAACTTTATTTACATGTTCAACTCTAAAGAAAACCCGTAAGAGCAAAAAAGTATTCTTTCTCTGTGCACTTAGTCATATTCGCGCCAGATTTAAGCATTTTATGGAAACGTATGGATTGGTTACTCTCTATGAAATAAAATCTTCGATACTATAAATATTTTGAAGTGAAACTTGAATTGAATTGTAATAAATTGCCCACTAACCCATTTATAAACTGCTGATGATAATAAATAATGAACAAATGTTTACAATCTCTAATGAGGTCACATGGTGATTGAGTAATTGTTGGTTAACCCTTGGCCATTTAATAACAGCTTGTTTAAAAGGAAGTCTTTCCCAATTCAAGTTAAAGCAACATTTTTAGACTACTTGGTTAGAAACTGGTCCTGGTTTCGTCGTTTTAGTTGAAGTAGATATTTGTTCGTAATTGCTACTATTTACTATATTACGGCCATTCTTTTTGTTACTTAAACAAATTACAAAAACATTTTGTAGGCATTGTTATTTCTGATATAGTCAGATTATTTTTCATGTGTATGGAAAAACGACTTTTTTTAGAAACATTTGTAAAAACTGTTGCCTATTGAAACAACGATACAAGCTATATTATAGATAAATTCATTGTTGAAACACCTAACGAAGTCGAAATCCATCTCGTGTTACTGCAGTGTAATTACAAATTAAGTTACGTATGACGGCAGGCCAAATTAATGTATTATAATCTGTGTCACGTATGTTTAGACACTATGGTGTCATTTTTTAACATAACAACACGGAACCATTTACCGTATATCACGTGGTCTTGTGGCGGGAAAAAGATGCCTGCAGCATTGAACGTTACTATTAGCGCAATTAGTTTAGAACACATGTAACACAGTTGATGGAGCTACTTAAACATAATTTGTCATTATGAAGTCATTTAAATGTGTGTAAAGTTGACCCTGCCAACAAGTTAGATAAACTTGGTGCCACGTTAACACAAGAAGTTAAAAACAAATACAAATATTTCGTGAAATTAATTCACAAAAATATAGCTTTCCATCTTTACCGTGAATAACAGTCATAAATTATACTAATCGATATATCGGAGCGATATTCTATTTTATTTATTTGTATTGTTTAATCAAAATATCTCATTTTCACTATTTCTCATAATAGGAATATAACTTACAAATTAAATCAATTATTTATCGTATTATTAATTAAAATGATTTGCACGAGAAATAATTTTACTAAATAATAGCAAAATAATTTAAAATAATCTTGAAAATCCTAAGAATTTTCATAATCTACTTAAATATAATTTAAATAAAATAAACCATTTTAATTATCAAAATTGCATTCGTTTCAGATGTAGGATAATACATAATAGATTGAAGTAAGTTAAGTTGGCAATTCCGCTGTGCCTTAAAGTATTTTCATTTTCTTCATATAATTTGTTCTGTTGTTGTGAAATTTGTTTGTATAAACCCAGCAGAACGCTCAACCCCAATAACTAATCAATTGCAATTTAAATTCTTGTATAATAGTTTCTGTACGTTCCAAGAATTGTTACACAATGCATCAATAGGCATTCAGTTATAGGCGATCAGGCTTTTTAGCAGACCACCGTGAGATTACGGCTAAGCCTGAACGGGGGTGGGACTGTGAGGGAGGTTTCAACCCTTCCTCCCCCAGCCCCAACGGCACGAGAGTCCCGTTACGCCGGTCTTTGTCTTACCTCCTGCTAGACTGCTCCATTCATATATTCACCAGTCTGTACCGCTACCCACCGGCATTGCTTATATCTACTGTCTGTAGGACAATCTCTTTATTCCAGTTTTTGTTGGTCAACGACTCACCTTTGTACAGGTACCGTTCATACGGTAGCTGCTTCCTGTAGATCCACTTGTGAGCGTTCTTTTCACTTAATTTATCTAAGGATGTCTTAGAAAATACATTTTTCAACGGGAACATCATTGGATAGTTATTTTAAATTAAAGGTGGGATACAAATCCTAACCCATTTATTAATTCCGAGTCAAACTTCTTACAGGCATTACATATAAAGAACTTAAGGCTTTCTTGTCTGTACCTCGGGTGAAGTTTGGAACTTTATCCACTGTAATTCCGAATTCAATAATAGCGAATTTCCCCTATAGGGAAGAAGCTATTACCGTAGTCAGCATGGTAAGACCTAGGCCTGGGACCATGATAACTTTTCGTTTTGAGGTCCCCAGACCCCAAAAACACCATTCGTTCGAAACTGTATATATATATATACAAGGTGTACATAAAGTCCCGCACGGGTTTAATATTTTCTGAACGATAACAGATAAATCAATAAGATTTGGTACATCAACACTATACTTAAAAATCTACTTTTTGAAGGAACTATCAGTTTTCTATCATATCATGGGGACGTCCCGCAAGGAGTCAGAAGGAAATCTTAAATAGGAGCATAGGTCAATATGCACATCACTTTAAAGGGCTTATCTAGCAGAGTTGAATGCCGCAAACCGCACTAAAAAAGGTTGATCCAGTAAAAAATGGCGGCTGTTCAAAGGTTAACAGAACACTGATAGTTCCTTCAAAAAGGAGATTTTTTGGTGTAGTGTTGATGCACCAAATCTTATTGATTTATCTCTTATCATTCAAAAAATATTAAACCCGTGCGGGACTTTATGTACACCTTGTATATATATATGTGTCCGTGGGTGCAATAACTCTCGTAAAAAAGGTCCGATTTTGATGAAATTTGGTACAAACGTGTAAAGCAGCATTTATGACTTTTAAGTTCGAAAACCAGACAGATCGACCTATCCGAAGGGGTATTTTGGGGGGGTTTTGGACCCCAAAAATGGGTTTTTTGAGTTTTTTACATATAATTTTTGAAAAAGTACAATTTTATTTTTTCCCATTGGAATTAGCTTAAAAAGACACACAATTTGGTGTTTTAATCATTGCTCTGCGTCAATTGGTTACTGAGATATTGAAAGTGCTAAACACAGTACGTTGTCCAATGTTATTCTTATGGAGGATAAGAAAAATTCTATATCTCGCTTAATTATCAACTTATCCTGACGAAACTTGGTATATTGCTTCATTTCACTGTGGTCTATTGATATTTGCACAAAATCCCATTTTTTTGGCCGATAGTTCCCGTAGCAGCAAACCTGCATACTCAGCCCCATGTTATTCTTATGGAGAATAATTAAAATGTCATAAATCGTTTATTTATGAATGTATATTGATAAAACTTGGTATGTGGCTTTGTGTGGTATTAAGATCAATTAATATGCATTGGAAATTCGCTGAGTAAGCAGGTTTGCTGCTACGGGGGTATTTTTAGTCATACTTTCTCCGACATGTTTAATCACAAAGAAATAAGCCTAAAAGCATTTTTTTTCAGCATACAACCTCGTTTGTTTCCAGTTCCTGTATACTGAGTATCAACTGACAAACTTCTATATAGTTTACCGGTCCCTGATAAGACAACTGGAAAACGATCCCGGCCTCTGTCTCTGGTCTGGTCAGTCGGCGCAACCACCACACCAGGGCAGATGCTACAGTAGCCGATAGTCCTGTCGGGGTCAACTTCCGGTGTCCGGTAGCAGTTCCGGTGTCCACTGGGTCCACTGGACGTGTCTCGTGCCCAGGAGTCCAAGGGACCGGTCGGCGCTTTGTCAGTTTTTTGCCTCGAAAGGTCGGCGGCTGTAACGGGGTGGAGTTGTGGAGCGGTTGCAGTAATGCAATGATAAGGAATATAACAAATATGCAAAAATAATATATTTCGTCAAATTAAAAAACCTTTTCTGATAGGCTAATTAGAAAATCAAGATGTCATCATTCAGCATAAAATACACTGTGTAATATTGTAGGTTATATACTTTAGTAGAATATTGCATACAAGGTGTTTGTAAATATTCCAACATTTGGCATACAGTTGTATGCGTAAAAAAATTCAAATTTTCCTTTAAACTATGCCATAAAATGCTTCGTTTTCAATCGGTCGCTCTTTGTGTGTTTTTTAGTTAATATTATTTGAGAAACTGGAATCACATCCGACTTTTACTCGCATCCATTTCAGGACCTATTTACAGAATCAGCTTTGGATTTGGACTTATTAGAACTTATGTCACATTTTTGGGACGTATTTACAGACACCCTGTATATTTAATAACTGATAATAATTTTGTGAAGCGCCAGTTATCATCACCAACGGTGTCTGGGGTCAGAGGCCATAGAAGGGAACGACCTTCGTTTGAAGGGGTGCAGAGTGAAAAAACAGAATTGCGAAATACTCATATTATAGTGGCCGGAATCGTACTAATTGCAATGCAAATTTACTCCTCGCCTGTATACAGTTACGTACAGCCTATACGCAATGGATAACCAAAGTATTAATTATGAGTTTACTATAGTCCTTGTAAAATCGGCAGCTAGGCAACTATGAGATTTGACAATTTCACGTTGTTTGATGACTCTGAAGAATTAAACCTATACCAAACACCTCAATTCTGTATTTTGGTAGTGTGTAATAGTAATAGTAGCCTACTGCACTTTGTCCATGATAACCTTCCAATAGGACATTTACCTCTGAATGCCAAAAATAACAGTAAATATTTCTAAAAGATTCGCCTACTCGGTCCATCTTGTATAACATAATGAAGTATGTTTTCTCGTAAGGTGTGCTAGACAAGATAATTCGTGGAATTTGGATAAAATTTGCTATTCAGAAATATAAAAGACACAATAAAGCTCCTCTAGGAGAGGAGGAAATTGAAAATACAGCGTGAATAAATAATCGCTTGATCATCCCATCGGCGTTCTATGATTCATAGGTTTATACTTTATAAACAAAATATAACCCATCTTGTTCCTGCTTCACAATAAAATAAATTTACTGGGCTTTTTCGACGAAATGTTTACTACAATTAAGATAAAACGCAGGTTTCACAATGATTAGCTGGAATAGTCGAACACTATCTTACCTAATTATACCAACAAAATACTTCCTCGCCAGAAATGGGCATCTGACAGAACAATTGGTGGGTGCGCGCGCACGCAAAAACGTGACCTCTCTCGCACGCGCGCTCACGGACCCGCGCGCAATTAACTATTAAACAAACAAACAAGTCTCGTCTCTACGTATCTTGCACTAACTGAATCTACGTCCTGGCTCGACCTGCGTGATTGTCAATTTGCTTTTCATTTGGTCTTTTTCTAAGTCCACGTTGAAATATATATTTTTTTTAAAGAAAATAGTAAAAACTCTAAAAGCCATGATTTGTTTTATTACGTTCTTAATAGCAAAACAAATTAAAACCTCTGCAGAACCTGCAGAATTTAAACTGGGATATGTACCACGATTTGAACCTTGAAAAAATGGAAATCATACGTTTTACAAGCGACACGTAAAACCAATCTTTCGTATGCTAATTAGATTGAACCTAATAATCGGAAATTCCTGAGATTCCAAAGGTAAAATCTACCTTTCCGGAGTCCGTGTTAAAACCGGTTAAGATCCGTGGAATGTGAGCCAAACGATTGCTGACCAATTAATTGTCAATGGCGGTACCAATGTAGGCAGATTTTATAATACCATTATTTTCACCTTGTAAATACAATAATTTGTAGCAAATGCAAATTGTTAAATCAACTTTAAATATAATTTCGTCATTTGAAATCAAAGTCGATACTTGAGACTTTCACAATGCTACTCGTTTTGGCCAGGAGCTTTCATGTTAAATACAGTAAAACCTTATATTATAATTATCTACCCTAAAAATATGTACTGTATATAAAGATAAGTTATTAAAACAAAATTAACTCTTCTTACACAACGTAAAGTTCCAAGTTTACAGAGAATACTAATTGCAAACAAATCGACTTAGAAATGGTTATTATATAACGGTTTTTGTTATTACATTCACTGAGTATTTTATAGCAATTAGTCCTGCAATCTTTAGTATTTTACAATCCCCATTCAACCTCTTATAATATTCCTGGAAAAATGGTGCTGGAACATTTCTCATGCTTCGACTAATATCCCTAAATAAAAACTTGGCATTTTATGAATTTCCTTGCTATAAATTATACAATGGTATACAAAAATCAAGTATTTATAAAATTATTCTCGATACTAGACAATTCTTCTAAAAGATACCTAAGATAAACTTGTACACAGAAAAAACGATTTTGTTGCAAAAAAAAAAAAAAAAAATAGTTGCAATAACAAAATATTTTGGTTGAAATACGGACAACAACAATATTTGTTGAAATAACCAAATTATTTTGTTGAAAGTTATTTGGTTATAGAAATAACATTGTTGTTTATCCTAACAAAAATATATATTGTTGAATGAACAAAATGTTTGGTTGGTACGATGACTTAACTACAATTAATAAAGTTTTAAATATGATATTACATTACCATTGGCATAAATAGGCATTTTCCTATTTTAGCTTTAGAAAAATATCAGGACAAAATATTTTCTTGGGAAGACAAAATGTTTGAACAATTCCATTTTGTTGTTACAAGCAAATGGTTGTGTTACTACTAACAATTTATATTTTGTTTCCTCAATAAAATAAATATGACAAAAAATATTTGGTTGCAACAACAATACCCTTTTTTCTGTAAAGCTTCACCACGTTGATGAGTTAGTATACGTTTGGCACTTTTTGTTCCTTATAATCACAAAGTCTTGATGGATTAAACAGAATTAGTTTCCATATCAGTACAGTTTAGACGATTAATTTCTCAAGCTATATCCCCTAACTTTGGTTTAAAATTATCTGGTAAAATATGTAATCAAAGCAGACGTTTTGATTACGTATTTTATTTTGGTAACAAATAACCCTTGTTTGTGGCCGAAATTACTTTAAACAAAATTCCGGAGTCCCCTTGAACAAATAACTTACATTTGAGCTTCTCCCATCAACCTGCGGTTAACCGAACTTCCATAATTTTGCTTTAAAAATGTGTTATTCAGAGTTAGGTATACATGTATGTGAACCATGTCGTCAACAAAGCAAGTGAGTAACATTATTACGTTTGAGGATGTAACATTAGGCCCAGCGACTCTCTTATCAATGATATTTAAATATAACACTTACATAATACGTCACCTTGAAGGGATGAAGTTGTTTTTGTTTATTTCTGGGTATTAGTGATGTTATTGCGTAATATAACCGCAATAAAGTGAGGGCCGTGAAATGGATTCACAGCATCGCTGACCAAGGGCAAGAATTTTGGGGCTGCGGTTCTCGGGGGATGAAACCGGTCTGCGGCGCCCCGGGGTAAATTAAAAATCACAAGGTCTCGAGGCCCCCCCCTAGACACAGCGTAATCAAACCCTAAACCAAACAGCACAACACTGGCCTCCCAGCGTTGTAGCGGATACAGTGATATAGTGTTAGTATGCATTGAAATTATTTAACATAAATGGATTAGGTTAACGTACAATATAGTTTATTTGTCGTTACTAAGAACATTATATTGCCATATAAACATAAAATGTTATCGTGTTGCATCATGATTTTTCAAAGGAGTAAAGGATTTTACCTTTACGAACCTTTTACCTTTACTTTGAACCTTTTACTTTTACTTTTACCTTTATATTTTCAACTGATAATTAGCCTGCCGATTCTGTATTACACAAATTGCAACAGATTACCAGGCAGCATGAGAAGTGTTGTATTAAAATCTTTAAATATAAATTTACTATATCCTCTGTGCTAGTAAAGTAAGAGAGAGGAGAGTGCGATCAAATGAATAAAACTACAAAATTGCACCCAATTTTGTAATTAAAGACACCTTAAACAACCATTTACAATCAAACAATGATACCTGTTTATTTGCTTTGCAGCCTAAATGTTCTAATGAATCCCATTGATACAGTAGACAATTAACAGAAAGAGTTAATTTAATTTAAATTTTAAAGAATGGCAAACATTGGAACTTATTTTATACAGAGTTGCTACAGAGTTGATTTTTTTAATTGCTATGGTGTAACTACAGTATAATGTTATATTGGGAAATTGTGTTTTGCAATTGTTGCATAATGGGTTGTACATGTTTCTGTAGATTGACACAAGGAAAACCATAGTAGGTTCAAATACCCCCGTCGCAGCAAACCTGCGTACTCAGTGAATTTCCGATGCACATTTTTGTCTTAATACCACATAAAACCGCTTACCAAGTTTCATAAAAATGCATTCAAAAATAAGCGATATTTTAATTATTCTACATAAGAATAATATTGGGGATGAGTATGTAGGTTTGCTAACACAAGGAACACAAACAATTGATTTTGATGCAAAAATCAATAGAATTCAACTAGGTGAAGCCACATATCAATTTTTATCAATAGTCATTCATGCATAATCGATATATAACATCTGAATCATTCTCCATGATAATTACATGGGGGCTGAGTAAGCAGTTTTGATACAAATGGAACGCAAAATATGGGTTTTCATTCAAATATCAATATAACTGAACTAGGTATAGCCACGTACCAAGTTTCATCAATCTACACTCATAAATAAGCGATGTATACCATATTTTAATTGTTCTCCATAAGAATAAAATGAGGGATGAGTACGTAGGTTTGCTGCAACAAGAAGCAACAAATGGGTTTATATGCAAGTATCAGTATAACTCAACAAGAGGTGAAACTACATACCAAATTGTATTAATTTATGTTTATAATTAAGGGAGACATAAGATTTGACTTATTCTCCATAAGAATAACATGAGGCTGAGTACGCAGGTTTGTTGCTACGGAAAGTATCGGTAAAAATTGCTTTTTTGTGCAAATATGAATAGACATTTCCATATGAAGCCACCATTTTCATTAATAAGCAAGATATAAAATGTTACTTATTCTCCATAAGATTAACATTGGACAATGCACTTTGTTTAGCACTTTTAGTATCTCAGTAACTAATTGACGTAGAGCGATAATCAAAATACTACATTATATGTTGTTTAAGCTGAATTTAATGGTCTAAACAAAATAACGAATGGTGTTTTTGGTATCTGGGGGCCTTAAAACGAAAAGTTATCATGGTCCCGGTCCTAGGCCTTACCATGCCGACTACGGCAATAGCTTCTTCCCTATTGGGGAAATTTGCTAATACCGGTGTATTATTCTATACAAACATTCCGTCTTTATTGTCCTTACCTTGTAAATGTAGTTTTACAGGTTGTATGTTTGAAAATAGCCAATTTTTTAAATGATTCGCTTTGATTGCAGTAGTCAGTAGTGTCAGTAGTAACATCAAAGTGAACTGTAACGCGGCACTGTCACCTGCCGAGCCACCGAGGCCGCAGCTGTTGTACAGAGTGTGACGGAAGGGTAGTGGCAGAGAGCAGTGCTTGCGTCGCACCCTGTCTGACCCCTGACCCGGCAGTTGGAGTCTGTTCCTGGCTGTCTCGTGCCCTGCCGAACTGGACGGCGTAGGTACTGTAACTGCAACGTAACGATTCACAGGCGGGTTCTCCTGTTGGAACTCAGCTTGTATTTGTTACTGTTTATATTTTATGGCTGAGAACTTGTTTTGAAAGGAGCTAATAGAGTAGATAAGTCAATAGAAATGGTTGTAAGAAGAAAATGTTATCATTAAAACACTTGATAGCGGCAAGATACAATGGCTGCAGATTAAAACTAAATTGCGATGGTTAAAAGTCTTCTAAGGTGACATGTAAAATAGTAATTTCCCCTGTGAGCAAAGAAAATATGTATAGTACAATTAGTTATTTTGTTTAAATAACTTCAGCATTGTCACAGCACATCTTGTAGTAACTGGGGATATAGAATATAGTACGTAGGCCTAGTACAATTTACAATTACAAGATGATTACAATTTGTTAAAGCCATACTATTCCAGGAAATGAAGGCTAAATCATTCATGAGAATTGTCTAATATGATGTTAGTCATTTGATTTGAGCTTAGACCAGCATCAACCGGGGTCATTATTTAATATGCCATTGGCCAATGGGCTAACAGTGATCTTGTAGCCTACAAGTAAGAATGGTTAAACTGAACTGGGGTTACAACTCTGATTTCTGCCTCCCTTGCATGATTTCCGCCCACACCTCTCATCTATTGTCAAACCACAAGACGCATGTTGCCATGAATACGATTCCCGAACGTTGTCTCTTAATAATCCATGGAATACAACCAGATTGCTTATTTTAAAAACTAATCCACTGGTTCTACCTATACACAATTTCCCGACGAAGATACAAACATAGACCTATAATTCAAACCTATAACTAATGTTCATAACTAATGTTGTATTTGAAACATTGGCGGTTCAGTTGATGGTTGTTTTTTAATAACTGCTATTATGGCTTCATTCATTTACTGGATATTTTACTAACAATGGATCCCTAATTATATATTTAATTAATATATATATACTAACGAAACAAAATTAAATATCTTTAAAACTCGACGTCATGATTTTTAAATAGGTGATGTTTATTGTTCGAATAGATGACATTGTGTTGTTTGTGTATTACCGAATTTCCTCTATTGGGAAGCATCTATCATTGTACTCGAGATGGCATGGTAAGACCTAAAAATGATAACTTTTATAATTTTTCGGGCCAGGCTCTTGGCAGATATTGATGTTATTAGTCATTAGCGTCCAATTGTAACATCGTAACTAAAAACACCAATATAATGTTTTATAAATTGTAAATTATTGTAAGGCAATTGCTGAAATTTCTGAAATAGTGCTACAAATAATAAACACTTTATGCCTACACTAGTATATACACGAATATAATGTTTGAGCATGGATTTTTACTCAGAGACGAAATACTTTCTCATAACAAGATAACATTGCTTGTCCAATAATACAATTTTATGCTCTTGCAAAGGTGTGTATCAAATGTCTCGCGGACCCTTCTGGCGCTACCCTTCCAACTGACCCAACTCTGACCCCTGGACACCCCTCCCCGGGCCCTCCGGTCAGTTCCGCTACACTTCCACTTCCTAGTTGCCCGTGCCGAGAGGCAGGTGCTAGCTGGACCAGTTTACTCGTGGCCACTTCGACCCCTGAACTTCGACCTTGGAAATCGTCTTCTCCCCTCAAAACTCGCACTTCCTGATTGACCCGTGCTGTTCCGGTTTTAAATTGTCACCCCTCTGCCGTTAAACAGCTTTTAAAAGTTTCAATGTCGGTTTTTGAAGCCAGCCGGTTTAAACTTGGATGTATCGGGTATTCTTTGTACCGTTCCGAGTATTTGGGATATCCAGAAAGCTTCTCAAAATCTTATATTGTTATCGGATGTTTAAAACGGTTCTAAAATGTACTTAAAATACCCCCGTAGCAGCAAACCTGTGTACTCAGTGAATTTACCAATGTGTGCATATATGTTTCTCACTACCACATAAAGCCACTTAAAAATATATAAATAAATAAGTGATCTATAGAATTTTATTTATTCTCTATAAGTATAACATTAGGGCAGGTTTGCTGCAAAAAGAAAGAGAATATATATGTTTTTGTGCAATTATGAATATAACTCAACCAGGTGAAGCTACATACTAAGTTTTATTAATTTATGTTCATAATTAAGGGAGATATAAAACTTTACTTACTCTCCATAAGAATAACATTAAGGCTAAGTATGCAGGTATGCTGCTACGGGGATAATCAACAAAAAATCTAGTTTTTGTGCAAATATCAGCACTACGTGAAGCCACATACAAAGTTTCATCAATATACATTCATAAATAATTGCGATATCAACTTTTATTTATTCCCCATAAGGATAACATTGGACAACGTGTGTTTAGCACTTTAAATATATCTGAAACCGTTGGACGTAGAATCACAATTTAAACACCAAAATGATTGTTTTGTGGAGCTGAACTGATTGGTAAAAGCAAATGTGAGGTTTACATTCAAATGGACTGAGGAATAGCCAAAAACCTTTTTCCCATAAGATTAACATGGAAGATTTTATTAGTAGGTTTTTTTATTTTACCCGCAACCACTTAACCTAGGTTAAAAATTCAAAATAGTATATTATTAATACTGTATGGTAAACATATATATTCTTCTTTTGTCTTCTGTTTGCGTTTTGTTTTTATTCATCTTTTTATCATATTTTCTATTATTTTAGGGTTGTATCCATTTTTGAAACCCAAGTATTTAATAACATGTTTTTCTTTTATAAAACTGGTATTTTACATGTTGTACTATCTTTAAACATTCTTCAAGAAGAATTGAATATAATAATACCTTACTTAAGAAAGAAATTTGAATTTGAAACAGAAGATGTAATGAAACTTACAAAAATTGTTTTGCATCAAAACTACTTCAGTTATGAATCATCCTTCTACATCCAAAAAGACGGACTAGCAATGGGGTCCCCCCTTTTTGGTCTCTTAGCTGACATTTATATGCATAGCTTAGAATCTAAAGAAATTTTATATGACATAAATCCTTTCCGAAATAAAATCAAATATTGGTATAGGTATGTTTACGACATAATTTGTCTCTTTGAAGGATCGGAAGAAGAAGCAACAAACCTATTAGATTATGTAAATTCTTTATCAGTTTCGATTAAGTTTTCCCAAGAAGTACAAAAACCAAAAGTCAACTTTTTAGATATTTCTATGTCAAAAAATGAAGATGGAAAACATATTTTTGAAATTTTCAGGAAACCATGTACCAGTAATTGCATAATTCCAATAGATTCTAACCATCCATGGGAACAAAAAATTGTAACAATCCATTCTATGTTCAATCGTTTGATTAACATCCGCATGACAAATTCAAGTGTTATAAAAGAAAAAATTGTATTAAATACTTAGCTTTAAAAAATGGATACAACCCAAAAATAATAGAAAATATGATAAAAAATAAACAAAGAAAGAAGAATCAAAACAAAACGCAAACAGAAAATACAAAAGAAGAATATATATGTTTACCATACAGCACTAAATTCAATAGATCAATAACAAAACGTTTCGACATTCAAAATTCAAAATAAGCTACAGAACCAAAAACAATGCAATGAAAATTATTAACAACAAACTTAATAAAGAAAACAATAAAAGTAAAAAAATACTACAATAGATCAGGTATCTGTAAGATCAATTCTGCAGAGTGCCAAAAATATTACATCGGAAAAACCGGCAGGACGTTCAATTGCAGATATAAAGAACATGTGCAAGCGTTTAAATAAAAATACCCCCGTCGCAGCAAACCTGCGTACTCAGCGAATTTCCAATGAATATATATGTCTTTATAACACATTAAGCCTCTTACCAGAATTCATGTCCAATCCAATGTATGTTTTAAACTGATTTTGAGTTTTTGTAGTTTTTTATGTGGAAATTCACTTCCCTCTCGTCAGCGTGCTGCGTGCGAACTCGGTTTGTATTATAACATCTTTTTTGAGTAAAAACGATTTATTCATTTTGGAAATGCCTCTTGAACTGTTGTTTAGAAATTAAAACTCGGTTTACATACCTTTTCCGTCCAAACAGTTCATAATTGATCCTGTCACATATTACGACGACATGTTTCGGAATTAAACACTCCATCTTCTGGTCACACAAAAACGTCCAAAATTCATTCAGATTTCGTCAAAATTTAAAAATTAAAACAGTTCAAAATAACATTACACTACATTTGACACATACTTCACATAAATTAAATGCATACACGCACCAGCCGGCCGGCGCGGCGATTAGACTCCGACTGACCGGCGGCTTGTGCGTGTATGTAATTTATGTGAAGTTTGTGTAAACAATCGTGTAGTGTTTTGTTGAACTGCTTAATGTTAAAATTTAAAAATTTTGACGAAATCTGAATGAATTGCGGACGTTTTTGTGTGACCTGAAGATGGAATTTTGAATTCTGGAACATGTCGTCATAATAGGTGACAGGATCAATTTTGAACAGTTTGGACGGAAAGGTTTTGTAAACCTATGGTTTTAATTTTAAAAACTAATGAACATTTATTTAACTAACGTTTGTAGTTGGTCTAGAGACCATTTACGAAACTAAATGATTTTTTAAATAATAAATTCTCTAATGATTTGAGTACTTTAATTTGTTCATTGTCATGCTAATAACGGATTTTGAGGCCTTTGTAGGCCTCAAATAATAATGTATTCATCCTCTGTGTTTTTTAAATAAGTAATTTATATAGTTTGGCCTCTTCTGTGAATAACCATTGCAGAAGTTGGCACCTATAGCAGTGAACTTAATAGCTGAAATCATAATTAATTTATAATTCTGGCCAGGTTTATTGCAACCAAGCAATTGAGAAACTTATTACTACCAATTTAGTAGTTGTGTGGATTAATTTTGGAAATGTTTAGTCTTATCAACAGTAATTCAGTTGAATTATATGTGATCTATGTTCACTATGTTAAATGTGAACTAAGTCTCAGCAAAAATGGTTTCAAAACCAAAATCGAAGAGAATCTCTTATCTCTTGAAAGGGTACTACTCTGTAACCACGAGTTCTTAAATGATGGAAATCTTAAACCAGTGATTCATGCTTGATTTTTTTGTTTTTCGTTCTTCTTGGCTTCTTAGAACCGAAAAGCTTGTTACCTATAGAGAAGTTTAGTTCTGTGTAAGTAAAATGAATCATAGTTGAGAAGATACCTGTTCCTGGTTATTGTAACAATCAATAACGTTGTTTATTGTAACGTTTTTATCAATAAATCATTTCACTTCACGATGTTCGTTTTATGGCCAAGGACAAATCGTATAAGGTAGCAGGATTACAAAATATATTTCAATTTTGTTATTTACATCTTTGAACAATGGGCATTTGTTTGAAATATACTTGCATTAGTCGTGCTACAGGAAATCCACTAATAAACGAAGGAATCAAAATTAGACATTATCTCTTTGAGTACGTATAATTTAACATTATAACATAATAAGCATTGTTTTCAAGATACAAATAGACAAAATACAACTAAGATTTACCAAAGTCAATAAAAAAGGTTTAGATGGGAATCATATAACGGGAAAAATTTTAAATTGTCCACATAAATGTTTCTTATTTTAGCCACTCATTAAACGGCTTCAAAAATTAGGCTACATGATAAAAATTGTAATGTAAAATCTAAATTCAGTATAAACTCTAATATATCTTAATATGCTTTAATAATGCATTTTAACTACACAACAACTGTACTAGAATGTCAACATATTTATAATATACAAGAATAATACAATTAAATTATTGAAATAACACTTTATTTTCTACTATTCCGTGTTTGGTACCTATGTAATGAATAACTTTTAGACCTAGAAGCAGCACCAGCACTAAAATTTAAATTTACTGTAATAGTTCTTTGTTTTTTTGAGGAAATAGGATATTACTATCACTGAAACTGTTACGACTCGCCGCGTCCTGTTGGAGACATGTTAAACTTACATTTACTACCATAATACTAGCAGTAGCAATTGCATTTTTAAAGATGGTTTTATATTTTAAGAATGCTTATTTTTCCGAACAGAGCAGAACAAAACTTGTCAACATAAACAGACTATACTAAATTAACATACGCATTTTGAATACGTTTTTGAGGACTAAGAGCAGAATATATTTTTGTACCTTTATAATTTGTTATATGTTTGGTGATAAAAATATGTGTTATCGTTCTAATCGACGATTCTGTTTAGAATTATGCGAACCTAAGTAATTGAGGGTTCCACTGTTTTTAACAGTCCCTACATAAAACAAGAAAGCCATAGATTCAATGAGAAGGACGTATACACACGTATTAATTAACCAGAGAAGAGAATCATAGCACCTAATCACTGAGTAATTAATTTTGAAATATACAAGAACTAAACCAAGACAATCAGAGTTAATTCAGTGTCGGCTTTGTCACATTTTACGATTTAATTTCCGTAACCTTACTCGACCCCTTCTGAAGCCTAATCCCCTGTCTTATTTTATCGCTCGAAATCGGTCCAATATAGTTGAAGCGAAACTAATTAGCTCCAGAGACGACACGAGTATGGGGACCAACACTGATGATAAGCGACAAAACTGAATCCAATACTCTACTATAGTTGAGTTATTCTCAATTTGTGCCTGGCGCCCAATCTAACTGTATACCAGGTGGCGCAAAGTTAGAAGAACCCCGCTGTAGGCTACAGAGTGCGCCTCATTTCTTCACCAGTGCGAGGCCCGCGCAGGAGATGTTCTGCGCCTGCGTGTTGGTCGCCGCGCAGGGCGGGGGTGGGGGAGGGGGGCGACTGCGCCTCACGCTGGTACGCACGCGCCTCACGGGCTGACAGGCGGGATTCCGCGCAGGCGCGAGTTCTGGCAGCTCCAGCGACGTGATGGATAGCAGAGGCGTTTTGGACTTGGGACTCGTCTTGGTCTCTTCGTCTGACCGGTCTTCTTCGGCGGAATCGTCTGCAAAAGGAAAATTTGAAACGTTAATGTGGGAAACAAATACGAGAGGGGGCTCCAGTAACGAAACATTTCGCGTTTCTACCTGCTTCTCCAATAAATCCAATGTTAACTTTCAAATTCTGTCCCTCCTAAATGGGTTATTAGAAATCGTTCATTTATGGCTCAAGTTAAGAGTCTTCATCACCGGAAGTTGCTAAACGCTATCTTGGAGTTTTGCTCCATAAGGCCAATGTTAACTTTGTGTCTCCATTACTCCTCACCTGATCGTCACATACAATTCATTTTGGTGTCAAATTAAAGGTTTCGCCGTCCTCTAGGGAAATACAATATCGAATTTTTTAATTTGGGTACTATAGTCGAATAATAAATAGTTTAATTTTGAACTGAAACACTGTACATGTTCTTATTAATTTGTAATAAAATCCAAATTCGACTATTGTTTTCGCTAGAGGACGAGGAAACCTTTAGTTTGACACCAAAATTAATTGTTTGTCGACGATCAGTTGAGGAGTAATGGGGGCACAAAGTTAACATTGGCCTTATGGAACAAAACACCAAGATGGCGTCCGGCAACTTCCGGTGATGAAGACTCTTAAAGAGAAAAAAATACTCGTAAAATGTTGATATGGCAAATATTTAACACATAACAAAAATCTAAATTATTGAATACTTAAAATTATGCTGACTGAAATCGCTAGGTGTTGATTTGCTTATTAAATTGTGCTCAAATCAAA
Organism: Allygus modestus; assembly: GCA_963675035.1. Taxonomy (NCBI): domain Eukaryota; kingdom Metazoa; phylum Arthropoda; class Insecta; order Hemiptera; family Cicadellidae; genus Allygus; species Allygus modestus. Next base: position 71,834,137 of record OY776116.1, on the reverse strand, counting down.
CGTTTCGGATATATTGATGGGGACAGACGGAATTTGAAAATGAACCGAGAAGGTAGAAACGCGAAATTAGCGAACTTTAACGCGGAGCCTCCTTTAAATACACTGTATTCATTTGTATTATGAAACTTTGGTTATTTCTTCACTGAGAATATTACATAAAAGCACAAGAAACACATCCCCCCACTGTCCTCTAAAAGGACAAGATTAGCAGTGAACTAAAATTTCCGCAGTAAAAATATTTTGCATTAAGTCTTTTTGCACCATAAGACTTCTCATTGGCATTGTAAAATCTGTCCCTAGTTTTGTGTGTGCCAGTGCCAGGATTTAAAGAGGACGTAGTTCTCACTAATCACCAACAGAGTATACTGCTGTAAATTATTACTTATCCTCTTAATGCAACACTTGGTGTTTCAGGAAGCAAACATAAGTTGATTATCACTTGCTTTCTGGGGTGGAGATATTTTACAAGTTAGCATAAATAACTAAAATAAGTACAGTAGTTGACAGCAGCACACTCTGTCGGTGACCTAATCAAATTACGTCTACTTTAAATTCTGGCAAAAACCAAAAGTGGGACAGCTGAGCTATATAGATGGGATGTCTCCTTGAGTATATGTTGTCAATGGTCACACTAAGACGTTATAACCTCAGAACACTACCACTAGAGGAGGTTGTACTAGAGGAAATGTCGACTGGATTTAAACCATTGAATTTTCTCAACGTCTCACCTTGAGTTTGATGTGAAATTAACATTATGTAGAGTAAAAGACTCTAGTCGAAAAGTTCACATGGCGTGATGTTTTAGATAAGACTGGGATTCTCAGACTTTGGACCGCTGTGTCTAGAGTTTGAAAACAAATTAGGCTTTTTCCCAGTTCATTGCTAGTGGTTACAACGTAACCGGAGTCACTCACCGGAGTGCAGTGAGGAGGTTCGCACCCTGGGTGACATGAGGATGGCCATGAGCGGCTGCACCCGGGCGCCTAGTGCGCGGCCTAGGGTCACCGACAGCGGCAGTCTGCGGAATAGGTCAGGTACACTTCAGTACAGTAAAATCAAATCAAATATATTTACTACCGTAAAAGAGCAGTACATAACATTGCACGATAACAGTGAAAAATGGTTTACTTTGCAAACTGATCCTATAGTTTCTCTCTCTCAGACATTCACACGTAGGGTACATCCTTATTTTTATTTTATACATATAAGAAGACTATTTGAAGAATTTAAAATTTCTAATACCAAAGTAATCTGTTACAAAATATCTTAAATATTATTACGAGTTTCTAATCGTATTTCTACTAATTCTACTTATAAAACCTTATAAAATTAAATTTTGGAAGAGTGGTTGCTATTTTTCTTTTAAATGCAATAGACCTGCCAGATTCTAATATACTTGAGTTTATCTGGCTGTTATACAGTTTAATCATTCACGTACGCATCCTGAAGTCTCTTAGAGATTTTAAGTTAAGATTTAAACTAGTAGCCTTCAAAGTCAAAAATATCTAAGTTAGGAATTAATCAGATATTTCCAAAGTGAAAACCGGGATCCGAGGTTCTTAAATAAATAGACTTACTAAGTAAAAACTTGATTAAAGTTCACTTTGGTGTATCTGAGTTATACCAGACAATTTCATTCCATTTGCTCAATCTATAGAGAACTACTTAACTTCACCTAAATTCTGAGTTTTATTGAATGTTGAAAGTCGTTGGTGCATTCAGTGACGAGCCTAACAAACCCCTTTATTTACTGAACATGTATGTTTAAACAGCCTGCGTGGTAATCAAATAAACACATATAAAACGATAACATTTGAGTTGCAAAACATATCGACGACAAAAAAGCTTGATTATTTTAAATTAAACCGACTACTTTTAATTGCCCATTTGCGGAGGCAGTCTCGGCCGATGTAAATTGTATACGTCTTAACGACACCGCCGCGACGCTCGAACTGATTTTGAAGGTGCTCCAAAATCTAATAAGCAAGCAATTTATGCAAGGGCAGAACGCAATTGCTGTGAAATTCTCCGGGCGCCGGACAAGGGTCAAACAGCAATCTCAACACCTTTCTGTACAGCGGTCTGCATCTTAGGTGTTACAGGGGATCATTGTAGGACTTCACCTGTAATTTATGTGTGGAATGATTACGGTTTAGCGGATGGTCATTTTAACATAAAATATTAAAAACTTAAAATTTTTCTCAATAATAATAATTAATCAGGTATTCAATCACACACTGAACATAAAAATATGGTTTAAAATAAACAAAGTAGTAACTGTAAACATTTTAAAAATCACTATGAAGTATCAAATATGTTTTTAAAGGAAACACTACTAACAAATGCAATATAATATTTAACTACTTACACTAACATATTTGTGAATAGTTAATTTGAATAATAATAATAAACAGCTTTATTTAGCCAGCGTTCTTTAAAGTTACAATCTTTGTTTTACAAGACAACCGTTGTCAATCAATACTAATACTAAAAATATTATACTAATGGATATCAAACATAACTTTTAACTGTTTTTCTAAACGAAATATAACTATTTGATTTCAGGTCAGATGGTAGGGCATTGTAAGTTTGGGGTCCAAAAAAGGAAAATACCCTTTTCCCTAGCTCCTTTCTGACCCGCGGCAGTTGCAACCAGGTCTTTCTGTTGTGCTCGGCTCACAATACGGACCTGTGGACTAGCTTATTCCTAAGATATAGAGAATGTTCTGTCAGCAATACCTTATGTGCAATGAGCGCAGTCTGAAGATTTCAGCATTGAGTTATTGACAAGGTAATTGCATTTGACCAATACTCACTGATGTGGTCAAATTTCTTTAGGTTGTAAGCAAACCTAAGTGCACTATTCTGAAGTATTGTCAGGATTTTTATATTTTCTTGGGTTAGGTTGCCAGAAAATGCAGGAAGAGCATAGTAAATACTGCAGAAGGAAAGATGATTGCACGGACGACATCAAGTTTAGTAGAAACTGAGTCCATTCAACAGTCTCAATTTACCAACAACAGTTTTACAACTGTACCTCACATACTCAGAAAAACTAAGCCTGCTGTCCAAACAGACCCCATGGACCTTTAATGAACCACAAACAGACAATGGCTTGTCATTCAGGAATACATTCTGACTAGTGTATTCTGTATTTAGTTGGCATCTCGCCGAAGAACTACTTATATGCAGAACCGAACACTTCTCAGGATTGAGCTGTAGACCTTGATCATCAGACCCACTGCTTTACACTCTTCAAATCAATGTTCATGCGAGCGGCTGCTTCTGGAAGCTCAGATGATGGATAGGATAACAATAAAAGTGCATGTATATGAATCATCTGCATATGAATGGATAGAAAAATGACTTAGTTGGTTCTCAAGATCAGCAGTGTATATTAGGAAAAGTATTGGCCCTAAACAACTACCCTGTGGAACACCAGAAACTTTGGGCACTATGCCTGAGACCTGGTTGGTGACACTATTGTGTTGTGACCTCGTTGTGACCTATTATACAGGTAAAAAGAAAACCAGGTCACTGAAAGGTCGTCAAATCGCTAAAACCTTAGTTTTTCCAAGCAAAGTTTCAAAGTCAACTGAATCAAAAGCCTGTGAATAATCCAAGCCAGTAACAATACTCCCCCAATTTTTGTAAAAGTTGTGTAGTAGTCTTTAAAAAAAATCTAAACACACCGCCTTAAATTTACTGCACTACGTTTTAACTACGAAGAAAATGTAAATTAGAGATAAAAAAAAATATTTTTATAAATTATAAGGTCGTACAAATAATATTTTCTCACAATATTGTGCTAATGTTAGTAATAATTTACACTATAAACTTTAATAAATGCACATTAAACTTTGACCCTTGGGGAGCGCATTTCATTAAAAACCTTCAGTCAATATGTAAAAGAGAAGCTTTGTAAGAAAAGTGGAGGTTTTATCGTTGCTCCTTTTTTAATTTTCAGCAGAGAACAAAGTGCGAAGAGTTTCCCCCTCTTTTCCTCTTAACCCAACTAACGTCCCTGAGCGAAACCTTACATGAAAATATGCAGTTTTATTGTCAGTTTTGTATCAGAAGGTTTTATCGATGAACGTTGAAAAATTTATGTTTTAATAACAGTTATATAATTACCAGCATTAATCCTAAAAATGTTAAACAACGTAAACTGGAAACGACACAAACAGTGACTTTTATCATAACAAATTTCTTAGTTTTAAATTGTTATAAATTAATCTGTTTTTTGTCAATAGGGGGCTCCGGTTATGAAACATTCTCGTTTTCTACCTGCTTCCCCTATAAGGCCAATTTAAACTTTCAAAGCCCGTCCCTCCTCAACAGATTATCCAATAGCGTTGATGTGTGGCTTATTTTAAAGAACCCAGAAATACCTAGAGGATCCAGTAAGTAAAATGTCGAAATTAAAAATAATAATTGCTCAAATATTCAATATTTACCATTTGTTCTGGTGAACTATTTGTGTTACCGAAATTCTGCTCTCTGGAATCGCTTGGTATTTATTTGTTTTTTAAAATTAACCATAAATAAACAAATTCGGGTAATCCTTAAGGAGGAACGGTATTTTAAATTTAACATTACCTTCATGGGAGAAGCAGGTAAATACAAAGGACTGGATCCTCCTTTTAATAGTTAACATTAAAATTATCTGTTTTGATCATTCATTACATATCATTACGTTTCGTAAACAATACACTAACTAAAATATGAGCATGAATACATAGTTCATAAATGATGCCACTTGAACTAGTTATGGACTAGACCAGTTAGGATGTATGTAGAAATTCTAGTAGCTCAGGGAAAGGAGGAAAAATGTACTTTGACATATAACTGTAATTGAATATTAATTAATATCGGTAAGTGATCACTTAAAATATCCGAGAAGTATACACAAGGTTGATTCCTGAGCTCCTGTATAATTTATTATAAGTTAAGCCCTAAAATTATTTTAGAGGAGGCTCCAGTCCTTTGCTTCTATACCTGCTCGCCCCATAAGAGCAACGCTGCATCATAAAGCCCGTCCCTCCTGAACGGATAATCCGAAAGAGTTGATTTATGGCTAATTTTAAAGAGCAAGCAAATATCTAGCGACTTCAGTGAGCAGGATTTCAATATCACAAATAGTTCATCAATCTTCAATTTTGAATATTTTTTGAATTTTTAACTATTATTTTATGACATCGACATTTTTGTAACTGAAATCGCTATTTTTCTCTCTATAAGATAAGCCATAAATCAACTAGGTCGGATAATTCGTTGAGGAGGGACTGGACTTGAAAGTTAAAATTGGCCTTATGGGGAAACAGGTAGAAGCACGAAATGTTTCATAACTGGAACCCATAGCCTTGTTTCATAAAAGTCATTCCTGGATCTATTCTACGCATTCTAGGACTACATAATAATTGAGATACAAAACAAAATGTATAGTATCAGTTTTCCTACAATCACACGTACTTGTTACTGTCGATGTCGACGCCGGAGGTGATTTTCTGAGATTTCTTCTTCCTAGGCCTGCGTGGCCGGAGTCGCAGGGGCGAGTGGGGGTTGCGTGGGGGCCGCGGGGCCCGGGGCAGCTCCGGAGGGGCCCGAGGGTCCTGGGGCCTGGTACTGAGACTCAGTCGCACCACCCGCACCTCCGGGGGTCCCAGTAGTGTGGACAGGTCGATCATGGGCAGACCGCTCGGCGCGCCCTTCCTGGAGCTGAGGGGTTGACAGAATATTGTAAAACGTTGTATGAAAATATGGGATACATTTACAATTGTGGATATCAGCTTTCAGATAAGGGACATACATTCATGAAGTCTCAAAGTTGGTGGTAGAATACCCCTTACCCCTGACATGAATGACTAGAGCAACAAATGCAGATATTAGATTTATTATCTCAGGTTGTTGTTGTCAAGTTGAATACAACAAAGTGCCTCATGGACGATTATTTCTTGCATTTTAACCTCCCACCAAACGATATTTGAACGCTGTTGCAACCCGCAAAAAATATAACATATTTAAAGTGTAATCTCCAATGTCATACAACTATTTTTAATTAAACAACTTTATTAGCGATTGAGTTTTTCTCATGGGGATTTTGAGATTATTTTTTGCTGTTTCAGGCTTGGGGATTTTTAGACGTAACCATAATTAAATATTAATAGGTATGTAAAATAATGGCTCAAGTGTTTAAAGAGTAATTTGCATTTGCGGACCTTTAAATTTACGACAAACAGGATTATAATCTATCTATGTATATTATTAAAATATGTTATAACTTTTGTTCGGCGATTTTAGTTCTCCAAAAGTATTAATTTAATACATTTTTGATATAAATCATGAGCTCTTGTTATTCGTATGTGTTTTTTTTAATCATCCAACTCCAGGGCTCCTCCTATTTGGGTTTCAAAGTTCCAAAGTTAATTTTATGGAGATCTAGTAGATGCTATGTTTACGGAGCTATTATTCGGTGTATAGTTTAGTAAGCTGAAATAATACACAACTTTCAAAAAACATCTGGCTCTACGTCTGTGTGAGATCCCGTGCGGAGAACAAGTCACCGGCTATAGTATATACTTCAGTATCTATAGTCAATGGTATTATGTTAAACTGTGCTCGCTTACTCCACCTCTGTCGGAATATATGTTAACTCCTGCTGTGCTAACAATTAAAAGTCCCATATATTTGTAGAATTCCCAAATAGTTTTATGACTTTATAGAACATGTTCCCCATTAAAGTGGCCAAACAACAATGAAATAGTTCTTTATGTTTGCATATTGTTCATTATTAATGAGCATAAGGCCTTTAAACAACAACAACTAGTATTTAAAAACAAAATAGAGTAAACCCAAATTTGATTTGAAACATGGTTAATTTAAAATATGGTTTTGTTGGTACATTGAGAAGACGACACCCTTAAATTTAAACCGCCTACAATAAATTATAGCAAAGTCTTGCGCGAGTTATAACTTCTCCGTGGAACTGCCGGTGCTGTGCTGAAGTGGGCGCATAAAACATAGAAACGAATTAAAAATGAGACGACGGGGGAGGAGAGGCATGACTCGGTTCACACGAAAACTGGTATTTATAAACCCTCTGTTAAGTGAGCGACGGCATGCAAGCGGTGAGAACTGCACCGCAGAACAGCAACCCGCCGCGCCGTAGAATCAGCTGATCGGCCGGTGCATGTTACAAACATGTATCAGCTGGAAAACTGACCAGTTTATTTAGTGTGAAATAAATTTATTCCAGTGATAAAATGTTTATTAAACTATACACAAATGTATTTATATTACGAAGATTATTACATTTAGTCCATTTAGAACAAGTTATCCTATTGTTTTCATTCTATGTAATATGAAACTAATATAGCATAAATCTGAATTATTGAATGAATTGAAACATTAAATAAATATGAAAACACCAAGGGGGGAGAAAAAAAAACGGCTAAACATTATAGATAAATATAAAATGTAAATGTAATTGACTTAAATGTTTGGCTGTTTAACAATTTAGGATTTTTTAGTGATCTAAGGGGTATATGATTTGCTTTTTAAGTTCCATTCCCTGAAATACCAGGTAAGTAATGATATTGTTATCTCGTTTGGTTATTTGTCTATAAAATATATAGGTCTATCATTATAATAAACTTCCATAAAAAATGTTGTTACGGTTTAGAAATAAATATATTATATTTACCAAGCATTCGTTTCTTTAACTCCTCGTCCCGCCTAACTGATAACCCGCAATAAGCTAATTTCTGGCTTATTTTAAAGAGTAAAAACATTCGGAGGCACCCACTCAGCAGAGATGAACGCCATAGAAAATTAATAAACACGGAACTATTGATACTATTGATACTGTTGATTTATTAACCAACCAGCTTTTACCCGCGGTTTCGCCCGCATTGAGGTATTTTTTTGCAGAGTCACGTAATTCACCACGATTAATCATAATTCAAAATGCCCCCCCCCCCTAAATTATGGCTCTCCGTAAACAAACCGTTTCGTTCCCTAATGGTGTCCCTACACTTGGCAAGACGTTGCCGTCACATTCAGGCCGGTTGCACACTGCCGACTATCGCAGTTGCGTGTGTGAACCACAATTCTCGGAAATGTCGAGCCACTGTCGCAGTACCAGGCAAGTCCCGTTTGCAACAATGGAAGTCGCACCTACTGGTGCACACTGCCGACGCGATCAGTCGCAGCAAACTGTAGCTATCTGCTGCGACTGATCGCGTCGGCAGTGTGCACCAGTAGGCGCGACTTCCATTGTTGCAAACGGGACTTGACTGGGGCCAGTGTGGCGTGGGGCTGGGTTAGTAGCTCGTCTTTTCCGAGAACTGTGGTTCACACACGCGACTGCGATAGTCGGCATTGTGCACCTGGCCTAAAGCTCAAAAATGGTAGATGATCCATAGGCACATTTCTCTCATCGTTCCCAGAAGGATATCACAGAAGGTTCCGAATGTCTTAGGTTGGGATATTCAAAAAACGAATTACGGCTTAGTAGAATAAGGTACGCACTCTCGAGGCACTATAAACAACTTGACCACCCGTCAGTTGTTTAACACACGGTACACGACAGCAGGATAGCTGTTGTAGCCTGACCGTGCCGTGGACGATGTGAGACAGAGATCAGAACAGGCACGCACCGTCACCGCGACCCCTAATCACATGGTGAGTAACCTCTCGGCCATAAAACAACTATCACTCCAATTTCAGCAATTTCCTTAATTAAACACTACAAATAGAACGCAACAAATTAAGCAAAATTACTTCTCTGATTAGAAGATTAAAATGGGTTATTTGGAAGAAATAACAAAACAAAATGGGCTCTCCTAACCTTGAACGAAACAAATTAAAAATTCAGTTACAAAAATTAATTGAAATAGAAAATTGCTTTGTCAGACTCAGACTGAGCAGCTGTTTAGAATGGGATTGAAATAATATGCTTAAGTATTTATTGTGATGTTGTCAACTCTCATCCATTTAATTGTGAACATGGACTAACGAACACTCAACCGATTAGCTTTATATGTCCAATCTATATGCGTCTATTATTTGTTATACATTTTCACTCAATGCTTCAAATGAGCTCTACAACATCTGTTTATGAAATTATTAGACTATTTTTAGACTAAGTAATCCTCTGATCCAATACAAATGTTATGTTCGTAAGAACATTGAAACTTTGAGGCCAATGGTGCGGAACCCTGAGGGAGATTTGTATAATACTTTCTTAGCGAGTGTTTATGACGAAATTTCAATTAAACCCGTTTAGTAGTTCCTGAGATTTTGTGAAAAAAGTACGTGTTACGTGGTAGTTGGATTATATAGTTTTATACGAGATGACGATTTTCTGCCTCCAAATTTGTCTCCATAGGTTCAGTTATATTATATTAAGTTGTTGAAATGTATGTAGGAATTAGTTAGCTCTACCTGATAAGTTTGTTTTGTTGATAAGCGCTACAGAGGGACGCTATTCTGTTTTTGAAAAGAAGTGACTGGACTCATGTTATTATTTTGTCTATTTTCATGTAAATAATTAACCACTGATCACACATACTGGTAACTGTGATCAGTTTTTTCCTAAGTTTTTACTTTTGTATGCAAATTGTATAATAAAGAAGGAAATAAATCATGTATTGATTTTTATAACTTTGAACATCTAGAATGAGTCATAAATTCACTATACCTACTAGGTATAGAGGCTGGAAATATTCAGTTTAGATAACAAATCGAAGCTTGATGCAAAGGATGCACATTCCATTATCAGTAGTGCCTTCAATAATACCTCACGCAACCCACGTAGCTCGTGAGTGTTGCGGTTGCCTACCTGAGGCTGCAGGCGCGGAAGGGGTCGGCGCGCCACTGCTCTACGCAGGACATGTGCAGCAAGAGGTCCTGCCACTTCCCTGCCCACTCCTCCGAGTCCTGTTACATAAATAAAATACAGTGAGATAGAACAACATGGTATTACGGTGGTGATAGTTAACTAATTAAACTTATATTGTAATGATACAATTAATTGGTATATTTGGTGATATCCTACCTTAAAAAGAGCCATAAAGCTTCAAATTAATCCCACGATAATACAATAAAAACAGTTATTCAGTTGTTTTTTCTGTTGCGTAACAATACACAAGTAAAATTAACATTGTATAAAATAAGTTACTTTAAAAACTGATTATTGGTACTTTCTTTGGTATAGATGTTGAATTAGTATGTAAACAGGTAAAAACCAACCTTAGAGAGAATATAGCTATTTTAATTAGTTTGCAAATACAAGTGCCACGGCAAGTTCACTCGTGGGGTAACGTAAATTAAAGACAAGTTTTACATTAATTAGTATTCTGGCTAATCCAGAAATGGGTACAAATCAATACAATGCAAACCAAATATAGTTTTAGCATGTTATTGGTAATCGTGAGTCAATAACAAATTGCAAAATGAATAACCATAATATAAGTGTAAAATGTATAATATAAGTGTAATATGATGATTATTATTGATACAAAATACTGTTATTAGCAACACAACATGATATAAACATTAGCTTTACACTTCACCTACAAATACGCACTTCAACGTCCAAGTAACGATCTATTTATAATCCACATGAATAAATTTGTATGTGTATAATATTAAATACAGAGGATATACAATACCGGAAAGCCGAGGCCACAGTAGGCACACTGTCGATCTCGGGGGTTTGTTCCGACCTCGCTCCTCACACTGCAACATGTGATGGGGATTAGTTACATGTTGTCCTTGTACAACACATACAGGAGGATTGCAATAACTGCATCCTCAAGGGAAGCTATAGTTAAAAGTACCAAAGTTAAGGTTGTTTTGTAATTTTTTGTAATTTCTATAGGGAGTAAATTGTTTTCGGGCTGATGATTCTGCATTCTTGATAACAACACAACAGATTGAACACTGGGAATATGAGCGCATAATTTAATTGTTATTTGTATTATTACAATACAATAATATTGCATTGGTGATCACCCATTCAGGGTGCAGTTCCTTATCTGGGCTACCATACTGTCGAATGAAAATATCGAAGTTTTAACAATCGATATATATATATCGAATAACTGTATAATATAATAATAGTATAATATAACTGTATAATATACTGTATTCAATTTTTAATAATCATACGTTTTTAAACATTATTAATTAAAATTGTTTATTTACATTTTACAATAAAGTAAATAAAAATAGAAGTAGAACGTGATTGCGATTTTGTGAATTTTACATATTTGTGTAAACATGTGTTTAATCCAATAGAAAAATGTGTTAGTTTTCTTCAAGACAAAGAACTAATACCTAATAATCCAAATTGTGATGTGTGTGGAGGCAAAACAAAAAACACTAATACGTGGTGAAAATTCGGTCAGATTTTGATGCCAAAAAAAGGTCAATGGCGATGTAAGAAAGAACGCTTTAGAAAACACTTTTTTCGAAAATGCCTGATTTGGATTGATTAAAATTCTAACTTTAGTTTAATTTTTTGTATAAATGTTGTAAATTATGATTTTTTAATAAGAGAAACAAGCACATCAACACCTAAAACCAGCAGGAAAACTATCGCTGATTGGATGTCGTTTTGTAGAGAGTCGTTTTGAAGAATAAGATTAATCGATATATCGATACTTAAAACTTCGATATTTTCATTCGATAGTATGGTAGCCCAGATACGGAACTGCACCCCTTTGGATATTTGTTTCGATACTACTGCAAGAGGAATCACAATGCACAATCACAACGATATTATTTTCGTTCATGGCCGGTTATTCAACGATAAACTTGGTTAAGAGAGAGAGGGCTTCGGTCGTCTGCTTCTCCTAGAAGACTAATTATAATTTTCAAATCTCATCCCTCCTCATTTATTATTAGTGAATTTCCTTTGGAAAGTGAACTATTAGCATGACCCGCACGGTGAAACTTAAGCCCGGGACCACCATAGAAGTTCCTAACGTGACCCCCTGAACACGTTTTGGGAGGTCGTTCAAAATTGTATATATATATGTATATATAGATATATATATATATATGTGTTTGCACTCTAGCGGTAGCATTTTTTGTCCGATTAACTTCAAATTTGGTAAGGACGTTCCTTTCTGAAATCAGTTGGACAAGTTCGTTGGGCAAAAGAATCGTAAAACTCCAAATCCCTTTTTTGGGGGTTAATTTTCCAAATTTCGAGTTTTTGGGCCCAAAAAGGGTCTAAAAAGCCCCAAATGTAAAATTAATGCATGTAAAAAGATGGGAATTAGTGAGACAAAAGTTTAAAGCCCTCTTTCGTCATTCTAGCATAAGTATTTACCGAGTTATTAAAGAAAATGTGTTTCGACTAAACACAGTACGTTGTCTTATGGGGGTTTTACACTAGAAAAGCCTGCTACTCCTTTGTTAGACTACTTTTATCATCCCCAGCAACCTCACGCCTACTTTCAAGCCTGACTGGACCTTCTTCTAACATTATAATGCGCAAAATTGTATTCCCAGCTTTGCAGGTAAATGAAACCAGGAGCATCAGAACAGCCAAACAATCAATGTTTTCAGATTTCAATAAAAATTGGAATACAAGTATGTTTTTACACTAATTTTAAGTTTTAAAAGTTGTTATGTGGAAATTCACTTCCCTCACGTCAGCGTGCTGCGTGCAAACTAGTTTTATTATTTTTAATATCAAAATTATGCTCACTGTAATCGCTAGGTATGTTTTTCTCTATGAGTAAATTCGCCATAAATCAACGATGTCGGATAGAGTAATCTGTTGAGGGGGTCAGAATTTATCGTAAGTTAACATTGGTCTTTTGGGAAAAGAAGCTAGAAACGTGAAACGACACGTCTCCCTCTTAATCGGATTTCCCAATTTTAGTGTACTTAAAACACAAAACTAAGCGATTGCAATATAAAACGACAGATATTCCTCCAGTTGGTGGCGCCACGCTCGCCTCTGGACCGCTGCTGACCTTGTGCTGCCATCGCGTGCAGACATCAACTGGCGCGGAATCGCACTCATCATATTTATTATGCTGCACTGTAATCGATGCTGCCTCGGGCCTAATGCAATCAGCCTCACGAGATCGCCCACTGATTGAAAGCTCTCATCCAGATCACTTCATCTGCCGCCGCTGATTGTAGAGGTCAAGAATTAGAAGTTGTGCACGTCTGTTCCCTTTGGACGGGTTCCCAGCTCATTATACGGGTACAAATGGCGCGGCGGAGGAGTTCGGGAACGATCAAACTGATTTGAGACGATTCGACTGGGCGTGATCAAATTCATTTGATGCAACCGAAAATTGAATATGCGTTGTTGTGGTTTTCTTAACTAAGCGGGATTAAATGTTAGGGGGACTTGCTAATTTTTTTTTAACTGATGGATTATGTTTGGAGCTCTGCAGCAGTCTGATTTAATGGTGAGTGGTTCGGAGCCAACACTAAACTGGAGGTCTCTAGATGCGCATAGGAGTTGATAACGTCCATATACCACGATGACTTTGATTGGCAAGTAGAGGGGACAGGAGGGTACGGGGAAAGTTACCACTATACTATTTATACATCACTGTCGTTGACACGGCCGACGAAGAAACTATCAATAAAACGAAATATTGTGGTTACTCACAACCACACATAATCACCAGTCATGCTCACAACAACTAGAAAATAAATCGTGTAGTCTAATTGAAAAACAAAATCATGGCCTCTCATGGGGGTAACTTCCCCTCATACATTTTCCCCCCACAAGCTAACAGTTATGTTATTAATACCTATATTACACCTATATTATTAATAATTATCATTTATTTATTTATTCCAACGAAAAACACCCATTACACCTTTCAGGTCTTTCAGTTTATGCTGAGATTTTACGCGCATGTTCGAAGCCTATGCATATTCCCTCCAAAATACCTGTTTTCATTTTTTTTTCTTAAAAACAAAGTAGGGTTTCACAAAAGAAATTCCAGCAACTAAAAAGTTAAATTGTTTCCTTCATGGAAGTAATCAAACGTACGGCAATGTATACACGTAGTAACGAAACTTTATTTTTCTGTACCTCATGAGTTTGCCAAAGGAAATAAAGTACAAGTTAATTTTTCATTAGGTAATATAGCGGTTTTACGCCAAAAAAACCCACATCCGGAACAAAAATGGCCGAGAAAACCCATCGATTTCCCGTCAACTGAAAACCAAGTCCGAATGATCAGTTTTTGGATCAACACCCGATCTCACAACAAAACCCACATCCGGAAAAAATGGCCGGGAAAACCCATCGATTTTCCGCCAACTGAAAAACCGAGTCCGAGGAAATTTTTTTACCGACACCCGATCTCTGCTGTTTACATCTATATAAATAAATCAGAGTTCTTGTCTGTGTGTGGATCGCCGTACGGCTAAACTACAAGGACCTAAGCCATGAAATTTTCAGGGTAGGTTCCTTTAGGTTACAGTTACAGCTATTGTACCTGACTCTCAGTTTCCTCTAAATCCTCTAGGGCTACTCCCCGTGGGACATCCAAAATACCAATGTTAATCAAATGAGACCATTCGGTTACCGCGTTCTGCTATTTATTTAATGTTATTCAAATAAACAGCTGTTTTTTAACTACCGGGTGAAACCGTATCAGCTAGTTATAAATATTGCTTAGATTACATATACATAGTCAAAAGCACCATAATCAACAATAATCAATCACAACATATCCTTATTACATCAAATGTATAGTAGTGTAAATCCACGATTTTTATGCAGGCGGGTGCGGTAGATCGGCACTTTTGGCCTCCTCTAACTTTTGTCTAATGTGTATATATGTCTATATATATATATATGTAAAAAATAAAAAGAATAAAATAATTTTAATATTGTCAAATTGGTTATTGCTCTAATCTAGTGTATATGTAATCACCAAAAATTCATTTGAATACAGTACATCATTTGCATATAGGTAAGATAACAACAATACTATACTTTCCACTACCTAGTTTCCGCTCACAGACATTTATTCCGCTATCCCCTTTAGTCCCATCGATATTTTTTTGTTTATTTTGCTGTAATTACCAACAAACTAACTGTTGTGTTTATAGTTCCATTTGTCTGAAATTTGGATATGTTACTGTCCTTAGCTAATGCATTTGTAAATTCCACTAATCATTTAAAAATGCCATATTACTCTCAAATTGAACAATATTTTGTAAATTACTATAGTTACAATTGTCAACTTCTTTATTTACTATCAGATTTGTTTGTAGGATATGTACTGTACTAGGCTAATGCATAAGTAAATACAACCTATAATTCCCAGATTAAATTTAAATAATATTTTACAAACTACTATAGTACCAATTACCAACTCCTTTCTTTGACATTCGATTTAATTTATTTTCGGACATGTTTATAGCCCCTAATTCTTATATGTAAAATTACCATATATTATTTCCAAATACGATCATTTGTATAGTTTATATAGTATATCCAAAATACAAACGTTTGTGTTTTATCGTCCGAATTGTCTACAATTTGTTTGTGTTATTGCTCCAAGCTAATGGATAAGAAAACTCTATCAAACTACTTTAGTGCCAAATGCCAACTTATTTATTTACCATTCGATTTAACTTATTTTCGGATATGTTATAGCCCCAATTATTATATGTAAAATTGGCATACATCATTTCCAATTTCGATACATTGTATAATTTATACTGTAAATACTAACTTTGGTGTGTATTGTCTGAATTGTTTGTAAGTTGGATATGTTATTGTCCTAAGCTAATGCATAAGTAAACACCACCTACAATTTTCAAATTTAATTCTAACAATATTTTTCAAATTTATTTTAAACAATATTTTTCAAATTACTATAGTGCCAAATGCCAACTATATGTATGGGTTTCTATTGGTATGGGTGCCAAGGTATGGGTTATTTACCATTCGATTTAACTTATTTCTGGATATGATATAGCCTCCAACTATTATATGTATAATCACCATATATTATTCCAAAATTCGATGTAATATGTATATAGCATATTTTCGAAAAATACTACTAACTTTGGTGTTTAATAACTAAATGTAATTGAATAGAAATGTTGTTGTACTAGGCTATGTGTAAATTCATACAATTATGTCCCAATTCCGTCTTAACGTAAATTAATATATAATTTGATATTTCTATTTTTGTACATTAAGTTAAGGAATATGTAAAAGTTAATTTATTGTATCGCCCTTACATTAGTCATTACAGGTTATAGTGACCGAACTGTCTATGTGTCCACTTACATGTTATACTTACCACGTCCATGTCTTTATCAACAAAGACTATATACTATATCCATATATTTACTGATAACTCCTAGAAAGATATTGACCAAATTAAACAAAAGTACGATGGTCCTATGGTAATTACAAACAAAATAAGAGCTTGCATCTTATGTATTTCGATATTACACTAGATTTGGCTGGAATATTTAATAAAGAGGAAATGTGCCAATATCTAACAGAAAACTTTGACTTTTGCCACCAAGGGAGTACAAGGATGGTCATAACGACATCATAGATAGTAACTTTAGTAAATACGCATTAGTAAATATTGTTTAACTTGGTTTAATGTAAAATAGCAGGGTAAAAACATCTATATGCCAGATTACAAGTCCTGGAGAAGTTAAAACTATAGGAAACCATATAATAAACTTTGTAAACTGTCCGGATGCGAAATTAAAAGAAACTTTTTCGTCTAAACTAGCAAGAGAGAATGGAATAACAAGGTTAGAGGCAACAATCTATAACTGTTGTAGAGGATTTGGTAAAGAGTTCGAACCTTTAAGAGATTGTTTAAGCCTAATAGAAGACAACTAAAGGTACTTCCAAAATGCGCCATTCTATGCTGTACTCCTGCATAATATGCGGACGAAAGTTGCTAATCAGTTACAAAACAGGTGTTGTCTGGTGTTTAACGATTTATTACAATACGCATATTGGGGTAATAGTAATACAAAGAAAATAACTGGAGTACAACTAAAACTGCCGGAAAATAGTACACAAAGGAACAAGTTAATAAAGTATGCTCTATCAGTGTTTAGTTTTAACTGTTTACCAACTATGTGGAGGTAATAGGAGAATATCCAGGTACTATAAGTGTAAAGCATAAGTGTTACATAAAATCTGGACGCACATGTTTTACAAAATCAAATACACCTTTCTCCACTATACCTAATACATAAATTTAGAAGAATTAGGCTTAGTGGAAAGTCTTAAACTTTCTCCCTACATTTTAAGAAGTCGGACTAATATTACAAATAAACTATACCAATACAATATGAAAGAAATAGAGCCGCTTTCCAAGCCTTTCTTAGAGAGGTGTTCCAAAAAGAGGAAATTTGAATTAGAAGACATAGAGACCAATAAGATAAATTGGAATAAGTGGAAAATACTGTTGCAGTTAAAGAGGAATACAAAGCACCGTTGGCTAAAGAACAAGAAATAAGGGAAAGAGTGGATAAATTAAAATATTACTTCCTGTGGCGTTGGGAGGATCTAGAGCATTATGGACATTACATAGTATATGCGTTTGTAGTAAACAATCAAAACAAGTTTGTGGGGGTGTTGGCAGAGAGAGATGCATAGAGGTGTATACTATGTTAAAGGTGTCTGTAAAACTGTGTTTATAGAGATAAATAAGAATAGGGAAGGTTAATGGTATTACCATACACAGTGAATAATCGCGATTTGGACATTATTTACCTACCTACCAACTTGCAAGATTGAGTACCAACGGAACCGAAACATTTTACGGTAATTCGTTTCCGAAAATAGAAAACCTACGTTTCCATGATAGTGTGTGGGATACTGCAGATGTTGTTCCTAGGCAAGAAGGTATAGAGGTATCTAATGCAAGATATTTAAGGTAATATTAAATTTAAAGAATGTAGTAGGATTGGAGGATTTTGGAAGATGGTACGGAATTATTAATAACAAGTGGAGCATAGAGGTAGAAAACGGTATATTTTAAACTTTGAAAATATTCGTAACCTTTATGTTACTAAAAATTGTTTCTAATGCATATTAGTATTTGTAGAGCATAAGTAAAATATCGCAAGGTGTAGTATTATGGCATCGAACAGTAAAGAAGTCGACATTTGGCACTGTATTAATTTAAAAATAAGTTAAGAATTGGGAAATAATTTATGCATATACACATAGCCTAGTACAACAACATATCCATTAATCAATTACTTTGGTTATAAAACACCAAAGTTAGTAGTATTTTTCGAAAATATACTATATACATTTTACTCCGGGAAAGGTGCAAGTGTGACATAAACTTGTTGGTGCAGATATGCACATTCTCCAGACTGGACAATCATACATAATTAAAGGTTGTCGAATTTTTAAATTATAAAAACTTCATCAAAACGATCTTATATATTATTTCTCCAGCCTGTTTTTCTGTCAGTCCGCGAGATCTTCCTCATTCATTTATCACATTCATGATTCACCCCTCATTTTAAAGCTTATCGTGCCGGCTATTGACGAAAAATATACCCACGGTCTAAAAATATACCGCGTCTCGGAAATTTGAATAATATGAAAGATAAATAAGGGAATAGTTTGTTTTGACAGAAGCGAAAATATACAGAAGAACATCTTCGCAGTGCGGAATTCCGCACGGGTCCACTAGTACATTATTATAATAGTTGGAGGCTATAACATATCCAGAAATAAGTTAAATCGAATGGTAAATGACGAATTTGACATTTGGCACTATAGTAATTTGAAAAATATTGTTTAAATTAAATTTATTATTATAGGTGGTGTTTATGCATTAGCTTAGGCAAATAACATATCCAACTTACAAACAGTTTGGACAATAAACACTAAAGTAATTTTGTGGATATACTATATAGAAATTATACAAAGTATCGAATTTGTAAATAATATATGGTAATTTTACATAATATAATAGTTGGGGGCTATAACATATCCAAAAATAAGTTAAATAGAATGGTAAATAAAGAAGTTGGCATTTGGCACTAAAGTAATTTGATAGAGTTTTCTTATCCATTAGCTTGGAGCAATACCACAAACAAATTGTAGACAATTCGGACGATAAAACACAAAAGGGGTACAACTATAGTATAAGGTTCTCACTTTCAATCTTTTTACTATTTTAATATGATGTTCCTAAGACTTAACTAGTTCTAAAAACAGCAAAATCAACTGTCGGAAAACGATATAAATACGCTAGTGAACTTAATGTAAATTCAAACCAACTAATTTGAATAAAGAACTATTTACAGAAATGAACTTACTCGCCAATTGTACTTGTAAATACTATCGAACTAAACCTTTTCTAAATATTATTAAGACAAAATTAACGACACACTTTTAGTTGTATTTTTTAAGCAAAACATGTTTAAACAACGATGACGAAATGGACTATGGCAGACAACATGAAAACGAAATGACTAGAATCAGTTGTACCAACATGAGGAAAGTAAAAACTGATATGCAAATAATCGATACCAAATATAAATAAACAGGAATGTTATAATTTGTTTATTTAAACTAACTTGTAAAATCCCACGTTCATAAGTAAATTAAAATAATATATTACATCAATGAAGTATATTCCCGTATATTATCTCTTTTACATAGTTAAAGTAATAAAAACACAAAATTGCTTAATTAATTGGCTATTAAATAGTAACCAGAAACATACTTTTTTCATTGTTAATAATTAACTGCTATTAGTGATTCAAAAATGGCTGAGTGTGAAGGTGCGAATCCTTGGCGAATTTGCGAAAATTGTGAGAATACTTTACAAAGTACGATCATCCAATCTACTAAAAGAGGTAATATCTTAAAATTTCTTTACGACCACGATGTGATTCCAAAAAGGAAAGTGTGTCCAGAATGTGGAAATGATATGGGTGTTGAATGAGGATACCAATCAATTCAACTGCCATAAGAGGAAAACAATTGTTAATGCACACAGAAAAAAAATATCTGTACAATGTAAAAAAAGATTTCACAGTTTCAAGGAACGTGGTTTTCCAAATCAAAATTAAGTATTGAAAAAATCTTGTTGCTAACCGCATATTGGTGCTTTTTACCTCCCCCACGTCAAACTGTCCTGGAAAATAAACTTGAAGTTTCGGCAAATACAATCGTGGATTGGTCAAACTATTTAACGGAAGTCTGTTTTCATTTTTTTTGTAAAAACAATCAAGCAATTGGGGGACCTGGAAAAACGGTAGAGATTGACGAAGCCAAAATAGGAAAGATAAAATACAATAGGGGTAGGAGAATTGATGGAAATTGGATTTTTGGCGGGATTGAAAGGGAAACCAAAAAAATTTTTATAGTACCGGTAGCAACTAGAGGCCATGCAACCCTTCTTCCGATTATTAAAGAATATATATTACCAGGAACTACCGTAATCAGCTACTGTTGGCGCACGTACAACTGTCTGCAAACCGAAGGTTTTCAACACCTCACAGTAAATCATAGTTATAATTTTATCGACCCTGAGACTGGTGCCCACACCCAAAATATTGAGCGGATGTGGAGGGATGTGAGGTCAAAAGTTCCTAGATATGGTAACACAAAACATCATTTTCATGGCCATATCGCAGGATTCCTGTTTAAAAGGAAATTTTCCGAATACAAAACCCGTCTCCATCACCTGTGGTGCCTTATTGCTCAGTTGTACAATCATGACAATTTGAATGAACCAGAAGACCAGTCATCCAGTGAGGAGAAAGTCAGAAGACTAAGGTAAGGCAACCTAACATATCGGGGAAATAGGGGAAAAATTCCCAAAAAAGGGAAAATTCCCCATACAGCGCTCTGCGGAGTTAGGTTAGGTTAGGTTGTATATTTATCATAACCTAACCTAACCTAACTCCGCAGAGCGCTGTATGGGAAATTTCCCTAAAAAGGAAAAATATCCCATACAGCGCTCTGCGGAGTTAGGTTAGGTTAGGTTATGATCAACCTAACCTAACCTAACTCCGCAAAGCGCTGAATGGGAAATTTCCCTAAAAAGGGAAAATATCCCATACAGCGCTCTGCGGAGTTAGGTTAGGTTAGGTTAGGTTGTATATTTATCATAACCTAACCTAACCTAACTCCGCAGAGCGCTGTATGGGAAATTTCCCTAAAAAGGAAAAATATCCCATACAGCGCTCTGCGGAGTTAGGTTAGGTTAGGTTATGATCAACCTAACCTAACCTAACTCCGCAAAGCGCTGAATGGGAAATTTCCCTAAAAAGGGAAAATATCCCATACAGCGCTCTGCGGAGTTAGGTTAGGTTAGGTTAGGTTGTATATTTATCATAACCTTACCTAACCTAACTCCGCAGAGCGCTGTATGGGAAATTTCCCTAAAAGGGAAAATATCCTATACAGCGCTCTGCGGAGTTAGGTTAGGTTAGGTTATGATAAATCTACAACCTAACCTAACCTAACTCCGCCGAGCGCTGTATGGGAAATTTCCCTAAAAAGGGAAAATATCCCATACAGCGCTCTGCGGAGTTAGGTTAGGTTAGGTTAGGTTGTATATTTATCATAACCTTACCTAACCTAACTCCGCAGAGCGCTGTATGGGAAATTTCCCTAAAAGGGGAAATTTCCCTAAAAGGGGAAATTTCCCTAAAAAAGGGAAAATATCCTATACAGCGCTCTGCGGAGTTAGGTTAGGTTAGGTTATGATAAATCTACAACCTAACCTAACCTAACTCCGCCGAGCGCTGTATGGGAAATTTCCCTAAAAAGGGAAAATATCCCATACAGCGCTCTGCGGAGTTAGGTTAGGTTAGGTTAGGTTGTATATTTATCATAACCTTACCTAACCTAACTCCGCAGAGCGCTGTATGGGAAATTTCCCTAAAAGGGGAAATTTCCCTAAAAGGGGAAATTTCCCTAAAAAAGGGAAAATGTCCCATACAGCGCTCTGCGGAGTTAGGTTAGGTTAGGTTATGATAAATATACAACCTAATTTACACTACTATACATTTGATGTAATAAGGATATTTTGTTATTGATTATTGTTGATTATGGTACTTTTCTTTCTTTAAAAGACATGTTTTTGGTGGGGTTGACGTATTTAGAAATAAATTATTGGGCACTACCCACCTCCAGGATTTTTGGCGTTAAGTCAGAAGTTCTGAAAATCTCCGAGTAGAAATCCTCTTGTCAATACACAAACACATACAAAACACACACGAATAAAACGATTACTAACGCCACTAAAACTAACCCGACGTTTCGGGAAACAAAAAAAAAAAAATGTTTCCCGTTCTCTAGGGTCCTTGAGACAAGTGTTTATTACACAACCGAGCCGAGCGCCGGACCACGAACGCCGGAACGTGGTAGTCGTGGTCCGGCGCTCGGCTCGGTTATGTAATAAACACTTGTCTCAAGGACCCTAGAGAACGGGAAACGTTTTTTTTTTTGGTTTCCCGAAACGTCGGGTTAGTTTTAGTGGCGTTAGTAATCGTTTTATTCGTGTGTGTTTTGTATGTGTTTGTGTATTGACAAGAGGATTTCTACTCGGAGATTTTCAGAACTTCTGACTTAACGCCAAAAATTCTGGAGGTGGGTAGTGCACAATAATTTATTTCTAAATATGGTACTTTTGACTATGTAACATATAATTCAAGCAATATTTATAATATAAACAGCAGAGGTCGGGTGTCGGTCCAAAAAATATTCTTCAGACTTGGTTTTTCAGTTGGGGGAAAATCGATGGGTTTTCCCGGGCATTTTTTTCCGGATGTGGGTTTTGTTGTGAGATCGGGTGTTGGTCCAAAAACTGATCATTCAGACTTGGTTTTCAGTTGACGCGAAATCGATGGGTTTTCTCGGCCATTTTTGTTCCGGATGTGGATTTTTTGACGTAAACCCGCTGTTACCACTACTGATAACCAGTATTATATGAATAAAGTTTCTTTGATAAATCTGTATTTATAAAAAAGTTATAAAATACTAAAAATAATAGGAAAAGATATTTGGATTTTGCGACAAGAATGTAATACGACGATTCGCAAAATGTGGAAAATTTATTTTTACCAGGGAAGACAGTTTTAATTCAGTACATTGTCCAAGTCAATTATTACATTTTGCTGATTTTTGAACATTCGACAATTACACCGGACATGAGGCCTTAAACGGTTGTGGTCTATTGATATTTGCTTAAGAACACTATTTTGTGATCACGTTGCAGCAAAATGTTATAGCAAACATGTGTGCTAACCCAAAGCATTATTATTATGGAGAATAATAAAATATTATAGTCTGACTTTAATTTATGAATATATTTTGATGAAACATGGTGAGTAGCTTCATATAGTAGTGATGTACATATTTATGTATTGCAAATTCACTGAGTAGGCCCACCCAGGTTTTCTTCGTCGGGAGGTATTCATTTGATTATAACATTGCTCAATATTTTTCATATCTCGCATAAACACTTTTAAATACTTGGACATTTTTCTGTCGCCTTCAATCCACACACTGCTGTCCGCCTTGCAGCTGCGTTCGCAGATTGCTCTACTCACGCGGTCCGGCCCCAACCTGAATCTACCGAGAATTTCACACCAATTGATTCTAATCCTGCATAAATTGCTCGCTTATTAGATTCCAGAGTTTCATTACCGCGAGTCGCCAGGACTTAAAATGGATTTTATCACACTGTGTGGGGATTTCAATTTTCGAGAGAGACTGAAAACACATTAAAGAACCAATATATGTTTAGTTTGCATGTGATGTGCATATAGCTAGGTAATTTCTGTCATTATATAGAAATGTACCTAGAGACGTAAGAAGGGTTAGTAGTAATCAGAACCTACGATATAAGTATTTTTTACTTAGAGAATTTGATAAATGTTGTCAAACGTACTATCTATCTGGATGAAATCTGTAAAATAAAGATAAAGTCTGAAATAAATATTCAATTCTGGTACTAAAATACGTATGGTAAAGTTACCAGGGAACGTATTTAGTGTTTCAATAAACTTCAGAAGAAAATCAGGTCAGCGATTTTGAATATTGTTTCCCGCAAACAAGACTGGGGGAATAATCGAAGTGTTAATATTGATTTGGATAAAAAAGGAGTATCAGAAACACGTATAATGGAAGTAGATGCAAAAAATATGGCATAAAATGAACAATTCAATCTTTATCAGCCGTTAACGTATATTATTGATAAAACCATGGGAACTAAATCTTCCAAGGTAAATTAAAGTTGTTCATCGCTTGGATATGCTTAGCCTACGTAAGTGTATAAAAAAACATTAATCTAAATAATTTGTCTTACCTAAACTTTTAGATTAATATTTTTAAAAAGGTGATTCTTGAATAGGACACTGTAAATCGAAACAGATTTGTCCTACAACCGCGCCTAATGTGATTCTTTCCAATCTAAAAGCAGATGGTAAAACTGCTGTTTTCTGTTTACCGATCGAAAAAGACTTTCGCTCGCTGCACCTTACATTAGTTCAGTAAAATGGCTTTAAAATAGGGCATAAAGTGAAAGATTTGGGGCTAATTAGTTTTTGTGGCTTACTTTATATTTTCTGAGGTGCTGAACAAGAATCTGAAGCTGTAAAAAATCGTTGAATTTTTCCCTTATTTTTGCTTGTAACTTACAAAGTAAGCATTTTATGAAAAATACCCCCGTCGCAGAAAACCTGCGTACTCAGCGAATTTCCAATGCATAATATATGTCTTAATACCACATAAAGCCGCATACCAAGTTTCATAAAAATATATTCACATATAGGCGATTTTAATTATTCTCCATAAGAATAACATTGGTAATGAGTACGTAGGTCTGCTGAAACAAGGAACACAAACAATTGGTTTTTATGCAAATATATAGAATTTAACTGGGAGAAGCCACATACCAAGTTCCATCAATATTCAATTATAAACGAGTTTGCACGCAGCACGCTGACGTGAGGGAAGTGAATTTCCACATAAAAACTCAAAATCAGTGTAAAAACATACATTTGTCCAATTTTTATTGAAATCTGAAAACATTGATTTTTTGGCTGTTCTGATACTCCTGGTTTTATTTATTTGCAAAGCTGGGATTACAATTTTGCGCATTATAAGGTTAGGAGAGGGTCCAGACAGGCTTGAAAGTAGGCGTGAGGTTGCTGGGGACAATAAAAGTACTCTAACAAAGGAATAACAGGCTTTTATAGTGTAAAACCCCCATAAGACAACGTACTGTGTTTAGCCGATACACATTTTCTTTAATAACTCGGTAAATATTTATGCTAAAATGACGAGAGAGGGCTTAAAAGTTTCGCCTCACTAATTCCAATCTTTTTACATGAATTAATTTTACATCTGGGGCTTTTATGACCTTTTTGGGCCCAAAAACTCGATTAATCCCCAAGAAATGGGTTTAGAGTTTTCCGATTGTTTTGCCCAACGAACTTGTCCAACAGATTATAGAAAGGAACGTTCCTACCAATTTTGAAGTAAATCGGACAAAAAATGCGACCGCTAGAGTGCATACACACACACATATATATATATATATATATATAAAATTTTGAACGACCCCCCAAAACATGTTCAGGGGGTCACGTTAGGAACTTCTATGGTGGTCCCGGGAAGTTTCACCGTGCGGGTCATGCTAATAGTTCACTTTCCAAAGGAAATTCACTAATAAGCGCTTTATAACATTCTAGTTATTCTCTATAAGAATAACATGGGGGCTGAGAAAGCAGGTTTACTGCAACAAGGAACAAAAAGATGGGTTTTTATATAATTATCAATATAACTCAACCAAGTGAAGCTACATACCAAGTTTTATTAATTTATGTTCATAATTAAGGGAGTCATTACATTTTACTTATTCTCCACAAGAATAACATGGGGGCTGAGTACGCAGGTTTGCTGCTACGGGAATAATCAACAAAAAATAGATTTTTTGTTCAAATATCAATATACCAGAACTACGTGAAGCCACATACCAAATTTCATCAACATACATTCATAAATAATCGAGATATCAAATTTTATTTATTCTCCATAAGGATAACATTGGACAACGTACTGTGTTTAGCACTTTGAGTATCTCTGCAACAGTTGGGCGTAGAATCACAATTTAAACACCAAAATGATTGTTTTGTGGAAATGAACAGATTGGTTAAAGCAATGAACAGATTGGTTAAAGCAAATGTGAAGTTTACATTAAAATAAACTGAGGAAAAGCCAAAAACGTTTTCCCCATAAGATTAACATGGGAGATTTTATGAGTAGGTTTTTTGGATTTTCTCCGCAACCACTTAACCTAGGTTAATAATTAAAAAAACTATATCATTTGTTTTTTTAAGCTCTATAACATGGTTAAACCCAAAATTAAGTTTTTAAAAATATTTGGGTGAAAAATGCAAAAAACTGATTTTTGGACAATTTAAAAACCCCATAAACCCCCCTTCCCATGGTCCGATTTTTCTGGTTTTCGAACTTAAAGTCATGAATGTCATTTTACACGTTTGAGCCAAAGTTCATCAAAATCGGACGTTTTTTACTCAAGTTATCGTGTTAACGGACATAGTGTTTTTGGCATCTGGGGACCTCAAAACAAAAAGTTATCATGGTCTCGGGCTTAAGTCTTACCATGAGACCTACGGTAATAGCTTCTTCCCTATAGGGGAAATTCGCTAATACCCTTCTCTATTAAAATAAATAGGGGATAATTACCTACAATCTATGCCCTTATCATTTTCTTTGTCATTGAATTAAGGTATCCATGAATTACAGCATTAAACAATTTGCCAAAACCTGTCATTAGTGAAAAAATATAACAAAACTGAACAGGAGGAGGTCGTCTGACGGCGCGGCGGTGCGAGGAGAGCGACCAGAGGCCCGGGGCACTTGTGTCAACAGGTACAGCACAAACATGATATTTTCATAAAGGGTTTATTTTTCAAAATTAAGAGTTTTACTGAGGAGCGGAGGAAGGGTTGGCACAAGAAGTATCAGAACAGGTCACGCTTGCTGTCCTTACTTCGTGTTTTGGTGCCTGAGAAGTTGTTTGTGGACAGAGCAACTAGGGACTTGGCCGATCATATGCTTCTGGCACTGACTGTTTGCTGTGTGTGGTTCGATTCATGTGGCCATAACGCGGGCTATGTCGCGAGCTATAGTGAAATCAGTTGTTTTACGAATTGAGAATTTGAGAGTTGTTAAATTCAGTAAAATAAAAAATCCTGGAGATTATTAAAACAATATTTTTGATTGTGTATTAGAAGTACGATGTATATCACCTTTGTTTCTGAAAGTAAGAAATGTGTAAAGTGAATGAGACACGAGTTTTACAGTAAAACTTTATTGAAAATATGAAGTTAGCAGCTTTTGAAAGTAAATGACCAATAATAAATGAAAATGTAAATAGAGAACTTATAAATACAAGAAGTTACAGAATTTGTTTTTGGTTTTAACTTGTTGCAGGGTTTTTAAGTTTGGAAATATTGAGTTACATTTCCCTATCTAAATTCAAACACCAATACCAATCATAAAATTTAGGGGAATAAAACGTAATAATAATTAGAATAAAAACAAGAAAAATTACATATTTTTAATAATATGCCATGAAGTTAGGCAGAAAAATTATTGTCTTTAAATTTTAAAATGGTTAGGTCATGTGGATGTGTTACTATTTCAAATTATAGGAGAAAATAAAGTTTTTTAGTTTGTCAGAAAGTGTTCATGTTGTTATTATTAATTTTAACCCAACGCCTAAGTTTACGACGCCAGGATTTTAAATTGTATTTGAGTAAATGTGTTAAGGTTCTGATGGAGGAGTGTTTGTTAGTAACTACATAAAAAGGAGCTAAATGAATGTTAAGTGTTTTAACAGTGGTATACAAACTGCGCCACTCATCTTCTGTGTAAATAGACTAGTGCATTAATTACATCTTATAATACTTCCAATTGCCGTTTCTGGCAAGCAAATTGGATACCCTTCGGATTATCTGATCGCAGCTGGAGTACGCCATGAGAGGCATCACCCGACAATAAACAGTATGCAATAAAAAATTGCAACTAGACCGTCTGGAGCCCAACCAATATGAGATGGTACAAACTTAAGTGGCCAACTTGCTGTGAGTAAACCATCCTGGTCTTTTAAGACTGACTTTAAAAAGTCAGTAAAATCATACATACTGGAAGATTATTAAGAGAATGTCAGAAAACAAGCATTGTGCAATCAAAAGAGTGCATCTCGACCGTCTCGGGTCTAACCAGTGAGAATTGGTCCAAACTGAAGTGACTCTGACAACGAACGATGTCCAAGTCAGCGCATTCTCTAGTCTTATAAGCCCGGGATGATTTACTCACAGCATGTTGGACACTTAAGTTTGTACCAATTCATACTGGTTAGGCTAGACGGCCCAGTCGCATTTTTTTTATTCCATATTGCTTGTTGTCGTGTGATGCCGCTCATGGCATATTCAAGCTGTGATAAAATAATCCGAAGGGTATCCCACCGACTTGCCAGAAGTGGCAATTGGTAGTATTATAAAAGATATAATTAATGCCCTTCTCTATTTACACAGAAGATGAGTGGCGCAGTTTGTATACCACTGTTAAAACACTTACATTCGTTTAGCTCCTTTTTATGTAGTTACTAACAAACACCACTCCTTCAGGACATTTACACATTTTACTCAAATGCAATTTCAAATCCTAAGTCTAACTTAGGCGTTGGGTTAAATTAATAATAACATTATGAACACTTTATTACAAACTGAAAATATATATTCTCTCCTATAATTTGAAATAGAAACAAATCAACATGACCTAACCATTTTATAATTGAAAGCCAATCATTTACCTGCCTAACTTCATGGCTGTATTATTAAAACTATGACATTTTTCCTAATTTTATTTTAATTAGTATTACATCTATAGTCAATGTTATTATGCTTTAATTCCCCCTAAATTTTATGAATGGTATTGATTGGGGTTTGGAATTAGATAGGGAAATGCAACTCCATATTTTACAAACTTCAAAACCCCTACAACAGGTAAAAGCTGAAACTTTCCCATAATAAACCTTTTTCCGTATGTTTATTTGTACGTGTATGTATGCGAGTATTTCACTCCAGTTAAAATTGCAATTTAAATGTCTTGAACACTTTGTTTTTTATTTATGATATGAACAAAAATAATACATTACACATTTTGATTACTAGAAAACATTGTAAAAATCGAATTAGGTGTACCTAGAATAATAATAATAATAATACTTATTAAAAGTTTAAAAGTACAAGCAATCATAGGAGAGATCTCAGCGTTTTGAGCAGAAACAAACGAACCCCAAGTATTCTCTCGGGTCCCGAGTGTTACTGTAGAAGTACGTTGTTACCTACGACATTCAATATGGTAACATCAATATGAGCAAGGCTTGGCAAAAATATCGAGTGCATGTACCATTAATACGACGTTAAACACAGTTTACAGTATAAATAGTTAGTCAAAATAAATAGTTTTAACATATTAATCGGTTGCATGAGGTGAGTCCTGCAATTAACGGTAAGTCTACGTAGTTAGTACCTGCCTCACCAGAGAGCACTTATTACAATCTAGCCCATTCACACAGGGAAGATCCGTATGATAAGCGACAGCTATTTTCCGTGCTGCATTATGTCAGAGTGGAGAACCCTGATTATGTAGAGAAACTGATAGCTTTTACACTAGCATACACATTTTAGCGAATTTCCCCTATAGGGAAGAAGCTATTACCGTAGTCGGCATGGTAAGACCTAGGCCCGGGACCATGATAACTTTTCGTTTTGAGGTCCCCAGATGCCAAAAACACCATCCGTTCAAAACTGTATATATATATACATATATATACATATATGTACGTATGTATCCGTGGGTGCGATAACTCTCGTAAAAATAACATTTATGACTTTAGGTTAGAAAACCAGCCAGATCGCTCCATCGTAAGGGGTATTTCGGGGGGGGGGGGTGTTTGCATCCCAAAAATGGGGTTTTTGAGCTTTTTACATATAATATTTTAGTAAAACAAATTTTTCAACATTGAATTCAGCTCAAAGAAAACAATTTGGTATTTTGGTCATTTCTCTACGTCAATTGGTTACAGAGATATTAAAAGTGTTTAACACAGTACGTTTCCACTGTTATTCTAATGGAGAATAAGACAAATTGGTATATTGCTTCATATCGTTGTGGTATATTGGTATTTGCACAAACAAAATTATTGGCCAATAGTTCCCGTAGCAGCAAACCTGCACACAGGCCCCCATGTTATAGTAAAAATTAGCAAAATCAGTGTTGACCATGTGCAAGTCTCAAAGAATTAACCGATCCCGTCAACTTCCAAGCAAGCCTGCCACCGTTTGTTTTACTTGGGCCCTCCCACCAACGTTGCCACAGACCGGTTAACTCTTTGAGAGTTGCACAACTGGTCAGTTTAAGTCGTGTGCGGGAATCAAACCCACGAACATCGTATCATTACCTGGCCAAGGTGTTTCCACGACGTAGCCAACTCGGCTAACACGACCAAAGACCTGGCGGCGATATTAAGCTTTTTCAGTCAGTCCGCGCCCCTAGCGGATAGAACCGTAGACGCC
This sequence comes from Allygus modestus, assembly GCA_963675035.1. NCBI lineage: Eukaryota > Metazoa > Arthropoda > Insecta > Hemiptera > Cicadellidae > Allygus > Allygus modestus. Next base: position 71,803,495 of record OY776116.1, on the reverse strand, counting down.
CGCGGTCATTAGTTACATATTTTGCTACTAGAGTGTAGCTCAATTCCCGTTTGCTACTGCAAATAGAACCAAAAATTACTACCTCAATGGGTTAAAGATGTAACCTTTGGCTCACCTGAACGCGCCGATAAATACTTAAAAGCTTAAGAAAATTTTGAAAATGTCCCTAAGCCATTTTCAGGTGATGAAGCTCTGTCTGTAATGACGGAAACAAAACACCAGTATATTATTTTAAGAAGCTCTTCCGAAGCAAAGGGTCATAAATTATATCCTTCCTATCGCGAAGTTTTATCGGCCAAAAAACTGTGCTATCCTGAAATACTGACAATAACCGAATCTTCTGCTGAAGTTTCTGTTCAAAGGCAGCCTCTTAGATCACACCGCAATTAGAATTTCACAAGTCCAAGCACCTATCTTAATTTCACTATGTGAAAATCGCCTGAAAGGCCTTGTCCTTATATCAAAATGGGGTTGTGATGGGAGTTCTGGCCAGAGTGAGTATAAACAAAAATTTTCAGCGGCAGACTTAAAAGACTCTTACTTAAAAGACTCTTGTTTGATTCAAACTTCAATGGTACCTTTGCAATTATACGAGGAAACAAATAATGGTGAAATTGTACGTCATCGCGATTATGTCGACCAATCAGACTACAATTTAAGGCTGAAACAGCAGAAGGAATCAATGAAGAAAAAACTCACATTGAAGATCAAATAAAAAGTCTAACTCCGTCAACTTTCACACTCAACGGCTTAGAAATTTCCATTATGTATAAATTACTGTTGACAGTGATTGACGGAAAAGTCTGCAATTCAGTAACAGATAATTCGTCCACACAAAGGTGTTACTTATGCCAGGCCACACCAAAAATAATGAACGATATAGATCGAGTATTACAGATGCCAGTGATTAAGTCAAATCTAGTTTTTGGCTTAAGCAGATTACACGCATGGATTAGGTTTTTCGAGTACCTATTACACTTGTCATACAAATTAGATGTCAAAACGTGGCAAGTTAAATCCGCTGACAAGAAAGTTGTTGTTCAAGAAAGGAAGAAAGTAACTCAAGAAAAGTTTAGATCTGAACTAGGACTTATTGTTGACGAACCCAAGCAAAGCTACGGAAGTACAAATGATGGCAATACCGCTCGTAGATTTTTTGAAAACCACAAAAAGTCATCTGAAATAACGGGAGTAGACGAAGACATATTTAAAAATTCAGGGTGATATTGCTTACACTATCTTGTGAGTTTAAAACTGACACTTTTAAGTCCGAAGAATATGCCTTAAATACAGCCAAGCTATTTATTGAAAAATATAACTGGTACCCTATGCCCGTTACAGTGCACAAAATCCTAATACATGGCTGGGAAGTAATTGTTGCTGCAATTCTTCCAATTGGAAAACTCACAGAAGAGGCTTTGGAGGCCAGAAACAAGGACATCAAAAAATACAGGGAGGGGTATTCGAGAAAATGTAGTAGAGAAAAAAACCATGGAAGATGTATTTCACCAACTGTTAATTTCGTCAGATCCTGTAATTTCTAGCCTAAGAAAAATCAATCCAAACCAAAAAAAACTACCCAAAGATGTATTGGCTTTACTTGGAAATTCAGTAAGTTAATCTTTAAAAGATTCATTAAAGATTTAATCGTAAAAAAATACACTAGATTCCAACATACATTGTTTGACAATAGTAAGAATGCATCATAAGATATCTAAACCTAAAACTTCCGATTTATTATGCCCAAAGGCGCAAAGTATTATTTCATTTATTTCATCATTGCTTATTCATGTTTAAGCTATTAAACAATTAATTAATACATATGTGTATATGCTTTAAACTGAAAGACCCTTTATATCAAACTCAATATTTTGCTTGGAATTCATTAAAAAATTTATAATTAAATGTTAATAGATAATGTTTAGTTTTTATTGTTTATAACGGTGTAAGTACTTTTGACCACGATATGGGGGTCCCTGAACTACTGTACGGCGGTGCGAAGATAGCGACCAGAGGCTGCGTCACCCGGGGCACTTGTGTCAACAGGTACATCACAAGCATGATATTTTCATAAAGGGTTTATTTTTCAAAATTAACAGTTTTACTGAGGAGCGGAGGAAGGGTTGGCACAAGAAATACCAGAACAGGTCACGCTTGCTGTCCTTACTGCGTGTTTTTGTGCCTGAGAAGTTGATTGTGGACAGAGCAACTAGGGACTTGGCCGATCATATGCTTCTGGCACTGAATGTTTGCGGCGTGTGGTTCGATTCATGTGACCATAACGCGGGCTATGTCTTCGTTTATGGTCTGAATGTATAATCATGTAGTGAATCAGTTGTTTTACGAAAGCAAAATCGTTGAGCATAAACCATTAAAATTCAAAGTTAATGTAATTGAAAATTTGAGAGTTGTTAAATTCAGTAAAATAAAATATCCTGGAGATTATTAAAACAATATTTTTGATTGTGTATTAGAAGTACAATGTATATCACCTTTGTTTCTGAAAGTAAGAAATGTGTAAAGTGAATGAGACACGAGTTGTACAGTAAAACTTTATTGAAAATATGGACTTAGCAGCTTTTCAAAGTAAATGACCAATAATAAATGAAAATGTAAATAGAGAACTTAGTTACAGAATTTTTTTCTGGTTTTAACTTGTTGCAGGGTTTTTAAGTTTGGAAATATTGAGTTACATTTCCCTATCTAAATCCAAACACCATTACCAATCATAAAATTTAGGGGAATTAAAACGTAATATTAATAAGAAAAAAATTAAGAAAAATTACATATTTTTAATAATATAGCCATGAAGTTAGGCAGAAAAATTATTGTCTTTAAATTTTAAAATGGTTAGGTCATGTGGATGTGTTACTATTTAAAATTATAGGAGAAAATAAAGATTTTTATTTTGTCAGAAAGTGTTCATGTTGTTATTATTAATTTTAACCCAACGCCTAAGTTTACGACGCCAGGATTTTAAATTGTATTTGAGTAAATGTGTTAAGGTTCTGATGGAGGAGTGTTTGTTAGTAACTACATAAAAAGGAGCTAAATGAATGTTAAGTGTTTTAACAGTGGTATACAAACTGCGCCACTCATCTGCTGTGTAAATAGACTAGTGCATTAATTAGATCTTATAATACTTCCAATTGCCGTTTATGGCAAGCAAATTGGATACCCTTCGGATTATCTGATCTCAACTGGAGTACGCCATGAGAGGCATCACCCGACAATAAACAGTATGCAATAAAAAATTATAACTAGACCGTCTGGAGCCCAACCAATATGAGATGGTACAAACTTAAGTGGCCAACTTGCTGTGAGTAAACCATCCTGGTCTTTTAAGACTAAGTCAATGCTTTGACTTTAAAAAGTCAGTAAAATCATACATACTGGAAGATTATTAAGAGAATGTCAGAAAACAAGCATTGTGCAATCAAAAGAGTGCATCTCGACCGTCTCGGGTCTAACCAGTATGAATTGGTCCAAACTGAAGTGACTATGACAACGAACGATGTCCAAGTCAGCGCATTCTCTAGTCTTATAAGCCCGGGATGATTTACTCACAGCATGTTGGACACTTAAGTTTGTACCAATTCATACTGGTTAGGCTAGACGGCCGTCGCATTTTTTTATTCCATATTGCTTGTTGTCGGGTGATGCCGCTCATGGCATATTCAAGCTGTGATAAAATAATCTGAAGGGTATCCCACCGACTTGCCAGAAGTGGCAATTGGTAGTATTATAAAAGATATAATTAATGCCCTTCTCTATTTACACAGAAGATGAGTGGCGCAGTTTGTATACCACTGTTAAAACACTTACATTCGTTTAGCTCCTTTTTATGTAGTTACTAACAAACACCACTCCTTCAGGACATTTACACATTTTACTCAAATGCAATTTCAAATCCTAAGTTTAACTTAGGTGTTGGGTTAAATTAATAATAACATTATGAACACTTTATTACAAACTGAAAATCTATATTCCCTCCTATAATTTGAAATAGAAACAAATCAACATGACCTAACCATTTTAAATTTAAAGTCAATTATTTACCTGCCTAACTTCATGGCTGTATGATTAAAAATATGACCTTTTTCCTAATTTTATTTTATTTAGTATTACCATTGACATATATAGTCAATGTTATTATGCTTTAATTCCCCCTTAATTTTATGAATGGTTTTGATTGGTTTTGGATTTAGATGGGGAAAGGGAACTCCATATTTTACATACATCAAAACCCCTACAACAGGTAAAAAGCTGCTACTTTCCCTTATAAATCTGTGGGGTCTCGCTCCTTTTTCCGTATGTGTATATTTGTACGTGTGCGTATGCGAGTATTTCACTCCAGTTAAAATTGGAATTCTCAGCGTTTTGAGCGGAAACCAACGAACCCCAAGTATTCTTGGGTCCCGAGTGTTACTGTAGAAGTACGTTGTTACCTACGACATTCAATATGGTAACATCAATATGAGCAAGGCTTGGCAAAAATATCGAGGTGCATGTACCATTAATACGACGTTAAACACAGTTTAAAGTATAAATAGTTAAATATATCTATGATATAGTCAAAATAAATAGTTTTACATTAATTTAACATATTAATCGGTTGCATGAGGTGAGTCCTGCAATTAACGGTAAGTCTACGTAGTTAGTACCTGCCTCACCAGAGAGCACTTATTACAGTGTAGCCCATTCACACAGGGAAGATCCGTATGATAAGCGACAGCTATTTTCCGTGCTGCATTATGTCACTGTGGGGAACCCTGATTATGTAGAGAAACTGATAGCTTTTACACTAGCAAACACATTTTAGCAAATTTCCCCTATAGGGAAGAAGCTATTACCGTAGTCGGCATGGTAAGACCTAGTCCCGGGACCATGATAACTTTTCGTTTTGAGGTCCCCAGATGCCAAAAACACCATCCGTTCAAAACTGTATATATATATATATATATATATATATATATATATATGTACGTATGTATCCGTGGGTGCGATAACTCTCGTAAAAATGGTCCGATTTTGATGAAATTTGGTACAAACATGTAAAGCAACATTTATGACTTTAGGTTAGAAAACCAGCCAGATCGCTCCATCGTAAGGGGTATTTCGGGGGGGGGGGTGTGTTCGCATCCCAAAAATGGGTTTTTTGACCTTTTTACATATAGTATTTTAGTAAATCAAATTTTAATTTTCACCATTGAATTCAGCTGAAAGAAACAAACAATTTGGTATTTTGATAATTTCTCTACGTCAATTGGTTACAGAGATATTAAAAGTGTTTAACACAGTACGTTTCCAGTGTTATTCTAATGGAGAATAAGACAAATTGTATATCTTGATTATTTATCAACTTAGCCTGACGAAACTTGGTATATTGCTTCATATCGTTGTGGTATAGTGATATTTGCACAAACAAAATTATTGGCCGATAGTTCCCGTAGCAGCAAACCTGCACACCAGCCCCCATGTTATAGTAAAAATTAGCAAAATCAGTGTTGACCATGTGCAAGTCTCAAAGAATTAACCGATCCCGTCAACTTCCAAGCAAGCCTCCCACCGTTTGTTTTACTTGGGGGCCCTCCCACCAACGTTGCCACAGACCAGTTAACTCTTTGAGAGTTGCACATCTGGTCAGTTTAGGTCGTGTGCGGGAATCGAACCCACGAACATCGTATCACTACCTGGCCAAGGTTTTTCCACGACGTAGCACACTCGGCTAACACGACCAAAGACCTGGCGGCGATATTAAGCTTTTTCAGTCAGTCCGCGCCCCTAGCGGATAGAACCGTAGACGCCCGCGGTCATTAGTTACAAATTTTGCTACTAGAGTGCAGCACCAATCAATTCCCGTTATAGGCTACTGCTACTGCAAATAGAACCAAAAATTACTACCTCAATGGGTTAAAGATGTAACCTTTGGCTCACCTGAACGCACCGATAAATACTTAAGAGTCTTCATCACCGGAAGTTGCTAGACGCTATCTTGGGAGTTTTGCTCCATAAGGCCAATGTTAACTTTGTGCCTCCATTACTCCTCATCTGATCGTCACATACAATTCATTTTGGTATCAAATTAAAAGTTTCCCCGTCCTCTAGGGAAATACAATATCGAATTTTTTTATTTGGGTACTATAGTCGCTTGATAAATAGTTTAATTTTGAATTGAAACACTGGACATGTTCTCATTAATTTGTAACAAAATCCAAATTTGACTATTGTATTTCCCTAGAGGACGAAGAAACCTTTAATTTGACACCAAAATTAATTGTTTGTGACGATCAGGTGAGGAGTAATGGGGGCACAAAGTTAACATTGGCCTTATGGAACAAAACACCAAGATGGCGTCCGGCAACTTTCGGGGATGAAGACTCTTAAAAGCTTTAGAAAATTTTGAAAATGTCCCTAAGCCATTTTCAGGTGATGAAGCTCTGTCTGTAATGACGGAAACCAAACACCAGTATATTCTTTTAAGAAGCTCTTCCGAAGCAAAGGGTCATAAATTAAATCCTTCCTATCGCGAAGTTGTATCGGCCAAAAAACTGTGCTATCCTGCAATACTGACAATAACCGAATCTTCTGCTGAAGTTTCTGTTCAAAGCCTCTTAGATCACACCGCAAGTCCAAGCACCTGTCTTAGTTTCACTATGTGAAAATCGCCTGAAAGGCCTTGTCCTTATATCAAAATGGGGTTGTGATGGGAGTTCTGGCCAGAGTGAGTATAAACAAAAATTTTCAGCGGCAGACTTAAAAGACTCTTACTTAAAAGACTCTTGTTTGATTCCAACTTCAATGGTACATCAATTATATGAGGAAACAAATAATGGTGAAATTGTACTTTGGAAAAATAATCGTCCATCGTCATCGCGATTATGTCGACCAATCAGACTACAATTTAAGGCTGAAACAGCAGAAGGAATCAATGAGGAAAAAACTCACATTGAAGATCAAATAAAAAGTCTAACTCCCTCAACTTTCACACTCAACGGCTTAGAAATTTACATTATGCATAAATTACTGTTTGCAATGATTGACGGAAAAGTCTGCAATTCAATAACAGATAATTCGTCCACACAAAGGTGTTACTTATGCCAGGCCATACCAAAAATAATGAACGATATAGTTCGAGTATTACAGATGCCAGTGAATAAGTCAAATCTAGTTTTTGGCTTAAGCAGATTATAAGTCAAATCTAGTTTTTGGCTTAAGCAGATTACACGCATGGATTAGGTTTTTCGAGTACCTATTACACTTGTCATACAAATTAGATGTCAAAACGTGGCAAGTTAAATCCGCTGACAAGAAAGTTGTTGTTCAAGAAAGGAAGAAAATAACTCAAGAAAAGTTTAGATCTGAACTAGGACTTATTGTTGACGAACGCAAGCAAAGCTACGGAAGTACAAATGATGGCAATACCGCTCGTAGATTTTTTGAAAACCACAAAAAGTCATCTGAAATAACGGGAGTAGACGAAGACATAATTAAAAGATTCAGGGTGATTTTGCTTACACTATCTTGTGAGTTTAAAACTGACACTTTTAAGTTCGAAGAATACGCCTTAAATACAGCCAAGCTATTTACTGAAAAATATAACTGGTACCCTATGCCCGTTACAGTGCACAAAATCCTAATTGTTTGTCCTAATCCTAATCCTCTGTGGGAAGTAATTGTTGCTGCAATTCTTCCAATTGGAAAACTCACAGAAGAGGCTTTGGAGGCCAGAAACAAGGACATCAAAAAATACAGGGAGGGGTATTCGAGAAAATGTAGTAGAGAAAAAAACCATGGAAGATGTATTTCACCAACTGTTAATTTCGTCAGATCCTGTAATTTCTAGCTTAAGAAAAATCAATCCAAACCAAAAAAAACTACCCAAAGATGTATTGGCTTTACTTGGAAATTCGGTAAGTTAATCTTTAAAAGATTCATTAAAGATTTAATCGTAAAAAATACACTAGATTCCAACATACATTGTTTGACAATAGTAAGAATGCATCATAAGATATCTAAACCTAAAACTTCCGATTTATTATGCCCAAAGGCGCAAAGTATTATTTCATTTATTTCATCATTGCTTATTCATGTTTAAGCTATTAAACAATTAATTAATACATATGTGTATATGCTTTAAACTGAAAGACCCTTTATATCAAACTCAATATTTTGCTTGGAATTCATTAAAAAATTTATAATTAAATGTTAATAGATAATGTTTAGTTTTTATTGTTTATAACGGTGTAAGTACTTTTGACCACGATATGGGGGTCCCTGAACTACTGTACGGCGGTGCGAAGATAGCGACCAGAGGCTGCGTCACCCGGGGCACTTGTGTCAACAGGTACATCACAAGCATGATATTTTCATAAAGGGTTTATTTTTCAAAATTAACAGTTTTACTGAGGAGCGGAGGAAGGGTTGGCACAAGAAATACCAGAACAGGTCACGCTTGCTGTCCTTACTGCGTGTTTTTGTGCCTGAGAAGTTGATTGTGGACAGAGCAACTAGGGACTTGGCCGATCATATGCTTCTGGCACTGAATGTTTGCGGCGTGTGGTTCGATTCATGTGACCATAACGCGGGCTATGTCTTCGTTTATGGTCTGAATGTATAATCATGTAGTGAATCAGTTGTTTTACGAAAGCAAAATCGTTGAGCATAAACCATTAAAATTCAAAGTTAATGTAATTGAAAATTTGAGAGTTGTTAAATTCAGTAAAATAAAATATCCTGGAGATTATTAAAACAATATTTTTGATTGTGTATTAGAAGTACAATGTATAGAAGTACAATGTATATCACCTTTGTTTCTGAAAGTAAGAAATGTGTAAAGTGAATGAGACACGAGTTGTACAGTAAAATTGTATTGAAAATATGGACTTAGCAGCTTTTCAAAGTAAATGACCAATAATAAATGAAAATGTAAATAGAGAACTTATAAATACAAGAAGTTACGGAATTTTTTTCTGGTTTTAACTTGTTGCAGGGTTTTTAAGTTTGGAAATATTGAGTTACATTTCCCTATCTAAATCCAAACACCATTACCAATCATAAAATTTAGGGGAATTAAAACGTAATATTAATTAGAAAAAAATTTAAAAAAATTACATATTTTTAATAATATAGCCATGAAGTTAGGCAGAAAAATTATTGTCTTTAAATTTTAAAATGGTTAGGTCATGTGGATGTGTTACTATTTCAAACTATAAGGAGAAAATAAAGTTTTTTAGTTTGTCAGAAAGTGTTCATGTTGTTATTATTAATTTTAACCCAACGCCTAAGTTTACGACGCCAGGATTTTAAATTGTATTTGAGTAAATGTGTTAAGGTTCTGATGGAGGAGTGTTTGTTAGTAACTACATAAAAAGGAGCTAAATGAATGTTAAGTGTTTTAACAGTGGTATACAAACTGCGCCACTCATCTTCTGTGTAAATAGACTAGTGCATTAATTACATCTTATAATACTTCCAATTGCCGTTTCTGGCAAGCAAATTGGATACCCTTCGGATTATCTGATCGCAGCTGGAGTACGCCATGAGAGGCATCACCCGACAATAAACAATATGCAATACAAAATTGCAACTAGACCGTCTGGAGCCCAACCAATATGAGATGGTACAAACTTAAGTGGCCAACTTGCTGTGAGTAAACCATCCTGGTCTTTTAAGACTAAGTCAATGCTTTGACTTTAAAAAGTCAGTAAAATCATACATACTGGAAGATTATTAAGAGAATGTCAGAAAACAAGCATTGTGCAATCAAAAGAGTGCATCTCGACCGTCTCGGGTCTAACTAGTATGAATTGGTCCAAACTGAAGTGACTATGACAACGAACGATGTCCAAGTCAGCGCATTCTCTAGTCTTATAAGCCCGGGATGATTTACTCACAGCATGTTGGACACTTAAGTTTGTACCAATTCATACTGGTTAGGCTAGACGGCCCAGTCGCATTTTTTTATTCCATATTGCTTGTTGTCGGGTGATGCCGCTCATGGCATATTCAAGCTGTGATAAAATAATCTGAAGGGTATCCCACCGACTTGCCAGAAGTGGCAATTGGTAGTATTATGAAAGATATAATTAATGCTCCTGTCTATTTACACAGAAGATGAGTGGCGCAGTTTGTATACCACTGTTAAAACACTTACATTCGTTTAGCTCCTTTTTATGTAGTTACTAACAAACACCACTCCTTCAGGACATTTACACATTTTACTCAAATGCAATTTGAGATCCTGGCGTGTTTAACTTAGGCGTTGGGTTAAATTAATAATATTACGAACACTTTATTACAAACTGAAAATCTATATTCTCTCCTATAATTTGAAATAGAAACAAATAAACATTGCCTAACCATTTTATAATTTAAAGCCAATTATTTACCTGCCTACCTTCATGGCTGTATGATTAAAAATATGACCTTTTTCCTAATTTTATTTTATTTAGTATTACCATTGACATATATAGTCAATGTTATTAATCTTATTAATCTTTCCCCCTTAATTTTATGAATGGTTTTGATTGGTTTTGGATTTAGATGGGGAAAGGGAACTCCATATTTTACATACATCAAAACCCCTACAACAGGTAAAAAGCTGCAACTTTCCCTTATAAATCTGTGGGGTCACGCTCCTTTTTCCGTATGTGTATATTTGTACGTGTGCGTATGCGAGTATTTCACTCCAGTTAAAATTGGAATTCTCAGCGTTTTGAGCGGAAACCAACGAACCCCAAGTATTCTCTCGGGTCCCGAGTGTTAATGTAGAAATACGTTGTTACCCACGACATTCAATATGGTAACATCAATATGAGCAAGGCTTGGCAAAAATATCGAGGTGCATGCACCATTAATACGACGTTAAACACAGTTTAAAGTATAAATAGTTAAATACATCTATGATATAGTCAAAATAAATAGTTTTACATTAATTTAACATATTAATCGGTTGCATGAGGTGAGTCCTGCAATTAACGGTAAGTCTACGTAGTTAGTACCTGCCTCACCAGAGAGCACTTATTACAATGTAGCCCATTCACACAGGGAGGATCCGTATGATAAGCGACAGCTATTTTCCGTGCTGCATTATGTCACTGTGGAGAACCCTGATTATGTAGAGAAACTGATAGCTTTTACACTAGCATACAGATTTGTATATAATCAACAGACCAAATAAAGACATTGTCTACCATCGTCTACAACACGTGCTATGCTAATCAAGAAGTTATTTCGTCTTTATAAATAACAATTGAAAACGTTAAGACCATAGAGGCGAAGCCCATGGGAATTTCGGACATTTCCTGCGCATAGATAGATCCAAGATTCAAGATTTTACTGAAGCATACGTTTTCATATGATGGTAAGTCACTAAAACTAAACTAATGTATAATAAACATGTCATGTTCAAGTTCATGAAGAAAGTTCATATAGAAATCCTAATTCAAATTCAATATGCAATAATTTAATGTTTTGCCACTATCACCCATTTAGATTTGTTATGGAGGATTTCCCATTTTTATTTCATGCATTCAAAAATTAGCCTTTTAAATACAGGATACTGTAAGTGTTTGAGCGAACTATTCCACATTCGAGTGTTCGCATTGGCTCACCGACATTTCGACTAGGAACCGAAGCTAGGTTACGAGGACAACGATGATTTCGAATTATGATAAGCGCGTGTTGACAGAAAAAAGGTAATCAGTGTAGCTTTGTAACGTGCGGGGGGCGTTACGAGTTTAACAAGCAGCCGGATATAGTTCATGCAGTTTCAGACAAGTTTAAATACCCCAGTAAATAAGTTTGCCCATTTCATACCCCTATTTTATTTGAATAATGTAGCTGAAAAATTATTGTTCCAGGTATTTCTGAAAAGGGGCCATTTTGTATATTCCATTGACTGACCCATTAGTTTCTTAGGACTCAAGCAGGATTTGAGTCAAGTGAATTCAAACAGCTAAACGCATTCGTTTATTTGCCTGGAGACCTGGTTCAAACAAACTAATAAGATGCTACTTTACAATTATTATAAATTATAAAACCGTCGTTTTTCTCAAATTTTACAAAAATATCGCGCGTTTTCTTATAGATATTTAAATTGCACACTTATTTGTGATAAAATATAAAAAATTGTCATGCCATTATCTGTTGAAAGAAATTTATAAACATTTCGGTGACACTTTTCCCCTCAAATTTACAGGTTTTAAGATATTTACGATTCCGATTGAATTAGATCGAATAATTATTCCTCTCCATTTTACTGACCTATAAACTTTTTGTTTAACTTTAAACTGTTCGGAAAGCTACATGGGCGGACGGAAACAGGCATCAACCTAGGATTTTCACCACCAATCTCGAAGAGAGTTTACATGGGAAATACATAAAATGCTAATCATGTGTGCAGTAACTGATACTTTTAGCACTCTCAGGAACATACATTTAAAAATATAAAACGAAACTTTCACAAATTATATTATTTATGTCTACATATTATTATAATAATGGAAAAACTAAGTGCGTGAACAAATTACCTTGAGATGTTCGATACCAAATAAACTATGTAAGTTTTGAAAGCCATTAACCTCCACAAGTATAACTACAATGTTCTCATCTTACAACTCGCATAGTAAATTCCTCTAAAATAAAACCACTTTAGTTCATCCTTTAAATCATCAGCTACAGTACGAACAATTTACCCAACTAATTCAAACCGATTACAAAATCTTAAACCCTCAATAAATCACCGCACAGCACAACTGCATCAGCCAGAAAGCAGAACTCTTTTGGCATAGAGTTATCATTCCGAGAGCCTTTTAAATATCGACTGTGCGTCAAAAAACGGATGTTTGCGTGCGTATAGCCCGCACGCACACGCACGCACACACGCTCCCGGCCTGAGGGTACTTTTCTGTAACCTACGACTGTTGTTCACATGTGCCGTACCTTCCACACATTACTGCCTCATGGTTGTTTAACTTGTTGATTGTTTTGACCTGCTTTGTACGATATTGCGTGCGATTAAAGATTACCAGAGGGTGACGGGGCAACGAAGGCTTGATAATGAATAAAGTCTCAAAAGGCCTGATATCCTCTCAAGGGTGGGAATTGTTTTAAGTTAAAAGGAAGCGGTAGAGTACACGAGGGTGTTACTATACTAGGGTGAGAGAATAGAGTGATTTGTTAATTTACTGATTGTGTAAGTTAAATTAGAAAATATATCTATATTATTAAAATACTTATCTTCCTTCGCTCAGCGGTTTTTGGACTTAACGTTTTGGGGGCTTGAAAAACATCCACCTTTAGCGCACCACCCCAAGGGTTTTTAAAGTTCCAATGTAAATCTTATGGAGTTATATAGGTAGCCAGCTGTTTATGTATAAAATTGTCAAATAAACTGGCGCTGTACCTGCAACAGCCCGTGCGACTAACGCACCAGCTAGCTATGATATAACTAACGTGATATTTCTAATATTGTAGTATGCGTAACCATCATAAAAATAGAGTCATATCCAATGTATAACTCGAACTCGTGCACCTAACCAAAAATTAACATTTAAATATAGCCCTGTTAATGTGTATACCTTGATAAAATTGCGTTTCAGGGGGGCTAACATCGTACTACCCTGGCGCCTACCGCCCAAATCATTCAGATACCGACAGTACAATCGCAGTTGACATGGTTGTAAACCTCGACAACATCAAACAAAAATATGTAGTAAATATGAACCACAGATTTGATTAATCATTTTGATTTAAATCCTACTAAAACGAACAACACGTCTAAAACATCAATAGGTGATACAAAGCACGCAGGACGTACCTGTGTGGCGGGCGGCGGCGCGGACGTTAGACGGCGCTCTCCTCGACGACGCGGCAAATTGAAGTGCAATGAGAGGTTGTTTGTGCCGTTACAGTTATGTAGGGCGCTGTCACGCACCCCCACTAACTGCCCTTGTGTAGATACATTTTTGTAGCGTTATGACTGTTCTGACGTTAAGCGACACGAGTTATTCGATTGGAGATTAAACTAAGATAAAGCAATTCAAGTTTGTCAACTTCAGTAAAAAGTTGCAACTATTATGAATTAAATAACTTTTAATAAATTAAGTTTTTAGTTTTAGATTTATGTTTATGGTATTGTTAAATTCGAAGCAGAACTAGCGTGAAAAATTTCTTATTGTTTATTTAGCTTTTGTAAAAACACTAAGAGTGAATACAAATAATAGTAATTGCTCTAAATCGATCAAAACTTCTTCTAAGGCCGAGGAAATCTAGTTTTAAACGTATTACTTTGAAGTACACTAAAACCATAATACTTGACAATGTTCGTCATCATATACATGCCATTGAGAATTCAATAAAACCACGTGTTTAAGAATGTCTGTCTTTTATCAGTCATTTTTTAGACAAATGAAGAAAGATGTGCTGTATTGGCATTGATTATACATCCTACGGATGATTCCGTAGGATATATAATCAATGGTATTAGTCAGCAATTAAATACCCCCGTCGCAGAAAACCTACATACTCAGCGAATTTCCAAAGGCGATATAAATGTCTTAATAATACATAAAGCCACTTACCAAGTTTCATAAAAATATATTCACAACTAAGCGATATATGAAATTTTAATTATTCTCCATAAGAATAACATTGGGGCTGAGTACGCAGGTTTGCTGCAATAAGGAACACAATAAATGGGTTTTTACGCTAATATCAATAGAACTTAACTAGGTGAAGTCGTATACCAGTTTTTATTCATTTATGTTCATAATTAAGAGAGACATAGCATTTAATTATTCTCCATAAGAATAACATGGGGGTGAGTACACAGGTTTGCTGCTACGGAAGCCTTTGGCAAAAATTGCTTTTTTGAGCAAATATCAATAGACCACAACCAGATGAAGCCGTATACCAAGTTTCGTCAGTATATGTTCATAAATAAGCGAGATATAAAATTTTTCTTTTCCTCCATAAGAATAACATTAGACAACGTACTGTGTTCAACACTTTCAATATCTCGGTAACAAATTGACGTAGAAGAATGATCAAAATACCAAATTGTGTGTTTTTTTAAGCTGAATCCAATGGTAAAAACTAATATTTGATTATTTCAAAAATTATATGTAAAAAGTTAAAAAAAATTTTGGGGTACAAAACCCCCCCAAAATGCCCATTCAGATGGAGCGATCTGGCTGGATTTCGAACTTAAAGTCATAAATGTTGCTTTACACGTTTATACCAAGTTTCATCAAAATCGGATCATTTTTACGAGAGTTATCGCTCACGGACACATATATACAGTTTCGAACGAATGGTGTTTTTGGGGTCTGGGGACCTCAAAACGAAAAGTTATCATGGTCCCGGGCCTAGGTCTTACCATCCCGACTACGATAATAGATTCTTCCCTATAGGGTAAATTCGCTAAAAGAAATTGTTTTGATGTAGTTTTTATAATTTAAAAATTCGACAATCTTTAATCATGTATGATTGTCCAGTTTGGAGAACGTGCATATCTGCACCAACAAGTTTATGTCACACTTGCACCTTCACTGAAAAACCCAAAAGGTTAGTCTTAACTGAGAAAAAGGTTGATATTTACTGAGTTGTAGGGTCAATATAGCAACGACCGAGTTGGACCAGTAACCTTGTAAAATGGGTCAGTGATTATGGGTTAGTAATGACCGACTAAGTAGGTAAAATCATTGACCAAGTAATGTAGGTCATAAATGACCGAATAGATTTTTAGTTGATTTAACTGATCAAGATGTTTTAACCTAGCAGCTAGGTTTCTTTGACTAATCTGCTGGTTACTTTAACTGAGCTAACGGGTTACTCTAACCAAGCTAATGGGTTACTCCAACCGAGCAGCAGGGTCAAGTAATTTTAACCGAGTAGCTGGGTTAAAAGTTAGAACACCTCACATCTCGTGATGTTAACTTTTAACATGTTTGAATTCGATGATCATGGAGATACGTGGAATCTTCTGACCAACTGGGACCTTGGCTCATATATTTCATAATTTTAATTTACGTCGATAAAGACATTCTTAATCGTGGTGTCTCAGGTTAGGAGTTCAACGTATTATATTGGTCTGCTGATTATGGTTTCAATCTGGTTTTATCAATCCAACTCTACTTAAGTTTAGCTAAAAAACAGTTTTTAAAACAAATATTAATGAGGTTTTTAAGAATGTCCCTAAAGTGAGATATTGTATGCCCTTAGCCCTAAAGGGGAATTCGCCTACCTACCTAACCTAACCTAAGATAAAACATACTTAACAACTTCATTGATATTTATTTTAATAACTGCATTTTAGTTAATTTTCAAATAGAGCTGAATTAATAAATCTAAACTGAAACCATATTGTATGACTTGCGTGTATTCTACGACGCACTCGCCGCTCACTTTTGCTCTGATCTGATATCTCTGCAGAGAAACAGTCGTTGTCAACATCACAAAGTTAGATAAAACTAATTTAACCATGCTGCTAACCTAGCTAAGACGGTTATGAACGACCCATCTCACTACTATAGGTTAGTTTCCACCGATTTGTTAGTTAAATTCTCACCGAGTACAGGGTCAAATATTAAAAATCCATGGGTTATTGGCAACTACTTCTACTCAGTAAAAATTAACCCAGGGACACTAGGTTGGTCTTTATCATGCTGTAAGGTTATGTTTAACCGTCATTATTAGGTCAAATAAACAATTAGTTAGCATTAACAACCACTCGGTTACAAATAACCGTATATACTTTGACTAACTTAAGTTAGTTACTAATGACCGTGCAGCACTGGTTGCTAGTAACCATAAATTTGTTACTGCTGACCCAATAGATTTTAACCCAGACTATGTTAAACTTGAGTTTTTCAGTGTTTTCCCGGAGCGGTAACCTTCAACATGGGAGAGCCAACTTTTCATTACGATTGAAAGCTAGACTTCCTCAAGTTGTAGCAGACTTTGTGAATTATATTAACTTTCCTCAGTACAATTTACCCAACATGTCATGTTAAACATTTAAATTGTTCTTAAGGCAATCTATTTGTATGTTACTGGGTGTCTAAAAACAGAGCGAACCCAATAATGTTATTTATACTATTAAGATTTTCTTCTGTGTATAATATAAGCATATATGTACCTACTATGAACTATAAATAAAGTGTGTTAAAAAATTTTAATTGTAAATGTCATTGAAATGTATGTAAAATCTGCAAATATCGATATATTTGTCTTTAACTCAGTACAAACTGCTTTTAAACAGATCTATAGAGAAAGTTGAAAATGAATAGTCCAAAGAACTGCAAATATGTGAAATTTTATACAAATGACATAAGAGAATTATTGTTTTTGAACTATTTAATGAAAAACTCATACAAATTTACTTTTATTGATATAAATAAGTCCTGTAAATATAGGAACATGTTTAACTTCCATTTAGAAAAAACCTCATTGAAATCGGTCCATTTAATTAAAGTGCGAAACGTAATTAAATTTTGCACTTTAATTAGGATAAAAAAATACAAGTAAATGGAATAACAAATACAATTCTTGACTAGTCCATTTAATAATTCGTGGTCACAGAATAAGTTACATGAACGAAATATTTGTACCGCTTGGGGTTATGTCTTATATTGTCAATTGATATATAAGTGTTTCACATTTTACAGCAAAAAAAACACCTATGTATATTTATACAGTCACTGGATTTTTCATCCTATACAATTTATCAATCGACGACAGACTGAAATGATAAAGAACTCGGTATGCAAATGTGGTTGTGTGTGCCGGAGCCTTCACGCAACCAAGGTTCCCTCTCCGGCGCCGCGGCGTTGCGTCGCGACGGTCGCTCTGGTCCATGTCCAACAAGTTTCCTGATCACTTAATTTTAAATAGTTCTTTGTAAATGTAATTTAAAATTATGTACCGTGGCTCGATCTTCCCTTAAAACTGTTATATCATGTCGATGTTTTAATAATGAACATGGACGAATTTATGAGTGAAGATGAGATGGTTAATAAATATAATAGGATCTAGTAACACATGTAAATGTGAGGATGGATTTGGATACGGTAGTGTAGTAATAATGTTTAAACTGATAACGATATAATTTCTTATGTTGGATAGCCTCATGATAACAGAAAATATATTACGTAATTTGGTGTTAAATAACCACCCTAAGTCTACAAGTGACAAACCCAGTAGAAAGCAATCGGTTTATAACCTCGTCCTGCCAGTCCTGCCCCCCTGGTGTAGCAGTGTAGCTGACAGACACTAGCGCTACCCAGCGGATTTCCTCGTCACCCTTGACACACGCACGGCGTGAAGAATAAGCTGATTTTCGTGACCAGGCTTCTGGCGAAACTATTAGGTCTTGAATGATGGTTTATGTGTTATTTGAAAGGCTTTAACGTCTAGATGTGCCTTTTGGGATTTTGAAAAACAACTACCCTCAGAGCTCCGCAGCCTGAGCTTGCAAAGTTCCAATGTTAATCTTAGGTTAGCTTATAAGTCAATTTAATTGAGCATTTAACAAATGTTGTTAATATTATTTTATAACTCGTTATTTCGGCAATTGGTTACAAAGACCATGATGAGCCTATATCACAAAATAAGCACAGCAAAAATAACAGCTATTTCAAACTAACTTCTGGAATGACATCATAGTACAATCTAATAGGACCGTATATGAGCTGAGTAGGCCTATATGACCAGAAGCTAAATGTTTTGTTTAAATTCTAGCAAATGGATTCGCTTGTCAAAATAATATTTCTTACATGTGAAGAACCTCTATATTTACTAACGCTTTGCACTCAAATTATTGAAAAACAAAAGAATTCCATTGTAAATTGAATCAAAATGCCGACATTGCGGAGACCAACGAAGATTTCATATATGTATCTTAAATGTACCATAAATTAATATCATTCTTATATATAATCAAACTATCTTAATGGTAAACGCTCCTTAATTTTCCTATCCGATTCTTTTCAAACTCCGCCCACTCGCAAACAGTTTTGCTGACAACAGCTGATAAGTAAGGCAACGTCAGGTTATTAACGGCAGTACGACACGCCATAGAGTAATCAATCCTATCGTGTTATGATTTGTTGAGATACAAGGAGTTTGGTGTTCCCAAAAGGTACATCTGCAACACCAAATCATGGTACCGTAACAACTTTTAACAAGTGGATACAAACTTCTGTTAAGACAATGGTAATTGAAGTATAGTAAACCAAAAAACACTGTCAATAGCCTTCTGATATACATTTCAAATCAGAGAAAAATTCCAAGGACTTAAATGCATAAAGTATCATTTCCATTTGAGTATTTTAGTTTGAAATATCATAGACCATTTACAGACTTCGCTGACTCAATTCTTGTTTTAACGCAATTGTATGGTCAGGGATTTATCTTTTATTCTAATTATTTTTGTTTTGCATTTTGATTGTATTGATCAAGTGAGCAAGAATAATAATTTGTGGTTTCTTATAGGAGTGTCCGGCTGGTAGATTATTTTGTTTTTATTTTTTTTAAATATGCAGACACGGATGATATTGAATTGGATAAATTCTGGAGGGTGAAAGTTTTTAGTTTTGACGTTCCCGTGAAATAACTACTCCAGAAAAGTGTAACCTGGAATAAATAAACGGAACAAAAATGAGCGCAATCTTGCACATTTTCTTAAGGTTCAAATCTAGCTCCAGCTGTCATTTTTCATTTGCATCAAGTCGACTTTAGATAGTAACAGGACAAGAGGTTGAACTTTAAATATAAAAAGTTGCTATTTACCCTAAGAAATACAAAAAATCAACTAAATATGTTGAATTATTGGATAGCATATAAGGTAATATCTGTTATTACTTAAACATTCAAGATAACACTCAACCACTGCATCAAATTAATATCTTACAATATTTAAAGTTTCAACCGCCCTGAAACTTCCAAACTAACAATTAACTCTTGTTACAAATTTAGACTTAAGCCAAACTTTTGTTTCCCCGTGTACTTTCTCCCGCAATTTAACGCTGTAAAACTTTTCGTCAATTGCTCGTCTGAAACTGCCCCCAGCTATTAATAAAACACAAGTTGCACCTCGGGAGCGGCGGTGCGGGGAACGAAAGTTCCTGATGGCTATCGACCATTTCCATCAGCGCTGCTGCCTATTAATTGCCAACTTGCTGAGCTCACTTGCTAGTTGCTAGTTAGTCCACATTATCTGAAACCGGAAGCGATGAGACTAGTCACGTGACGTTAGATTCCCGCCAGTCACGCCAGTTTCCCGCCAACACGCCATGTTGGAGTTCACACCGCGCCACGTTTGTCAGGGGTGATCTACTGTTGGTCCCTGTCGACTTGGAACTTGGGAACAATGGAGTTGATTCAAACAAAGGGTAATAGATAGTTAGTTATAGAGGCGAAAGGAGTTACGGGTATTTAAAAAAAGATTGTATATTACCTTTCCACATATTTCTGTAGTTTATATAAGTGGGAAAACAACTCAGTGTAAAGATCGTGATAAAACTGTAAAAAACAGGCAATTTCCTATATTTATTGATGGTTTTTCGTCAAAATCAACGCATATAAAGGTTTTCGAGGTAAAAACTCTTACTAGAGGTAAAATATAAGAATAACTATTGAAAGATTATTGCTTAACCGAAATTATATAACGACAGATTACTTCAACAAAAGGAGAGCAGTTACAAGGTTAAAAAATGTCAAAAATAACGTAGACCTACAAATTAAAAAGGATATTGCGGCATGAATGGAGGTTAGAAAAACAAATTTCACAACATCAGAGAAAGTTCACCAACCAAACTTACCATCACCAAAAATGAATTTCGAAGAACGATTCTTTTACACCTTCCTCAGTATGCATTTACTACTTTTCAAGCAAACATATTCTAGCTTGTAAGGTAAAAAATACTGTCCACGTTACATAATTCGTGGCAAAAACAAAGGAACCGGCACGGTAAGGAACCGGCAATTAATTGTACTATGTTCAGTAACAAAAAAAGTGCACGATAGTCTGGAGAGGTGGAGTTCCATAGAGGCTTGTTACTAGAGACAGTACTTGAAAAGTTATAACTTTTAATGAAATAGTAAAGCCTTATATTGATGTTGTTAGTGGTGGTGTCGTCAAATATGTTAAACTGCCTTTAAAGATTCCACGGTAATTGAAATCGTTATGCAGTTCTTAAGCTGCAACTATGAAATCGGAAACCTACTTAACACAAAATACGCTTAAACTGAGTTAAAAACCTTGAACAATAAACAGACAGTTCATGAAAATTGAGTTACATAGTTTATATAGAATGTCTTCATCAATAATACCTCAAACAAGAATGTATCACAGGAGAAGTAAAAAAACCTGCGATATAAATCGTAGGCGATATCGCGTGCGTGACTGGTGGCTTTTGGCTCTACTCGTAATGAATGGGCAGAAAACGGCGGAGGTAAACAACAGTTGTTATGGTTATCCTTGACTTAACATTTGCAAGTGTAAATATTAATCTGCTCCAGCAAACCCTCAAAGATAACGAACACCATTTTATTAGCGAATTTCCAATGAAATATTGAGCTATTAACATGACCCACACGGTAAGACTTAATCCCGGGACCATAATAGTTCCTAGTTTTCCAACGTGACTCCCTGAATACATTTGGGGGATCGCTAAAATTTTATGTATGTTGCATTTAAATCCTAGTGACGACATAATTTGTCAGATTTATATCAAGTTTTGGAAGAAAATGTAAACAATTGTAATTAGTATGAATTACAAGGAAAATCATCAAGTTTATTCGCATTTACAAAGCCGTGATGTAATAGGTAAATTCACTGTGTTCGTTTTCGCCTAAATGGGCAGTTTCAAATTAATTGTTTAACGCATCATATGGTAGAACGAATCAATTTTCTGCAATTTAACATCCTTTTATAACCATTTCATCATATTAAATTAAGTCATCGCGCCCTAACAAATAACATTTCAACTTTTAAGGACAATATGGAACTACCAATAACGTTGCATAAATGAAATTGCATTCTGTTCATGTGTTGGCTGGTGTCTTACATAAATTGTTTTCAAATTTCAGTGTTAATAATACAGTAATCATTTGTTTACTAAAAGTATGAATTCATAGTAATTATCCATCTAGTTCCATTTCAGTTTTCCATTTGAGTAAACAAAATAAAAAAATGTATTAGAGTAAAAATATACTTTATGTTTTACCAAACAAAACAATATAGTATATATTAAAATAGAGTGGTTATTTTTTGCGAAGGTTTCATGCTGGAGGACGACCATTTGGGGAAGTATTAGACGTATTACTGTAGAGCCATTATCACGTATCACGTATTAGACTATTACTGTAGAGTCATAGCAAACATTTATAAAAACTCAATAGCGATGGATTTGAATTGATTATTGGTTTATTTAGACTTTACCTATCGCTTCTAGTGTTTAAAACTACACTACGTTTTGGGAGGTAAGGAAACTCCTCCCGTTATGTAGTGAACACTACTTACGTCTAAATATCAAGTTCTTCCACAACTAACCTAAATGTTGTTTGATTTTTTCTTTGTTTTCTTTACATTTCAATTTACACAAACAAAAAACTAACAAACACAGATAAAAAAAGCAAACGACATATAAAGGATAGTTATGTTGGCTATTTTTATGTTTTTTATTTTGACTTCTATCTATACTTATTTAATAGGCGAGCAGGTTTTTTGTGACAATCACTCCTCCTAAACTACTGAACAGATTTTCATATTTTTTGTGTCATTAGAAAGAGCCTAACGTGAAGTTGTGAAGGAAACATTTTTTATAGAGAAATAATTTGTGAGTGAAGCCCTGGGGCCCCTTAAAGTTGAATTTTTTCCCATGAGCTTAGCATTGGGAAATAACTATAAGTTTTAAGCAATCAGCTGGATAGAGTAAACACAGATAATCAGCAGGCTATGTTGGCTTTGGAACGGTAACACAATATTTACATGGGAATGTCAGTATAGTATTACGTAGTGATCGCGAGCGAAGCCACGACAGGCTACTAGTACTTATTTAATAGGCAAGTAGGTTTTTTGTGACAGTCACTCCTCCTAAACTACTGAACCGATTTTCATGTTTTTGGTGTCATTGGAAAGAGCCTATTGTGAAGTTGTGCAGGAAACTTTTTTTATAGAGAAATAATTTGCGAGTGAGGCCCTGGGGCCCCTTAAAGTTGAGTTTTTTCCCATAAGCTTAACATTGGAAAATAACTATAAGTTTTGAGCAATGAGCTGGATAGAGGAAACACAGTTAATCAGCAGGCCATGTTGGCTTTGGAACGGTAACATAATATTTATACGGGAATGTCAGTATAATATTATGTTGTGATCGCGAGCAAAGCTGAGACAGGCTACTGGTTTATTTTAAATTGTATTTTATTGTTGGCATTTTGAGGTTTTGCTGGTTGCATATATGAATGAGAACTTTGCGCATAACTACTATTTTTGACTCAGAGATTCGTTTAAAGTCAGGCTTCTACCGTAGAAATGTGATATTTCTAGACTTGTATTATACTGTGCTGTACTTTATTTGTTTAAGATTATCTAGATTTCGACCTTCTTCACGGGTAAAACCTTAAAATTGAATTGTAGCATTTATACAAAATCCGAAAGCTCCCAGACTTTTCGAGTATGAAAATCAAAATTTCTTATCTCAAAATGGTGCGTGAATATAATGTTGTTAACAACGTAGTTACACTACTTCAATTTTAGGTATGTTCATGTACGGTAAGCAAAAAATATTAAAGGTAAATTGCAACTATATTTATGTTCGACTGATAACAGAATCAGACATGTACAAGAGAAATTGTAAATTTAAGTAGTATTATTCGTCTTTACTTCCTATGCCGGGCGAATCGAATTTGTTATTTAGCCTTTCTGTAACTTTGAAACTCATATTGTTTAGTGAGCTACATATAATAAAGATGAATTTTTAAGAAAGCTTAAGATCATGAAATCTACACTAAAAATATTTATCTTTAAAATACCTTAAACAAAGAATTATTAGTATTTTTACAACATTATATCACAAAGTTGTCATTGAAATAGGAAAATTCCTTTGTCAAGGAATGGAACAATAATTTTGGCCACAAAAGATTGTCTTAACTTTATTTAATTTATATCAAACAACCCTATTTAAATGATATTACAATCATGTTGCTAAAAATAAAACATTGGTAATTTGAATTCCCATTACAAAATCTTCAAATTAGTTTCTTCAGGAATCCAAATACAAGTTTTTAAAATCTACTTACGACTGAAATATGAAATTAGTTAAATCAATAAAATATATTTTTCATTTTATACCTGAAGTCTAATTGCCACGGATATTTAAGTAGTTCACAGTAAAATGAGACATGTAATATTTTTGGTAGCTCTCTCAAATATCCACATAAAGTTAAAAACAGTTAAAACAGTATTAAGAGTTAAATAACTGTATGCCTTGATACATCCCCTCTCCAATTTCGCGCTTCGAGTCTTTTTTAGTTTCAAAGTCAATCCAAATGATCGTATACTTAAGTTACCAACAAGGTATAATATTATCTACGACTATTGGCTGGCTTACTTACTATCCTATGTTACTTTTTTGTTGGATTAATAAATAACAGAGGTATTTCTTTTACAGTTAAAAAATAACTAGACGGAAAAGAAATCAAAACCATTCATTCTTTTGTTCAAGAGTAATTAAACCGATTTATTAAAACATCTATCTATTTAAAATAAATTGTTGAAAAGGCGTTTACATCTAACAAAACAAGTCGAAAGTTTCGAACATACCGATGCGGCGGCGGGGGTGCGGAGCGACGGTGGCGCGGCGTCGCGGCGCTAGACGCAACTGGAGGTTTCCCTCATTTTTCACGTCGGCCCGCGGTGCGGCGCCTGGCACTTTTCACCTCATAATCGATGGTATTAGCTCCGAGTTATTAGGCGGAAATAAGTCGAGTCGCCGCGGAAATAACCAACTTGACGACGGAAACGTCCGACACGCTCACAATGGCGGTAAACTGTGAAAAATCGCTTTCATTCCGATCAGAATCGACACGTTTGGAACGACTCGGCGCTTTTGTTGGTGTTATATATTGTTCTTTAAACGCATTGTTACATTGTAAAAGCTGAATAGTTATTCAAATAAGAAATTGTCTTAATAATTTTGCAGGTTTTGTGTCTATTATAATTTAGTTGAAAGTGTTTATTCCGGTTTTGGTTACTAAAATGTTTGGATTTTAATATAGGAACATTGCTAAATTGAAAAAAGGATATCCAAAAAATTACCAAAGAAAGCAATTAAAACAACGGAGTACCAGACATGACTTTTTATTGTTTATTAAGAGATCTTAAGCAACTTTACTCTAGTTAAATCATCTGTAATGATTATTGTTTTAATACCTAGTGGTGTAATTATAGTTTGGCATCGTTAACTTACTGGGTTTAAAATTAAAAGTAAAAATCTGGAATATAATTGTACTAAAATATTTGTTAAACAGAAACGAATTAATATAAGATAAAAATTATGGAATTTTAAGAGGCAGTAGTAGGCTTCAACGTCTAAGCACACTTTTGTTTAAAAAGTAATCACGCTCACTATCATCCAACCATGCCGCCCATGATTGGTTACGCCAACAGTAAACCAACATTAAATTTACCAACAGAGAAGCACACATCACCATCGACGATCACAACTGAAATTAGCAAACTGAAACTCGAGAAATGTTAGTTAATTAAGACACTTCAACCCCATAATGCAACCCCTAACCGGAACCGTATTTCCTGGGGTTCTCAGCTGTGGAGAAGTGGTCGTGTTGTGGGAATGAGACAAGAAACACGCGTGTTTCTTGGCAAACATGTCTTGTCTTACACCCTCTTACGTCCTACATGGACTCCTTGCGAGCAATTAGGTAGGAGGTGAGTTACTTCCGAAACTGTAACTCTTATTCACTCTGTGTCGAAAAGGAGTTCAAATCTAAATCAGAGCAGAACAAATCAATTTTATTTGTTGTGTAGTCAACTTTGTAGTTGAATTTTATTACTTAATTTTGTCAAAGCAAGTTATGCCAAATTGGTCAATCTGTTTAGAAAATATACAAAATTGAAAACCATTCATGATTATTTAATAAATATACTACGTCAAGTTTTTCCTAAAAAAAGTATAGTATAGTAAAAGTACTAATGAGCCATCTGACTATCTGATACTGAGTTTTTAGAATTTGTCAACATATAACTCCGCACCCAAACAATTCATCAAGAAAATAAAGCAGTTCTAAGGTCGAGTAGTACGATATTTCCCTTACTAAAGAATTTCCCTTTCCACTGGCATCGGATTCATTGATCGGTCACAAGGACGAAGCACAAGTCGGGGGAATATCCACACGACGACGCCAACGAGGCGAGTGGAAGGTGCATGCGTTTTTTGTGCGCCAAAGGCTGAGAAAAAGTTGTTATTTAAATTCCAGCTAAAGAGGCTAATACTGTTGATGAAAGATTTTAGATATTGTGATTATGTTATTTGGTCATATTTTATTTCATAACAAAATAAATTTCTAATTCGGATATTACGTTCTGTTTTAAATTAATAATTATTTGCTTACATGTTCTATAAAAAAAAACTGCATTATTAACTATACAAAAAACAATACAGAATTGCTTCTCGAATGTCACCAAAGCGAATGTCCTGCGACCGATGGGATCTCCGATCTTAAAGCAAGGTATTAACATATTACAATGTTTTATCTATACATATATATATATATAAAAGTATTTGCACCACAAATATATATATATATATATATATATATATATATATATATATATATATATATATATTTGTGGTGCAAATACTTCATTATTATTTCTGAAAAGTCCTTTGACAATGAATTAACAGTTACAATCGCAACAAACACTCGGTCTTAAAATTGCAAAATTTGCAAAGTATGATTTAAAGGTCTAACGCCATTGCTATAGTGGCTCTGTAAAGTATCTAAAAGTGTTATCGGTAGCTGCATAATTTGAGATATCACAGTTCGTTATAGACAAACTACCGTGCCGTTTTGTTTTGTGCAACCTCCCACCCAGGCAACAAAAAAGAAGATGGCAAATGTTGATAGACGCGATTAACAACATACACTTCTTAAAAACATCACAAAAATGTACAATCCTAAGATGAAATAAATTTATTAAACTTACTGTTGCTTAATGCTGGTTACAGTCTTGGTGGTCGGGGCGGGTTCCCAATTCGGAGGTCGGACCATCTCCCACTTTTCCTTTAACAAATATTTTGTTTTGTAGAAAATTAAGCACTCAACTTCTTCTGAAGATACAGAGACACATAGCTCTGTTATTATACTCTGTTATAATAATGATGAATATTTTAACAATCCATACTTGTATTTTTAAGGTCGTTTAATCACCTTTACGAACAGTCATTATTTCTCAAGTATTTAGCTAAGTATTTAATTTCACATAAACTCGTAACTTTGCTTGCAAGAGATTATTATGATTCGTAATTTACATTAAGGTTTTATGGCAAGGTTTTTATATATTCATCATATATTTATATAACGTAAGCTATACACTTGACATGCCTACGTTAGTATTTCCATGCATCTTACACAGTTTTTCTCCCTATAAATTGGTAATTTGATACAAATGTTGTTCGAAAAGGGACAAAAATTCCCTTTTTTGAAAATAAGAGGGGGGGAATATTGTGTTTGGCTTCGACAACATAAACTTTAAATACAATGTACACAATGAAACACATAACATTTTTTTATCCTGCCTTTGTTGACTTGAAGCCCACTTATTACCATATACCTAGCAAATATATATTTATTTAATTTGATGACGTTTTAACCTAACATATTTACGGGTGCACATAAGTAAACAGATACATTATTTTGATTGCTATATCGTACGGGGAATTATTAATATATCAGTTTTTACACTGATTTTAAGTAGGCGACCAAGATCAGCTCTGATCAACTAGTTTTAAATGTTTTATCTCTACAGCTTCTCAAAAATTGTGGAAAATTCATGGTTTATTTGCAGCTTATTACGAATTCATCTCTTATATTGACCCACCAATACAATTTATACTTTTGTCAGTGGTTAATCAAATCATAACAGATCTCCCACTCACAGGGTCAAGTCCGACTCCCTACCGCCCTCCTTTGCTGCCGCTCTACCGGCTCCCTTCAGACCCGCCAACTCCACCCGAGAAGACCACAGAGGGACCACCCGAGAAAAGAAGGGGTTCTCCTTTTGTCGTTCCCAATTTTGGAAAAGCATGTGTAATGAGGTTTGTTGTCTGGTATTTGGTTACTCAATCACAGGATTGATCAGACACATATTTTTCCACCCTCGTGGACTTACAGAAGTAGCATTCACGCAAAACCGCGCGATGTTTGATTATTACGGTATTTTCCTAGGCGAATCTTACTATTGAAGCATTTCAGTGGGACACTAAGATGTGATTTCGTACATCAAATTCTGTAGGTGTGAAACCACTAGGTGTTCGCCATTATACTGTTTGGCACAATACAACTTATTCTGTAGCAATTTGTCTAGTTATAGTCTTCAAGTTGTTTTAAGGTAAAAATAGGTAGTTAACTAAACTTCCAGTTTCAAACTTTACCGTTATATTTTAGTTTATAATCACTCGTGGATTCCTAGATGGATAGTAGTAGTGGGTAAACAGGAAAGAGGCATCACTTCCGGCGCTTTTTCCCCATGTTATTCTTATGGGGAGCCGTTTTTGCACCGACGCCAGCTCCCGCCTATAGAGCTCCCGCGCGTTGGCCAATACTAATGTCCAACCCTTGCCTATATTAAATATATTGTCCCCATCCCCATCCCTCCTCTATATTTTTAAAAATTAATTTTCAAATTCAGGCTAAAAAACTATCTTTGGTGTTTACTGTCCGATTTGTCTGCAATTTGGATATGTTATTGTCCTAGGCAAGTGTTTTAATAAATTTCACTTACATTTCCCAAATTCACTATTATGGTCAAAAATATTTTTGAAAAATACTGCCAATTGCCAACTTCTTTATTTACTGTCCGATTTGTCTTCAATTTGGATATGTTATTTTCCTAGGCAAGTGTTTTAATAAATTCCACGTACATATCCCAAATTCACTATTACGGTCAAATTAAAAAATATTTTTTGAAAAATACTGCCAACTGCCACCTTCTTTATTAACTGTCTGATTTGTCTGCAATTTGGATATGTTATTGTCCTAGGAAAGTGTTTTAATAAATTTCACTTACATTTCCCAAATTCACTATAACGGTCAAATTAAAAAATATTTTTTGAAAAATACTGCCAATTGCCACCTTCTTTATTAACTGTCTGATTTGTCTTCAATTTGGATATGTTATTGTCCTAGGCAAGTTGTTTAATAAATTCCACTTACATATCCCAAATTCACTATTACGGTCAAATTAAAAATTATTTTTGAAAAATACTGCCAATTGCCAACTTCTTTATTAAATGTCCGATTTGTCTGCAATTTGGATGTGTTATTGTCCTAGGCAAGTGTTTTAATAAATTTCACTTACATATCCCAAATTTGCTATTACGGTCAAATTAAAAAATATTTTTGAAAAATACTGCCAATTGCCAACTTCTTTATTTACTGTCTGATTTATTTAAAATTTGGATATGCTATTGACCTAGGCAAGTGTTTTAATAAATTTCACTTACATATCCCAAATTCACTATTACGGTCAAATTAAAAAATATTTTTGAAAAATACTGCCAATTGCCAACTTCTTTATTTACTGTCTGATTTATTTAAAATTTGGATATGCTATTGACCTAGGCAAGTGTTTTAATAAATTCCACTTACATATCCCAAATTCACTATTACGGTCAAATTAAAAAATATTTTTGAAAAAATACTGCCAATTGCCAACTTCTTTATTTACTGTCCCATTTGTTTAAAACTTGGATATGTTATTGTCGTAGGCAATTGTTTTAATAAATTACACTTACATTTCCCAAATTCACTATTACAGCCAAATTAAAAATTATTTTTGAAAAATACTGCCAATTGCCAACTTCTTTATTTACTGTCCGATTTGTTTAAAATTTGGATATGTTATTGTTGTAGGCTAGTGTATATGCACCATCCACATTTTACAAATATTGCGGTTAAATGTTAAAAAATTTTGGAAAAATACCGCCAATCGGCAACTTCTTTATGGTCTGATTTGTTTAAAATTTATGTCATTATTCTAGGCTAGTGTATATGTACCATCCACATTTGACAAATTAACTATAATGGTCAAATTTAAAAAATATACTAACAATTTCAAACTTCTTTATTTATGGATATGTTATAGCTCTTATATAGGTAACAAGACCACACTACCACAAGTTCCATTACCCCCTATAATACAGTATTTTGTCTTTTTGTTTGTTTATTTTGCTGTAATCCCAAAACTGACTTTGCTGTTTATTGTCACTTTGGATATTGTCCTAAGCATTTATTGTCTGATTTATTTTTGGATATGTTATAGCCCCCAACTATTATATCTAAAATTACAATATTATTTCCACCTATAATACAGTTGATGTGTTGTTTGTTTTGCCGCAACCTAAAAACTAATATTGGTATTTGAAATACAAGCTTATTATATACATCCAGCTGATAAGTAATATATATCCACAATTATGGTCAGAACTGCCCAAATTTTAAGCCAATGCAAAAATAAATTTTTAAAACCCAAAACAACTAATCTTTCTTTGTGCTTGTTTGGAGTAGTCTTTATTTTATCCAACTTAATTTTGTAGTTAAAATCAAACTTCCCACATTCTAGCTCCCTTTCCAGCCAGTGACATAAAGGTTACGAATATTTTCAAACAATATATCTTTTTCTTCCCCTATGTTGGACTTGTTTAATAGCGCACCATATTCCAAATCCTCCAGTCTACTACATTCTTTAAATTTAACATTGCCTTTAATATCTCTATGTCTTCTTGTCCATTGTTACGGAAACTTTCTATTTTTGGAATCGCCACAAAATGTTGCGGTTCCGTTAGTGTTAAAGCTGGTGGCTGGTAGGTAGATAAATAATGTCCATAAGACTGTAATAAATATCACTGCATTAACACGGAGGTGACGATTTCAGAAATGAAATATGAAACATATTGATCAGTCCAGCGACGATTCATTTTCCAAATAATCCGCAGATTAAAATCCACTCACTCAAACTATGTCTATCTGTAAATTAATGCATTTCAACGTAAATATTTGGGGTTATAAAATTGATAGCCACCTCTTTATGAAGACATTGCAGATATTTATTAATGAGATGACCGAGCTGCTTTCATTACAGTTTAAAATGAGCCTTTGCGGTACCGATAAAACAATGTGTTGGCTTATTCATGATGAGTTGTTGGCTTATTCATGATTGTTGGATTTTTATAAATCTATTTTGTGAGGGAAGACCTGTTCGAAGGAAAGCCATTAAAATTGAACTTAAAATCAAATGCAGACTTTGACAGGATAGAAGTTGAATTTTTGAGCGGTAAGGCTATGCTAAATAGCGGATTCTCTAAAGAAATGGTTATAAAAAAGTAGCTAAATTCTCCACGATGAATTAGAATATAACATTTATTTTGACGATACTTTTAGCGCTCTTTATTCTTAAACGTTAACTTCACTCTACCTCGGTCACTTTTGAGGTAAGACCTTACGTTGCTCTGATCTGTTCTATTGCACGATACTTGATATAAAATGTCTAACTTAACCTCTTATATATTTAATGATCAATCTGTTACTGTACTGTTTGACAGTGAAAATAATCCTTGGTTCAAAGGAAAGGATGTTGTTAAAATCCTGGGCTATCAACATTCAAAACAGGCATTGCGGATAAATGTTGATGAAGAAGTGTAAGGCTATAAATATACTCTCTAAAGGGGGGTGTATCGATACACCCCCCTTTAACTTCCAATATCAGTCTAACTTCATCAATGAATCTGGTTTGTATTCTCTTATTTTGCGCTCATTGAAACCAGAAGCTAAAGCATTCAAAAGATGGGTTACAAGTGAAGTCTTGCCTTCCATTAGAAAGTATGGAGTGTATAAAATCAAACATGAAAATAATCAGTTAAAAAATCAAAACTCTCAACTCTTGGCTGAAATTACAAGGTCTCTGGAAGACAACCAAAAGCTCACTCAAATTAACTCAGAATTTAAAACTAAAAACGACATATTGTGTAAAGAGAACCGGTCACTGAATGAGTTGTTGAGTTAAAGTTTTCTGTAAGATATTGGCACATTTCCTCTTTATTAAATATTCCAGCCAAATCTAGTGTTATATCGAAATCCATAAGATCTTGCAGTATCTTTGGAAGGTCTTCCAACAAATCCTTAATTTTAACATTTGCAAGCTCTATTTTATAGGGAATTGCTATAGGATCATCATACTTTTGTTTAATTTGGTCAATATCTTTCTTTATTATTTGTAACACACCCTCGCTTTGGGAGAATGGTAGTTTGGCCACAACACCATGTCGAGCTAAAGAGAACTTTTTAAATATTCCTCATAAGTAGCTATTAAACGAGCCACATATTTCCTTCTTAACTTTAAATTTATTCCGAACGTCCCCATCACAATCCGTAACATTGGTTATCTAACATTATGTTATCACAAAACGCATCCGTTATAGATGTTATTTAATTTTGGTTCACCCTCGCAATATTTTATATTACCTATGTCTGTAAGAAGGTTATTATTACGTAGATTTTCTAATAAAAACCATATACCAAATCTTTCGTTAGTAGGTTTAATAAATGGCTAACAGAGTACATTTCTTTTATACAAAAGTAGCGGAAACATGTAAACAGGACAGATATATAGGCATATAGAGGTTGTAAATATATATTGTATATAAACATAGGTGAGCGGTAAGTGTAACATGTAAGTGGACACCCACATGCAAATATGGAATATCCACAAATTCGACTAAATAAGTTTATAGTCTCAATATAATTAACATATTAACATTAGTACCCAAATTGTCGAAATTCTATAATTCTATTCTTAGTCCTTGTATTAGGTTTTGTACTATTAAACCCTACATCCTGTGCAGCAGAGTAATATATGCATTTAATATGCACATTCTACAAGACCTGTACATCTGTTGTATAAGCAGCAGAATAGACGTCTCATTGTGTTGTTGTAAAGTAAAACATAAATTGTGCTGGATACAACCAGCCAGATATTAGACAGGAAATGTGTTGGAAGTGTATTGCCAAAGACAAACACCACATAGTGCAGCATGTAATCAATCCACCACTATTTAGACAAAGGTCAGTATTGGTACAACATCCGATATATTAGCCAAACCCACAATCAAACTTGGAAAACAAACAGTAAAAGATAAATATTATAGTAACAGAAATAGTAAGAGTATAAGGACATAGTAATATTTAAAGTTTATAAAACAACACAAATGCAGAGACACAATAAATAACACACTCCAACACATTTGGACACACGCACAGATACTGGTTTACATCCATTTAACACAACTTTACACGTTCTGTCAACCGACACAAAAATAGTTTGTAAATTGTGTAAGAAATATATGTAATATAAACAAATTTAACACAATCATAACATTGTCCACAATGTTATGATTGTGTTAAATTTGTTTATATTACATATATTTCTTACACAATTTACAAACTATTTTTGTGTCGGTTGACAGAACGTGTAAAGTTGTGTTAAATGGATGTAAACCAGTATCTGTGCGTGTGTCCAAATGTGTTGGAGTGTGTTATTTATTGTGTCTCTGCATTTGTGTTGTTTTATAAACTTTAAATATTACTATGTCCTTATACTCTTACTATTTCTGTTACTATAATATTTATCTTTTACTGTTTGTTTTCCAAGTTTGATTGTGGGTTTGGCTAATATATCGGATGTTGTACCAATACTGACCTTTGTCTAAATAGTGGTGGATTGATTACATGCTGCACTATGTGGTGTTTGTCTTTGGCAATACACTTCCAACACATTTCCTGTCTAATATCTGGCTGGTTGTATCCAGCACAATTTATGTTTTACTTTACAACAACACAATGAGACGTCTATTCTGCTGCTTATACAACAGATGTACAGGTCTTGTAGAATGTGCATATTAAATGCATATATTACTCTGCTGCACAGGATGTAGGGTTTAATAGTACAAAACCTAATACAAGGACTAAGAATAGAATTATAGAATTTCGACAATTTGGGTACTAATGTTAATATGTTAATTATATTGAGACTATAAACTTATTTAGTCGAATTTGTGGATATTCCATATTTGCATGTGGGTGTCCACTTACATGTTACACTTACCGCTCACCTATGTTTATATACAATATATATTTACAACCTCTATATGCCTATATATCTGTCCTGTTTACATGTTTCCGCTACTTTTGTATAAAAGAAATGTACTCTGTTAGCCATTTATTAAACCTACTAACGAAAGATTTGGTATATGGTTTTTATTAGAAAATCTACGTAATAATAACCTTCTTACAGACATAGGTAATATAAAATATTGCGAGGGTGAACCAAAATTAAATAACATCTATAACGGATGCGTTTTGTGATAACATAATGTTAGATAACCAATGTTACGGATTGTGATGGGGACGTTCGGAATAAATTTAAAGTTAAGAAGGAAATATGTGGCTCGTTTAATAGCTACTTATGAGGAATATTTAAAAAGTTCTCTTTAGCTCGACATGGTGTTGTGGCCAAACTACCATTCTCCCAAAGCGAGGGTGTGTTACAAATAATAAAGAAAGATATTGACCAAATTAAACAAAAGTATGATGATCCTATAGCAATTCCCTATAAAATAGAGCTTGCAAATGTTAAAATTAAGGATTTGTTGGAAGACCTTCCAAAGATACTGCAAGATCTTATGGATTTCGATATAACACTAGATTTGGCTGGAATATTTAATAAAGAGGAAATGTGCCAATATCTTACAGAAAACTTTAACTCAACAACTCATTCAGTGACCGGTTCTCTTTACACAATATGTCGTTTTTAGTTTTAAATTCTGAGTTAATTTGAGTGAGCTTTTGGTTGTCTTCCAGAGACCTTGTAATTTCAGCCAAGAGTTGAGAGTTTTGATTTTTTAACTGATTATTTTCATGTTTGATTTTATACACTCCATACTTTCTAATGGAAGGCAAGACTTCACTTGTAACCCATCTTTTGAATGCTTTAGCTTCTGGTTTCAATGAGCGCAAAATAAGAGAATACAAACCAGATTCATTGATGAAGTTAGACTGATATTGGAAGTTAAAGGGGGGTGTATCGATACACCCCCCTTTAGAGAGTATATTTATAGCCTTACACTTCTTCATCAACATTTATCCGCAATGCCTGTTTTGAATGTTGATAGCCCAGGATTTTAACAACATCCTTTCCTTTGAACCAAGGATTATTTTCACTGTCAAACAGTACAGTAACAGATTGATCATTAAATATATAAGAGGTTAAGTTAGACATTTTATATCAAGTATCGTGCAATAGAACAGATCAGAGCAACGTAAGGTCTTACCTCAAAAGTGACCGAGGTAGAGTGAAGTTAACGTTTAAGAATAAAGAGCGCTAAAAGTATCGTCAAAATAAATGTTATATTCTAATTCATCGTGGAGAATTTAGCTACTTTTTTATAACCATTTCTTTAGAGAATCCGCTATTTAGCATAGCCTTACCGCTCAAAAATTCAACTTCTATCCTGTCAAAGTCTGCATTTGATTTTAAGTTCAATTTTAATGGCTTTCCTTCGAACAGGTCTTCCCTCACAAAATAGATTTATAAAAATCCAACAATCATGAATAAGCCAACAACTCATCATGAATAAGCCAACACATTGTTTTATCGGTACCGCAAAGGCTCATTTTAAACTGTAATGAAAGCAGCTCGGTCATCTCATTAATAAATATCTGCAATGTCTTCATAAAGAGGTGGCTATCAATTTTATAACCCCAAATATTTACGTTGAAATGCATTAATTTACAGATAGACATAGTTTGAGTGAGTGGATTTTAATCTGCGGATTATTTGGAAAATGAATCGTCGCTGGACTGATCAATATGTTTCATATTTCATTTCTGAAATCGTCACCTCCGTGTTAATGCAGTGATATTTATTACAGTCTTATGGACATTATTTATCTACCTACCAGCCACCAGCTTTAACACTAACGGAACCGCAACATTTTGTGGCGATTCCAAAAATAGAAAGTTTCCGTAACAATGGACAAGAAGACATAGAGATATTAAAGGCAATGTTAAATTTAAAGAATGTAGTAGACTGGAGGATTTGGAATATGGTGCGCTATTAAACAAGTCCAACATAGGGGAAGAAAAAGATATATTGTTTGAAAATATTCGTAACCTTTATGTCACTGGCTGGAAAGGGAGCTAGAATGTGGGAAGTTTGATTTTAACTACAAAATTAAGTTGGATAAAATAAAGACTACTCCAAACAAGCACAAAGAAAGATTAGTTGTTTTGGGTTTTAAAAATTTATTTTTGCATTGGCTTAAAATTTGGGCAGTTCTGACCATAATTGTGGATATATATTACTTATCAGCTGGATGTATATAATAAGCTTGTATTTCAAATACCAATATTAGTTTTTAGGTTGCGGCAAAACAAACAACACATCAACTGTATTATAGGTGGAAATAATATTGTAATTTTAGATATAATAGTTGGGGGCTATAACATATCCAAAAATAAATCAGACAATAAATGCTTAGGACAATATCCAAAGTGACAATAAACAGCAAAGTCAGTTTTGGGATTACAGCAAAATAAACAAACAAAAAGACAAAATACTGTATTATAGGGGGTAATGGAACTTGTGGTAGTGTGGTCTTGTTACCTATATAAGAGCTATAACATATCCATAAATAAAGAAGTTTGAAATTGTTAGTATATTTTTTAAATTTGACCATTATAGTTAATTTGTCAAATGTGGATGGTACATATACACTAGCCTAGAATAATGACATAAATTTTAAACAAATCAGACCATAAAGAAGTTGCCGATTGGCGGTATTTTTCCAAAATTTTTTAACATTTAACCGCAATATTTGTAAAATGTGGATGGTGCATATACACTAGCCTACAACAATAACATATCCAAATTTTAAACAAATCGGACAGTAAATAAAGAAGTTGGCAATTGGCAGTATTTTTCAAAAATAATTTTTAATTTGGCTGTAATAGTGAATTTGGGAAATGTAAGTGTAATTTATTAAAACAATTGCCTACGACAATAACATATCCAAGTTTTAAACAAATGGGACAGTAAATAAAGAAGTTGGCAATTGGCAGTATTTTTTCAAAAATATTTTTTAATTTGACCGTAATAGTGAATTTGGGATATGTAAGTGGAATTTATTAAAACACTTGCCTAGGTCAATAGCATATCCAAATTTTAAATAAATCAGACAGTAAATAAAGAAGTTGGCAATTGGCAGTATTTTTCAAAAATATTTTTTAATTTGACCGTAATAGTGAATTTGGGATATGTAAGTGAAATTTATTAAAACACTTGCCTAGGTCAATAGCATATCCAAATTTTAAATAAATCAGACAGTAAATAAAGAAGTTGGCAATTGGCAGTATTTTTCAAAAATATTTTTTAATTTGACCGTAATAGCAAATTTGGGATATGTAAGTGAAATTTATTAAAACACTTGCCTAGGACAATAACACATCCAAATTGCAGACAAATCGGACATTTAATAAAGAAGTTGGCAATTGGCAGTATTTTTCAAAAATAATTTTTAATTTGACCGTAATAGTGAATTTGGGATATGTAAGTGGAATTTATTAAACAACTTGCCTAGGACAATAACATATCCAAATTGAAGACAAATCAGACAGTTAATAAAGAAGGTGGCAATTGGCAGTATTTTTCAAAAAATATTTTTTAATTTGACCGTTATAGTGAATTTGGGAAATGTAAGTGAAATTTATTAAAACACTTTCCTAGGACAATAACATATCCAAATTGCAGACAAATCAGACAGTTAATAAAGAAGGTGGCAGTTGGCAGTATTTTTCAAAAAATATTTTTTAATTTGACCGTAATAGTGAATTTGGGATATGTACGTGGAATTTATTAAAACACTTGCCTAGGAAAATAACATATCCAAATTGAAGACAAATCGGACAGTAAATAAAGAAGTTGGCAATTGGCAGTATTTTTCAAAAATATTTTTGACCATAATAGTGAATTTGGGAAATGTAAGTGAAATTTATTAAAACACTTGCCTAGGACAATAACATATCCAAATTGCAGACAAATCGGACAGTAAACACCAAAGATAGTTTTTTAGCCTGAATTTGAAAATTAATTTTTAAAAATATAGAGGAGGGATGGGGATGGGGACAATATATTTAATATAGGCAAGGGTTGGACATTAGTATTGGCCAACGCGCGGGAGCTCTATAGGCGGGAGCTGGCGTCGGTGCAAAAACGGCTCCCCATAAGAATAACATGGGGAAAAAGCGCCGGAAGTGATGCCTCTTTCCTGTTTACCCACTACTGTCGGGGTTTGGAGAAAAGACTGGTTTGACCGTCTCAGAAAATGTTCTTAAACCGTTAAGAATTTGATACTCTATACCGATATGTGCACATTCTGGCCATTTCATACTTTCCTTACACAGTTAAAGAACAATCTTGCCATTTTAGTTTACCAGGCTTTATTTATTATGTGCCGGTAAATCCAGACTATTGTAGAAGGTAGTCAGTCACTGTTTATCGCAATGACTGTTCACTTATATCTCAAAAACTCTAGAACCTATTGAACTGAAATTTTGCACAAAGCTCATTCATAAGTTTTGTATAGGTCTGAGCGTACAGCTATTTTTCAGTAATCGCTTTCATGCCGCCTCCACACCCTGGCCGAGTTTAAGCAAGCGAAAACGAACGCTAGACTGTGGATGGGTAGTTCGACTCCGCTCGTGTTATTCCAGCTGATAATAATCTACATTCTATACAAAACGACTTGACAAAACATTCAGCCATCGTGCGTGGAGGCGGCTTTATGGATCCTCCCTACGGGTCTTCAAAGTTCCATAGTTGTTATTATGGATGCTGGTTATTGATTAAAATGGTGATAGTATGTACTATTTTCTAATCATGATTTTTTTACTGCAAAATCCTCATTAAAAATGGCAGGGTCAGAGACTGTGAAGGTGAGAGAGCATATACTTTCTCTTAACTATTTAAATGCTGTAAGATAATAAAGCATAACACAAAAAAACCAACGCAAATTGTCTAATGCAAAAAGTGTACAGTTTTCAAAATTTTTAGGTGCAACATTAAGGATGATACACAAAAATTATCCATTTGGAAAATTACTCAGTGTACTAGAAAAATAATCTTTAATCTCACATTTTCATCAAAAACCACTGCTTCAAAAGTATAAAAAACTGTTTGCATTCACCGAAAAAGACAAAAAATGCTTTCCTTATTTTAACATTTCCGATTAAGGCAGCCCCTCCGTCTTGCCCGGTCCAGCCCTCGCAGGAGGGTGTGAGGGCGAGTGCTCGTGTGTGCGCGTGGGTGTGCATGTGTGCGATGAAAGGATTAGACGAGCTAGGTCGGAACGGCCGGTCGATACCTCGCAGATGGACACTGCGAATTGCTCCACGTCCTAGATTATTCAAATTGTCTCCCTCTTAGAGGGGAGGAGTAAATCGATCGGAGCGTCCCGTGGGACGGGGAGTGGAAGTGGACAAGGGCTGTCTTGCGGCCTAAGCAAACACACAGCGTCCACCTTAACACAACGGACTCTGTTGTGCTTGCTATAATTGGAAACACATACACCGTCCCGGCCGTCCATGCATCATCCCGTGTCATACGCAAAAATAACATCATCTTTCTCGCCTAATCGAGTCCCGCCCGCTGAATAATTTGTCTTCCCCAGAGAAGATTCGTCTCCTTAAAGGCAAAGATGGGGTTGACCGGTTGGACAGAATGGCGACGCCTGAAAAAGTGGCGACGCAATACCCGCAATGCACAGACGTGTACTGAAATTGCGTCGCGTAATTACAGGCACTGTTTTGCTTTTTCCAAAAGTAATCATAATTTGTTACTGGTATTTGACTGGTAAAACTGTACATATTACTTTTACAATTGTTAAGGTGTGAAAAAGTAAAAATAAACAAGGGTTATTTAACTGAAATTTTGCACAAAGCTCATTCATAAAGTTTGTATAGGTCTGAGCTTATAGCTATTTTTCAGTAATCGCTGTCATGCCGCCTCCATACTCTGGCCGAGTTTAAGCAAGCGAAAACGAACGCTAGACTGTGGATGGGTAGTTCGACTCCGCTCGTGTTATTCCAGCTAACACGAAAAAGAAAAATTACCTTGAACGAATTAACCACATTAAGCGAATTAACCTTTAATTAACGAATTAGATGTAATTATTAAAGTGTTATATTGTTTAATTGGCAAAGTTGTTAGAAATTATTGTTTACCTTGAACAATAAATCCTGGTATATAGATATAGTTAAAATCAACCCCTTCAACTGTTAATATTATTACTTATTCTCATTGAATGACCTAAAAATAATTCCGTTGTTTACCATATAATATATTCTAATATTCTACAGAGAAGCATTAATGTAAAAGCGTATAAATAAGAATGGTAACATTTGCCGTTTATTGCAATGCATGGTCCATGCGGCCGGCCACTGGAGCTACGTGAGTTTTTTGTTGCACATAGCTTTTTCGTTTGATATATGATTTCAATGGGTTTTATTTATTTAAAAAATCCGTATGATAAGTGCTTGAACATTGTAAGAATGTTAACATTTTGGTCATGATGTTATTTATAAACTATTGGTCTATCCAACAATGAAATACATTGTATTTTTCTAATACAGAAATGACTTATATGCTGCATTCGTTTTTATTTTACTTTTTACTTTTACCCTCATTCATTAATTGGCTTAAATTGGGCAATAAAATAAAAAAAAACTAATTAAACATTATATCAAAGAATTCAATTAAAAATCCTGGAAGAACTAATAAGGAAATCATGAATTTATAGCCAGGAATGATCAGTAAATGTAATAAAACAAATTTCTTAAAAAACATAATGAAACTAATTTTAATTTATGAAACGAGTTATTATTGTTAAAAACAAAGAGCTTCAAAACTATGACTACTATAAAAACGTGCCTGCAAAATATTATTTAGTTGTGACCTAAACGGCATCAAAAATATGCAAACTAAAATATTATAATTTCAATTTATAATTGCTGCTAAGTGTTATCGTTGCATCAGAGTAAATGAAGGCGCTAAAGGGATGATTGTCGAACAAAAGATCAAAGCGGCGCGGCGGCAAGTTGAGTCTTTTTCACACACTTCATTCCAACAAAAGCCTCTTTGAGCAACCCTCTTTTATTAACAGTTTTGATACTGTATTAAGTAAGAACAGTTAGAAAATTGTAATCTTACATTTACTGCATCGTATCACAGCATTGTTCGTATTCCGTGACAATATAGCACGCACGTTAACATAATTTAATATGTTCTCTTTTTTCTAATGTGTACCAGCTTTATTACTATGTTAAAGAAACGGTCACCATTAAAGAGGTTGAAAATGACGATGTAGACATATGTTTACAAAAATTAATACTATTTTAAAAACTAATTGCTTATTTGCTAACTAAGCCGCCAACACATAGTTGAGTATTTTAGGGCGAGTATAACTGACTTATTAGAGTATAACGAGTGAGATACAATGTGTAGTCTTGTTATTGACGAGGACAAGGAGATTCATTTGTTAGGATCATTAATTAACAGCCCATATTGAACAAAAGCAACTGGGTCCAGTATTGAACCTTCACAACATTTTCAGATATTTATTAATACAAAAATAAAATAAATATTAATATTATTTAATACTAGGTTTTCCATTAGAGGCGCCACAAATAATACGTCCACCTCATAATAACAGATTGTATAACCTGTTTTTACCTATTAACGGAAGCAATCATCTCAACATCTCAACATCTCAACGAAAGCTGGAGATATCAACTTGTTTAATGGTTTATCCTCTGACAAAGCTTTTATAATTTTCAGTTTAAAATTATACTCCAAAGTGTTATATTGTCCAGGCACTAAATTAAACAGCGCATAAAATCTGTAGAAAGTCATAAAAACAAGTGAAAAATGGAGAGATTGGATGTACAGTACCTTGATGCGTTCAGCTAAATTAACAACATTGAACAAATTTAAAATGTGTTTCTTTTTTGTGTATCTACGCCAGTGGCATTTTTTAACGTTTTGATAGGGAACGGTCCAAACCCTGGTCTTGTTACTATCTAAGGTCGACTTGTTCTTACAAAGCATCATTAATTAATAGCCCAATGATAAATGGCAGCTTAGAGCAAAAAGAGACAGTATGATATTAAAACGTCTTGACTTCCGACATAAAAAAATGTTCAGTACTTCTTTTAAGCGTAAATAATTCTCATCTGTTTTAATGCGTTTTAATCAGAAGCTATAAAACCAACAATATGTCCTCAACAAAATATTACGATTAACTGTCGATGTATTATGCACTTTCGTTTAGTAAGTGGTTAATGAGCAGCAGGCGGTAGACTGGACTAGCACAGGCACTAAGTTGCGGCAAGTTAGGAGGCAATGCTTGTCGAAATCTTGCTGCGTCGGCTAAAGGAACCTCTCTCATCTTATCATCGAAGTCCACATATATATTATAGGAACTTTTATTGAATAAACTTGATTATATGAATACATAGAAACGTTCTTCGTTTGTATTAAATGAATTATTCACATTTCAATTTATACGGATTTTATAATTTATTACAATTACTACCTCCCGTCCACATGTTTTCCAAAGATTTTGACAGTACATAGAGTTGTTATCATGGCGGAAAGTTGGGGCTGAGGTTGTTTGGTTATTTATTTATTTGCTGGAACATGTTGAGACCATATGACCAAGAGAAAACATAACAATAAAGGCTTTGGATCATGTAGTAACTTCTGTGTTTAAAGATTTCAGAACTAGGCTACTTAAATTATGGAAATACTTGAGACCTACGTCTTTAACAGTGGAACAGAATATATGTTAAACTTGTATTGTAATTTTGATTTAGTCTATTTATAAATGCTAAATTATCATTACTGATTTTGTTTTGGGAATTTATAAAAATACGCTTCGGCACAAAAGCGTATATATAGTACCTAGTATCATTGACTATATATATACTGAAGGATAAATAGTCAATGCTAGTATTATTTATTATATTTAAATGGACCCTTATTTTAGGGAGTTCCTGTCCCTTCACCCATATACTTTATTTTCTATAAATTAATTAATATATCTGAGCCTAGTTGTGATATTTAATTAGGGTGTAATGAGAAATTAATTCAGATTATATTTTACATTTTGTTTGTGAGCGCTATTAGTTTTTAAATAATTTAGAACAACTAATGATTAAGAACACCTTCCATGTTTTGCTGATAAAAGCATTTCACAATAACTTACCATAAAATTAAAATTGTTTCCAATTTTTGGTAAATAAATAAACAATAACACTTCCAGGTGCCTCTAAGGAACATTTGACTACTTTCTGCACTTGTTTAAGGGAAATGACGCTGTTCAGTTTCAATTGACTTATGAGTATCTACATTTGTTATCTGTGTATTGACAAAGATTTGCAAAAGTTTGTTAGAGATCGGAACTGCGAGTGATATGACAGACGTCCGCCCCTAACGGTCCACTATCTGATTAGGTCAAAATTGCCCCTTTAATCCATAGTTTATCTTCCTAAAACTATATTTTAACACTAGGATTTGTCTTTAGTTAGGTCGCC
This sequence comes from Allygus modestus, assembly GCA_963675035.1. Classification (NCBI taxonomy): domain Eukaryota; kingdom Metazoa; phylum Arthropoda; class Insecta; order Hemiptera; family Cicadellidae; genus Allygus; species Allygus modestus. The sequence goes on along the minus strand of OY776116.1, from coordinate 71,759,551 downwards.
TTGCTAGAAGAAGAATAACTAGACGAACATCCCCGAAACTGCAAGACATACAGAAAAAACGAATATGAGAATCCAAATGAATCGAAGCCACTTAACTCAAGAGACTCCCTTATAATTTAATTTAACTTTTGTAACCAGTGGTCTTGACGAATGTCATAAGTATCGTAATAAAGTTCAAATTTCTACGATAAGGACAAGGTTAAGATAAGTTGTAATTACATTTCAAAACACAGTTTTACAGCATCAACATTGTTACTTGTAACTAGATTTATTTGTATTATTTTCTTCATGCTGTTCTTCTTTTATTATTTTTTTTTTTTTAATACTTACTCTTCAGTGGTTATTGTGATCATCAAAAATTCATCCATACGTTTTATTTTCAAGAAGATAATATTTAAATTTTGATTTAAATTCTCCAGAAGGTAAATTTTTAAACTTGTCAGGGATTTTATTAATTATGTTATTCCATAGTATATTAATTGTTGTTTAAAAATTGTTGTTCTATGATAATTTGTGGGTATAGTATTCTTTTCGCTAAGATTTAAATTGCAAGTGTTCACATCCACGTCTTAGAAAAAAGATGGATTGTTTTTGACAAAATGTAATCTTTCCAATATGTAAATTGACTAAAATGTTAATTTTTTTATAATACGAAGTGCAGGTTTTTGCAGTTTAAATATATGACATACTTTTGAATTTACCATACCCCAAATCTGGATGCCGTATGTAATGTTAGGGATGAATAGAGAATGGTAAACATTTAGAAGTACTTGTCTGTTACAAATTTGGGATAATCTTTGTAATATAAATACATTTTTTGATAATTTAAAAGAAATGTTATCAATTTGCTTGTCAAATTTAAGATGTTAATCCACCAAAATACCTAGAAAGTTAATGGAGTCAACTTTTGCAACATTCTTTAAGATGTATTCAGAATTTGTTTGTGTGCCTTGTATTTATATTTTGGCTTATAATTTGACAAATTACCTTTGAAGAATTGTTTGATTCCTTAATTTTATTATAATTAACGTGAGATTTTTCCTGCTCTACTAGTTTGTATGTGTGATGTGTTAGTTAAAAGACGTTTAAGTTTAGATTCCATGAATTTACTTATCTTTTACTTTCGTCTTTAGAGCTCACCCCACAGTCCTCAAACGCTTCAGTATCAATCTTTTGGGAGAACATAACTCAATCGAACTGTATAAATTCAACAGCTAGATTTATTTTAAACTCAGCAAAATCGAAAGATATGACAAATCATTCATTTTGAAAATAAAATAACTACTGGAAGGGTCAACACAATCCGTTATGAGAAATGTTGTAAATTCATAAGCAAAAGGAGAACATTTGCTCGAGTTCGAGCAGCAGGTTCTACAAATTATTATTATTATCATCTTATTGGAGATATGTATTGGAGGTATTATCTAATTGGTTGTGTATATTTTTATATAATTTTTCATTTATGTATTTTCACTTAGCTAACAATTCAATTTTGTTTAAAAATATATGGTTAAATTAAACACGTAAACAAAAGTTGGGTTTATAATATACATACATTTAAATTTTACACAATCATATATTAGAGAATAAAACCCATGAATTTATTTGTGTTTTACAAATAACAATACTCTTATTAAAGAGTTTATTTCGCGTGTTTTCCACTATTCTAAATCTTTCCAATGTTTCACTTTCACAAAAAATGAAGCGACTTCGGGGCAGCTGACCCCAGAGGTGAGGGTGAACGATATGGGATTGCGGCATCACGGCTCCTACGTCATTTGTAACCTTGAGTCCAACATTTTCTTTCGGTCCACTGGTCCACGCACCCCAGGTAAACAGCGGAAAAACGTTGTGGCTGGTACACATTTTATATCTTATAGTTGGTCAAATTATTCTTTTTTAGCGCACAGCTATTTTGGTTAAAGGTTTAGTTCAACTAGTAGCTTATAAAATGCATTCATTGACCTAAAAAATAGTTTTCCGAACACAATTTTGTATTTCAGAGGTTAATTTTGAAAGTGAAGACATGATATTTAACTCTCCTACCATACATTACATCTTTAGAAGCACCAATGGCAATGTAATCCTCTCTCTGCATCGTTAGCATATAGTTTTGATTTACTTAAAGTAAATTCATACCTCCTTTCATGATGTTTTTTTAAATGTTTTGATTAATTACTGCTTTCAGTAGTCCTCATAAAAATAATCTGATTTTGACGAAATTTGGAACAAACGTATAAAGCAGCATTTATGACTTTAAGTTCGTAAGCCAGATATATCGACCTATCCGAAGGTGTATTTTTTTGGGGGGGGGGTTTGTACCCCAAAAATGTTTTTTTTTTAGTTTTTTAGATATAATTTTTGAAAAAGTCAAATTTTGTTTATTTTCATTGGAATCAGCGTAAAAAGACGCACAATTTGGTGTTTTGATCATTGCTCTACGTCAAATGGTTACAGAGATATTGAAAGTGATAAACAAAGTATATTGTTCAATGTTATTCTTATGGAGAGTAAGAAAAATTGTATATCTCGCTTATTTATCAACTTATCCTGATGAAACTTGGTATATAGCTTCATATCGTTGTGGTCTATTGATATTTGCACTAAAAAATATTTTTTGGCTGTTAGTTCACGTAGCAGCAAACCTGCGTTCTCAGCTCCCATGTTATTCTTATGGAGAATAATTAAAATGTCATAAATTGTTTATTTATGATGTATATTGATGAAACTTGGTATGTGACTTTATGTGGTTTCAAGATACATATACATGCATTGGGAAATTTGCTGAGTACGCAGGTTTGTTGCTACGGGGGTATTTTTGATTGACGTCATCGACGTTGGAAAATAATCAGTCACATTTCATTATAAAGGGCATGGCTAAACCTTATTATAAGCTATAACCAAATATTGTATTTATATAGCTATATGAGTAAGTAAATAAGCGAGATAAGTACACTTGTTTACGGTTTCAAGCATTTAAATCGTGCAAAAATAAAATAACAATCAAATAAAAGCTGATTTATAATATTATCTACCGTTTTAAATAAGTCCAATATTGTATAAGTGTTAAAACGTTAAATTAGAGTTGTAAGGGATCTGGGAAAAACAAATCTATTAATTTGCATAGACAAAAAAAGTGTTTACGCTGCCCAATCTTGCAATCGACATTTTTACACTTATGTTGAGATCTGAGCGCCAATGAACGTTTAACATCTGATAGTGCGCCATTCCTCTTGGCCAAAGTTGGATTCATACATGAGTTGTCGTGCGCCTGGCGAGATAAGCACTTATATAAGCGTCCAGTGCAATAACTTGCGCACCCATGTGAATGCGATAAGCCTAACTTCGAAATGACCCCTCACCTCCCCCTCCCCTCGACTGCGCCATCTATTGGAGGGAAAAGGCAACATCGCTGCTATTAACCTTCAATTTTGAAACAGTAGAGTTTGTATGAAAGTTGTTTACTATTGTGCTAGCTTTGAAATATTAATCGAAGATTTGACAAGTCATTTTCAAGTACCAAATACTACAACCCGCCTCGTACAACTATTGACCTTAATTTCATTTATGTGTACAAATTATTGAAGTAGGTAACAACAAATAGTTCACAACTATCATGTTCATTGGAACAATTTTGTTAAAACACTTATAATTAAGGAACTGATCTGGAGAGAAGTTTGTTATGTGTGAATGTGATTAATAGATTAATTAATTAAACTTATTGCTGTGCAGTGTAAAATTTGCGCTTGCTTGTGCAAAAGAGCTCTGTTAATTTTATTACTATAACAGGTCATATAATTAACTATAGAGACTTCACTATATATAGTCAATGGCCATATTTTATTAGCGACAAGATCTCTAATATCTATGTTTTATGTATCTAAATCAAGTAAACAAATTATTATTCAAACACTTTAATATTTTGCAGGGATATAAAACGTAATGTTTTTGTTATCCTTTCTACATATAAAACACCTTACGGACAGTAATTCATAGATTGTAATAATACCTCCCGGAAGCCTATTTAGAACCATAAAACAATGCAAATACAAATCAAACATTGCATAGTAAATCAATCTTATACAACGGACACAATTTATCGTGCATTTACAAATTTTTAATCAATTCATTTTATACGTCACCGCTTATAATTAATTGCGGCGTCTGAGGATAGTCTAGGATAGGTAAAACGCCCCCTCGACGTTATTTTAGCGAATTTCCCCTATAGGGAAGAAGCTATTACCGTAGGTCTCATGGTAAGACTTAAGCCCGAGACCATGATAAATTTTGGTTTTGAGGTCCCCAGATGCCAAAAACACTATTCGTTCAAAGTTATATATATGTATATATATATATATATATATATATATATATATATATATATAGATATATATGTGATATATATGTGTGTGTGTGTGTCCGTGAATGCGATAACTTGAGTAAAAAGCGTCCGATTTCGATGGAATTTGGCTCAAATGTGTAAAGTGGCATTCATGACTTTAAGTTCAAAAACCAGAAAAACGGACCACGGGAAGGGGGGTTTAAGGGGGTTTTAAATTTTCAAAAAATCAGTTTTTTGCATTCTTCACCCTAAATTTTTTAAAAAACTTTATTTTAGTTCTGACCATGTTATAGAGCTTAAAAAACAAATAATATAGTATTTTGAATTATTAACCTAGGTTATGTGGTTGTGGATAAAATAAAAAAAAAACCTGCTCATAAAATCTCCATGTTAATCTTATGGGAAAAAGGTTTTTGGCTTTTCCTCAGTTAATTTCAATGTAAACTTCACATTTGCTTTTACCAATCAGTTCAGCTCCACAAAAAAATCATTTTGGTGTTTAAATTGTGATTCTACACCCCACCGTTGCAGAAATATTCAAAGTGCTAAACACAATACGTTGTCCAATGTTATCCTTATGGAGAATAAATAAAATTTGATATCTCGATTATTTATGAATGTACATTGATGGAACTTGGTATGTGGCTTCACGTAGTTCTGGTATATTGATATTTGTACAAAAAAGATTTTTTCTTGATTACCCCCGTAGCAGCAAACCTGCGTACTCAGCCCCCATGTTATTCTTATGGAGAATAAGTAAAATGTAATGACTCCCTTAATTATGAACATAAATTAATAAAACTTGATATGTGCCTTCAAATTGTTGAGTTATATTGATATGTGCATAAAAACCCATTTTTTTCCTTGTTGCAGCAAACCTGCTTACTCAGCCCCCATGTTTTTCTTATGGAGAATAATTAAAATGTTATACAACGCTTATTTGTGATTGAATATTGATGAAACTTGGTATGTGGCTTCGCCTGGTTAAATTCTATTTATGTACAAAAACAATTGTTTGTGTTCCTTGTTGCAGCACCAATGTTATTCTTATAGAGAATAATTAAAATTGTATATATCGCTTATATGTGAATATATTTTTATGAAACTTGGTATACAGCTTTATGTGGTATTAAGACATATATTATGCATTGGAAATTCGCTGAGTACGCAGGTTTTCTGCGACGGGGGTATTTGTCAGTGCTTTGAACAGATAGGTGAAATAAAATGTAGCGCAATTGGAAAGTGCCACTTCTTTAACTCCAAAGGAAGAGTCGTATCGGACTGTGACTGAACGGGATGAACTCTTGAAATCAATACTCTTTCTCCTACTTTTACACCATCGATAATTATTTCAATTCCAAATCATCATACGATAATTGCTGATTGTGTCTAGATAATTAGAATGATAAATTAGTAAAGTTCCATTTAAATGCCTCCTCAGAGCAAATTTCTTAGGCGACAACGTGCCCTGTTTTATTGTCAGATCACGAAGAAGACCATTTAGTTATGGTCTAATATAATACTCTACAGAAAACTTGAGGGTGTTCTTTTCCCAACGATCGAACTGTTCACACATGCAAATTTATTGTTCTTTAATCTTCAGCTAGAGGGTTTGAACCTTTTTTAATCAATTCCGTCGCAATGTTGTGTCGTGTGTTTCAAGTGTTTCAAATGCTGTATAGGTTTCCCATATGTCTGCAACATCATAAGGTGGAGAAAGAATTTATACGTAAACAGTTTCATCTTCTTTTTGTCATTATTAATCTTGGTTTCCAATAGAACCTAAAAGTAAATAATAGAAATTCTATCTTCGTTTTTTTTCATCCGGAAATTTAGTTGTTTTATGAAAACATTCTTAAACTTTTTAAAAGTAAATATCATTCTTTAATTTTGTATAGATATTAGTATGTTTTAATGTGTCTTGTTTAAATACCCAAGTCACTGCTTTAACGTTTACTCCTTTTTTTAGACATAGACTTTAAAAGTTTAAGTGTTAATCAATGATTTTTTTTAATTAACTGGATAGCTAGTGTTTATTTTTGCATGCAATTTTATGTTAAAATCACTAGCAATCCCGGCCCTGCTCACCTTTTGTATAGAGTTATTTCTCTTTGCTCAATCCGTTATTTTTCCGATCTGAATGTTTACAGTGTTGTAAATCTATTGAACTATCTTAATTATTTAACTATCTTAATTTGTTTAACTAATTTTTAGTGACCATATAAAACTGTTTTTAGGGGGCGTCTTGCTGGCCAACGGTTAATGTCCTGGACTTCCGTTCCAGAGGTAACAGGTTCGATTCCCGGGATTCCCCGGAATACCCGGGATTCGGGTTTCATCAGTGTGGGTTTGGACCCCTAACAAGCGTCTAAGTAACAAACATCTCTTAACAAAATGTCTCTAGAGTAGATAAATAACAAAAATATATATATATTGATTATTTAACACATATTTAAGTAATTTCAGCGAACCTATCAAACTGTTTTGATAGCTTAACACATGTTTAAGTAAGTATCAGCGAACCTATTAAACTATTTTGATTATTTAACATATGTTTAAGAATGATTTGATACGACAAAAACCTAATGTCTATAAAATTAAGATTAGAAAATTTTATGGATTTGGACCGGCAGCGCCTGGAGACGAGGAAATTACGGCATTTCTTTAACTTCTTATTTTTTAACAATCCGTGTCAAAGTTGTTCTTTGTACCTATTTAAGAAGTGAGACGTGGAAAAATTGGTGATATAATCGAACAGAGCTCCCACGTCTACGAGTCTACATACAAGAACTGATTGTGAGGATAGTGCATGCGTCTCCAAAAACTGATTGCGAGGATAATGCATGCGTCTCCAAAAACTGATTGAGAGGATAGTGCATGCGTCTCCAAAAACTGATTGCGAGGATAATGCATGCGTCTCCAAAAACTGATTGAGAGGATAGTGCATGCGTCTCCAAAAACTGATTGCGAGGATAATGCATGCGTCTCCAAAAACTGATTGAGAGGATAGTGCATGCGTCTCCAAAAAATGATTGCGAGGATAATGCATGCGTCTCCAAAAACTGATTGAGAGGATAGTGCATGCGTCTCCAAAAACTGATTGCGAGGATAATGCATGCGTCTCTAAAAACTGATTGAGAGGATAGTGCATGCGTCTCCAAAAACTGATTGAGAGGATAATGCATGCGTCTCTAAAAACTGATTGAGAGGATAGTGCATGCGTCTCTAAAAACTGATTGAGAGGATAGTGCATGCGTCTCCAAAAACTGATTGAGAGGATAGTGCATGCGTCTCTAAAAACTGATTGAGAGGATAGTGCATGCGTCTCTAAAAACTGATTGAGAGGATAGTGCATGCGTCTCTAAAAACTGATTGAGAGGATAGTGCATGCGTCTCCAAAAACTGATTGCGAGGATAGTTTACGCGTCTCCAAAAACTTATTGCGAGGGTAGTGCACGCGTCTCCGAAAACTTATTGCGAGGACAGTGCACGCGTCACCAAAAACTTATTGCGAGGGTAGTGCACGCGTCTCCGAAAACTTATTGCGAGGACAGTGCACGCGTCTCCAAAAACTGATTGCGAGGATGATGTACGCGTCTCCGAAAACTGATTGCGAGGATAGTGCACGCGTCTCCAAAAACTGATTGCGAGGATAGTGTATGCGCCAAAAAACTGATTGCGAGGATAGTGCACGTGTCTCCAAAACTGATTGAGAGGATAATGCATGCGTCTCCAAAAACTGATTGAGAGGATAATGCATGCGTCTCTAAAAACTGATTGAGAGGATAGTGCATGCGTCTCCAAAAACTGATTGCGAGGATAGTGTACGCGTCTCCAAAAACTTATTGCGAGGGTAGTGCACGCGTCTCCGAAAACTTATTGCGAGGACAGTGCACGCGTCTCCAAAAACTGATTGCGAGGATAGTGTACGCGTCTCCGAAAACTGATTGCGAGGATAGTGCACGCGTCTCCAAAAACTTATTGCGAGGGTAGTGCACGCGTCTCCGAAAACTTATTGCGAGGACAGTGCACGCGTCTTCAAAAACTGATTGCGAGGATAGTGTACGCGTCTCCGAAAACTGATTGCGAGGATAGTGCACGTGTCTCCAAAAACTGATTGCGAGGATAGTGTATGCGCCAAAAAACTGATTGCAAGGATAGTGCACGCGTCTCCAAAAACTGATTGCGAGGATAGTGCACGCGTCTCCAAAAACTGATTGCGAGGATAGTGCATGCGTCTCCAAAAACTGATTGCGAGGATAGTGCACGTATCTCTAAAACCTTATTGCGAGGATAGTGCATGCGTCTCCAAAAACTGATTGCGAGGATAGTGCACGTGTCTCCAAAACTGATTGAGAGGATAATGCATGCGTCTCCAAAAACTGATTGAGAGGATAATGCATGCGTCTCTAAAAACTGATTGAGAGGATAGTGCATGCGTCTCCAAAACTGATTACGAGGATAGTGCATGCGTCTCCAAAAACTGATTGCGAGGATAGTGTACGCGTCTCCAAAAACTTATTGCGAGGGTAGTGCACGCGTCTCCGAAAACTTATTGCGAGGACAGTGCACGCGTCTCCAAAAACTGATTGCGAGGATAGTGTACGTGTCTCCGAAAACTGACTGCGAGGATAGTGCACGCGTCCCCAAAAACTGATTGCGAGGATAGTGCACGTGTCTCCAAAACCTTATTGCGAGGATAGTGCATGCGTCTCCAAAAACTGATTGCGAGGGTAGTGCACGCGTCGCCAAAAACTGATTGCGAGGATAATGCATGCGTCACCAAAAACTGATTGCGAGGATAGTGCATGCGTCACCAAAAACTGATTGCGAGGATAGTGCATGCGTCTCCAAAAACTGATTGCGAGGATAGTGTATACGTCACCAAAAACTGATTGCGAGGATAGTGTATACGTCACCAAAAACTGATTGCGAGGATAGTGCACGCGTCTCCAAAAACTGATTGCGAGGATAGTGCACGCGTCTCCAAAAACTGATTGCGAGGATAGTGCATGCGTCTCCAAAAACTGATTGCGAGGATAGTGCACGTATCTCTAAAACCTTATTGCGAGGATAGTGCATGCGTCTCCAAAAACTGATTGAGAGGATAATGCATGCGTCTCTAAAAACTGATTGAGAGGATAGTGCATGCGTCTCCCAAAACTGATTGCGAGGATAGTGCATGCGTCTCCAAAACTTATTGCGAGGGTAGTGCACGCGTCTCCGAAAACTTATTGCGAGGACAGTGCACGCGTCTCCAAAAACTGATTGCGAGGATAGTGTACGCGTCTCCGAAAACTGACTGCGAGGATAGTGCACGCGTCCCCAAAAACTGATTGCGAGGATAGTGCACGTGTCTCCAAAACCTTATTGCGAGGATAGTGCATGCGTCTCCAAAAACTGATTGCGAGGGTAGTGCACGCGTCGCCAAAAACTGATTGCGAGGATAATGCATGCGTCACCAAAAACTGATTGCGAGGATAGTGCATGCGTCACCAAAAACTGATTGCGAGGATAGTGCATGCGTCACCAAAAACTGATTGCGAGGATAGTGTATACGTCACCAAAAACTGATTGAGAGGATAATGCATGCGTCTCCAAAAACTATTTACAGAAATTTTCCATTATTACTAAATGTTTATCTGGGAACTGGTCTGTACAGACTCGAAAGGGTTTGTTCGTTCATATTCTTATATAATTTGCTAGCTGTTACCCGGCAGACGTTGTCATGCCTTTGACTATTACCAACTAAAACCAATATCACCATGATAACCTGTTCCAAGTAATCATGACATTAGTTTTCATGTAAACAACAATATTTTTCCATAAGGTTTATATGGGAACCCTTTTGGGCCTCTTATGAGGAACCCAATTGAGTTAGGACGAAATGGTTAGCTTAAAAACCTTCTCCGTGAAATTTTACATACATATACCAAGTTTCATGACAAACGGTCCAACGGTGTCCGAGTCCATAAGCTTCAAATATATACAAACAAACAAACTAATATCTTTTTTTATAAATGTAGATTATATAAATAAAAGGCTAAATGATGCAGCAAAGTTGAAAATTGCAATTGTGTCCATCATTTAGTACAAACCGCATTATAATTGGACCGGTAGAACTTCGCAACATGTGTTGTAAGTTAAAATATCCATTCAATATTTATTAGCAACAATAATTTTAAATTGTTTATTCATTTTTAACTTTGAATTAAGAATTAGTTGAAGTTTTTCGGATGAAATTTGTTGAAAACTTTGTGGCTGTAATAGTAAAAAAGTCACTATTTACAGTAAGCTTTTCACGATTAATTTGTCTATTTCGTATGTTCGTGTAAATTAAAATGAAAAATAATAATAATAATAATAATAATAAAGGTTCGTTAGGTATAATTGTTTGATGGATGTAAATAGGGTTCATATGGGAGGAGTTTCCTTACGCGGTGTTTCCTGAAAAGCGGTGTATAATTGTAAACACTATAATCGATAAATAAAGACGAAATAAATCAATAATAAATACAAATAAACCGCTATGCTACTATGAGTTTCAAAAATACAGTATTTTGGCATTCTTGAATGGCTTAATGGAAAATACTCACCAATAGACATTTAACTTATAAACCAACTATTCTGTGACCCTTTGATCATTATATGTTTTGCTTTGAAAAATCCCCTAATTATGGATTAAATATTGTATAAATATTTAGACTATAAACTTTAAAGAACATCATAAATACTATGCGTCCACAGCCACTGTATAATTTTCCATTCTGCCATATTAAACATTTGGAACGGAAGGATAAAAAAATAGCGTATGAAGGAACATTTGAGGAACAGAACAATTATTGTTGTAATACCGCATTAATTCGATAGGTAAAATGCTTGGTCCGATGGCTACTTTTTTCCGTATGATATAATCACCACTTCACGTGTTAAAGGTCAGTGGTAATGACGATTTTTACATTCACAACTTATGCCACACTTTCATTTTTTCTTTATCAGGCAATTTATGATAATCCAAAACCAAATGGGATTTTTAAATACGGTATAGCACAATTTTGAATAAACTGTAATAACAATCATGAGTGAGCGAAGTAAATTCGCTCTCCAAAACCAAGAAAAACGTCGAGTTAAGTGAATTCGCATTGAACAACAATTAAATATGTATCAGAGAAGTGAATTCGCTTTCCTACTTTCACAAAATTGGGTAGTCGAAGTGTATTTACTCGCTTGTATGAAAAATCATGTTAATTCAACTTAAAATTTAATAATACCATTTCCAGCAGCGGCTCCCGGTTATGACTGAAACCAGCTAGTTTCAAAGGTATAACTGAAAATCTATCCTGATGTATGTTACTTCAAGACTTGTCCAAGCGACCTTTCTGACTTCACTGGTGGGGGGGGGGGAAGGGGCGCTTAGATAAACGACTTATATTTCAATTGAAAAAGGAATGCAGTTCAATGGATTTCTTGCATTTAGTTAAAAAAAACATGGGAACCAAACTACCCTGTTAGTCAGTCACTCAAGCGGATGTATAAAAAATACAGTACCTATAAGAAATTACAAACCAAATTTAACGTATACATAAGAGTATAAAAGATAAGAGATGTCAAATCTTCTTGTAGTAACCCTTCCAAAACCAACGTGCAAAAGAATTCTTCCATAATTACATAAGATTATCCACTGGTTACTACGAAAGGGGAGGGGGTTACCGGTGGGGGGGTCACGTGACACAAGTTTTTCCAGCGGGCGGGCAGTGCGAGGGGCAGAACGACCGATATTAAATTCAAATTTCCCCCGCGGCGCGTAATTGTGAGCCCGGGGCGCTCTAATGTTTATTTATAATTATGTGGGAGACGTGAGATGCTTGTGAGAGAGACCTTAGAATCAATACTAACATGTAAAGGCATTAGCATCCGAATTAGCATACACCGTGTTCGCGACAAGACGACACTGAACAAACTGGACGCCTACACCGCGCTCTCCGCAGGATGGGACTGAAGAAAATGCGGGGGTGTGGAGGGAAAAATGTTGTGAACTTTAAGATAATTTTATTTTTGTTTGTACGTTGGTCATTGATGTATTGTTTTAAGTGTTGTAAGCAATTAAATGTATACATTACACTAAAATAGTATGGGAATATAATCATTGTTTATGATAACATATGGGTTTTTTGTGAATTAATGGGTAAAAAAATAACATTTGGAATTTACTTAAATTTTAATTCAGTATTAATTCCAAAAGTTTACAACATTATTTTTATAAACTGCAAACAATTCGCACAGTTTTGTAAATTAAAATTTAAAAATCAATTTTCTACATTAATTAATTAAGTAAATTTTAGGGCTTGACTTTTAAACTTTATAGTAATATTTGGTATTGCAATATTATTTAGGAATTGTTAAATGAGTTTGAATGCTTCTGCTAACAATAATTAACTTATTATCAAAATGAAATAGTCTATATAAAAAATTATATACGCAAATACGCTAAAATAATGTATATTTAATACAATCTTCTAAACCGTAAACATATTTAGTTATACAAACTTTAGTTAATTCTCCGTGTTTTCTTATTATCTTACAAGTATAATTAATTCATATTTTGCAGACGGTAACTTTTAAACATATATAAGGAATAATAAAATACACTCAAATATTATAAACAGTACTGATTACAATGTAGGCTATAGTTACCCTAAGTGCTGGCAAATGTCTAGTATGGTTGGATTGATAATTAATGGTCAAGTCCAAAGAGATTATATGAGTTCAAAACAATCCGCTTTTTGAAACTCTAAGTAAATTTTTGAGGACAAAAACATCTAGGCTCCGTTGTCCACTCTCACCCCAATCCGAGTCCCTCGTTTGGTGGGGAGGGGGTGAGGGGGAGGGCAAAGATGACGATTGAATTTATTTACGAGGCTAAGTTAGGCCCTCACCCTCTCCAATTGATTCACGGACTTTTCTCTGGGCATTTGCAAAATGGAAAACTCAAAGAAAACATCTTTCGTATTTAATAAATACTCGTCAGTTCTGTAATAACATGTGTAAACGCAGAAATATTTTAAAACTTCTATTACGTGTCAATTATTTCTGAATTCGTTCCAGGAAAATGTGCGTGAGTTTTTTAAATACGTTCTCCATAGTTTTACATCGGTAATTTAAATCAATAGTTTTATGGTTAACTGTGCAATCGTCAGGGGTTTACAGTTTTTTAAATTGAAACTCCTTGCAATAACCTTTATGCTGTTTATGTTTAAGACTAGCGAACACGTTTATACGATTATGTTAAATAAGCCAACTTCAGAAAAGGAGGGGGTTAGTTAACGTATTATTTAAAAGGAAACTTAGAGAACAAAAATTTTAGTCTGATGCATACTCGTATAAAATAGTAGACCCTCACGATATAAGAAATTATTTTGTTGTATATATCATTAACAGCTATTATGTTTAGTCTTAAACATATTTTGGTAATTAAACACTTATGTTAATAACATAATTGCAAACAAATATGGATTACATGTTTCCATATACAATTACTAGTACGATTGGCTCATGCTGTGAAGAATTTGATTTTGATAATTCCAATACCTTTGAACATGGAAGTTGTACTGACACAACGTGGGTATACAACTAAAATAAGTAGGGTCTTCAAAATTACAGTATTATTTTAAAAAAGTACTAGAAAGGGAATTTTTGTTCGAAACCACCCCCTGTTAAATTTATTTACGAATTAATTCAAAAGTGTCTTTTAATTAATGACGAGTCTTTTCAATAAGCATTGATTTGCTTTTTTTCACCTTGGACTTCGACCTCTTAATTTTATACCCGTATTTCGTTCTCGGTTTTGTACTAATAATTTTGAAAATTAAACGGTTTTTTTTATTTAGCAAACACCAGCACTTTTCTTACTGTTCAACTTTATTTTATTACATTAAACTGAGTTTTATTGTGGAATTCTATTACAAGAATCATTTACAATGTTACATTTTATTGGCAAAACTTCCGTGACCGTGAACTTCACAGTAGAAATATCAAAACTCCTTTAAGAAAAACTATGTGCTAAAACAGTTTTCTGTTCCTTGATTGACGGAATATAGGTTCGGAAATAAAGGAAGTTCCCTTAACAAAAAACTCCTTATCGTAATAAAAATGAGAAAATTGCAGTTATTATAATTATATTCTTTAAAATAAAAAAACCAAGAAGGTACTTTACTCAACATCAAATATAGGTACTCAAATGTTTGCTACCACACATCGAGTTATGCATGGACAGACCTTGCAAACAATTTTACTGAAGACATAATCTAATTTATTTATTTTTCCATGTATAATTAATTCACTGCCATGTTGCTGAACAGTTTTCAAGAATATAAAAATAAGATGGAACCGTATAGAGAAATAAATTCCCTTGAGGCTTCGGGAAAATCTGGGACAATGAATGTACGTAGAAGCAAACTTTCAGCTTGTTCTGTTCTTTACAAAACAAAGGTGGTTGTATAATAGATGTTATTTAAAAGATCTGAACTAATAAATCAAACAAAAAAATTAACGAAGATAAATAAATGTATACCACATGAATTGTGAAGGTGACTAATTAAGTTTATACTGTAATTTCATATTTTTAAAGTAGAATGGACAACGTAATAGTAATTGCGTTGTCATTAATTGAAAACGTCCTAAATTTACTTCTGAACAGAATCATCAAGTCATCATCAAGATTGAACTCCAAGTAAACATTTATAATATTTGTATTTTTATGAAAATCATTAATGCAAAAAGGGTATTTTGTTTCAGAGTGAAATTTCCTTGCTCATAATTCTTCATTTGTCTCCCATATCAACAAGAAATAAAAAGATGCATATGTTTTTATTCATGAAAACTATTGGAAAAAACTGTACAAACACTGGAAAATAACTTGTTGACACCAAGGCAAATTATTTTATCAATTTGAATTAGATAATACCAAAAAGCTTAATAATTCACTTTTTGATAGGGTTAAAAATGTCGTAAAACACGAATCTAGAACTACTTGTGTGTAAAAAGAAAAAATATACTACGATCTTGACGTTTCGAACTCCGATAAGGACTCTCAAAGAATGTAAATTTTGCTACATCAACATTTTAGCAGTATTATAATAGTCTTGAAACTATTCCCTACTTGATTTGTTCATTTGTCAATAGAATAAATAAATATATTATATTATATAAATATATAGTATATTATACAAATAAATATATTATATTACATAAATAAATATCAAGTAATAAGTTCCACTCTCAACCATACGGATTAGATTTATTCAAAAATCTTAAATCAAAAGCAGGAGTTAGACTCATTAATAATTTACCAGCGGACAGCGGAATTACAAAATTAAAAAAAATCTTCATCTTTAAGAGAAAATTAAACGAATATCTAATTGAAAATAAATGTTATACTATCAATATGAATTTATAGATAATTCTAAAAATATGTATAACAGAGTGGTAATTTAATAGCCTACGAACCTTTTTTACTATTAAAATTGAACCAAGATTAAATAATAATTGAGAATAGATGATTTTGTAGTTACCGTAGTTCACTCCAAAATTATTTTTCAATTTTAACATTGCTAAACATAATATGTTGTTGTAGTGGCAATACAAATATTGTTATTGTTATTATAAACTTATTCGAGCATTTGAAAATGCAGGAAGTAATAATTGAACTTACGTTAGATAAAAAAGTTTTAACCGTCCACCTATAATATATGCCCTACATTTTAACCTAAGACCTAAGTTTATTTCTGGCCTAAATACGACTTATTAGTTGTGTTGATTAATCGTTAAATTATATAAGCAATTTTTTATTATTGATTGTGTTTATTTAAATATTGTAGAATTTGACATCGTAAGTGATTTGTTAAAGCTGGAAGTCAAAGTTGTAAAAAATATAGAACACGCAATTAAAAAAACAACGAGAAGAACAACGAAAAGCTGTCAAAAATACATCGGTGCAGCGAAAGGCAGAATTAAAACTCGAACAATGAAGGAGTAAGTAAAGTGGTCGTAGCGTCGTCCAGTCTCCAGCCGGGGCAAAGGGCGCGAGTTTTGTCAAAGTGGGGGTCGAGGGGTGGGGGGATAGAAGCATGTAGCATGCATACAGAGTACGCCGGTGACCAGTGCATAAGAAACACCCCTCCTCGGAGAGGCGATCAATACAGATGTCGGTTGACCCTGGGGGGGGGGCAACCCTCACACACTTTGCATCTCAGAACTGGCCGGTCCGGCGACCCCCCTAGCCGGTGTCCACTCCTGCTGCCCCTTGCCTCCCTGCTTGCTTGATTGTCTTTAATATTGATCTTCCTCACCCTCGCCTCGTCCTCACACGCGCTTCTCCTCTTGTTTTACATAAGACTGATTAGAAGGGTTTCGATTGTTTTGGTTTGGTTTTCCCGTTTTTCCGCCGGTAATATGTTTCAGTCCCGGGGGTCCCGGTGTCTCGGGGCTTGTTTATTAGTGTCTCTCCTTGGAGGCGACGTTTAAAAATTTACTCCGGGATTAGGATGTTCAGAACTTTTTCACGATTTATTCTGTGCAGGGAATCTTAAATATTTAAAATATTATACCAACTTAAATTTTTCGTTAAAGCGTGTAATATAAACACGTATTTGAAAGTGAGGAAGTTTTAATTCGTAAGAAACACTGTACAGTGTTATTTTCAATAAAAATACTATTGTTTAATCTTATGAACATTAAAATGTTTTGATTGTTGCGCAATCGAAATTGTTTTGGACCATATTTTTTTATATTTTAGTTTTGTATATTTTAAACATAATTCTAATAATGAAAAAAGTCATAAACTAAGTTCTAATTAGACTTGAAATTATATTAGACATTGGTACGGTTCCATGAATTGCTTTCGAATAAACTAACTAAAAAGCAGCGTTATGCAATGGAAGGTACAAATATAATCTGATTCAAAAATTTGGTTGGTATTTTTAACGTAAATATTAAACAATAAATGAGATTTACCTTCTTAAACAGGAAATGAATAATAGTAACAATCTAAATATTCTAAAAAATAAACACTTTTGCCTGCGAAAGATTTGAAACCGTAAACAGAGATATAGAGTCGGTCGCGATATTAGTGTAAAAAACGAGGAATCATTTCAGCAGCCTCGTCACCCCCCCCCAAACTCACACAGGCTTTGTGTTTGCCCGTCAAACACTTTTGATCCGCGGTGGGCCTCTTCCGAGCAATTGGACAAGGTATTTATACCTCGAGGCCAATTAAAGTCAGGCCGATAATATACTTGCCAGTTTTAGGATAAAATCACTATAATACAAATGCCTTGATGTGTTTTTCTGGTTCAGTCTATTTTGATAAAAACGAGTCTGCTGAGATAAGCAAAATAAGTCAGTTGACTAGATCAGGTTTGGAGCAACACCAAAATCAACGTTACACATCGATAACAAAAACTTGTGAGACATTGAATTTTTTGTAATACACTAAAATATAAGTTAAACCAATTCATAATTGTGATTATATTTTAAACTAGTTCGAAGTTTCTAGTTTGCTGAGGAAACATTCTCTAGGCTGATTTAAGTCAAGGACTTTACCACCTTGAAAAATTCGATGGTGCCATTAAAGGTTTCCGCGGAGTAAGAGATGGACTCCAAGACACAGGAATAATCAAGAATAAGTCCCCTCGACCAAACCAACCATTCGGAAACATGGCGGTCAGCTTATCTTGTACATTTGCTTTTGTAATGCCGCGCCGTAATACTATTGCTTATATATGTTTGATACTAATACCAGTAAAAGTGAAAAATATACAGCTTGATCGAAATAAAAGTATAATGATGAGTTAAGAAAATAATCCTTGCTGCGGATATGTTTTGGTGTGGCACTCAACAACGGAACATAAAACCAATTTCTACCAATATAAATAATGAACAAAAATGTTATGTAAAATATTTCCAACATTTTCTACACTTTAACAAATAAATCATCCACAAGTTTCCTTTAAAATAGTGTTTTATTAGGAATGTTGTTTGTGATGGCCTAATATTTGAATATTTGACTTTAAAATAACGCTTTCCTTAAAAAAGCCAATAAAAAATACTGTGGAAAAATAATTGATCCGATCAATAAAAAAATTTAAAATTACATCAAGCTAAAAGGATTTGAAATTTGTATTTTTTTCAGACAGACCGAATATAAGGCTCTGATTTATATTTGATATTGTTTTAGTATACCAAAAGTGAATATTTCGTATATATATGAACTCTGATGTAAAATGGTAAAATACATGTAAGGAAAAACCAACTGAAATTCAACCTACATTTGAATTATATTTTGAAGTAAATAACGGAGAAATACTATTGGAAATAAATTATTTTATCTATAAACAACTAATACAGATGCATGTTAATGCTATGTTTACTGAGCATTTTTTATCCTTATTCAAAATTCTTTCGAGACACACCAACCAGGTTTTAGGACTATCTTTCTCTATCAAACATTCAATACAAAACATTGCTAAAGAAAAAATTGCGATCTTAAAATAATAAAAAAACACAAATTTAACCCCCCCTCACCTATAAATAGGATAACAAATCACACATTGAGTTATATACTAAAAATAATTTTAAAAACTGAACACCAATTTCTCGGATTTAAAGTTAAATTATTTGCATAACTAAACACTGTTTAACAGTTGCGTGAAATTAACTCCTAACTTAATTATCTTTTACGGAACAATAAGTAAAAACTTTACTTATGAAAGTCGAAGCCTCAAGGGATAAAGGATTTTGAATATTCCTCCACCCCACGCACACATCGAGTCCAAAATGACCAGGGAGGTTGGCGGGGGAGGGAAGGGCGATATTTTAGCATCACCTTCCAGGCCAGCGTTTCTCTGGGCTGATCTTACGTTGTTATCTCCCCCCTGCATGACCCTCGCTTGCTAAATAGCCCTCGTTTAAACATTCGCCTTTTAATTTTTTAAAAGAGGAAGCCGCAGAATATTCCGTTTCTGTTCACATATTTAGTTTTACTCTTCTTTTAAATCTAACGTTTGATGAAGTAAAAGAACGGCTTGACGTATTTATAAAAAAATTATCATTTTATTTGGTTTTGTGCAATATTGTGTTCACTGTTGTACTGTGAACAGCGAATTACTTACTAAATTCTTATTTTTGATAATTACAGTGAAAAAACACTATTCTAAAAGGAGTATTTCTGTTTCTCGGGAAAAGAAGTAGTGCAATAATAAATACCAAATTTCACATTTAAATGAATTTATACCTTGTTTACCATTTTAACATGTGTCATCCGTTTTAATTAGTCAGTAAAAATATTATTTGGAAAAAGCTAATTGCAGGTGTATCGTATCGTATACTATCGTAGACTTCAGTTCCGACGGACCTGGCATAATAATTAATTTGGTCAAATGATAAAGCAGGACATTAGGAGTGCAAGAGGGGATGTCACTGTGAGAGGGTGACACCCTTTAAATAATAGTCCAATCAGGATAATGAAATAATACAACGCTGGTAACGGATAACCTTGAGACCTAAACCTCTAAAGCCAGTGCGCGGACTTTTAATATATGACACACATCATTTAACCCTTCTTTATGATAAATACTGCTCGAATTTGGCCAAAGCCTAGAAGGGGTTGGCTGGGAAAAGGGCGGGGGTTATCTGGACACCTTGAAATACATGGTGCGCAACTTTAAACTGAGGAATCGAATTGAATGTTCCGGCTCTAACGAACCGGACATCTCAATATGTGGAGGTGCTTCTGACATTCAAATACGCTGATTGCATACTGCCCTTTTGTCCGAATCGTTCAATTTTCTACATCAATTCGGTTCTAAACTATAAGTTTTAGGCAGCACGTTTGGACAGATGAGGTCTTAAAAATGAATTTCCAGGTCTTGTTTATCATAGTAGGCAACTGAGAGTTGTACAATCATGACAAAACACTTAAGCAATAAAAACAACTTTTTCCGCAGTTCTGACTGAACTTGAATCATACACTTCTAAAAAAGCACACAAACCGAATTATCATTTGTCAGAGACTTGACGATACACTAATTTTGACTTTATGCCTTAGTGTAATGCTTTGAATTACCTATGCTCACCAAGATTTACGAGCTATCTTTCCATACACAGATTTAGACGCATTAATGTAACAAATTTAATATTTAAGAACGTATATCAGAATCATTCACATTTTTGCTGACAGACTATCATTTGTTAAAAAGATTAAAGGGGTAATGTGTTCTAATTCTTTAATATTAATAAATAGAAGCCTATTTTGTGAAGTTAATTATAATATTTAAATTTATTTATAAACTAAACACTAAAGACAGAATCCTTTCACGTACTAAAAAATTAAACAATTAGGTAATAAACCATGTTGAATATTCTCTCCCCTTCACATGTCATACCCAGGAACGGTCAGGGGAAGATGGCGGGGGAGGAAACGGCGATATTTTAGCTTCACCTTCCAGGCTAGCGTTTCTCTAGGCTCGTCTTGCGTTATCATGCCTCACCGCATGTGAACACCATTTGATAACTATCCCTAGTTTAAATAGACTCTCCCCTCCACACATGTCACGCCAAGACTGACAATGTTAGGGTGGTGGGGGAGGGATGGGTTATAGTTTAGCATCATCTTCCAGACCGGCATTTCTTTGGGCTCATGTTACATTATAATCCCTCTCTGCATGTGACCACAGCCTACTAAGTAACCCTAGTTTGTATATTCTCTCCTCTTTCCCCATGTCCCGCCCAGAACTGAACATGATAGGGTGGTGGTTGTGAGAAGGGTTACACAGTTTAATATCACCTTCCAGACCAACATTTCTCTGGGCTGATGTCACGTTATAATCCATGTAACCACGGCCTAATAAGTGACCCTAGTTTGTATATTCTCACCTTCTACCCCATGTCACACCCAGGACTGAACATGATAAGGTGGTGGGGGAGGGATGGGTTACAAAGTATGGCATCACCTTCCACACCAGGATTTCTCTGGGCTGATGTTACATTATAATCCCTCTCTGCATGTGACCACAACCTACTAAGTAACCCTAGTTTGTATATTCTCTCCTCTTCCCCATGTCACGCCCAGAACTGAACATGATAGGGTGGTGGTAGTGAAAAAGGTTACATCGTTTAATATCACCTTCCGACCAGCATTTCTCTGGGCTGATGTTACGTTATAATCCCTCTCTACATGTGACCACGGCCTAATAAGTAGCCTTAATTTGTATGTTCTCTCCCCTTCACACATGTTACGCAGAGACTGACTATAATAGGGTGGTGGGGATGGGAGGTGTTAAATAGTTTAGCATCACCTTCCAGACCAGTATTTCCCTGAGCTGATGTTACGTTATAATCCTTCTCTGCATGTGACCACCGCCTACTAAGTAACCCTAGTTTGTATTTTCCTTCCACCTTCCCACATGTCAGGCCAAGACTGATCAAAATAGGGTGGTGGAGGTGGGAAGGGTTACATAGTTTAGCATCACTTTCCAGACCAGCATTTCTCTGGGCTGATGTTACGTTATAATCCCTCTCTCCATGAGACCAGCGCCTACTAAGTAACCCTAGTTTGTATTTTCCCTCCACCTTCCCACATGTCAGGCCAAGACTGATCATAATAGGGTGGTGGGGGTGGGAAGGGTTACATAGTTTAGCATCACTTTATCACTGATGTTACGTTATAATCCTTCTCTGCATGTGACCACCGCCTACTAAGTAACCCTAGTTTGTATTTTCCTTCCACCTTCCCACATGTCAGGCCAAGACTGATCAAAATAGGGTGGTGGGGATGGGAGGTGTTAAATAGTTTAGCATCACCTTCCAGACCAGCATTTCTCTAAGCTGATGTTACGTTATAATCCCTCTCTCCATGAGACCACCGCCTACTAAGTAACCCTAGTTTGTATTTTCCCTCCACCTTCCCACATGTCAGGCCAAGACTGATCATAATAGGGTGGTGGGGGTGGGAAGGGTTACATAGTTTAGCATCACTTTATCACTGATGTTACTTTATAATCCCTCTCAGCATGTGACCATCGCCTACTAAGTAACCCTATTTTTTATATTCTCACTTTTTTCCCTTGTCACGCCCAGGACTGAACATGATGGGGTTGTGGGGATGGGATGGGTTACATAGTTTAGCATCACCTTCCAGACCAGAATTTCTCTGGGCTGATTTTTCTTTATAATCTCTCTCTCTCCATGTGACCACCGCCTACTAAGTAGCTCTAGTTTGTGTATTCTCTCCTCTTTTCCCATGTCTCGCCAAGACTGTATATGGTAGGGTGGTTGGGGTTTGATTGGTTACATAGATTAGCATCACCTTCCGGACCATCATTTCTCTGGGATCATGTTAGGTTATAATCCTTCTCTGCATGTGACTACGGCCTACTAAGTAACCCTAGTTTGTATATTCTCTCCTCTTTTCCCATGTCTCGCCAAGACTGTCTTTGGTAGGGTGGTTGGGGTTTGTTGGGTTACATAGATTAGCATCACCTTCCGGATCAGCATTTCTCTGGGATCATGTTACGTTATAATCCTTCTCTCCATGTGACCACGGCCTACTAAGTAGCCCTAGTTTTTATATTCTCTCCTCTTTCCTCATGTCATGCCCAGGATTGATCATGATAGGGTGGTGGGTTGGAAGGGTTGTATAGTTTAGCATCACCTTCCAGACCAGCATTTCTCTGGGCTAATGTTATGCTATAATCCCTCTCTCCATGTAACTACCGCCTACTAACTAGTCCTAGTTTGTATATTCTCTCTCCTTCACACATGTCACGCCAAGACTGACCATGTCAGAGTGGTGGGGGAGGGAAGGATTACATATTTTAATATCAACTTCCAGACCAGCATTACTCTGGACCTATGTTACGTTATAATCCCTTTCTGCATGTTACCACTAGCCTAATAACTAGCACTACTTTGTATATTCTCTCCCTTTCCTACATGTCACACAGACCATGACAGGGTGGTGGGTGTGGATGGGTTACATAGTTTAGCATCACCTTCCATATCAGAATTTCTCCGGGCTGATGTTATGTTATAATCCCTTTTTGCATGTGACCTCCCTACTAAGTATCCCTAGTTTGTATATTTTTTCCTCTTTCTCTTTGTCACGCCCAGTACTGAACATAATAGGGTGGTGGGGATGGGATGGGTTACATAATTTAGCATCACCTTCCAGACCAGCATTTCTCTGGGCTCACGTTACGTTATAATCCCTTTCTGCATGTTACCACCGCCTAGTAACTAGCACTAGTTTGTATATTCTCTCCCTTTCCTACATGTCATATGTTACGTTATAATCCCTCTCTCCATGTGACTACCACCTACTAAGTAGCCCTACTTTGTATATTCTCTCCCCTTCACATATGTCACGCCAAGACTTACCATGATAGGGTCGTTGGGTGGAATGGGTTACATAGTTTAGCATCACCTTCCAGACCAGCATTTCTCTGGGCTCATGTTACGTTATAATCCCTTTCTGCATGTTACCACCGCCTAATAACTAGCACTATTTTGTATATTCTCTCCCTTTCCTACATGTCATGCCAAGACAGACCATGACAGGGTGGTGGGTGTGGATGGGTTACATAGTTTAGCATCACCTTCCAGACCAGCATTTCTCTGGGCTCATGTTACGTTATAATCCCTTTCTTCATGTTACCACCGCCTAATAACTTGCACCACTTTGTATATTCTCTCCCTTTCCCACATGTCACGCCAAGACGGACCATGATAGGGTGGTGGGTGTGGATGGGTTACATAGTTTAGCATCACCTTCCAGACCAGCATTTCTCTGGGCTGATGTTACGTTGTAATCCCTCTCTACATGTTACCACCGCCTAATAACTAGCACTAGTTAGTATATTCTCTCCCTGTCCTACATGTCGCGCCAAGACAGACCATGACAGTGTGGTGGGTGTAGATGGATTACATAGTTTAGTATCACCTTCCAGATCAGAATTTCTCCGGGCTGATGTTATGTTATAACCATTTTTTGCATGTGACCACCCTACTAAGTATCCCTAGTTTGTATATTTTTTCCTCTTTCTTTTTGTCACGCCCAGTACTGAACATAATAGGGTGTTGGGGGTGGGATGGGTTACATAGCTTAGCATCACCTCCCAGACCAACATTTTCTGGGCTTATTTTACGTTATAATCCCTCTCTCCATGTGACCACAGCCTACTAAGTAGCCTTAGTTTGTATATTCTCTCCCACATCACACATGTCACTCCAAGACTGACCATGATAGGGAGGTGGGGGTGGGAAGGGTACATAGTTTAGCAGCACCTTCCAGACTAGCATTTCTCTCGGCTGATTACGTTATAATCCCTCTCTGCATGTGACCACAGCCTAATAAGTAACCCTAGTTTGTATATTCTCTACCCTTCCCACATGCCACGCCAAGACTGATCATGTTAGGGTGGTCTGTGTGGGATCGGTTATATAGTTTAGCATCACCTTCCAGACCAGCATTACTCTGGGCTGATGTTACGTTATAATCCCTCTCTGTATGTGACCACTTCCTACTAAGTAACCCTAGTTTGTATATTCTCTCCTCTTTCCCCATGTCACGCCCAGGACTGAACATGATAGGGTGGTTGGGATGGAAAGTTTCATATAATTTAGCATCACCTTCCAGACCAGCATTACTCTGGGCTGATGTTACGTTATAATCCCTCACTTAATGTTACCACCACCTACCAAGGAGCTCTAGTTTGTATATTCTCTCCCCTTCACACATGTCACGCCAAGACTGACTATGATAGGATGGTGGGGGTCTGAAGGGTTACATAGTTTAACATCACCTTCCAGACCGAAGTTTCTCTGGGCTGATCTTACGTTATCATCCCCCCATCCCTCAGGATGATACCACCACCTTTTAAATACCCCTAGTTTGAATATTCTCTCCCTTTCACACATGTGACGCTCAGAACTTTCCAGGGTGATTGGCGGGGGATGGAAGTGCGATATCTTAGCATCACCATCCAGAGCAGCGTTTGCCTGTTCTGATCTTACGCCATTATCCCTTTCTGCATGTGACTACGACCTGCTGAGTAGCCTTAGTTTGTATATTCTCTCCTTTTCACACATGTACAACACATGACTGATCAGGGGAGGGTGGCGAAGGAGGGAAGGGCTAACATTATAATGCGGAAAGTTTTATTCCCAGCTTTGCAAGTAAATGAAACCAGGAGCATCAGAACAGCCAAAAAATCAATGTTTTCAGATTTCAATAAAAATTTGAATAAGTGTTTGTTTTTTCACTGATTTTGAGTTTTAAAAGTAGTTTTTATGTGGAAATTCACTTCCCTCACGTCAGCGTGCTGCGTGCGAACTCGTTTATAGTAGTTTTAGCTAGTGGAGTGCAAATTTTGTATTTATTTTGACAGGATTGTTATTCCGTATTAGTGCGCTTGTAGGAAATGAACCCTCAGTTTCAAGGCATTAGTAATAACTAGTGGCTTGAAGGGGCCGTAGCCCCTAACCTGCTTTCTCCAAAATACTCTACCTTATCAGATTTGTTTACTCTTTACATGCTGAAGAAATTAAAACCATATAAGTAGGAACACATAGCAGTTCTAAAATAAGTAGACAATTAATCACATGTTTTAATGCCATCAAAGTAGAAGTTTTTAAATCCCTATTCTATTTAAATGGTAATTATTTTCTCCGAAACAGATTTTCGGTACATAATTATGAAAAATTAATAACTTTCCCCAAAATGTCATGCCCAGACCTTTAAAATGAGACCCCTCCCAGCTTTCTACGATCTCCTCTTCCCTCACAATTTCGATGTAAAATTTGGGCTTACGGAATTAAATATATAGACTATGAACATAGTTGGGGTTGTATGGGTTTTAGATATTAATAATTTTAAGGGCAAAGGCGATACATTTGTCTTAAGCTAGCCAGGCCTAAAATCCTCCCTGTGACGAATCGTTTGGTGAAATTTAAAATATCCTAAACTAATAATCAAGTTCCATACCAACAAATATTAAATATTTTATTAAATTAATATTTTACGTATTGCTAAAAAAACTCATAAAAATGACTCCCAGATTATAAGAATTATAAAAGTACTGTCATCACTAATTTGCCAACAGAAATGCTTTATTCTATTTGTAAATACAAATTAAGAAACACACCTTCAATTTAATATAAGTTTTCTATATATCTAAGACGATTATTGTAAACAGAACTTCGATATTTCTAACCGATTTAGACAATTGCAGTATCAAAGGAATAGCATTGATCTGTACTCATGCAAAGAGGTTTTCAATTTACAATACTTTGATTCTGAAGGGTAAGGTCCGACCTCAAAGTTACTTTTTTGTCATAAGAGTATGGGCTGGATATAAATACATTACAGTACTTAAATAACAACACAATCTGTATTAGTACTTATTATAGGTAACTCTTTCAGTAAGTTATTTTTTAATATGGAACAACTTTGCTCGGTTTGAGCGACGTATTCATTTTTAGGAAATATTTGCATTTGTTATGATTGTAAACAATGCAAAAGTTGTAATTTACTCTTATATTGTTACAACCAACTATTCAGCAGAAAATAGTCCATATTAGGTCTTTACAACAAACTAAAATACAAATATTAAAACAACCTACACAGGTTGCACAGAGTTTTTCTTAAAATCTTGCAGTCAAAGGAAGGAGGCAGTATATAAAGTGAGATAGTGAATATTCGCCCTTCTGTGTAGGAAATATGAAGCTGGCATTAGCCTGAGCCGAGGCTGGCCAAGGGCGGGGGTGGCATTGCGGGGGAGGTTATCTGGACACCTTGAAATATACGGCGCGCAACTTTAAACTGAGAAATCGAATTGAATGTTCGCCGCGGTCCCGGCGATTTCAGTGTGTGAATATGTTGAGCAAATAGCATAATTTTGTAAAGTTGAAATTGGTTTGGGGAAAGTTCAGGGATTATATATTAATTACAGTGTTTTATCATCGGACAAAGTCGTAATACTGACGACCGGATTTTGGGACGAAATGCATATAGAAACATGTATTACTATTAGGTGTTTGTGACTTGTGATATATATTAAGTTGGAAAATGATGTATTAACGGGAGTTTTATGGCAAAACTATGCCCATTACAGTACATATTTGTTAGAGAGTTAGTCAATAACTCGTTTATTAGGTAAAATTTACAAAATACATTTGCATTAGTCAAGTCACTGAACTACAACTAGCAATAAAATAAAATAATATAATATGTTTCAACAAAACAAACTAAATCAACAAGACCTTATAATCTGACTCTTTTGGCCCATTCTCATAAAGTTCTGCCGTGAGCCAACGTATGGCTCATAAAGGTCTTCCGTGAGCCAACGTGGCTCATAAAGGTCTTCCGTGAGCCAAAGTGGGTCTTAAAGATCTTCCGTGAGCCAACGTGGCTCATAAAGGTCTTCCGTGAGCCAAAGTGGGTCTTAAAGATCTTCCGTGAGCCAACGTGGCTCATAAAGGTATTACGTGAGCCAAAGTGGCTCGTAAAGGTCTGATGAGAGACAGTGAGCCTCAGATAAAGGTATGCTGTGAGACGGCGAGGCTCATAAAGGTATTCCGTGAGCCAACGTGGAACGTGGCAAATTATTTAAAATTACTGAGGTTTGGAAACAATCTTATCTCCACGACAACCTTAATGATACAGTCGTCATAGCATGATCACTTGTGGATCTTTCGGTTCTGGGTGGATTTGGTCATTTCCATCGGCAGCACCATAGAAAATATCAGCTTTACACTTGAAATATATTACACGCTTGATATATTTTATTAACGCAGGGGTTACCCCATCACAACAAAGAAAACTTTAAAACTTAAATTACTTAAGGTATTGGTACAATATATATATATTTTACTATGCCTTATTGTGATCGTATATTCTTATTTGGGTGTGGATAAAATCTAAGCTTTGATGACGACTTTAAGGAATAACATTGTAAAATAATTCGGGCGAGTTCAGTATAGACAATTAACTTTAACATCCATAGTCACCAAATGTTGTTCTCGATGGATCTTATGATTTTATTTGCGTATATTAAACTTTGAAAGAATAACCAGCATACTAATAAGATTATCTCTTTTAATTATATAATATTTTATTAGAACAAATAACTAACTTTAATGTTAAAACTGGAACTCTTAACACAGAATTTGTCGGTCAATGACTCTTTCTGGTCGGGCAACACGAGAGGATGAACTCGCCAATTTCATAGAATTAGAATTCTTTCAGAATCAACAATGTTAACCACATAGTAGGGACATGATCAAAGCCAAGTCCGTAGTCCTGTGAAGCGTTAAACGAAGTCAATCTGACTACAGGACGGCCGAAGACGCTCACGTAGGAGGCTACAATCAATACATATTCCCACTGGCATTCTGATACGGTAAATAGGATGTTATTTATCTTTTATCTTTTACAAGTAAAGAAAATCATTCCCCTTAGTGGTCAGTTTTTTTAATCCTAGTAGGAAAGGGAATTAATTATACTAATAAGGATGGTGGACGTAATAAGAAACGACCAAGGATGAGAGAAAAAAGACTGAGTTAGTGAGTAGTGTGTTTGTTAAAAGTTGAGGCTATCCAAAGGGATCTTGGAACACATAACTTGTAATAAAAATACCAATAGAAATGTAGAATTACGGACTTTTCTGAAGATTATGAATAACATTTTATAATGTAAAAGTCAAGGGTTTTCTGTATTTTGTGTATTGGGAAGTGTACATAATCAAGGCCACTTTTGAAATTAGAGAACCTCTTTGCTGCGCTGAATAGATTTCGACGACTGGGGTCTCAAACATTCTTATTTATTTTAATTAGTAGTTGGTAAAATATTTATATTTTTGAAACTACACTTTTAAGAGTACAGGCTACCCTCAAAGTTCGTTTTCTTTATAATATTTAAATGAAGAGTAATTTAAATATTACCATGCAATACAGTTGGAAATAATCTGCAGTAAAACATCGCTTAGTAGTAATAGAAAAATCTGTAGATGATATAACATGAATGTCAATATGTGTAGCAGATTGGCGTTTCTAAATTAATTAAAAATTGCATGTGTTTATCAATGAAAATAAAATAAAATTTCAACGAGGTTACTGTCCCTATTATGAGGTAAACCCCAGGGCTGAGGACCACCTCGAGGCACCTACCAAATTTGTGGATCGGTAACTTTGCTTACTGTAACTCCATCGAGGCTAAAGGCCGAGTCAGTACTTCTTTGGACCGTACGGGGTTCGTTTTTACTGTGATGCGTTTTGAGAGGAGGGAGGGATGGTCGAAAACGTTTGTGATGAATTATTCTACCTTCAAAATAATCCATCAGAAAATGAAAAATAACAAATTAAGAACTATTCACTAAAATTTGGGTTTCCTTCATTAACTTAAAACTAAACAGAGTTAGTTCAACTCACTTTGTATGGTTAAAAATGTTTCAAGGTTTTTAAAGTCAACAGAGGATATTCAAAGTGCTATTTAGCAGGCGGTGGTCACATGCAGGGGGGAGATAACAACGTAAGATCAGCCCAGAGAAACGCTGGCCTGGAAGGTGATGCTAAAATATCGCCCTTCCCGCCCCCACCACCCTCCCTGGTCAGTCCTGGGCTCGACATGTGTGAAGGGAGAGAATATTCAAAATCCTTTAATTTTCTTCATTTGACCCTCGCAAGGTTCGATTTTCTTTGCTCTTTCTCCTCATAAAGAGTAATTAAAGTTTGTGATCGAAAAGGGGAGTAGATCACAAAGTCTTTGCTAAAAAATCATTAAAATATAAAATGTTTAATTATCTTGGTTGCCTTTCAGGTTCCATGTACCTAAAAGAGTTAAAATTCAGAAATAGAAGTACCTATTTTATTAGGGCAACTTTAATATGGTCGTTATAGCAGAACATTGTGATTTGTGAACTTCATTTAAGGATTTAAAACCCAGTAGTTAAAAACAACTTCATCATCTTTGATTATTCTTTAGCTTTTTATACTGCGATAATAATAATATCAAGCTGTTGTAGGCACATTGTAAAACATTCACACTACGTTTGATTCGAAAACTCCCTAGTATAGTATAAGATTAAACTGAGATAGAGTTTGAGGTAAGGTAAAATATAGTTTATAATCCAAGCAACACTATTAGGAAAAAACTCTCGGAGAAGAATATTCTTTCCTTAAAAATCCCAAGCTATGGAATTTATAATAGAACGCAATTGTTACTGTAAATAACGCTGCCTACCAGTTAGCAATACGAAAATATGATCTATTTGATCATTAGTTAATCGAGAGGAGGTATAGCCGTTTTATAGGATGGAATTAGTCTACATGAAGGATTCTACACCTTGGATACACGTCACTTTTGGAAAAGTATGGTTGTTTTAAACATTAACGTATAGGAACAATTGATGGAACTTAGAAAGACAATTAGCAAAACAAACTTTGAGATTACATTTTTCGGGGATCACGTCCTAAACCACTTTATGTAAAACTACAAGAACAAACAAAGGGATATTCAATAAATATTGCAAGTCGGACAAAAGGGCAGTATGCAATCAGCGTATTTGAATGTCAGAAGCACCTCCACATATTGAGATGTCCGGTTCGTTAGAGCCGGAACATTCAATTCGATTTCTCAGTTTAAAGTTGTAAGCCGTATATTCCAAGGTGTCCAGATAACCCCCTACCCCACCCCCTGAGCAGCCTCCCCCCGCGCCACAACATCCCTTGGCTCCGGCTAATACGAGCTTCATATTTCCTACAGAGAAGGGTGGAATACCCCCATAGAGAGTGGGATTGTGCTTGTGAGATTTGTATCCAGTGACCAGAAGGAAATTCAATATACTATTTTTGCTTCGACTGTAACTTAATCTTATAATATTTTATCTTCCCGCGTTACTCTTTGCAATATAAAGCATATCTGTATTAAAAGTAAAAATATTTCGGATTGATTTTGACAACGGTTGAAAATAGAAACATCGCTAATTAATTGTCAAGAAGCCTCAGAAACGATGTTGCATGAATAGATTTTAAAAAACTAATTGCTTAGTACTAAGACATTAGTTATCAGTTCTTATGAGAGGGATACTATCGTACGTTGGCCCAATTGCAAGACATTGTGATTAAGAATTGGTCAATAGCAATGTTAAAACCATTTATTTATTTCTACGTGAAACGAAAAACTAAACTTTGAGGTATTTTGAAATTACAAATAATATTAGATGTTTAAAATGTGTAAATATTTTTTCGAGGTTAATTGACCTATGCAATCTAAGAATCGGGTAAAACCCCAGGAACCATCACAATAAATTTGGGCATTTAATTAATTTCACTGATTAAGTCAATTTTGTCAACGTTAGTTTGACTCACATGTTCACATTGAAAGGTCGAATCAATACTTGGTTCTCCTCACTTCAGCTACAACAGTTAATCCATGCATTGTGTATATGTTATCAGTTTGAAAAGTCAAAAATGTATGTAGGTTATGGTCAGTTGCTGTGTATACATATAAAAAGACAATTTACAAATTAGTTATAGAATTTTTAAAAATATTCTGTTATCATTTCGAAAATTTTATAAAGAAATCGAAGGTTCGTTATTTGTAATTATAATTATTTTATTTTATTACATCGTATTAAATATTGCAAATACTTTTTAAAATTAGAGGGCAATACTTACTTATTATATATTATAAATTTTACATTTGAATTTTGAATTTTTCCATGCCTGTTAGCAAAGTACTTTATTGAAGACTTGTAGTATATATTTAAAACACAATATACGATGTAATTTTATCCAACGTATATAATAGAGAATTGTTTACCCCAAACAATACTCTCAGCTTCAACCATAACAATTAGTTAGGGCAATAATACAGAGGACGTTTCGTAAATCATCCTTATTCAGTTTTGAGTGTTTAATTTTAAAATAAATTTAACTTAAACAAACTTATTCTATAAATTTGTCTAAAACTAATTTAATTTAGTTGAATAACGATGTGTTAACGATAACCAAATCGGTTACGTATTTTGTTAATGTGTTGTAAAGGTATAAAATAATAAATTCCCTTTCTTAGTTCTTTGCACTAGTTTACTGTATTCTCAAATCAATTAGTCGATTTATTTCAGATTTAGAATCACTTAAGCAGCATCAAATGGGTCGGTCAACTTGTATGTGGGAAAAGTTCTACGTTTATAAAAATCAGTCAAAAACATTCAACTTACTCCCAATAACAAGTTTTTTGTACTAGTTTCAAAGTTTCCAACGGAAAAAATAGGACAGTTTAAAAATATAAAAGAGTATAAAACAATTTAAAACAGTTAAAATCATAATAAATTATGCTCTAGGAGAACAAGACCATTGACAACGTTTTAATAACATCATAAATATAAGATATCGCTGTATTAATTTGTGATATGAAGGTTACATGTAATACACTTTTATAGTGTTTTTTATTTAGGTAATTTTTAGTGGGAGTCCAATGACCATCAGTCAAATTATAAAACGCCTAGCATACACGGAGCAACGACACAAAGTAAAGTCAGACCTGAAATTGAAGTACTGTTTCCAGATTACATTTGATGGAATTTAATTTACTTCTTCCTCTCTAGTCTTAGTAACGAGTTAAGGCGGTTCCACACTTCTCGCGAACAGGCCCAAACATCCGGTCGAACTCCGAATGTTCGGAGTATTCGCGAGGAGTGTGGGAGATGCACGAACTTTTGAATACATACGGGAACATACGGGACGGAATGTTCAGTGAACATTCAGAAGAATGTTTGGCCGAATGTTCTGGCCTGTTCGCGAGAAGTGTGGGACCGCCTTAAGTGGATAACTCAACAAAACTCATACTACCATCCCGTATGTGAGAAATATTATGTAATCATCTTAAACTGTAACAATATGTGAGTTAGTCTTGTTTATTTTGACAAACTATTGTACAATTCAAGAGGGGGTTATCTTCGGTAAATACGGATATATTTCCAGAACAAATTAAAACGTTGTCGTTTAGAAAATCTATTTAGTTACCTTTTTAATGGCGTAGCCATGACGATTGTGGAGGTCCCTGTACTCGGCACAGTTGACGCATGTCGCACACATCACAACCTGAAAACAAGTGATATCCAGTAGACGTAAAGAGTAAATATAAACGGGAAAAGGTTTTGCAGGGTAAAATATATAAATTACTTTTACCAAGTAACAATACAGAAACAGATACGTTAACAAATCTGCACTAAAAGTCATGTCACATTAAATTACTACACAACCCCCCCCCTCCTATATCCTTGTATCCTCCTTGTATCCATTGTAGGACTATTGTATAGCATCTGCAACGACTTAATCATGTCAAGGCCGTTACAGACAAATCGTAAACAGTACTAGGGGATGGAGCTTTGCTCGTAGCAGACCAGACAGTTTTGTATTGCTTTAATTTAATTATTTACCAAATCCTCTAAAGTGACTAAGAATCCCCTTCACTCCTTTTCCTTCTTCGAGGGTGAATTTGTAAAGCTACTTTTTGTTTTCATTATAGCTGGGATTTTTCCTCAGCTGCTTTATCAGTCTCTGTACATTAGACAGATTCGCTATTAGCCTATGATGGTACTACATTAAATTTCATAATTTACGCACATTGAGAAATTATTAGGTGTCGTTAAGATCTCTTTTAATCATGTTTTGTTGCGAGAAGAAACTTACTTTGCACAAAGTTAAAATCCAGTTTTCAAATGCATTTGTGCGTAGAGATGAAATCTCCCCTGAAAAAGAGTCATTTCCACTTTGTTACTGAAATTTGAACGAGACATTCTGGAGGTCGTTTTGTAAGGAAGCACTCTGCTTAACAGGGGCTCCAGTCTTGAAACCTTTGGAGTTTCTAGCTGCTCCCCCGTTTCTAGCTGCTCCCCCATTTCTAGCTGCTCCCCCGTTTCCAGCTGTTCCCCCTTTTCTAGCTGTTCCCCCGTTTCTAGCTGTTCCCCCGTTTCTAGCTGTTCCCCCGTTTCTAGCTGTTCCCCCGTTTCTAGCTGTTCCCCCGTTTCTAGCTGTTCCCCCGTTTCTTAAGGTCAATGTTAACTGTCAAAGCCCATACCTCCTGAACGGATTATCCGATATCGTTGATTTTTAGCTCAATTAAAATATAAATAAACGGTATCAGGAGACTGACACATACTTTCTCCCGTTTAGCCTAACTTTAATGATTAAATTACTGTTTATTTACTAAAATATAGAATACAAAGCACGGTCGAATGAACAGAAAATCTTGCAAACAAGTTGTTTTCAAAAACATCCACCCAAATCCCTGTTTTGGAGGCACTACAGAATCCATTGCTACACACACGTGGTTTTAAGAGGGGAAATGCCCCCTACTCCCCCCCAGGGTTGTTAAGGGGCAACTTATTTCGAATTTCCTCTGTTGGTTAATGATAACTTGACAAGCATATCAAATTTGAACGAAATTGATCAGTAAATAAGAGAGAAATAGTAATTTTTGTATTCCCCATAAGAATAACATTAGACAACGTACAGAGTTTACCGCAAAATTAAAATTAAAATTTTCTCCGCAACCACCAATCATAGAATAGTAATTCAAAGTACTAAATTATTTAGTTTTTTGAACTCTTTTTAATGGTGAATAGGTAATATTTTTTATATTTCTGTTTTATATGTCAAATCCAAAAAAACTAGTTTTTTATGTTTTAAGCCCTATAACTTCCGAACCTGAATTTTTACAGAAATGCCGGTGGTGTAATTTTGTTGGAAAACTAAAGTTCTACAAACAGCTAAAGTTTAATTAAAATCGTTAGAGCCGTTTTTGGGGGATAATTACCCTTAAAAATCTAAAATTCAGAAAATGAAAAAAAAAACACCTGGAGAAATCGTGGATTAGTACCTACATACCAAGTTTCATAAAAATCGGACCATTGGTTTGGGCTCTAGCTCTGTATACATCAATACAGACAGACAGACAGACACACAGAAATAACGTAAAAATCACTTTTTTTGGGTTCAGGGAACAAAAACGAATATTTCCACTAACAACTCAAATTCGAAAATTTTGACGAAAACAATACTTTCTCCATATACTATGTATAAGGGGAGAAAGTAAAAACATACCTAGCGATTTCAGGGAGCAAAGTGTCGATATCACAATTAATAATCGTTCAATTAATTCCACAATATTCAATATTTACGATTTTTCTTAGGGTGTGCTTTTTACTGAAGAGGTTGGCAGCCTCTTTTTCCGTACTTTGCCCGTCCACATAGACTATAAATCTGCGTGTAGAACGTATCCAACAAAGCCAGGGGTGAGCCGTTACAGTACAGTTCAGTACTGATAAAAGTTACATCCCAAGACTGGATCCGAACCCACGACAGGGCCCTGCCATGGTTCCGGAGTTCGTGACGCCTTGACCACTCAATCAACTCACTAACAAGTAACTGTTTGTAATATCGAAATTTTCTCACTGAAATCGGTAGGTATTTGTTTTTTGCTCTTTAAAAATGAATCATAAACCAACGAATTCGGATAATCCGTTGAGGAGAGACGGACTTTGAAAGTTAACATTGCAAGAGAGAAGCCGGTGACAGGAGCCCCTTTTTAACAGTGCTCAGATGAAAATACAGGATCACTTATATTACCACTCATCACCGGCATACCTGGGGACACTGGAGGCAGCGGTAGAGGTTTCCGATGATGGGGCGGACTCGGCAGAACACACAGTCGACGTCGTGGGAGGTGACGGGGCTGAGGGCGCGGGTCCGGGCCTGGGGGCGCCTCTTGGTCGCCTCGGCCAGCTCCGACCCCCGGCAGAACGGGCCTCTGTACAAGCAACACGACGTGTAGTGGTCGACTTGGGAGTATATCCGTGGGGTGGAAAAATATGTGCAACTATCATGGTACGTAGAAGGCAGTAAAATAACAAAATGTCTACACAGAGGAGGAAAACAGAGCGATTTTGGTTACCATCTTGGCTGCAGAGAGGGGTAATGGATAAGCGCAACGATCTCTCTTGATTATTTTTTCACACTCTGATTATTTTTGTTATGTCTTAACAGATGTACAGTAGACCCTACCTATTGGATAAGTTATTAAACTATACCTAGAAGTAAGTATTAAACACCACGTTGTCTTCAGGGACGTTGGTGTGAACTAAATTTGAAGGACTATCAATTGTCTCTGGTGGTACCTCCACAAGCCTTAGAGCCGATTTTTAGTTTGATTGTTACGGTGATGTCCGAACTACTTCGAACCACTACCAGACAGCACCAAGGTCACAACAAACATTACTATTCCCGAGCCTCTGATCATTATAGGGATTCTGCAAACTTGGCGAAAGTGGCTGACGTTGAACGCAAAATTAAAGCAAATGCAACATTGCAAAATTAACGTTGATTTTGCCACAACTAGAATCAACTCAACAAGCCAGGTGTAAAGTTGACGCAAGACGTGGTCATGGTGATACAGCGTACCTGCAGAGTGGGCAGGTGAGCAGTCGGTCGGTCCCGAGGTCCTGCGAGTCCAGCTGATGGCGCGCCACCTGCACCATGCAGCGAGTGTGCACCGCGTTGCCGCAGCTGTAGCGGCAGTGGACAACTGCAACATTGCAACGTATGTGAAAACCGAGTGAACATTTTAAAAACAATCAAATGTGTACAAGATACAGTTGTAGTAGGAGATTACCTGGCAGTTGAGAGTCTCCAAATTGCAATAGACAGATAGGGCAGATGTCTTCGGCTTGCGGGCGCCTCCTCGCCACCGCGGCCTGCTGCTCCGCCCGGGTCTTGGCCGGCTTGCGAGGAGCCGTCCTAGGCTGCCCCCGTGGCTCCAGCAGGTCACCTAGCTCCCGTGACACCAACCCCAACTACGTGACAGAATAAAAACACTCAGGACAGATGTAAATAGGAGAACATGCAAAATTAAAACTCCCAATACTCTCTCTTCAATACTCGGAGGCACCGGGGGCAGTCGTTTCTTGGGGTCGTGAAAGCCCAAGTCGTCGCCGCCAGAGGAGTGCTAACCTCCCTCAGGTGTCAAGGGACAGTAACACTAAAGATCATAGCAAGTTATAAACGAGAGCGACGCCGATATCAGTCGATTTTACAACTACAACAAAAACATAAAAATATTTATTTTTACTCACAAAACTTTATTTTTTGATTTTCTTTCAATTTGTGAAAAAATGTTTGTATTAATTTTTTTCAGGTAATATTATTAGTTAAACCATATTTTAAATCAAAATTAAGGTACGAAATAACATAATTTTAGACGGAGCAAAATAATTACCGCTCTGAAACTTCTCGTTTCAAATAAAAATAGTATCAACCCAACAGCAATACTATTTACCAAACGCCACAATAAATAAAGAACCCTTCGCTTTCTTAAGACTGGGGTCGTGTCGGAAATGTTAAGAAGTGGAGAAGGAACCGGTCAAGTGGTCTCGGAAGGTATAAAAAGTTTATAATGAAAAGCAACACGGGCGCGATGCAAGGGTTGGAGCCGCTCGCATTCCTGGGGCTACGCGAGTCCTTTTGTTGGTCCATTCATTCATCTCAAGTAGCAGGGTTGTGGGGGAGGGAGAGAAGGGCTCCTCTCTCCACTTAATAGATCTGGATTTCTTTATGATCCCGCACTTCTTCATTTCCTGACTCTACAGGTGGCTGCCCCTCCCCGGCCTTCTCAACTTCTCCGACTTGCACTCTTAGTTTATACTTTTCAACGACCTTGAGATCCTCATTATCCGACCCTTTCCTTGCCCCTCCCCCCTCTCCCCCTCCCCGCTAACTCAAGACCCACTTTGAACTCTTAGAAAGTTAACTTTCTAAGCCCCTCTTTCGTCACTTTCTCAGCTTTACTAACTTAATCCATTTGTTGAACTCGAGTTTAACCACTCATCGGTTTAGTCCATTTGTTATGAAACGTCAAATTAATTGATACTTATAAAGGTTTTAAGTAAGTAAAAGATAAATTTATTTATCATCTTTATAACCATACCATGAGCGCACAATTATAACGTGTATTTTATTTGCGTAATAATAAATTATTAATGAGCGAAAGTATAGCTGTAAGAATTAATTGTCAATCGATAAAAGCTTTCAAAAATCATAAACATTTTTCACAAAGGGTTTTTGTACAGATTAAAAACCGTTTAACTTTGCAATAATTTTAATAGATTGATTTACCATCAATTTTTTTAATATCTCTTTTTAAGATTACAACTACTCCAATACACCCGTTTGTTGACTAAGTTTTAAAATAATATTTTCTATATGGGTTTAGTTCTCCTAGTATACTTGATAATTAACATTCAATTATGAACATACCACGCGCATGATCATGAACATAACATTGATTATTATTGTCAATACATTAATTTAAAACAGCAGTATATCCGATTTAAACATAAGGTAATGGTATGTGGTACTATATCTTGATCATACCGTATTAATTAAGAACTCGCAAGATTATATTGAGTTATAAAAAGGCCTAGAATTAAAATAATAAGTTCGAACGAAAACAAAATAAAATATTGAGTAATATTATTAGTCAATGCAATACATTTAGGAAACAACTTTTTGATTAGCATATTACTTGTTTTTATTACTTACGGGATTTAATAAAAGTGTCGTAAGACGTCTTTTATTACATCCCGTAAATACATTTAGGATAATACTTAACCTAATCTATGGGTTACTTGTAAGTGTTAACTGTGAAAACACAATTCATGTTGTAAATCACATGTTTGTCTTTTCAGACCCAGTTTACACTTGAGTCATTGAAGCCAGTTCAACTCACCTGGAACGACAGAGGGTTGAATATTCTGAGCTGCAGTTTCTTCAGCAGGACCCAGCAGATGTGCAGACACAGGTCTCTGGTCTTCTGGTGCATCTTGCAACTGCAGTGGTGAGGGTCCCCTAGGCGCACCTGGCCCGCAATATTAAGTCAGTGTGCAATTTGCAATTCTATATCTTAAGGTACGTTTCCAGTAGGCAACTTTGTTGCTATATAGGTTTGCAACTCGTGTTGGGCAATAATAAAAGTCAGCAATATCCAAAGAAATTTGTATTGTGTGTATCACCCCTACCCTCCTATGTTCAACTAGAGATTTTGGCAATTTTGCTTCAAGTTATGTGTAATCTCGGTTTAGTTAGCTCATTCAGACTTCTTTTAAAGGTAGCAATGAATTATGATCCCAGATTTTAGCGAATTTCCCCTGTAGGGAAGAAGCTATTACCGTAGGTGGCATGGTAAGACTTAAGCCCGAGACCACAATAACTTTTCGTTTTGAGGTCCCCAGATGCCAAAAACACTATTCGTTCAAATTTGTGTCCGTTACCGCGATAACTTTTGAAAGAAAGACCCGATTTTTATGAAATTTGACACAAATGTGAAGAGTAGCATTTATGACTTTAAGTTCGAAAACCAGATCGATTGGTCTATGGGAAGAGGGTTTTACGGGGGTTTAAAATGTTCCAAAAATCGGTTTTTTCAAATTTGACCCCAAAATGTTAAAAACACTCAATTTTGGTTAAAGCCATTTTATATAGCTTAAAAAAGCAAATAATTTAGTATCTTGAATCATTAATCTAGGTTAAGTGGTTGCGGATAAAATCCAAAAAAAGTGTCCCATGTTAATCTTATGGGAAAAAGGTTTTTAGATTTTTCTCAGATAGTTTTACTAAAAACTTCACGTTTCTGTTTAATAAAATGTTTAGCTCAACAAAACAAACATTTTGGTGTTTTAATCGTTGCTCTACGTCCAACCGTTGCAGAGATATTCAATGTGCTAAACACAGTACGTTGTCCAATGTTATCCTTATGGAGAATAAATAAAATTCTATATCTCGATTAATTAAGAATGTATATTGATGAAACTTGGTATGTGGCTTCAACTAGTTGTGGTATATTTAGATTAGCACAAAAAACAAGTTTTTTGTTGATAGTCCCCTTAGCAGCAAACCTGCATACTCGGCCCCATGTTATTCATATGGAGAATAAGTAAAGTTGTATATCTCCCTTAATTATGAACCTAAATTAAGAGAACTTGGTATGTAGCTTCATCTGGTTCAGTTACATTGATAATTGCAAAAAAACACATTACTTATCTTCCTCGTTGCAGTAAACCTGCGTCCTCAACCCTAATGTTATTCTTATGGAGAATAAATCAAATGCTATATATCACTTATTTATGAATGTATTTTTGTGAAACTTGGTAAGTAGCTCTATGCAGTAGTGAGTCACATATATATGCATTGGAAATTCGCTGAGTACGCAGGTTTGCTGCGACGGGGGTATTTCATTTAAGAGAGGGCTCTAGTTACCTGATTCTACTTGTTTCTATCAAAGACCAATGATAACTTTAAAATCCCGTTCCTTCTCAGCGGATTATCCAAGGTTTTTGTATGGAGCGGAATAGTACCTAGCGATTTTAGTGGGCAGAATATTGATATCACGAATAGTTCATCCACAAAAACCTAAATATTTAATATTTTGCATTTTCATAGAACAATTATTATTTTAATATCAAAATATTTCTCAATGAATTCGCTACGTATTTTCCCCCCAAAATGAGCCATAAACAAACAATTTCGGATAATGCGTTATGGAGGGATTGGCCTTATAGTAGAAGAATTAGAAACTCAAAATGTTACGTGGCTTGAGCCCCCTCTCAAACCAATACCGACTGACCTGTACAGGCTTGTCCTCAGCCTCCTGCACGATGAAGGCCGTAGGCCCACTCTGCCTCAGCAGGAACAGCGGCCTGAGGCTCGCCAGCTCCTGTAGCGCCCGCACCTGGGGCGGACACGACTGTCTCCACGCCGACACGCGCGCCATCTAGCAGATAGAACTGGAATTACCTGAGTTATTATTTGTTGTTATGTACAAACAGTAGTGAAAATTCACAAGCGTTTGATCCTTTTGTCCAGGAAAGCAAGTCTTTGAAAACAAACGTGATGTACTTGCGCCTTGCGAGCTATCTTCCAAAGTTGTGGGGTTATTGTGTCTTATGTTCCACCTGACCGGTTTATACTTAAACATATCATATAGTAACAGAATGTATTATTCAAATACACATGGATTTTGGTATCCGCGAGATCACCGTACGAAAAGTGGGATGCCAGCTAGTACTGATGTCCGTCAGCATCTCTGTTCCGATCAAAACCATTTTATAAAACTGAAACACATAAGGTGCAACATTAAAAACCGGCACCATTAACAGTTGGCTCAAATCACGAAACTTCTACCTGTTTCGCAATATTAACTTTCAATGTCCCTCCCTCCTCAGTGGTTTATCCAGTATAGTTAGTTTTATGGTTCGTTTTAAAGGGCAACGTTTTTTTTATGGATGAACTATTTGTAATATCAAAATTCTGCTCACTGAAATCGTTAGGTATATTTTTGATGATTGAATTTGGATGCCTAGTTCGTCCGTTAGTAACGTTGTAATTTGAAATGCAAATCTTACCCAGGATTGAAAAACCTGGACACAGTTTTACATTGTACTTATTATTGTCATCGTTTCTAATAATCACAAACAATCAAAGATACATTAAACACTTCCAATAAGTGTTTATAATCTTCACTAGTCAAACTCATATAAACGAAGCTATAATAATTGCCCTATATTACATCGGTAGAAATGTGTATGTGGATAGTATTTTAGATTGCTAAACAAAGTCTTACCTGCCACCAACTCAACAAATCTTGTATGAAGTCACCTGTGTGAATCCATGTCAAGGGTTTACGAATGTCACTGCGCGTTTCATCTCAATTCGAAAACAACGAATAGAACACATATTCTTGTTGTTGGTTAAAGATTGATAACACGCCTTATTATTTAATGGCATGTTTTATTTTACACAAATTTCTAGTATCAGAGGGGGGAGATTTCTAAGAGTTGGTCAGACATTTTGAACGTACAGTAGACTTATTTATATAAATTCCCTCTACTAGGTGAGGATATTCAGTTTGTTTTCGTGTTTTATTCTCACGATGTGCAAAAGCCATAGCATAGCTTCCTTCGTCTATTACTTGCAAGTTCTTTGCCCGAGTGGTGAGTGAATAGTTTTTCTCACTCTTATATTATCTTCTATTATAATATACTCCCTCATATTTCCCTTTGAAGTGAATATGATAAGCTACTCCATTTGTTATTGTACATCAATGGACCATCATATTAATGTTTATTACCACATGGAGTGGCCTAACTATGAGACTCATATAATCATTATCTCACTAGGTAGGTGAGGGTTGTTTTTGTAAAACAATATTGCAGTCTAACGGAATACCCCTAAAAGTTCACTGATGATAAACGGTTTTTCTTCACATTAAGTTATTACATTTTACCCAACAAAAATGTGATTTTAAAAATGTCTATATTATTTAAACCATTTCAAGCCGGGTTTTCAGTAACGAACGATTTTCCGTTTCTACGTGATTCCCCCATGACATCGTTAACTTTTAAATCTTGTCCCTCCACAACGGATTATCCAAGTTCGTTAGTATGTGGTATTTTTAAAGTTCCTCCCTCTTTCATAACTGGCTGAGTACGCAATAAAAACAGTACCAAATATACTTTCTATAGTCAACAGAGTTTAGATCTAAAATTGTCGGAACACAAATAGTTTAGAGATTACAATTTCCTATTGCAATTTTACCGTTGCAACAAATCCCGAAATATGTTTACCAAAGATTTTCTAAGAACTATTTTATTCCCGCCACTTTCCCATTTCAGGCGGAATTCCGTGAGTGGCCGCGTCCTGCCGGTCGTAAAACCAGATCCGTCAAACATACACAAAGTTAAAAAATTGAAAGGAAGCCGTAAAATTGGATGTCACACGTCCGCGGGGCGGGGTGGGCGGGCGGAGCAATTGGTTTCCCTTTTTGTTTTTACGATTCCCGGTTTACGGCATGCAGGGCTGCCATCATGTGCCACCGGGACATAAAATATCCCTTCCAATCAGGCGAGCTTTCATCAGCGCCAATTCATCCTGCGGGAGCTCTCCTGGAGCTTCCTATAAACAATTTTCGAGTTTATCCCGCCGTAAAGTCCTCAGGTGAGTTCGGCTAAAAGCGTCGTCCAGGGCGGCGCCCTTCAATTTGCCCGGGACTCGGGTGATGTATTGTTTACTGCGACCCCTTCATTTCTCGAGATACACAGTGGCTATTTGGAACTCAAATGTTGGACGCGGTGAGAAAACAAACAGTGGGTGTGAAAATAATTTTAAGAACGCACATACAATTGTTTATATCAACCATATTCCCTAAATCTACTTTTAATTATGATCCAGAATAAGAATCCAAGACTCGTATAAATTTAAAAAGAACACTGCACAAGGCTTCTTATTCGTCATTCATATCTTCTTCCTTCATAATTCCCTCTCCTTCAGGATTTGTTATGCGATCAGCTACGTCTTTATTTCCCACCGTATTTTCAAGATTGAGGTGTTAAAGTATTTTTCCTCTAGATGATTCGAATGTAATTTATTTTCAGTTGGGCCTCAGGGCTCCGCCCCACTGGTCCTCAAAATTGCCATGTTATTCAAGGAAGAAAGATATTATTAGATTTATGTTTTCATGTGTTTGACCTTTTGCGATATCATTTAAATAATCAGCTGTTGTAAGAAATGTATCTAACTAAAGCTAATGTGCACATTGATGCATGGGCAAAACTGACTGGAGACCGTCTAGATGTTATTGGGTTTATGTTACATGTGTTTGGTACATCTTAAAGTACGTTTCCAGTAGGCAACTTTGTTGCTAGATATAAGTTTGCAACTCGTCTAGGGTGATAATACAAATCAGCAATATCCAAAAAGATTGGCCTTTTGTGATATCATTTAAATAATAAGCTATTGTAAGAAATGCTTCTGAGTACAGCCAATGTACACATTCATGGGAGAACTGACAGTAGTTCGCCTTAAATCTTAAGAGTGTATTTTGGCGTCGACCGCATATGTTAGAGATTCATCACAAATATACATGTATGAAGCACTCTTGACTAATAGTAATTTATACGACATTGCCAAAATGAATTCACTTTTATGACGAAAAGTCTATAATATTGTGATTTTATATAAAACAAACCGTGAATAAACCGAAATAGACATTTGTAATAAATTTAAAGAAAGCATTATATAGAGATTGTTGCTTTACGAATAACGATTGCTATATGAAATACATATTTTTAAAGATATACAACTTGTTTCCATTTTTAAGCAGTAAGAAAAACGTACACAACGATTTATTTTATGAACAAAATTTTGACCTGAGAGACATTTACAATCTATTGAAGAAGAGCGTAACTTTAAAC
Organism: Allygus modestus; assembly: GCA_963675035.1. NCBI lineage: Eukaryota > Metazoa > Arthropoda > Insecta > Hemiptera > Cicadellidae > Allygus > Allygus modestus. The sequence continues at coordinate 71,714,854 of OY776116.1, read as the reverse complement.
TGGCAGAACTATGATAAAAAGTTTTTTTAAGATTATCACAAGGTTTTATTTGCCTCACAGATTAAAACGGGAGACGTTTATCTCTGAATTTTATTTCACACGAGTGTGGAACGTAACGGTAAATTAATTTGATTTTCACGGAGGTAATGAATAATAACAACACATTGTGTCGAAAGCCTCTCGACATAAGTCCTAACTAAGTTAACGCCAGGTTTGGAGTACTTTGGTCAACTTCCCTGCAGTCTTTGACTCTTGAATGTTCAAACTCCATTGCCTCATTTCCTTGTCTATTGAACTTTCCGTGGTTCCTTCTTCCATGTCTTTGTTCTTACTTATGAACATGTTTTGAAGATTAAAATTAGTCATGCGCACAGACGATTGGAAGAATAAAGGAGATTAGATAAGAACTACGCTAACAAAACACTGGTTTTGTCAAATTATGCAGAAACAAAGATTAATTAAAAAGCCTTAATTTTAAACTGTACATAACAAAAGATTGTTGTTGGTTGTAAGTTGAATTTCCGTATAAATTTTCTAATTTGTATACAGTAGGTGGCGCCCATAAGCCCCACTCATTTAACTGATTTCAATATAAAAATATATTTACGCAGGTCAGCTGATCGACACAGTTCTTACTATTATTTTTAAATTTGAAGGAGGTTTTGCAATACGAATTTACGAGTAACTACTTTTCTTATAAGTTTGTCATTACGACCTTTCATTTAAATGCCTACTTGTTGGATGTCAAATTTACGGGTTCCTCCAAAGTTACGGTGTAGTTTGGATTTATAACATAAAATAAATATTTAAGATGGCCAGTTGTTAACTAGCAAGCTCTTTATTGAAAGTAAGAGTTTTCACAACATGATTTAGGCCTACTTGAACTAAAGTGACTTTAGCTCGAAAATGAAAAAGCCCCATGTAAGAATGACTGCAGGGGCGGATCCAGAGGTCATGTTTGGGGGGGGGCGGTCACCGAAAGTTACCCCTCCCCCTTCCGGATGGTCCCTGGAACCCCCATTATTGTTTTTAACTATATGAAATTATACAAAGAATGAAAGTAAGTTAACATAATATATCAATGACCTTGTACTCAAGAAAAAAGCAATCTTAACTTTATAAACAAGCTAAACAAAAATTAACTTTAGTTCTACTGCGCCCGACCATAAATAAAAATAAAATATTTAGGCATTACACTTTTTCTACGTCATCTGTAGGCGTCTAAGAACAAGTAGGATGCCTAAATAAACAATTTATTTTAGTATACCAACGCGAAAAACTATTTACAAAACGTATTTGAAATCTGCAATACTGAACTATACTACGCGAAGAAACAATTAGGAATGAGGCTGACAGCCAAGGTCAACCACCCGAAAAATGAAAATGACGTACCAAACTTTTACAAAATAAAATACTTGGCGTATGAGCTTCTGTTTGCACGCAATTTAATGTTTGTTTCCTCTTATTTCATCTATAATATTATAAAGAAGAGGTGGTTTCTGTCTGTCTGTCTGTATGTCTGATGTTCCGGGTGAACGCAAAAAATACTGAATCGACTGGGCTGAAACTTTACACAAAGGTAGATCTTGAACCAATGCAACGCATAGGCCTATTCGATTCATTAAAACCCCCTCGGGCTACGCCCCGTGACCGTCCTAAGTCTCAATGTTTACATTTCAGAAGAATGTAAATATTCAGAAACTGTAATGTGAACAGCTGAGGACACTTCCATTTGACAGCTTAAAAAGCAGAAGCAAGAACAGCTGTTTCAAGCTAACTTACCTTTCTAACCCGTGCGAAGAACGGGTACATTCTACTAGTTACATATAATTCGAGGCACTTTTTGCTTCTAGCCTAGCCACTGGATATTTATTGCCCAGCAACGGATTACGCGGTTTTAAACAAAAATCAAACCTAACCTGTAAACAAAACACCCCTGATAGCAAACGACGCGATGGTAGGCGGGCGAAATCCAGTAAAAAAATAATCACCAAATACAACTGTAGCAACCTTTGCTGCTAAAATTTACTACCAAGACCATGTTGAAAACACTGCATTTTCGGTCTGACAACTGGCAAAACTGCAACAACTTCGCGGTACTCGGGAATATCCATGTTTTTGTAAAACGCTTTTAGGTTAAATACACGGATCTAAATAATGAGTTATATACTAAAATGGAAGTTTAAAATTTCACCTGAATAATGGTGTGTATTTTATTTCACTTAAAGAAACGTTTAGGTTCGTTAGTTTGAATTTTAATGTAACCTTGTAGACGGGAGCGGCAAAATTTGACTCTCGGAACCGAAAAACGGGGTTTTCGGGAGGCTTTTGATGCTTACATTTTCATTCGGATTTATTCAAATTTTCATCGTATGCCTGAATAATAAAATAAAACACAAAAATTATGAGGTTTGGGGGGGCGACCGCCCCTACCACCCCCCCTTGGATCCGCCCCTGAGAATGAGTAAATCTATTTTTAAACTTATTATTTTCAAATAATTCAGTACCGATTATTAAGGATTATCTGAAATTACGTGTTTTAGCGAATTTCCCCTATAGGGAAGAAGCTACTACCGTAGCCAGCCAGATCGCTCTTTCCGAAGGGGTGGGGTATTTTGGGGTGGTTTTGTACTACAAAATGGTTTTTTTGAATTTTTTACATATAATTTTGGAAATAGTCAAATTTTAGTTTTTACCATTTGATTCAGCTTAAAAAACACACAATTTGATATTTTGATCATTCCTTTACGTCAATTGGTTACCGAGATATTGACACATGTTATTCATATGGAGGAAAATAAGAAATTTATATCTCGCTTTTTTATGAACGTATACTGATGAAACTTGGTATACGGCTTCATCGGGTTGTGGTCCATTGATATTTGCTCAAAAAACAATTCTTTGCTAAATGCTCTCGTAGTAGCAAACCTGCGTACTCAGCCCCATGTTATTCTTATGGATAATAATTAAATGCTATGTCCCCCCTAATTGTGAACATAAATGTATAAAAACTGGTATATGACTTCACCTAGATGAGTTATATCGATATTAGTATAAAAACCCATTTTTGGTGTTCCTTGATGCAGCAAACCAGCGTACTCAGCCCCAATGTTATTCTTATGGAGAATAATTCAAATTGTATAAATTGCTTATTTGTGAATATATTTTTATGAAATTTGGTAAGTGGCTTTATGTAGTATTAAGACATCTCCATTGGAAATTCCATTGTAGTATCTCCACTGGAAATTCGCTGAGTATGCAGGTTTGCTGCGATGGGGGTATTTTAAGTATCTTTTATTCAAGGCTACTAAAAAAGATAAAGTAAAAAGGCAATAAAAATATGATGTTGAAATGGATTTTAAAATGTAGTTTTATAATTTACAATGAAGAAATATTCTATACAAGTATACAAATATAAACTCATTTTCCTTTTATTTAGCTCAAACCGTGTGTTAATCAACGTGTTAATCGGTCCAGTAAAAAGTCAAAACTGTCCAAAGAAAGAAATGTAAACAAATTAAATTTCCCCAATGTTAAAAACCATAAAACGAGTTCGCACGCAGCACGCTGACGTGAGAGAAGTGAATTTCCCCCAAAAAAACTTTTAAAACTCAAAATATGTGTAAAACCAAACATGTATTCCAATTTTTATTGAAATCTGAAAACATTGATTTTTTGGCTGTTCTGATGCTCCTGGTTTCATTTATCTGCAAAGCTGGGAATACAATTTTGCGCATTATAATGTTAGGAGAAGGTCCAGGCAGGTTTGAAAGTAGGCGTGAGTTGCTGGGGATGATAAAAGTACTCCAACAAAGGAATAGCAGGCTTTTCTGGTGTAAAACCCCCAAAAGACAACGTACTGTGTTTAGTCAAAAAACATTTTCTTTATTAACTCGGTAAATATTTATGCTAGAATTACGAGAGAGGGCTTAAAACTTTCCCCTCACTAATACCCATCATTTTGCATGCATTAATTTTACATCCGGGGCTTTTCTGACCCTTTTTGGGCCCAAAAACTCGAAATTTGAAAGATTAATCCCCAAAAAAGGGGTTTAGAGTTTTCCGATTGTTTTGCCCAACGAACTTGTCCAACTGATTGCAGAAAGGAACGTCCCTACCAAATTGTAAGTTAATTGGACAAAAAATGCGACCGCTAGAGTGCATACACATATATATATATATATATATGTCTATATATATATACATATATATATCCCAAAAATTGTTTAGGGGGTCACGTTAGGAACTTCTATGGTGGTCCCGGGCTTAAGTTTCACCGTGCGGGTCATGCTAATAGTTCACTTTCCAAAGGAAATTCACTAATAATACTAATTCTTGTTTTCAACTTTTTAACGAAAAATATTCACAATATATGTAATACCCCCGTAGCAGCAAACCTGCATACTCAGCGAATTTCCAATGCATATATATTTATCTTAATACCACATAAAGCCACATACCAAGTTTCCTCAATATACATTCATAAATACAGTAGTAAATTATTTATGACATTTTAATTATTCTCCATAAGAATAACATGGCGGCTGAGTATGCAGGTTTGCTGAAGCAAGGAATACAAAAAATGGGGTTTTATACCAATATCAATATAACTCAAGTAGGTAAAGCCATATACCAAATTTTATTAATTTATGTTCATAATTAAGGGAGATAACACGTTACTTATTATCCATAAGAATAACATGGGGCTGAGTACGCAGGTTTGCTGCTGCGGGAACTATCGGCCGAAAAATGTTTTTTAGTGCAAATATCAATAGACCACAACGATATGAAGCAATAGCAATATACCAAGTTTCATTAGGAAAAGTTCATAAATAAGCGAGATATACAATTTATCTTATTCTCAATAAGAATAACATTGGACAACGTACTGTGTTCAGCACTTTCAATATCTCTGTAACCATTTGACGTAGAGCAATGATCAAAACACCAAATTGTGCGTATTTCTAAGCTGATTTCAATGGAAAAAACTAAAATTTGACTTTTTCAAAAATTATATGTAAAAAGTCAAAAAACCCATTTTTGGGGTACAAAACCCCCCCCAAAATACCTCTTCGGATAGATCGATCTGTCTGGTTTTCGAACTTAAAGTCATAAATGCTGCTTTACACGTTTATACCAAATTTGGTCAAAATCGGATTGATTTTACGAGAGTTATCGTGCTCACGGAGACACACACACACACACATATATATATATATATATATATATATATACAGTTTCGAACGAATGGTGTTTTTGGCATCTGGGGACCTCAAAACAAAAAGTTATCATGGTCCCGGGCCTAGATCTTACCATGCCGACTACGGTAATAGCTTCTTCCCTATAGGGGAAATTCGCTAAAATCTGCTAATATACGAGTATTACAATTTTCTCTAATGTAGTAAAAACAGCATATAAATCGGACCAGTGGAAGACGAACTGTTTAAATATTCAATACCGGTATAAGGATACTTGGCAATAGCGTGATGAACATAAATGATTTAGTGATGTTGTAAATGCTTTAAAGTTAGTACCAAAGTACCCGTGACTTCCTTTGAGTAGTTTTCTTGATTATAGTTTGTTTACACAGTGGTAAAAATAATGTTGCCATGGAAACTAACTAAACTCCTTAAGGTTACTCAGATAATTTAAGTATAGTAGTGCGGAGCTCTAAGGTTTATGGGTTTGAAAAGAGGGATCCAGACCTAACTTCTACACACGCTCGAGCGTCATTTCCTAGTGTCACACGGAATAACTCTGGGACGTTTCATAGTTTCGTCACTATCAGATGAGTGGTATAGGTTCGCAAACGGAACGAAGAGACATTAATTTTTATATAGAGATTAAACAGTATTGTTATAATTTAGGTAACTATCTAAAAAAAACAAACTCACCTGTTTGGAGCCGCGGCCGGACTGCCGTTGCTAGGTTACCCATTGTTGGCTTGTTGCCAGGGAACTCGCGGAGGGAGTCACTGAACCAAAACATTACATCTGTGATCCATAATCTACATAACTTTCAATTTCCGGTTGGAAATTTAATTGTTTCTGCCTTTTTTAACCGAAGGATTTGATTTTTTTTAGATAGAAAACCATGACTTTCCTTTTAAAATACTGTCTTTGTGATGATGCATAAAAAAGGGCTAGCACACGAAATACTACCTCAGTAGTGGTGGGTGTCATAAAAGTATGGTAATATTAGGTCAGTTAAATGTTGAACTAATGGTGCTTTGTGAATATATGACGTAAAAAGAAAACTAATATGTTCCAACATCAAGTCTTTGGTTAACTAGCCTAGTCATTCTAGTCCACTTGAGAAATTCACAATAAAATATAGTAAAATAATTGAAATATATCTGTTTTTTAATGGAGGTAATATATATTTACAAAATGTATGATAGGTTTTGTATTTGTGGCTTTTATTTAGTTTAATTTCCTCATACGGACATAATTTAACATATACATTGCAAAAACATTTTAAATGTACAATAATACATGTATTATTAATGTGCATTTAGTATGTAAATAGTGTATGTAACGGCGGAAATGTAATTTTCTATTAAATGGACAATATAGTTTTTAAATGGATTTTGATGAAATTTTATGTTTTAAAGAGCTTTGTTCTGTAATATTTCCATTATATTGGTGCTCATTGAATATTATATATTTCATATGCTAAAACCTAGAAGGAAAACAAAAATAATTAATTAAAAAAATTCCTACAGTGCAGTTCTTTCAACTGGTCAATAAATAAATAAATTGAGGCTGAAGTATTGGTATAGTAGAAATATGAAATGTTCTTGAGAGATTTGATTAAACAAAATTATAGTGGCAATATAATATGTTGGGATTTGCCTTGCTCACTATTGTCTATGAGGCTATTACCTTATTGGCATGTAGAATTCTACATTTAATATTAAAAAATAACATTATTCCTATATATGAATATTCTATCCATAAAATAGGTAGGTACATTTCGTGCCACGGTGCTTGGCACCTGAGAAAGATGAGAAACAACTCAAATTTCTAATAAATAAAAGCAGACAATAACAAAAAGAACCAAAACCGATGTTTTAAAATTAAATAAATTAATTTTGCTTTCCGTTAACATAAGTATACTGCAACACTAACAGTACTAAGCCAAATAGAGGTGAAAAGTCATTCTAGAGCATACGCTAACCAGGCGCCAAGCACTGTGATCCGAACTGTATAACCATTAAGAAGGGATTTTAAGAAATTCGTATATAGGGCTCCAACCCACAGGTAATCAAAGTTCCCACGTCATTTTCGTTGGCATCTTGTATCTATTTATTAAAAAAATAAGCCTTATTTTGATGGGCAGGCTACTGACAAAACTATTAGGTTCTGAACCATGTTTTATGGTACAATTTGAAAGCCCTTAACATCTACGTGTGCCTTTAGGTGGTTTGGAAAATATCCACCTCTAGGGCTGTGCCCCCTGGGGTTTCAAAGTTCCAACGTTAATCTTATGGAAGAACTAGCTGATTATGCCGGTTTCACCCGGTGTCAATTACTAATGTCAGCTGTTTATTTGAATAACATTAAATAAATATCAGAAAACTATAACCGTATGGTCTCATTTGAATAACATTGGAATTTTTGATGTCCCACGGGGAGTAGCCCTAGAGGGTTTAGAGGAAACTGAGAGTCAGGTACAACAGCTGTAACCTAAAGGAACCTACCCCGAAAATTGCATGCCTTAACTCCTTGTAGTACGGCGATCCACACACAGACAAGAACTCTGCTTTATTTATAAAGATATACATCCATTTCATTGAACATTTAACAGCTGTGTGTACTAACACAACTCAGTACAGAAACAGAAACACTCTGTTTCAAGTTAACTTCTGGAATGGCATCACAATATCAACTAATATAACCATATTAATGGTGTGTAATCCCAAACAGAAAAATATTTACTCTACTTCTGGATTCTTTATAGGTAAAAGCTTTTTTTTTATTTTTTTCAGCTGTGACCCCACCACACAAAGATGAAGCCAACAAAGAACCCCAGGCCAATTTTGATAATATTGAAGGCTCATTCACCTAGGGTTGATCTTCTGCTCAACTTTCTCAACAAAGCTCTGAGAGAGAAAGAAACAAACTAAAAAATATGGTTTTGTTTAGGTCTTTCACTGTTCACAAAAGCCTCTCATTCAGCTTGTAATAATATAGCCATACATAATCCTTTAAAATTGCAAAGCAAATGAATTTTTTTCAAGTTAAAACACAACAGATCTGAAAAATCTAGTCCAAAGTCAGTCACAGAAATCAGAATAATTTAAACTTGAAGGAACTTGCTTGACAGCGTCTTGGATTTCAGTTCAATGGTGTGACTCCTTGGATGTGCACAATAGTTTTTGGACCAATTTCCCATTAAAGTCTTTTAAGTATCTCTGCAAAAATGCCTCTAGGGTTAAAATACAGTCCTGTAAAATTTGTAAAATTAATGTAATTGAAATTCTTCAATCTTAACTGCAGAGTAATGGGATTTTTAAAATGAAAGGACTGCTGATTTTTTTCCTACCAAGCCCCTTAATTTAAGAAAGATTATTCAAGTAAATAACTGTAGCCTGGAATCTGTTTTACCGGGTTTTAACAAAAATCATGAAACTTAACAGAATACATGACTTCTGACTGAATGTTCATTTAATCATGACTTTATAAATAAAAAAAATGTGATGACAATTTGGATTTATTTAAGGGAAATAAACAATAGATGTAATTGTACATATCCTAAATTTTACCATCAAAAGCATTTTGCTTGGTGTTAACCATAAAATCTTACAAAATAAATTGTTTGAAAAAGGATAACTCTTTGTGGACTCTTTCCTCCGAAATATAAAACAGTATTGCAGTTAGTGGTTGATTGTCTAATTGAGCTTAACTGGAGTCTGTCAAGGCTCTTCTTGGTCCAGTGTCATATTTACTCCATGAGAAAAAGCAAAAAAAAACAGTGATTTATCCAAAAAATGTTGTAACGTAACACAGTAGACCTCGTGCAGATCTTCGTGAAGCCTGGGTGTTATTGGTTAAAGTGGGTTAAAACAGTTTTTTTTTAGGGTGGGGGTGAGCGATTGACATCTGTTCTTAGCCTGTTGACTAAAAATCGCTTGTGAAAATCCTATGTTACGTGCCAAACCAAAAACATTGCAACCGCGAAGTGATTGTTATGCAAATATCTAAGGTTAAGACTGTCCCACACATCTCGCGAACAGGCCTGAACATTCGGCCGAACATCCTCCCGAATGTTCATTGAACATTCCGTCCCGTGTTCTTGCTACCAGTACACTATGGCCCAACAAAGGCGAACTAAGGCGAGCAGTGGCGTAGATAGACCTTTGTCAAGGGGGGGGATATCTCATTAGGGAATACAAAACAAAAACTGTGTTCGTGACTAGCGCGGATACCAGTAAACAAAATTGAAGACATCGTTGACGTGTTCCTTACATTCGTAATTAGTAATATAGGCCTAGGCCTACACATCCAAGACATAAACCATTGATACAAAGTAATCAGTGTTTGTAACCAGGACTAAAAAGTAATTGTATCAGTTTAATCAGTACTGGAAAGCTGGAAAGTAGTCGTTAAGCTAGAGTTGCCAAGTCACCGAATTTTTCAAGAGATTACCGGAGTTTTATGATAAAAATATAGCTCCGTGGAATTTCCTTGAAAAATTAAAAATTTCCCCTTTTAGAAATTGTTCCCAAAAATGTGTTGAATAACACAAATTTTGTGTTGAAATCCTATCTGTAAACGAAAATGTATTTACGTTTGCAACTTCATGGTCATGCAATGATTGCCAAATAAGCTAAACCCTTATTTCCCTGTGCACTCTAACCTCTATTATTTGTTACTCTTTGGCTTTATTTCGTCGGGAAATATCTTTGACTTTTAAATATATTTGCGTTTATAGAATGCTGAAATCAGTATGAAGATTTATGGCTCCTTGCAGTTAATTAAATTCCAAATCCAATATAGTAACCATAAGTTAAACACATCACCAAGACCATCTAGACGTCAAGGTCAAAGTCAGGTGCGCTAGTTGACGAACTGGCTGCTAGGGGGTGAGGGTAGACTGTTCTGTGACTCACATCCCAAATACGCAATGCGCAAATACAGTGCCGTGTGCCGGTGCAGTTCATTTGCTACTATTTATTGTACGCGAACAGTATTCGTAATATTATATAAATAAGATATTTTGGAGATATTGCACACATATTTATTTGTTTTTTAGTAACAGCATTTCTTTTTAATCAAAAGGCATAAGCTTGACTTCAGGAGGATATAAATTTTTATTTTTCCAAGTTTCAAGGGGGAGGATATATCCCCCTACGCCACTGAAGGTGAGCGCGATAGTGTTCTCAGTGTGCTCGTGTATGTTCGGGATAGTTTGGGCTCGCCATGATTTGTGTTCGCCGTGCTCCGCTTTTTGGCGGGTTTTACCGATAGTGTAATGGTACCAACAAGTTTGTGCAGCTCCCACACTTCTCGCAACTACTCCGAACATTAGGAGTTCGGCCGAGTGTTCGGGCGTATTCGCGAAAAGTGTGAGTCAGCCTTTATCGATTAGGCCTAACACAAATTATTTTCATTTGCCTTCAACCTAGTGAGATCGCTGCGCCAATATGTTTAAACTTTTCTTTAATAGGTAAAAATATTGAAATTACATTAAACAATCAGCAAAAGAAAATACACTTTTTTAAGAGTAAAAAACAGCTGATCGTACAAGAACAAATATTCCAAATACAAGACAAATGTTTTCCGCAGGAATAGTATTATGACACATGGTATTGTGAACTTCCCCTTCAACGCTGATCCCCCCACTCTTCTGCTGGCACCCCCTACTCCGGCTTCACGAAGATCCGCACGAGGTCTATGCAAATGAAACAAAATTGTATATTCCTAGGAAATTAAAAACAACCAAGCTTTACATTTTTAGCCAACATTTAAACCAATCACAAACTTCCATAACGCATCATTTTACAATGTTTTTATTACGAGTAAAAACAAAAACATTAATACAATAAGCCATAAACAGTTAATCATTTCCCCGATTTTAAATAAAAGATGGATTACTTGTAAAAGATTATTATCTATTAAAGAAAACTGTAATCGTTGAAAATATTAATAAGTTCTTATTTTACCCACTTGTGGACGCTGTTATCAAGAAATTGATTCTGAGTTGGTGACAACAAAAGGACAATATGGCTGACAAGCTGACACAGGAAAGAGGACAGCCTTCAGTATGGACAAACAACCTCAACTTCTCTAGGAGAAGTATGACCTATGAGAACCTAAGAAATCTTGTCTTGGTGAGTAACAATGAAAGCTGACGCAGAGTTCGCTGGCATCTTGCCCAAGTACTATAGTGGCATTGAAAGTCCAAATTGTAAAAAAAGAACTTTTTACTATAAATTGTACACTCTTGTAACTAAATTATTGCTCCAAACCACTAATAACACCCTTGAATAACCAGAATCTTAAAATCATTACAGCAATAAATGTTAATACCACAGCCTTTAGATGTTTATTAAGCTTCTGATAGTTATAAAACATACGAGTTAATATAAATACTCTCTTATTCAACAATCAATAAGTTACAAACTTCTTCTTAAACCTAGAATCAAATTAAAGTCAAATAACTGGATTCTTAACTACATAAAAATATTGCACAAACATTATGCTTATAATACAAATAAGATGTATAAACTGTAAAAAATGTATAAATTATTAATTATAAACACTGTGAAAGATAATGACAATGACACTAAAATAATTCATAACACTCAAGTGATTAAGATAGAATACATTGCTTATTATAAAGTAAAAAGTGCTAAATAGGATAAAAACATTTGCCCATCGTAAAACTCAACTACAGACACAACTTACTCTATAAACTGCAAACACTTTTTATTTAACTTAGCAATAATTTTAGTATTTGTTAAAAACAAATGTGAAAAGTCATTTTTGTAACGAATAATATAAAAGAGAACTTGACTAGTCTGCAGTCAATAATTTCTTAGTATAAATTGTATTATATAATTTGTTGTACTTTCACTGGAATATATTTTTAAAATTATGAAAAACATTGTAAAGCTACCTTATTTTTCTGTTAGTCTAAAAATTTCAGCGATAATCAAATTTATTTTTAAGAGGGCATTGCGTGTTATCAATTATGATAACATTTAGTTTTATGATTACTTTGTATTACCTATATAAGGAGGATAATGGAAGAGCTTGTATAATGCCCAATGACAATTAAGTACCTATCACCTTTCTTTTAAAAAATAATATAGGATAAATAATTTAGCTTTAATGCACAAGTCATATAAATTTATCATAATTTAACTAAAATATAAAATCATCCTCAAATGGATGGCATAGAAAAATTTCACTCTATCACAAAATAAAATTTATACCACAATAATATAGCTTTGCTGTCATAACTAAAACAAAATCCTGAAATAAATACTGTAAATAAAATCTACAAAATAAAAACACAGGAAATATGTTTTTCAATGTTTTCTGATAATTTGAATAGTTTTTAGAGGTGTGCAAGCAAGTAAGTCTTAAGTCTTACCATACCATTTACGGTAATAGCTTCTTCTCTATAGGAGAAATTAGCTGAAATGCAATTTGACTGTCGTTTTTGGCCAGTAAAACCATTGTAAGATTATTTGAGCTCAAAATTCAGTAGCTAAACCATCATTTACAGACAGTTACATGGTCCAGTCACCATTTAGGCATTATTTTGTGGTTATATCATAATTTAAGGCCAATATATTGTGGTTGAATTGTCAGATATGACCTCAATAGCAGAATATGAGAGTATATACTGCGGGTCTGTCATCATTTATGGTTGATATCTTTCGGTTGAATCGTCAGTTACAGTCAATATTGTGCATTCTGCTTGTTACTTGCTGCTGATGTTACGTGGTCTGGCTAATATTTAAGCAAATACTATTGGTTTATATTGCATTTACGGACGGTTCAATCATTTATGGTCGCTATGATGCAGGTCGATCATCATTTACAGTCGGTATAATCTAGCTAAAGCATCATTTTCAGCCAGTATTACACTGTCCAATAGTCATTTGCAGCTGATGTTTCACAGTTCAGTCATTCTTTACGGCTGATACAAGGCAATTTTACATGGTCCAAACCATTTTTACAGCTGATACTATGTGACTAGCAGTGTGCAATAGTTATCGATCCTCCGTGGATATGTGGAAAAAGTTCGCTAATTTTTTAAAAGTATTTTTCAAAAATTTGTGTCAAGTTTGGATATTAAATAAAAACTTGAATTTTCGAGTACTTGCACACCCCTACTGATTTAATGTTGCAACAAAACATTTTGATGGGACACAAAACGGATATAAAAATTCAATAAACTATATTAACTTTGGATAGTCACATTTAAAAAACTATATAATGTCTTAAAGCTCCTTTTTTGAGGGTGTGTCAAAACTAAAATTTATTAACTATCCACTGACTTGTCTACAAAATATCTTTAAAATATACATCTAAAAATTTACTTTCATCAAGGAAGCATTAAAACTGTTCAATGCCAGTTTAGGCCTACTGTAACAGCACTTCATAAAAATACTTATTTTAACTAAATACATGAAACAGATTGTGTATGCTATATTGAGCTTCACAGACGAATTACTGAAGAATGACGTAGTTTGCAGGAAATAATCCGTACTGACCCCTGCAGTAGCCCCTCCACCATCCCTCGTCAATCTATACAAAGCATAAAACATAATTTACACAACAAATTATATTACTAAAAAAATTAAATACTAAATTTAATTTTGTCTTGACAAAAATACTAAACAATAACTAGGCCAACAGAAAAATCCAGCTATGTGAATCAGATAGTTAAGTATAAAATAACATAAATAAGTTTAAGGGAGAAAGCCTGGAGAAAAAGCACTTGTAGTTTTGCCTTTAACTGTAACGGTTCTGTTTGATAATGAAATAAATGCCTGGGCCAAAATGTCTTCCTAAGTCACTACCTATATCATAAAAATTAGGAGTAAATAATCACATCCTTAATATAGGTAGATTAAGGAAAAAAATTATAAGGGAAAAATTACATAGTCAAAAAATTTGTTGTGATTTTAACATATAATAGAATTGTTTACAATATTTTCCTCTAAAACCATTTACACAGTCTTCCTCTTCACCCAGACATGTCATTTTTTTAGCCAAACAAAAATGTCCAGGCGTATTTTTGACAAAATCAAAAAAGTCTGGGTTTTATGATGAAAAAACTGAATATCCTGTTACATTTTCATCAGACTATAATTAAGAGGCAAGTTGTGATCAGGTTATTATAAAGACCCCCGTAGCAGCAAACCTGCGTACTCAGCGAATTTCCAATGCATATATATGTATTTTAAACCACATAAAGCCATATACCAAGTTTCATCAATATACATTCATAAATAAACGATTTATGACATTTGAATTATTCTCTATAAGAATAAAATGGCGGCAGAGTATGCAGGTTTGCTGAAGCAAGGAACACAAAAAATGGGGTTTTATAAAAATATTAATACAACTCAAGAAGGTAAAGCCACATACCAAATTTTATTAATTTATGTTCATAATTAAGGGAGATAACACGTTACTTAGGAGAATAAGTGGTAAACACAGTACGTTGTCCATTGTTATTATTATGGAGAATAAGAAAAATTGTATATCTCGCTTATTTATCCACTTATCCTGATGAAACTTGGTATATTGCTTCATATCGTTGTGGTCTATTGATATTTGCACTAATAAACATTTTTTGGGCAATAGTTCCCGTAGCAGCAAACCTGCGTACTCAGCTCCCATGTTATTCTTCTCCATAAGAATAACATGGGAGCTGAGTACGCAGGTTTGCTGCTACGGGAACTATTGCCCAAAAAATGTTTATTAGTGCAAATATCAATAGACCACAACGATATGAAGCAATATACCAAGTTTCATCAGGATAAGTGGATAAATAAGCGAGATATACAATTTTTCTTATTCTCCATAATAATAACAATGGACAACGTACTGTGTTTAGCACTTTCAATATTTCTGTAACCATTTGACATACAGCAATGATCAAAACACCGAATTGTGCGTCTTTTTAAGCTGATTCCAATGGAATGACTTTTTCCAAAATTATATGTAAAAAACTCAAAAAACCCCATTTTTGGTGTACAAAACCCCCCCAAAAAACCCCTTCGGATAAGGCGATCTGTCTGGTTTTTTAACTTAAAGTCAAAAATGCTGCTTTACACGTATATACAAAACTTCATCAAAATTAGACTACTTTTACGAGAGTTTTCGTGCTCATGGACACACACACACACACACACACACACACACACACACACACACACACACACACACACACACACACACATATATATATATATATAAATACAGTTTTGAGCGAATGGTGTTTTTGGCATCTGGGGACCTCAAAACGAAAAGTTATCATGGTCCCGGGCCTGGGTCTTACCATGCCCGACTATGGTAATAGCTTCTTCCCTATAGGGGAAATTCACTAAAATGGCAGTTATTCGCTCAGCACACATTAATTTTTCATAATCTACTACCCGACCTGTTGCAGCTTCGTCTGTGTAAACTATCATAGTTGTATGTGCTTAAATCTGTGGTTAGCCCGTGGAACTAATAAGAATCAAGATCAGCCGTTTGAATTTGTATCAGCTCAAACCAAAGTGAATGTCCATAAGGAATACATGGTAACTTTGGGACCCATCGGGACGGAACACGAGGAATTTTGTAATAACAATTCTTAGCAAGCACCAAGGGCTAAAGAGGAACCTATACATCAAATTCCAACTCTGTAGGCCTTATAGTTATGGAGATTTTGTGATAGATCAGTCAGTCAGGGGTATTTGGATTTTATGTATTAAGATGAAGTTTCATTTTTGATTCTTATTCTATACAGATCAGTTTTCTTTTCTGCTTTGCTTACATCTAGGCGTTGCATTGGGTTTACTATCAGATGTCAACCAACCAGCTGAGTGCTGAGTGTGGAATGGTTTTGGAGTATGTTACGTCAATTCAAGTAATCCTGACATTTAAAATGGCCTGATTGTTCAAATTCATCACAACTTCATTTGAACAGTATTCTACTTTGATATTGTATGCTTACTTATTAATTAATTTTACTTCTAAATTTCAACTAGCTGTTGTCCCGTTCTCCGCACGGGAATTTCTCAGGCATAGGGTCAGATGTTATGAAATTTCCAAGTTATAATCAGCTGTTTTATTAAATTAAATTTAAGTTCATAAAATTAACATTGGAACTTTGAATTCCGATGAGGAGCCCTGAAATCATGTTTAAACCCTCAAAAGGCACATCTAGAGAGTAAGAGCTTTTGATTGATATCAAGCTGGTATACAAAATAATAATTTAAGAGGCCGAAAATTGAAGAACAAAATTTTATAAATTATTCCAATAATATAAATTTTTTTTGTCCTCAAAAAGCAAATTTATCTGCTGTGGAAGAAGCTTAAATTCAAACATCTAATTTTTCTTCCCAACCTCCTGCTTCACTGAAGGGGAGTGTGGTATTTACTTTGTGGTGTTTCCCATACTTCCCTTCCCTCGGGTATGTATGTGCTTGTGTCCTTCATTTCAACCTAGTCACTCTCCTTGAATGAGTAATAAAGTATTGTATAGAATAACAAGTATCAAGTAAAATTATCATTTTGTAAAAAATACAGAACAAATACAATCAAATCACAATACACACAAATTAAATACAGCAATCTTACTTCACATTAAATAATTTTATCTCCATTAAATTAAAATTAAAATTGTTTATTTGCCAACAAAATGTAAGCCCTAGAAGTGTTATATTGCTTTTTAGGAAAGATTTACTTTTCAAAACATAACATTGATCTGAATATAACAATAATTCTTACCATTTCAATATTAGTAATGACGTCATCAGGATCAAATGATATTTCATCACTGGCAGCTGAAAAACAAAAAAATAATATAAGAGATCCAACTTAAAATAAACTGATTTTATGAATCATGTAACATACTAAACCAAGCAATATGATTATTTTTAATTCAAAACTTAAGATTTAAATTTGACAATGAATTTCATCAATGTTAGTATGTTTAGCACATTGACGATTTTTCACAACTTGATATCAGTGGCGTAACTGATTTTGTTGAGCCCCCCTACAAACTTATTTTTATCCTCCCCCCTCATTTAATATATCGTACAGTTTCACCCTAATCATGTCCATTTACCTACTAGATTTTGGGATAAAGTTGCATGAGACAGACGTTTCCTAACCCTCAGATAGATAACAGTTCCAGCATTATTTAATTTTAGTGATTTAATAACGCCAAAAGGTTTTATTTAGTCTATAACGTTTTTAATAAAGTTTCATCACGTCATTAAAATACCTAAGAATGAATTTGACAAGTGTCAAAACATAAAGCTTCGTAACGTTCAAATCAGTAAACTCGCTCTGTTCCGGTCCAAATGTGGAAAAGGTATTTGAAGTGGATTCGGATTCAGTTTGGAGTGAAATCGCCAGCGTGGCGTTTGTGAGCGTTTATTGTTTATTGTACTTTGAGGTTTTGAAACGGATCCTACCATGAGCCGCCGATTTATTATTTATCACTATCCCATACTTATGCTGATTCACCCTTGAAAATGAATTTACATCACAGAATTTTTTACACCACGGTTTAACAAATTCGCTGTTTTAAAATTGTTATTCAAAATGGCAAAATAATTGTTAAAATAGTTCAGTTTAAAGTTTACATTTAAAGTAATTAGAATTGAGGAAAATTAAAATAATAAACCTTAATGCAGTTTAAAGTGTGTAATTGATGAACGAAGTGAATCACTGTATTGATGAAGAAGTTTCAGTGGCCGTGTGTGGGTGTGTGTGTGTGTGTGTGTGTGGGTGTGTTATCGAAATACTAAATAACTGTAAAACATTTCTTAATGAAATTTTGAAGGAGTCATTTGGGATACCAAAGGGATGTTTTAACACAGCATTTGTATTTTATTTTGGATTATTAATAATTATTAAAACTAATTTTAATGTTTGATATTCAGTAGTTGAATTGGTTTTCGTAGTAAGCTATTGACTATGGTTGTCTTCAAAATGTCAGCTGGGATTTGTCTGTGTTTCACTTGAGGGATTTTTATCCCCTATATGGGATATTTTGACTGCTTGTGGGATAAAATAGGATTGTGGGATAAAGTGGGATTTTTTTGAAATCGGCATTACGTCTGCTAGTTTGCTTACAACTTACGATCAGAGCACCTTAGCAGTAGCACTTCTAGTGGATTTTCTCGCCGTACTGGCAGTTGCGGGGTTTCCCATTTTTAACCTCGCTGTCCGCACCTATTATGATTTTATAAACGTCACAGAACGAAAACTGAATCATGTCAATTTCGCTGGCCGAGCCATGTTGGAATTAACAAGCAAACTATTTGCCATTATTTAGTACCTACTTCGTACTCTTTAGTACTACCATTAAAAATATTAGTACCTCTCACGTAAATAAATTATTTAATTTAGTTAATTCACCGTATCATTTAACCTATGTCGCATTGCTCAAAATCCTTTGAGGTACTAAAATGTAAAATACCTATAGGTAATTAGTAGATATAAATAAGCTCTATCTAACGGTATAAATATTGTACTAATACATTATTCAATAATCATATAATATTTAACATTAATTGTGTTGCAATGTTTAACAAATCAGTGGGAAAGTGTGGGATATGACGAGGGATACTATAAGGGAGAGTCTGGGATAAAGTGGGATTTTTTGTATCAGTGCGTGGCATATTTTTACCGTAGAGTGGAAACACTGCATATTTGTTTATAAATTACTCAAAAGTAAACATAACCAAAACTATGGATTTGGTTATGTTTTGTTCCATCAATTTTTTTTATTTCGAAATAGTTTAAAATGTGAGTGTTATGTAAATTAATAGTGTTTTGTCGTGTTTAAAACAATGCTTGTATCTATTTAGATTTATTATCAGTTTATTTTTTACTGGAAAACTTCGATGTAAAAGCTAAGTGTTTGGACTAGTGATGATAAATTAATACAATAGGTTTTGGAATTTTTGAATTACTGGGACAGTATAACTCTGTAACACGACTGACTGTGATTGATAATCAAGCGTGTTGTAGACCTATAGTAGTTTCTTTACATTGTGAACAAATTACTTGATGGCAGACTTACTAAACTATCATACGTGCAAACTATCTTTATTACATGTAATGTACCAAATAAGCCTCACTGTCACCTAATGACATGGGATTAAAGTTTTGTAATCTACCGGTCAGTAAAATAGTCTGGTTACAGTTTATATTTGTTTGCATTTTCTGTGGTTAATATTGATTTTCATAAACAATCAAGATGTCCAAAACTCCGTAATCCCAACCGTCTACATTGTTCAACTAATTACGATGTAGACAGATTGCCCTCCTGCAAAATTACCATTAATGTAGATGTTGGATTTTGCTTTTAAATCTCTCGTGCTGCGATTTCAGTAGCCTGTGTATTTAAATTCAAACTAACATATATTAATGATGTAAACATTTTTTAATTTAAGGTATGAATTTTATAAGATACTGTTATATAAATAAATCATTGAATAGGCCTACCTTTTTTTACATGAAATGGGTTTAAAACAAGTATATTTCTGTATGTTTAACCCCCTGATTTTGGAGCTGGAAATTAATAGGTCTAATAATTATTGGCAACTTTTCTCTCAGGTTATATATTTAAAACTCGTTGAAAACCATCCGGTACCAAAAATATATTAGTCATTGGCCGAGTCTTAAAAAAGCGTGAACAGGAGCTAGGACATGTGACCAAATAAACGCAATCAGTTTAATCTAATTTGCTAGGTACACACAGTGGTTTTAAGAGGTCAATTGCTCCACCTCACCCTCCAGGGTTAGATGGAAACGTATTCCGCATATTCTCTATTCATTGTTGCTAGATTAGGAAACCCCAGCATAGCTGCTATAGGCACGTTTTCCATAAGCGGGAATTTTGCGCAGGTTACCAGAAGGTTAGGATATAGCAGGAAAGGAAAGGGTGGGATGGGACAGGCAGCCAAATTGGCCTTTCAGAGTACCAACTCCTGTGCCTTGTGACAGCTGTGATCAGGCTCAATGTGGACCCGCTCTGCCCTCCAACTGGCCAACTCAACGGATGGGGTATCCATGTACAACAGCCAGGGACCATACATTCTCAGGTTGGGGACCAACCCCTGAGTTTCCGCCCCGAGCCGCTGCAAGGGGAGGGACCAAAGGTGAAAGGGAAGTTTGTCATAATGGACATCCAAAAAACTTCATATGTAATGACAATTTCATTTGCTGTACCCAATGTCAGCATCCAAACTGGTATAGACCAGTTTTAAGGTTGTCCTGGGACGAATATTCTCTATTGGTCAATGCTAACACACCAAGTTTTAATAAAATTAATAAGAATACAAGAGATATATGTTTTTTATTTCTTATAAGAATAACATCGGACAATATACTTAGTTTACTTCTGAATGGAAATTGAAATATTCTCCACAACCATTAGCCGAATAGCCTACTAACGAAATACTAATTTAACCGTGTGTGGATTGGAGTACTAATTTTTCATCTTTTAGAGCTTTTTATGGCAATGAGATAAAACTGTTGAAACCTGCTAAAAATATTTAAAGTTTATGGTACTAAGAAAGGTAAAAAAACTGAAGTTTGGGATCTCTTAAGCCCTGTAATTTCTGAACCCAAATTTTTCTAAAAAAACAGGTGGTATATTTTATTAGAAACCTAATATAAACCACCAAATAAAAAATCCAAAGATTTCGAAAGCGGCTCCTCAAAACTGTTCCAGACCTATATACTACGTTGTTGGGTACCAAAATATTATGGATACCTCTTTGTTCTTCCCTCAGGGCTCTGCCTTTACTATCACTCCCAACTTTAAATTTTAACGTATGATTCGTTGGATTTATTTTGTTAAAGCAGCATCTCCTGAAAGATGTCCCCACGTTTGATACGCCGCCCTACTCAATCATAGACCTCCACCGCACAGGAAAATTTTCTTTGTTATTATTTACACCTTTTTTAGTAATTTTAGAAAATTTTCAATTATACAAAAAATTGTTATTTTCTTTTAACCCCGACCTTAGAGCTCCGCCTCGCTGGCTTTAAAAGTTGCCTTGTTAAATTTATGGAGGAAAGATGATCCTTGGGTAAGCGTTCGGGAGTTCGGGTTGAGTACTACTAGCTGGTCAGACAGACATTATTCTGTCCAAATGTCACTGAATTTGTTTTATGTCAAAGATTCTCGTTCTTTTTCAAGATGAGCTCGTTAGCTACGCTCACTTGCCTATGTTTATATAGAGCTTGCTTCGGTATTGAAAATGAGTTGCTATTCAAATAGATTTATTATGTCTATAATAAACATATGTTTATATGCTTTTCAAATATGTTTAGATATCATCCTTATAACAGCTGTTTGATGAAACTAAATAACTAACATACAATCCCGACTTTGTTTTATGTATTTAGATAATAAAAATCACTTAATAATATCTTGCCATGACAACGTTAATATACACTAGGTAGCAATACGGATTTTAGCAATTTGAAATTTAAGTAACTGCACAACGCCATCTGTAGAGCCTGATATAAGCGTAGGTTATATTATATAAATCAAACAGGAAAGTTGGCCGGGCTGGTAAGGGCCCGCACTTGCATTTAGGGTGTAGACCAGAGCCTGTACAGACCTAAATTCAGCCATGGCCGTCTGTATGCAGAACTTCAAACATGCTAGAATCCAGAATCATTGTCCCTGTCTCGTGTACATTCTATGTGCCTAAGAGTAAAAATATGTTATAGTCAATCAACAATGCTGAATTATTTTGACTCAATCCTATCCTACACTATAATATGAGTAAGGTTTGCATGCTCGCTTGCTTGGTTGATTGCTTGCAACTCTTATCTCAAAAACGGCTCCAACGATTTTCTTAAAAAGTAACTAATGTGTCCTTCCAACTACTTGTGTTGTAAAACCTGACATCTGTGTTAAAAATAAGTTCTAGACATGTCCCATCCCCCAAAAAAATCAAATAATGTAAAAAGCCGCTATGGAAAATTGAAAAAATCACATTGGGCTTTTGGAGATTAAAATAAAAGCAAAAGAGTCATAACAGCTGTTCAAAATCTTTCAGCGAACTCTCAAAGTTATACTCGTATAGTTTAAGTACTACCTGGGACTGAGCTTTGCTAGGGAAAGGTCAATCTTGTTTATGACTTGGAGTTGTTTTTCACCATGTACCCTACTAACGAGCATTTTTGAGGTCACAACAGTTGTTATTATAATGCACCTTTGAGTCATTCTGGATATGACCACTCTACATGTAATCTTCATTCAAAGGATTTATTATCTGATTTTATGGAACCACATGGAACTCATGTTGTTTATGATTATTAACATGTGGTTTCCTGAGAGCAGAGATTAAAAGATTTGAGAGAAGATTACATACATGGAGCATTAAAATAAATCAAAGGGATATTGAGCTATAAATAACAACTGGAGTGACCTTAAAAATGTAGAAAAGAGGCAAATGAGTTATACAAATCTGATTATCAGTAGAGGGGGAAGTGGTGAAATAAGCTCCAAGTCATCTAAACAAACTGACTGGCCTTCCCCCGAGCAAAGTTCGGCCCCCAGGTATCATATACTCTAATATGAGAAAGGTTTGCTTGTATGTTTGCTTGCTTGCGACACTAATCTCAAAAACGGCTCCAACGATTTCCTTCAAATGTTCAAAATAACTAATTTCTGGGATAAAAATAAGTTCTAGAAAGGTCTCATACCCAGGAAAAATCAAATAATGTAAAAAATAAATAAAATGAAAAGTTAAAAAAATTAACATTGGGCTTATGGAGTTTTAAATCAACAAAAAAGAATTTTATCAGCTGTTCATAATCAACCAGGGAACTGTCAAAGTACTACTCATGTTTTTTATGATTATTAACATGTGGTTTCCTGAGAACAGAGATTAAAAGATTTGAGTGAAGATTATATATATAGAGTAGTAAAATAAATGAAAAGGATATTGAGCTATAAATAGCAACTGGAGGAACCTAAAAAATGTAGAAAAGAGGCAAATGAGTTACACAAATCTGATTATCAGTAGGGGAAAGTGATGAAATATTACTCCAAGTCATCTAAACTGACTGATTGGCCCTCCCCCGAGCAAAGTTGGGCCCCCAGGCACTGTCGTGTTAAAACGGATATGAGAAGGGTGTTACCATTCCAGTAGTCAGTAGTATTTTTTATTTACATTAGCCCTAAATTATCTGTTCTTGCCATTGTGGAGTTAAAACGGATATGGGAATGGTGTTACCATCCCATTAGTAAAATGTTTGGTTTATTAATTATCTGTTCTTGCTGTTGTGGAGTTAAAACGGATAACAGAAGAGTGTTACCAATCCAGTACCTGCCTACATATCTTTAAAAATTCAGTCTTCGTTCATCCTCTTACGGGAAGAATGAGCGTACACCTAGTTATTAAACACTAAGCACAACAGTTAGAAGATTACTAGGCTAAAAATAAATTACTTCTTAAAAGTTTACCAAAAACATTATTGCTGTTATGAAAATTAAATATAACAATTTAATCTCACCATGTGGGCCTGGCAGAGGTTTTACCTCAGCCCGCGGGCCCCGCCACCTCTGCTATCGGGCCCCCTAGGTCTGTGGGCCCCCGCACTGTGCAGTTACACCACTGCTTGATATTATAACCAGGAATAATAGGTGATTTTCTGGGTAGTTATTGTTCTATAATAATAAGTGGAGAAATAAACTACAAGGCTCATTTTCCTTGTGAATACTTAGGACGACAAATTGTTTTCCGTATTTTCAAAAATACACGTCACAGGGCAGTCAATTGAAAAAAATAATTACAATCATTTTCTTACACTAATACATCTAAAACCAAAGTTTTAGATACAGAATTGACCTAAAAGTTAACTTAAGAAATAATAAATTCACTGACAATAATCTAATACGTACATGCTTGGTAATCGTAGAGGGCGATGGCAGAGTAGCCGGTTTCCTCCAGTTCGTAATTCTCAACTCCCTCCACCTGAGATCCAATTTCTGGCTCCGGTTGTTGAGGTTCCGGTTGCTGAGGCTCCGGCTGCAGGGGTTCCGGTTGTGATGGTTCTGGTTGCCTCACCTCAGGCTGTTTCACCGGTTGCTGCTGTTCCGGTTGCTTCGGAGCTTCCACGGCTTTGGGAGCAGGATGTTCAGCAACCACCACAGGAGGCTGGGCCGGGGTTATTCTCACTGGTTCTTCTATCTCTAGGTAGTTCTAAAATACAAATTAAAAAATTGAAATTCTGAGATTAAATTGCAAATCATAAAGTTTAAATCAGAGTTGTCCGACTTTATGACATTTTAGGGCAAAAAATACCGCTAGACAAACCCCTCTTGGTTTCGATGTTTCATTGGGTTTTAAAAATTTTACGTACAGAAGTTGTGTAGAATAAAATTAGGCGTTACAGTAAAAAAATTAAATGTTACAGTAAAAAAAATACAGCAAACCAAGCTGAAATTGTGATAGCTGTAAATGCTCCTCTGTTCTTGAACGTCATCGTGGTGGGTTAAAAGTGCAATATTGTCAGCACATCGACAATATTCCTTCTGGATTCAGTCCTCGGAATGTTATTGAACCGGATTGGTACCAGTGCAGGACCCTGAGGTGGAATAATTAAATTGTTTATTTAGAAGTCAACTAGAGCTGAGTACGCTGTCTAAACAATATAAAAACCAAGGGTAGGCAAGTAGAATGCAGAATTTTATGAGGAGGCCTTTTCTACGAATGGTGTTAAACGCTGCATAATGATGAATGTAAGCTGCACAGATTTGTAGGTTTTTTTAGCTATGTGAAAGTAAGGACCTGGTTACACCAGCTTCGAAGAAGCCTGAAACTAGTTTGTTCCATAGGTATGCTGCCACTGAGGATAGGATATCTTGGAGGATCATGGGAGGGACTGTTGTATATGACCCTCTCTAGCAGTAGCAGCTTACAGCAAATAGTCAGAAGAGCTTTTGGGCAATAACTTTCTCCTTGCTCTGGTTCTTTTTCTAGGATTGCAGCTATTTTATTAAACTATTGGCAGGCTACAGTTATTTCCGCTGGCCAATATGACATTGAGGACCATAAAGCATGGTGACTTACCAACATTGATTGATACTAGTGTGTTTTAGGAACTCAAGAGAAGATATTTTCCAAACCGGCTGCTTCTAATTTAGCAAGAAATAGCCATAACAAAAATAGCTACACTAAGCTCCTCTGAAGTAAACGGTCTGGTAACTTCCAACAATTCTGTCGTACCTTCTTTAATTTTTTGATTTACCTGAAGCATAAAACTGAATGAGTCCCTCAATAAGGTGACTAAGCTGAATCCTTTTTCCCTCTACTGATATTATAATTAGGGGCGTGCGAGTACTTGAATCTTTGAGTTTTCGGCTGAGTATTTTAATACTCTAAATTGACGAAAATGATGACGGTAGGCCTATACATAATATCGGCAAAAGTGGCGATCGGGTCACTTAATATCGCCCTTAACTAACGAGTTTGTTATCTAATATTGATTATATAAGCGGTCTGGACCAGGTGATATTGGCTAAATGACAAACCGATAGAGATGTGCGAGTACTCGAAATTTCGAGTTCAAGCCGAGTTCGGCACCAAAACTCGAGCTTTTACTTAAACTCGAAAGTTTCGAGCGAGTTTACTCCCGCCGTTTACCCACGATACCAAGGGTCGTCCGCGGCCGCGCGACATCTGTAAATTCAAATTGAGTGTGAACACAGGATCTTCAGATTGAGTTATATGAACACTGTCTGTATACTGGTAGTCAACTTTTAGGTTAACCTAACCTTGTCATTTTTTAAAGTAAAATATCAAAAACATATCTGTAATGAAATTAGGTAAGCATAAGAAGTTTGTGCTTGTTTTTTGTTCCAGAATAATTGAAATTGAGTCAATCCATTAATTTTTGGATCAAGTGTCCTTTGGCATTGAGCTGTTTTTAAAGGCAAGTGATTTGTTTTGGCCTTGTTTAAGTTCCATTAATGATTTTGTGAATAATTTTTAATATTTTAAAACTCTACTTAAGACATGGCTTCAATTTCATCAGTTGATTAGCCAGGCACTTTCAAACATATTTTCATGTTGTTACTAACTGATTGTTCTTATTAGGAGTATTAGTGTTAAAATTAATGCTAAGATATGTTAGTAAATATATTTTGTGTGGTAAGTAAGTAGGCTAATAAATAAAATAAAAAACTGAGATTATTTTTGTATGAAACTGTTAACTAATACCATATAGGCCATTGACTATAAATACTGAAGGAGACATCCCATCCATATGGCCCAGCTGTCCCACTTTTAGTGTATGCTAGAATTTGATGTGGACGTAGTTTGATTAGGTTACCGACGGATTGTGCTGCTGTCAACTATTTATTTTAGTTGTTTACGTTAACTTGTAAAATAATTCCACCCTAGAAAGGAAGTGATAATCAACTTATGGTTGTTTCCTGACACACCAAATGTTGTAACACCCCCTCCTTGAGAGGATAAGTAATAGTTGACAGCAGTATACTCTGTTGGTGATTAGTGAGAACTACGTCCTCTTTGAATCATGGCATACACAAAACTAGGGACAGATTTTACAATGGCAATGAGAAGTCTACTTCAGTATTTATAGTCAATGCTACAACAACCTTAATACCAACAGATTAAAAGTATTTTATCTTAATGGCAAAATGTTATACAATTACTTTGGTATGATTTATTTTCAGATAAATTTACTTACCTTTTTCCAATAAATCAGGAATCCATTCACTTTACGTATTATTTTTATTTTCAGGTCATAGCGACTAGAAAAGTATATTTTAATAACAACATGTATAAATGTACACTGTTTTAATCCAATTCAACTCGACCTATGTTTTTTAGCGAATTTCCCCTATAGGGAAGAAGCTATTACCGTAGGTCTCATGGTAAGACTTAAGCCCGAGACCATGATAACTTTTCATTTTGAGGTCCCCAGATGCCAAAAACACCATTCGTTCAAATTTTTATATATGTATATATATATATATATATATATATATATATTATTTATATATATATGTGTCCGTAACCACGATAACTCTCGTAAAAAAGGTCCGATCTTAATGAAATTTGGTACAAATGTGTAAAGTACCATTTATTTGAACGAGTTTGAAAACCAGATGAATCGCACCATCCGAAGGGGGGTTTTTGGGAGGTTTTGTACCCCAAAAATGTGTTTTTTGGGGTTTTCACATGTAATTTTAATTTAAATGAAATTTTAATTTATACCATTAAATTCAGCTTAAAAAACAAACAATTTGGTATTTTGATCATTGCTCTACGTCAACTGGTTACCGAGATATTGAAAGTGCTAAACACAGTACGTTGTCTAATGTTATTCTTATGGAGAAAAAGAAAAATTGTATATCTCGCTTATTTATGAACGTAAACTGGCAAAATTTGGTATATGGCTTTATTTGGTTGTGGTCTATTGATATTTGCACAAAAATCCATTTTTTGCCCGATAGTTCCCGTAGCAGCAAACCTGCATACTCAGCCCCATGTTATTCTTATGGAGAATAATTAACGTGTTATCTCCTTTAATTATGAACATAAATTAATAGAACTTGGTATGTGGCTTTACCTAGTTGAGTTATAATGATATTTGTATAAAAGCCCATTTTTATTGTTCCTTATTTCAGCAAACCTGCATACTCAGCCGCCATGTTATTCTTATGGAGAATAATTAAAATGTCATAAATCGTTTATTTATGAATGTATATTGATGAAACTTGGTATGTGGCTTTATGTGGTATTAAGATAAATTAATATGCATTGGAAATTCGCTGAGTATGCAGGTTTGCTGCTACGGGGGTATTTTTTTATTTGTATACTCGACTCGAACTCAAGATTCAAATCTTTTGCCATTTACTCGACTCGAACTCAACTCGACTTAAAAAACCTGTACTCGCACATCTCTACAAACCGGACTGTGTTTTATCAGCTGGAAACGAATATCAAACCGTGTTTTGTTTGTCAATACGTAATCCAGTTTGATTTTACTGGCCAAAACTTTGTATTGCTACTCATGTATTAGTTAGAAACCATGTTAAGATGATCAAATCTGGAGTGGTATCCAAATCCCATTACAATATTTGAAACTTCCAACTGATGACAAATAATTGCTCGAAAATACTCGAAACTACTCAAAAATAATTGGCACTACTCGAATAGACTCGACTCGATTAAAAAAATCACTACTCGCACACCCCTAATTAAAATTCACTCAGTAAATACCATACAGTCTATTACTCCAAAAAAATAAAAGTCAAAATGCTGCATATTCATTCATTTATCTAATTACTCATGCTGTGCTTGTACTGTAGGGCATGTAACAAAATTCCATGAAGCAAGTCAGTTAAATGTTTCTACTTTTCCTACTTGAGTCCTCGATTACCTTGAGGTGTTCCTCAGCTTGTTCATCCTGTACTGGGGCAGCTTCTGCAACTGGTTCAGAAACCTTCACCTGGAACAAAACACTAATCAAATCCAGGCTAAAAACTCTGCAATATTGATGACATTTATAGTAATACAGTACAAATTCGAATCATCCAAAAATAGGAATTAATGAAGTTACTCAAATAAGGCTTAAACCTTCATGATTCCCATTTTGAGAGATAGTGTATCATTAAAGAAATAGTGTTGAATAAATTGTAGACAGGTGTGAAAAGTCACGCGCAACTGTTAGGGATGGATCAGAAGTGGGTAAAATAAGCTTGACCGTAACCTAGCAGGGTTTGAGATGTGTCAAACAGGTTACGGAAAACAGCTGCAGCTACTTCCACTGCTTCCAAATCCAGTTCTAGCGTCTAGCTGCAGCTAGCTTAACCTGCGGGGCGCTACAGCTGTTTTGGAGTTATAGCTATAGCTAGCTGAATTATTGTTCACTTTACGGTTGGAACTGTTTTCATTTATGGAGCTTTGAAATTAAATAGTTGCAGTTTCCGCTGGGACACATTTTTAAGCGGGGTAAAGATCCGAGACTCTGGCCTCATGCCAACTGTGCAACACCTTGGGGCATTCCTAGTTTTAATAACTGTACTATGGTCAGTTTTTTTATCCAGCTTCAATAACAAAATTTGAACAATCCAAAATAAATTTGAGTTCCAAGAGAAAAGTCCGATTGAAAGAGCATTTTGAATTAAATAAGTTAGAATTATCCAAGTTCCACTGTATCTTCAACTGAAAGCTCACTCTGGATGGTTTAACTCGTCGGGCCTGATGATGGCCAATGTGACTGGACAAAATTAATTGACTTGTACCATATTTAAACATAATAAAATAAACTACAACTCACAACACACAAAAATATATTTACACTTGTATACTTGCATACAAAACGGTCAATATAAATAAGGATCGTGCAAGTCTTGTATCATCCTTTACATAAATGTTTTCTTATATATAAGTTCAGTATAAGTGTAAAAATATTTTGTAGTGCTGTGGGTTAACTACATTTATTTTATTATGTTTAATTGTAACAAGACATTTCATGCTACTCAAGAAATTATTTGTAAGTATTACGTTTCACTCATTTACTATCTTGAATGTAAAATGTAGAGTAAGTATGAAACATTTTATGACATTTTGTATTGTATCTTGATAACAAATTACTCTAGTTCCTAAACCCATCTCCATAGTATACATTTTTAAAGTTAAAAATCATAAAAAGACAGATTTAACTGAATTTTCTTATTATAAAGGTTGTCTTTCAACAGACCTATTATTGCAAAGTCCATTATTTAGACTGAAGAAATGCATGTGGTTAAATTAAAAACTTCTCTTAGTTGTCAACCTCACTGAAAATATATGAAGGGTTTTTAAATTACGCTGATGCTTTGAATATCGAAAATTATAGCCAATATTTACTTTTATTATTGATACAGGGTTTCTACAGAATTTCAATTTTATATTTCCCTGACTTTTCACTGACTTTCCCTGACCCTTCTGTAAAACTCCCCTGAATAACTTTCGAAATTCGTCTTGGCATTTTCTCATGTCTTCACAATAATTATTACATATTTAATATGTAAAGATTATTTTCTATAATGTTAGTAAAAAAAATTAAATAAATTTGTCTCAATAAAAACTCAATAATTGAGGATTACAAGATGTTAATAATAAACTCCTTAGGAATCCTTAGATCATCAGCCAACCATTGGGACTCCACCTGAAAAATATTGCTACAACAGATTGTGTACTGGAGCAAAGCATCCTCTCATTTTTTCATCGAAAGGGATCAGAGAGAATTATAAATACCCCCGTTGCAGCAAACCTGCGTCCTCAGCGAATTTCAAATGCAAAATATTTGTCTTAATACCACATAAAGCCGCATACCAAGTTTCATAAAAATATATTCACATATAAGCGATTTTAATTATTATCCATAAGAATAACATTGGTAATGAGTACGTAGGTTTGCTGAAACAAGGAACATAAACAATTGGTTTTTATGCAAATATAAATATAATTTAACTAGGCAAAGCCACATACCAAGTTTCATCAATATTCAATCATAAATAAGCGCCATATAACATTTTAGTTATTCTCCATGAGAATAACATGGGGCTGAGTAAGCAGGTTTGCTGCAATGAGGAACAAAAAAATGGTTTTTATGCAATTATCAATATAACTCAACCAAGTGAAGCTACATACCAAGTTTTATTAATTTATGTTCATAATTAAGGGAGTCATTACATTTTACTTATTCTCCATAAGAATAACATGGGGGCTGTGTATACAGGTTTGCTGCTATGGGAATAATCAACAAAAAATCAATTTTTTGTGCAAATATCAATATACCAGTACTACCTGAAGCCACATACGAAGTTTCATCAACATACATTCATAAATAATCGAGATATCAAATTTTATTTATTCTCCATAAGGATAACATTGGACAACGTACTGTGTTTAGCACTTTGAATATCTCAGCAACGGTTGGGCGTAGAATCACAATTTAAACACCAAAATGATCGTTTTGTGGAACTGAACAGATTGGTAAAAGCAAATGTGAAGTTTACATTAAAATAAACTGAGGAAAAGCCAAAAACCTTTTTCCCATAAGATTAACATGGGCGATTTTATGAGCAGTTTTTTTTGGATTTTCTCCGCAACCACTTAGGTTAATAATTCAAAATACTATATTATTTGTTTTTTTAAGCTCTATAACATGGTCAAAACCAAAATTAAGATGTTCAAAAATTTTAGGGTGAAAAATGAAAAAAACTTATTTTTGAAAAATTTAAAACCCCCATAAACCCCCCTTCCCAAGGTCCGATTTTTCTGGTTTTCGAACTTAAAGTCATGAATGTTATTTTACACATTTGAGCCAAATTTCATCAAAATCGGACGTTTTTTACTCATGTTATCGCATATATATATATATATATATATATATATATATATATATATATATATATATATATATATATACATATATATAAATTTGAACGAATAGTGTTTTTGTCATCTGGGGAGCTCAAAACAAAAAATTATCATGGTCTCGGGCTTAAGTCATACTATGAGACCTAGGGTAATAGCTTCTTCCCTATAGGGGAAATTCGCTAAAACACTGAATTGTCATGTAAATTGTATATGATGTCTCTCAAGAAGTTATTTTTGTTGTGATGTCTCACAAGAAGTTATTTTTGTTGTGATAATGTCCCTTATACTCTATTATGAGACTTTCAAAGATTACAAAATTAATTTTGTGAAGTAGCGTTAAGGTGGAATCATAATCAATATTGTCTATAAGCTACAAATATATTTTTATATCTTTAGTCCATGGGGTCGAGACTTAACAAATTAAGCTTTATCTCTGGGTTCCTTGATTTTCCCTGACTCTCGCTGACCTCCCCTGACTAGAAACTCTGTAATATCTATGAACATAGTAGGGGTGTGCGAGTACTCAAAAATTTGAGTTTTCGGCCCAGTATTTTAATACTTGAACTCAACTCGAAGTTTTGAAAAATACTCGAAAGTTTGAATGAGCATTTCTCACCGATTTCTGGACGATCGCTAATGATTGCATAATATAGGCCAAAAATTAAGACTGGAGCATGAAATAAAGGCTGAAAATGACGACAGTATACATAATATTGGCAAAAGAGGCAACCGGGCCACTTGATATCAGCCGTTACTAATGAATTTGTCATCTATCTAATATTGATTATAAGCGATGTCTGGACCAGGTAATATTGGCCAAGTGACAACCGGACTGTGGTTTATTGGCAAGAAATTAATGTTACACCATGTTTTGTTTGTCAATAAATAATCCAGTTTGATTGTACTGGCCAAAATTTTCTATTGCTACTCATGTATGAAAATAGGTAGGGGGAAATATATGATTTAACTTTATAAAATTGTGAAATATTCCTCGGCTTAGTTCTGTGGAGAATATGAAAGTCTTTATCTCAGGGCGTTGTAAAAACAGAAGGTAGAAAAAATACAGCACATAAAATCAACAATGAAATTTTAATGTGTAGCATACCTGGAAATAGATATATAGCCCACCAAACATAACTTAGGGCGGGTTTCGGAGATCGTGTTTAACACTAGTCTCGGTCTAAAAACCGGTTTTTAGACTAAGAGGACTAAGAAAACAGATTTCGGAGTTCGAGTTTAGCGCTAGTCCAGGACTAACGTTATACCGAGTCTAAATTGGGCAGGGATAATCCCGGACTTGGACTCTTGGGTTTCGGAGTCGAGGATTACATAAGCCTCGGTCTAAAATTTTAAACTCTCCGGTTTCGGCCGAAATGTAGACCTCGACTGAGTGAAAATGACAAAGTCCAGGTCTAAATTTGTGCTGTTTTTAGACCTGGTGAGGGGCAGGTCCAAGTTGTGGTTTATCTTTATTTTCCTTATAAATAACTGATTAGTGAAATTACAAGTTTGTGATTATTCAATTCTTTCTCAGCGGAAAATTTACTTCCGATTTCATACATAAATTTTATCTTTTATGAATATTTTATTTTTACCATGTTAGAGCAAGAAGAGCTTACATGGTTTAAGGGTAACCAAGCGCAACAAAGAAAATTATTAATTTTGTGGTCTTCTGTGGTTCATATTGGGGGTCCCAATCCCGGATCTATTTTAGTTGCCAGAATTGTACTAGTAATAGAGGTGTTCAATAGAGGTCCAGTGTTTTTATTTGCTGTTACTACATCCAAGTTCTTGATACAATATTTCAACATAACGACACAAATCCTTAATTTGTTTATCCTATAAATTCCGCGATTGAAGGGCTTTATTAATCAATGATTTTAATTTACTGATTATAGTGACCAGGATAGAACACTTAAAGATTTAGCCCAAGACGTTGTTGCATTGTAATTGTAGCATGCGCTATACTCCATAACTTTGGAAAACAAAGAGATAACAGTTTTGAGGACTTACCCGACTGTCATTTGACGTCACTTTACGTAATTTGTTTGAAGAATACTTGTTCTTCAAATAGAGTAGTTGTCACACAAATATTAGTAATAAAAAGAGAGTGGATTTAAAGTTTTGTTATTTTTACTTCACGACCTCACTATGGACTATATTTATTAGCGAATTTCCCCTATAGGGAAGAAGCTATTACCGTAGTCGGCATGGTAAGACCTAGGCCCGGGACCATGATAACTTTTCGTTTTGAGGTCCCCAGACCCCAAAAACACCATTCGTTCGAAACTGTATATATATATATATATATATATATATCTATATATATATCTATATATATATATATATATATATATATGTGTCCGTGAGCACGATAACTCCCGTAAAAATGATCCGATTTTGATGAAATTTGGTATAAACGTGTAAAGCAACATTTATGACTTTAAGTTCGAAAACCAGCCAGATCGCTCTACCCGAAAGGGTATTTTGGGGGGTTTTGTACCCCAAAAATGGGTTTTTTGAATTTTTCACATATAATTTTTGAAATATTCAAATTTTAGTTTTCACCATTGGATTCAGCTTAAAAAAACACACAATTTGGTATTTTGATCATTTCTCTACGTCAATTGGTTACCGAGATATTGAAAGTGCTAAACACAGTACGTTGTCTAATGTTATTCTTATGGAGGAAAAGAAAAATTTTATATCTCGCTTATTTATGAACGTATAATGACGAAACTTGGTATATGGCTTCATATCGTTGTGGTCTATTGATATTTGCTCAACAAAATAATTTTTTGCCAAAGGATCCCGTAGCAGCAAACCTGCGTACTCATCCCCATGTTATTCTTATGGATAATAATTAAATGCTATGTCTCCCTTAATTATGAACATAAATTAATTCAAACTGGTATATGACTTCACCTACTTCAGTTATATTGATATTAGCATAAAAACCCATTTTTTGTATTCCTTGTTGCAGCAAACCTGCATACTCAGCCCCAATGTTATTCTTATGGAGAATAATTAAAATTGTATATATCGCTTACTTGTGAATATATTTTTATGAAACTTGATAAGTGGCTTTATGTAGTATTAAGACATTTATATCTCTATTGGAAATTCGCTGAGTATGCAGGTTTGCTGCGACGGGGGTATTTTATTTATAATATCAAAATGACAAATAAAACAGGTTAAATAAAGATATACAAATGTTTAGAGTATGTAATGTTTTATTAAGTTGATTTAAATATTGTAAAAATGCCAAATTCCAAAATATTCAATATTTACGATTTTTTATGCGCAAACTATTTATGGTAACGGAATTCTGCTTACTGAAGTCGCTAGATATATTTTTGATCTTTAAAATGAACCATGAATAATCAATTTCAGATAACCCGTTGAAGAGGGACAGACTTAGAAAGTTAACATTGGTCTTATGGAAGAAGCAGGTAGACGCAGAGGACTGTAGCCCCCTCTTAACAAAAGTAAACAATCACTACTCATTCAGATAAACAACTATTAAAGTAATAAAATTGAAAAATTATAAAAATCTTACATGTAAGGCCTGCATGTACAGAATTGTATAAAAAGCAGAAAATTAATCGTAATTGACTTTGGTTGGATAGAACACACAAGCGTACATCATGCAAACGTATTAAGCGCAAACTTAATACAGAAAAACGCACACAATAACACCCCTTAGCGGCCATAGCTATTAATAGCAGTTAGTACAACTGAACCCCAAGGCAGAACGATCTCAAATGTCAGCTGATAAACAAACAATAGGGAAGGTGTGCAGGTAGTAAAACAACTTTGACAGTTGTCGGCTGCTCGGACATGGTGCCAGGTGCCACTACTCAAAAACTAAAATTTACCCGTGATTCCCGCCTTAGTCCTGGTCTTAGCTGAGGTCCAAAGTTAGACTAGGAGTAAGGTAAACCCCGGTTTAAGAAAATTAGACGTGAACTCTGAAACTCGATTTTTAGACCAGGTTAATTTAGTCCGGGTTTAACGTTAGACTAGGTCTACGTAGACCCGAACTCCGAAACCCGCCCTTATAGCCTACAAACATAAATGATAGGAAAACATTAAACAATTATTAGTTTATATTTCCACTTAGGCCTTACAAGAGAGTTAATGTTAGGCCTGCCGGTAAACAAATTATGAAACAAAAACATATACTATTCAAGAAGTAATCGAACTAAAACTAAAAGTTAGGATTGTAAATCAAACTTCAGAAAAATATGCATCTGAACCCTCTTTCTTTTAGATGACATAGCCTAGGCCAAAAGTATTTTATTTAAAAACATTTGGCGAAAGTAACAAAAGAGAATCGAATCCACACTCAATAACAGTTGCTAACGTCCTACTCCTAATGTTGTAGAAATAGTAACTTAACCTTATATAAATTAATCAAATATAATAATCACGATATATTAACTAAAACCCACAGAGTGCTGTTTATCGTCGACAATCGATCGAATATTAAAATTAATCCAACGGATAAGGAATGTAGAACTTTATTATGATTGTTAATTTTTCCCGGCAGACGATTTATGTTCGCGTTGAGTGAAACAAGTAAAATACAAATGATTTCAGTAAGTTCAAGGTGCTGAGTACAGACAACGATGGCACATTACTAAACTGCCATTGAGGCTAGCGCTGCCTAGATGATTTTCTCGTCGTCCTGGCACCGACGGTGTGTTTATGTTATTAACCCATAATGTCCAATAAATATCCGACTTATTGTGACCTGAACGATTTTCATGGTACAGTATTGGGTTTTTGGCTTCGGAACGAACATTAGTCATTTCCTGGAAAGAGGGTGGTTCATCTAATGGGCAGTCGAAACGGGAATGCTTATGAGGGGCTACTGCACATAATACAGGGGCTATTAAAAGAATGATATATTATCTTACCATTGTACTTGATAGAGAAACAAAGGACAACCACACATCAATATTGATGTTTCCTTGTCATCTGATTTACATGTAAATTGATCCACAACAAATCTGATCTAAAATGACTACAGAGATTCCAAAATGTAATGTACCTTAACATTGATCCCCTAATCCTTTTACTTTCTCCCCCTATACATAGTATATGGAGAAAGTATTGTTTTCGTCAAAATTTTCGAATTTGAGTTGTTAGTGGAAATATTCGTTTTGGTGCTCCCTGAACCCAAAAAAATGGTTTTTACGTGATGTCTGTCTGTGTGTGTGTGTGTGTGTGTGTGTGTGTGTGTGTGTGTGTGTGTCCGTGTGTCCGTGTGTGTGTGTGTCTGTGTGGATGTGTACAGAGCTAGAGCCCTAACCTATGGGCCGATTTTTATGAAATTTGGTATGTAGGTACTAATCCACAATATCTCCAGGCGTTTTTTTCATTTTTTGAATTTTTGATTTTTAAGGGTAATTATCCCCCAAAAACCGCCAAAAAACATGAAAAATCCAAATTTATCAAAAACGGCTCTAACGATTTTGGTTAAACTTTAGTGGTTTGTAGAACTTTAAGTTTCCAAAAAAATGACACCACCCGCATTTCTGGAAAAATTCGGGTTCAGAAATTACAGGACTTAAAACATCCAAAATTCAGTTTTTTGGATTTTTCATAAAAAATCATAAATTAAAAAAAAATTACTATTCACCATTAAAAAGAGCTAAAAAAAACTAAATAAATTAGTATCTTAAATTAAAATTTTACGATTGCTAGTTGCGGAGAAAATTGAAATTTTCATTTAGCGGTAAACGCAGTTACGTTGTCCAATGTTATTCTTATGGGGAATACAAAAATAACTATTTCTCTCTTATTTGCTGATCAATTTCATTAAAATTTGATATGCAGGTCAAGTTAGCATTGAACAACGGAGGATGTTCGAAATGTGTTGCTATTTAACCCTGGGGGGGGGGCAAGAGGGCATTTCCCCTCTCAAAACCACTGTGTGTAGTAACGGACTCTATAGTGCCTCCCAAAAAGGGATTTGGGTGGATATTTCTGAAAACAACAATTTTAAACAATTTTCTGTACATTTATCTATACTTCATATTGTATATTTAGTAAATAACAAATATTTTTGTCATTAAAGTTTGGCTAAAAGGGAGAAAGTATGTGTCAGTTTCCTGATACCGTTTATTTAGAGTTATTTTCCCTTTACATGATTTAATGAATGCTGAAGAGAACAGAATACAGAACAGTCTTTGCCAAAACATCAGCTAGTTATCAGGTAAGAGCCATTTAATTTTCTAGTTTGTTTCATTTTGTGTTTACATATCGAATACAGCATTGTACAGTCTAGGCAGTATTGTAAAGAGGGGTGGCTCAAGATAGCTCACAATGAAGTTCCAGCAGCAAACTCAGCCCTTAAATTCAAAATAAAACCTTTTCTCACCATGGCAGCTTCTTTTTCTTTAAGTTCCCTTAATCTCCTCTCTTCTCTTTCCCTGGATTCTTTTTCTTCTTGCAGTTCTTGTGCTCTCCTTTTCTTCCTTTCCTCTTCAGCCTTCCTCCTTGCCTCTTCTTCGCCTTGTTTTGCCAAATTCTCAAACTTAGCTCGTAGGTTAGATGGTTTTACAGAACCTGAAAAGTGTCATAATTTATGTTTACAAAAAGAAAAAAGAAATAGAAAAAAACCTTGGTTTTACTAATACAGTGGAAGCTCAATAACTCAAAAATCTCAATATAAGTGGAAGTTTTGTTATCTTTGAACTTTGAAGTCGAAGGGTTAGCGGGGAACATCTCGACAACTCAAAGTTTTGACTGGAGAACCTCTGTATAAGTAAAAATTTTACATTATTGGTTCGAATTAAAAACCCCAGTGTTCTGTGTTTGAGTATCCATTGTCCATGTTGCAACCTGGAAAAAGTCTAATAACAGACTGAAAATGTTAAAAAGTGTAAAACATCACCAAATTATGAATAGTTTTTTGTTAACTTTCCTACTATACATGTTCACTGTTCACTGAAGGATGTTTTCCGTTCACCAAAGAAGTTGTGCAAAACTTTGTTATTTTATTAAAGTTATTTTTATTTGTTGAGATTATTTTTTTTACTTTTATTATAATTACTGTGGTATGAGTAATTATGATACACTGCGTACAAAACATTAAATGATGTAAGGATTCTACTCTTCAAAGCTCAATGATTGCATTACCATTGCATTGCATGTCCTCAATAAGTTCAAGTTTGTGGAAGATCACTGTGAAAAGTCAAACCTCAATAGTTTGAAATATTCGATAATTGAATTTTTTCCATTCCTCCTGAGGTTTGAGTTTTCGAGGTTCTAATGTAGTTTAAACAAAAGCCAATGCCAAACACTGTATTTTACCTATGAAAACAACAACTGATATCATTGATGTTATAAGGGCTTAACAAAAGGATTAATTATGTTTTTGTTTAGCAGGTGGAGAAGTCAGGATGGAAGTCAGAGGCATGAGCTTTATGTAGATAAGAGCCCAGTATCCATAAGAATTTATTAAATCTTTACTGTCGTTCAATTTAGCCCTTTACACTGAAAAGCCTACTTAAAAAATGCTTAGTTTATGTTTAAATAAAATTCTCAAGGACTTGAAATTATACGAAGCTTTATGAAAATTAGAAGCTTGGCATTCATGCGTTAACAATGGGTCAAAAGAGAAGAAAATACGCTCACCATGAGAACCAGGAATTTTAGGTTGCAAGGTATTCCATACCAGTCAGCAACTACATAAAAATGTCTCGATAGCGGAATTCATTACTGATACAGTCGCAATCGTCATCAACCTTCTGCAACACGACACGAACCTACCGATCGTCGGCGACATTACTAATGTAGCTGCTTCATCGTTGGCAACTTTCCATGATTTTAGTGCGATCGTTGAGGATTACACAATGCGGTCTCTATTGACAACAACTTTCTGCGATGCCATTACAATTGTTGTGGACAAGGCGATGCGGTCTTGATCGTCGCGGCCATTGCGATCATCAAGTATATGATACTTATTTAATTTAATAAGTTTTGCAAATATGACCATGTTTGATGTTCCTGTTTACACCAGACAAATTCTGGTTAGTTGCCTGTAGAAAAACCTGTTAAGAGTGCCGCATACTAACGGATTCAAAACCAGGTGAATTATAATGAATTAAATAATCATCTGATAAACTCAAATCCTCACATCAATTAGATAATAACTGGAACTTTATAGGTTCGCCAGATCGATCCTCAGCAAAATATTGGAAATTTTGCAAAAAGATCCAAACTGGATTCAGCTGCCCCCATTTTACATGAAATCATATTTTCTACTAAGAAATATTTTACAACCCAGTTTTAACTACACTTGTGATGAATTCTATTTAACACATTGGGTGCGGAGTATGTTAATTAACGTATTCTAAATAACATTGAAACATATGTGATTTTCATGTTTAAACATGTTTGTCAGCATTGAACGTGTTTATAGGTACTCTAAAACAAAAGATTTTGAGAAAAAGGTTTTCAAAAATATTTTGGAATAAAGGAATTACAGGTCAAGCAAGTCAATCAAATGAACAAAATGAGACAATTTACTATTTATGACAAAATGTAACGTTATTAATTTACTTCAAGAAGTAATTACTCAGTTTACTGGTTCGTATTTTTAATAAATGCATAAATAACATGTTTTAACTTTGCATATGTAATTTTTAAAGAGATTAATGGTAAATTTGTTTCATGGACAATTTCATCATAAAATTTACCAAAACCCAAAGTTTTTTAACAATTTTAAAAATTGTCCCTAATCCCAGCTCCTGAGTTATGATGTCCCGTTTTGGACCAAAAGTTGTATGGCCACCCTAAAGGTCAATAAACAATTATTATATGCAACAACAGAACTGTTAAGACTAAAATTTCAAAACTAACCAATCTGAGGTTTCTCTTTCTGATACTGAGTCCCGACTGGTTGTGGCTCATCTGTGAAGTCATGTGCTGATTTGTCCACTCGGTCTTTCTGGACTCCGAACTTTCCTCCAAATCCCTGAAACATCAAGAAAAAGTTTGTAAAATCATACATATCTCCAATTACAAAAAATTCATGAGTTTTTACCGCATCATTAAGTTCTTAAGATTAAAGGATTATTCTTTGCGACAACCTGATATTTAAAAAAATGTAAGTTTTGTTGTTTTAATGAGGATAAAATTAACTAATTTAGCACATTATTTTTTTCTAAAATTTCAGGAATTAGGTGTTTAAAACCGGCTAGAAATTCTGAAATCATCATTTTAACCCTTTCAGTGC
Organism: Allygus modestus; assembly: GCA_963675035.1. Lineage (NCBI taxonomy): Eukaryota > Metazoa > Arthropoda > Insecta > Hemiptera > Cicadellidae > Allygus > Allygus modestus. Next base: position 71,673,983 of record OY776116.1, on the reverse strand, counting down.
CAACGTCCTGGGAACCGGACGTTTTTAGAACGAGCCAAAAGTGCCAACGTCCGGGTGACCGGACGTTTTTAGAACGAGCCAAAAGTGCCAACGTCCGGTTAAAAGGACGTTTGTAAATAGCGATTTAAAATCACGAAAAATGCATTTTTATGTATATATTTTATATTCATTTGAAAGAGAAAGCATTCCTCTTTGTAAATAATGTATTGAATCAGCGATATTTTGAAATATACACTTGTTATAGTACTACGTTTTCATGTGTTATAACTCGGTGATCAAGATGGCGGTCACAGCTGATGCGTGATTGTTGACGTCTCGTTTCACTGTTTGTAAACAAGTGTTAGGTTATGTGCGGTGTTTTTATGCGATGTTTTGTGAGTAAATATTAGTAATGGATCGTTCGAGATCTCCTCTGAGTGACAATGCGATAAGTAGAACCCTAGAAGATGAGTTTTTAGATGACAATTTCGTTAGTGATGTTTCTGAGATTGAGAGTTCCGACTCTGAAACTGAAAGTGACACAAACAATCCATCTCCTGCTGATGATACTGACAGTGATCCGGATTACGATCCCTATCAAGAAGGTAACAATCGACGTAGGATAGATAGAATATTACAATCATTTGGTAATGGTAACCTTTCTGCCGATGAAGAAGAGGCTACAGTAGACGATCCTAGGCCTAGGCTCACTTCACCACCACCAAACCCTGAACCTAGACGTAGGGGTAGACCGAGGTTAGATGCACCTAACCCTGAACCAAATCATGAAAATGATGTAGATAATGAGGATGGAACTGGCTGGACCGAAGTTAATGAAGAAAATGACCCTGGCTGCAATAATCTGTTTACTTTTCAAGAATTGTCTGGTGTGAAACACTGCCCCCCCAGAAATTCATCTCCAATAGATTATTTCAAACTTTTTTTTACTGTTGCCTTGTTTGATATGTTTGTAAAATACACAAACAAATTTGCTGAAGAATTCATTACTTCGAATGCCCACAGATTAAAAGAAAATAGTAGGGCCAAGTCCTGGAGACCAGTCACTAGAATTGAAATGCAGGCTTTTGTAGCAGTTCTACTAAATATGGGCCTAAATGTTAAACCTACAATATATGGATATTGGTCAAGGACTAGCAGCCAGTTTATGCCTTGGTTTCCAAGAATGTTCAATAGGAACAGATTTCAAGCCATCCTCCAGTTTTTCCACATGGTTGACACAAGAGAACTGCCTCGTCCGCGCCAACCTGGGTATAACCCGTGTGCTAGATTTCAACCTGTAGTGGACCACATGAATAGGGTATCTAGGTTTCATTTTATTCCTGGTGAGAACCTTTCAGTTGATGAGAGTATGGTAAGTACCAAGGCCCACTCCCAATTGTTACAGTACTTGCCAAAAAAAAGACACCGATGGGGCGTTAAATTATGGTGCATTTGTGACGCTGTGACCCACTACTGCATGTCCTTCTTTGTCTATCATGGAGCTCAAGGGCCTGACAAAAGAGAGATAAAACAAAAGGGCCTTGGTTTCTATGTTGTTGAGAAACTATTGACGATGACAAATTTACTTGGCAAGGGGTACCATGTATTTGTTGATAATTTTTTTACTACTATAAATCTAGCAAAATATTTGCTTAGGCAGGCAACATATCTTACAGGTACTTTGCGAAAGAGAAGGAAAGGCATACCAGAAGTCATGAAAGATAAGTTTGAAGTAGGACAAACAAAGTATTTGAGGAAAGAGAACCTCCTCATGGTAGGATACAGGCAAAAAAAATCACAGAAGAACCAAGTCCTGTTACTCACAACCAACGGTAAAGCGGAGAGTGAGCGAAGAGATAGGGTAAGGGGAACATCAGTCCAAGTTACTGACAAACCAAAAGTTATTAGAAACTATAATGACTTCATGGGGGGAGTTGATGGATGTGACCAAATGCTTTACCAATACTTAGATGACCGCAAAACACTAAAATTTTGGAAGAAGGTAACTTTTAATATTTTCAGCCGAATGGTTCTCAATTCATACTTACTATACAAACTTAACACTGAAAAACCACTAAATAGGCTAGATTACACAATTTTTATTGTGGAGGAACTTTCTAAAGAGTGGCTAATAATCCAAGAAATGAGGCCAAATATAACTGACATTACAAACATCACTCCGACAAGAGTTTCCCGAGGTGGTGGCGATGCAGACAGTGCATTTGTAGAAAAAATTCCTGAAAATCGTGAAAAAAACTGTTGTGTGTGCAGTAAAGCTAGCACTAGAGAAGGAGGAAGAAGGAAGAAGTCCACATTTATGTGTATAAGGAGTAAAAAAGGATTACATCATAAATGTGTTCCCCATCACAACTGCTGAAATTACAATGCGCAAATAGTTTTGCCACAGTGTACATAGTTTTTTATATATCTTACTCTCATGTTTATAGATAGGCCCCCTACCCTTTATTACCTTTTTATTCATATTTCTAAACTAATTTATTCTATAGGCCTAATTCTATATGGACTAATAGGCCATAATGACTTTGTTGTGTTTCGATAGGCCTATATCCGTGCAGCCGAGTAAAAATGTATTGTTGTTTGTTCTTACAAATAACATTGTAAAATCATTATTTGACATTATTTTCTTATCAAACTCGGAATATGTGTAGCCAGTTAAATTTTAAAAACAGTGATATGAAATTTATTGAGTGAACTATTTTTTTTTTCTCATGTTACCCAGCGTAGAAGCGGAAGTTTATCCAAAAAATTTTCAAGGTATGTATTTTTTATTACTTTTACAACCCCTACTATATGAAAAATACTTAGAAATTGTATCATGTCATAGAGTAATTCTTTCTCTATAAATAACAAAAAAAATTAATAAAATTGGTTAATAAATAAAAAAGTGGTAGCGTTTATTCGGAAGTCTTGCAAAAGCCACAACAAGGGCCCGGCATTTTAGGTTAGGCCTAGAAAAAAATCACATGGCACTTTGGTACAATACCTGACAAAAGGCCTTCGGTACTGAAAGGGTTAAAGCAGCAGTAATTCATTGCAAAAACGTCATTAAAAACCAAGTTAAAATACATAGAAACGGTGTTAAAATTAAATTCTTTTTAAGTAACAACCATTAATGCTAAAGCATAATGTGGTTTGCTGTGAAGGGTACTGTACCCCTGCCAATCCTCTCTGCCTCTGATGACACGCTAGAGGTATGCCACAACCTTTATTATAAACATTCAGATGAGCAGAACTCTTCTCTGTGCTGGTTGTACCTGTGAAAAACTTTGCCCCTTCCACTTTTCTAACCCGCACCTTACACTTTCAAGTCTTTACAAACCAATAGATCTCTGCATGGATAACCGAATTGTGTCAATTCTTATTCTTAGGGTGCATTAACTATAACACCCATGAACTACCCATATAACTACCATGAAGTTATTTCATCAATAATACCTGCTAAAAATCCATTTTTTAACAATCCATTACTCCATTACTGTCCTACTTTCGTCATTCGTTCTGCTTTGAGAAATAAATCTCCATAAGACTAGTTTTATAAACCTGACATGTATTGGAAAAATAACTTTCTACCAGGATTGAACAACATTAATTTGAAACAGCGAATAACATCTTGTGCTAACTAGGATGGACAACCTAGGCCCTTATATTACAGTTTATTACAGACAAACTTTAGTCACACCTTGTTATGGTCAAGCTGACTCTCGTGTTTGGGCACAGTTTCCACATGGTCCCAACCCACGGCTGACTTGTCCTGTCTGTCCGCCTGCACTCCGAACTTGCCTCCAAAACCAACCGCGTAATCTACAACAGTGATAGTTTTCAATGCAATAAAGTGAATCACTTCCAAATATGACATCACTAACAACTGGCTACAAAGAGAAAGTTTAAACCTAACATTTTTTTTCATGGTACTCTGTAGTTTAAACCAGCAAAATGTGTGCACACTTACCAATTAGCCTACAAAATTATTTTGAGAAATGAATTTTAAGTCTTACAAATTGTGGGTAAAAGGTTAAATTCTCCGACAATTTTTGGTAGATTAATCTCCGTAGGCCTATAGCACTAACAAGATGGTCTGTATCAAACATTACTGTATCAACAAAACCGATTGGTGTATCAAGTAAAAGCATAACAACTTAAATTTAAGGAAACAAGTTACTCCATACTACTGCAAGTTTTGGTTTTATTGATTAGGAAAGGTGTGTGAGTAATGTTTTCTGAATCAAGTAAAGATTTTCATTTTTGAGTTTGAAATGTTACTAACAGTGAAATCAGAATCTCTAGATAGGCTCAGGCAGTGTAATGTGATCTGACAGCCAATTATGATGGTGTTTAATTATACAATTGCAGTTTCTAACCAAACCAAGAAGCAACACAATTGTTATCCGATAAAGATACACAGTTTAGTTGTCATTTAAGCCAAAGGTCCACAGATACTTTGTAAAGGCTGCGCAGTCGGTATATTTAAAGTTTTATATCTAACCGGAAGAGACATCGTAAAAACAGCTGTAAGGTCACGAGATCACCAATCCAATCAGCAGTGTTGCTGGAAACACAATATTTATCGTACGCGTACCATATTTTTCTCACATTGTAATTAATTTAAATAAACATTGTTTAATTAATTACATAGTTTTATCAGCTGTTATTTTATGAAACTAATTATTGTTTTGATTTAGTTGTATTATTAGATTAATGGATTATGGGTTTAAACTTTCTTTCTGCATGTCCAGTGAAAATTTAAATTAAAAAAATAGCTGTCCCATTATTATCCCCTGTAAGGTTAGCAACACTTATACTAGGTTGCTGATTTATGCATCAGCTGGACGACATCGCAAGACATTTTTGCTGCAAACATTACTCTTATGGAAATAATCATACCTGGGATGAAAGGTCTACAAACCTTGATCAAAGCCGACATAACATGCCTTAATCATTGGGGGACATTTTCATGACAATGCCGCCACTTTACTGAATATAATGATAATTTTTATTTTAATATCCCTAGTTTAAAACTTAGGTAATAAATAGGGAATATTACATTGTGAATAACAAACGGTCATCCGTCCAGGGCCTTTCTGAAAAAATAATTTTCTCAGAATCTCTCATCCAATAGGCCACTCAGAATTCCTGTTGGTATAAACCTTGAAACAATCTAGATTCTACAAAAGATTAATATCATCACTGGTATTAATATTTTCCAGAACATTTCACACTTCAAACTCAGATTGATAACAACTTATCTCACCTGTCTGGGACTCGTGCTTCGCTATTTTCTCGACATGATCCCAACCAACAGCAGACTTGTCTTGCCTGTCAGACTGCACCCCGAACTTTCCTCCAAAACCTGACCTATAATCCACCTGGGACGCATGCTTCTGAGGGGCCTCTATGTAGTCCCAACCAGCTGCACTCTGGAATGAAAAACGGTAATAAGTCTGTGGTATCCAATTAATCATATCAAAATTGTTTTAAGAAAGACTTGTCTATGTTTCAGTTGAATTCACAAGGGACAAGTGTCTCTAACCAATGTAAGTAAAATATCATTGATCTAAGACTTTATACTGTTACACTATAATATGATTAAGATTTTTTCTATAACCTAAGTATCAAGATTAGGCCTACTACAAAAAATCTCAATGCTAATTAAAAGTTAATACACTTTCAAGAACAGATCTTAATATCTAAACCAGAGGATAGTTTTGAGAGAGTTTTACTAAACTAATGCTTTTAGGGAAGCAGCCCAAACCCATACAGTAATGGACATCCCGGAAATTAAACCCATTAACCCTTAAACCAAAGTCCTAGACTAACGTTAAGCTACCGAGACATCCCATTGTGTGTTTTATAATATCATCTATAAAACTCAAATACCTTGTCAGTTCGGTCAGTCTGAACACCAAACTTGCCCCCAAACCCGGTGCTATAATCTTTCTGCGATGCATGCTTCTCCAGCTTGGCGACATAATCGTGGCCCACGGCTGACTGGTCCATCCTACATAGTACAACAGTGATTGCTCAAAAAGGATGTAAAAAACTTTGTTATGTTAATAAAGTACATTTTTTATATAATGAGACTTAATTAAAAGGTAGCGAGAATTTATACAAAAAACTCAATGCCTTGGGTTGAGTTTTTTAATGTGTGATATTTATTACTCATTGGGGAAGGTATTACAGATAACCTTCGCTCAGTTTATATGGACTGATGTGTCAGGTTGGATCCCGTCGCTGCACAGTTGCGGTCACGTGAAAGTGTTTTTATTTTGCATTAGTCTAAGCATCTACACCCAACATAAATGTCACTGAATATACCAGAATGCGGAGCAGAATACTGTCTTTCTTGTGGTATAGGCCCCTACTTTATTCTGTGTTGCAATTTTTGGCAGCCCTGTTATAGTATTTTGGTTTGTTACAGTTGTTGTACTTTAACACGTTCGCTGCTGAAAAGTTGTAACAAAGCGAGCCTATAATGTGACCCACACTGAAGGGCGTCTACAGGCGACTCCAGCCAGAGCTGTCTGCCAGGGGCCGCCAGTGGCGGGAACAAAAAGCGGATGCAGCCGAAATTAAGTATGAGACCAGCACAACATGCTGATATAGTTTAGTTAACTCCCGATAAACGTGAAGCTCACAGAAGACCAATGTTTATCGAGTTGCATCATGACTCCGACCAGAGTCATACGCACCCCCTGTGCCAGGGTGACGGCCTGCTTGCCTGAGATGTATGTTATCAAACTAACTTAGTAAAACCATTATGTGGCCGTCAATTTTTCTAACCTGAGTTAAATTTTACAATGGACTTGGAACATCCCCAGAATGGTCCATCAACATTGATTCCTCCATTTTGATATTAAATACTAGCCCTCAAGATGAATTTAGTAATATTTATATGAGCAAGAATAATTTCATAAAATGTCCCAGTCACAAGTGTGAAACGACGCAATAACCGCTCGCATAAAATGTAGCACGCACATGGAAGTATGCACTGACTCGCTGAGATTGTATAGCACATCCGTTCGATTTGATCAAAGCAAGTCACTTTTGAGTTTGCCTAATGCTCGAGTGAATCGTTATACAGCAGCACTGAACGGCGTGAAAAAGCTCATGTCATAACCAAGACGGCCTAAGATTGGCCGCGCTGTATTGGGTTGCGGAGCAGTTCAGCCAATGCAAACCTCGTCGCGGCGCATTCGCCGATCGAAATTCCTCGATGTAGGGCGCAAGCCTGTTCACTTCCCTATAAAATTATTCTTTTTATGTTTGTTCAAATTCAACTATCAACCCGATTCGTAACTTCTCTTATGTTCTACTTTATTGTGATGCTTTAGGTTGACTTTTTAATCATATAAAATGTTCTAAACCTTTGTAACCGTTCTAACCAATAATTAAATAAGTCTGAAATTTTATCGAATAGTTTCTTCTATTATTCTGTTGCTCCCAAATGAAAACTCAACTTTAGAAGAAAGAAACTGGGCAGCTTGTCCAACGTCTGAGGCAGTCGTCACACCAGTATGGCATGACTCCGATCGGAGTCGTCAGCAGCGATCGTGTTAACATTATCTGACATAACAGCTCCTTATTATGTAAATGTTTGCATGTTTGTTTAACAAAACTCTTTAGAAAATACTATGGTATAAACAATTTAGTAAGTAGGATACTGTGTGAAGAAATAAAGAGATTAAATGGACTAATAAGGAATGAGCTGCAGATCTATAATAAGTATCTGTCTGATACAACAAATACATTTTAGGTAGGAATTTCAAAAGCCATTTAAAGTACGGAACTTATAGCCTATATTTTTCAGTGTGTTAGCAGGAACCTGTTGGAGTTTTGTTACAGACAATGAAACATTTCAAACAAATGCCTTGCCTATCTTTCTGGACTCCAAATTTCCCGCCATATCCAAAGCTAGCTTCATTAACTTCCTTCTTCTTCCTAGCAGCTTCAGCTGATGCTACTTCTTCACGCAATTTGTTCATGCTGTAACAAAGAGAAAGAAAATCTATAAAGCATTCTGAACTGAAGACAATAGGTAGGCCTATATTGAAATCATAGTCCAAATAAATTTGATTGATTAACACTTTATAGGTGAATTTTTTAGTTAACCTGATGAAAGGTGACCAGAAAATAATAAATAACAGTGTAAAATAGCCTTGACTAAGAACAAATAATCAGACAGACAGGAGTAGTCAGGTACTCAGCCCATATCATACTTGGAACTGCCTGTCTCCGCTTCGGCTCTAATGGTCGACCAGTCAAACTTTGACTTTGTCTCTTACTTATTAATTTGAATAGGCCTACTGACTTCTTAGTACCGGTACATCACAAATTAAATTTCTCAAAATTTTTCAAATTAAATTAATAGGTACTAATGTTAACTAAACAATTATATACTTTATAACAAATAACTTTAACAGTGATTTCATATTAATTTCCTGGATGATTAATAGTCTGTACACATTTTTGAATGGTTATCAATTCCTCCAGGATCCAAGCCACATGTATGGCAGTGCAGGTGTGGAAATATGTGTAAGTATTTGGTATCCACAGAACAATATAGGCTAATAATTTTCTGAGAAGTTCACCTATTTTGTGGACCAACCAGAAGATCACCATAGCTCATTAAGAAAACTTAAACCACCTCTGAGAAAATGTTTGATAACCCCAAGTAATAAAATTTAGAGAATCTTTCAAAGTTGTTCATTTAAATTCCGCCTAAGAAACAGATTTTATCATGTTCTCATTCTCAAAATAAACAGAAAAAACCTAGCTAAAATAAACGCTACTCTTAGGCTAGTACACATAAATTAATACGGATCCCCTATTAATTTTAACTCACTCTATAGCACCAGCAGTTCTGCCAGAAGTGCCCCATCTCTGTTCCTCTTCCGTAATTTCATTGACATAATCAACATCAGTATCCCAGTCATCATCATTGTCATTATTAATTTTTTGTGGTTCTACACTGTGGCCGGCACTAGCTTTCCACATTTTGCTGAGAGACACCCTTCACCTCTGTAAAAAATTAACTAATATTTGATAAAATAAGTACATAGGTTAACTTATTGTAGCAGCTTATAATTAGCTAAGCTTACTAAAACACACCTCTAAAGCCATATTGTTTATAAATTTGGGCTAGCTTATGGGCGGGATTTCCAAGATTTGGTTTTGTTTAGGCTTATAAACACTGAATTTTCTGTAGAGTCAAGTCTATAATAATAGGGAACATTAATATTAATAAGATTATTCATAAAGGTACCTAAGTTTAATCAGTTTACTCTATTCGGTCGCAAGAATACGACAGCTCATTTTGGATAACAATAATGGTGTGAACCTCCAATTGTTAAGAAAGGGGGTATGGTACAACATGGCCCTCGACGGCTCTCTGACTGGTCTATACTAGTACAGAGGTCAACATTGGATGCAGCAAAATGAAGCTGTCACAGTATTGGTAAGTCTTTTGGATATCCAGTGTGACTAACTTCCCTTCCTTGGTCCCTCCTTGTCTCTTCTGGGGGTCTGACTCCCAGTTGAGCCTGGATACCCAGTCTAGTCCAAGTCTTGGAGGGAGAAGTGGATCTTCCTTGCAGCCTGGTATGGGTGCCTGGGAGGAAGGGCCCTTACAGTTGGGGTCTGCCGGGCTGGGGGACGAACCGTCCTGGGGCCACCCGACTCCTGAGAGGTTGGAGGCTCTGTGCGATGGCGGTCCCTGTCTAGTGGGCTTAGGCGGACGTCTGGTTAGAGGGCGAATCGTCCTGGGGTGATGTCACCCACAGAGCCCGGGAGCTGGGTAACTTAGGTCCTCTCTCTCTCTCTCTCTCTCTGGAGCGAGGCAGACTGACCCCGTCCTACCACCTTTCCCATCCCTCTTTCCGGTGGCTGCACAATATCCCAAGGGATACGTGCCTAGCCGGCTATGCCGGAGCCTCCTAATCCCCCCAAAAACAAACAAACAAACATGGTACCTATAATAAGCGCTCACCAAAACAATCGAAAATAAAATATCAGATTACCATCTGGTCAATACACCAATAACACAATTCCCATTTGATTGTTATTGTTTTTAACATACGATTACAAGTGTTTTTACTTTACAGTGCTCTATGTTTATAGGTTAGGTTAAACTAGCATAAACTGTAATAAACTAACCTAACCTAACTCTGCAGAGCACAGTTTTTGTCATGGTTTAGTTGTTTTTTGTTTTCAATCTAATACTAATATTGATATATCTTAGTGGTTAGATATTTTATATTTGGTTGGTGGATGCTTATTGAATCTAACCCAATCTGATTGGACAAGGCCATCAAGGCGCAGACTCAGAATTAAGGACGACAGGTCCCATATCGCTTATGGTAAAGGGGCAGACAATAGAGGTAAAATTTAACAGGTACCCATCAAAAGCCTGCTGCAATATCAGTGCTGGGTAGGTCTATTCAAATTATGATCTCAACAGTTAAAATGTAATATAATGCAAAGCTCCCTGAAAATAATAATGCTCTAATGATGGAATACTCAACTCTAAGGGAGGAATGTGAAAAATTAGTAGAGCAATGAATATTTCTGCAGAATAAGTTATGTTTGTGGCACAAAATGAGACATATTTCTTACCCCTGTCACAATGGCATATGCTGATTACATATTTCTTAAAGGAAATAGGCCAATTAATTGCTTCCTAAATCACAAAGATACTTGCAATACCCTCAAGGATTTTGGTAGTAATAACCTGGATTGATAGTAGGCCCCTAATACTTTACCATGATTTCATATAACCCAGATATTTACACATACAACATATTTTGAGATTCCCTGAACAGATATTCATATGCTAAATAATCGTAATGATCATAGTCGATATCAATTTTGAGAATTATTGTTGCCTAGAGAGGTAAACCTCTCTTGGCAACATTAGACTGAAATGACTGAAACTGTGACTTTAGGCCCTAACTGCATCTCTCTCTGAAGTTATGACTCTCCTTTAAAAATGTGGTTATTAAAATGGTTAATCTGAATGTAAAACATTTAGAATGACTGAATTGTCAAAAGATATAAAGAAAATTCTGCACTAAAAGAAGATAGATGCGGACTAGGGCTGTTGAACAAGGCAATATTTTTCAACTCTTAGTCAACAAAAGATAAGTTAATTAAAATATATGAATTAAAATAATATTAATAGGCCTAGTCAGTGCAGTAAGGATTACTCACAAAAGTCACAAATCTTACCAAAATAACTAAATAGATAATAAATAGATATGACACATAACCAACAAAGTACTTGAGTTAAATTTGGGTGTGTTGGTGTGTTGTGTTTTTAGATTATGTTAAATGAAGAATGAAGATTACAAACTACATATAGAGTGAACATGAGATCAGAAAATGAGACTTGATTTTGTTGGAGGTGCTGCGTTTAGATAGGTTTGGTCTATAAATCGTACGGTCAACGATCATTCTAATTCTAATATTTATTTATTTATATGATCATTCTGCAGGTCGGCTAATACCAAGATACCAACAAGGTTCATATATCGAGGTCGAGAGGTCTCGTTTCGTGTAAAAAAGTTGCCTACTTGGTTGACCGCCATTTCCCCCTGTCAACCACATAAAAAGACTATGCGCAATATGTGGATGGTCCATCAGAGATAAATCCAAATTCTATATATGTGGTGATCATGATGACCTTGGGCAGTATTCTTTCTTGGAATTAAAGTTAACTGCAGCTATCCCTAATTCCAAGAATATATATCAATCTATCCTAGAATATTCAGATCGAAAAATGTCCTGGCATGTAACATTTTTGTCCTCAGAAACATTTAAAATCTCAGATTAAAAAACTAGGCTCACATAGACATACTTATAGTAATACTGTGTTGTAAAATCGTTATAACACTACAGTAAAAAGTGAATTAGCTATCTAAAAAATGGGCAAGGTGAATAAATTGGGTCCTGTCGAACAGGCATCCTGCCTAATTCCGGATTTAGGAGCTGTGGGCCCCTAGACTCAACCAGTGGTGTGGGCCCTTGTTGCCATTCAGGTCCAGGTTTGAGACTTTTTTGCTTGTATGAGGCTTTTGCATGTGGCTCTGTGTGGTGCAGGCCCCTAAGCGCGTGCCTATGAAGCCTTAAATCCGGCCCTGCCTGCCACAACAGAACATGGATACTACATCCAAAACCGGCAGCTTTGTAGTGGCCCATGACCACACTGGTCTCCACGAAACAGACAACAGACTCAACAGGTATCAGCAACTGCTAGGCTTAAATGTAAAAAAATACCAAAAAAACAAGCAGATATGCAGTGAAACAAATCCAGCTAAAAATTAATGGCTGAATTGACAAACACAATAATCAGTCACAGCAAATTCAAATAATGAGTAGTAACCTAAGAGAACCTAATTAATTATTTACCATCCAATTAAATTGTAATAGTATTTCCTTGATTTTGGAGTATTTAACAGACGTAATGCTTTATATACTGTATATAGGGTTGCCATGTAACCGGAATTCCCCGTAGGTTACCGGATTTTGAGAGTAAAAATAAGGCTCCGGGGAATTTTGGAAAAATGGAGAAGAAATATCCTCTTTTTAACATTTCCACAAAAATTCGTTATATGTAACGCAAATGTTGTGTCGAATTGATATTTTTGAACGAATATAAATGTTTCTACTTTTACAACTTTATTGTCATGCAGCGATTGCCAAAACGGGCGTAACTCGATAAGACAGTAAGACGGTCAAGCCAGTAAGCCAATAAGACAGTAATTCGAAGTGCAGTCAAGCGAAAGGGAGTACAGTCAGTTTCAGAACCAACGACAATTAACTCGATTAGTACTGCTAGGCCTGCTAGACTACTGCCGTAGTCGGTTCACCCCATCCGTTATCCGTAACTATTGCGCGAAGAGTATTGCGGACATCTCTTTAAAAGGGACCTCCATAATATACTTTATAGTTGTATTATGCTTTTAGCAAGTGTGTAATTCCGTTTTCCCATTGCCTTCTTAAATAATCACTTTAATAGGTACTTTAATTTTGTGCCCCTTTTTAGTAAAAATTACCACAACATATGCATTAACACTATCATAAATTAATATTATTACCTTAATCTCTATAATGAAAAAAATTATAAATAACATTCAAAACATTTAATTTAAATATGTTGAATTTATTTGGGATAAAAATAATATTTAGGATCATCACATAGTTTGACTTTCTGTGGCACTTGCAGCACCACCGCCCTACTTTCCACTTGAGAGGTCTCAGCTTTTATTAAAATTTAAAATTATTTAGCAGTAATATGTTGATACCTTTTTCACTCAAAATAAGTCTTTTCGACTAAGTAATTTAACACTAACCCTTTGCTAGTGCAGTTGTGGGGGGAGGGGTGTTGTTGGGTGCCCTTGGCTTGTCAGGTGCCGTGATACCGTACCAATCGTCCCATACCCATAGGTTTCGAGGTGGTTCTGAACGAGACTGTACTTAGCCTAATTTCGAAGCTTCCGCACTGGTGAACACTGCCCGCGGTACCAATCGAGTTGTCTCGGGCAAGGGGTGGCGGAAAACAACCCCCAAAAAATTATCTCAATGAAAAAAAACTCCTACGTCATTTTGACGCCAGAGGTTTGGGGGTATAGTTTTCCGGCCGCGAAATGTAAGGACAGATAAAAATTTTCACGGTTGAATTAAGTGGTGGTAATTTAATAAAAATATTAATAAAACTAACACCGGAAAACTAACCCCAGAAAACTAGCCCCAGAAATACAATTCCAGAAAACTACCCCCCAGAGAGCTAATCTGTAGAGTACGACTACCAGAATACTACCCCCGGAAAACTAGCCCTAGAAATCTAACCCCAGAAAACTACCCTTCATAGAACTTCTCTGCAGATTACGACAACTGGAATAATATCCCCAGAAAGCTACCTCCTCGAATGAAACTCCCCGATGTAGGTATAAAAGTTGATGTAGGTTAAATTTCTCTACCACTAAACGGGAACATCATTTATCGGCTATTTATTACTCTGTATTATAATAATAATAATAATAATAATAATATTTATTTGCCGAAAAACAATTATAAATTGTGCAGGCTTTTACAACAAAATATCTTAAGTCTAAAAAAATATTGCACCTTAAATTTTCGATTTTTCATGTTATCTTATTTTTTAAATTTTTTGGTTCTTCTTTAAAAAATTCATCCAATGAAAATAAAGGATTGTTCATTAAAATTTCTTTTACTTTTCTTAATTCTGTTCTTCCAATTACTTCAATTTTGTGAATTTTTTTAATTTGATTTATGACTCTTCCCATGAGCCATTCTTGATTGGGGTGAATTTTCATATGTAGTGGTTCTGTGGATTTGATGTTGAATGATGAATTGTTTTCTAGTGTAATAATTATGATTATGTTGTAATTCTTTTATTTCACTTCGTTCATTTACATATAATTTCAAAATTTCTATAATATAAAGTCCAAAAATTGTTATAATTTGAGTCTTTTCAAAGAGTTTCCGACTTGGCTCATTTATTACCCTAAACTATGCTGTATTATTCTGGCCCACAGCCTGGTTTATTTGCGGAGTAACTAGATACAACAGTACATTTATATTTACAAACTTAATAAACTATTCGTGTTGACTCATGTGACATGGGTCTCGGGTCTCGTACCGTTCCTTATAATCTGATACAACAGTTGGCCCGGTTGCAGAATAGGAAGAGTTGGCCCAGGCCGGCCGGCTTATAAAACTCCGTTTTTTAAGGAAGCCAGCAAACAATGCCGGATGATTATACTGACTTCACTTGTGATTTTAAGGTTAAATTACTTAAGAAATTCAGAATATATCAAGTATTCTGAAAACCCTCCAGACGCGCTATTTCACTGCACAAACAAACTATTGTTGAGCTCACATCCTGTTATCTTAAGTTGGCTCGCGAGGCTGACAGACGCCCTAGACACGCTAACCTTGTTGGCACACAGACTTGGTCAAGGACCTGCAAGTGGCTCTTCGGACTACTAAAGGTCTTTGGACTACTTGGACATGCTTGGGAGGAACGAGGTACATAAACATTACCTGACCCACACCGTGACTTTGAACTCTCAAGGTGAATCCGTGGAGTTGTATGATTGGGGACAAGAAACAATTATTGTTGGAGATTCTGTACCGATGAAATTCTTGCTGATAATTCTTGTGATATTGAGAGCGTTCGAAAATGTTATATTAGCGTGTGTTTAATAACTTTCGATGATGAAAAAGTTGTATACAAAACTATTTAGTTGTGGGTCCATAATCATCAACCCTTGTTTCTCGGAACTTGCAACAAAGTTATTGGGATATAGTTTACTATTATAATTAGCCTCTGAATAACATTCATAAAAGTCTATTTTAATTATCGTGCCATGCGCCACAGGCGACAGTACTTTTTCCCGATCGTATCACGTCAGAAGTTTATTTGTATAACTGCGTATACTCAGTACGAGTAGTATGGGGTTACAAAATATATGCGCCGCCAATTATCATAGAAAAAAAAGTTGGCGTGAATTAAATCGCGGCGAAGATGCCATTTTTCGCCCTCAAATAAGGATCGCCCTGATCAGAAAATATTCGAACCTCCTTTAATACTTCGCTATTGATAGGCCTTTAATGATTCAATGTTTATCTATTGCGAGGCACTGATTTTGTTTGATCAGGTGACAGTATAAAAATGCTTTATGTCTCCTCGGTGTAAATAGGAAATAATAATAATGGTAATGTTGCCAAGAATAAGTAGTTTTGTTAAAAGCATTTAATTTAGTTTTTAACGGGTAATTTTTGTGATAAAATGAAGGTAGATGATAAATTTGGCATGCTTAAAATTACATTTTACGGTAAAATGTTATTCATAATAATTTTGAAGACGGTACAGAAGTTTTTTGTAGCGTAATCAGTTTTGATTCCTCTGCTCACCAGAATGCAAAAACTCTATTTGTGCTAATATCACAACAACAACAAACAGACTTTTATCGTTCCTGCTTTATTATATACTAGCTCACGTACCCGTTCTTCGCACAGGGGTTTTCTCTACCCGTTCTTTAGTCAATTCAATTTCCATTTCAGTTAGCTTGAAACAGCTGTTCTTGCTTCTGCTCTGTAAGCTGTCAAATGGAAGTGTCCACAGCTGTTCGCATTACAGTTTCTGAAGGTTTACTTTATTCTGAAATGTAAACATTGAAACTTAGGACGTTCACGGGGCGTAGCCCGAGGGGATTTTAAGGAAGTGAATAGGCCTATGTGTTGCAAGGGTTCAAGATCTACCTTTGTATAAAGTTTCAGCCCAGTTGATTAAGTAGTTTTTGAGTTCACCCGGAACATCAGACAGACAGACAGACAGACAGAAACCACCTCTTCTTTATAATGTTATAGGGGATAGAAGATCACAAGCAACACCATGTTCCTTTTTTATTTAAGTTTAAATCTGCTGAAAAAAGCAAACTTTATAAAATATACTTTTAAAATTTAAAAGGGTTATTTAAAAGATATCCGCACTAAATTGTAACATTTTCCACGCACAAGACCGAGCACATAATACTCCTTGTCTTATACGAGCGGTTTTACAATATTTGAAGCTCTAATGTGTTTTTAACGAGACATGTGATGGTGTTTTAATGTTTGCTGCGGAGTTTGGGAACGATAACTATTGTTCGCATTACATTATTTTATCTGGAAAAAACAATGCATTACCAGGGACATATAATTAATTGACGTTTATGCTTAAAAAAATTAAATTTGTTTTTAAATAAATATGCTTGTTCTGTTTGTAGTTGATTAACCAAAATCTGTACATTTGAAGAATCGGGACGTTTGTGAAATTCTATAGCTCGATTACTAGGCGAACCGAATTGGAAAAGTAATCCCTGTAAGGCCACGAGCATAACAGACAGACAGACAGACATTGTTTCCGAATTAGACTTCTCTGATGAAAAAATGTAATAGTAGGTAACTAAAAGTTTCAAGATTCATACTATTTACAGAAGAGTCTGTATATTAGAGTAGGATTATTAACAAATGCTGCTTTCGTTAACATCAGAATAAAATATTTGATAGTATTCCATCATATCAGAATACCTGGACTTCCACAGCAGACCACTTATCTTTCATAGTTTTTTATAATTGGTTTGATTCTATCACGGCGCGGGCGATTTTTGTTATGAAGCATTTTATTTATTTACCAACCAGTTTTACGGTAAAATATAGTTTCGTCAAACTAAAGTTAGTTCGCAATAAAGTTTATGTTTAACAGTTATGTTCCTTTTATTACTATATTATTTAGAAATACAAATGTTTGACATTCAGTTTAAAGTGGGCTATTTCGACCATTTAATCAATAAAGATAGCAGAATGGCGAGCGAAACATAAGTATAAAGACTAAGTTTATAGCTTAGCTTCTGGAAATTTTTCGATACGGTGGTAGTATTCTACTTGTATGTTATTAAGGATGGTAAGAAGCATTTTATTGGGTGAGTTACTTTACACTACATTTAAAGTTGAACTATCGCACGGGCCACTCGGTCTAAAAACCATTGTCAAAATGTGTTATCTAAAAAACGAGGAGAAAAGTTTTCTTAATGGTTCTGTGATAGAATACATTAACCCCAATGGGGATTTTGTCTGAAACAAAATGTCCGTGAAATGAAAAAATAAAAACTTGAATATAGGGTAGAGAGGTCAAACATTAAACCATATTATAATAGTGAACGTAAAAGGTGAAACAAAACAGCACTAGTTCTGTTAATTGATACAAAAAAGTAATTAACAGAAGAAGGCTTGAAATAGGCCTTAAACAAACTATTTGTATCGCTACATTTATCTATCAAATCAATTTCTTCCAATCACTATTGTTTAGTGAGTAAGAACTATTTAGTCGTAAATAATAATAATAACTAGGAGAGTTTGATCAACATTGCCCTTTGAATGAGACAAACTGATTTTAAATATGTTCTCTTATTTCTTTAATGAGCTTTAACATGCTTACTAAATGGTATCAGGAAACTGACACATTCTTTAGCCTTTTTAACTACAGGATCATAATTAACTCAGTATTTGTGTTTTTTATAAGTTAAACATAATTGTTTGCAATTTCTGGATTGAAACATCATATTTTTAACTTATAAAAATCACACTTTTTCAGTTATTTTTGATTCTATAGTTAAATTAATTTTAGGACAAAAAGACAAATATGTTTTTTTTTCATTACGTTTTTTCCTACATATTACGGGTTTTAAGATATTTTTATGATATGTTTGATATTATTAGATGTAATACATGTACCAAGATCCAAGTTGATATCTTCAGATATTCCTTAAGATATAGCGTATTTAGTAAAAAACACAAACAGGCAGACAGGCAGTAAACAAAATGAGATAGGACATAGGATAGGATAGTTCATAGGAACTTTTTTGCTTATTTTTACCCAAATAACTAGGTATATTATGAAACTTAGTGATGAAATTTACAGACACCCTGTATAAATACAGACACCCTTGAGGAAATGTTTAGAATTAGGTGTTATGGATTACTATACAATACTATAGTATTATTATTATACTATACTATACTATGGCCTCAGAGAGGGGGCAGGGGAATCAGCCAAGAGAAGAAGGTAACTTCAACAAGAATAACTCTTAAAGTTATTTTCTTGAGGCTGTATGATCTGACGTTTTGAACTTTCGCATTAGCCTATAAATCATACAAATGTTGACTAATCTTTGAAAAATCTGTGTGTTAACTTCTATCTTTCAATACAAATTTATTTAATGCTGCACGTTGTATTTGGTAACAAACCTTACAATAATTTGCCTTTCATTTACATTTACAAAACCTATTGCAATGCTTGGATCCTCAAATCCTAAAATATACGAGATACCACTTCCTCTTGGTAATAAAATTCCAATTGCTTATGAATTTTGTCATGCCACTGATTCATGCTTTCTTCTCGGTGTCAATCTAGGTACTCCTCTAAAGAAAAAAGTGTAACTTTAACAGTTATTTAGTAATAAAGTACCTATACACACGCTTATCGGTGCATAACAATATTTCCTGAACTCCGTTAAAATAATAGTGAAATTTACATTCAGCACCAAATTTGTAAACAAAAACAGACAACACAAACAATTTGATTATCATGATGTTTAAACATACGTTCAAATTGTTTTTGGATCTAAAATGGCCCAAAGTATGTAAAAGGGCAGTATTTTGTTTGTTTGTATCTTACTTCCTTCAAATGAAATTCCTCCACATCTACTACTTAAAATTTGTTATGTCCATGCTTGGTTAACAACAACAACAACAACAGGGAGGAATGTTAAATATATAAAGTGTTACTTCATTGTATAAACGCTTGGAGTTTCATAAATTAAGAAAAATGAAGTACTTGCACAAAATAATAACTTGAGACATTAACTAACGGAAAACTACAGTTTCTATTTAAAACATAATATAAAGTTTGTGTGAAGCAGTTCCCTATACTACTCTCAACCTCAATTAGTTGTGTACATTGATATGGTTTACAAATATTTAAGAACATAATATTTTTTTCAAAAGGATCCTTATTTGTTTAATGGACTGTGCATAGTACAACATTTCAGAATTTATTATTGTAAGGGATAATTTTGATAATTTGATAGTTATATCATGTCTTAATATTATCTATTCCGTAATTTGTGAGGCTTATTAGTAACTAGCAACTATAGTACCTTGTTTCACCCGGGAAAAGAAAATGTTGATAGCTGCATCCTGTGGTTAACCTTATAAACGATTTAGAATAAACAATATTAGTTTGTAATATCAACTGATAAAATAAATCTAATATCCATAACAATAAAATGCTAACTTTAAGGACACGTGGGGCGCTTGGTGCAAGTAAAACTAATATTAAAACCCTTTTTTGTCGCTGATGATGCAGCAATGTTGGAGATTAGAAAGTGTTTTACAGATGAGAAATGCATAATCAGCAAACGTTTGATGCAGGCGGCATCACTGTCTGATTTGAGACAAACTTACTTAATACTTAATATACTTAGTACTTAAAGGTGCCGGTTTTTATCGTTGCACCTCACGTGTTTTAATTTTTTATTTTTTTATAAAAGCAATATGAACTTCATATTTCTGTATATTATTGTCTGATAATAATTTAAATTAAAAAAAAGGCAATGATTGATTCCTCGCATTTTCCGCTCATACAATCTTCCTCCAAGGTCCTGGTCTCATATCTCGGGTGTTTTCACCCTCTTACGCTTGGAGTTGAAGAGATTGTTCTGCAGTTATTGCATTATTGACAGCATTGTTATTGTTGACAACTGTGAAGGTTGTCAATACTGCAACGACCTTCCCAAGCCGTCGCCATCGGACAGTTGTTGTCTTATCAAATTACCCTTGTCAGTGTAACCAGTTACATGCAAGCCCGTGACATTGACGTTATCTGTTTCCGACGCGCACTTCCGAATAACCTTTACATTCTAATGTTTGCGGAAACGAATTTTGGTCTAGATTACTTATTTTCTTAAGAATTACAATCTATTAAGTAATTGCATAGTATCTTAAGAAGTTACATTAACCTATTATTATTAAAGAAGGTTAAATCATGAATTATTGGACTTTTAAGTAAAACTTCAAAATTTATGTATGAAATAAATTTAAACATAAAAAATCCTAAAATGTTATCACATACTTATTCATTGTTTGCATTTCTTCTAAGTACATCAAACGGGTCAGAAAAGTCCGTAAATACCTGTAAAATTTGATTTGTGTACATTGATTGATTGTACTTGTGTTGATTGATTGTATCTTGACATGTTGATAGTAAAGAGAGAATTGGTCATTAATTATAATTTGAGAAGTTTTAATGTGGTATAAAAAACTAGGTATTTTGTTCTATATAAATTCAGACATATAACCAGAATGTATGATCGTCCGATTATTTCCTTCTATGATAAGTTATATTTTTACAATAACGGTAAGTAATGTTTTAACTGTCGACATCCTTGTAAATAATTTACTTTACTAAGCTTTACTTATGACTTTTTACCTCTCAGTTATGTTAAATAACTAGGAGTACGTTCAAATATTCGCGTAATGTGATGACCGAACTCAGAAATGGTAGATAAGCTTTACTTATCACTTTTTACCTCTCAGTTATGTTAAATAAATATATCAACGTGCAGTGCAAAAACCTATGTTTAAAACATAATATCTTAAGAGTTGTTTCACAGAGATGTGCACAGCTTTCCATTGCTCATTGTGTTTGGGATACATATTAAATTTATTATTCCTTCAAATGTCTGCGTGAATATCAAACTTACAATTGGATTAAAATTATAAGTTAGGATATTTAAAAATACACTCTAAATTGGGAATAGTAGGATGAAGAGATAAGGTATGAAACTATCGTAATTCATCTTAATTTAAACCATTAGGCCTACGTTAAACTGTTATAAATTATGTCATTGGCAGATGGATGTTAGTGATTTGCCGACCTTTGAAAACATATATTTTAGCAGATAAGGGTTATGAATATACTGATTACAATAAGCCAAGGTCACTCTTTCCACACTTTACAGTGCGAATGTGTTAGTGTGAATTAAATTCATCACTACATAAATTCAGTGATGTGATATAATTTGGCGAAGTTTTAAACTCAATTAAAGGTATTTACATTTCATCTTACGTAAGTAGTTTAAGTTAGGATATATAAGAAAACGTCGCAGTTGAAACTTCAAAGTTATACTTAAACACTTAATTAAATAGTTGTTTAGCTTTAAAACATAATTTTACTTGTGCACTTTAAAGTACTAACCAAAAATAAAAATAAATTTAACAATTTATAAATTAAAAAATGTCTAGTTTTACGCTGAGCCCTAATTATAAAGCTTGGCTATTTTCAACATTATTAAAAAACTTAATTATACCTTAACTTGACACAATTATATTATTAAACGTCTTATTGTTTATTTTGGTTTTGTGATTTTAGTTTTCATTCCGATAGTAACGAATTTTAGTACGGTGATTTACTAGGTAAAATACTACTCTTTCAAGTTCTCATTTTCTACAACCTTGATATTTATATTTTTGGGAATGGATCCATAAGTACAGATATTAAATCATAAACGAATTATTGTTTGGTAAAAGATAATATAATATAACATTTTAATGGATTTTAGTATTGTTTATCGAAATTACTATTTTAATTCACAAGCCACACCATAATTAAATAATAAAGTAATTAGGTCACATATATTCATATTTTAACAAGGTAACATTGATTTTTATTTTTGTAAATGTTTATTATATGATACGAGTGGAATCAATCACAGAAAATCGAACAAATAAATATTTCTTAGGGATTACTCTGCTCGAGTAAGGTCATACTAGTTTTTATTGTATTGTTGTTCCAGTGGTTATTTTATTTACTTTGTGCTTGAAACGTATATTATTGCTGTTGTGATACGATTTGTTTTAATTATCTACTGAAATGTATATTTGTAGTTATAACTGCAGTACGTTACAATATTCCTGTCTCTTAATTTTCTATCACGAAATTCAATTTTTATATTCGCAACGAGCAAGCTCTGATTTTGTCGTCGGGATTGACCAATGTTTTAAACGAGAGCTTTAACCACCTAAAGAGCTGTAATTAAATGCCTCCCACTGGGCGTTGCGAGTTTGTTGTTTGTTTGTGTGTCACTTCAGGAATACATTAACCGACGCTAAGTAAGTCCAATGACCCAGTCCAGTATAACACCGTGGACAGACAAGAGGTCGTGGAAGAGCTGCATCATGAGCAAACATTGATATGGATACGGTAGTTTGTGTCAAAGTCTAACCATTGACTATAGATACTGAAGATACTGAATTTATTGTATAAAATTAAACTAATAATAATAATGTAGATTGTAGGAATAAAGGAACTAGCCTCTTCTTGCGATGTCCTTTAACACGTTCGACGTCTAAATATTAACAAAGCAGGCATAACATGTACATGTTTTTTTCTGGTGGAAGGATTTTTATTACTTCATGTATGCACAATTTTTTATACTGAAAAAAAACTGTTAATATCCTGCAGCGCCCCTTGAACCTTTAATACTTTTATACTTTTGACTCCTAATTTTCCTTCTAAATACTTTTAATTTCAGCCACCATTCTGCGTTCTGCCACCATTCATGACCTCGGTTTACCCATCCAAATAAAGTCTGCACAGTTAAAATAATTTACATATTCCAGCCTGAAAAAGTTGATTTCTGTATATTTAATTAGTTTTACAATTATGTTTCGTAAATTATTTTGTAATATCCTCCCAAAGTTGTGGATGTTATGACCTATAAGCCGGGATTATATAAAATGATGTAATCAAAATACAAAAAAGTAAAACAAATTTGTATCTGGGGGCTCACAGCACTCATTAATGTTAAATAGTCCTGTTGAATTAAAATGTTTAAGCATCTTTCTTTATAAGGAACCGATAATTTTAAAACTACAATTAGCAATGCAGAAATAAATTTATCTTAACAAATAAAATAAAACATTTGTAGGTGACATTTCTGTAAGATTTCTAATACCTATGAGTATTAACTTATTTAGTGTAATGTTAAAAAAACAAGTAATAATAAATTCAAATTATTTCTATTGTACATAATGTCAAAAACAGACAACAAGTACAAAAATAGTTCGATTGTAAAACCACTCAAAGGGCGGAAGCTATCGTAACAGTTGCACATAGAAATTTGAAAGATAATTTGCCGTTACTCTATCGATATCCGACAACAATGGTGATAAATCTGACAGATCAGCTGTTTCGCAGCATTGTTGCGTGTCAGGTGAGGGGAGGGGAGGGGATCAGCTGTCCTGACTTGTGTCGGGGATAGGTAGTTTAGTTGTTGTCCAGCCTTCGCTAAGGTAACACGCTCATTTACACATCACACCATCGCAAACATCACGGTATGACCAACAAGTATTATGATAATTTAATTAATTTGATAAATTTCCACAATTTGTTATTAAACCTGCAATTTATAAAATGGTAGGTTTTTTTGTTTATGTAATTTCTTTGTCCAACAAGTAAATAGAGTGAAGGACAGAATCACAGGTTTATCAATGCAATGTAATTTCATTTTTTAGTTTTTCTTTAAAACTGAATAGAAATAACTCCATTTTATCTTTAATATTTTACAGGCATAATATTCGGGCACCTCAAAATCACGGATTTTACACTATAAAATAACAAAAATACTTCGATAATAGTTTTTAAAATTTAAAAAAGGACTTACGTTTACAGCGATTGACAGAATTTTAAATTCTTACTGACATACTATTTACACAACAGTAAGCTTTCTTTCTCAAGCGTCGAACCCGAATTTATGACGTTTTTATAATGTAAACTTCTTATAACTGAGTACCTTTTCTTTAGCAAAATATAAGTTATAGTAATAATTAATAAAGGACTCATAAAACAGTCATATTATACACCAGCGGCTTTCTATGCTTATTGTTTAAATTAATTCAATTAAATTACGAGAATCTATATAATTACATAAACCTACGTATCGGTACATAAATCAATAATTTCAGAAATCAATTTTTTTTAATGGTGAAGTAGCAAATAAATATGGGTTTGTTTTCAAATGCAACTAGGCCTACTTTTATGTTAATATGAAATTCAAGATTTAACACGATTTTGGAACACAAAGAAGATTGATTTGCCCTATAGTATAATCACTCTTATTTTGAGTCTGGTAACTGCAAATGCTATTACCTGGCACCCAGATACAACCTGAGTTTAATTGTATTGTAATTTAATTGAATGTGGTTCGGAGTTAACAATAACCAATAGTTCCTGAAACAGCCATTGGCCATTGGGATATTAAAGTAATTTTACATTGCGTGGCTTAGTCGGAAACAAGGAACACACAGCATCATATGAGCCGTACGTTCCTCATCGTGTTAAAAATGTGTCAAAATGTCTCGGTCTCTTAAAGAGTGGTTAGGTTATATTTAGATTAGTTGTTAACGGCGAAAATTACAATCTACTTAAACGTTTACTAATAAATAGACATTACTAATAAATTAAAATATAAAAATCCCTTATTTAGTGTTTTTAATTACTAACATATTACTGTTATTATTATTGTTATTACTGACATATTACTAGTCGCAGCCTAATTTCAAATGTAAACATTCCCACCATCCATCCTGTGAAATCAATTTAATAATTTCTTTAACAATTGTATTTTATAAATCTAAATTGAAAAGTTATAGTCGATTCAAGAACCACGCGAACACTGCAGCTGGTAGTTGTGAACATTTGTATATCATCTATCTGATGTGTCACAGACCATTAGTATAGGAGGTGACTACAAGCGCTCTCTAAAACAAAGTTACTCTCTAAAACAGTTCAGTTTGCTACACCAGTTTAATACTCGTACTTTTACCACTGCTAAAGGTTCAGATGTTTATCAAAATATTTATAATGAGTTGTCCTCAGAAAATCGATTATTGCTGTCACATCAAACACAGTGGATTAAAGTGACATCATATGATGATTCATCACCAGTTTTAATAATTTAAGTTGAAATTTTATTGTATGTATTACAATTATTTATTAACCAATACAGTAAAGCCTTAAACCGTACGGGCAACAGGTCCCAAAACGTAATTGGCTGGTCCAGTTTTTTCCCAATTCAGTAAATCTTTTTATATTAAATAAACAAAAAACGGTGTAGCTAATCCTAATACATTTTAGGTGTGTCGTCTCAAAATCCCTAAGACTCAAAAAACCCATATGTCTGAGGTGCTCTAATTATACGGATTACTACCTAGTCAACCAGTCTCAAAATCCCCGACGCCCGCACGCGCACTCGCGAGTGTCCCCGGGCCGCGACCCGGTACCAGGTTTGTAGAGCACCCCAAATTGTAATTTATTTCAATAAATTAAACGTTTTACTAATATGCTAAATAAGACGAACTTTGAGGAATATTTTAAAGTGTGAATAGGTCCATTGTTAGCACCAGCCGGGATTGCGTATATCATATGAGAGGATTCTTGTTCACGAAAATATAGTTTACAAGTATCCATGTTGTTGTAACTTCGTTCAAATCACAACTAGTAAATGATTGTTAAAATGAACAGTGTAAGGAACCTGAAATCAACTTCCTACCTCTATTTGGGGGGATAGTTACCTTCAAAATAATAAATTAAAATAAATCTTTAAAATAATTGGAGATATCTTAGAAATAAACAGCAATGTCGGCCAAGCCGGTTATAAAAGTTAAAAACTAATTTGCCTTCATTCTTACATGTTTGATTTTACAAATGTATAAAGTGTACAAATGAGTCTCTAAAAACTTCCTGCTGCACCAAGTCCAAGTTTAAAGAAATGTAAAACCTTCATTCAAACATTCGCCTGTGGGTATCCTTGCTGATTGGGCCGCTAAGAAGCCAAAGTACTTTCATAATGAGAGAGGAAAAATAGGTATTCTCTCTGGTACATTGTACGTCTCTTTTAAAGTAAACTTGTACCTTAGTTTATATATATATATTACTAAAGGAAGTATTTTTACTAAAGTAAGTTTAAAAAACGTAATAATAGTAATAATAATAATAATGCGAAATAATTTAATTGATAACTGTCGCAGCAAAGCTTTACCGGTACTACAATTTGGAATGTTTTCTTTTTACACACTCATTAATAACGTATGACTAGTAAAGTTATAATAATGCTTGTAAGCTTAAATAAGTTTAAATTTGATTTGTGTATTAACCAACGATAGTCGGGATTCACCCGTGAAATACAATAGTTGTATGTGCATTCTGTAGTTAACCTTTGAACTATTTCAAATAATGGACATCTGTTTATGTTATCACCTGATGAAATAAAATGAATAAGGTAAACATTAAACTTTGAAGGCCTGCGGAGTGGAGCCCTACGGTGAAATTGGAGTCAATACCCTTTAATTTTCCTATTTTAGACCTAAATAATCATTGAACCAAATTTCACATCTTCTGCATATCAGACAATTGGACAAATAGTGATGAACATCCCAGGGCTTTGGTTTTTATATTTAATTAAAAATATATTTGTATCTAAACATACAATTTCTTATTTATTTAAAGATATAAACATTATTAGCGTTTTAAACTTCAATTTTCAAAACATAATTGATAACGACGGGGCAATATCAATTAAAATAAAGAACCTCTAATTGAAGCATTTTTAACTTGTAATAAGGGTTTCTATACTGTATATAAAGTCAAACTCAACCAGGAACTTTTGAGAAAACCATCAGTCTGACACCCATAAACTTGAATGGAAGGTTTCGGTAAGAGAATCGTAGCTAAGATATTAGTTTTTAGATGCAACCCATCATAAGACAATAAATTAAATACAAGTGGCAATTTAAACACATTTCAAATATCGGAATTTCATTAGCTGTGTAATTTGATTTGACCATAAAACTGAATCAGGTAAACAAGCAAAGCTGTTGAGAAAACTAGTTAAATGTAGTATTCATAGGCAAATCGTGCACTAGATTTGCCGAACACCTGTTTACATTGTTGCCGGGTAACATTGTTGTAATGTCGGTCAGCTGTTCTTGGCTATTCTGCGGTGCAGCTGATTTAGCAAGAAACACGGGATTCATTACAATCATCTTTCCCAACAACGTATACGGGCAGCTGGCGGAAACTTAATAATTACATGTACGTTAACACACTAGTCCTTCAGTTGACGTAAACAAGGATAATAAGCGGCCCAGCTGTTTCATTTGCATATAATCTTACATTACAATACCAAAATGCAAAAGACCACAATATTCGCTCACCACGACAGAAACCCAAGTCGCTACCGAAGAAGTGTGACGGTAAAACTATTTATTGTCATTCAATGAATATGAAGTGAAATTCAGGTTATTTCACCGAATATCAATGACAGATATTTAATGAATTTCTGTCTACTGTATTTAGGTTTAAAATACACTAGACAGCAATTTATTAAATATTTGTCATACATTTGTCTATATATACAAATCAAATGGAAAATCCGCCGTAAAAAATTAAGGCTTTACCGTGAAAAAACTTGTAATAAAGCATATCAAAAAGGTTCTTTATGATTAGTACTTCGTGTATCAACATTCAGATAAAGTATAAAAGTATTAGTACTTCGCCTCTTTGGCCTGACAATATTCATTGATTATCTATGGCAGACGGTAATTTCTACTTGATCACTATACAAGACGCCGACGTAACTATGGTGTATTTTAGGGGAGTGCTTATACAGAGTGTCTCAAAAGTCGACGACCAAACTTCACAGGCTTATTATATGGACTATTTCCAACAAAAAATGTCTATATTTTTGATCATATCCTTCATAATTTACGAGATATTGATGATTGTAATATGTTTTAAAATCTGTGAATTACAATCTTATAAATTATTTTTAAGAAATAAAATATACACGTAGGACCATACAAATTTTACATTGTATACAATTGAACAGCATTTATAAATAAATTCAGTTTTAAAAGTTTTATAAAGTTAAAAACCACTAACGCAATTTAAATTTAAATGTTACATTTCAAACGAACTTTTAACTTTCAAACAGTGTTGTCGTGTATTGTTTTTGCCTTAGAGAGTGATCCTATATCTTAAATGCTTTCCCATTTATTGCAGATATTGAGATTTTACCTAATTTCAGTGATGGTGATTTTATTAAAATTAATACACTTTTCCTGAAATTAACCATTAATTTCAAGTAAAAAAATTATGAATATAAAAAATTGCGTTTATCTGTTTTTCTAATTTTATTAATCTCCTCATAGCTGCATTTCTTTATAATTAATGTTTATTTTTATACGCTGTAAAAGTTGTATGGTCCTACCTGCATATTTTCTTGCCTAAAAATTATTTATGAGATTGCAATTTGTAGATTATAAAGATGTTAAAAACGTTAATAGCTTGTAAACTATGAAGGATATGATATGAACATATATGAAATTGTTGTTGGAAATCGTCCATTTAGGCCTAACAAGCCTGTGAAGTTTTGTCGTCGACTTTTGAGACACCCTGCATAGATAAATGTATGATAGTCGTAAAGTGCACCAGTTTGTTCACAGAATGCAGCACAAACAAATGTTCTTCACTCTCCGCGAATCTTTCCGGTGTAACTGGGATTGCCAATTATATTTATGCTTAAAAATATATGGATATATTAATAAGATATATATTATATACAATATATATATATATATATATATATATATATATATGTATAAAGATATATAAGATATATATTAAGATACATAAAGTATTATTCTAGGCTAAATTGTCTTTCATTAACAACGTCCTACAAGGGTATAGCGAAAGCTCTTCCGATTTCAATATTACTGGTAAGATAAATCACTGAGTAATTTTTAGGATACTTTACTATATTATCATATTATAAATCTGCTCTCTACGTACTGTAGCATTCTTATTTAAGCTGAAATCAACCACTAAACGTTACAATGTTCTTGCCAGGTCGAGCGACGAGGAGGACGGGCATGCAACTCAACTGAACTGCTCCCACACATTATGACTACCTCCCAGACCGTTATCAAGTAAGTTGGGTATTGTATTACCTTAGCTGAACAAAAAGGATATATCATTTTGTTGGACGAATGGAAGCTTTCCTCTGAAACATGACCAGGACAAACAGTTCCCGGGAGTGTGGTAGGTAAGATTAGAAGAAAAGTTATTACGTCCCGTAAGAAAAGTTGCTAGAGAGTAATACCGTTGAGGGGAAAAAGTTGAGGCTCCTTGGAAATTGTACTAAGCGATGACAACGACTTTTGTTTTGGGGTTTATCAAGAAATATAGTGAGATTAAATTTAACATGCATGCATTATTAGTGAAAGTCATTTTCCAAGATGCGCATTTTACATCCAATCCACAGTATTACAAAAGTAACAAGTCAGCCGTTTAATATTTTGAAAATAAACACATTTTTCAAACTCATACGTTTATTCAGAGTGTCTCATTTCTGATAGCATAAAGAGTGAATTTCTTCCTTCACGCACCCATGATCGGTCACACAGCTGACCGTCTGTAGCTATGGTCTGTGATAGCATTTGAAAAGTGTGTGTTTTCTCTCTCATCTTATTGTTGTTTTGCATTGAAGCATAAGACATGTATTTTAATCGAAAGTTAAATTCAACGCGGTCTATTCACACTCAGGTAGAATATTTCATAATAGGAAATTAGGAACCTCATTGCTATAGTATTGATATAAAATATAAGACAACTTCCTTACATCTTTAACCGGTTATTGCACTAAATAGGCAAGATTAAACCAAAAGCTTGAGTGTAGGCCTAGTACAAAAAATGTGATCATGCCTTATAACATTACATCTATACAAATATTAATGCATAAACTGTATATCTCATACAACTCATACTCAAAACTTTACACGAGTTGATAAATTACGACAGTCAGTAAACACTCCGAAGGGAATATTCTTTTAACGGCGGCAGTAAAGATAGCTGTTAACATCTAGCTTTGGAATTGCTGAAGTAATGTCCTACATTTGTCAGGTAATAATAAAATTTGTTACATTCAGAAATTGTTTACCGAAGCGAAATCTGTTTCCCCTTATCTGCAGTCATAAATTTTGTGACCATGGTATTGCAGACACTACCGTTCCCATATTTTATAATATTTATTTATGAAAAGTAATAATGTCATAATGTTTGAAATGCCAATACTAAGCACATTTACAAAGTATTATTTTTTAGAAATTTAAAACAATTTATATTTAAACAACTATCCTTTGGTGTATCGCATAAAGGATTTAATCTGAAGGTATTTTTAGACTCTTACGTAATGGTAATAACGCCTTGCCTGTGTGATTTTGTAAGACCACTTACCACTGTAATCGCGAAACACGTGGAGTCAAACTCTAACCCATCTTCTCCAGGAAAGGAGTTGATGAAACGCTTCAAAATCTTTGATTTGTTTACAACATCAACTGTGCAAAAACTGTAATGATCACTTGTACTTGTATTTGTAACAACTACTCAGCTTTTTTGTAGTTTATGTTTCCTATTTTGTAGATTAATAACGATTGAATATTTCGTTTTACGGCAGTTATTGGTACATATTAAGTACGAAATTGAATGTCCCAATTTTGTAATGGAGTAATGTCTTATTGGCATTAGTAAAACATTTTTAATATTTGCAATTATCACTAATTTTAAATTAATGGAGGACTTACTTTTTTAACACATGTACCTGCTATGTTTTAAACATTTTATCAAAACATGCGATATTACATATACAACTGCTCTCATCGATTATTTTACATTCTATAAAAGTATGACTTTAATATTGGGCCACAACAAGAAAACCCATTAACAACTCATGGTGATCTTTAACCCTCTCTTGTTATCTGGAGGTTGGACTGGGGAATGGAATACAACTCAAATTATTTGATTATAGATTATCTATAACTTTATTTATAATCATAATTTTTATTATAATCATAATTTTAAGGATTTTACAAAGAACCAAAGTGGAGTACTTTAATGGATTTTCATGACAAATTTCTTCTTAAAACTTAAACTTAACCCAAACCAAACGACAAGGTATCATATTAAAAGGACCAGAAACCAAGCCGGTGGCCAAAGTAAATAGCGCGACTTTGACGTCGTAGATTGCTGTCTGCTGTGCAACATAAACACACTGTCAGTAACAGGCACAAGTTTCATTCAGGCGAAGCCAACTCGAAAATAAATCTCCTATTTGTATTCTATACATATATTATAGTAGATGTTACCCGCAGGCTTCGCCCCGCAAATTATTTATAAAAACTATGACAGTTGTGTGCGCTGCATTCTGTGGTTAGCCCGTGGAACTACTTTATCAATATCAGTTGTTTGTATTTTCATCAGATAAAAAATTAATGTCCATAAGGAATACAAGGGAACTTTAAACCCCCATGGGGCAAAGCCCTATAGGAATTTCGCAATTTAAATATGCCTGTTAACGCTATCAATTACCTCTATGACAAATGTAAGCTCTATCAATCCAGTGGTTAGAGCGTGATTAAGCCACAAACATTTAAACAAATATACACACAAACTTACAAACATTTATAATATTAGTAGGATAAATAAAAGCCACTCCAAGGTCCTAGAATGAAACACTTTTCCTCGTCATACCAGTCGTTGTACGAGTTGTACAGCCTGGAAAGAGTCAATGAAAGCTCATTGCTAAATTTAAAGATGTGAAAGCCATTTGGCTTCGGCTGTTATAGTTGTATTATTTAAGCCCGTTAACAACATCGTTAGACTGTTTTTCGATAGTCTTGTTTATTTAAGTCCTCCATTGTGATGGCGCCTTCAGTAGTAGTTCAATCTGTCTCGTCTTGGAACCACCTTTCTTTTCAGCTAACATCGCAGTGAGTTTTTAATTTTTTCACGGTGAACTTATTGATGAAGTGGTAATGGATGCGTGTACTTCTGTAAATATCTGTCTGATTGCTCTAGCAAATCATAAGAGATTGATTAAAGTAAAATCTTTGCGCAATATATCACTCAGTTCAGAGGAGGATTACGAAATAATAGCCACTAATTCGTTAAAATTTAATAACGGTAAAGTTTAAACATTAACAAATAATGTTATAAATAGCTTGCGTTGTGGCAATTTGTACACTATGCAATACAATGCTATTGACAATTATCTAAGGGATATATTGATGTATTTATTTATTTAGCTAACAAGTACAAGTAACCATACATTAAAGTAAAAATACTGCTGAATTCAGTAGATCTGTTAAAAATTACGTGAGTTTTTAAATGGTTGGATCACATATTGTTTAATAGCAAGAATACTAGATAGTTACGCAAACCAACAAAGAGGTAGTTCAAATTTTGATGTTCACATATCAATTCAAACTATACTGTTTATTAAATAAATTAAAATTCAATTTGTGTTTTAACATTTTGTATTTTTAAATAAATGTTTTATAACGTTACTGCGACGAGCACATGAGTTTTCTTACAAATTAATGGTTAATAACAAGCTCAAAAATTTAGAGATAACAGATATTCATAAATAAATCAATTGCAATTTTCTCACTTAAGTTAATAAAGTAGTCAAAGAGCGACCGCAATGAACGACAACACATATATTTATTGTAACGTGAAATCATTTGCATCGTTTAAGAGGACATACCTACAAATTAAAAACAGAGATAAAAAAGCATTATATGTTCTATTTTTAAATTTATTAAAAAAGAATAGCTTACCAGGTTGTACATATAACGAAAAATGTTTAGCTTCCCAAATCTTACTATATGTTATTAAATTTAGAATCCCATTAAGAAAATTCCCCATTCTTTAAGACTAAATAAAGTCCTACTGCCAAACCGCGAATTTCAAAACCGAACTCACCGAACAATAAGCTTTCCAAATGTCACACCAATAACCGGCAACCTTACACGGCATCTCAGCGCGTGTCGCTACTACCCGATTATCCGTCCGAATCAGAGTTTCTCCTATGTAATTAGGGCCCAAGGAAAGGTCGGGAGAGGTTGGGCACGGTTCGACGACCGGGCTCTGAAATGCATCCACCACGGTCCAAAACACGGACCTTTCCCCAGTTGGGAAACATACGGCGACAGGCTCGGACAGTTATTACCCGAAACGCCGCACATTAACACTGGAACCCATAACCGGGCTGTGGACATGCAGGTGGCAGAACGTAGGTGATGGTGATATCACGCTCGACTCTGGCGATGAACTAAGTGTTAGTGTGGGGCTAGTTGCTGGCCCGCGCTGGGCGATTGTCCTATGGAGTAAGAGGGAGCAAAATCGTGGGAGTGGGGAAACACGTGCGTGAGGGTGGTACTGACCATATTTGCATAAACAACGATTTTTTGCATTCCTTGTTGCAGACAACCTGCGTACTCAGCCCCTATGTTATTCTTATGCGATTAATTAAAATATTGGTATGTGTTTTCAACTGGCTGTGGCCTATTGATACTTGCAAATAAAATGTTTGTGCCGATGCTTCCCGTAGCAGCAAGAGTACAAAGTTAGAGTGTTAGAGTACAAAGCGTTTGTCATTATTTAATGTCATTAAACAGTTGCAACTAAGAACACTCTTTTACGAACATTCGCCTTGGGTAAAACAAAAGCAATTAATTACAAGCTAATCCAGTTGTTCGAATTTAAGTAAATAGTTTTCTTTTGAGATTAACCATTCTAGAGGATGGCTTGAAACAGCTGTTATTGCTTCTGTGCTGTGTTTTGCTAGTATCAACAGCTGTTAAATAGTCGATTAAATTGATTTCTATACTTCCATAAGATTAACATTGGAAATGTTAAAGCCTAGGGTGAGGAGCCCTGGGTGGGTGTTTTCCAGAACTTAAAAAAAACACATCTAGACACTACGGGCTACAAAACATTATTGTGTTTTATGGTATAGTTGAAAGTAAACGATTGTTAACAGTTAAAATTAATCTATTGAAAACAATGAATTAACTCAATGTTGTTTAAACAGCTTAAAGCTGTGCTGCTTTAGTTTTAACTTCACAATACAAAAATAATTAATCGATCCATTTGGCTTTTGCGAGGTTTGATGTTTTACTTCACGTGAAAATAAATTGGTCATTCGATGATTCTTGAAAAATCGTATGCTTTTTATATCAGTTGCTCGCTATGCGACCACGCAATAGGTTTGGTTGTCATTAGTATTTTATAAGATTGTAAACGTCTACTGACTACGTTTTCATTTACGACCGTCATTAAGACTTTGCTTATTCAGCGAGAATCCTGTTTGACGCATCATTGTTTCTTGACTTCCAGAATATAAAAAGCTCATTTGCGTTTATGACCAGAGTCGTAAAAATATATTCACAATTAAAATATACAACATTCTCCATAAGAATTACGTTGGGCTAAATTACAGGTTTTCTGCAACAAGGAATACAAAATAATGGGTGTTAATGTAAATATCAATAGAACTCAACAAGGTGAAGCCACATACCAAGTTTTAATAATTTATGTTCATAATTAAGGGAGGCATAACATTTGACTTATTCTCCATGATAATAATATGGGAGCTGAGTACATAGGTTTGCTGCTACGGGAAGCATCGGCACAAACATTTTATTTGCAAGTATCAATAGGCCACAGCCAGTTGAAAACACATACCGATATTTTAATTAATCGCATAAGAATAACATAGGGGCTGAGTACGCAGGTTGTCTGCAACAAGGAATGCAAAAAATGGTTGTTTATGCAAATATCAATATAACTTGACTAAGTTTAAGTCTTTATGTTCATGATTAAGGGAGACATGAAATTTTACATATTCTTGTTGTGCGTGTGGTTGCTGCGTACACCACAGTTAAGTAATGGTGAAGGTAAACACAAAACCTTTGAATGCCAGTGGGGCGGAGAATTTAAGACTTTTGAGTTGTAAGTAAACTTATTTTTTATTGTAATGTATTAACTACTAAATTTTAGCTTATTCGATCCAATAAATATTATTGGTATTTTCCTTTATTTATCTAAAGCTTTCGATTGTGTCAGCCACCGTAAACATTTGGAAAAACTGTATGGCTATGGCATTCGAGGGTTGCCACATACATGGCTAACTTCACATTTAACGAATAGAATGCAGCAAGTAGAATTATCTGGTAAACTATCTGAAAGCTTACAGTTACAATTTGGAGTACGATAAGGCTCTGTACTTGGACCATTGTTATTCTTGCTTTATGTTAATAATTGCAATAAGTCAGTAGAATTTTCAAAGATTATTCAATATGCAGATGATACAACTCTCTGTCTAACAGAAAAGTTAATTTCTGAAATATAAATGAAGGCTTTTAAAAATTTAAATTCATATATTAATTTTTTTAATGAATTTATCATAAAAACTAATAATTCAAAATTAATTTTTATTAAATTTTGCTGCCGCCAAAATCTTGAGGATAAAGAATGTCCAACCATTATGATGGACGATAAAATTCTGGAAGAAGTTGACTGTACCAAGTTTCTTTTCTAGGACTTTATATTGATAGAGGACTCACTTGGACAGAGCATTTAAATATTCTGTTTTCAATAGTTTTCAATAGGGGTCTTCAAACATTTATGTTTTGCGAGAGTTATCAAAATACTGTCATAAAAATATACTGCTGATAGCGTATTATGGTTTAATATGTCCATATTTGTCGTACGGTATTACTCTTTAGGGTAGCTGTAACGAAAAGGAATTTAAAAGACATTTTCGTCTTTCAAAAAAAGGCTATATGAAGATACAAATAATTGGCAATTTAGCATTCAGAGAGACTTGCAAAACTGCTTTTAAGGATTTTGAAATTTTAACCTTTACCATGTATTTATATATTTCAAACAATATTATATTCCAAATTTAAATGTGAACAAATTTTAGGAAAGGATATTCATACTTATAAAACTAAAAATTATAATCTCTCACGGCCACAACAATATCGACTAAATATTTTTTCTACACAAGCAACTCAAATAAATGAAAAATAACTAAAACCATTTAATAAAAAAAAAAAAAAACATTTTATCATGTCTCTGAATACATGGACCATTCTTTATTATAGACCCACTGGGTCATGTATCTTCAAGTGTCCTTTGAAGATACATGATAATTATATGCGTGCTGACATATATAGGTAAAATACCAATAATTAAACAACAATAATCGTTTTGTCCGGATAGAATGGCCCAACTAACGATCCCAAGTTTTAGCGAATTTCCCCTATAGGGAAGAAGCTATTACCGTAGTCGGCATGGTAAGACCTAGGCCCGGGACCATGATAACTTTTAGTTTTGAGGTCCCCAGACCCCAAAAACACCATTCGTTCGAAACTGTATATATATATATATATGTGTGTGTGTGTCCGTGAGCACGATAACTCTCGTAAAAATTATCTGATTTTGATGAAATTTGGTATAAACGTGTAAAGCAACATTTATAACTTTAAGTTCGAAAACCAGCCAGATCGCTCTATCCGAAGGGGTATTTTGGGGGGGTTTTGTACCCCAAAAATGGGTTTTTCGAATTTTTTACATATAAGTTTGGAAATAGTCAAATTTTAATTTTTCCCATTGGATTCACCTTAAAAAACACACAATTTGGTATCTTGATCATTTCTCTACGCCAATTGGGTACCGAGATATTAAAAGTGCTAAACACAGTACGTTGTCTAATGTTATTCTTATGGAGGAAAATAAAAATTTTATATATCGCTTATTTGTGAACGTATACTGACGAAACTTGGTATACGGCTTCATCTGGTTATGGACCATTGATATTTGCTCAAAAAAACTATTTTTTACCAAAGGCTCCCGTAGCAGCAAACCTGCGTACTCAGCCCCATGTTATTCTTATGGAGAATAAGTAACGTGTTATCTCCCTTTATTATGAAAATAAATTAATGAAATTTGGTATGTGGCTTTACCTACATGAGTTATATTGATATTTGTATAAAACCCCATTTTTTAGGTTCCTTGCTTCAGCAAACCTGCATACTCAGCCGCCATGTTATTCTTATGGAGAATAATTAAAATGTCATAAATCGTTTATTTATGAATGTATATTGATGAAACTTGATATATGACTTTATGTGGTATTAAGATACATAATATATATGCATTGGAAATTCGCTGAGTACGCAGGTTTGCTGCTACGGGGGTATTTTTATTACTGGTTGATAATGACACTTTACTCGGATAAAATATTGTGTTCTAGTTTCTGTTCAGTTCGCAGCAGATAATATCACGCAGATGTATGAGGTATGACATGCTACAACATGTGCTCTTTGACCTGAAATTAATACATATACAATACTTGTTTTTTAACATATACAATTTCGCAGTATTCTCCAAAACTAAACTTGTTAATGCTGAACTACTAGAGTATTTCAAGCATATTTTATTAACAATTTTTAATTTAATTCAAAATACTGTAATTGATCATTTTCTCAGCAAACTTATTAGAAATTTGTTCTTTTAAATTCAGATCGGCTTTTAAAACTCACATGAAACATTTTCAAAGCTGGTGTTTTGAAAAATAAGACCTAGATTATTGATTTATTAATAATTATAATAATATTCGAAATATGTAACTTCAGATATTATTTTTATGTCTTTATAATATGTAAAAAACTTTTCATAAAACTGGTACTTTTTTATCATTTGTTAACACATGTTTTTTATAAATTTGTAATAGAGAACGTTGCTCTTTTTGTGGTTATTGTTGATGCCAAAAGTTAACTTTTCAGAAAGGCCAAGAGCTTGAAAATCCAAGCAGGACACCAACAAATCCTGTCATAACTCAATTAATAAATACAGTACAGTGCAGTATTTCAGTAAACTTGGTTTTGTTTAAATAACAACACCAACACTGTTATATTAAATTTGTTTTTTTACAGAAATATATTTTTTACATTTATGCGTTTTACAATCAAATAGCGGTTTCCAGATATTTTAAGATTATTAGTTAGTTTGACAAATTTGTCTATGAAAAATAAAATTGCTAAAAACGGCTTACAAATTTACTCTATGAACGTTTAATCATTGACTATGTATACAGTATTATATTATAGTATATTATTATAGTATATAGTATATATATTATATATATATATAGTATATATATTATAGTATTATAGTATACTGAAGTATTACAGTATTTAATGGTTATTTAATGGTTTCATTTTTTACTACGATTTAAGAGTAAATACATAAATAAATCTTTAAAATGTCAAGTTGTAGATTAATAGTAACTATAAATTTGTTTTCAAACACACAAATTTAATTGGTGTCCTGATAACTTAGTCGCTTAAAATACACAGAAAAATGGTAAAATATTCAAATGATCTAGTTTTAAAGTTGAACTCAGATTCATTAAACATCCTGGAAAGTACGGGTTTATTTTATTTCCCGCATTATTTATAAAATGTAGTGAGAAATTACTATTTACTAAGAAGTATAGATTGTAGACAGGGTTTAATTTGGCACTTTGGACTGACAAAATTGAGTAAGCATCCTAATTTGTTGCCATAAGTAATTTACTTTGTGTTCATGCATTTCTACTTAATTTTGGTACCGCCTATATTAATTAGGTAATTTATAAACTTCTTTGATAAATAACAGTACCGATTCCACTCCATATATTCAACAAATTCCCAGCTCAGTGGTTCGTCTCCAATATTAACCTGTCAACTTCCTGCCGCTAGCTTTACGACCTCAAGTTAAAAGTAATTTAATGTCGCAACCACTTGTTCTTCATTAATATTTATTTTGGCTGTAAAACTTGTCCTCGTTCAATTTGTTTTATCGGCATCCTCATTGTGTAAGTAACAAACTTTCCTAATTTGTTGAAGACTTACTTACTCTGAGATAACTGAAGAACTGAACTCGGTTTTTCACATTTTCTGATAAAACCTGGAATTATTCACATTATTTCAAGAGCACAGTTTATAAAGTAATGACTGTCAGCTGGGACTATTTAAAATTGTTTATGTTCAGGCGGGGGATATACGATTTCAATGTTTAGTAACAAAATAAATATATAAAATACATTATATATATATAAAATTAAAGCGAAGTTTTTTTCTGATGCTTCTGAAAAGCGTTTATGACAATGAACGTAATTTTACAATGGGCCTGCAAGTGAACTAATTACATAAACATGGTTTGTAAGTATAGCCAAATGTTAAGCCAATTTGTCTGAACCTCTGTTGAAATATATACAGAATCAAGTACCGTATACACAATTGAAAGTACCGTTCTGATTACTAATAGCCGGTGGTAATAATAATCGAATCAAATAGTATAATAAAATACGATTCTTGAAAAGCGTAACTGACCATAGCTGTTCACGCTTTCTCACTAGTATCAATAACATTATCCAGGACAAGGTTGACAAAGCAATATTTCCTGCCGTTCTGTGCAGTTTTTACTAACATAACACGCAACCAAACAGCTAAATAGTATAATATTGTGAACTGTAGTAGCTTGTACAGTGTATTTTTATTATATTCTTTTCGTTTCGACTATTTTAGTTTCGTAAGTAATATGTAGTGATTTAACATTATATAATTTTTTTTGCCGAAAGCCGAATTTATCATTTAAATTTGGTTTCTACTTTCATTTTACTACTGGTTTTTAATTGAATAAAACTGTCCCTACTTGCTAGATTTTTCACTTTATCTACAGGTTGATTTTTTCCATTACCTTTATTTACCACCAGTTAATTGTGACCGAAACTCAGCAAGACTATAAATGCCATTACCGTCAGTTTTTTGTTTGTTTAAAACCGCAAACGGCCCGTCACCCTAAAGCCTGTGCGTAGAACTAAAGACAGGGAGGTACCGTAACGGCACCAGTACTAGTTATTTCTACGTGCGTTATATTATCTTAACTACCTTTATGATCATTTTATAACTTTAACGTTTAAAAAAATATTGATTTCGAATTTTTGTACAGAGCAAGAATTGATTTCAATAACTCTCAACTAACGCGTGTTCTTCATTACAAACTGCGCAGACAACACGCTCGCACACAGTATTACGTGACTACGGTTAGGTCTCCATACTGTCTATTTGATTAATTACCTGTCGCTTAGCCATCTCAACATGTTTGAGTAGTAAGGAAGGCAACATATGTTAAACATACTGAATGCAAAGCGAATAAATCAAAATGTAACGACGTATCGAAACTCTGACAAGTGGTGAATAATACTGTAAAACGATCCTGAAATTACTGGAACAACAAAAGTGTAATCTGTATTTGAAGACAGTTAAGTTTAGTATTTATTTTACATGTACAAGCTTGATCCGCAACCAAAAGACGTCTAAATGGATTCATATGCATGTCACATGAGAGAAGACCTACAAGAGTCAGTTAAGCATTTGTGGGTCCTCATGTTATTATGAGCTCGGTTGCACTTTTGTATCCCCGTATATATTTCACGTGAAGGTTTTTATCTTTAAATCAACATTATTGTTGTGTATAAAGCAATGAATGTAGATAAATATTAAATACGGGTATTTTTTTAAGGATTACATTTTTGTTGTTATAATAAGAATCTGCGCTTATTTTAGCTAAACACTTATGTATACTGAGAGTTTATTAACACGTCTACATTCTAATTTACGTATTTTAAGAGAAGTATGAACTTAATATCATTCCAGGGTTATTTTGGGCAACGCTCACCACAGTTATCAGCTGGATCCAGTGGAGAGTGTTGTCCAAAATAACCCTGGAATAATATTACCTTACAAATAAAATCATGTCATTCAGAATTAACTTAATATCAGTAAGATTAGAGAGACACACATTTACTTTAACCTTTAGAAGTGTTCAATAAATCAATAATTTACAACAATTTAATTATATACGGCGTACGAGGGACTACTGAATATACAGGAGTAACATTGTGGATTATTCCGAAATAACCCACTACTCAAGCATAAGGTTCCGATGAATTTGGTTTCGAGTATTCGATTGTTCTTATTGTTAAGCAAAAAACTGTATATCTATGTCGGGTTTCACTTTATGTACTGATGCAAAATTTGTATGAACCAAAATTAATATTCTCGACCTCCTCGCTTTAGGATTCACTTCATCCAAATCGCACAAATAAAATGTGCTTAAAAGCCTTTTTAATTCATTTATAGATTGCATCATGTATAAAACGAATTTACCAAGCAACTTGTCGGTTATCACATTCCGCTCGCTATCAAAGTAACCTCTCATCTATAAGCGAAAGAGGACATAAAATGACAATACCCAGTGTCACGCCTCACAACATAAAGGACCTCACTTATACAATATCGGCCGTGGTGATACGGGGATAGTTGCACCGTACCATGTTGGTTGTAGGCTATGTGATAGCAGGGAAGAGTCCATGGCCACCGTGCATGGCCACGGCCACGAACCACGCGTTTCCGGCGTTCCGTTGCACTGTAGAATCTTTTTAATTGTACACGCCACACAGGATGTCTTTGTTACAGTTCGCTTCTAGTGCTTCCAGCTTCTTGGTTTGTTTTTAGACAGTGAAACTGTTTCTACCAAAATGATCGTATTTATTTTAGTTGCATTGGGCGGAAATAAAAAAAATGGTACTGCAAAAAGTGGTCACGAGTAAAACAAGTTCAATAAAAAATAAATTTGGTATTTTGTAATGTGCACTAATGTTAATGACACTTTACAGCACATACTTTAGTAACCATGGAATACTACAATTTTCGATATATTGTTTAAAAAGTTAACTATAACTGGTATAATGTTACCTGAGTCCAACGTGATCAAATATGAACAATACAGTTAATTAATGTTAACTAATATTCAACCACTTCAGAAGGTAGCTCATTAGTGTTTTGTTCAAAAACCATAGATCAGAAGTTGTGTTATTCCAGATTACAAAGAGTTACAGTAATTATAAGTTAGATAAACGTAGTATACAAAAATATAAGAACCAAAATCCAAATGATATATTCTAATATGTGGGTATTTTGTTCATAAATCTTTAGTATATCGATCAGAATCTAACTTTATTCCTGTAACTCTTTGTAATATGGATTAACTCAACATAGGAACTTCTGATCTTTGGTTTTTAAACTTTTCCATATTTTTCCATATTTCCATAACGGTGGCGTTACACTATTATTTTCTTCTATCTTTACTAAAACTGTATAAATTCAACCAACAACTTCAGAGTAAATACCAACTGCTCCCTTGAGTTCTTGAAGAACGAATTTTTCTGCAAGTTGTGTTTCCAATTAAACTAAAGATTTTCTCGTGAAACCAGCTATTCTTTGTGAAAAATTCTGAAAAGAAGGTAAACCTAAAATGGGCTGGCATTTTTAACAGGTAAATTTGTTTTCATATGGGTGAAAACTTAGGAGACCAGGGTGAACCCCATTGCAGAAACACAAATTAAAAATAAAGATGTAATGATGATCTATCTCGTACATACGACACTCGGTCAAATTAAACGGATATTATCCCAGCCAGCTGAGCATGGTTCCTAAGAGTCGTACTCTATTTACAATTTCATGCATATCTTCCAAATAAGTCAAACTCGAACCGTCATTCTTCCATTTCCCACATAAGACACCCTCGCATCAGGACGCCTTACTGAACAGAATCTTCTAAACATACAAATCGTAATGAAGTACGTAAAAGAGTACAAGTTTAACAAATATTTCTGGATATATAGGAACAGGATCTGGATGCTTGCGGATGTACGGAATGACGGTATGTGCGCGATGAAGGCCCTGAATAAAGGTCAGGTGTGGGAATATTAGTAACTGGGAGGACGCTCTCTTGTAGAGGCGAGGACGCCCGGCTATCTTCGCCTTGCGTAACGTGTTTTGGCCGAGACAATTAAAGTCCCGGATAAGTAATATTGAAACTTTTAAGTTAACGGTGTTTTTGAAAGGAGGGGGTAGCAAGATGAAAGTTCAATGAATTAACTCTCACCACAATAAAATAAAACATCCGTTTGCTGTTTACAAAATCTTTACTAAATATATCAAACAA
This sequence comes from Allygus modestus, assembly GCA_963675035.1. Classification (NCBI taxonomy): domain Eukaryota; kingdom Metazoa; phylum Arthropoda; class Insecta; order Hemiptera; family Cicadellidae; genus Allygus; species Allygus modestus. Next base: position 71,630,407 of record OY776116.1, on the reverse strand, counting down.
AAATTAGACGATAGTTTTTTAGGTTGTTGAAATAATTGTTTTAGATAATTTAAATCTGGTATAAAACTGGCCTTTAAAACTTAGTAGTGGTAGTAGTTGACATTATCCTATCCTATACTCTAATATGAGTAAGCTTAGCTTGGTTGGTTGCTCCCTTGCTTGCAACTCTGATCTCAAAAACGACTTCAACGATTTTCTTTTCATTCATTACTTAACTAATTTATGGATTAAAAATAAGTTCCAAAATAGGTTTTATCCCCAGGAAAAATCTAATTATTTAAAAATATAGTTGAAAAATTGAAAAATCCAACATTGGGCTTATGGAGTTTAAAATCACAATAATCATAACAGTTGTTTATAATCAGTCACTGTACCGTCAAGATAATGCTCATGTATTTTAGGTTTTAACACATGATATCCTAAGAATAGTCAAGGAAACTAGGTCCTTGAGAACAGTAACTAAATCCATTGAATGAGGATTGCATATATCGTGGTCATATCTAAAATTAATCAACGGGACGGGACGTTGACCTATAATAACTGGAGCGACCTTAAACATGCAGAAAAGAGCCAAATGAGCTAAGCAAATCCGCTCATCAGTGGGAGGACTTGGTTAAAAATTACTCCATGTCATTTAAACAAACTGATTGGCCTTCCCCGAGCAAAGATTGGCCCTCAGGTACTGAAATTAAACGGGAAAGTAAATGGCTTTAAGTTTCCATAGAATTAATACAAAAATATTTTAACTTGTTACTAAACATTGTAATGTAAACTCATAATCACACAGTCTGCGATTGGGGTCGCCGCGTCGATTGGCTGGTACCTAATTGAAAATATTGTAAGCAATTAGTGTTCATTTTTCTACCAAGCTATCGATTGTGAACAGATTTTACATATATTACTGCATGTGATTCTGCAATAATGTGGTTTTATAACAACCTTTTGATGGACATTTTGAAACTTTTTTTATTTAAAGGGCATGTTAATATATGCCAGTCAAATATAAATGTTTTAAATGTTTAGTTATAGCTCTTTAGTTAAGCAATTAAAATGTTAGTTTAGTTATGAAACTACGAGTGTGAAAGGACTAAGTTAATGTATTTATAAGAGCCATAGCAATATATTAAAATTTATATTTTCTTTTGTACCCAATGTTCGATTAAATTAGTAATAAATACAAAAAAGCCAAATCGTTATACAGTATAAAGTAGATTATTCTAAACAGTGTTACGGTAACGAAGACCGTGTATCCATCCATTCATACTATTATGAAAGGAAGGTGGTGTTTTTTCTATCGTCAATGATGGTCAGTCAAAGAAAAACCTCCTAAAACGATTGAGCTGAAAGCATGTACTTTGCTATTACATATGGACTACATGTAGGCCAATCCTCAATTGAAAAGTCCCCCAAGGCTCCGCTCCACGGGCCTTCAAATATTCAATGTTTTTTTTGTTATTAACATAAACTGTACATACATAGGAGGTCTGAAAAATCAGGCCGGCTATTCTGAGATTTCTGAGTCTGTACAATTTATTTACTCACTTACGTAGGCTAATTGTCGTAGTGGTCACCAGGCTGAGTGTGGGATAGAACTAAGGCCCAACTCTGCCTGGGAAAATAAACAAGTCCCAAAAATTGTAAATACTTAATGTATTCTAAATATTTAAATCGCTAATTTTGGAATAAATATAATTAAATGGGAAATCCACCGTATCACATTTGAAGGAGTTATCATAATAAAACCCTAATATACATACAGGCGTCCAGCCTAAAGTCTTCCAGTAACAAACCTTTTTATTTTATGTCTAGTTAACTTATTATGGGGCTTAGCTAACCAGTTATTAACCATTGACATGTACTAAAAATATTATATTATTATGATTTTCTTGAAAACAACAATACTACGAGTTTTACCCGCTTTATCAAAATATATCTGTACTGTCAAACCTCGTTACTCATAGGTATTCTCTGACCTACACAGAAACTAAACTACTCAGAGTTGTATGTAAATAATCAGACCTGCCTACATCTCTTCTTACACCAACCTACGCTCGTCACCACAGGAAAGCGGGTGACCCAGTTACTTCCCAAACGAAGCGTCTCTTCACCCTTGTCCGAGCAACGGTACTGAATAGTGCTGTCATTCCTTTCATGAGCTCATTTGTCTTAGAGAGAGACGAGACAACGTTCTGTAACGAGCTACCACTAGAGGTCGGACCCAGGGACCAGCCTTGGGAGCCGGAGCTGTGAGCTGGAACGCTGGAACTGGTTTGCCCATCTGCCTGCAGGAGATGAGGAGAAAGACAGAGGTCAAGGTGGCAAGGTGGCTCTGAAGATGCTTCTCAACGTGTGGCCGACTTGGCTTGTTGTCCCCAGCATATTGAGTCCGCTTATGGAGACTATAGTTAGAGTTTATCAATACAGGATGGCGCCAAGAATAAAATTTTCGTTTCCGTAAATTATTAAAACCTGTTTTGTTACATAATATTGATGCGTCAACTGAAACCATAAAAACCATAATTTTTTCTTGTTTTTTGCAAAGCAGTAAAGGATTTGCTAGATTACCAGTGGCTAATGATGTACAGTCACTATGATTAAGTTTAGCTATGCTAGTAGTCGCCCGGAAAAACGCAGCGTTTGTTGACGTCAGTGCGAGTTGCAATACTAATCATTATGAATTAACTTTGATTCAGTTAAATTGCAGTTATATAGATGACAAACAATTAAAAAATATATCTTGAATGGTCTATTATAGTTTTTTGAAAATCCGTCATTCATAAGATCATTTTATGTAATTTCCCGATTTCCGATTCCTTTTGGCCAATCACACTGAACCATTATTAGTTGTTCGCCCTTCTACTCTCAGGACATCTAGTAGCATCCTGGTGACACATGAATAACATTCCTGACTGTCTTTATAAGATTTAATAAAATAATAGATCTTATGGATTTATTAATAGGATTATTAATTCATAAAATAATATTTATAATGACGAGGAATCAGTGATAAATCTACGAACAAACAAATCTCCGACACTGATTGTATCAAAACACAACAACAAGAGAACAATTTAATTGTAAATCAATAGACATTCTTATCTTCTTATATCTATAAAAGGCAAAGCCCTGGCTGACTGACTGACTCACTCATCACTAATTCTCCACCTTCCCACGTAGGTAGAGAGCTGAAATTTTGTACACTGATTCTTTAGGCATAAAATAGGAAAACTAAATGATTTTCATCCTGATCTGACCTTAGGGCTCCGCCAGAGATCCCGACAAAGTTCCCATGTATTTCTTATGGACATTCATTTTTGTTTGAGCTGATGAAAATACAAACAGCTGATCTTGATTCGTAGTAGTTCCACGGGCTAACAACAAAATGAAGCACACACAACTGTCATAGTTTTTATAAATTATTTGCGGCGCGAAGCCTGCGGGAACAGCTAGTTTATATTATAAAGCTGAATGAAGGTTTGAGAGTTTGCTCGTGGCTTGATCACTCACCAGCTACTACACCGGTTGAGCTGATATTTAATTGGAACTAATAGGCTCAGGCACATAAAGGTCTTTGCCCGATTTTTAATCCTTTAAGGCTCCTCCCCACTGGCAATACAAATTCCCATTAATATTATGGACATAAGTTTTTATTGAACTATTTTAGCTGAAATTCACTAGGACGAGAGCTGTTACACTAGGCAGATATACTTACTCAAAATCGAAAAATCCCCCCACTGGCATTCAACCTTTTTTATTTAATTTTCGTGCTTTTATGCAAAAACTAACTGACCGATTTACCTGAAGTCAAGTGTAAAATAGATCAAAACCTAAGGTAAACCTAAGGGGTTGCTTTTTTATATACCAATCCTAAGACCTATTCCCAATCCAAAAACCTTTTGGGGTTCCTCTTCACCGGCATTCAAAATTATATATGCAACAGACTGTGCGATTGTGACCTGACGATGAATACATTGCATTCGAAAGGCCTCGTACAGAAAATAAAATTTAATTATTGAGGATGTGTTTTCAATTTAAAATTCTAAGTTGTTATTTTTTAGCTGTTGTGACATCTTTTTCCTGAATTATCAGAATCTCTGATAAAAGATGGGAAGAGAACAACTACTATAAGGCCTTCATCTATTTTCTATGAAATTCGTTTTTAGTTTTAGCGATATATATTTCAAAACTCTGTTTGAGGTATGAATTCCATTAAATAATCAGAGAACCCAATTAGTGTGTGTGTTTGTTGAATGGCATTATCCAATGGTGTGAACAATAAATATACAACACTAAGCATTGTCGTAATGCTATTATATTGATTTTATCAAAGTTATAAACATATTTTAAAACCCCTAGGGATTCCGACCTATTGGGCTTCTTGTGTTCAATATTACTCTAAGTACCTGTAGACTTAATTATATGTGTTTTTATATCATATGTATTTACGTCCACCGAGATCGTTTACTAGGTTCACCACAGTGTGCAGTGTAAATAGCGTTTTGGAAATGTGAATGAGCATTACAATTCCCAGTGTACCGAACTCAAGATCACTAAACCTATAACCTGTAAGTTAGACTATAACTATAAATAGACCTATTATATAATTTAGGATGAGTTGTCACACAACTACGGTAATTCCTCTTGAAGCGTTCGCCCAACCTTCAACCCAGTACTGAATGCATACACTAAACCGTTTCATACGTTAACGCGGGCTTATGGAAAATATTTTATCAAGATTTAAACTTAATAAACAGTTCATTTATCACGTAAACGAAGGTTGTCAGTTGATGTTGACGCGGCGCCTCGTCCATCGTCGCCTCGGTGTCGTTGACAGGTCCACTTCATATACGTCACTGTCACGTCCCCTCCCCTCCCCTCCCTCACGTGGCTCATAGAGGCGTCTACACGTACAGGAAGATAATGAGGTGCAAGCCTTAGAGGTGAGTGGAGAGGGATACAATTACTGTTAAGTGAACTGAATGATTGCATTACACTGACCGACTTAAAACTAAGGTGTATGGCAATAACGTATGTGTAAGAACAAAATGTTGGGCTTAAAGCTAAAAGTCATATGTATGCTAGCTTGTCTGCAGACAGCCGTTGAACATTTTCATAAAGTACCCTTAAATTTTCATTGTTTGTATCTTTAAATAAAGCCTTTTTTAATATAAACAAAAATTTGAAATACGAGAAATACAAGTAATATTGGATTCTCGATTTGCATTAGTTATCCTTCGTTATTTCTTAAAACTTTAATAATAAAGTTACCTCCACAATGTCTGAGGTCTTTAGAAATTCTAAGAACAGTTGCTTAGCGTGTGAGTTTCAACAATATTATGATTTCGAGTATCGGATATGGTTGTGACTGTCTTCTGCGAACGTGTACTTGGAAAGTTAATGATTGGTTCTCCGACACTGACGCCAGATTGAACACCTTTGAGTCTCTCTTACCTATTCTCTTACTCTCCGCAGTAAAAACTTTCACCAAATCAGCGCTCATTCTGTTTCAAACAATTCCTAGACGAAAAACGAGTCTTTCATATTCACAGCACTCAACTTCAACTAAGTATTCATGCTGCTGCGTTGTTATGAAATACTCAAACTGTAAACAAAAACAACAAAGACTATGAAAGAGCGACCTTTTCTCTGGACCTATTGGAGAAAGTGATAGGTTATTTAACAAGTACATTATGGTCTGGCAGTCGATCAGCTGTTTTTGTGTCGCAGTCAGCTGTTTTGTGGCCGAGTTATCTGCCATGTGTGTGAATTGCTCGCACGAGTGCGTCCTACGTCGAACCGTAACGTTGTCATTAGCTTTTTGCACTCATCTGTGGAATTGTAGCTTCCTGCCCAGCCTACCTCTAGATATTTCGTTATCACTTCCCTCTACGTGCCCAGCTTCCATTTACATTCCAGAGGCTTGCTTTGCTAGTCATGATAACAAATGCATTTGGGAGTCGTTTCCTCCTCACGTTTTCTTCTAGTTAGCTGTTGTTCCAGTTAACTCCTACGGTTATTATCTTTAACTACCGTTCGTTAAGCGTTTTATACAGATACACTTAGGTTATTGTATGTCACAAAGATAAGTAATAAAGTAAATACTTTTACTAAAGGGTTCCCTGCTATGTATATGAAAGTTATTTTAACCCTCTTAAACTCTGCAGCCAGATTATCAAACACACTCTAAGATTAAACAATATTACATTTTAGGGAGACACTATAATTATATTATTTGAATATCGAACATCAGTTTATATAAATATTACGTTTAATACCCTGTCTAAGGAACTGTGCTTCATACTGAGATATTATATTGTGTGTTAATACTGTCGTTAAAACCCACGTCTCTGTTGTCTGTACTGTACGCACCTTTTGGAACTGAAATCAAGTCACTGGGCGTGGCGGAATAACAATGTGGGTATTTAAAATAAATAAATAAAAATATTTGACGGTTAATACATACAGATTGAATAAAAATAGTAGTTTTACGTTAAATTTGTTTTGGTAGGTTTTGGTAGCTGATGAACATTGAATCTGCAAGTTGTTCGGTTTATCATGGAATTTATATAAAAACAACCAACTTGCTCTGCAAAGAAAAACAAACATTATTACAATGCCATGTGTTTATATTAGGATCTTCTTTGAAGTCATTAACGCTATGGGTGTAAATTTACGATTTCTAACAAAATACCTGAGAATATGTTAATAGCTACAGCTCTAATAAACAGTGACACATGAACAAAGTTATTATACAAACATTTAATATTTTAGAGCTGTAAAGCTGGTAAATGCCAAGCGTTCTTTAATCGCTATAACTAAGCGATGTTTGCTACGACACTCAACACACAAGTCGATGGATAAAAATATAATAATAAACCCCCCACAAACTATACTGAGGAGCATTAAATGTTGCTGACCATCATCATCGAATAGATTTACACTCGACTATTACGTTTGCTCACACAATATACAGTTTTAGGAAACCTATACTGTAAAAACAATGAATTGTATATATGCAAACATAAATCATTGATAATGTTGGCAGTGATTTTGCGTTAAAAGCCTTAGATCTTAGTCCGGAAATGCGATAGCTAAGCTAAACTCAGTTTGGTGCCAAAAGCTCAAATTGCCCCTTGATCGAAACTGTGGAATTTTTCGATCCGTTTCTGCTCTTAGGCAGGTATTTTGCGAAGCAGAAGAATTACAATCGTTGAACTACTTTCAAGGGTTTCTCAGGTTCTGCTAAATGGTTTGTTTTATCATTTTGATCTGGTGTATTAATAAGATAGTGACGGATCCATATTTGATCCATATTTCAATCACCTAAAAAACAACAATGGAGTTTACGAATTAACGCATTCACTGCGTTAATCGTGTATATTCAGGATAATTGCAATTTGTTTCCTTTTTAGTCAACCGCGGGAAATCCGGTGCGTCGCACTGAACGTGTTAAAGGAATACGACCTTATAAAGTCCTCAGTTATCCTGAATTTAAGGGCCGATAAGCAACTAGCCATACAAATAGCATATATCGGTCATTATAAAATATATATTTATGTAGTTACTGGATAAATTTAACAATCTCACAGCAATTTATGAATATTAGTTCTACACACCGATCGGCGGACATATGGGATCATACTGTCGTATTATACTCACTGATAACATTATATACGGGTTATACGGGCGGAAGGTCACCGGACTTTCCCACTTGTGGTTCTAAAAATATCAGCTTATTAATTTTAGAAAATGTGCATTTACTATTTATTACTGCAATCAATTCCTTATATTCCAATTTTAGGTTTTAAAGATAAATATTATATTCGTATGCAAAGGAATGTTAATGGATATTTTACCCATTTTTCTAAATGTTTGTTCTACACATAGGAGGAGTAAAACAGAAATCAAAACTTCCTTAACTTATACAAATTCAACTTATTTAGGAAATATAATGTTTATTTTGGATGTTAATACAACTTTAATGAATTAAACTAAATATAAATTTATAGTGAGTGTAATAACTATCAAAAACCTTAAACAAAAGACGAATATAAAATGTTAGTTAAATTTAAATTTCAAGATAAAAAAGGTGCTTCTAGTAATAGTATATTTCACTACTAGTCACAAGGTGACCTATTTCGGGGCAAGATAGCATTTTACAGAAAATACTATTGAGCCCCGAAATAGGACTTTAGGGACTAGTAGTAAACGATACTTTCATCACGATGCAAATAACCACATTAAACTCAAACAAAAATTATCTGATATTTCATTAATTTGGTATAAGTAAACAAAACACGGTTTTACAATGAATTCATTTTAGTGATAAAGTCAGCTGTTTGAACACAGAATCGTCAAAAATAACGAAATCACACTGGTGCTCCTGTTGAGTAAAACGGGAACTTCAGTTGTTTGGGACAGGTAAAGTAATGTTTGGGGAAGGTAAATTAATGTTTAGGACAGGTAACGTCAGCTGATCATTATTTGTTTTGGAGTATGGAAAACGACGATTTTCGAAGATCTCAGCTGTATCGTAATGGGCTATTTTCGAATACAGAGTGATGAAAATATACTTTCAGCTTATATCCTATAAGTACCTGGGGACCGAGCTTTGCTCGGGGGAAGGCCAGTCAGTTTTTTTTAGATGACTCGGAGAAATATTTCACCACTTCCCCCTACTGATAATCAGATTTGTATAACTCATTTGCCTCTTTTCTACATTTTTAAGGTCCCTCCAGTTGTTATTTATAGCTCAATGTCCTTTTGATTTTTTGTACTACTCTATATATGTAATCTTCACTCCAATAGTTTAATCTCTGCTCTCAGGAAACCACATGTTAATAAACATAAACAACATGAGTATTACTTTGACAGTTCCCTGGTTGATTATGAACAGCTGTTACAATTCTTTTGTTTTGATTTGAAACTCCATAAGCCCAATGTTAATTTTTTTAACTTTTCATTTTAGTTTTTTTTTTACATGATTTGATTTTTCCTGGGGATGAGGCCTGTCTATAACTTATTTTTATCCCAAAAATTAGTTATTTCGAACATTTGAAGGAAATCGTTGGAGCTGTTTTTGAGATTAGTGTCGCAAGCAAGCAAGCAAGCAAACCTTACTCTAATATTAGAGTACTACCTGGGGACCGAGCTTTGCTCGGGGGAAGGTCAGTCAGTTTGTTTAGATGGCTCGGAGTAATATTTCATCACTTCCCCTACTGATAATCAGATTTGTATTATTCATTAGCCTCTTTTCTACATCTTTAAGGTCCCTCCAGTTGTTATTTATAGCTCAATGCCCCTTTGATTTGTTTTACTACTCTATATATGTAATCTTTACTGAAATCTGTTAATCTCTGCTCTCAGGAAACCACATGTTAATAATCATAAACAACATGAGTATTACTTTGACAGTTCCCTGGTTAATTATGAACAGCTGTTACAATACTTTTGTTTTGATTTGAAACTCCATAAGCCCAATGTTAATTTTTTAACTTTTCATTTTAGTTTTTTTACATTATTTGATTTTTCCTAGGGATGAGGCCTGTCTAGAACTTATTTTTATTCCAGAAATTAGTTATTTTGAACATTTTAAGGAAATCGTTGGAGCCGTTTTTGAGATCGGTGTCGCAAGCAAGCAAGCACGCAAGCAAACAAGCAAGCAAGCAAGCAAGCAAGCAAGCAAACCTTACTCATATTAGAATATAGGATAATCCTTAGGCTCCCCCTTTGTGGTAACCTATAGTACTTCAGCTTTCTGAATAATAACCCTCGTCCCAACAAAACTGCGTATTGCTAATGATAATTTTCTTCGGAAGAGGACAACATTGTTTCCGGAAGTTGTTTCACGATGTTCAGTTTACATAATTATTAAACTCATTTTGATTTAGATAATTTAATTTTAAACTGTTAAATCGTTACAAAACCCCTAGCTCGCTGAATAAACAAAACCCATCATCTACCCTTATAGTCCTGCCAAAGCCGTAATTTGTGCATCTCTAATCCTCCCACTTGTCATATAGATACAAAGTTGAACTTTGACGTGGATATTCATCCCACCTCCAAGTATTCTCCATAATATCAAAGCATTGTTAAAGTAATTATTAGTTCAATTACATCTTGAAGATTTCTGAAAAGCAAAATAAAACAGTTTCGTTTGTGATACATTCTGTAGAGAAACTGATAAACTTTTACCTGAAAAAATAAAATTATCTTTCATAGATAAAAATTCAATTCAATTAGTAAGGCCTATGGGCTGAACCCTGAGGGAATTTGATCAATTTTCTGGATTTTTACACCTGTAGGAATCCGAACGAACATGTTGATATGCAATATGTCGGGCTGTTGCCACAACAACACCTTAAACTTTTGCACAATAGATTTGCCATTTGATTGTATGCATTAAAAATTTAGCGTTTTAAATATTGAGATGTTGTCACTCTCACTTTTAATTTCTCCGCTGCGCCGGTGTTTTAAAGTTCGACAAAGTTCCATCACATTTGCTTTTTTACAGAGTCAAACTTTACTGAAATTGTATTCCTTTAACAGTCTCTGCCATTGGTATTTGGCAATTAATTACCGAGATTGTTGTCAAGCCGTTAAATATAATTTAAGCCGTTAAATATAATTTACAACTCTTCATTGGGAATCTAGATTATTTATTAGATTTCTCACTTTAGAATCTTCATTTTGAGATAATGAGCTGTTAACGACCTGTTACAGGACGGGATAACCGTCACCAAAGTTTGTTATTCATGGACTATTAGGTATTTATTTCCAACACACTAAGTATGAAAGCTGAGGACTGATAACACTTCTTCAACGTTCAACTCAACGCGTCCTGTCTCCTGGAAGTTTACCCGTTTCTTCCACGGTTGGTCGTTCTCGCCGACCTTGAGTGACGTCACAGCCGGTGCCCATCCTGGCCATGACCTCGTTGACCCTCGGTAGACTCCTGGCAGCCTCAGACTTGGCACTGGACGAAAAACTTTGTTCCTGTTCCTCCCGATCGTACTTTACTGCGCAGTATCAAAATATAAGTAAAAAAAACCGAGGCCTTTAAGTTTTCAATAAGAGAACGGAGATTGGAGGTTTTATCACAAACATAAATTTTTAAATCTTGAAATAAATAAAACTAAGGACTAACAATATCGCGGTCACATGATATAAGGTAGCCACTAACTATTTAAAGAAAATACAGAGGTGAGCAAACTTGAGAATCTCTTTAACATTGTTTTTATGGTGAAGTAAATTCAGCATGGGAACTTTCCAACCATTTTAATCGTTTTACTTTTACTTTAAAGGCATAGACGTGAGTAAAAGTTGGATTTTGATCTCACTTCTAAATGTATACGGTGTAAATGGTGGATTGGTCCAACGCGCAGCATGCGTATTTAAGGCTGTGCAGTCAAACAAATTTTAATTTTTTTTCTCACTGTTTTTTGTTTATTACGATTATACAAATCGTAAACACACATTTGTTTGGAAAAATATTTCCGTTATGTTGGTTTTTCACCCTTTGAAGTGCCGTTTTAGAGGTATTTTGAATTATACACCAGTTGAAAACGGCCAATCACAAATGTTTCAAAATTGGTTTACGCATTTTCAAAAAATATACTTAAGGGTCACCTAAATGGATTTTATTAAAAGTTTTATTATTTCAGGAAATAAGGTTTGTATCTCGGTTGTTTTTTATTCAAGTGGTTTTAAAACTTCAGCTAACCCAAGCCAAGGGTGTACAAAGACAGTTATATACAACAATATGTAGAAATTAAGTTTCATAAAAAAGTTCTGTACAATAAACCTTTCAATTTTAGCCCGCGCCAGACACCTACCTACCCCTGAGCCGCCCATATCGCCCCGACTCGCACGTGCAGGCACCCGCGCACCATATTTCTCTTTCACTCGCACATCCCTTTACTCTCTCATACATCTCCTCTCTCTCTCTCACTACCCCGCATCGGCCCGCCGCGCCGACAGCCGGCACCTTCACCCCGTGACAGAGGAGGTGTCTTCCTTGCAAATAAAACAAAGGTCTAAAAGCCAGGTTGTGTTAAGTTGTATGCAGGTTCTTTATGCCCATCAAAGATGTTTAATATATTTTTACAGTTGTTAATTAGGCCCTAAAAATTTATTCTTAAGACAAAACCGCCACATTTTATTTCTGTTAGTGAAAAGGGTTTTTCTTAGTTAATAATCAAGTTGTTTATACACAGTTTTCTTTGCTTTTTCTATGTAAATCGAACATAATTTATGAGTCTTAAATTTGACATTAAATAGTAGCCAACCATATTTTAAAATACAAATCAGTTGCACGTTTGATTATAAAGAGCAATGGATTATAATTTAATCAGCTTTGTGATTTGATTTTACTATAAAACAGAACTCAGATGAACAATAGAAGCTGTTGGGCAAAACTAGCCTTATATCAGGGCCGTAAGGGCGCATGGGGCGAGCGCCCAGGGCCCTGGGCCCGAGGGAGGCCCCCAGGCCACGAAAGTGGGACCCTTCAGACCACTAAGGAGGCAGTTTTTATAATTTGTTCTGAAAAAGTTGATTATTTCTCAACTGACAACAATACAAATAATTTTACGATGTAAAAGGTGTCCGTTCAAACTAAGTATCAAATCCAAAGTCATTCAATAATTTGTATTATTTTTAATACCATGTGCGGACTTGATAAACTTGCCCAAATCCAGTAACTAAAATTGGCCAGGTAAGATTTGAAACATAACTACTGATGGCATTGTAGAGCACTTATTTTGCTGAGCATAGATTGTATGTATTGTATTGTTTAATATAAATTATAACAGCCATGCTCTGCCGTACTTGGAACTTGCATATTCCGTTCAAGCCGATTTAAGTTTGTTGTTATTGTTGCACATAACTCAATATGATATATTATAAATTATTAGGAACAAACAGCCAAATATAAAGTAATTAAATAATAGTATCAAAACAATAATTGGTTACGAAAGTCAGTTAACGTAGGACACTGAGTAGTCATAAGTGTTTTAGGTTATCCTAAATATGATATACAATTAATAATAAAGATGATAGTAATAATGGTACGGTAGCTTTTAGCCTGTTTTTTGTTGTTATTTTGTTCGTATCTTCTTTATATATAATTCTGTAAGCGAAATTTTAAAGTCAAAATTGTGGGAGTTTGGCTAATTGCAGGATAATAGGAGAGGTCTTGACCCAGGGACTCGGGGAAAATAACAGTATTTCTAAATATTTACCAGCAAACGAACAACAACGTAAAACATCCCCCATAAGAAAAGCATGGGGATTTAAAAACGTTAACGTCAATATTATAAATTATGAGTTAATATATATTACTCAATACGATCAGCACTGCCCCGGTATCAGTGAGTGTTACGGGATGTATGCTTATCATTGTTGCCAACACTGAATCCTCCGATTACCCTCCACATCAAGTTTAACGTAGGAAGAAACAAGGCCCAATGATAAAGATAATATTTCATTGTATCAACATCACGTAAACTTATCTCGAAAATAATGTACAAACGTCTGCAATATAACTGACTTTTTACTACATTTCCAAACATTTAAATCTCTTTAAGAATATTTTTATGTGCGATAATATCACCTGCATCCGGAAAAAGAGCATGTTTTAAAGTTTAAACTTGTAAAAATTTACCTTTGAATTAGCATTAAACCAGAGTTTAGAAAATTATATTTTGCGTTGGCGTTGCCTATGTTACTTGAACATATAATTTATGATTTTTCAGCCTAGAAATGCCGAGAAAGAAGGAGTTTTTACCGTCTATACTGCGTGAAATACTATTTAATAAAGTCTATCCAGCAGTATGTTGATCTACGACCTTTAAAGAGTTCCAAATCAATGTGTATTAAATTCAAACATATAACATTTATTATAACAAAACATAACAAAACATTTCATATGTGCTATATTTTAATTGTTTTCATGTTAGTACAATGATTTTTGTGCTAAAGCAATTACACGAGATATTTCTTTTTAAATTTATAAGTTGTTGGTTTAACTAGTCATAATGGTTTTTATTGTATATTAACTTAATATATTAGTAGCTTGTTGTTGGATATAGGCTTGAGAGCTAAAACCAGACTAAATCCTGTAAAGAAAATTAAATACAACATTTTTATTTTGCAAATTTTTAAAGTTTTCACAACAAATTAAAATTTGTTAATTATTTGTATATTTGGTGTATTTATTACAGTCTAGACAATTAATATTAATAAGGTTATATTACGGAATAGATAAATAACTATTGTATGTATACCTACATACATGCTTGTGTTTATGTTAGGGTGCCCCATTTTCGTATTCGCCCGGGGCCCCAGAGGTCCTAAATATGGCCCAGTCTTACATATTAAATCACTAAGGAATTTCGTTTTTGGCCCGCTACGGCGTTATTTCTCAACCGATTTGGACAATCGATGTGTCATTTTAAAGTTTTTACACTGCACATTAACAGACAAAATTACTCTTACCCTCACAGCCTGTTTTTGGGTAAAGACAGCCAGTCCTACTCGTAAACATGGCGTATTGTGGTTTCTACGGACTGTCTCGGACCGTGACAATTAGTTTTATGTTAACTGTCCGCATGAGTTGCTGTAAAGGAATTCAAGCAATACAAAATTCGGGACCTGACTGACATGGTTTACCAGGATATCTCTTGGTGGTAATGTATATTTTTGGAAACCATTTGCCTCCCTCCCTATCTGGGTACTACCAAACTGCCACCCGTTTTTTGGGCACATCTGAAGTTTACAAACTTCACTATAGTATAAAAATATTTAACCATTGCTCTACTAGGCCAATCATATATATAGTACATTAAAATCGCAAACAAACGGTTAGCTCTGATATTTTAATATGTTGTTAGGATCACTACCAGTAGTTTAATGATGCCTTAGACATTGTTTCAAAGTTAATGTGTTTAATTGTTATCAGATATTTTATCCGTGATTCAATCGTATTTTATACTGGATCTTGTTAAAACCCGTTATCATATGAACTGTATCAATTCGATTTTTGTAAACAAATATTTGATTAAAAACAATTTTTTATTTTCCCCGAAGCAGCAAACCTGCATACTCAGCCCTAGTGTTATTCTTATGAAGAATAGTTAATGTTTGATATGGCCTACCTCCCTTAGTTATGAACCTAAATTAAATTAATAAAAGTATGAAGCTTCACCTTCTTGAGTTATTTTGATAATTGTATAAAAAAAGTTTCTTATCTTCCTTGTTTCAGCGAAAACCTGCGTACTCAGCCCTAAAATAAAACGTTATACTGTATTTTTGAAACTCATAATAGCGATGGATTTGAATTTTATAATTGATTTATTTGGGCTTTACCTATCGCTTCTAGGGTTTAAAAACTTGTTTCTCATGTTTTAAACACTAGAAGAGATAGGTAAAGTCCAAATAAATCGATAATAAAAATGGTATATATCACTTATTTACGTATGTATTGTTATGTAACTTGGTAAGTGGCTTTATGTGGTAGCGAGGCACATATTCATGCATTGGAAATTCGCTGAGCACGCAGGTTTGCTGTGACAGGGTTATTTGTATGTTTGTAGAGCGTTTCCAACTTGAATTAATTTTATCTACGATATCATAGATTTGAGAGACTTGACTGAATTCATTAAATATGACATTTTTAAATGGTATATTAACCGCTGAAAATTGTATAACAAATAAATATGTTTATAACACATGCGTAGAGGCTGTTTGAGTTGAGTTCCCGCTGTGCTGCTTGCTATTTGCCATTTCAGAATCTTGGTGCCCGATGACGGTTCAGGGCAGGGCGTGTAGCAAGCCCAGCTGAGTGAAAGTGGTTTGACCACTTGGGGAAGTTGGGGGTTGGGGGTAGTTGAGGGGAGGATTCTGCGTGTGTGTGAGTGAGCATCCGGGACTCTGCATGTGTGTGAGTGAGCAGCGACTGGCTTGACCTCTAGGCGGAATAGCTTGTCAATAGAGTCGACTGCACCACCTTAAACACCTTCACGCAAATCGACTTTAAAAAATCTCATTCATGAAGTTATTACAATGAATGAACCAAACCTAATAAAAACCAACTCAAACCTCGTCTAATGTTAAATAAACAGTATCAGGAAACTGACACATACTTTCTCCCTTTTAGCCCAACTTCAATGAATAAATTACTTTTTATTAACTAAATATAGAATACAAAGAACGGTCGAATGTACAGAAAATCTTGTAAACAAGTTGTTTTAAAAATATCCACCCAAATCCCTGTTTGGGAGGCACTGCAGAATCCGTTGCTAAACACAGTGGTTTTGAGAGGGGAAATGCCCCCTTGTCCCCCACAGGATTAAGTTGCAATATATTTCGAATTTCCTCTGTTGGCCAATGCTAACTTGACAAGCATATCAAGTTTGAACGAAATTGATCAATTAATATGAGAGAAATAGTAATTTTTGTATTCCCCATAAGAATAACATTGGACAACGTACTGAGTTTACCGCAAAATTAAAATTTCAATTTTCTCCGCAACTAGTAATTGTAGAATAGTAATTTAAGATACCAAATTGTTTAGTTTTTTTAAGCTCTTTTTAATGGTAAATAGTAATATTTTTATATTTATGTTTTTTACGAAAAATAAACAAATGAATTTTTGATATTTTAAGTCTTGTAATTTCTGAACCCGAGTTTTTACAGGAATGAGGGTGGTGTCATTTTGTTGGAAAACTAAAGTTATACAAACGACTTAAGTTTAATCAAAATCGTTAGAGCCGTTTTTGAGAAATCTTGATTTGTCATGTTTTTTGGTGGTTTTCGGGGGATAGTTACCCTTAAAATAAAAAATTCAAAATATAAAAAAAACCTGGAAATATCGTGGATTAGTACCTACATACCAAATTTTTTAAAAATCGGACCATTGGTTAGGGCTCTATCTCTGTACACATCCATACAGACAGACAGACAGACACACAGACATCACGTAAAAATCACTTTTTTGGGGTCAGGGAGTACCAAAACGAATATTTCCACTAAGAACTCAAATTCGAAAATTTTGACGAAAACAATACTTGCTCCATATACTATGTATAAGGGGGAGAAAGTAAAAATCAGACACTTGTTGACGGTTGGGGCGTCGTAGACGATGTTCTGCGCCTAAACAAAAGATACCATTAGCGGTGCGTTCATGCATCAGCGGCTGTCTCTCGCACGCTATCTCACGTTTAAGAGCTTAACTACCTCGAACTGGTGAAGCTTTTGACTGCGTTTGGCGTAAGACCTAACCTTTTTAGTGTTTGTGTGATTATTATTATTATTATTAATATATAATAAAATTAATTTCCATCTCTGAAGAAAACTATATTTACAAAACAAGTTTCTAGTTAGCGAAAATGTTACTATAAACAACGAAAACACGCACAGTTCCCAAAACTCTCAAAACTTCTATGGAAACTGAAAGTTTAATATTAGTATTGAAATTACTTTTTTGACTAAATAACATACCCTACAGAACGTTGTGGGTTGATTTTAAACTTAATTGTCCAATTTAATACCACATCTTCCTTCTATTTTCAACATGTTTATACCCCGCGACGATTATCATATTTATAAAAGCATTTTTCGGTAAAAGGACGAAGTGACATGAACTGTGACGTTGAAATATTGATGCGGTGCTCACGTGAGATAAAGTACCTGTCCCATGTCATATAACATCCCCACCCCACCAACAGGCGTCATAATAAAATTGATATCGTCACAGGTGCGCCAAGCCGTTAAATAAGACAGCTTTCCTCCAGTAGACGTAAATACGTTGTGATTTTCATGGTTTGCGGCACGTTCGCGAGTTAAATACGTTTGTGGAGTGTTACTCAGTAGATTTTAGCGTTTTTTGAGTCCGTAATACGTATAAACTGTTATTTTACTGTGTTGTAAGCTGATTTAATTTTTGTGAAATCAAACATAGTTTCAAATGTGCTCTTCTCTATTGATGGGTTTAGTCCAAAGTTGTTCTACTTTATATCACAAATTTATGTAGTTACTTTATTTTTACCATGGTAAGAATGTAACTAGAACTTTTTAAACGACGGGAAGTGGTGGTGCGGTTCTGCAGAGCAGTTACATGGTTGACAGATTTAGTGGTTGATCTAAGGCGAGTAGGTCAGTTAACTGTCTTATGAACCTGCCAGTGAGCCCGCAAAGTCTGTATAGTGAGTAATCGGATTATTGATTACTGATGTTCAGAACTTCATAGCATTCAAATCTAAACCTGGAGCAGTCACGTGTGGTTTGAAAACTACAGTACAGTCGCATTAATGTACCCCGATTGCCAATGAGGGATTTAAAATGGGATATTAATTTTATAAAATAACCGACCTTCCATCTTATAGGTCTCAAACCCGAACATGGAAGAGGGATTGGCAAAAGCCTGTGAAAGAGATATCTGTTCTCTCCTCGAACTACTCCTTGTGTCACAACCATGGTTATTGACTCGTGAAGAGAAAACATCATTACACATACGTTAAATGGAGAAAGTATTCACTGCCTTGCTGAGTGAACAAACTTTGTTCTAGGACTGTAACTCTGATGGCACTTGAAATGTGATTATTGAGTGGGCGAAAATGTAACTACTGTATACTGCTTAGCATTAGAACGCAGTCCAAAATTGTAGTCTTGACTCCGGTCGTTTCGCGGATGACTCCGACGATGACGGGTTTGCAGTACACTAAGTAATTGTACTTTTTGCGCAACATTATTAAAAACGTAATTTTCATTACATAAATAACATGCCAATCTTTATTCTTACAGAGGCAATGGATATTAAGTTTTTAATGTTGTGCAAAAACCATAATGCCATAGTTTAGTGTACTGCAAACCCTTACCTGTCGATGGAGTCATCCAGGCATCTCCGAAACGGTCAAAGTATGAGACTACAACTTTAGACTTTCGTTCTGATGGGAAGAAGTATAGTTATTTTAACAGTGGATATATTTTTAATTGAGAGAAACAATAATGTATTTGAACTTTTAAGACAATTTTCGATGTATGTAAAACTAATTTTGTCAACCTTTGAATTGTTATCGTACAGTAGCCACGATAAAATAGCTTAACACAAAGTCATTTTATCCACCAATCAAAAATACTCTCCAATCTTTTCGTCTAACCTCACTTGAGATCTGACGCCAAACTGTATATTTACAGTGATCATGCAAATCGATAGAAACAAAGTGCCTCAATTGTTACAATCTCGTTGAACCTCGCGGCGCGGACTCAGAGATTGCGGATAATGTTCATTGTATGTAAACAAGACAGAGAGATGAATTGAGGAGCGAGAGAGACGGGCCTTGATCCCCGTGACGTCATTCGTCACACTCGATGATAACGTATCAACAGTGTCGTACGAAGATGCCGTACAGTAGACTGCTTGAATTCGACGAGGAGCTTCCCACTGTTACTGTTAGCGGGTAAGTTTGGTTTTGTTGAATGGTTTAACTACGCAAGATACAGTGTAAGATACGCAAGATACAGTGTAAGGTTAATTGAAGTGTCTGAAAACGAAAATCACGTGATATAGTCGCTGGGAAAGGATCTGGATACCGAGCTCCTGCCTAAGAATGGTGACATGTTTGAGACGCTTAAATAAACTGTTACGAATCTGATACTTGAGAATTACTATACCAAAGATTAAAACTATATTTCATTACCTGCATAACATCCACTAACTACTTCGTTTATTACACATCTTGTGTGTGTTGAGATTTGTAGATCTTTTATCAAATTTTCTTATTGTTCTTTACTTGACTTACGTACAGCCTTAAAGTTGTTTTACTTTCATGAATGTGTTAACAATTATTCTCTCCATATATATGCTTTTATACTGGAGCCAGTCAGGTATAAAATGAAATAATTAAATAAATTTAAATGTATATCGTAATTTCCACTAAATTTACGTATCTCAGAGTTTAAAATTGAATAGATTTCAATATATTAAATATTATACTTTTTCTGTAACCATTCGAGAAAGGTAAATCCGTGATAAGTGTCACTTAAGGTTGATAATTAATTGAAATAGTGCTTAATCGAACAGTAATGAACATGTTCTAAACCAATTTATAATAATATTTGGTCCAAATAGCTATGTTTTAGTTTTAAATGGTTCGAATATTTACATAATTACTGAACAAAATTACACACTTCTGTTAATGGTATAAGGTGTATTTTCGTTAAACTTGCCGTTTAAACAATTTTACTTTGTGGAATACTATAAGGGATGCATTTTTAGAATGTATTTCTATAAGCAGACGTATCCCCATCACCATACCTAATTTGGCTCTTTTACAACATTGAGTTTAATGAATTATTTATATCTGGAACTAGTTAGTCAGTCAGTCAGTTAGCTCTTAACAGATAAAGCAACTCAATCAAAAGTTTAAAACTGGTTACATTTTCTTTGTTTGTTTAAATTTAAGTTGTTTTTCCTCATTTGCTAATATCGAAAGTTTGCGAAGGCCAAATTAGCTAAAATTTGATACAAGGTTATCTACGTTCCGATAGCAAACTTGTGCCACTTCCGTTATCTATTGATCGAAGTAAAAATAATAAACTCACAATGCGTGATACTGTTCTTAAAACTTAAAGCTTTCTTAAAGCTTAGTTGGTAAGTTTATTTACTTCATTCGAAGAAAACTAAGCAGACAAAACCAACGGTGAAACCCACGTCTTGGTAGAAATGTGAAATGAAATTTCGTCTGTTTAAGTAATTAAATTTCTTAATTGTAACAATATCATTGCCCTTTCATAAACAAACTTGTTTAATACTTAAGTATAGTTAGAGTTACCCCATCTTAAAATACACAAAGTACATTACCACTCGTAAACAAAACAGTAAATAAACAAAGCAAATTATTAAAAAACTGTTGGTACAAGGCCTTGTAAACCATGTTATTTGTAGTTACCATCGTGTTTTTAAATCGTGAATAAAATGTCAATTCTATAAGTCAAATTGTCTTTATAAGAGCCACTTGTTACATACATCGCATAATGTTATGAGCAGCAATATTACAAATGATATACATAGTAGAATCTGGTTTCAAGATTGATTTTCCGGGACAATACGTATAGTTTGACATGTTCATACGAGACTGTTTCAAAACTATTAACGTTGTGCATAAATCATCAATACAAATTCGCCGAGATTGCAGATTCGCCACAACGTAGTAATGACATTAATTAAAACAATGCCGTATGAGGTAACTTATACCGTATGACTATTTAACGCATAAAACTATCCTAAACTATTCAACACATAAAACTATCCCAAACTATTTAACAGATAAAACTATCCCAAACTATTTAACAGATAAAACTATCCCAAACTATTTAACACATAAAACTATCCCAAACTATTTAACAGATAAAACTATCCCAAACTATTTAACACATAAAACTATCCCAAACTATTTAACACATAAAACTATCCCAAACTATTTAACACATAAAACTATCCCAAACTATTTAGCACATAAAACTATCCCAAACTATTTAACACATAAAACTATCCCAAACTATTAATACATAAAATAATCCCAAACTATTTAGTGCGTTCTCGTAATCGTCTGCACAGTGATTGTTTCCGAGTCTTTATGACAAACATTTTTATATGCATTTAATAAAGGTTTTTATAGAGGAACGAACTTATGCTGGACTGTTATGTAATGACAACCCAATTAAACTATTGAGTTTGCCGTCTGTTTTGGACGTGCGCGCTAACACTATTACAACTATGAGTATTGTTATAAACTATATATGTGATCGCCCAATATGGTCCAGTTCAAAGAAGAAGTATTCGAGTTTTGATTTAACATTAGAGCTCTCGCGTCCTAATCCGAGTTTCGACAGATTGGTCCTGATCAGAGTCTGGAAATGTGTGTATGTTCTATACTGGATCCAGTTGCAATTTGTCTTTAAATGGTTACAGTTAACTATGCTTTCTATCGAAATTTTGAAGTTAATTAGTCGAGTCAAGTCAAATTAAAATATAACGTCAATTTAGGCTAAGTCAATAGTAACAATACCACGGATACTACGGATTGGACTTATCTCTATAAAAAAACGTCTTTGATCACATACAAAATAACATTTTGTTTGAATTGTATAGTTTATTTGATTTGTAGTGTTGTTGGGATTTATTCACTAGTTAATTGAGCGCAGACGGTGTATTAAGTACAAATTGTAACCTCTTTAACGTAATGACAACATCCTCTTTGTACAAAAACATCCTCTTTCCACCAAGACGTTTATGACCTCATAGCCAGAGAACCAGGGAAAGAGGTACTTTATTCTATACTTTTACCGATAAATCAGGAAATTGGGTTTATGTCCTTGGTCGATCAGAAATCGGGTTTACGATAAGGGAGATTGCGCCGGATGGAGGTGCGGGAGAAGGACCGGATCAGGAAGGAAGAAGAAGAACCGGTCTGCCGGCTAACGGGTGACCCAGTGAGTCCATGTCTTAGACCACCGTCGCCCAACGACGGTAACAGTAACAGTGTTGTTACGGAACGTTGTTTACAGCGATGGAACACACTAGGTGAGTCTCTCTCTTCCTGCGCCACTGGATAAAATATCTGACAGTTTAGAGGAGGATTCGTTAGGGCAAAGCAGTGATTACGGTTGCGACAGTTCTTAAACAATGACCAAGGCGAATCTTGGGCAAATTTATTGCTAGTTTTTAATTATATTTTAAACTAAACAAATACTCCTATTCTACTTTGAATTCCCTTAAGTTCTGTGTATGGATGACGACTTTTAAATTTAATTATTACTTTTGTGGGAAAATAATACAAGGATTGTAATTCTTCTGGTGGTTGTGGTGTCATGGTTTATTAATCATTATAGGCATTTTAAAATTATTATAGTTGCTAGATTTAACGGAGGCAAGTTAATGATGCTAGCTTATCTTTCTTATAGTTCAACCAATTCGTCCTATTGTCCTTTCAAGTATTTTATAGATTCTGTCAGAAATTGTATTGCTTATCTTCAGTGTTCAAATTTGTGTATGGCAGATATCTACGAACGGAGTCTTGCAACAATGTATTAGCAATCTACCCTACATAAAAGGTCCGACGTTATTCGGAATCCGGAACAAACCGCAGGTTATTCCCGTATTCATATATAGCCGCATGCACTTTTTGGCCGAGTATAGACGAGTGAAGACGAACACGAAAGTGCGAATGGCTTACGAGTTTTAAATCAGTGGTGGTAAATTTGATTCACTTGCATAAATCACTGGACTAGATTCGAGCAAAGTGTGGAAGCGGCTTCACAATTTGTAGATCCCTTAACCAATGATTTTTTTTGGGAAGGCAGTTGGAAGTTAGTACAACTTCCTACTTCTGAGAGTAATGTTTTGATTTGCATGTGTAGTCTATAGTGGTAGCCATTATTCTAAAATCATTCAGGAAAGAGTAACGTGACTTTTAATCCCGTTATGCAAGACATTTCTGAAGTGGGTCGTGACAGAAACGTCTTTTAATATTAAGAATGACTCGACATTTCTCCATCAACATCACCTTAACTTTCCAATATTCAACGTCAAAATAAGTGAAGCTCACTCTTCGTTTAAATAATTTTTGTTTGGATAATCTCAATTTACAACAGAGTTTGTATAAATATTGTGTGTGCGTATACCGGGATTGATATAAATGTTTATTTTTTGCAAGAAAAGAAAGACATTCAAGAATGAATATACTGTAAAACGTTAGAAGATTGATTTTAGAGAAACTTATTCGGACTTCTCCATACAAAATTTTAGTCTTAATGACGTTTTTTACTTTCTCCCCTTATACATAGTATATGGAGAAAGTATTGTTTTCGTCAACATTTTCGAATTTGAGTTGATAGTGGAGATATTCATTTTAGTGCTCCCTGAACTCAAAAAATTGATTTTTAAGTGATGTCTGTGGGTCTGTCTGTCTGTCTGTCTGTATGAATGTGTACAGAGCTAGAGCCCAAACCAATGGTCAGATTTTTATGAAATTTGGCATGTAGGTACTAATCCACGATATCTCCAGGTGTTTTTTTTATTTGTTTGAATTTTTTATTTTTAAGGGTAATTATCCCCCGAAAACTGCCAAAAAACATTAAAAAATCAAAATTTCTCAAAAACGGCTCTGACGAATTTAAATAAATTTTGGTCGTTTGTAGAAATTTAGTTTTCCAACAAAATGAAACCACCCGCATTTTTTTTTTAATTCTGGTTCAGAAATTATAGGGCTTAAAACATCAAAAATTAGGTTTTTTTTGGCTTTTCATAAAAAATATTAATATTAAAAGTAATATTACTATTCCTTATTAAAAAGAGCTCAAAAATCTAAATAATTTAGTCTCTTGAATTACCATTCTACGATTGCTGGTTGAGGAGAAAATTTAAATTGTCATTATGCGGTAAACGCACTACGTTGTCCAATGTTTTTCTTATGGGGAATACAAACATTTCTATTTCTCTCTTATTTACTAAATAAAAAACTAAATTTCGTTTAAACTTGATATGCTTGTCAAGTTAGCATTGACCAACAGAGGAAATTCGAAATATGTTGCCCCTTAATAACCTGGGGAGGGGGGAATAGGGGGCATTTCCCCTCTTCAAACCACGTGTGTAGCAGTGGATTCTGTAGTGCCTCCAAAACAGGGATTTGGGTGGATGTTTTTGAAAACAACTTGTTTACAAGATTTTCTGTACATTCTACCGTGCTTTAATTCTATATTTAGTAAATAAATGTAATTTATTCATTAAAGTTGCGCTAAAAGGGAGAAAGTATGTGTCAGTTTCCTGATACCGTTTATTTAATTTTTTTTAATCATTCCAAGTAAATTCTGCAACCCCCCCCCCAAATTTTGGTCCCGGATTATAAATGAGGATACAAACAGCCCTAATATGTTGTAAGAACATTCGTGTCTGAAAATCGAGGAGAATTTTCAAATATACCATTGTTTAATTTGCTGGTTACTTTCTCTATATGCTTATAATCATTAAGTCAAGAATCAACAATAAGGCCAATGGATCAATGATACTTTCACCTACAATCATAAAGAAACAAGGGTGGAATCAACGGACTCTCTCAACTTAAAATCAATAAATATTGTTTTATTTGTGTTAACCAGCAAGTTATTTTCAGCTAACCACTTCATCGAAGAACTACTTTGTAAGAACGTATCCACTTCAAGAATATCACGGGAATGGTTACAAATACTTAACGAGGTGTAGTCCACAAATAAGCGTAGATTAGTGCGAGGCACTCTACTACAAATGTCATTGATAAAAAGCAAAAACAGGATCGGACCAAGCACCGATCCCTGAGGGAGACCCAAACGTACGATCGTTTCATCAGATGGCTGACACGAAACACAACCACTGCTGCCCACGAAAGTAATTCTAACTGTTTGCTTTATATTTGTAATGAAAGGGGATAACCAATGAAAAACATTTTCTCTTACACCAAAGTGCTTTAAGTTACTCAAGAGTAGGCTGTGATTTACCAAATCGAAGCCCTTGCTAAGATCCATAAAAATTCCAAAAACAAGCTAATGGCTATCCAGAGCCTTCGACACCCTTGAAATAAATCTAAACATTACATCAACGGTTTATGTATTTTTTTCGAAAGCCAAACTGTTTCTCAAAAAGAGCATTTTTTTAGTCAGAAAGGTATAAAGACAATCAAGGAACAATTTCTCCACAACCTCAGTAGTATAAGTTCTAGCTAATTGAGATTGGTCGGTAGTTGTATCTGTCTAATAAATTATTTACTTTTTAAACACTGATTTAACAATAGTTGATTTAAGTAACGTGGGAAATTTGCCCTGATCAAAAGGTGTGTCAGTGAGATGGGTCAAAGACAAAGTCAACGATTTGCTGACTTCCTTCAGCAATCTAGAGGAAAACTCAGAGTGACTGGTTTTCAGGGAATCTATAACTTTTAAGACTTATTCCTCCATTATCAGTTGGACAAAAGTATAAAGATGATGTAGCATGAGACATTTTTAAAGTGAGCCTCAAAGCTACAGGACTTTTCACTCAACATTTATTAGTAATGTCTCTGAAAAATGAATTGAATGAATCGGATACTTCCTTAAGCTTACCAACTATCATCATTTTCGATTTGAATCTTTTTTACGAGTCGTAAAGCATAATTTGGTCTAACTTAATTAATAATATTCCAAACATCTTTAGGTTTGTTGATAGAGTTGTTTAGATGGGACTGGATGATCAGGGCCATACACAGGAGGGCCCTGACAGGGGACAACTGCCCTGGAGCCCGGGTCTGTCAGGGGGGCCCGGGCGGCCGGACCAGTGTCTTATTTAGCACACTGTTGTCTAAAAAGAGGTCACCAATTTGGATCCGGACGGCAACAAGGGCCCACACCGCCAGCCCTGCCCAGGGGCCCGTGAAAGCTGAGGACGGGCCCTGTGGACATTGTTAGCATTGGCTAGCCTGACTGCCGTTGTATACTGTCAGATAAATGTAATATGCTTTCAATGGATGTTTGCATTGAAGACCATTTGAGCTAAAATACATATCAGTAAGTCTTTCACGCAGCTTCAACATTGAAAATTACCCTCAAGATGATAGTTAACAGTAAGATAGGAATAAGCATTCAACTTTGTCAATAACTCCATGAGTTGAGAAGAAGTCACTTAATTTTTCACTTGTTAAAAGACTCTTGAAAATCCGGATATTATCATCGGTAAATAACCTCTAAACGTCTTAACTATACATTTAGGAACTACAACTTCAGTTGAACGGGACAGAGTAATGCTATAAACTTGAGCATGATGGTCATATTCCAGAAACCACGTGTCATATCTTAACCACTAAGTCATTATTAACCTCGCTGAAAGCTCTCGTCTAGGGTAAAAAAGTGAAGCATACATGCTGACCGCCATTTTCCCCTCTGTCTCCTCTAATCCCATGGTAACAAACATGGTAGCCTGGCAAACATATAACTTGTGATTAGAAGATCTGATTGGTTACCTGAGGAAAATGGCGTTCACCATGTAGGCTTCACTTTTTTGGTTGATCAGGTACGCCACAGAATGTCATACGAGCTGTTACTGCAAATACTACAACTAAAAAATACACGTCTTTAATTTCCCGGTGTGGTGTTGAAAATTAATGTTTGCGCAGGTGTTCTGCAGAAGCTTTGGAATTAAAATATATAGATTCAAATCAATACTCGTAAATGTAATGTTGGGCCTTGTATAATATTAAATAAATACTCGTACCTAAATGCATTTACATTAAATAACCATAACAATATTTCTAATAAGTTTTACATTATATAACCGTAAAATCTAGTTTTAGATATTAAAATACTTTCTTGATAAAGTAGCACAACTAGTAATGTTTCTTGGTTCGGTGATTTTCGTCATCTAAAACTATTATTTTGATTGTGCTAAATCGTGAGCTTTTAGCGAATTTCCCCTATAGGGAAGAAGCTATTACCGTAGTCGGCATGGTAAGACCTAGGCCCGGGACCATGATAACTTTTCGTTTTAAGGTCCCCAGACCCCAAAAACACCATTCGTTCGAAACTGTATATACATATTATGCTAACAACTAATATATATATATATATGTGTGTGTGTGTGTGTGTGTGTGTGTGTGTGTCCGTGAGCACGATAACTCTCGTAAAAATTATCCGATTTTGATGAAATTTGGTATAAACGTGTAAAGCAACATTTATGACTTTAAGTTCGAATACCAGCCAGATCGCTTTATCCGAAGGGGTATTTTGGGAGGGTTTTGTACCCCAAAAATGTTTTTTTTAATTTTTTACATATAATTTTGGAAATAGTCAAATTTTAGATTTTACCATTGGATTCAGCTTAAAAAAACACACAATTTGGTATTTTGATCATTTCTCTACGTCAATTGGTTAACGAGATATTGAAGTGCTAAACACAGTACGTTGTCTAATGTTATTCTTATGGAGGAAAAGAAAAATTTTATATCTCGCTTATTTATGAACGTATACTGACGAAACTTGGTATACGGCTTCATCTGGTTGTGGACCATTGATATTTGCTAAAAAGAACAATTTTTTGCCAAAGGCTCCCGTAGCAGCAAACCTGCGTACTCAGCCCCATGTTATTCTTATGGAGAATAAGTAACGTGTTATCTCCCTTAATTATGAAAATAAATTAATGAAATTTGGTATGTGGCTTTACCTAAATGAGTTATATTGATATTTGTATAAAACCCCATTTTTTGTTTTCCTTCCTTCAGCAAACCTGCATACTCAGCCGCCATGTTATTCTTATGGAGAATAATTAAAATGTCACAAATCGTTTATTTATGAATGTATATTGATGAAACTTGGTATGTGGCTTTATATGTGGTATTAAGATACATATATATGCATTGGAAATTCGCAGGTTTGCTGCTACGGGGGTATTTTTAATTAAAAAAGTCCACCTTTAGAGCTCCGCTAGCGCATTATGAGCTTTCAGTCCTATGTAATAATAGCGTGTAGGCGCAACGTGTAACGACCTTTTCATTGTAATCCACTGAACTTAGAGCGGTCAGATTGGTGTTAACAGACTTCCTAAGGCCAAGGATGATTAAGAAATACAATATCCTAAATTTACTCAGTTATAACTCACTGGTTTTTGGCAATTTTTCCATCGGCTATGATAATTTTGTTTTTTTTGACCTGCAATTTTAACACCCCCGATCCTCTATCATCGCCGCGATGATATCGCTGGGGCGTTAACATTGGAGCGGTACCGCACCGCAGTGGTGGCTGCAGTCCGCTCGTTCTATGAGTGTGCAGTCGACAAGTGCGGCGTGTTGTTAGTCGAAATATGTATTCGTCAGACGATGAGGAAGAAATGTTGCTAATATTTGATTTTGAAGACGAAGATCGCATAAATAGGAAGTAGGTACATAACATCAACAGAGTACGGTTAGAGTATTATAAAAAAGTGTAGTTATTTAGATTATAATGTTTAGGGGGTGAAATATGATTACATATTAATCATCAGTATTAAAAAGTTGCATGATTTTAGGATTTTGGTTCTGTCACATTTAAATTTACATATTTTTGAAGCCAGGTTTGACGTACCGCTGTCACTGCTGGGCGGTGAAATGGAACATGCTCACCTCGGGGGTGCGGTGGGTGGCTAGATACTTTACAGGAGCAGGAGTAGCTATAGTAGCGGACTATTGAGTTGACAGTTGGCTTGTAGTCAATAGCATGGTTGTACGCTGTCACTGATGCCATTTTGCTATAGAAAAATATCACTCGAATGGTATTCTGATCAGCTGGTGGTGAGTTTTGGCAATGCAGCACGTCTACTATTGGCTGATCTTGGTTGATAGTCCGGCAAATCGTGCCCTCAACCGGCAACTTATTGTTCGCTATTATAGTTACTGTATTTACTGACATTGCCACACTAAGTTTACTTTGTCGCACTCCGGTGTTCCAACCAAAGAACACAAAATAGTATGTACGTATTAGCCAGGTAACGTCAAGTACACTTGAAAACAAGTTGGCAACCCTGGCTCTAAATCAGCTGGTGTAGTGTTTATTGTTGTGATTATGTAAAACCACCCAGATGGCACAGATGTGAGTGTGAGACCGCCACAAGCTACAACCACAATCCTCACAGTTTAGCAAGATGAATCCGAACACTATTCCTTTTCGAACTATTTTGAAATGTTGTTTTATATTCACGCTTAAAATATTATGAATCCGAAAGTTGCAGGATAATTGTACCACTTGCATCATTTACCACAACAATAATAACTTATTATAGTAATACAAATATAACTATAACAATCTATCTATACATATTATTAATACGCTACATGCAAACTTTGTAAACAATAAGGCTTTTTGTTTTAAGATTTACTCCCACATATTATACACTAAAACGCGTATCTAGGAGTGCAGATGTGCAAACTGGCTTCAGATTTTCGATTTAGGCCTCAAGGCTGTGTATGAGGCTGTACTCATACGGAGGAGGGTTGAATTTGTTTTATGTTACATGTGTTTTTTTCTGAATTCAATTCAGTTAAATAAACAGCTGTTATAAGGATTATATCTAACTAAATAGACTGTCATTGTTTTGTTTACTATTGGCAGAGGCTACGTACACGTCCGACGTGAGCCGCTACTGTTCACGTCCGTTCCAAATTATGCACCGTACGTTACTTTTCCTGTGATTTTTAAAACAGATTGAGAGCCAGAAAACCTCCTAACCTAACCTAACGTAACCTCGTAACCTAACCTAAGCGGTAGCGATGCGAATTTGCCTTTACATTGGACGTGTACGTAGTCACTTCGTTTACTATTTAACTATTTACTTTTCTCACTTCTCAAAACGGGATGCGCAAGCTGCGCATAGGAAATTTTAGTAATAACTTATTATGTTATTATTTGATATTATTTATATGTTTTGTACTAACTGTAGGAAAAATGTAATGTGTAATTCATGCACAAAGTGTCTTTGCTGCACTCGATAAACTATTCCGCACTTGCCTATGGGCTGCGGCTCGTGCGTAAACATTTCTCTCAAGATGCAGCAAAGTGCTACTTTGCGCACTAGTTTGCGGCATTCTTGATTTAATTATTGTTAGATTGATCAGTTACAAATCAATCGTTTCGAATTAAGTATCAGGAAGGTTTCACTCAACTACACTACATGGAGTACGGAATTCCTCAAGAAAGTGTTATATAACTTGGATATTTCTATACTTATAAACTTTATACTGCAGACTCCCCTCTCCTAAAACAGTGTTCTGCTTCATACTTACCTAAAAAGCGAGCGAACATTCTTAAAACTTTACTCTAGCCTGATGTGCCCTCAGAAAATATACTTAGCCTGTTAAATGTTGTTTACACGAGAGTGATAATTAATCGTGTTGTCTCCCTGCATTGCTTCTGGGATCAGTAAGAATCCGGTGGCCATTCTGATAATATTAAACGAAGTGACTACGTACACGTCCAATGTAAGGGCAAATTCACATCGCTACCGCTTAGGTTAGGTTAGGTTAGATTACGTTACGTTACGCTAGGTTAGGTTAGGAGGTTTTCTGGGTCTCAATCTGTTTTAAAAATCAAAGGAAAAGTAACGTACGGTGAACAGTAGCGGCTCACGTCGGACGTGTACGTAGCCTCTGCCAATATTAAATGGTACAACCAAACGAGGCTAATACATCCAGACTGCAATATATTACATCCATGATCAAAGTAGACAGGGGGTTTCGACCAGCAGGCTAAGTGGCTAATGTGACTACGTTTGATAGATATACTGTAATTATAATTCTACCCCTAATCCTGTCGTGTGCATGCAGTTGCTTACGAGAAATGATGAAATAGGAACGTTTGGTGTTCTTTTACAATGTTATACTCGCTTACATGCTAGGCTCAACGTATTAAAAAAAGGTCGGACCAAAAATCGGAAACACTGTTGCACATATTTAAAATACACTGTTGCCGTAGTACACGTTACAGAATATGATTGCTTGTAACGATTCTCAACACGGATGTATGTTCCAGGAACCCAACATGGTGGCGACGACGCACACTGATGGAGCGCTACTGCACGGTGCTCGCCGCCGCTGCCATCTTCCTCTGCGGCGTCCTCACCATCGCGCTGTCCGTCCTCTACGTCCGAGAGACCGAGCGGCCCGGTGAGTCGAGGAATTACTCATTTCTAAGTTTAAATTAAACAAAAAAATAGGCCTAGAATTACGGAGAAACTATTTGATAGTGTCAGAGAAACGAGTTTTCAGGAGCTGCCTCTCTGCCACCAGTGAAGACTGGCGCGCTCCTAGTGGACGACACGGGAGTGGCGCAACCATGGAGGTATTATTATATGGAGGTCAAGTTTCCTCCATGGGTGCAATCAGTTATCGGTCTGTATCCAACCCTAAACGGTTGGCGGCGCAACTAATGTGATACCACTAGCAAACCTGGTAGTCCTGGCAATCCTCGTGGTAGGCGGCGGCAACATGCCTGATTCCGGGCTCTCACTTTGGATAGGTGAGTTTCTCGGCGGTGAATATTAGACGGCACCATTAACTATACACTACAGGTGTACAGTCAATGACTACTGTCTTCTGTCAGTGCACAAATATACATGACACTGGTTGTAGTCGCGCTGCCAACCGCTACGAGCGCTTGTGAGGCGCTCCACTTACGGGCGACAACTTAGGCAGCTGAGTTTCTAGACTGTAGTTATATTAGAATTAGACTTAGACTGTGCAAGAACGAACAAGGTTGGCCTTTCCTTGTATGATTATACAGCTTGTGAGGCGCTCCACTTACGGGCGACAACTTAGGCAGCTGAGTTTCTAGACTGTAGTTATATTAGAATTAGACTTAGACTGTGCAAGAACGAACAAGGTTGGCCTTTCCTTGTATGATTATACAGTTTGTGAAGGAACATGATTGTTGTTCCGTCGACCGTCATATGGTTAAATGGTGTAGGCCTAAACAAATAGAGACTAAGCATCTTTGCAAAATAATGAGCCAGAGACAAGAATCAACAATTGAAAAAGTATGTTCAGTTGGGTTGTTTATGAGGTCGTAACTTAAGAGGGTGTTGGAGACAGTGGCCATGTTAGATTTATACTCCATAAGTTATCGTGTTGTGGAAAACACATATATTATCTTAAAAAGATACATTTTGTTTGAAATAATTTTTTTATTAAATAAATCGATTTCCAAATATATTAAGAAAAACAACTTGTACATATATATATATATGTGCAAAAGTCGAGGCAAAAGTAATTAACAAACAAACTGTAAAATTATCAAGTTTCAAACAAAAAACATTTTCAAATATGTTGGTAAATAGTAACAGAAAAATATCATTTTTGTGAAGAGATGACAAGCTCAGGTCAACAGTGATTTTGTCTCTAGTTAACCAAGAACACACATCACGGGTAGCTCAGCTAGCCCGATAAGAAAACGTTGTATGCTCTTTCCGGTGTGTTTGTTTACACATTTCTTGGCAGATACATTGTGGTGAAGTTTCAAACCTAATCTTGGACTCATGCTCAAGACGGGGCTGCAATTACAACAAAGTTTATATACTACCTACTTCTCCCATAAAAATGATTGTTGATTTATAGCCAAAGACTTCCTGGCAATTTCAGTAAGCAGAATTTGTATACCACAATTAGTTAAATCAGTAATCAATCACAAATTTTTAAATTGATTGTAATTTTACTGAACAATTATTATTATTTTTGAGATCAAATTTCTCCTCAATGAAATCGCTAGGTATCTTTTTGCTCTTAAAAATATACCATAAATCAACAATTATTTTGGATGATCCATAGAGGAAGTACGAGATTTAAAGTTAAAATTGGTTTTATGGGAGAATTAAGTAGCAATGGGAAATGTTTCATGACTGGAGCCCCTCTTAATGTCTTCTATTTTCTACCTAAGTAGTTGGCTCATCTATCTGTTCCACCAAATATTATGGTGGTGGTGGGAATTTAAAAAAGTGATTTGGGAACAACTTAAGTTGTAAGTTTTAAAGCTGTACAATAAGCTGTTTACTGATGCTAGTTTACCTCATATTAATTACTTATAAAATTTAAAAACTTTAACAATTAGGTAAAAATTAATTTGATCAAAGTGCATAATTAAATACCGAACAAAAATGTGGTCATTGGTTAAAAAATGTGAGTCATAAAAAGAATTCTATATAAGATGAATAGTATGATGAAATAAGATATAAGTATAAGAATAAGTATATAAGATGAATACCTTGCAAGTCTGGCTTAGGATTTAGCCTAGATGTTTTGCAACACATGCTCTCAGGCTTGGGCCCATAATCTCAGACCCTGGTTTGTTGCCAGGTGGGCCTCAAAGATCAATACCAGGCCCACTACTTTTACTTTCTCCCCCTTATACATAGTATATGGAGAAAGTATTGTTTTCATAAAAATTTTCGAATTTGAGTTGTTAGTGGAAATATTAGTTTTGGTGCTCCCTGAACCCAAAAAAAGTGATTTTTACATGATGTCTGTGTGTCTGTCTGTTTGACTGTCTCTCTCTGTCTGTATGGATGTGTACAGAGCTAGAGCCCTAACCAGTGGTCCGATTTTTATGAAATTTGGTATGTAGGTATTAATCCACAATATCTCCAGGAATTTTTTCATTTTTTGGAATTTTTTATTTTTAAGGGTAATTATCCCCCCAAAACCGCCAAAAAACATGAAAAATGAATATTTTACAAAATCGGCCCTAACGATTTTGATTAAACTTTAGTCGTTTGTAGAACTTTAATTTTCCAACATAATGACACCAGCCGTATTTGTGTAAAAGTTCGTGTTCAGAAATTACAAGACTTAAAATATCAAAAATTTAGGTTTTTGGATTTTTCATAAGAAAAACCTAAATATAAAAAAATATTACTATTCACCTTTAAAAATAGCTCAAAAAACTAAATAATTCACTATTTTGAATTATTATTCTACGATTATGGGTTGCGGAGAAATTTTAAATTTTCATTTTGCGGAAAACGCAGTACGTTGTCCAATGTTATTCTTATGGGGAATAAAAAAATTACTATTTCTCTCTTATATTTATTGATCAATTTTGTTCAAACTTGATATGCTTGTCAAGTTATCATTGACCAACAGAGGAAATTTGAAATACTTACCCCTTAATAACCCTGAGGGGGGGAATAGGGGGCATTTCCCCTCTTAAAACCATGTGTCTAGCGATGGATTCTGTAATGCCTCCTAAACAGGGATTTGTACCCCTGTTATATGTATACCCCTGAATATTTTTTAAAACAACTTGTTTACAAGATTTTCTGTACATTCGACCGTGCTTTGTATTCTATATTTAGTAAATAAAAAGTCATTTATTAATTCAAGCTGGGCTGAATGGGAGAAAGTATGTGTCAGTTACCTGATACCGTTTATTTTATTTATTATTACTACCTACATGTTTTAACACATTGAACTTGCCCCTCAATAGTTTCATTTGGCTGAAAGACTAGAAAATGTGGCAGTATCGGTATTGATAAGGGAAAAACTCAAATACTAATATTAAAAGTAGCTAAGCAGATGACTTAAAAAACGTTTATTACAAATAGTGTACGCTCTCTACAATTATTTTAATTACTTAGATATTGGTTGTTTACATTATTTAAAATAAATTTAGACTTGTTTTTATTTGGTAATAAATGTTAAGGAACAAAAAAATATATATCTTAAATTAAACAGTTAGAGATTTTAAACTTTATACACTAGTACTGTGGCAAAAGGCTTTGGGGAAAGTGGAATAATTTAGGATCGTATATAGTGTTAGTCTGAGTATATATGATTTTGTAACCATAGTGTCCTTTTTATTAACCAAAAATAATATTCATCCAGCTGTCTTGTCATCTGCTATGTTTTTGTTTACTGCCTCTCAAATATGACAGCTCAATTTTGGCAGTATTATCTAATGAACTTTTTTGTTTTAATTTACAGTTTTGTTTTACTTTATGATAAAATATGTAACAGTTTTATTATTAAAGGTGTGTTTTTACGTTAAGTGTAAAAAAATGGCAAAGCGGAAATTATGTATAAAGGGTTTAGTAGGTGGACAATTTCTCATGTTAGATCTCAAAACAGATCTAAAATTTAAAATGTCTTTCATAATAATTATAATAATGACAATTCTTTACTCTCCTATATCAGTACGTGTATATGCCCAACACATAGTTTATATCACAAAAATCTAGTATATGGGCAAATTATTAAACCTAATTGGGTATAACAAATACATGCTTTCAGGAAAAACTGTAAACAAATTATGCCTTAACCTTATGTTATCAATGAATTTCAAGAACTATGTAATCATCATTGAAATAGTTAGTTTTATCTAAGTACAACTGCATTAGTAAATCTGATTAAACACATATTTACAAATGTATTGTCCTTTTTTTCCATAATATTTTTGAAAAATAGTTAATGCTGTTGAAACAACGGAAAAGGAGGTTCCTCTTACACCTAGTGCTTTCCTTTAAGCAGATATTTGATATTATATTTGAGATTTAACTACTCATTGAAAAGATTTACATTTTTCTGAACACTTTCAAATTGATTATTAGAGAGAAATATTGTTTCAGAATCAATGCCCAGCGCACCAGCTGCGCTGGATATGGAAGCTGCGGAGAAGGCGGGATACGGGATACAATCTTGGCTGAAAGGACCATCTGAAAAAGAAAGTGGTGTTTGTTTAACATCAGGATGTGTCTACTCAGGTAACTTGAACTACTTGAGTGAAAAATCATATACTTTTAATAGACTGTTTATCGAATTTCAACATTTATAAGCAAAAGGACAAGACACCGCAGCTGGAAAAATTAAAAGGTTGAAACCTGCCCTAAAATGTTACAAGTTTAACAGGCTCTTATGTTAATTTTAACCTGACTAACCCCCAAAATTGTTTTTCTGCACTGCGCTCCTCAATTGAAATTAGAAAATCTAAGAGTATACATAAATTAAACAAAACCAACAATTTCGTGGTTATACAAGAAGTTTTTTAAATTAGCTTTGGTAGTGTTGTTTTATTTTAGTCAATAAAATGCTCTATAGTCTATAGTTGTTATGATTATTAAGGTACTCCTAACCACATACAAAATTATGGAAGTATCCGAATAGAACCAACATTCTTATATTTTGCTTCCACACACTAAGACTGCTCACGAAAACAAACTATAGCTGCCCAGACAAAAATGTTTCCTCGAGGTGGTAAACGATAAGTCACCGATATCTCAGCATATAGTAATTCAAAGTGCACTGGTGATGATTGACCTAAGTTAGGTGAAACTACTATTCGAGTTTCTGGTTTTCGCCAGATCGGTTAATCTCATGAGACCTGATGAAAAATTAAAGAAATTAACAATCATGATCTGAGAATAAGCTCGATCACAAGAAAAAATCAAGTTTGAGGTCCTCTGGGCTTAGAACTAACTTGGAGCTTTGTCTAGCCCAAAAGCTTTGGAGCTTTGTGCGCTTGGAGGATATACAAATCAGCTGCCTGCCTTTTCCAATTTTTTTTCTAAATTACGTGATCATTTAGTTCTGACTGACTGTTTACAAATATATTTCCTAAGAAATTATTGGTAGTCATTTGTATTATATTAGCTATGGTAACTTCTTTGTGAATTATCGTCAAAGTGTTCATTTATACTTTTGTATGAACATTTTATCTGGGAATAGGCATTCTTATGGATGATATGGCTGTTGCATTGTAGATTGTACAAAATTTGGAATGGAACCAAAGATAATATCTCAGGTAGTGGGTTTGGTAAATGTTTTTATAATATTGTTTAGATATTTGATTTCTTAAAGAAACATGCAATTTAACTCTGGCTGTCTCAATGAAGGTAAAGAGTAAATGAACAATTTTTATATTAAATTTATGAACCAAATGCTAGCTATGACAAAAATAATGTCATGACATAACTAGAATATTTATATATATATATATATATATATATATATATATATATATATATATACTAAATTAGTATGCTTTCTCATATTCTTCAATGTTATTTTGTTATTCCCTAAAATTTGTAACTTAGCAATTTGGGACTTATATTGAAAGCTACAGTTACTAAATAATTATCTTCGCAAAGTTGGATATTTAATATTGATTATGTTTTCTTTTTTCTAGCTGCTGAAGTTTTGAAAAGTATGAACAAACATGCTGATCCTTGTGATAACTTTTACGAGTTTGTCTGTGGAAATTTCCTCAAAGAAACAAAAATTCCTGATGATAAGGTAGGCATGTTTATTTTTATTGATTTTATTATCTGACAATTTAAAAACAATGGTGTTTACACATAAATTTAAAATAGACTAAACAATGGTGTAATGGACGATGATAGAATTGTTAAAAAAAGTATGCACAGAAGTTTAGTTTTGCCAGAGGGGCACATTCTACATGAATCACAACATGTCTGTGCAAGATTGTTCTAATAATTTTACTGATAAACAATTTTTCATTTTTATGCTGACTCGCCATGGTTTAACTGTTTTAATTCAAATATTAGAAAAACTTATAATTGTAAATTGCAGAGAATTTTGCTATTAAACATCTAGTTGAAACAAGATAAAGAAAACAATGCAAGACAAGAAGAGACATTTGTCCCACTGTATAATTCATGCATAAAACCTGACAATTATGTTTAACAGATTTGGGTGGCCATGTAACTACGGATGTCTACTAATATATGATATTGGTAGTTATAAGTATAGAATGAGTTTTGATGACCGTTTTAGCTTTTGAATATAAGGAGTAACCATCAGTATAAAACCTATAACTGTAGAATTATGAAAAGGATTGGACATGTATAAAGGACCTACACATTACATTTTTTCACATCTGTATGTGTTACTTACTTTCGGAAATATACCGTTACCATTCAATTAAGCTGTGTGCAAAAATTACATTTATTTTAAACAACAGTGCCCCTAATGGAGAGATATCCATGTTATTTTCCAAATTTGTTGTTAACTTATATTGATGTTCAACTTGTTTCTTTTCCAGACGTCAGTGACATTGTTTAGCAAGATTGACGACAAGCTGACAGAGCAATTGAGAGTCATCATAGAAGAGCCATCAGCAGAAAATGAAGCAAGACCTTTCAGAATGGCCAAAGACTTGTACAAATCCTGTATGAACAAAAGTAAGTGATATTTACGCTAAATGCAGTAGTAATTTCAACCTTTGTCCTCTGAAAACCATCTACTCACAAATTATCAGTGGCAAGATGAGATCGGTCTTGCGCATGTTCGGCAGGACCAGCTGGCCCTAAAATGGCTCAACCAATCACAGTGAGCCCACTACAGGCACTTTGTGATGGAGGCATACAAATGTGATTCATTTGTACAGCAGACTCTCAGAAATCTGGTTTTCCCGTATGAAACATCCATTACGCCTTTATAGTGAGCAATTATTCCAAATACATTTACATGTATGTGCTTATACAAGAGTGAGCTTCCAGAAGAAAGTTATAAAAACTCCGTATTACACTAAAACCTTGTTAATCCGTAATGGAACCGAGAGCATGGTCGGAACACGAAAAGAATGGAGCAGCGCACCGGATACGTAAACAATAACAGACACCTATAACGACACGGTTGGGCTAAGGGAGGACTCGCCTGACGATCAAACTGCACGACATTTGTGTAATGCGGTGAAATTGTGTGAAAACTAGAGGCGTTAAACCGTGAAGTTCCATTTTTTCGTTTTTATTTGCAATAGAAAAAATTAAACAAATTCATGATCACCGGTCCGGATAACTGGGAGTCCGGATAAGTGTGATCCGGATTTTTGGGCGTCTAATATATAATCATAGTCATTGTCAAGTCTCTTTATTTAATTTTATGGACATGTAGTACAATAAATAGTGTCAAAACTTCTTATCACAACATAAAATAAAATATGGTGTCAGTTGCATAGGTATAATACTAACTAGTAGCCTGTCACGGCTTCGCTCGCGATCACGACGTAATATTATACTGACATTCCCGTATAACACATTTGAATAATGTTTCACCAAATTTTATTGGTTTTCCAGCTAAAATTGAGGAGATAGGCCTGAGTTATATAAAGGAGATCGTCCAAAGGATGGGAGGTTGGCCAGTTATAGAGGGAGACCAATGGGATGCTGCCAAGTTCACCTGGAAAGATACAGTTTACAAGTTCAAAGATGAAGGATTCAGCATTGACTACTTGATTGACTTTTCCATCACAACCGACTACAAGAACTCAACCAAGAGAGTTATTGATGTAAGTCTTGTCTACGCTTAGCTTAATAATAGCCACTAGTTGTCCTGTTGCTTGAATCCGAGCAAGTTTGTACCAAACGAAAGGTTTCTTCACTTGTAAATAAACATAACAAAACATCTGACATTGAAACGGATGATAACAACGTACTTTCAATCAACTCGTAGTTTAGACTTCCGCCATCGGATAGCGCCACTGTCTCAAAAATGCAGCCCTTTACTGGGATTAAGTGATGCCCTTTCTTAAAATTATGAGACGTATTGGCAAATCTACGTAAAAATACCTTTAATTTGGCATCTCAAACGTTAACATCCGCCCAGTCGTTATCGAGTTATGACTGTGAAGAAAAAACCCCTAGCGTATTAATATATAGAAAGATATGTAAGAAGTTAAATTGAATGTGCCTTATGTACTCAACTTTATAAGTACCGGTACATTAATTGCTTATTTTGTATGTTTCAAAGGCAGTATTTTATAGTTTTATCCTGACAAAGCAGGATCACATTAGACAAGAGAATGCCTAACGGTGATTGTGTAACAGGGTTGGAAGAAAGTCTACTCTGAGACATTACGCCAGGTGCCAAGTTGTTCTGACATAGGTTCTTATTGAGTAACAAGCGTACAGGACATTTGCGCTTCGTTGTGGTTTCCTTGCCACTCCATAAGTGTTAAGTGACAGTTGGCTTAGTTATAAATATAAGGAGACAATCTAGAGAATCTCGATTCTTGATTTTACTCTTTTACCACAGAAAACTATAAACATTGCAAAAGGCAGACTGGAATAGAAAAAGGGTTAAGCTCCTGAGGCAGTGCCTCAAGTAGCGGCGCCATGAGGGGAGGCCACTGGGTGGAGTGGGGAATAAGTCGGGTCCCCGATAGGGATGACAGCGGGAGTATCTGAATGCACCCCCTCCAAGCGACCTAGCGTTCAAAGCGGCCAGTAACGGCACTAATCGTTTTAAACACAACTGCATTAACATGGTAGTCAGCCACCTTTAGTGTTTTGTAGCGTTATGTGGTCTATGTTAATTTAAATACAGTACCTGGTGGCTGAGCTTTGCTCAGAAAAGGCTTGTCACACATTGATACTTCACCACATGTGACAGTTTGACAGTTCTATGTTTTTATTAGGGCAGGTTTTATGATTTTTTTAAAAATTTGAAACTCCATAAAGCCGAATGTTAAAATGTTGTAATTTTAAAATCTACAATTTTAACCTACAATTTACCATTCAAATTTGTTGTGGTTAAGGACTTAGCCATTGCATTTTTAGAGATCCATTTTGCAAGCAGACTTTGTATGAGAATGAAGGATATTATACTTTCCTATAACTTCCCTTGTCTAACTAATATACTTGGTTTGGAGTTGGACATAGTAGCAGTCTGTATAAATAGTGAGAATTTCATGATAATTTACAGATCTCTTGAAGCCTCCTTGATATTTTGTTGTTGCAGAGTAGAAAAATGAGCTTCTTTGAGCTTCCAGGGGAACCTTTGTTGCCATTATATGTGTAACAATCTTATATATTACATGTTATTAAAAGCTACATTACCACATCACCCACATTACCTTATTCACTGTCATTTTACAGCTGGACCAAGCGTCCCTCAGTCTCAGCAGGGAGTATCTTGTGAAGGGGATGGATGAGAAGCTCGTACAAGCTCTGTACAGCTACATGGTGGACATCGCCGTCATGTTTGGGGCGGACCGCGACCGTGCTACAACGGAGCTCAAGGAATCTCTGGACTTTGAAATAAAGCTTGCTAACGTAAGTGAACATATCTTATAGTTTTTCAATCGTCACATTGGTCAAAGTAGGCAGTATAATGAGATTAGAATAGATATTAATTGTTAGATTTTGTGGATTAGAAGGCACTAGGATTTCCTAGATAGGTGGATATTTCTTGGGATATTGTACAATTAATAAAGGAAGGGATCTGCAGGAATGGAAAAGGTGAGACAGAAAGTCACTCCAAGAGAGAGAGAGAGAGAGAGAGAGAGAGGAGAGAGAGAATCACTCCTTAACCAATCCAGCAAGTGGGATCAAGCTTAAAATTCCAGGTTGATTTATCACTCTCTAACGGAGATAACATCTTGGGTTTATCAGGCAAGGCTCTTCCCTCAGACCTGGAGACCTCCAATCCATCTGGCTTCCAGAATTCACTAAAGGGTCCTTTCTGGGTTGATTTTCCCTCTAGCTTGTAAGACAACATGAGTTTGTCGAAAGAGCCCTTCCTACTAGGCACACCCCAAGGTGGCATCAAACAGTCAAAGATACATTATTCCCTCAAAGAGCACAGACAGGGCCGCCACATCTCAAGGTTGGGCCCAGGGCCACATTCTGTCTGCGGGGCCCCCTCCCCTAACTTATCAAAACAGCATTCAATAACCCCACCCACAACTAATACACACGCCATACCATTGCCTATTTTAACAAGTAAAATGAATTTAATTGAATAAAAATACACCAGTAACCCGTCGCGAACCAAATCTGGCTCATCAACAGACAGACAGATAAACAAATTTTAACATAAATTGAAATATCTTCGCTGCATACAACATTTTGGTCAGCAGAGGTTGACGGAACTGCCAAACTATCCCTTTATCTACTTTCTGCTTTTTAAAAAACTTTGTAATTTGTTTACGTTTTGTCACAGCTTCTCGCTCTGACTTCTCTTTCCTTTTCGTTGCTACAGATTTGTGTTTATATGACATTATAATTTTTGAACAATTACTATTCTAATCCATTTAAAATATTATTACAAAATACACAAAATAAAGAACAGATCAACACATTCACACATTTCACACAAAATGTTAAAAAAATCACAACTAAACCGTTCTTCTAAATATGACAGAATCGACACTGATGCAATAGTGGAAGTAAAAAAACTGACTGCATGGAAGTATCAATGACTGCATGTAGTCATTGTAGTAGTGACAGGAGTCGTGTGGAGCTTGCGGAGGGGTGAGGGGCGAGTCTAGCGCATGCGCGATGTAGGATGAAGACGACGCGGCATCGCTGTCGCTCCGTTGGTGTGTGCATGTGCGCAAGCATGACTCATTAGCGGGACAGGGAGAGAAGATTGGGGCCATCCGCGACATCGCGGTAGGCGACATCCTCGCCATGAATTCAGTAGCAGAGAGTGCATTGATTACTCTGTGATGCAACAGACAAAAAAGCGGCAAACCTTGCTAAATAATCAGTTTTCATATAGATTTTCTAATGTTAAATGATACATGACATTTTTTTTATTGGTTCTACAATAAACGATAAATAACAAATGAAATGTAAAACTTTTACCATTTAAAGCATTAAAATTCGGTAATATTTTGCTATATGTGCGGGCCCGGGGACACTAGTCCCGGTAGCCCCCCCCCC
Organism: Allygus modestus; assembly: GCA_963675035.1. NCBI lineage: Eukaryota > Metazoa > Arthropoda > Insecta > Hemiptera > Cicadellidae > Allygus > Allygus modestus. The sequence continues at coordinate 71,587,215 of OY776116.1, read as the reverse complement.
CAAAAAAAAACGTGGCGGCCCTGGACACAGACTGAGGGTTTCAGATTTCAAGATGCCAACCACCAGAAAAACAAGGATATACATAGGTGAAAGATAAGCTGGTCTCATTGGATAGCTAAAATTACAAACCAATATTGTAACAATGACAACCTCTAAACTGGCGTAGACCAGCTAAAGAGCCTTTCAGCAATGAATACACTAAAACTAAGAATGTCATGTGTAATGTATTGAAAATGTACTTTTTCCGCTTGGAGAAGTTTAATAAGAGGTAGGCGCTACTGCTAATGTGTTGCTGTCCCTGTAGCACATACTGAACTGACAATAGTCTGCTCTCTTCTGCTTTACCTTTTGATGTAGAACTACATAACATTATAACTTCTATATACACTCTTCCCTAAAGACTTGCCCTTATTGTTTGTATATTCATTACTTCTAGAGACTATAATAAATTAATACAAACCTTATAGGAAGCGCAACGCTTATGGAGAATAGTCAGCCCGATTTGTTGCCGCCAAAACAAGCTTAGCGCGGCAGCCGCTAGGCAGCGCTGCTGAAAAATTCCACCCTTCAGTGACTCATCAACCCTTGCACCACTTTTAGTATTTCCTTTTCTCTCTGGCTGGCCACGCCATCCGTCATGCCATCCTCTATCTCACACCTGCCGCACCGACGACAGTATTGCTCTTGGTTTGATAGCGGCTGCCGCGCTAAGCTTGCCAAATTCAATCAAACTAGGCTCAATCTTTAACATGGGCGTTGCGCTTCTCATAAGGTTTGTATTCATTGCTATAATTTCTTATTTTAAGGTGTGTTATTGTGAGTTTAAAACATAGATATATCCGTGTTTTAGTTTTTAAAACTATTGATAATATCAGCTTAAGAGGGGGCTGAAGTCACATGCTTCTCCCATAAGACAAATGTTAAATTGCATTCTGCTCCTGTTTAATGGTTTCAACAATCGTAGATTTATGGCTCATCTGAAAGAGCAAAAAAAATCAAGCGATTTCAGTAGGAAAAATGTTGATACAACAGATAGTTAACCCTTATCAAAATCACAAATATTGAGTGATTTGAAATTTTATTGGACGATTATTATTTGTGATGTCAAAAGTTTGCTCACTGATGAAGGTGTTTTTATCTTTAAAAGGAGCCATGGATCAACGATTTTGAATAATCCATTTAGGAGTGACGGGATTTGAACGTTAAAATTGGTCTTATGGGAGAAGCATGTAGGAACTCAAAATGTTACATGACTGGAGCCCCCTCTTAACAAGCATAAAGGTGTCAAATCAAAAGATTAGTGTTATAATATTGTCTCTCAAAGTACTAATTTATTCTAAATAGGTATTCACAAAATAATTGTTCCTCTAATAAATTATTTTGGTCCCTCTGAATGTAGTTAGCACATTCAACGCATTAATCATGTATATTCAGGATAATTGCATTTGTTTCCTTGTTAGGCAACCGCCGGAAATGCCGCAGTGCAACCGCTGCACTGAACGTGTTAAAGAATATCATATTTTTCTATTTTTTTAGATCTCCATGCCTCCGGAGAAAAGGCGAGATGCCAACAGGTTGTATAACCCGATGACCATTCCTGAACTGCAAGAGAAATTCCCGTCAATTCCTTGGGCTGAATATATCTCCACCATCTTGCCGAAGAGTGTGAACGTGCAGCCCAATGAAGTTATTATTGTAGATGAACCCACCTATATCGAGGGATTGGAAGTCCTCCTCAGCACCACACCTAAGAGGTGATATAGTTGGCTATCAGTTATATATTTCATTAGGTTAACATTTAATTTGTTTTAAATTTGTTAATATTTGATAATTTTTTTTATCTTGAGATGTGAATTCAAATTAAAGGTTCCTGTTGCTAAACAAAAGTATTTGGTGCAGTTTGAAATGAAACATTCAAAACTAAATTTAAAGTATGTAAAATAAAAATAAAAGTAATTTATGAAAATTGTTATCGCTATGCTTAAATATACACACCCTATTACCACATGATTTTTCTCATTTGTAGCAAATTAATTCACGGTTACCGTACATCAAATTGTATGTCTTATGGGAAATGATCTATTAAGACTTTTTAGCAGATCCCTACTTATAATCTCTGATGTGTGAAGTTATATATAAATTCAACAGGAGAAATAAAAATAATTTAAAGTAAAATGACCTCGAAAATTTACTGTGAAGTAAAAAAGCTACAACAAAATTATATTTAATTCAAGGATCACACTTTTATTTGGTTAATGATTTCCCTGACTAAAAAGTTGATTTTCCCTGACCTTTTCTAACCGAAATAGTTAGTTTTCCCTGACTTGCGACTCGGAATGCACACTTTTTTCTAATAGTTTTTGATTTTCGAGCAGTATAGAGATTTGCGTTTACGATTAAAATCAAAATTGTTCCCTGACTTGTATAAAATAGTAAGCATTTTCCCTGACTTTTGACGTTTTTCCAACTTTTTCCCTGACTTTACAGAAAGTGTGAACCATGTAATTAGGTAAAAATCAATAGAATTATGTTTTACAGGTTTCTTGATCTTCAAAGTTGTGATATAGTTTGTACTACCAACGTTACACAACTATATCCATGTGCAATGTTGGCATAGTGACACGTTGGTATAGTTGGTGAACGTACGGCATCACGGATCATGGCATCATGGATTGCAGTTATTATGGACTGTGATCCAGTAGATGATTTCTGCAAACAGACTACTTCCTGATCTCAACATAGGTTTAACAAAAGTAAAAAGTTTACTCTGTTTTTAAAGCATTGGTAAGTCGTTACAGTGCAAGTAAACCAGTTAAGTAGTAGGTTTACTAAAAAATGTATACACGGATCCAGTCTCATGAAAGCCTTATCAAAGATAAGAGCTCATTAAATAATGTGTTAAAAACCATTTAATCTCAACTAATCGACAAATTTTCAGGACCCAAGCCAACTACATGTTGTGGCGAGCGGTTGCATCAGCTGTTTCATCTCTGACGGAGAACCTTCGCAAACGTCAGCTGGAGTACGGCACCGCGCTGTCCGGCCGCACTGAGCGAGAACCTCGGTGGAAGGAGTGTGTGGGGCTTTCTGCTGGAAGGTTGGTACTGCATACTGTTAAGCTTTAAACCATCGATAAAAACTCGTATGAGCTTGAAAAGTTTTCTTCAATAAATGGGGACCTGTTTTGAGATTTTATATTTATATAAATGTATTAAACTCAAGTTTTACAAATAAAACATACTTTGTTGGATGCAATAGACACAATGATTTTTAATTTTTATCTCCTTTTTATTTGCTAATGAGCTTGCACATGATCCTAAGCCCCAGTGCATACATACACGATCGTGGTAATTAAATGGTTTTATTATATTATTTTCTTTGTATAACTTAGTTTTTTATAAATATTGTTACATTTGTTAGATTTTTCCCGGTTTGTCTTTGGCAGATGTTTCATTGTATGTCCATAACCTATATACACGATTGAAGTAATTTATGGTTTTATTTCCCTAGAATGACCCAAGTTTTTAAAATATAAAGATAAAACTTTTCCTCCAATTGTTTTATTTTTTCCAGTTTATCATTGGCAGTTGGTTCATTGTATGTGCAACGGTTCTTCAAAGAGGAAGCGAAAAAGAACGCACTAGAAATGGTTGACAACATCCGTGAAGAAATGTACAAGATACTACAAACTGTTGATTGGATGGACGATGAGACCAGGTTTGTAAGCTTTGAATTAAATTGATTTTAATTTAATCACGCTAAAAATAATGTATATGATTCACAATAATTAATAAACTTAAATAGTTTCAATCAATTTCAATATGTTATTAATTAACAAAGAAATCATAAAAATCCACGTGAAAAATCAGCGGGAATATAGTTATAAAAAATGATAACTTTGGCATTTACAAATTTGTAAATGAGTATACATAAGCTAAACTATGTTTTATGTAAACAGGAAAAATGCCCTTGAGAAGGCTAGAGCGATGACATCCCACATCGCCTACCCTGACGAAATATTAGAAGTCAGCAAGCTGGAGGAATTCTATCAGAAGGTTAGTATTTAAATCACTTTGACCAACAAAGAGAATCTTCATCTTTGAAAGATTATTATTTTAATGAAATAAAAGTTTAAAAAAACTTATTATTCTAGTAAAAAAAGAGGGTGTTAATCCTGGACCAGCGTAGTATTTGTTAAACAACTTGTTATTCTAGTAAAAAAGAGGGTGTTAAGTCCTGGACCAGCGTAGTATTTGTTAAACAACTTATTATTCTAGTAAAAAAAGAGGGTGTTAAGTCCTGGACCACCTTAATATTTGTTTTGCCTTTGCAAATAAAGCAGTAAAACTTTACATATCAATACCATTCCTAACATTTATTTTTTGGGATGACTAGTGATCATCTCAGGAATGAGCTCCGAAGAAAATCTTAAATAAGAATATAATTTATCTATACATCATATTGACGTTTTATACGACTACAAAACTCACTATCGAGCTGGAAATGGCAACCAGTTACAGATAAGTTAACAGTAAGGTTGGATATGTATGAAAACTAGCATTGCCCATGCACAGCTTGCACATTGAAACACCTGATTTGAGTTAGTTTACCTCATCCCTGTAAGATACGTTAACAAATAACCAAGTGAGAATCTCCCAAAAATTAAAATGTTTATGGTTTTGATTATTTATTAATCTTAAAAATAATGACTTTTTGATGAAGTATTAAGGGAGATACGGAATACTGACTAAAAACACTAGATAAATCCTATGTAAAGATATACTTTCAAACTCGATTACTTTCGATCCAATTGTCACTTTAAGGCCAGATTTTCCTCAATTTTCACTGTTAACAAAGAGAAACTGTCTAAATGCTTATCCTAGAACCTATAATAAAAATGTATATCTCTTTGCCAATACAACTTGCTCAAAACAAAGAATTCAAGGTAGAATATAGTTTATCTATTTTTTTGTATTAGTTAAAACTGGGTGACATTTTAACTTGAGAAACCTTTACTACTAATAAGATGGCTTAAACTGGAACTCCAATCGTTATATATTAAATATAATAATCCTGTACAAATCTGTGTACAAACTGTGCTAATATCCCACTGTTATACAGGGTGTTTCAAAAAGAATCATCCGATTTAGAAAAATCATAGCTATTCATCTGTGAATCCGATGTGCTCGAACAATGTACTGTTAGAAAGAGGAAGCTCTGGAGTTTAACGTCGTTTCCGCCAGGTAGCAGTAGCGCGCTTCTGTCAACGCCCAGCTCAGTAGTTGTCAAAATGGCGTCTGCACAACAGAAAGCGTTTTGTGTTATACGGTTTGCTAGATGCGAGTCTGTGATTTCCGTGCAACGTGAATTTCGTACCACATATGGTGTTGATCCTCCTACAGCCCAGAGCATAAGAAGATGGTATAAGCAATTTAGTGATACAGGCTGTCTCTGTAAAGGCAAATCATCAGGTCGTCCCCGTGTGTCCAATGAAGACGTGGAGCGCATCCGTCAGAGTTTCACCCGTAGCCCGCAAAAATCCACTCGCCGTGCTGGTAGGGAACTTAACATTCCTTCGACATCTGTATGGCGTGTTTTGCGCCGCCGTTTGCGTTTTAAACCGTACAGGATTCAATTACTACAAGCTTTGCATGAAGGTGACAAAGTACGACGTGTTCAGTTTTGTGAGTTTATCCAAAGCCAGATGGCAGTAGATGATGAGGAAAATGATGATCGAGATTTGGTATCACGCATAGTGTTTAGTGACGAGGCAACTTTCCATTTGAGTGGAAAAGTTAACCGCCACAATGTGAGAATATGGGGGACCGAGCAACCACACCAAATTGTACAGCATGAGCGAGATTCCCCAAAAGTTAATGTTTTTTGTGCAATCTCACGGAATAAAGTGTATGGTCCCTTTTTCTTTGCTGAGAACACTGTTACGGGAATAACATATCTCGATATGTTAGAAAACTATCTCTTCCCTCAATTGGAAACAGATTCTGATGACTTCATATACCAACAGGACGGTGCCCCACCACACTAGAATCTTCATGTGAGAGAGTTTTTAAATGGTAGGCTTCCTCAAAGATGGATCGGCCGTACTGGACCTAATGATTCCGCGTTAAGTCACTGGCCTCCAAGGTCACCGGACCTTACTGTTTGTGATTTCTTTTTGTGGGGGTTTGTAAAAGACAATGTTTATATCCCTCCCCTTCCAACAACATTGGTTGAACTGAAGAACCGCATTAGAGCAGCCATCGAATCCATCACTCAAGATATGCTAGCTAAGGTGTGGGACGAATTTGAATATCGTATAGACATATGCTGTGCATCTAAAGGGGGCCATATTGAGCACCTGTAAATGGTATGTAAAAAAACTTTATTAGTTGTCCTTTAATATGAAATTAACCTCATGTCCATATAATCATTAGTTTTGAAATTATAAACCTTTAAAATCGGATGATTCTTTTTGAAAGACCCTGGAATATGGAATGGCTGACCAGCTATAGCATTTAATTCTTCATACATTCCAACCCTTTTGTTTTCAACTCTTCAGGGTTTATATATCTTATTTTGCGGTGGGAGGCATTTCTCAGCAGATCAGCAAAAAAAACATTAGCCAAGGAAATGGGGCAAATTTAACTATTATTTGACGGTTGTAGAGCATCATTGTCCGTCCTTGGACCTGCAAGTGTGCCAAGATATGAAAAATCAAAATAAGAGTACTAAATAACATTGAATATTCAAACATTCTTCTGGCCATTGGTGCTAAGGTATCTTTTTAACAGTATTTGATTTCCTTTTAGCTTGATATATCACAAGGAAACTACTTGGAAGCAGTCCTGAACTTGACCAAATTTGGTCTTGACTTCTCCTTTGGCAGACTGAGGAAACCTGTCAACAAAACTGACTGGATCACCCACGGACGTCCAGCTATTGTCAATGCATTCTATAGCTCAATTGAAAACTCTATCCGTAAGTATATTCAATCCAATTTCCTCACATTATATCATTTTAGAATCCAGGATATTGAATCCTAGCTGCATATTTGTTTATTAAAATGTCTTTCATTGAACGTACCAAGTTCTTAGGAATTGAAATATCGAGTAATTTCACCTGGAGATCTCATATAAATTTATTTATGAAAAGGCTAAATACATCAATATGTCAAATGCTTGTAATTCGAGAGGTAGTTGATTTCAAAACTAAAATAATGGTTTATTACGCTTTATTCCATTCTGTTATTCAGTATGGTATTGAGCTTTGGGGCATTATATCAGAAGCTTTGTCAATTTTTAAAGCTCAAAAAAAGTATATAAGAATAATGACTTTTTCGCCCCTGCGAACATCTTGCAAGTCGCTTTTCAAAAACTTAAAAATTGTTACTTTACCTTGTTTATATATTTGTCAGGTTTTAGTTTTTGTAAGAATTAATTTTAATAGCTTGATTAAGCATCAGCATAATCATGACTATGAGACCAGGTTCAAAACTGAATTTCAATATCCCAAACTTAGGCTTAATCTCTTTGAGCGAATGCCCCATTATATGGATATGAAATTATTCAACAAACTGCCTTATGAGTACAAACTGATTAAAGTTGTATTTAAATTTTAAAATAAATTAAAATCCTTTTTACTAACCAAGGCATATTACTCAGTTAATGAATTTTTGTATGATAATTAAATTTAATTAGGCCTCCATTTCATTCTTAACACTGTTTTGGAACTTTTTTCAAATGTTGACTAAGCATTTTAGTCTGCCAATGTCACCTGTTTTTCTAGCTGCGCTAGATAAAAAAAAATGTTTTGTGACAATAAAGTAATTGATTGATCTGCAGTTCAGAAAAAATTTAATAACTGAATAGTCACGGAAATGCCAAATGAAATTTTAGAGCTTCATATTGATACCTTCAAACGTTCAAACACTCCTATGTTATTTATATAAAACAGGTAGTACACAAACAATTTGTAGTATGCATTAGATTATCTCAAAACAACGTATTAATTATTTAAATTGAGTCTATGAAAAGAAATATTCTTAAACATACTTTCCCAAAGTTTTGTATATTCATGGCAATGAAATGACAATACAATTTCCTGCACTCTCTTACCTTCCTCTTTGTCTCAACTAGGCAACTATAAATTATGAGATCGCTGACAAATTAGTCTTTATAAAACCAATTTATAATCAAAATTGTGCTTTGAAATCGTTCGCTAAATTCTATAAGTTACGTTATAAAACATTGCCGGATCATGATGTGTTTGTGTTAGAACGACCATAAGCTAACTGAATTTTAAAAGTAAGGCTTTATAAAAGGTTTTCTTCAGAACCCCTGTTTTTTATATCAAAATCCATCACAGTTTTAAGTAAAATTATAAAGGCAAGCAAGATAATTCAGATTCAGGCATAATTTGTATAATGAGATTGCACTGAATATAAAACAGCGTCACTTCTATTCTTCAGGACAACTAAATCTCATCACACAAAGCAAATCCTGTTTCATGTAAATATTGTTGAAATTTTCACAGAGTTTCCTGCCGGTATTCTGCAAGGAGCTTTCTTCTCTTATGACAGGCCAAATTACATGAACTATGGAGCCATTGGATTTGTGATTGGCCACGAAATCACCCATGGATTTGATGATCAGGTATTAAAATCTTAAATACCACTGTAAATAATATTTAAACTGGAACTTTTGAGTTTAACATGAAAACAAAATTAACAATATCTTATTGCCAAGGATAGCTCAGTTCTATTCACATCACTTCTAACAAGTTATAAAACCAGTCAACACAGACTAGCAAAAACCAAAATAACTCGCACATCAGATCCAAAAGGATACAATAAATTAACTCAAAATAAAGCAGGTTTACATACCTTTCCGTCGCCAATCCTTTTGATTACTAGCAGATAATTAGTTTCAGGACTACTGTCCCATTATCAATGGCGTCGATCAATTATAATATATTTTAATTGATCAACGCCAGATTTGATAGTGGGACAGTAGTCCTGTGCCAGTAAACAAAAGGATTGACAACAGAAAGGTACATAAACCTGCTTTATTTCAAGTCAAACTTCAATCCTAGAGGCAATATGAATAAAATAAATTGCCCCATTGAACCCAAAATGCTGATCATGTCAGCATTCAAATCTGATACCTGAGAACATGGTTAGTTATGGAATAACCAATTGTACTGTTAGAAGAACTGTATACAAAGTCCGACTTGTGGTGTAACTTGGTAGACAGAACCAGAACTAACACGTCTATCACATCACGTTTCTTTACAATTTAAAATGTTCAGGTGTTCAAAATATTACAAAAGTAGCAAAACAACCCAGATTTAACTGCTTCATTTATAAGCTCGAGGTTTAAAGGGTCAATATTAACTATAGTCGGTGTGAACATGTATATTAAAATTGATTTCTCACACTTTTTTTAAGAACTTAGTTTGTTTTTGGCATACAGTAATGCTCAGGAACGATGAAACTTATTGGCTTCACGGATAAAACAATTGGCTTCTATAAGGACATGGCCAGAAAACAATTTTAGAGGGGCTGGTTTAGATTAAGGTGTGGGGAACAGGAAAGAAACTACTCCTCTATACTTACTGAGACTACAATGATCTTTGGCTGATGAAACTTTTGTTCAGGGTCGACAATTTGACAAGGAAGGAAACTTGGTTGACTGGTGGGCTGCAGAGACCAAGGAAGCTTACATCAAAAAAGCAACTTGCATTATTTATCAGTATGGAAATTACACTGCGGAACAAGTTGGAATGAATGTAAGTATCTGAAATGGATGTAATCTGTTATAATTTTAGTCCTAAAACTTTGAATTTTGCAACCTTAAATTTCATTGGATATTGTGCCTTTTTGCTTCATTTATAATACCCTCTCTTAACTGGCCACCTCCTAACCAGATAACGAATTGGCCAGCTAAACCGTTATCTCCAAAATATAATTTAATTACTGCATTTAACTTGGTTATATTCGAAAACGATAAATTTAGCATACTACATTACACAATTATTTAAAATAAATCTTGGTAAGTTTATTTCTGCAATAAAACTACAAGTGTGTGAAGATCTAGTTTTTTTTTTTTTAAATAATTGTCATCAATGAGTTAGTTAAAAAGGTTTTGCCGATTCATTTCTGATTGAGATAGACCAAATAAAGAGGAGATCAGTTAAAAGGATGCTTACTGTACTTGTATATTGAGTATTGGCTTTATTGATGTTTAATTAAAAATAAATGCTTTTAAGCAGTGGCGTAGATAGACCTTTGTCAAGGGGGGATATCTCATTAGGGAATACCAAACCAAAAACTGTGTTCGTGACTAGCGCGGATACCGGTATACAAAATTGAAGACATATTGACGTGTCCCTTACATTCATAATTATTGATAGGCCTACATATCCAAGACATAAACCATTGATACAAAGAAGTAATATTTGTAACCAGGACTAAAAAGTACTTCTATCAGTTGTAATCAGTAATCGTTAAGCTAGAGTTGCTAAGTCACCGGATTTCCCTGGAGATTACCGGATTTTAAGATAAAATATTGCTCTGGGGAATTTCCTTGAAAAATTAAAAATCTCCCTTTTTTGAAATTGTTCCTAAAAATGTGTTGAATAACGTAAATTTTGTGTTGAAATCCTATATCTGTGAAGGAAAATGTAGTTACGTTTGTATCTTCATCGTCATGCAACGATGCCCTTATTTCCCTGTTCACTCTAGCTTATATTATTTGTTACTCTTTGGCTTTATTTCGTCGGGAAATATCGTTGACTTTTACATAAACCTATTTGCGGTTTTCCATTTAAAGTACCAAAATTTACTATCAAATGAACCTGAAAATTGTTTTTTATTATATTAGTGGTTATAAGAATAAGAATAATTTATTTTCTCCAATTTAACATGTTACAAAGTACTTCAAATATGCACACATTTTCGTGTTCATTGATTTTGTTCACAAAATATATGAGAAAGAAACCTGTAAAATCTAAAAAATCAAAAATAGTATGTTATTTTATTCTATGATCTGCCACATAGTAGAACCATGTATTTGTTTGGCTAACATTTTAATATTAGCGGCTCAATTATGATTAGACCTTATTGTAATACCATTACTAATATATGTTGCAGCTAAATGGTGTGAACACTCAAGGAGAGAACATAGCTGACAACGGGGGCATCAAACAAGCTTACCGAGCATACAACCACTGGGTGGCTGAGCATGGGACAGAGAAGCGACTGCCTGGGCTGCAGGAGTTCAACCCTCAACAGATGTTTTGGATCAGTGCCGCCAACACGTGGTGCTCGAAATATCGCCCGGAGACTCTCAAGCTAAGGATCGTCACCGGCCAACATTCTCCCGGAGAGTTCAGGGTGCGAGGGCCGTTCTCCAACCGACCCGAGTTTGCTAACGACTTCAAATGCCCATCCGGCTCCAAAATGAATCCCACCAAGAAGTGTCAAGTCTGGTAGTCTATCCAACTCGAACATTTGTTTTAGCTCTCAGATGTTTTTAGCTAGTCTGGATCTAAAAATATTTATAAAGCCTTACGAGGTTCTCAAAGTGTGAATCACTTTGCCTGAGGAAGGAAGAAAAATTCATGACACCAAATAAAGAATGTGGCTGGTTTCCGCATTGTGAAAAAACATCTTAACTTTTCATTCTTATTAAGAAATTGTAAATATTAGGTTACAGTATTAAGAAAGACAACTTAAATTTTAAAAAGACATTAGACAAAATAGGTAGTTTAAGTTTCAACTGTATTATAAGCGCACACAAATTAATGTTAAAGTAAATATGTATTAATTCAACAACTTAGTTATTAAATTCATCCACCTAATATCATACATGAGATAAAATCGCAAGTACAACATATACATCAGGTAGCTATAAAAGGTTTACTGGAAGAGAAATTGTGTCTGAAATTTGTATAGGAGACTGAAGAAAATTGTAAATCATTTTTATTTATTAGGAAGAGAAAGAGTTGTTTTAATTAATGGTGCTACTGAATTTATTTGTTAAAGGATTTTGTGTGTTTTTTGTAATGATCACATCTGTACATAGCACAACCACAGACAAAAATACCGTAACTTGACAGAAATAACAAACAACATGCAACTTGCACTCTGCCTTGTCCAATATTATTTTGTATACTCTTCTAATTTGTAGTAAATGTTATATTTAACATGGTCTGTTTTATTTATCTGAATTGTATACCAAGCTACTTACCCTGTCACAACCAGAGGAATCTCGTTAAGAAATTACAAACAGGGGTGCAGAAAATGTTTAGATCCCTGAAATTTCCCCGATCCTACTATACGAACCAAAAATTTTCCCCAAAATTCGTGACACATTTACCATTGAAATTGATCAGCTTTTCATAAGGAAAATCAATAACCTCAAGTAAATGTGTTAATTTATTGAGGTTAAATTCCATAAAACATTGTGTCACTTACAAACTTACCTCTAACGTAGTGATAAAATTATGTTACTAATAAAATAAACTTACAAAAAAGAAACATAAAAATAAACTAACAAAAAATAAACATTTTGTAACTTATAATATTATCTCTGACATTGTAATAAAAAAATTGTACTAGTAATCATTAAAATGAACTTAAAAAAAAAAAAAGTAAAAAAAATCTAAGTTGAATCACATGTTTATTTTATACACATATATATATTACATAATATTATTTGTATACCAAATAATTAATTTTAATTGATTGTAGATAAACGTTTTTAAATTACTGTAATGTTAAATTTATAATCAAACAAATTGAGTAAAATTCAATGTCAGGGTGTTTATCAGTTGGAAAAGTTGGGAAAGTCGGGAATTTGAATAGGAACCAATAAAACGTCGGGAAAGGAGAATATCAACAAAGAAAATTTTAAATAGTCGGGGAAATTTATAAAACTAATAAACAGTGTATCTCTTGAACGGAACATCACACCAGTTTGATTGACATTTTATTTAATTTGTGATAATTAGACACAAAAATGAGCCATCATTTGTCCTTGTATGACAGTTAGTTTTTGGTTTTAGAAATTTGTAGTAGAACGAGCCTTATCTCTTGAATAAATTACCACGACCCTCGACCAGATGTCGAACAATAGTCCAGCCATTATGAACGAGACAAAAAATATTGGGTCGCTCGACGACCGACTTTTGAGTAAACAAACACAGTTGTCTAATGTAACAGTGAGACCATCGACATTATTAGGATATTTTACACTGGATAATACACTATAGGCCTAGTCTATTATTAGACTTGACCAATGACGATGGAATTATACTTTATTGTAAATCGCTTTTGCAGCGCCGTTATTGTGTTATTTCAGATTTTTTCATTTCCGGAATTAATTTGCGACTTAAATTTATTTTGTTTGTTGGCCCAAAATTTCCCTCAAACCTGACTTTCCGGTTCGGAGATATTCTGCACCCCTGATTACAAGAATATTTTTAGACATAAAAACAACCTAAACCCTAAAATTGTGAGGATAAGGAGAACTCTGGGAATCAAACCCTAGACCCAAAGACAGACGCTTATAGGTAGTTGATCTAGTAGTCAAGGCAAAGGTGGACTATTTCGCCAGTTGATCTAGTAGTCAAGGCAAAGGTGGACTTTTTGCCAGTTGATCTAGTAGTCAAGGCAAAGGTGGACTATTTTGCCAGTTGATCTAGTAGTCAAGGCAAAGGTGGACTATTTCGCCAGTTGATCTAGTAGTCAAGGCAAAGGTGGACTTTTTGCCAGTTGATCTAGTAGTCAAGGCAAAGGTGGACTTTTTGCCAGTTGATCTAGTAGTCAAGGCAAAGGTGGACTATTTTGCCAGTTGATCTAGTAGTCAAGGCAAAGGTGGACTATTTTGCCTTTCTTTTGGAATATTTTCACAGAAAGAGCATAACCTACTGCACCTTCAATATCTTCTGATTTGTTCCACTAAACAATTGAATCTTCTTTTAGTGGTTACAAATTTTCTAATGCAGGCAAACCTTCTTGCAAGTAAGTATAACACAGATAAAAGGGATCAAATTTGATGCCTTCAAGTCTAAGACAGTACAAAAAGACTGGAAAAGCAATTATAGTTTTGATAATAAATAAAGTCTCCTTATCTAAAGATCCTGTATGTTTTAAGCGACAGTGAATTTTAAAAACAAAATATAACATAAGTTGAAGTGGCATCAAAGTAAAACACAACAAAATTGTACTAATGGCTGGACACAACAGATTTCTTGTATTCTGAGTATGTTTACCTCCAACCAAACATAGTTCTATACAGTAGAAGCTCTCTTAACCGACCCCTACGGGACTGGGCCATGGTCGGATAACGAAAAAGGTCAGTTAAACCGAATAATACCAGAAACAGACACAATAAGTGTTAAAAACAATCAAACTTGTGAAGTATGGTAAACATATTGAGAGCAACTGACTGAGTTTGTCTTTCTACGGAAAAATGTAACTGACCTGTAGTAACCTGAAAGCTATTTGTGGAGCAATATCACTACATCGGCTGCCGCGGCGGAAGTTTTTCTACTCTTGGAAGATTGTCGGTTAATCCGACAGGCGGTTGATCCGAGGTCAGTTAAGAGAGGTTCCACAGTACAAAGTAAATGGAAGCAAGAAATACACAATGTTATCTAACTCTATTTTGATTTATTTTATTTTTGTAGTTGTATAGATTGTTAATACACTGATGAGGAGGTAACTTTGTGTGAACAAGCACAACAGCAGCACAAAGACATCTATACTTAAAACGCTCATTTTGGAAAGCATATAATCAAAAAGAAATATGCCATGCCAAATCATGACAAAAACCTATCCTACTGCATAACAAAATGTTCAATAAGATTCCTACATGTGTAAACATTCAGTAAATATTAAAAAAACTTTTAGAGTTTTGCCTGTTTCGGCCTTCAGAGTGTTGATGTTTATCAGTTGCAGATGATGATTTTGTTTGAACAAGTTTATTTAAATATATGTTTGTATTAAAAATCTGATGAAGTAACTCAATACAGAAGGAGGAGGGGGCACTTTACTGTGCAAAAAAATTTGTCTTCTAATTCCTTATTTATTAATTAGTTACGTCAATTTTCCATATTTTTGTCTCATATTTGGCCACCTCGCAAAATAAATTTTGTGTGGACTTAAAAATCAAATCAACTGCAAAAATTCATGCTACGACCACTGCCTTAGTTTTCCTGAAAATAAAGGTATTGCATGATAAAATAGTTTTGATTCAAAACAACAGTTGCTGTTTAAAACATTTATTCTTACAAAATTATTAACAGACCGACCATAACAATAAACTAATTACGGGAGTTCAACCACTTGTCTCTCAATTTCTTCTTGATCGTATTGCCCTCAATTCTGGTCGGATCTCTGAAGAATGTGTGAGAGGCTTCCAAACGGTTCTCGTCAACTCCTGGTCCAATTTTCTTAATGAGTATGTACTGGCCTCTATCATTCAAGTAGCCTTCATCTCCTTCCTTCGGCTCTCCATAAGGAAAGGTAATCGGAGTTATCTTTATCATATGTTTTATAACCCAGAGACGATTGTTGATGTGAGGGGTATTTTTCACAACCACTTTGTCAACTTGCTGAAAATTAACAACATTGTAAGAAATCAATCTTGAACTGCTACTTAAAATTGGCTGCTTACTTAGAAATGGTCATCACCTAAACTTAACTAGTATTTTTATACATAACTGATAGGCTTTATATTACAAAATTAATTATAAATAGTATTATAGTAGTGCCTCCAAGGCAAATTCTCCCAAACATCATCAGCAGCACTGACAACAGAGCCAGATCAGCCACATAACTGGTAGGTTCATTTGATATAGATAATATAAATAAGCAGAGTACAAAAAAGGTCCCAATTCGCTCTACACATAAGTCTTTGTGGCTTTTCATAAAATACTTTAAATCATATTCATAGATCGTATTGTGATGTAAACACTTTTCAGTCACACTCTAGTGAAAAACATTGTTATTTATAATACTAAGCCAAATTTGTCAATGTCAAAGGAGGATACCAAGGACCAACATTTTTGTTATTGGGGGACACCAAAAATTGCAACAAAGCTCCTGAAAATACAATTGTACCTGTTGAAATGTTCTCACATGACTTTAGTAAATCACAGATTGAAGACTGCTTTAAAACATTTAATACAGTAATTAACTAAAAATTCTTATTGATCTTCTAATTAGTGTCGTACTTAATTATAATTCTAAATTGTTTACTCTTAACTAATAGTTTGCTCGGATGTGCTCAGGAAAAGTGGATATAATAAGTGATGCTATCGGGATCTGAGGGCAATGGCTGCCATGTGCTAAGCCTAGCTTCTCTTTACAAAAATCAGTGTTATTACTTACAAAATTCCCTAGGCTATTTAAATATAGCTCACAAATGATCTTCTTTGACTTGTTAATAAATATACTTGTACTTGTGGTCTCCTTTACTTTATTGTAGTGAGTAGAATGTGTGTTGGTATTTATTCTGGATGTCAACAAAAGGTAGGTGTACAATTTCTAAGATTTCTTTAACTATTTGAATAAAATACAAAGTTACAGAGGAACAATACAATATTTATTTATCTATTAGTACAATTATGTTTCAAAAAGGTTCTCAATTAAAGGGATTTACAATAATATACAACTCAGGGGGAACAGTTACAATGTGTGGCCTAGCCTAGAAGGTAAATGACAAATATACTGGTAGGCCTAAAACTAAATGTTCATATTTTGGGTTCTAAATGGGGTTTCTTTACAAATGAGGGCTCTTTTTCTCAGGGGGGAAGTATCGTGCTGACTTGAATAACGTTTGGGATGATATTTGAAAGAATATTAAGTCCAAATTAAGCTGATGTGTTGAAAAATTACAACAATGGAAATTTTGGTTGTTGTCCAAAAGGAGAGTCCAATGGTTTCACTGACTTTATGAATGGTTAAAATACTCAAAATTAAATTTGGAAAGATAGTTCAATATAAAAAATACTCTCTTGAGGTTACTTTAACTTTCAGAACATTAAGCTTGTTCTATTTAAATGTCTGTATTCTTTCCAGTCCCTAAATAGAATACAATGGAAGGAGTTTACCAATCTGCTTACAAATGTTCTTCGCTCAAATACCAGTTTTTGGGGAAAATCAAATAAAAAGGAATGAATTTAAAGATGGTATTAATTGAGCAGTAAGTCCCTAATAAAATGAGCACCAAGCAATGCAAAACTTAGGCCATACTGGGAAATTTAAAATAGGAACTGTGTCCTTCACAGATTCTAGGTCTTAACACTATGGCATCTGGAGCAAGAAGAAGATCTAGTAGAGATGAGGTCTGGAAGCATGGTCCATTGTTGAGAAGCACATGTTCACACAATTGTTAACACTGGTCACTGTAATTTAGATTCCTTAAGGACTATTTTTGAAAAGTATATTATATTAAATTTTAATTTTATTGCAATCCTCTCACATAAATTATATCTAAAATATTATTATTAACAAATATATTAAATTAAGTGAGTAGACTATTATATGGGGATAGGCTATGAATAATTATTGGTGATTAAATTAATGAAATACATATTATTATACAATTGCACGGATAAATCAACATTAAATACATAGAGGGGAATGTTTTCTGAGGAGTGATGATAAATGATGATTATTATTAGGCACAAACATGGGACAATTAACACATATAACACATTTAGGGGAAATTAATTAATTAGTACATTTATAGGGAAACTTAAATATAAAATAACACATAATAAGAAAATTATCACTAAATGATGAATGAATGACATGTAATACTATAATTATCTCCTCAGAAATCTGTATGATATGAAATTACAGACAGATTTCGATCAAGTATGAAATGGAATACATGAATTATTTAGTATGAAATATATTTACAGCTAGTTATGAGGTACATTAAATGATTGATGTTGGTTGGTGATAATACACTTCTTATTCTAAATTTACATAAACATAGGAACAATACATAAATGGGGAAATGTGGGATGAGGGATTAAGATAGTTCATGACCGCATAGGGGGAATTGGGATTAAGGGAACATTTAATATAACAATTGTTTATTGGCATGGGGATGAAGTTCTTCACTCGCATAATAACACTTTGGTTTATACACTGTTTGTTACAAGGGCAAAATTCACTGTTTATATCATCGCATTGATAAATAAATTGTTATTCAACACTGTTTTGGGGAATAATCACACTGTTCACTTGGGGAATAGGGAAGGGGTACCGCGAGGTTAAGGTTCATGACGATCTCCTCATTTAAAATTATTACACTTGATGGATGATAATGATGATGGACTATATACACTGTTTTAAGAGTTTATGTTGTCAGGGTCTTCTTCACTATATACATTATCCTCTTCTATTATCGGTTCTATGTATCTTTTTAATGCAGATATGTGGTATGGTTCAAATAAGATGTCTTCGTTTTCTCTGGTTACATGAAAAGTAGATTTTCCTAATATTTGCTTGATGACGAATGGTCCTTCGTAAACCTCGAAAAGCTTTGCAGTTTCTCCATAAATAGCTCGGGAGAGGGGATGTGATTTTATTAGCACTTTATCGTTTATCTTTAATGTTTGTGGTTTTCGATTCTGATTTAACTTTGCTGATCTTTTAATTCGTTTGGCATCTAACCTGCGTTTAGCGATGAGTAACTTCTGTTCTATTGGAGTATCAATTATGAATGGATTTTCAGACAAGTATTTTTCCCAAAAGCGGTGGTCTCGAACGCCGAATTGTAGTTCGTTAGGAGTGAATCCGGTCGATTCATGATATAATTCATTGAGGCATGCATTAATATCAGGAATATATTTCGCCCACTTCTTGTGTTGACGGGAGCAATAGGTGCGTAGACATCTCTTGACTTCTCGAATAGGTCTCTCGGCAAGGTTGTAGCATGGGTGGTACACTGGATTGAAGATTAGTTCGATATCATTCTGCTCCATCTTCTGGATGTATTCTCCGCTCTTGAATTGTGTTCCATTATCAGACTGGATTCTTTTAGGGTATCCATAATTTGGGAAGTGTTGAGTGAATAATTTATTTAATATTGTTTTAGTGGTGGCTTTTTGCATAGGGTATAACTTGATGAATTTGGTGAAGATATCGATGACAATAAGTATATATTTAACGTTTGATACACTGGTAGGGAGAGGTCCGATGATATCAACGGCTAGCTGTTCATTCTTTCCTGTACATAGCACTCCTTTCGCTGTGGCCACTAGCGGTCGGTTGCTGATCTTACATTTCTGGCAGGTATCGCACGTAGATAAATATTTCCTTATGGTTCGATTCATGTTTCGAAATATGAAGGTTTCTTGTAATAATTGAAAGCATTTCTTAGCTCCGCAATGTAGGTAGAATAGGTGACATTCCCAAATGAGGTCTTGAATCATGCAGTGAGGTACAGCAATTAACCATTTATTTTTCAATTTTTGATAAAGGGTATTGTTATGAATGCGGAAATTATATGATAATTTTTGTGCGACTTCTGAATCTGGTTGTTCTTCTAATGTTTCAATTATGGGTTGGAGTTTGGTGTCTTCTCGCTGGAGTTGGGGTAAGTTTCTTAATGCGCTCTTCAGATTTTGATCGGGGATATTCTCAATGTAATGGATAGTTAATTCTCTTGGATTGTTGTATGAAATAGCGGACTGATCGATGGAGATGCGACTTAGCGTGTCTGCAGTGATGTTATCTGTACCTTTACAGTGGACAATTTTGAAGTTATATTCCTGTATGGTGAGTATCCATCTCGCCAAGCGATTATTCAATAATCGGCACGTTTTTAAGAAAGTAAGTGCGTGGTTATCTGTTATTATGGTTAATTTCGTTCCCAGGACAATGTATCGAGACTTTTGTAGGCAATAAATGATGGCAAGGAGTTCCTTTTCAGTGGTGGTATACCTTTGTTCGACTGGTTGTAACGTCCTCGACATAAACATTATGGCAGCTTTCTCACCATTTTCTCGTAGTTGATACAAATGTCCGCCTATAGCATAGTCAGAAGCGTCAGTTTGTAAGAAGAATTCTTTAGATGGGTCTGGGTGTTTTAAGACGTTGGTTTCCAGAAATAGTTTTTTAATCTTCCTAAAGGTGACATCATCTTCTTTAGTCCAGATAAATTTGTTCTTCTTTGAAGTTAATCGCATTAATGGTTGTGTGGTTGCAGAGAATTTATCTATGAATTTATTATAATAATTTATGCTGCCAAGGAAAGCTTTAAGTTGAGTTCTGTTTTTTGGTGTAGGGAAATTTAATATCGGTTCTACTTTGCTCTGGTCCATGTGGAGTCCATCGTTAGTTAAGGTGTATCCCAGAAATGGTACAGAATTTTGGCAAAACTTTGATTTGTTAAATCGAATGGTCATGTTGGCTTCTTCTAATTTGCTGAATATGTACTCTAGATGTTTCATGTGAGACTCGAAATCGGGTGAAATTATGCAGATGTCGTCAACGTAGATTGCAGTAAAATTCTCAGCTTCAGAATCGAATACATTGTCTAGCGCTCGAACTAAAGCAGCTTGTGATGTAGAGATACCAAATGGTGTCACAGTGTACTGGTATATCTTGCCTCTGAATTGGAATGCCGTATATTGTTTGGAATTTTCTGTTAATGGTATTTGCCAATATGATGCGGTCAGGTCGATACTACTTATAAATTTTGCATTTTTGCATTTTCCAAGGATCTCATTTACACTTCTGTTACATTCAAAATCAGGTATTATAATTTCGTTTGCTTTTCGGGCGTCAAGGCATAGTCGTATTTCTCCCGTCTTCTTAATGACTGGAATTATCGAGTTGATAAAAGTGCTTTTACTCCTCTCAATTACACCTAAGGATTCCATTCTGTCGATCTCTTGTTGTACTGCATCTTGGTATTGTTGTGGTACAGGATAAGTAGTGCTTTTAAAATGTTGTGGATTATCTACTCGTAACTCATGAGAATATTTGTTGCATATGCCTGGTTGTTCGGAGAAAACATGTTTATATTTATTCAATAACTGACTTAAAATTGTTTGTTCTTCTTTCTTGATATAAGCATTTGATGCTAAAGATGTATTAATTTCTTCTTGTGTCAATGTGCTGTCGTTTGTTGGATTTGTTTGTAATTCGTTGAAGTTGTATGCTGTGCTATCATATTTATCATATATTAAATCATCATTGTACTCATCGTACATCATATTATCAAAATTATTATTCATATTATTATTTGGCCTATGGCTATTATTAATTATTATTTGACATAACTGTCCTTCATGATGACACATATTAAACTTCATTGTAACATTATCATTATTGATTTTCATATTTATTTAGTTTGTGTTGAAATTTAAATCCATTTTGAGGGCAGATAGAACATCGACTCCGAGAATTATAGGTTTTATTAAATGTGGCACTATCAAATATTCAATTAGCATCGTATGTTTATCAATGGTAGTGGGAACATATATTGTGCGGGAAACACGTTTAGACTTTTCTCCAACAGCTGTTTTGATAACGGTATTGTTCACTGGTAATTCTTCAAATGGTTGTAGCTTCATTTTGTTTTCATTGAACCAAGCTTCAGCTATACAAGTTACAGAAGAACCGGAATCAATTAAGGCATTAGTGCTGATATTGTTTAATATTATATTGATTTCTGGACAGTTAATTTGTGTATAATTTAAATTGACATCATTTTCGTACTCATCTTCTAAAAGGAAATTTTTATCACATATTATGTTGTTGGACTGCATAAGATTTATAGAGTGATTGATAGTTTGACCGAGGATAGTGTAAGTAGGCGCTGTATTTAATGGGTAATCGCATGACAACATAACCCTTTCTCGGCCGTGGTCTACAGCGCCGAGTCGTTTCCCTGCCTCGTTTGAGACGGTGAGGAACGTGGACTAGCAGTATTGTTGTTACTTGAATGAGGGCTCATTGGAGATACAGTTGGAGCATTAGGTGGATTGGGATTCTGTCTAAATATGGCGCAGAGTTGATTCTGTTCGTTGGTAGGGTGTTGACGATCATTTTTGTAGTTTTGTTCATAGTTTCTGGGATGATATTGCTCACGTTGATACGGCTTGTTGTCATGATGACTTCGATGGTATTGCTGGTTGTTGTTACCATTATTCCTGTAATTTTGTTGATTTCGATACGAAGAGTTGTTTGGAGGGTATTTGTTTTGCTGGTAACTATGGTAATTGTTCATTTTTGGTTGATAGGCCCGTTGGTTAGCATATCGATCGTTGTAATTCTGTTGGTTCGAAGTGGTTGGGCTGGCTGGTCGGTTGCTTTGCTGGTTGTTGTGGTTCCTGGCTTTCTTAGGTCCATCTTTTATGTCTTCTTTCTGCAGTAGTCTTTCCATCGCTCGGATCGTGGTCATGTTCTGTACGCTTATGCTGTCTTGGATTATTGCGTCAAATCGCTCCGCCATAAGAGTCACTATCTCCTCTTCACTTAGGCTGGGTGTCATCGATTGTAGTAACAATACTCTTTCTGTCAAGTACTCCGTCCGGCTTAACGTTCCGTTGGCTCTATACTTCTCCGACTCGATTTTTGCTTTAATTCCTCGTTGGACTGCCTGGCTCCAGTATTTGAGTTCGAATTCTCTGGCAAAATGTTCCCAATCAATAATTTCACCTTTTATCAGCTGTAGCCATCGTGATGCTGGTCCTTCGAAGGATGTCTCAAGCAGGTCTTTCAGGTACTCAGTTGAGTCGCAACATTGATTCCTTTCGATTCCTCGTTCGTAATACCTTCTCAATTTATATAAATATTCATTTGGATTGCCGCTCCGTCCATTAAATTTCGGCATTAGACGATCATTGGCTTCGCTTCCACTGCATATTACTTTGATTTGTCCGGCCATTCCGTTTAATTGATTTGCTTGCTTCAGATTGGTTACTTCAGTTTCACATTTGTTTAAATTTTGATTCAAGGTTTGGATTTCAATTTGTTGTGCCTCAATTAGTTTTGTTTGCAATGTAATTTTGGGGATAACTTCATTTTTAAGTGCCGTTAGGTTTGCTTTTGAATTACGTTCATTATCCAATTGAGTTTTAACCGTTAATTCTTCTATTTTCAGATCAAAATTTTGCTTGTGCTCTTCCAGATGAGTTTTGACGGTAGATATAATATTTTCTTGATATTGTTTATTTTCAAATTCGGCGGCGATTTGCTGTTGTGAGATATTGTCCAACACGAATTGCCTCATTTGAGTTTGTGAATTTTCAATTCTAAGTATCAATTTGTCAGTTAATTTTGCAGTTTCTTCAGATTGGGTATTTTGGGTCATTTTGATGGCATTAATTTCTGATCGAATTTCGATTTGGTTTTCTCTTGTTTCTTGTATCTGCGATTCGAAAGCATTTCGACAGGCTTGGATTTCCTGCTGAGTTTCGTTGGTCTTATCGTGGATAATTTTGGTCAATTCGGTCTTGGTTTGATTTATTTGTTGTTGGAAATTTGCATTAATCGTCTGGATTCCAGATTTAGTTTCTTGTATTTCAGATTTTAATTCGGCATTATTTAGTTCAATTTTTGCGCTGGTCTGTTCAATCTTCGTATTGGTCTGTTCAATTTTTGTATTGGTCTGTTCAATTTTTGTATTGATTGATTGCTCAATTTTGTTTCCTAAATTAGTCATAAGGGTCACTAGCATATTCATATCGATTGCAGGTGTCGGTGTAGTCGGGTTTGTAACATTTAATCCGCTAGTTGCGTCGTCTGTGTGTGCCTCAGTCATCGAGCGCGAGGAATGAATGAGCGTCGACTTGTTCAATGAGCTAGCGATACGTCCTCGTTCATTCTGATCAATGAATCCAGTTCGGGAGCCTTCGGGTGTGTCCGTCAGCGTTCGGGTCGGTCGGCTGGCGATATTTCGTTCTGGCATTGAGAAAGCAGAGTTAGCGTCTAAGGGCAGGCTGAGAGAGAAATCTCGCGTAGAGGTTACGAAATCGACGTTCTCTGATTGGCTGATGGGGTCAGTGTAAATTTGGCCGTCTTTGCTTTTGGGCGTTTCGTCCTCGTTCTGCGAAACATGGCGGCTGCTGATTTCATCGTCGCTCGAATCGGCGTCTGCTGCGGGGTAGTTTCGTGTTTTCCGTAGATTGTATTTGTTTTCGGCCATCGTGTGTTCGTTTTATTATAATATGCGAGATTATTAAATATGCGGTACCTTTATACACTGTTATTATTGGTGGGGAGGG
Organism: Allygus modestus; assembly: GCA_963675035.1. Classification (NCBI taxonomy): domain Eukaryota; kingdom Metazoa; phylum Arthropoda; class Insecta; order Hemiptera; family Cicadellidae; genus Allygus; species Allygus modestus. The sequence goes on along the minus strand of OY776116.1, from coordinate 71,562,957 downwards.
AAACAATTACGGGAACTTAATATTAAATATGGTCTTATTCTAGGCTTACTCTAGTTGAGGATTGCAATGTTTATCAACTGTTATTCAAGCCAGTACGTTGGGTCGCCAATTCTTATTGATCTTCTAATTAGTGTCGTACTTAATTATAATTCTAAATTGTTTACTCTTAACTAATAGTTTGCTCGGATGTGCTCAGGAAAAGTGGATATAATAAGTGATGCTATCGGGATCTGAGGGCAATGGCTGCCATGTGCTAAGCCTAGCTTCTCTTTACAAAAATCAGTGTTATTACTTACAAAATTCCCTAGGCTATTTAAATATAGCTCACAAATGATCTTCTTTGACTTGTTAATAAATATACTTGTACTTGTGGTCTCCTTTACTTTATTGTAGTGAGTAGAATGTGTTTTGGTATTTATTCTGGATGTCAACAAAAGGTAGGTGTACACTTTCTAAGATTTCTTTAACTATTTGAATAAAATACAAAGTTACAGAGGAACAATACAATATTTATTTATCTATTAGTACAATTATGTTTCAAAAAGGTTCTCAATTAAAGGGATTTACAATAATATACAACTCAGGGGGAACAGTTACAATGTGTGGCCTAGCCTAGAAGGTAAATGACAAATATACTGGTAGGCCTAAAACTAAATGTTCATATTTTGGGTTCTAAATGGGGTTTCTTTACAAATGAGGGCTCTTTTTCTCAGGGGGGAAGTATTGTGCTGACTTGAATAACGTTTGGGATGATATTTGAAAGAATATTAAGTCCAAATTAAGCTGATGTGTTGAAAAATTACAACAATGGAAATTTTGGTTGTTGTCCAAAAGGAGAGTCCAATGGTTTCACTGACTTTATGAATGGTTAAAATACTCAAAATTAAATTTGGAAAGATAGTTCAATATAAAAAATACTCTCTTGAGGTTACTTTAACTTTCAGAACATTAAGCTTGTTCTATTTAAATGTCTGTATTCTTTCCAGTCCCTAAATAGAATACAATGGAAGGAGTTTACCAATCTGCTTACAAATGTTCTTCGCTCAAATACCAGTTTTTGGGGAAAATCAAATAAAAAGGAATGAATTTAAAGATGGTATTAATTGAGCAGTAAGTCCCTAATAAAATGAGCACCAAGCAATGCAAAACTTAGGCCATACTGGGAAATTTAAAATAGGAACTGTGTCCTTCACAGATTCTAGGTCTTAACACTATGGCATCTGGAGCAAGAAGAAGATCTAGTAGAGATGAGGTCTGGAAGCATGGTCCATTGTTGAGAAGCACATGTTCACACAATTGTTAACACTGGTCACTGTAATTTAGATTCCTTAAGGACTATTTTTGAAAAGTATATTATATTAAATTTCAATTTTATTGCAATCCTCTCACATAAATTATATCTAAAATATTATTATTAACAAATATATTAAATTAAGTGAGTAGACTATTATATGGGGATAGGCTATGAATAATTATTGGTGATTAAATTAATGAAATACATATTATTATACAATTGCACGGATAAATCAACATTAAATACATAGAGGGGAATGTTTTCTGAGGAGTGATGATAAATGATGATTATTATTAGGCACAAACATGGGACAATTAACACATATAACACATTTAGGGGAAATTAATTAATTAGTACATTTATAGGGAAACTTAAATATAAAATAACACATAATAAGAAAATTATCACTAAATGATGAATGAATGACATGTAATACTATAAAATATCTGTGAAATTTATCACTACAATACTTTCTTCAATTTTACACTATTGCCTGTTGTGTTTTATTTTGCAAAGGATTCAACCAATACTTCACTTTGATCTAGTGAAAACAACACATACAACAGTATCAAATATTTGTAACTATACCCGATCTTGGTATCTGCCCTTAAAATTAATGCTGTGATGATCTGGTGAAACGTTCAATGAATTTTTCCACTGGTGTTAGCCCTCTAGGTGTCACATCAAAAAACTTGAAATGTTACGCCATTTTTTTAACTTTTGCAGAATTTTATATAAAATGCTATAAAAAAATAAAATTTTGATATATTGGTAAACAAGTATACATTTTCTTAGAGAGCAGAAAATGGGCTATCTTTTAAAATAAAATTTGTTGGCCTAAATGTATGGTATAACAGTCCGGCTTGGGTTCAAATCTAAACAACCCCAAAAAAAAAATTATTTTTTATGTTACGAGACCCGTAGAATATATTTAGACAGCCATAATCAAATATCCAAGATATACATTTTGTTCAAAATTTAATAAGGAAAAAGAAAATATACATATATATATATATGTATATATTATATATGTGTATATATATACATATATATATATATAATACACAACAACGTAACCTCACATTACAGCATTCCTATTGAAAACATAACTAAACAGCTGATTAAAAACGGCTGCAAAATTATTAGTTCGCAAAAGGGCGAACATTATTAGTTGTCATGAAGCCCAGATGTTGCCGATCACTTTGATATAACGGATGGTTCGAAACGACCGATCGTCAACGAGATATACACGCTAAACTGGATGTCTGCAAAGTCGACTGAAATCAGTCGATTGACACTTGAGCGTCAAAAATAGTCGACTGAAATCAGTCGATTGACACTTAGAGGGTTAAAGTTTAAAACCTGCATACTTTTGTATTTTCCCTGACTCTCAACTCTGAATGCACACTTTATTTACACCAGGTATTATATAACAAAGTTAATTTTATTATCGGCCTCCACCCCCTTTCCGTACAGTCGCCCAAAACTCTTTTGTTAATTTGATTAGGCCTATTTTAATATTTATAGTTTGTCATATTTTGCCCTACCTTTTAGCGAATTTCCCCTATAGGGAAGTAGGTGGCATGGTAAGACTTAAGCCCGAGACCATGATAACTTTTTGTTTTGAGGTCCCCAGATGCCAAAAACACTATTCGTTCAAATTTATATATATATGTATATATATATATATATATATATCTATATATATATATATATCTATATATATATATATATATTAAATTAAATTCACATAGAAGGGCTACTATATGATAGATGAAAAATAAGTAACATGAGTACCCCGGAGAAAACATTTTAATTAGTTAACACAACATGTTTCGACTTATAAAAGCCATGATCACGTGCTGATTTGCTAAATACATAACCTTATTTTCATTATCATTCACAAAATGTAAATAAATAACATTTGATAACAGACAGCTGATTGCGATCTCTACTGGTGTAAGTGTTATCTATTTGTCTTTATATTTATAATTTTGTTAAAAACTGGATTACTTGATTGTACCTGTATGGTGTTTAAAATATTGTTACTGTCAACGAAAACTGTCAAGGAAAACTTTTGAAAAGACAAATTACAAGCTAGCATTTAGAACCAGAAATAATTCGTTTCACTTAATAAATAAATTCTCAAATGCTAATCAAAATCAAACAAACAAATTTGAAAAATGCGGTATCTATAAGATCAAATGTAGCGATTGCCCAAAATATTATATAGGCCAAACCGGAAGAAGTTTTAAACGTAGGTTCAACGAACACATCCAAGCAGTTAGGTCAAACAATAAAACCTCGCAAAAATCTGCCTTCGCTGACCACATACTAAAAACAGATCATAAATATAAGAACTGTGATGAAAATATGTCTATTCTAGAAATAATGAAGAAAGGCCAAAAATTAAATGTTAAAGAAGAATTCCATATATATCAGAGCCATAAAAATGACAGTAACAATATTTTAAACACCATGCAGATACAATCAAGTAATCCAGTTTTTAACAAAATTATAAATATAAAGACAAATAGATAACACTTACACCAGTAGAGATCGCAATCTGCTGTCTGTTATCAAATTTTATTTATTTACATTTTGTGAATGATAATGAAAATAAGGTTATGTATTTAGCAAATCAGCACGTGATCATGGCTTTTATAAGTCGAAACATGTTGTGTTAACTAATTAAAATGTTTTCTCCAGGGTACTCATGTTACTTATTTTTCATCTATATATATATATATATATATATATATATATGTAACCGTTACCGCGATAACTTTTGAAAGAAGCGCCTGATTTTGATGAAATTTGGCAGAAATGTGGAGAGTAACATTTATGACTTTAAGTTCGAAAACCAGATCGATCGGTTTATGGGAAGGGGGTTTTATGGGGGTTTAAAATTTTCCAAAAATCAGTTTTTTGAACTTTTTACCCTAAAATTTTAAAAACACTAGATTTTAGTTATAGCTATTTTGTAGAGCTTAAAAAAACAAACAATTTAGTATTTTGAATCATTAAGCTAGGTTTAGTGGTTGTGGAGAAAAGTCAAAAAATGGGTCAATAAAATTTCCCATGTTAATCTTATGGGAATACGGTTTTTAGATTTTCCTCAGATAATTTCACTAAAAACTCCACATTTCTTTCTACCAATCAGTTTAGCTCTACAAAACAATCATTTTGACGTTTTAATTGTTGTTTTACGTACAACCGTTGCAGTTATATTCAAAGTGCTAAACACAGTACATTGTCCAACGTTATCCTTATGGAGAATAAATAAAATGTTATATCTTGATTATTTATGTATTTATATTGATGAAACTTGGTATGTGGCTTCAACTAGTTGTGGTATATTGATAATAGCACAAAAAAAGTTGTTTGCTGATTTTTCCCGGTAGCAGCAAACCTGCATACTCGGCCCGCATGTTATTCATATGGAGATTAAGTAAAGTTCTATATCTCCCTTAGTTATGAACCTAAATTAATAAAACTTGGTATATAGCTTCACCTGGTTGAGTTATATTGATAATTGCAAAAAAAACACATATCTTATCTTCCTTGTTGCAGCAAACCTGCGTACTCATTTATCATGTTATTCTTATGGAGAATAAATCAAATGCTATATATCACTTATTAATGAATGTATTTTTGTGAAACTTGGTAAGTGGCTCTAGGTAGTAGTGATACCCATATATTTGCATTGGAAATTCGCTGAGTACGCAGGTTTGCTGCGACGGGGGTATATATATATATATATATATATATATATATGTGTCCGTGGGTGCGATAACTCTCGTAAAAAAGGTCCGATTTTGATGAAATTTGGTACAAACGTGTAAAGCAGCATTTATGACTAAGTTCGAAAACCAGACGGATTGAGCTATCTGAAGGGGTATTTTGGGGGGGTTTTGTACCCCAAAAATGGGTTTTTTGAGTTTTTTACATACAATTTTTGAAAAAGTAAAATTATATTTTTTCCCATTGCAATCAGCTTAAAAAGACGCACAATTTTATGTTTTAATCATTGCTCTACGTCAATTGGTTACTGAGATATTGAAAGTGCTAAACACAGTACGTTGTCCAATGTTATTCTTATGGATGATAAGAAAAATTGTATATCTCGCTTATTTAACAACTTATTCTGACGAAACTTGGTATATTGCTTCATTTCATTGTGGTCTATTGATATTTGCACAAAAACCCATTTTTTTGCCGATAGTTCCCGTAGTAGCAAACCTGCATACTCAGCCCCATGTTATTCTTATGGAGAATAATTAACGTGTTATCTCCTTTAATTATGAACATAAATTAATAGAACTTGGTATGTGGCTTTACCTAGTTGAGTTATATTGATATTTGTATAAAAGCCCATTTTTAGTGTTCCTTATTTCAGCAAACCTGCATACTCAGCCGCCATGTTATTCTTATGGAGAATAATTAAAATGTCATAAATCGTTTATTTATGAATGTATATTGATGAAACTTCGTATGTGGCTTTATGTGGTATTAAGATAAATTAATATGCATTGGAAATTTGCTGAGTATGCAGGTTTGCTGCTACGGGGTATTTTTTGTGTTATTAAGACTTTTAAACTTTACAGGAAATTAATTTGCGCTTAAATATATTTTTCCCCCACCTACTATGTAAAGTCAAATTTTACTCCATGCAATCAACTTAGTCTCCCGAAAATATATGTTAGCAAATATTAGTTCAAATATATTATTATAAACTGAAGACAATAAATTAAGTTACCATAGCAACGATTTCAATATAATTATAGGTATTTTAAATCCTAGGAAACGGTCTTTGGTTGGGACTTTGCAACGACTCAAGCGAATTTCGTAACCACTTCCTCAATCGATTCATCTACGATGTCTTGGTGGAGTCTTTTGTAAGTGATCACAAATATACTCTCTTTTAATTCAAAAACACGTAAAATTAATTATATTATTTTTGTGAAAATTCCACAGTTTTATACGGTGGTTTAATCTTCACTTGAACCTACTATGGCACAAGCATGGACCTACCTTGTCTGACAGCTTCACTTTTCCACCTGGTTTTGGTTGTATAGTCACATCAAATAACACACGTTTGGTCAAATTAAAAATTAAAAATGTGTTTTAACTTGGCACTTACATTTAATTTATAAGTGAGAACTCGAGAGAGGTTGTATTAAAAAATAATATTTCTCCTCAGATCTGTCCACCAAAACCTTTGAATTAGATATAAAGTTGGAATTTGTCAGACGTATGGTTCTCTAATGAAGTCCCAAGGGAGAATTACTTTTATACATAGTAAATTATATAGTGCTTCTAGACGGTCTAAACCCCAACATTTGGGGTTTGTAACTGAGCAAGGGAGTTTTGTACCTTGCATGCTGAGGACAATTAATCAACATGAAAGTATGAACACATGACATTACATAAACAAAGAAGAAGCTTAAATCACGTTAAAAATAGTTAAATATGATAATTATTTCGTTTTAAAGTTTGAACATGGTATTGTGTGACATAAGAACATTTTAAAGAGGAGGAAAGAGCAAAAAGGTAAAAATGGGCTTTTTGAGTTCTTTCCTATCTAATTTTCTGTGACTGTTTCAAGTTTCAGCTTTTGATAGCGCAGATCTGATAGCTTCAGATACCTGTGCAAGGACACGGATTTGCCGTTTCTTCCTTAAAGCTCGCCCACAATGAGCAAATATTTGACAAACGTAATCAAATATTAGGAAGGATTATAGTTTAACTAACAAAACTGTTTTTGCTTTTTTTCCAGAAACGACAAGCTGCTGATGGTAGTCAATTGTATCAGTACTTTGACGAAATTTAGTTTTTCCTTGAATCTACATGTCGAAATATAAATTAAATTAACAGGTTTTTTAAACGGTTTCAGGTCTGACCACAAGTGGGTGGTGGGAGGGGTGGTCATTGGCGGAGCCCTGCTGGCGGGGGCGCTCTGGTGGTGGAGGCGGCCACCACCAGGGTCTTCAATAATCTACCTGAGCTGGGCGGAGTGGGTGGTCTCCGAGGTAGATTATGAGGCTATACCGGCGCTCGAGGCGGTGGAGCAGCCGGAGGAGGACAGTGGCGATGAGTCTTCCGTAGACTAGTATCCAGAGAGGAGGTGTTGTAGAAGACGAAGTGGAAGACGATGAGAAAGCCGAAGGGGAAGACAATGGGAAAGACGATGGGAAAGACGAAGACGATGGGAAAGACGAAGGGGAAGATGAAGAGGAAGACGAAGGGGAAGACGAAGGAGAAGGGATGAGAAGAGAAGAATCCCTTGCAGATTTGCATAAATATTTGCAAAAAACATCACTGCGCTTGAGTCCCAACCATGGGTAATCATGACCTTAAGACATAGGTCTAGGATAGGCAACACCTGTCTACCACGCTTTAAAAAAAATAGCTGAAACAGAACATCTGAATATGGCGATGAAACCCACTGCAGGAGGAATTAACAACTAAACTACATCAGAATATGCTGAAGATAACTTCAACGTCCCAGGAGAAACTTGACAACTACATCCCGCCACAACACCGAAGAGAGAGCTGAAGTACATCAGAAGCTGCAAAAGATAACCAAGATGTCCCAGTGAGAGTTAAAAAAACTACAGCCCGCCACACCACCGAAGAAAGAGCTGAACTAAATCAGAAGCTGCAAAAGATAACCAAGATGTCCCAGTGAGAGTTAAAAAACTATAGCCCACCACACCACCGAAGAAAGAGCTGAACTACATCAGAAGCTGCAAAAGATAACCAAGATGTCCCAGTGACAGTTGACAACTATAGCCCGCCACACCTCCGAAGAAAGAGCTGAAGTACATCGGAAGCTGCAAAAGATAACCAAGATGTCCCAGTGAGAGTTGATAACTATAGCCCGCCACACCGCCGAAGAAAGAGCTGAAGTACATCGGAAGCTGCAAAAGATAACCAAGATGTCCCAGTAGAGTTGACAACTATAGCCCGCCAGACCACCGAATAAAAAGCTGAACTGCAACATCAGAATCCGCAAATCTAAATGGCTCCATCATTTGCAAAGTCAATCCAAACACATAAACTTCCCAGCAGATGTCCATGGAAAGAAAGACAACTTATTATGTAATGTACTAAACTATGTACCTAGAGTAATCCTTTATTTAAATAAATCAATAAAAAAATCACAAGTTATTTATGAATAGGTCCTATCAAAAAGACAGACACTTAGTTACATACACAAATATGTAAATAGTTATCTTGTTGACTTTCTGTTCCACAAGAATTTTGAAATTTAATACATTAGTTGGCTGAATTGTTTGTAATTTTTTCGTTTAAAACATGACACTAATCTTAAGAGCTCAAGAGCATTTTTAAAGTATGATTACACACTTTATACTCGCTAAGCTAATGCGTGTTCCTTCCACAATGATAAAGTTAAAAAGGTTGGACAGTGCTGAATGATAGAATAAAATACATTAAACTCACACACGAAGCCAAATTTATAATAGCATAACAACTTTGATCTGATTGATGAATTGCAAAATGTAATTATTGCAGTTTTATAGTATTTTATGGTACTCTTTGACTCAAACCTCTGCTGACGTCAATCGAAGCACATTAACAATTCTGAGTCAAAAAGATTTGTGGGTAGCATGCGACTTTGGGGAGAAACGATTGACGATAAAAGTTTCTTAAATCACAGCCAGAAAGTCAACATAACCAAACAAATACAAAATACCCCCCGTCGCAGCAAACCTGCGTACTCAGCGAATTTCCAATGCATTTATATGTTTCTCACTAGTACATAAAGCCACTCACCAAGTTTGACAAAAATACATTCATAAATAAGTGATTTATTACATTTTATTTATTCCCCATAAGAATAACATTAGGACTGAGTACGCAGGTTTGCTGCAACGAGGAAGATAAGAAATGAGTTTTTATGCAATTATTAATATAACTGAACCAGGTGAAGCTACTTACCATGTTTTATTAATTTATGTTAATAATTAAGAGAGATATAAAACGTTACTTATTCTCCATAAGAATAACATTAGGGCTGAGTATGCAGGTTAGCTGCTACGGGGACAATCAACAAAACATTTATTTTTTGTGCAATTATCAATATACCAGTACAACATGAAGCCACATACCAAATTTCATCAATATACATTCATAAATAATCAAGATATCAAATTTTATTTATTCTCCATAAGGATAACATTGGACAACGTACTGTGTTTAGCACTTTGAATATCTCTGCAACGGTTTGACGTAGAATCACAATTTAAACACCAAAATGATTGTTTTGTGGAGCTGAAGTGATTGGTAAAAGAAAATGTGAAGTTTAAAGTAAAATTAACTGAGGAAAAGCCAAAAACCTTTTTCCCATAAGATTAACATGGGAGATTTTATGAGCATGTTTTTTGGATTTTTTCCGCAACCACTTAACCTAGGTTAATAATTCAAAATACCATATTATTTGTTTTTTTAAGCTCTATAACATGGTCTAAACCTAAATTAAGTGTTTTAAAAATTTTAGGGTAAAAAATGCAAAAAACTGATTTTTGGAAAATTTAAAACCCCCATAAACCCCCCTTCCCATAGTCCGATTTTTCTGGTTTTCGAACTTAAAGTCATAAATGTCAGTTTACACATTTGAGCCAAATTTCATCGAAATCGGACGTTTTTTACTCAAGTTATCGCATTCACGGACACATATATAGATATATATATAGATATATATATATATATATAGATATATATATATATATAGATATATATATACATATATATAAATTTGAATGAATAGTGTTTTGGACATCTGGGGACCTCAAAACAAAAAGTTATCATGGTCTCGGGCTTAAGTCTTACCATGAGACCTACGGTAATAGCTTCTTCCCTATAGGGGAAATTCGCTAAAATGGATTTCTATGAGTTAATTGACAAATGCTAAAATACTCTCATATTTAGCTAAGATAATCCAACAAAACCTAACCTAATTACAGGTAAAAGGTAAAAGAAAATAAATGTTTGCAGTAATCTACTAAACAACTCTCATCTATCGTTTCTCGCCTGACCCGCTCCCCTGTGAGTACACGATTAATATTCATATCCCAGCAATTGCTACTCTTAGGTTATAAGTCAACATTTATTTGTAAAAAATACACAATATCAACCTCTCTTGTATTTCTCACATATACATTCTTGGTAAGTAGAATACTATATTATTTGTTTTTTTAAGCTCTATAAAATGGTTGAAACCAAAATTAAGTGTTTTTAAAATTTTAGAGGGGAAAAATGCAAAAAACCAATTTTTGGGAAATTTAAAACCCCCATAAACCTCCCTTCTTCCCATGGTCCGATTTTTCTGGTTTTCGAAGTTAGTCATGAATGTCACTTTACACATTTGAGCCAAATTTCATCAAAATCAGACGATTTTTACTCAAGTTATCGTGTTAACGGACACATATCTATCTATATATATATAGCCCCGTCGTAGCAAACCAGCATACTAAGCGAATTTCCAATAAATTGGAAGATATGAATTGGAGATATAAATGTCTTAATAGTACATAAAGCCACTTACCAAGTTTCATAAAAATATATCCACAACTAAGCGACATGCAATTTTAATTATTCTCCATAAGAATAACATTGGGGCTGAGTACGCAGGTTTGCTGCAACAAGGAACACAATAAATGGGTTTTTAAGCTAATATCAATAGAACTTAACTAGGTGAAGTCGTATACCAGTTTTTAGCGAATTTCCCCTACAGGGAAGAAGCTATTACCGTAGGTCTCATGGTAAGACTTAAGCCCGAAACCATGACAACTTGTTTTTTGAGGTCCCCAGATGACTAAAACACTATTCATTCAAATTTATATACATGTATATATATATATATCTAATATATATATATATATATATATATATATATGTGTGTGTGTGTGTGTGTGTGTGTCCGTGAATGCGATAACTTGAGTAAAAAACGTCCGATTTCCATGAAATTAGGCTCAAATGTGTAAAATGACATTCATGACTTTAAGTTCAAAAACCAGAAAAATTGGACAATAGGATAAGGGGGGTTTATGGGGGTTTTAAATTTTCCAAAAATCAGTTTTTTGCATTTTTCACCCTAAAATTTTTGAAAAACTTAATTTTGGTTTTGACCATGTTATAGAGCTTAAAAAAACAAATAATATAGTATTTTGAATTATTAAGCTAGGTTAAGTGGTTGCGGAGAAAATCCAAAAAAACCTGCTCATAAAACCTCCTATGTTAATCTTATGGGAAAAAGGTTTTTGGCTTTTCCTAAGTTAATTTTAATGTAAACTTCATATTTGCTTTTACAAATCAACTCAGCTCCACAAAACAATCATTTTGGTGTTTAAATTGTGATTCTACATCCAACCATTGCAGAGATATTCATAGTGCTAAACACAGTACGTTGTCCAATGTTATCCTTATGGAGAATAAATAAAATTTGATATCTCCATTATTAATGAATATATATTGATAAAACTTGGCATGTGGCGTCACGTAGTACTGGTATATTGATATTTGCACAAAAAATTGATTTTTTGTTGATAATCCCCGTGGCAGCGAACCTGCGTACTCAGCCCCCATGTTATTCTTATGAAGAATAAGTAAAATGTAGTGACTCCCTTAATTATGAACATAAATTAATAAAACTTGGTATGTGGCTTCACCTTATTGAGTTATATATTTGCATAAAAACCAATTTTTTATCTCCTTGTTGCAGCAAACCTGCTTACTCAGCTCCCGTGTTATTCTTATGGAGAATAATTAAAATGTTATATAGTGCTTACTTATGATTGAATATTGATGAAACTTGATATGTGGCTTCACCTAGTTAAATCCTATTTATATTTCCATAAAAACAATTGTTTGTGTTCCTTGTTTCAGCAAACCTATATACTCATCACCAATGTTACTCTTATGGAGAATAATTAAAATTGTATATATCGCTTATATGTGAATATTTTTTATGAAACTTGGTATGAGTCTTTATATAGTAATAAAACATATATTATGCATTGGAAATTGGCTGAGTACGCAGGTTTGCTGCGACGGGGGTATTATTAATTTATGTTCATAATTAAGAGAGACATAGCATTTAATTATTCTCCATAAGAATAACATGGGGGTGAGTACACAGGTTTGCTGCTACGGGAGTCTTTGGCAAAAAATTTCTTTTTTGAGCAAATATCAATAGACCACAACCAGATGAAGCCGTATACCAAGTTTAATAAATAAGTGAGATATAAAATTTGTCTTTTCCTCCATAAGAATAACATTAGACAAGGTACTGTGTTTAGCACTTTCGATATCTCGGTAACCAATTGACGTAGAGGAATGATCAAAATACCAAATTGTGTTTTTTTTAAGCTGAATCCAATGGTAAAAAACTAATATTTGACTATTTAAAAAATTATATGTAAAAAGTTCAAAAAACCCATTTTTGGGGTACAAAACCCCCCCAAAATGCCCCTTCGGATTGAGCGATCTGGCTGGTTTTGGATCTTAAAGTCATAAATGTTGCTTTACACGTTTATACCAAATTTCATCAAAATCGGATAATTTTTACGAGAGTTATCGTGCTCACAGACACACACACACACACACACACACACACACACACATATATATATATATATACAGTTTCGAACGAATGGTGTTTTTGGGGTCTGGGGACCTCAAAACGAAAAGTTATCATGGTCCCGGGCCTAGGTCTTACCATGCCGACTACGGTAATAGCTTCTTCCCTATAAGGGAAATTCGCTAAAAAACACCCCCGTTGCAGTAATTCAGTATATTAGGGTTATTATGTGGTTGCGGTTCTGCAGAGAACCTGCGATATATTATTGGATGAAAGTTTTTCAATCGATATAAATATTGATTGAAAAATATTGACTTTTTATTCAATTTAAATATTGAATTAGGATATTACATTTTTAATTACGTCTCAAAACATGTTTAATAGCCTATCGTACGATATTTTAGGCCTATAGCTAAAATAAATCAAAATAAAATTAAATCACAAACATATATTTCAAAATTTAATAAAATATATCAAAACAAATAATTAATATGACAAATTAATTAAAAATTAATTAATTTTGTAGTTATCTATGAAATTATAAAATACCCCCATTGCAGCAAACCTGCATACTCAGCGAATTTCAAATGGCATGAAGCACTTACCATCTTTAATCAAAGCATATTAATAAATAAGCGAGAAATGACATTTTATTTATTCCCTATAATAAAAACATTAGGACTGAGTATGCAGGTTTGCTGCATCAAGGACCACAAAATCTGTTTTTAGCGAATTTCCCCTATAGGGAAGAAGCTATTACCGTAGGTCTCATGGTAAGACTTTAGCTCCAGACCATGATAACTTTTTGTTTTGAGGTCCCCAGATGCCAAAAACACTATTCGTTCAAATTTATATATATATATGTGTGTGTATATATATATGTGTCCGTGAATGCGATAACTTGAGTAAAAAACGTCCGAATTCCATGAAATTTGGCTCAAATGTGTAAAATGACATTCATGACTTTAAGTTCGAAAACCAGAAAAATCGGACCATGGGAAAGGGGGTTTATGGGGTTTTTAAATTTTCAAAAATCAGTTTTTATTGCATTTTTCACCCTAAAATTTTTAAAAAACTCATCCCCAATGTTATTCTTATAGAGAATAATTAATATTTTAAATATCGCTTGTTTGTGAATACATCTCTTATGAATCCTGTTAAGTGTTTTAATTTGTTATGTTATATATTCATTGGAAATTCGCTGAGTATGCAGGTTTGCTGTGACGGGGGTATTTCTTATATGTTTCACCATAAAAATCAATTTAAGAAAAATCTACTACGTTTTGATTTTCGTACAAAATTGCTTTGTGTTTACAATCACATTAATAACTTCCCCCTGGCTTGTGTAACATATCAATCATTGTCCCTGACTTCTTGGATTTTTTCAACATTTTCCCTGACTTTTCCTGACCTTTTTAAAATTCCCTGACTTTCAAGAAAGTTTGAACCATCTATAGCTTTTAAATTGTCTCTGTTTTAAATTAAACTGATAGTCCTACAATGTGATCCGTGAACAATCTAAAAGAAATATGAAAACACTGAAAAACAGTACAGTAAAACCCCGCTTAACCGGTACAGTCTTTACCGGAAATGGAAAATTAATATTAGAGAGATTAAGTCCGGCGTATGACTCATGGTGCGCCGAGAGACCACCCGCCGCAGTGGGCACTGAACTTGGGGGTTGTTTTGACGGATTTTGCCACATACCTGGTCCGCTCGCAAGGTGGTGAGGGGTTTACTCTTACTGCATTTTCCGCTTTCCCTTATCGTACTAAAGAAAAAGATCAGTGTAACAATAACCCTCACACCTGCATGTGATGAAAACAAAGTTACTGTTGAGGTTACTTAGGTCGAGTTCATACGAGCACTTTGCAGCGGTGTCAACGCAGCGTCATTTTGCAGCACATTCAAGCAGAGCATGTACTCAAACGGAGCAGTTCACACGTGAGGCATCACAGCGGCAGTGCATGCTCCGTTTGAGTACATGCTCTGCTTGAACGTGCTGCAAAATGACGCTGCGTTGACGCCGTGTGAACCCGGCGGCCTTAGTATCATTTGCCATTTGAAGTGAAGTATTTTGTAGTTGAATTGATTGTTAATTACTATAAGAAAAAACCTTTTTAATGTACATTTATAAATATTTCAATGTCATTAAACTTGCGTTGGAAAAACTCCCATAAGATGTTTGCGTATTTTACCAAAATTAACATTGAACAATTGATTATCCGAAAAAAAAATGTGTTATCCGTAACGGTCCTGCCCTCATTAATTCGGCTAAGCAGGGTTTTACTGTACCAACAAAATACTTCATGAAGAATCCGACAAGAGGAAAAGGAATCTAGCGAGTCTTTAATTATTCCTGTAAATGAATATTTACTGTCACGTCCATCAGATGACATCAAACCTGTGTATTTAAACATTGTTAAAGACAAACTGAGAACCATGCAAGAACGGGCTCAAGAAGTAGACTGTCCTCTCGAGATAAAACCCCCCGCTCCCTATACTCTTCCAGGAATTGAAGAGCCAGCTACGGTCAGTATGGACTATTCATCTGCTTCCTTACGAAGTGACTTATTTCCCGGTCCCGCAAAACGTAGGAGTGAATTACGGGGCACTTTCTGTGTTTTATGTTGTGTTCATCTTGTGTCTTCTGTGTTTTATCATCATTAGACAATTTGGACAATTCCTTAGAAATAAACTAAGGTAAGAGTAGCCAAATAAAAAGCAATCCATAGCTAACAATGCTTAGAATGTAAATAAAATTGTTTCACAGTTCTTTTTATAAAGAACTAAGATAAAAAAATACTACTTTAAGACTGATCATCTAAAAAAATTAACTAACATTAGAGTTTACAACATGCCAACACACATTTTTATGAATTTTACAAATTAACAAATAAATAAATTTATAAGTTTAGGATGAGTCAGATGTCTAGTGTAATCACTAAATCCAGCCGTTTCAGTAGCAAAGACCATTGATTAGACCTAATTGTCTAATGACCAATGGCAACTGAGGGACCAACTGTTCAACAAGGAATCTGAACCACAAACTACTACTCAAAATGTAGGTCTCATTTTATTGTTGGATCTAATTATTCAATTCCATAATTCTTTCATGATCTAACTGTAACACTGCCAACTACTATTGCTACATTAGGAAACCCCAGCTGAGCAGCTAGGCACGTATTCCACAAGAGGAAATTTTGCGCAGGTTACAGGAAGGATAGGATATGCAGGAAAGGAAAGAGTGGGACGGGTCAGGCAGCCAAATTGACATTTCAGAGGGCCAACTCCCGTACTCCTGTGACAGCTGTGATCAGGCTCAAACAAGCGCTCTGCCCTCCAAATGGCCAACTCAACTGACAGAGTACCCATATACAACAATGTACAACAGGGGACTAAATTTTCAGTCAGGGCACGAACCCGGACATTCCGTTCCCAGCCACTACAAGTGGAAGGATCAAAGGTGGAAGTGAAGCTATTCATAATGGACAGCCAAAAGACTTACGATATGTCATTTGCTGTACCCAATGTCAGCGTCGAAACTAGTATAGACCAGTTTTAAGGTTGTCCTGAGACCACTTCCAACAAACTTAAAGCCTAATTTGTAACGAGTCGTTTAGTTTGGGGGGTGGGAGGTTTGATTTCGTCGTCGCGGCGGGCAGCCAAGGGACAGGTAGCAGGCGGCGGGCGCAAGCGGCCGGTCGCACTTTGACCCGGCCTTATCAGCGCTTATCGGCCTGGGTATCCAGCCGCTTCGGCGAGGCAGTATGTCCTGAGCTCCGACAGCGATCGTGTCTGGAGAGTTTCGTGCGTGCTGTTTTCGAGTTAGTTGGTGACGGGAGTTCCTGTGCAGTGAGATCTGCGTTGAGTTGGGTTGTGACCCGCTATTTGGTGAGTCTCGACTAAATATTATTATTATTATTATTATCGTTGTTATTAATATACTGTTCGAGTTTAAAACTTGTGATGAATATTTCTGCCACGCAATCCGTCAAGACACGCTTAGGTCAGAGTGGCGTTTACTGTCCAGGCAGGGCTGAAATAATTATTATATTTATTTAGACATATTTCACTAAGCCTCAAACTCATTGACTATTTTAATTTGGAACTAGGAAATATATATTTCGAGGCGAGGCGGTTTCAGAAACCTGTTGAGGCCTGACAGTGCAGAGCAAGTACCGACACGCTCGTCACCACGTGTGGTATTCCTGGAAATAAGCCCGGCCAAAGTAGTTAGTTTTGGATTATTCTATGGTTGTAATCGTGGTTTGATTTAATTTTAATTAAATTGCAACAAGTTTATTGAGACGGCATATTGTAGTTGCATGTGCCTGTGCTTGGTAGTTTGAGACCAGCTACTTGGTATTTCAGTTTGAGCACGAGATTATCCAATTTATTAGTAACACACTGATTGGCCTGGGCACTGCCCGAATAGGTTAATTAAATTTCAGACAACTGTGTCAAGTATTCTGTGCAGGTAGCCAGTAGTGTACACGTTAGATCCTGTCGGTATCAGCCGAGCCGGCCCCGATTACTCGACTAGGAGTCGTGGGCGTTATTACCGATAAGGTTTAGTGACACACGGTGTTGCAGGGACTCTGGGCTTTTTCGTCGGTGCGAGCGGTCGCTGTGGAGGACGTGGCCCGAGCTGCAGTGTGTGTCAACCCCACGTCGTCGATTAGAAGCTACTTCTGCGGTGAACCTGTTTCACGTCTGATTGTATGAGCCAGGCCCAAGCCAGCATTGAGGTCCGGTCCGTATACCCCTGAGTGCCAGTGGAACCCTGGAGTAACCCAGCCATCGCAGGCTGAGCCGTCTGCGGCAAAATTAAATAACCTCTCTTGCGGACATTTTCTTACAGGGGGAAAATATGTCGCAAATTATTCAGTAACAAAAACAACACGCTTGTACTTACATCTGTGTCGAGTTTAAAGTCAGCGATGATGTCTCTCACCCAGTAAGGCTGGCCAAACAGTGTCCTGGTCCTCTGTACCATGAACATCTTGGCTGGCTCTACAATTGGTTCAACCTCGCCAGGTCTGTAAAATATAAGAATAAAATCACAATCGTACTTATATCATACTTTTATTTATAATAAGTTAAGATTCTAAACATGATGCTAATAATCGCGAGTGGCTAGCAAAGTGACGTTATGACAACAATTAACTAGCTAGTTGCTTGCTCCCAAACTGCTAATCAACTAGCACCTAGTACTAGCATCGTGTGATTAGGCTTTAAGAGGCTTTAAAAGACTCATATTTGTCTAACTATAAATATAAATTTTTTCAAACCTTAATGTATTTTTATAATTAGTCCTAGATTTCATTGTTTAGTATGTTTACCAAAGAGCAAAGTTTTACCTAAACAAGGCAAGTCGGTTTTTTGCCTTAAGCAATTTGTTTTATTACAGCATATCGAAATAATAAAACAAGTGAGGTGGCACAGCCGTAACGGTTGTGCCTCACATTTTGAGGTCTCAGGTTCAAGTCCATATATGCCATTCTGAGTTGAGTTTGTACCGGTTTCTCATCTCACCTAGTCACATAATGGAATGGTTCCCTAAGAGCTGTTCATTTAGACCGACAAGTGATACAAAATATTTTAAGAACTGCATACAAATTGGAAATTATTGGGATATTTATCAAACGCAAGAACAATTATTTCAAAATTGTTTGAATAACGTCAGTCAAAAGTAGTTTAGTAATTAAAAATAAATTGAATTTCAGACTTATGTCTTTATTAAAAATCAAAATGCTCTAGGCCCTATCAAATTTTAAGAAACTATCATAAATATTCTAATATCAGTAAAGCTTAATTGCTTGTTGTTTCATTGTTTGCAACTCTGATCTCAAAAATGGCTCCAACGACTTCCCTCAATTGTTGGAAATACAGTAACTAATTTTCGGGTTAAAAATATATTCAAGACATGTCTCATCCCCAGGAAAATCAATAATGCAAAACAAAACCAATTTTGATAAACTAAAAAATTAACATTGGGCTTACAGAGTTTAAAATCAATACGAATGAATCATAACAGCGGTTTATCAGTGAACTGTCAAATTTAAGTAGTTTAAGTATTAACATGTGGTTTTCTAAGAATAGTGACTAAAAACAATGAATGAAGATTACACATGGAGTGGTCATATCCAAAATTAATAAAATGTGCATATATCACCAAAGTACTACCTAAAGAGATAGTGAGCTATAATAACAACAGGATTGACCACATAAAGAAAAGAAGCAAATGACCTAAGCAAATCTGCTTGTCAGTAGGGGGACGTGATAAAAAATCCAAGTCATCTAAACAAACTGACTGACCTTCTCCCAGGTAGTACTTTAGTCTAGGCCTATACGGTACAGTCCAGGCTCCAAAGGGATTGAGCAAGCACTGGAAGTCTAACAAAGTTTGGCTTTTAGCAAATTTCCCTATAGGGAAGAAGCTATTACCGTAGGTCTCATGGTAAGACCTAAGCCTGAGACCATGATAACTTTTTGTTTTGAGGTCCCCAGATGCCAAAAACACTATTCGTTCAAATTTATATATGTATGTATATATATATATATATATATATATATATATATATATATATATATATATATATATATATATACAGTATATATATATATGTGTGTGTGTGTCCGTGAATGCGATAACTTGATTAAAAAGCGTCCGATTTTTATGAAATTTGGCTCAAATGTGTAAAGTGACATTCATGACTTAAGGTTCGAAAACCAGAAAAATCGGACTATGGGAAGGGGGGTTTTAAATTGTCCAAAAATCAGTTGTTTTTTTTCATTTTTCACCCTAAAATTTAAAAAAAACTTAATTTTGGTTTGACCATGTTATAGAGCTTAAAAAAACAGATAAAATAGTATTTTAAATTATTAACCTAGGTTAAGTGGTTGCGGAGAAAATCCAAAAAACTTACTCATAAAATCTCCCATGTTAATCTTATTAGAAAAAGGTTTTTGGCTTTTCCTCAGTTTATTTTAATGTAAACTTCACATTTGCTTTTACCAATTTGTTCATTTCCACAATGCAATAATTTTGGTGTTTAAATTGGGATTCTACGCCCAACCGTTGCAGATATTCAAAGTGCTAAACACAGTGCGTTGCCCAATGTTATCCTTATGCAGAATAAATACAATTTGATATCTCGATTATTTATGAATGTATGTTGATGAAACTTGGTATGTGGCTTCGCGTAGTACTGGTATATTGATATTTGCACAAAAAAAGATTTTTTGTTGATTATTCCCGTAGCAGCAAACCTGTGTACTCAACCCCCATGTTATTCTTATGGAGAATAAGTAAAATGTAATGACTCCCTTAATTATTATGAACATAAATTAATAAAACTTGGTATGTAGCTTCACTTGGTTAAGTTATATTGATAATTGCATAAAAACCGATTTTTTGTTCCTTGTTGCAGCAAACCTGCTTACTCAGCCCCCATGTTATTCTTATGGAAAATAACTAAAATGTTGTATAGCGCTTATTTTGATTGAATATTGATGAAACTTGGTATGTGGCTTCGCCTAGTTAAATTCTATTTATAGTTGCATAAAAACCAATTGTTTGTGTTCCTTGTTTCAGCAAACCTACGTACTCATTACCAATGTTGTTCTTATGGAGAATAATTAAAAACGTTTATATGTGAATATATTTATATGAAACTTGGTATGCGGCTTTATGTGGTATTAAGACATATATTATGCATTGGAAATTCGCTGAGTATGCAGGTTTGCTGCGACGGGGGTATTTATTATTGTTGGAGGCATACAGTAGATGGGAAAAATCGATGTCGTCGCATTTCCAGCATGGGTATAACATGTTATCCTTGTATTCCTTTATAGCACTCGAGATACCTTTATCCAGTCAAATACTTATTTATAATTTTCTACATCATAGTTGAAGAAATCTTCTACTCCTTTTGGGCGTCAGGTCACTCGCCTTGGCTCTCATCATCAGACTCTTTAGTTTGTAAAGAGTTTATGCATCTTTCACCGCAATTGCGATAGGAACAACAAGAAGAGATATTTGTTAAGCAGCTGAATATTTTTTGGAACAGTTTTTTTTTCACTAGCAGGGCTGAACTAATTTGAAGCTGGAATAGCAGGCAGACTCATCAGCAATGGCATACACTGTACACTACGCTAAGGTTATTTTAACCTTTGTAGTCCGTAGTTTGTTAAATTCAAAGGTTCAATAACCATTTGCAATGAGTCTCCCCAGAAGTGTGATAGTAATCTGAGAATATTAAGCCTGTGTAGCTATCTGATGTGCATATAATTTTTTGAGATTTTTACGCAGGCTAGTATTCATAGGCAAGGAATATATCATAAACAGCTTAATAGATGATGAAACTAAAGATTTGTGTAAATGGCTTAGAGATTGTTACTTTGCTAAATGTGGAAAGATGAGAAAAACGATAATTGGCTAAGCAAAACGAGGAAAGCCTGAACCTTTTGAGTACAGACAAAGTCCTAGTATAAGCAGAAATAACTTGACAAAAATACCTACTCAGTGGTCCCTTTATTTGTTTTGTTGTTACCAGAAAAAAAAACATTGAATTCAATACATTTCAACATTCATTATGAATAAGATCCATATTTCGGAGGGCAAAATCTTGTTTTCATCTGACTGCTTTTCAGAGAGGAATTTATGTTTTTCTAAAAAAGATGCCAAACCTCACCAGTAATCATGTCGAGGCAGACACTAGAATGTGTCCACACCTTCATGATTGCCTTGTTTCAGACCTAAATGTTGATCATGTGATCATACACAGTCAGATAAAGATGTATTTGTCCTTGGAATTATATTCTAATTATAATTTTAAAAACTTGGCTGTCAAAGGTTATGGATGAGAGTTGGTTCTGTGGACAAAAAAGAGACTTGTGGTGTCATATAGCCGCATCAAACTTATAGGGCAAGTCTAATCCAAAGTGTTCCCTGCGCTACATGCGTTCACCGGATGCGACACTGCGAGCAAAATAAATACTAAAACAGCCTTTAATAAGTACATAAAAAACAAAGTAAATTGTTACAAAGTCCTACGTCGCTGACTGTATGGCTAATCACTGAAGATTTGTTCGTCCAACTGCTCTATATTCAACTGACGAACAAAAAAAGGACAACATGCGATGAAAGCTGTTTTGTAGACTTTCAACAACTCAATCTGCTGTAAAAAGTCCCAACAAATTATCATGCACATCAGATAGTTATAGGCTATCCTCATGTGTTCTGCACAAATAGACTCCTGGGAAGATTCATTGCAAGCTGTTATTGAACCTATAGATTTAACAGACTACGGATACTACAAAGATGAAAATAACAAGTTTAGGCCGTTGCTGATGACTCTGCCTCCTACTCCAGCTTCATTAGTTTAGCCCTGCAAGTGGAAATACTATTCCAAAAACATGCCGCTGCTTAACAAATATATCTTCTTATGTTCTTATCACAGATTCGGTGATAAATGCATAAACCAATTACAAACTAAAGAGTCTGAAGAAGAGAGCCAAGGCGAGGGTGAGTTGTGCCCCGATACCCTAAAGAAATAAATTCCCACAACTATGTGTTGGAAAATTAAAAATAGTGTATATAAATATGTATTTGACAAGATAAAGCTATCTTGAGAGCTTTAGGGGGAAAGAAGGATAACAGCTACTGCTAATGTGCCACCTAGATACACCAATTGAAAGTGAGTAACATATTTATTTAACAATATTTATTACTTTATTATGAGGTATTAAGCATTATTTTCACATTTAACAGCTAGCAGCACTTTAAAGCAGAAATAAATGTATATACTGTTCATCCTTTGCGCTGCTTATGAAGAGGACAAGTCGTGCATGAACAGACTTAAGAGGGCAGGGCGCACCAGTAACAAAACTTTTCAGAATTCTAGCTGCTTCCCGTTCCTCCTCAACGAATTATCCGATGTCGTTGAATTATAGCTCATTTTAAAGAGCAAAAGAATATCTACAGATTTCAGTGAGTAAAGTTTTGATATCACAAATAATAATCGATCAAACAAATTTCTAAATATTCATTATTTACGATTTATTTACGGGTGAACTATTTGTGACATGGAAATTTTGTTCACTAAAATCGGTATATATATTATATATCTTTAAAATTAACTATAAATCATCGATTTAGGATAGTCTGTTGAGGAGGGACGGGCTCTGAAAGTTAACATTAGTCTTATGAGAGAAGTAAGGAGCCGAGGACTGGTGCCCCCTCTTAACTATGTTTGTTTCATACATTATTACATGTACTGAATACTCAGGTACGCTAATCTTTACAAACCATAGATTGTATAAATATTTTTCTATGGCTGTCATGAAGCGTAAACGTTATAAAAAATATTAATTATAATTAAATTTAGTTATATTCAAAATATATTTTTGTTAAATTTTATATTTGAAACAAAACAGTTAGGGAGACAACTTTTAAGCTGAGGGCGTTTTTTGAAGAACACATAATTGACTGTAAACAGATGTTTAAACCATTGCTCTATTACCGTCTTTGAGCTAGAGAAGCGATAACGTGAACCGCCCACGCGCGCAAATTTTCCCCCCTCCTCCCCAATGTTATGCCCATGCTAGAAATGCGACGTCATTAATTTTTTATCTACTATATGCCCCCAACAATAATCAAAAGTCAAACTTCGTTAGGTGCATGCTCAAACCATTTAAACTTAGCGCCCGGCCTAATCTATACCAATAACAGGTTTGGTTGTTTTTAGCAAAAGGTTCTTTCAGTGGGCCTATTCTATTATTTGACAAGTGTTTATTTGTAGATGTGAGCTTATACTAGCACATAAAAAGCACAGCAATGGATTACCTACGTGTCAAAATTACAGGCTTTTGTGTAAATATAGATATTAATTTAGGATTGTACAATCATTTACTATATATACTGAAGGAGACATCCCATCTATATTACCCAGCTGCCCCACTTTTAGTGTTTGCCAGAATTTGAAGTGGACAGTTTGATTAGGTCACCGACAGATTGTGCTGCTGTCAACTATTTATTTTAGTTATTTACATTAACTTGTAAAATATCTCCCCCCCCAGAAAGCAGGTGATAATCAACTTATGTTTGCTTCCTGACACACCAGGTGTTGTATTATATTCTTAATCTATGGTATTATCCTCTGCTTGAGAGGATAAGTAATAGTTAACAGAAGTATACTCTGTTGATGATCAGTGTAACTACGTCCTCTCTGAATCCTGGCACACACAAAACTAGGGACAGATTTTACAATGGCAAAGAGAAGTCTACTTCACTATTTATAGTCAATAGTACAAGTCCCTAATAGAAAATTTGACTTTGCTGGTAGGCCTAAGTTAAAATACCCCCGTAGCAGCAAACCTGCGTACTCAGCGAATTTACAATGCATATATATGTATCTTAATACCACATAAAGCCACATACCAAGTTTCATCAATATACATTCATAAATAAACAATTTATGACATTTAATTATTCTCCATAAGAATAACATGGCGTCTGAGTATGCAAGTTTGCTGAAGCAAGGAACACAAAAAATGGGGTTTTATAGAAATATTAATATAACTCATGTAGGTAAAGCTACATACCAAATTTCATTAATTTATCTTCATAATTAAGGGAGATAACACATTACTTATTCTCCATAAGAATAACATGGGGCTGAGTACGCAGGTTTGCTGCTACGGGAGCCTTTGGCAAAAAATTGTTTTTTTGAGCAAATATCAATGGTCCACTTTCAGATGAAGCCGTATACCAAGTTTCGTCAGTATACGTTCATGAACAAGCAATATATACAATTTTTGTTTTCCTCCATAAGAATAACATTAGACAATGTACTGTGTTTAGCACTTTCAATATCTCGGTAACCAATTGACGTAGAGAAATAATCAAAATACCAAATTGTGTGTTTTTTTAAGCTGAATCCAATGGAAAAAACTAAAATTTGACTATTTCCAAAATTATGTGTAACAAATTCGAAAAACCCATTTTTGGGGTACAAAACCCCCCCAAAATACCCCTTCGGATAAAGCGATCTGGCTGGTTTTCGAACTTAAAGTCATAAATGTTGCTTTACACGTTTATACCAAATATCATCAAAATCGGATAATATTTATGAGAGTTATCGTGCTCACGGACACACATATATATATATACAGTTTCGAACGAATGGTGTTTTTGGGGTCTGGGGACCTCAAAACGAAAAGTTATCATGGTCCCGGGCCTAGTTCTTACCATGCCGACCACGGTAATAGCTTCTTCCCTATAGGGGAAATTCGCTAAAATTAAAATTTAGCGAATGGTTCCTACCTGTTCTTGGTAGATCTGAAACAATATCAAATTGCATTGCTGATGACCTTGACTCTTGAATCGTGTAATATCGGCCATAAACAACACTAGCCATAAACGATGATCAAATAACTTGATATCAGCAGTAAATGATGATTTTACTGAGTAATATAATATTGGTTGTAAATAGTGGACATACCACGTGATAATGGATAATCCTAACCAAACATAACAACATAATGGCAATATGACAGGATCTTTTTCAAATGTGCCCACGTCCCCGTTAGATGTATTCCATCTAGGTAGTTTCACCCTATATCAGCATACAAGCCCAAGAGAATTTATGAGTTCCGCTTCTTCTCTCCCATAAAATGATCGTCCACATATATCAAGCACATTCACATGCAGTTCTTTTAATTATAGTACATTTTATAGTGATAGGGATTAACATCAAAATATAGGCCATACAGGCCTATTCAAATATGAGTGACGTATGGTACGTATCCACTAAAAGTTCAGACGTGATATTATCGAACTTCCACATTCGATTTAATAATCAACTACAGTATGTTATATCAAAATCCACACACCGATTACTATAAATATCGATTTTAACGGTACCTGTAGGCTATCGTTAATAATACCGGTATGGTATGTTATGTTTCGTGTAAACATTTGATTTATTAACAAAATAAACAACTAAGAAATTTGATAACGCTTAAAAATAAATCTTACTTTATAAACAAGTGATTTAATATTAGGTTTTAACAATCAAGCATTGTACGTACCGTACCTATAAAAAAAAACAAATATAATATATAGGAAATACAAATGAGGTAGGTACCTAAGTACGGTACAGAATTGATTAGATCAAGAACTGTCCCAACAGAGAACCCACTCAGTAAGAATTGTTCTGTGCCTAAATTTATCATGTGCACGCCCCCTACTACCACATGTAATACCAACAGACCACGCCGTCTACCAACACCCGTCATCAGTGTTGCAGACATAAACCACAGACTAAAGATGCTCATAAAATAGGCCTACGACAATTTCAAACAACTAATCTTGGCCTTTGTTAGTAATTTGTAAGTACCTACAAATTAAAGCTAATAGCCTAAACTTTATTAACTTTTTGCTTGAAAGAGAACATTTATTTTTTTCATGAACCTGTAAACTGTAAAGCGTGGATTTAATAAAATGTTAAAATGTAAATAATTACAGTTTTTATAGCCTAAACTTCCCTGACTAAAAACTTACATGGCACTCTGTAAAGTGAGGTTAAATTATGTATATGTGCTCTAATATACGTACACAACACGTTAGTTTCCGAGGGTCTCATAATTTTACTTTGAATGCTGGAAGTTGGCAGAACTGCTGTTGTTATGAGCGTAGTGGGAGACGAGGGCATAGCTTATTGGTACTGTACATGCGGCTGCAGGATGGGGTGCTCAGGGAATTGGGGCGCAAAACATTTATTACTGAGCACATAAATTACCCTGCTCGGGTAGCTCCTGACTGAGCACTTTCCATCGTCTCATTGTTATTACCGAGGTAAACATGGCAGATTGCCATCATGAAATGCACAGGGACTTTCCCTGACTAGGCTATTTGACATAAGCCTATGTAACTTAAGTCTATATTTGTTTCGATCTAAGTTATCACATTCTGATTCACAGCTCGCGGCAGCTGTTATATAGGCCTAGTTATCACATCATATGTTGTGACTGGATTATCAGTAGCAACTAATTTAGGTTCTTTTTTTAATAACTAACAAGTTCAGGTTTTTTTAGTTGTTAACCTAAGTAATAGATATAATATAATTAGTATAGTGGTTTTAAATTAAAATGAGTAAAAATATAATTAGCTTATTGTAAATGTTGATATTGCAAAATTTGCTATCCATTGAAGGGTAGATTAAGATAAGCGTCCACCAAAACAATCGAATACGGTATAAAATATTCAATTACTAAGGCCCACCATGATTGTTACACCGATAACCAGTTAATCCCGGACACCGGAAAAAAACTAGTTATAATATCCTGGAAAGGTTAAGCTAGCTTAGTCAAAGATACTTGGCAGGCCTCTACACAAACTTACCGAGGATAGTAGGTGAAACCATAACATTTTATGCCACCAGGCCAGTGTTCCTTAATTTTTCTTCTAATACTCAGGTTCACTGCAGAAGTGTTCAAACATTTATGACCAAAATTTGTTCTTGAAGTGACATTTAAAAGGGATTTAGCAAAGGGCAACATTTGAATTACACTGTAGAAAAATTATGTGCTCAAGAAAGTTATAACCTCACAGTAGAAAATGTTATTGGATCTGTAAATTACATAAGCTAACAAACACTTAACCAACCATTGATAATGATTTAGACTAAATATTAAAATTGATTAATTCTGATTTCTTACTTTGGGCCTAGGTTAGGTTTTGGATTGATGGATTGTTTTGTTCTTTTTGTGTTTTGGCTGGCTTTGGTATTGGTACTCCCTGTACCATGAAGCCTGTTTTACACTTTTTCGATTTTGTTCCACTCAGGGTGGTTTATTGTATACCTGGAGGTAACCAAGGCCCCAGTGGCCAGTGGGGCCTTGAGGTAACACCATAGACTAACTAGTCTATGGTAACATTGCTTAACGATTTTGGTCAAAAAAGCGAGCCGGTGATTTTTTTCAGATTGGTACACTGGTGAGGCAAATTTATCGTTCTTTGAACTATCCTGATTGGCTGTTTTATTCCTGTAAGTGAATCTACTCATGCAAATCACTGGAATAAAAGTAATAAAAGTTGGAGTCAATTCATTTTTTCTTTTTTTAGCAAATTTCCCCTATAGGGAAGAAGCTATTACCGTAGTCGGCATGGTAAGACCTAGGGCCCGGGGCCATGATGACTTTTCGTTTTGAGGTCCCCAGACCCCAAAAACACACATATATATGTGTCCGTGAGCACGATAACTCTCGTAAAAATGATCCGATTTTGATGAAATTTGGTATAAATGTGTAAAGCAACATTTATGACTTTAAGTTCGAAAACCAGCCAGATCGCTCTACCCGAAGGGTATTTGGGGGGGGGGGGTTTGTACCCCAAAAATGGGTTCTTTGAATTTTTCACATATAATTTTTGAAATATTCAAATTTTAGTTTTCACCATTTGATTCAGCTTAAAAAAACACATAATTTGGTATTTTGATCATTTCTCTACGTCAATTGGTTACCGAGATATTGAAAGTGTTAAACACAGTACGTTGTCTAATGTTATTCTTATGGAGGAAAAGAAAAATTTTATATCTCGCTTATTTATGAACGTATAATGACGAATCTTGGTATATGGCTTCATCTGGTTGTGGTCTATTGATATTTGCTCAAAAAAATAATTTTTTGCCTATGGACCCCGTAGCAGCAAACCTGCGTACTCATCCCCATGTAATTCTTATGGATAATAATTAAATGCTATGTCTCCCTTAATTATGAACATAAATTAATAAAAACTGGTATATAACTTCACCTACTTCAGTTATATTGATATTAGCATAAAAACCCATTTTTTGTTTTCCTTGTTGCAGCAAACCTGCGTACTCAGCCCCAATGTTATTCTTATGGAGAATAATTAAAATTGTATATATCGCTTATTTGTGAATATATTTTTATGAAACTTGATAAGTGGTTTGATGTAGTATTAAGACATTTATATCTCTATTGGAAATTCGCTGAGTATGCAGGTTTGCTGCGACGGGGGTATTTTATGTATCTAATCTTTCCGTGAAACATGATTAATTATGAGAAAATAAACAAATAGAAGTTTATTGAGTTTAAAATCATGGATAGGCACTTGTTTGATTCACTTTGTCGACTCGTTCGATTTCAGCGAGTAGTTCTTTGCTTCACCAAAATTTGGAAAGAACGGCTCGCAGTTTTGTTCATCAGTGTTACCTCCAGTTGTACAATAAACCTCCCTGGTTCCACTTACGTCTTACGTTAGTCTATGCTTTTGTGGTTGCATTGGGTAATTCTTTACACTATATTTACATTTTAAAATGTCTAATGATAGAAGGTCTGCTGCACACTATATAATAAATAGTACATACAACACCCACTGCACACTACGTACTGCACAACAAACTATCCTTAAAAATTTAATTCAATAAAATAAATAAATGGTAAATTTAGCTAAACATACAGCTACTTGTTGCTTTTAAACCCATTTACAGCATTTATTTAGTGTAATCTAAGTTTTAACACTAATACAAATTTGTAAAAATTGGCTCTCTACATCTAAATAAAGTTTACATAAAAATAAGGATAAATTGAATACTCTGTGTTTAGCTGCATCTTCATCTTCCGACTTCCGTTCGCTCAGCTGTCATGGAAACGGGAAATGGAAATGTCAATATTCAAGTTTAAACTGTAAGCAATAGCTAATAAGTGCTTTTTTTATTTCAAATGTTTATTTACGACAGTAATTTCTCAATCTCCAGTTAGTCTAAAATAGTTTTTACCTCACTTAACTTCAGGAAATAATCTTAAACTGGCTTTGGTATGGTATTGACATATATGCTATTATTATTTCTGAACTAACCTATAAGACTTTGATAAACAAGTTGAATAGTAAATTTGCAGTAAATGTTACTTTAATAAAATTAAACCTCGAAAAATCTTCCTCAGAAACATATTTTAATTTCTAATGAATTTTATAATTCTTACTTACTAGAAAAAATAAAAATAGGCCGTTTGGAATCCTTTAACACTTCCTGTAATAATTAATAATTTACCTTTTCTCAATTAACTTAGGTGATTTTAAAGGAAGAGATTGATTTTTTGTGGAAAACAACACCTGTTGTCTTTATCTAAAAAAACAATCAATTGCACAACTACAAATAATTTTGTTGCTGATACTTCTCTGGCATAAGTTTAATATTTGTTGTCAGAACCTCAAAAAGTATTTCCATTTTGGTTTTTGCTTATTGAGCTGTTATTATTTAGAGGGGGGAGCAGAGATTTTGTTGTTTTATTCGTACAGTTGCTGCAGTCTAAGTCGAAGTCGAGTTTTCGCGAATTTTCCCTAAAGGGAAGAAGCTGTTACCATTGGTGGCATGGTAAGACTTAAGCCCGATACCATGATAAGTTAAGTTTTTATTTTGAGACCCGCAGCTGCCAAAAAGACCACTCGTTCAAATTGTTATACATATATTTATTCATATATGTATTTGTAAGCACGATAAATCTTGTAAAAAAGGTTCAATCTTAATGAAATTTTGTGCAAAGTAGCATTTATTTAAACGAGTTTGAAAACCAGATGGACCAGAATATCCGAAGGGGTATTTTGGGAGGGGTTTTGTACCCTAAAAATGGGTTTTTTGAATTTTTGTATAGAATCCTTGACAAAGTGAAATTTGAGTTTTCACCATTTTATTCAGCGTAAAAAACAAACAATTTGTTGTTTTGATCATTGCTCTGTATCAATTGGTTACTGCGATATTGAAAGTGCTAAACACAGTAGGCCCTACGTTGCTTAATGTTATTGTGGGCATAGGATGACATGCCATGGAACATATCATTAGTACCGGTTGATTGGTTTTCTAGTTTTATGATGATACCCCAATGCGAGGGGAACATGCCATCGCGGCGGAGGAGGTGACTCACAGAAGGGGAGGTAATGGAGAGAGATGGGGTGAGAGATCCATGCGGTTTGGGAATCCAAATTCCAAGAACCAGTTTAGTCGGCCATCGCCAAACAATAATTAGTTCCCCATTGAAATTCAGTAGTTTACGGCACTGCCTAAACTGTTGGTAATGTAACTTCAGCAAATGCGGAGCAACACTAGGTAGCAATCGCAATGTCATCGATATATCATTCAATAGTATATTTGACATTTCTGTATGATAACTCTTCTTTGTAAAAAAGTCTATACTTTTTTGACTATTTACTCTCTTCTTCTTGCATTAGCTTCCCACTTTTTACTAGGATAGGACTACTTCGTCATATATATATTTTTGTTTAAACAGTCATGTCTAGTTAATTTATTATGACAGGTTGTATGTAAAATTATGTTTAGATTCCGTTGGAGTCGGTTTGTGTTGTCATTTTTCTTGTTAGTTAAAAGAACTATATATTCCTGAATGCATTTCATAAACAACCTTGATCTATACAATGTTTTATTAAATATAATCAATATTGTAACAAATAAATGTTGCAGCCAAATTATGAACAGGTATTTGACTTTGTCTATGACAAGGTATTTGGAATTTTCAAGTTAAAGTAGCTACTAAGGATTTAAGGGAAATATAAGTTAAATGTGCATATCCCATTATATAAATGCATGGGGCTGCATTCCTATAACACATTTCACTGCATTACACAGCTTTTATTTCGATAACCGCGTTATGATGAATCGGATTATTACTCCAATATTATCAGGCCATATATAACAGGGAAAGAAAAATCACATTCCACCCACGTATACTTATTAAAATTTTGATATTTGTTTACTTCACACAGTTTTTACTATATTACAGCAATTGCCAAATATTTGTCCTAAATTGCATTTTTTATGAATGACAGACTTTATGTATATAAGAATCAGACTAGGTAGTTGATAACATCCCACAATTCATGTGCGTAAATAAAATGCTTGACAATATTAATTAACTTTAAATATACTTTAAATAAACAACATTCCTTATAAATATTGGTTAGGCCTTAACTTTAAGTATTTAATCATAATTTATATATTTTATTAAATTGTATATAAATAGACTTGAGTACTATTCAAATTTCTTATTGTTCTCAAACGTGTTCTGGCACATTTAGGCCATGCTCACAGTGAACTTGGACACTAAAATCCCTTCAGTGGTCCAGGTGTTTTGTTCCAACCTTCGCTTTAGTTTAGATATTTTCTGAATTGAGGATTTATGAAATATTGTTTAAAGAGTCAAAATATCTATCGGCACAATTTACTCCTGTAGCAGTCTCAACTTTCAGTTTGTAGTTTTTTGTTCAAAAGTAAAACATTTCCAGGCCTAATGTCCCTTCTGTAATTGTAAGTACATAGGGGATGGAGAGGTGTAGGGGCTTTGATTAAGGCGATGGATGTGAGGGTAAAGGTCAGTCACAGTGGTGTATGCCACTGAAACTGGCACATCACCGATGTTGGAAACAACGTTGTAAATGGCCGTTAGCAATGTTCGTCACCCTGGCAGGCAAGTTCACAGACCATTTTAACCCAAAACCCTTCAACATTTCAAGTGACTTTGTTTTACTATCGTGGATGTTTTAAGACATTGATTTTGAAGTCCCCTGCTAGTAACAACTTGCTATTGTTAGCGGTGACATGTTGCAAAAACTGTTATAATTTCAGTAGCTAGTTTAATTGACTGACTATCTTTGCCCATGCCTGATTGGTCAACCTAAAGAACTCTTAATACAATTGGTAGTGAGGTCCAGTATTTCAGCTACTTAAGAGGGCTTTGAAGGCAGCAGCCATGTTGTATTTATACCCATGCTAAAATCCATATCTAAAATTAAAGGTGTTTTAAATATATATTTGGTTTGTGTGCAATGTTTTTCATTGCATTAATAACAAAAACTTTATATTAATATTTCGATGTTTTTTAGTCAAAGTTGTAAAATAAATACTTCACAAACAAATACAAAATTGTATCATAAGTTTAAAAAATTGCTTTGAAATATTTGGTGAAATAGTAAACAAATATTGTATTTAGGTCCTAATGAAGACATGTCGATCACTAATCAACTTTGAAATTGCCACTGAGTCAGCCTGCGATCAGCTGGTCTGTTACAAAAACTGACCCACTTTCTGGCGCATTAGAATACACCAGAATAATGCCACTTCTTGGCGGGTACTTCAAATCAAACAAAAAAAAAGTAGAATTCAGACGCATTATTCTAGCAGCCATGCTGTGTCACTTATTTTTATTGTCCTTGGAGTGTAATTTATGATAAAAACCAAGCCCAACCATAGTAGGGATTATTTAGATCGGCTTTACATTCTTTAGTACAGTAGTGTATAACATCTTTGGCACACAACATATTATTCGATTAGTTCCAAGTTTAACCGCAACTTACGTGTGACCAGCATTTTCAACCACCATGTAACTCAAACGCTTTCTTAAAAGAAACTGATCCTGTAAATGAGTCCTTGGAAGAAAAGCAAAAACCTGTTAAACTCCCAATTTATTTGTTTGCAGTTCTTTTTGTATAAGAATCACTTGTTTGCAGGTTTGTTGTTTTTTATCAACAATACAAATCTTCACTTTTTTGTTTTGGATATTGAATTTTGAAATTCAATTTTAAAATAGTAACAAAATGTTGGACATCACATTTAAAGTTTAATAAATTAATTTTGCTTTTATGGCTTACTATAATGATAGACCTAGAGGCCAATTTTTCCGCTTAATTTTTACAAGAATTTAACCTACAATTTTAACCTTGCCCTTTTTGTATTTTTTCTAGAGTACTAGACTATTGAAACATGGATGATTTCATTAGTAGCGATTTTAATGACCCCTACAACAATTTCACTAGTCCAGCTGAGGATGCTGAAGGTGAGGAAGGTTCAGCAGCTTTTCATTCGCAACATGGGGGAAGGGGAGACCGCAACCATGTGGTTGCCTCTAGAACACCGAGATCACTTCGGTCCGAGCCGCAGGTCCTACAGCCGGACAACCCTCTCATGGAACGTTTCCAGAATGCGCTGAAAAATCATTTGTTGAACCAGAAAAAAAGGCTCGACGAAGAAATCATGGGCCTTGTAAGTTAACTCTGTGACCTTCTTCCTTAGCAAATATGTTTAACGTAAAGTATATCTTTTGGAAGGAATATTGTAAAAATGTATTTAATTCATTTTATTTTGTTTGCGTTACTCAGGCCTAATGTTATTCATCAGAAGAAGAAATCAAATATTATATTTTGTTTATTTATGAATGTAGTTTGATGACACTTAGTATGTGCCTTCATGTGGTAGTGAGGGCTTATATATGCACTTAAATATGCTGAGTATGCAGTTTTGCTATGACAGGGTTATATCTTATTTTACATCTAGACCATACAGCAACCCTTAATTCCCTGTGATTTGTTTTTTCAGCAAATTTCCTTTGGACAAGTGAGCTATTAACATGACCTGCACGGTGAAACATAAGCCCAGGACCACCATAGAAGTCCCTAACGTGACCCCCTGAACACGTTTTGGGTTTTGTTTGCTTTCTAGCAGGCGTTTTTTTTTTTTTTTCAGAATAACACTATTTAGGACAGTTTTTCTTGTACTATATTTATTTAAACACGTACTAAGTACTTTGAATGAAACTTTATATTATTTGACTTTGGTAATGTCCTCTGTAGATAACCCTGGTCTTCTGCTAACTATTTTAATAACTAATTGTTGCATGTTAATAAATGCCCACAGAAAATAAATCTGAAAGATGATACAAAATCATACCAAACCAGCATTGAAGTGCGAGATATGGAGCAACAAGCTGTGCTTCACCAGAACATTGTAATGGAAAAGGAGAGGGAATCTACGGAGAAAATAATTATCGACAGAGAGAAAATTGAAACAGATCTTCAAAAAGTAACAACTAAATGTAAAGAAACCTCTTCACACGTCACTAATAAAAGAAATAAAGGTTTGTGACTCTAATAGTTTAAATAAAAAAAAATCCTTGCAGCACTTTGTTAATTTTGTTTAGTGTGTGGCAAAAACATGACAATTATGCAAATAACGTAAGTGTGCAATTTGCTCCACATCATACATTTTACCTATTGTTTTGATAACCCCCACATCACACAATTCACTAATACAGTAAAACCCCGCTTAAACTGACCTCGCTAAACCGAAACCCGGGATAACCGGAATGGTCAACAAGAAAGGGATAATCTATTATAGAGAGAATAAGTCCGGTATATGACTCATAGCGCCGAGAGACCGCCCACCGCAGCGGTCACTGAACTTAGGGGCTGTTTTGATAGGTTTTGTCACATACCTGATCCGCCCGTAAGGGGAATGGGGGGTTGACCCATACTGCATTTTCCGCATTCCCAAATCGTGCTAAAGAAAAGGGTCAGTGTACAGTGAACTCTCCCCCCTGCATGTGGTGAAAACACAGTTGCTGTTGTGGTGAAGTGAAGTTTTGTTGTACTTGTGTTTTCAAGAAATAGCCTTTTTAATGAACATTTGTAAATATTTCATATTAAATTAAACTTACGTTGAGAAAACTCAAAGATGTATGGGTATTTTACTGAAATTATCCTTGAAATACCAACAATTGATTATCCAAAAAAATGGGTTATCCGGAACGGTCGCACCAACATTATTTCGGTTAAACGGGATTTTACTGTAATCCTATTTTGCCAAGCCAAAAAAACACAACCAGTTTATCTAATGTCGTAGGATAAAAAACAACTTACCCTTGCACATTCAAAGAAATAATTTTCTCTTGTATAAATCAAAATAATTAATGCGAAATATAAGATTCAGTCTATTTATAAATAGGATGCTAATAGTTTTACTTCATTGGTTTTAGATTTTGTATACAATTTTAATTCTGATTTTTACAATTTAGTATTATTTTACGGTAAATTACTTTATGACAGCTATAAACTATAAAATATACAATTAATTTTCAATCTTCTTCAACAACAAATATATGTTACCTAAATCATTTAGCAATACTGTATTTTATTACTTTCTACTAACGCTTATCAATATTTTCACAGAGGAGGAACTGCGTTTAGAAAAAGAGTCGCTGGCTGCAATTATCACGCAGTTCTCTGAGTGGGAAGAAAGTCAGAACTCAGAAATAACCATAGCACAGCGCATTTCTGAGAAAAACCAAACAAACAAATCTGTTTATACCCAAGAGAAGATTTATCAGGTAAATATACTACAAGCACCACTTTTGTGTTCTGATGTAGCAGGATACCTTTTGTTACACCCTCTTACACCTTTAAAGACAAGTTAAATTCTATAACAACTGTTCTCTTGACTTTTGAAGGTCTGCTCCATCTTTGTATTCCAAAGTGGGAATGCAAATTACATCTAAGCGTGTGTGCCTTAAAGATCAAAGTTTTTATTCAAATCAAGTATATGAGTCCAGGACTTCCACATACCCGCTGAACAAGCTTTACATAAAAACTTACTAACTGGGACTAAGATTTTTACAGCTGGATTTGGTTAAAATACTCCAAGAGAACCAGTTCAGATTTAAAACTGGTTTTAAAAACCTGTTTCATAATAATTTTAAATTGAAAACATATCAATCGATAATCAAACTTCATGTGTAGGATTCAAAAGTCCTTATGAATAAATTAAATTAAATTACTGATTAATGTTTTTCAATTTAAAATTTATAATCCATAAGGTAAAAAAATATGGGTCATTTTATTATCTTCAACTGAGTCTTGAAGAAATAGAATGACCTTTTATACATAAAATGGTGTTGTATATGATCTAACAAATACTCTGTTACAGGATTTACTCCTTGTGTCACTGACATCTGAGGTTTTAAAACTTACAACAAAATTTGGAGAGCTGGAGAAAAACATAAAACAAAAACAGTCGGAAGTGGAAACAATATCTCAGTCAGTAGCTGATGGGAATGCCGATTTGGAAGCATTAGAGAGGGAGAACAAGAAGCTAATGCAGATCTGGAACCACGTGATACAACAGATACAGCAGAGAGATCGGATAATGGTGGATATAAAGGCGCAGCTTATGTTAGTTCAATCCTTAGCATGTGGTATTTTTAGTTATTAAAGTGTGTGATATTTTCAAGAGCTATTCCTGTATAAAAATAGCACTTTTTCTCTCAGTTTCTGTGCAATGTCCATACCAGTTTTTAATTTTGAAGTAACTACTAGCCAATAGGTTTTTTTTATTTATACCAAAGCGATGATATTTGCACCAGATATCACTTTTGAATTTATTGATTCCATAAAACTTGTAATTAAAATTGTTTAAATAGTGACCTCTATTCACACTAGATTTTCTCCTCATGCAAATTTCTTAAAAAACATTGTTATGTGAATGACTTGATTATGGTGCATCTCAAAAGAAAATGTTTTATTTCATATGCCATCTTAAAATTAATATTATTTAGTTTACTATATGTATAGCTATTTACGCACCTAGGGTAGGAAGAGTGTCATTATAGCATGATGCTTGAAAGCATGGGTGTGTAAAACTCCCAAAGGCTTTATGGCTCTTAAAAAACGAGGCTCCACGAGGCACATACACTATTTTATCGCCCCCTCACCCCACAATATAGGCAATGTAAATATTTAAAAAATAGTAGTTTAGGAACTGGCACTGCAGGTTTAAGTTATATCAGCATAAAAACAAACAATAATTGCATGTAGTGAAAACTTTGATTGTTGTAAACATAAGAGCTGTTGCTGTTGGAACAGCTGATTTGAGCTCTGCCAGCAATGTAATTGTAACGCTATGTGTTATTACGTACCTCCCTGGTCTGCAATAAAGCTCATTACGTACCTCTCAGATAGGGACATTTAACATGAGGCGGGCGATAAAATTATTCATTTCATTGTGTTAAATTCTTCTTGCAGATTATGTTTATAATTGCTTTGGTTCAAAATGCATTCACTGTGATTTAAACTGTTTAACTTATTCCTAGAAGTATGACAGTACAAACAGTGAATCATCAATGTTTATCCAAATTATTTAAATATATTATTAATCTTTTCGCTGTGTAAAAGCGTTTTTCCCTACAACCAGATAAGTGATCTAATTGATTGACATGGTAACTTAATGTTCAACCTACTTCTAACGGTCACTTTGCAATTGTGTTAGAATCCCCATTGGCTTAGAATCTTATTCTGATTCCAATCCTAATTTTTAATTTTTTAAACCTATGAATTGGAATAGACAAAATCAGTGTTAACCATGTGCAACTCACAAGGAGTTAACTGTCCCATCAACTTCCAAGCTAGCTTGCCACCATTTACTTTATTTGGGCTCTCCCACCAACTTTGCCACAGATCGGTTAACTCCCTGAGAGTTGCACTACTGGCCAGTTTTGGTTGTGAGCAATAATCGAACCCGCGAACTTCGTAAGAATGCCTGACAAAGGTGTTTCTATGATTTATCCCATACGGCTATCACGACCTCTAGCCTAGAGGCATTGGATGGGTTGATAGTTGGTCTACGCCTTTAGAGAACCTGAGCTGCCCGTAGTCATTTAGTTACAAATTTTGCTACTACAGTGCAGCACCAAATCGGAACCGGTTGTAGGTTATTGTAAACTGAATAAAATGACTACTTTAGTGGGTTAAGAAACTCAAGAACAACATTTGCCTAGTGTGATTTGCCAAAATACTAAAAGTAAAATGTAATAAGTGGTCCCTTCATTTGAACACAATTTGACTGCAAATTTTAAAGATGTGTCATGAAAAACACACTATACTGGAAAAATAGGGGGGTAATATACTTTGTATTGGGGGGGTTCATGAAATACTGCTAACAAATAAAAGGTCTATTTATTTCTTTATAATTTGATGATAAAATATAAAATAAGAATCTGATCTGTTTGCTTGGTATTTCATTTAGCATTGTCCCTCAAAAATCTTCATACACAGTGTTTTGATCAAATGCCTAATAAACCAACAACTATGGTTACGTTTTTATTTGCTATTTAAACTCTCTCGTAGGGAAAAAAAGTAATGTAACACAGCAAAATTAATTACAGCACATCACGAGAACAGTACAGCCGACTGGTGTGCCAAGTTGAGAGTTACAAACGTTCGAGCGGTGCGGAAATGAAGCAGAACGAGACTTTGACTACGACGCTGGTGAGACTTGAGGGAGACACCGAGGTATTGGAGCGAGTTTACGCAATGGAGGAGGATAAGCAGCGGAAATTGAGAGAGAACTTGGTACAGGTGGCTAACATGGTCGAACTGACTCAAAGGGATATCAGTGTGATAGTTGCGGTGAGTCCTACATCTAGTTGTTTTTTTTTTTTTTTATTCTAAGAAATTAAGATGGAACCTAATTAATTACTGGACAAAAATGATGTGTTGTTTATGAAGAGAAAACTGTTATCAAACCTGTAAAAGTACTGTAGTGAGAACATACGAGGATTTATATTGATATATTGATATTCGGATTTTAAAGGTACTTTGATTTACCCTGGGCAAGAGAATTTAAATAGAGGTTAGTATGAATGATGTTGACTAGTTACTCATGAGAGAAACAAAGTTATTGTTATAAGGTAAGTCAGTGACCTAGTTACATTATTAATCTCTTGGTTTTAAAATAATAAAGCATCTGTGAATATACAACATAGGAGTAGCATGTTTATAGTATATTCGCATAAACAGCTACACTTATCTGTGTGTTTAATGTCTCCCATACAAGATTTTAGAGTTGACTCCCTCTAATTCGGTCACCTCTGGACCGGACCCCCAGCCAGAGTAAAAACCGCGGCCGAACCATCCAGCGGTTTTTTAAACATGTAAATTGATAACCTATAATAGCAGTCCTGTGAATAAAAATCATTGCTAAGATGGTTTGACGATTTTTTAAAGCATACTTACCCAAACAAATCAAAATTAAAAATGAAACTCACTTAAAAGATACTAACAACACTACAATAAAATTCGTAAGCAAAGAATGCACGTCTGTAACAAACGCAATCGCTAAGTGATCTGAGATTATTTGTTTACATTTGGGCCAGAAAATGAACAGACACGTTCATTCCTGTCGATTTCTGCCATGAGAAATCCTTCTATAGATTATAATATTTAGTAATTGCCCAGAAGTCGGCCAGACCATCCGGCGGCCGAACAATCCGAGGGAGTTGACTGTATTAGAACAGCTAAATTGAGGTAGAGCTCCCCCATAACCCCTAAATATTCCCTTTAATTTTGTTACTCGATAAAAAATGTCTTATTCAACGCTTTTAAACTATGTCTTGTTCAACGCTTTCATTGCTCTTCATCATTCTTTATTTATAATGTAATTATATGGTTCTACTGTAATTTTTATCAGGCTGTAGGTTTCCTGTATATTTATATGTTAATACAACAATAAATCTTCAATTGTTCAAATATTTGCTGGATTTATTACTGTTAACGACAACCGTCAAATAATTTAAATAAAGTGTAGAAGAATCACTGGGCTCGACATATGTAGTAAGAGTAAGAATAGGAGAGGAATGTTAGCTGAAGAAAGTAATTAAAACTAGTCCTAAAAGAAGGTGACCCTATGGAAGACCAAAATTGAACCACCTCTTGTTTCACCAGAGATGGTCGAAGCGGTGGAAAGCCGATATAGAAAGGGTTGGAGCTGCTGAAGAAGACACAGAGAACCAGATGAAGTGGAGGGGATTTGGTGCGGCTAAATATAAACTCCGATATAAATGGCCCTGAGCGTAAGAGTAAGTATAATAAGTAACATATAAGTAACAACATTCATGATTAATAATTAAACATATTTGTTTCAGGATTCAAAAGAAAAGGAAGTGAAATACAATAATATTCAGATTGAAATTGATAAATTATTGCAACTAAAATACCAACTAGAAGAGCAGATGCTGAAAAAGCTACACCATCAAGTTGTTCTTAGCAAAGCAGAGAAACAAAGTACTAAACTTATTAGCAACCTTCGCCTTAGTGCTCGAAAGCTGGTAAGGCAAATACCAACAGTCTAATAAATCTCAGATCGAGCATAATCATAGCCGCCTTTAAAGAAGGCCCCCCCGTTCCAACTGGCAACGCCGCCATTTCACAGAGCAGAGGAGTCACTGCCGGCACAACGCCCATAACCGCTGTCGAATAACGCGTTCTTTTAAATAATTTTAGCTATATTATTTTGATATGTTGGATAGAACAATTAGAATGTGTCAGGGATTGTTGTTAAAGTAAACAATAACCGAAAAATAATATTAAACCTACAAATTCCCATTAAACTGAAACAATAGGCCTACATGAATCATGTACTTCTGTTAGATTTTAAAGATTATTGCTTTGAAAAAAAACCATGGTCAGAGTAAATTAGATGTCAGTAGATGTCCCTATATGAATACATTTTAAAATGAACATAAATGCCACTAATAAACTGGTTGAAGTAAAAATAAACAGTTACAAATACAATACAAGGCACACAATTATTTCTTTGTGAGATAGAAGTGCAGACAAAATTTTAATACTTTTTACAGGCAAGTTACCCATGAGTTGTATTTATACTTGTTGCTATATTAAGTACGCTTTGTCTTTAAATAAACGGTTTATGTCGTTGTTTTCTATCTTATGTAATTTGGCGTTTTTAAGAATACTGTACTTTATTAGTACGGTACTTAGTAAATGGTACTAAGCTGTCTTATATATTGATATTTATAAAACAAAAGTAATGATAAAAGGTACTTGTAATTAATACTTAACTAAATTATTAAAAAACATAACTCGCCTGTGCTATGTATTAACAACTTAAAAAGCCAAATTATGGCAAAAAGAAATGTATACAACTCTGAAGTACACAAATTTTGAACGTATTAAATAACTTGACCTTAAATTCAATAAGTGGGTGGATTTGTTGCTGCGGGGGAATTTAAAAAAGTGATTCAAATTTAAAATTCCTAGCACATTCTTGAATTAACGGTGCTAGGCATTATAGTAGTACTATGCCTACGTGTAAAGCCCAGTAATACTGAATATAAACATGCTTAATTTTACTCTGAGTTTAAATATGAACCTTGTTGGGGTCACAACAGGGTTAGACACTCGTTAGCAAAGCGATAAACGTCACTTAAACGGTATTTTCTAACTTGAATAGTAAAAAATAACGATTTTAGACAGTGGCGTCTCGTTTTCCCCATGTTAGTATACGGGCGGAGAAGCACGCGGTAACTCCTCTTGTCGCGTTGCCAATTCTACTATGCCGCGGCCTTCTTTAAAGGCGGCTATGGCATAATATAGCCTCTTATACACTTATTCTTAAGTATGTCATAAACTTAAATCATACTTAATAACAAGGATAGTATACAACTTCTAAAAGGAAAAGCGCATACACAATAATTAGTATTTATCAAATGGCTGTCATTTGAAAAAATATCAATTAAATTATAAATAATCTCAATTAATTTGCTGGCCAACTTTTTTTTCTCTGCATACAATAAAAACATAACTAAGGGAGGAAAATAATTAGATAGTATATTTTATTTATGATTCTTTAATGTAAAGAATGTATTCTTTATTACAGGTATACAACAGAAGCATATAGGCTTTTTGAAGTGCATATAGAATTGAACATTGAACCTTTTTATTTTTACTTTTATAAGTGGCTGTCAACCCATTAGATGGTCCTTGTGACCATTTCCATTGATTATAGTAGTCAATCTCATTGCTGTGATCAATTCAGGTAATAAGATTGGCTTATGTAAGTTGACGTATTTTAGAAGGTCACGTGCTGCTATTTTTCTTTGTGTTTAGAGAAACTAGTATCGCCCAGCAGCTTTGCTTGTTCACCTGGTTTTAGTTTTATTGTCTAATCAAATCACAGAGCTGATCAAATTCTAATATTTAAAATGTGTTTTAACTTGACACTTTAATTTATGGCATTAGGGGAGGTTGTATAAAAAACTAATATTTTGCCTCCAATTTCTCATGGAGACCTTTCATTCAAGTATGGTTCATGGTTGACAGACTTGTAGTTTTCTTAAAAATTCCTGGTACCATTTGGCTTTATATATAGATTTCAAAATGTATGTATTTGGTGCTGTTTTGTAACTGAATCATAAAATTGTATGAATAAAGCACCAATATCATAAACTTATATCATAGGTCTGTTGAGACATAAAGGCCCAAAAATGGAAGGTCCTAACAGAAGTGGCTAGAATTTCATCAAGGTTTAACAGTATAAGATTTTTTCGTATTCATACTGTAATTTTATAGTTAAAAAATATATCAGCGAAGTTTATCAATTTACTGTGACAATATGAGGGGGCTGTAGTGAATAGGCCTTAGAAACTAATGTGTTAAAAAATGTTCCTATCAAAATAGTTTTGTACGTTTTTTATCAACCCAAATATAATTTTCGTCAGAAACTACTAAAGAAGTGCTAGAGCAGGCAGAAAGTTGAAAGCCTGATGTACCAGGGTATTACATTGGTCACTACTTCAACAAATTTCTATGACATGTCAGGATTAAAAAATAATTTTGTTGGCTCTTTAGGAATCTAGTTTGGCATTTTCTCAAAATGAACTTGCCAAGACAATTCTTCTTATTGAACAAGAGAATAAATTGATAAAAGAAAATAACCTAGTGTTGGACCAAGAAAAGCATGATGATATCAAAAGAGATAGAGAGCTG
Organism: Allygus modestus; assembly: GCA_963675035.1. Taxonomy (NCBI): domain Eukaryota; kingdom Metazoa; phylum Arthropoda; class Insecta; order Hemiptera; family Cicadellidae; genus Allygus; species Allygus modestus. The sequence goes on along the minus strand of OY776116.1, from coordinate 71,519,406 downwards.
AAGGACTCCGAAACGGGATTGAAGCGGCTCCATGCTTTGATTTCTCGGAAGCGAAGCTACAACGATACCCTCAACACTCGTCTGGCAGAACTCTGCCAGAAAACACCGGTAAAGGATAACTAATCTAGTTTTAGAATCACACAACAAATCATTGTGAACAAATATTTTACAACTTATTACTACTGTATAGGTCCCAGTTTTATTAATGTGATTGAAAACAGCTGATCTTCCAGCATTTTTAAAGAGCATTACCGATTTGTAAAGCTTGTTTGAACCTTTTCATAGTTTAATACTTTGTCAACAAAATGTTTTATTTGATACCAAAATATTTAGATGGCTATGGCTAAAACCGTTTTAAATTTCTAGTTTTCAATTCAAAATGCTTAACAAAGTTGTTGTTTGATTACAATTCCCCACATGCAGATCTCAAACATTTTTAAGGATACTGTGTTATTGAAGAACATCATAGCATATGTTGCCATTCGGCAGAAATCACATGGTCCGATCATCATTTACTTCCATTATTACATGGTACATTCGTCGTTTACAAACGATATTATGTGGCTGATATTTACGGCCTATAAATGAACTGATCATTGTTTGCAGCCAATATTACACCGATCGATCACCATTTACGCTTGATAATGTGAGTTGTAATTTATTGCCGATTTTATGAGGTTTGGTCGTCATTTATGGACGATATTAACCGATCAAGAGGCCAGATCATTGTTAATGTAGTTCTTTATTACTAGGGGATTACCTTATTTCACTTGGTGTGAATAACTTGCTTGATTTTATGTGAGCTTTCTAAAACTTTGATTTGAAAATTATAAATGTAAAAATACAAGACTACGTCAATAAAAACACTTCCTACATCAACACTTTGTATCGATTGCTTGCCAATGCAAACTACAATAGCTTCACAGTAGGATTCCAATTAAAAATAACTTAATAATTCCAGCAATTATTTATGTAATAGTTTTTTCCTTCATAGCTTATATCTAAATTTGGTTTTGTTAAAACTTATGGATGTAATCCCATATACCAGTGTACCCCCTTCCCCCCCTGAAAAAAATGTGAGTCACGCGGTACTAATGCCAGTGACTTATACAGACTGTAGCCCCTAAGCTTTTGTTTAAGATTACATGGTAATAAATAAACAAGCCCTTAAAGGAAAATAAGGGCAAACCAAAAATTGGTCTCTGTTAGGTTCTTGCCCATCTATTCTCTATGCCCTTCTAGGTTATAAATAAAATATGTTTCAGAAACCTTTGTAAAGACAAGCAGATGTGTCATTTGTTCCTTATGCCATCATGGATTAGGATAACCATTGTTTTACTAAATAAGTAGTATGACATTTCAAAGCTTTGTAAAAATGCCATTACAACCAAATTGAGTCAGTCGCTGGCCTAGTGGCCAAGGCATCGGACTCCGAATCAGTACTGTTCAACTCGTACTGTAACGGCTCACATCTTGCTATGCTGGATACGTTCCACGCACAGATGTATGTCTATGTGGATGGGCAAAGTAAGACAAAAAGAGGCTGCCAATCTCTTAAAAAAGTCCTAAATTCCAAATTGTGATAGGAAAAACACACTATTTATTCAATCAATATCTTAGGTGGGATGGTTTTAACAATAATTGCCACGAGATCCGTTGTGATCTGATTCTCTTCTCCTCTCGCCAGGGAGAGAACCTGACTCCTGACGAGCTGCAGATCGTCTGTCTGGAGAAGACGCTGGTGGACACAGTGAACCTCGTGGAGGACCTGCACTGCTCGTGGATGAGAGAGCAGAACCGGATAGTGGCGCTGACCCAGCAGCGGAACAACCTCAACAATCAGCTCACTATTTATCACAAGCGTAAGCGTCTGTCACCTATCACCAGAACTTTCTGTGAGGGGAGAAAAAGCATTTTTTTTTTAAGTAAAGTAGATACCCTCTTAACCACCATCCATGGGACGGAGCCCTGGGTCGGATAGCTAAAAGGGCACTAATAAGCACTAATAATTATAAAACAAATTACAGTTAAAAAGGGTACCAAAAATAAGTTCCAAGATGTAACACTAGCTAACTATAGAAACTTACTAGCTGATACCTGTGCTTCGCACAGGTGATTAAAATTCCTGATGCAATTGGCACGGGATTGCCAAGATGGGAATGTAGCCCAGAGATGGGATGTTCTATCTGCATGCAAATTTTCAGCTCGATTGGTTTAGTAAGTTTTTTATGTTAAAACTAAATACAAGTCGACAGACAGACACCATCTTTCTTTTATGATTGTATAGGATAACTGACTTGTTATGACCTGAACGTTTTTTACGTTACAGTATCGGCACATTGCCTGTGGCAGCAGATGTGAATCATTCCCTAGAAAGAGGGCGTTTAATCCGATGGGCGGTTATAGGAAGGATGGTTAAGAGGGCGATACTTCAATTAAACCAATTTTACATTTCCATTTAGGGTTAACACGTACGCTGCAGCTAGAAAATGGTGCACATGACCCAAACACTGAAAAATGTTTTGTCATAAAAACATATCTTGGTATGATAGAAGATGGTCCCAAGTGGTTTTTTCCAGTTTGTGCCAAGATTTTCAGTCTGCCGCCATTTTGAAAACACCACACTGTCCGGTGTTGTCAGTCCTCAGCGCCCTCCCTAACGCACAACTGATGCTCCAAAGTTCCTTATATAATGAGTCCATAACCTTATATCAATAAAAACAGTTTATAAGAATTATAAAATTAAATTAAATAATATTTAAATTCATTTAAATGATTTCTGCTCTTGTTGAGCTTTCTCAATCTCAACGTCATGCCATGTCAAGTCATGGCGCAGGCATCGACCACGCTTAGTCCTGCGAGACGTGGAAGCCATAGTTTACTCGCAAATACAGTGTTTTTAATTAAATATATAACTAACAAACATACAGAAACTCTACCAACTAACTATAAAACAATGTCACTGAAGATACCGAACCGGTGATGCAATTTAAAAACTAATTATACCGCCTTGATACTAAGCGAAACACGGATGAAATATCTCCTGCCTATTCCAAGTGCTGCCGCACTGAGACAGAACAGAGTTGGCTACTAGCAGCAACACCATACGGTGCGGCCCGCCATCTGGCATAGAACGCGACGACATCGTACGGTGTCAGGTGCGTGTTAAGATTGCCTTGCCTATATGTCTACTGTTTCCTGCTAGTACCAAGATTATTTTTAAAAACTACAAAAAATGTTTGTTTTTAGTATTTTTCATTTTTACAGATACATTATGTAAACCTTAATTTTCCGGAGTGTGTGTGTTGTATAATAGTTTTTATATGGAATAAACTTGTTTTCAATAATTCATTCAGTTTATAACCTATTTTACTTAATAACATCATTAACAATCTTCAACACTTAACAATGTTTTTATAGATTTTGAACTGTAATAGTATATTTCGCACCAAGGGCCGAAAGTGGGGTTTTGCTGGCCCAAAATCGTGTTTTATGACCGAGACGAAGTCGAGGTCATAATAACGTTCGAGGGCTATGCAAAACCTTTTCGGCAGAGGTGCGAACGCTATTTTTCACCATACTACACTATGAAATAAACACTATAAAATAAAAATGTGAATATTTATTTGAAAATTAACATCCTATAAACGAAACTATCAGGTTATGAATTATCATCATTCTATTTTACTTTTTGTAAATATTTACATACAAATTGAAAGTACAGCTGTGATTATTTGAAAACATAAATCCTCAGGGATGTTGGTCATTTTAATTACTAACGGGTTAAATATGATCGGTTATAAAACACAAATCTCGTACAAAAAACAGTTAATAAATAAACAAAACATCGATAGTACAATGTTTTGAATTTTGTTGTTGTTTTTACCAGTGTTTCAACCAAAGAACACAAAAAAAAATGCATGTATTAACCACGTAACGTCGTGTATGCTTGAAAACATGTTGGCAACACTGGCTAAATAGATCAGCTGACTCTCGGCCCTTGGGCGGAAAAACTCTACTTTCGGTATTCAAATGACGTTCCGAAAACAGGTGATTACAGCGTAGTGTGGTGAAAATAGTTTTCCAATTACAGAGCTCCTTAATATTGAATACATTTTTCTAACAGTTTTACATATAAATTGCAGAGATTCTGGTGATGAAACAGAAACAGTTGAAGACGGAATTCGAAATTGAGCACTTGAAGAAAGAGGAGGCCAACATGAAGCGGCTGATTGGCTCGTTGGAGAAGCGGCTCACCAGTCTGAACCTGCAGTGCAGCCAACGCAAGGACTACAAGGAGAGCCTGGACAACCAGAACATGGTGGCGCAGAATCAGCTCATCTGTGATCTGAAGGTGAAGTTAATGCTGCAGTGTTTCGGTTGAATCGCTAACTACATTTGTTTTACAGTTTAGGAAACGAGGACTGAAATTGTTTCGTCACCTGAGGTACTGCCAGCTTAACATGGAAACATGTGTAGTCAATATTCAATTATACATTTTTAAATCTATTTGAAAATATCTTTGGGTTATCAGTGAAAATGGAAGGTCTGTCTCACTGTAATTATGTATGTTCTCTTTTTCATCTTGTACCATCATATTGGTAAGCCAAAATATTTTATACCACTCTCTTTAAAAACCATAACAAATGCATTTGGTGTATATTCAGCAACAAAATAACCTATAAATCACTGAATTTACTGATGAGCAAGTTGAATTCCCTTTTAAATAATTTATTAATCATATCCTACAATGCTACGTTACAGGATGCAGAAGTGAAAGCGTTGACTATACAAGAGGAGATGTGTTATCTCGAGATAGAGAAGGAGGAGCTAAGAGGTCGCATCGTGGAAGCTCAACGAGACTTGCTCGCCTGGGAGAAGAAACTGCAGATGGCAACAGAGGTGAAGACGAGCATAGACAAGGCTCGGGCGGAAGGTGGAGAAATAGCTGTGATGAAATCTGAAATCCACCGCATGGAGGTACTACAAATATCTCTTCCTCTTTGACTACGAGTGACCAACCAATGTAGAACCTTGCTGATCGTCAGTGTTGTTTCATTGCTGATTTAAGTATTTTTTTTATATCTCAGATTCAATGCAGTTTGCCATGTTGCATGACATCAGTACTGATACATAAATTTGCACGTCAAATGTTTTGTTTAGTGTCTTCTTTTAAAGTACCATAACATCTTTAATAGACTGTTTAGTCAGTTACATAGCAACTGTTACATAATTGGTATATAAAACAGTTTCTGTACGAGTTGAATGAGAAAGCTTGGTAACGGTTGTGCAAGATGTGGAACATAACTGAATACAATACTGTTTAAGCTTTTGAAGAAACTTGATCGAATTTCCGCAGTCAGCTGTCTCCTCGCACAGAAAACACGATCGTGTGCCGGGAAAGACCACTTTCGGCATGAGTGATGAAATATACTATTTTTTCATCTCGGACTCAATTTAGTTGGACATGGTTCAAGGCACCAGTACTGTTGAATAAATCCTCCTGAAAAATGTTTTGTTTAGTGCCTTCTTTTAAAGTAACATCTTTATTGGGCTGATAAGTCAGTTATAAATGAACTGTTACATAATTGGTATATAACGCAGCTGCTGGACAAGCTCAATATAAAATCTAGGTAACGATTGTGCAAAATGTGGAACATAACTGATTACTCTATAAGCTTTTGAAGAAAACTGGACAAATTTTGGACCATTTTCATGATTTAAGTATGTTTTTTCAAAGGAAATAATCTGAATCTGAATGCACAACTTGCAGGAGCAGAGTTATTTTTTGTTGTATTTTGCAGGTGCGTTATGTCCAACTACAAAAAGTTCAGGAAAAGTTGGCACATGATATGGAAATGTGCATTTCTCGGCGAGATGGAATTGTAGAGCTAGCACAAGCCCGAGAGAAACGTAACACTAAACGAGCACTGTACACTCGACAACAATTTCAGAAAAAGCTGGACGATCTTCAAACCAAGACCAAGCAAATCAATAATGTGAGTACTATAACACGATTTCTGAAATTATAAATTTGAATTTGGAAAATATTTATATTACTGTAAGGCCTATACTTTTTTGTTGTTTAATTTTCTTACAATTTAAAATGTGGGTGGTATTATACGAGGGTCATCCAAAAAGTAAAGAACGTTTTCTAACTGCACCTAGCGCAGCTCTCCCATCACCACGATTGCGAGTGTGGCAGTCCACTCACCTCCCCACCAAAGTATGAGCCGAGTCTCGTTGCTGTGCGGTCACACGTTTTATTTCTACGGCGATTTAAATTAGCGGCGGTAAACGAAAATCCCGCCAAATATGAGATACGCAGTGTTATTCTGTTTCTGAGTTAAGAAATGCCCAGACCTAGACATTTTTTGAAAACACCAAAGAAATTTTATGGTGAAAGAGCAAAAAAACAATAACTTAAATTGATGTAATGTGCTAAGATTTTAGCAGCTGTTTTCCTCAAATTTTCATCAAGTCTTTCTTTCAAATCATCTTTAACGAGCAATGACCTGCCACGCCGATCCTCGTCGTTCACGATGGATTCTCTTTCATTAAACCGGTTGCATCATTGTTTCCCCTGAATATTCGACTTGAAGACTTGTTTGCACTTTCACCATAATCTTTCTTTGGTGTTTTTCTAAAAAAATTATATATTCCCGGAAATTTTTAAATTCAGAAACTGAATAATTCTGCGTATTTCATATTTGGCGGGATTTTCGATTGCAGCCTCCATTTTGAATAGCTGTAGAAATAAGACAGGTGACCGCATAGCAACGAGACTCGGCTCATACTTTGGTGGGGAGGTGAGTGGACTGCCACACATGCAATGGCGGTGATGGGGGAGCTGCGCTAGGTGCAGTAAGCAAACGTTCTTTATTTTCTGGATGACCCTCGTATTTGATTAGGCTACTACAGTAGAATCTTGTTAGACCGACACTTGCCGATTTTAGGCTATCCGACAAGATTGCCTATGTCGATATCTTATGAGTGCGAAGTGAGCAAGACAGGGGCAAGTTGACGAATGAATCATCATTTTCCTGACAGAATTCAAACAGGTCAAGTTTGACTGTGATGTGCGGTATCTCTATTGCAGTGGTCTATTGTTCTTCCACCATAACAATTTAAGTTTTTTTTGTCTTTTTTTTTATTTAGAGCAAAGTTAACACGGTAGTGTGAGGGCTGTACTGTATTGATTTGTTCTCAATGCACATATAGTAGAGTTTATATGTTGATTACTGTATTAAATTATACAGATTGATAAATTAGGCACCACCTATAACTACCAAACCACTTCAATAACACTGTCATAGCATTTGTGGATTTTTAATTGCAATTGTTGGGTTTGTCAGTTAAGTAGGCCTGAACTGACCTTAACTGAGCATTGTTTGAACAGTACTCTCAATAATCCATAATATTAGGTCATCCTGTCAGGACCCAAGTTTGTTGTTTTAGCTAGGGTCTGGGTTCAGTTCTTTCCTCCTTATCAGGTATTGAAAAATTAAAGTAGGTAGCATTATAATTCGACCAGAATATAAAAATAGAATAAACAAAGTCAAAAACCTGATAACACAATTGTTCTCAATCTTGGGCCTTGGATGAAAAAGGTAGTTTAAGTGGTTAGTGTTTAAGTGCTTAGTGTTTAAGTGGTTAGTGTTTAAGTGGTTAAAGGTTGTCCCAGTGGTTAGTAAGTTGAATCAAAAAATGAAAATAATAAGTGATGAAACCTTCTGAATTATACCTTTTAGATTGTTAAATAAAAAATCAATAATTATTATTTTAAATTCCCTATTATTGTTTTATTAAAACATACTTAAGCTAAATAAAACCTTCAGAAATTTTATTAGTGTTAACCCATTGGATAGACTTACGAGCTGGTCTCGTTCCTTACTTGTAATTTTTTAAACCTATGAATTGGAATATCAATTTGTGTTTTTAAATGGATTAATGGTTTATTTTCATTAAAATACTGTTTTCATTCAGTTTTTAGAGTTGCGTCGGCACAAACACAGTAGACATAAGTAAAAAGTAGCAAAATCAGTGTTGACCATGTGCACAAAGAATTAACCGATCCCGTCAACTTCCAAGCAAGCCTGCCACCGTTTGTTTTACTTCGGCCCTCCACCAACGTTGCCACAGGCCGGTTAACTCATTGTGAGTTGCACGACTGGTCAGTTTTGGCCGTGTGCGGGAATCGAACCCACGAACATCGTATCCACACCTGGCCAAGGTGTTTCCACGACGTAGCCAACTCAGCTAACACGACCAAGGGCCTAGCGGCGATATTAAGGTTTTTCAGTCAGTCCGCGCCCGTAGTCAGATAGAACCGTAGTCGCCCGTGGTCATTAGTTACACATTTTGCTACTAGAGTGCAGCATCAATCAAATCCCGTTATAGGCTATTGCGAATAGAATAAAATTACTACCTTAATGGGTTAAAGAGTAGTCAAATCTGGAAATAGTTTATTTTGCTTGAAATTAAAAAGAATGAGCCTAAAAAATTCCCCCACTATTTTTTTACTTTTACTTTTTGTTTTGCCTCAAGATGCCCTAGATCTATTTTTTAATTCTAAATCTTAAATATAGGAATGGCCTTTTCTTTTAGCGAATTTCCTCTATAGGGAAGAAGCTATTACCGTAGTCGGCATGGTAAGACCTAGGCCCGGGACCATGATAACTTTGCTTTTGAGGTCTCCAGACCCCAAAAACACCATCCGTTCGAAACTGTATATATATATATATATATATATATATATATATATAGTTATCCTGGGCCCTGTGATTGTGGCCCAGGCAGATATTTTTAACCTGTGATTGTGGCCCACGTGGGCCACATTCGGGGTAGCAAAATACCACCAAATGTGGCCCAAGATCGCGCTGTTGCCAAGTTCTTCAGTTTTAGTAGTATCACAAAGTGTATCGGTGCGGAGTGTGTGTTGCTAGTGCCCTCACCACGTTCAGCCACCATTAGCCCAATCAATAAAGGTTTCGTGTCGCAACTAATTTGGGGAAAGCTGAATTTCAGCAGGATGTTAGTATACTAAAAAAAAAAACAAAGTCCCAACCCCCACCCCTCTTTCTTTCTTCCCCCCCCCTACCTCATCCTTACAAGAGCAGTACCCTGGTTAAATGCTTACAGCTCAAAAACTAATGAAGTTACGTACGTGGTTTTTTAATTATTCTACGCTTAACAATATTCTAAGCAAATTATGTTATTTACACTTTTTATGTAGACAGCTTGATTTCACCTTAATACTTCTATATATAAAAAACTGCCACTGCGAAAAACAAAAAGTAGCTTCACCTAATAGTAAATTTTTATCCTTGGATCATGGGATGAAATGTTTCCAACAAAACTTATAGATAATTTAATCAGCTTTAAAATTATGGGTCTAGTAAAGACATTTGTTAGCATGATGGCTTCATCGAGTGATGAAACAGTAGCAGACACGCGCTGCCGGGCGTCGAGCCGGTCGATGTCACTCGCTGCTGAGGGGCACCGCTGTATGTACTCGTATCCGTAATCAGTTTGAATGGAGATCAAATAGAAAATCTTTTAATTCTAGTTTTCATTACCAAAATCCAGTTTTAGTACACTTTTATCACTGATCAATAATAAAGTTTCTTTGTCTAGGCCCTATTGTTTGGTCAACTATCTTAGTCTTGAAGTTAAATAAACAAAGTATAGTAGTATTTTCGATAACTTACTAATACCTGCACAACAAATAAAAATCATGATTACAATTTTCTCTTTTTAGTTGTTTATAAAGGTAATATTCTAATATTTCGTCGGTTTGGTCCGAAGAATTATTACAATACTTTCTACTGCAGTGCCCACACATAGATGTGCAATCGAACCCAGCTTTACGACAGCTACAGTTTATAACACAAAATGTTTTACGGTTGCAAGATTTTAGTAGAAAATGTTCACTTGGAGCAGGAGGATTCAACATGGGTTTAGGGATCAATATGTTATTTGGTATATACTGCCAACCCCATTCTTCTGCTGGAATTTTACACCCTAACAAGTTTGAATTTGGTGGTAAACGCTCAAAAGATGTTAATGAGCAGCATCTGAAAATGGTGGAAGTTTTGCTCAATCTAAATTTGACAAGAGAAATTTTTGCGGTTAATTGGTTAAACTTAAAGTATCATTGAGTTTAATTGGGTTTCATTGAGGGTTTTGAGTTTTGTTAATTTGTACATGCTCAGAATAAACTTTTGAGTGTTACATCCACTGACACATAGCAGATTAGGTGGATGAATAAAAGATACTATGTGTTGAATTTGTTTTCCTTAATGATAAAACATCTGGAAAGTTGTCCATAACAGTGCCAGCTAAGTCACTTATTTTTCACTTTACATACGATCGTTTTCTATTTCTCCTGCAACCTTAAACGATCCGTCAATTAATCTAGGTACTTCTAAGGTGATGGAGGCATGGGACGATGGAGTGATACATGCGATTTCTCCCATAGCATGAAACTTATTTAAGCCCCGTCTAATGATTTTACGTCAACGATAGCATTGTTGGAAACGTACTGTGTAAAGAAATAATTTTTTATGACTTTTTATGGCGGCCCAGCCTATTTAAAGACCTTATGTATCCGTCACTTTTATAGTATGAAGACCATTGATTATACAGCGCATGACAGAAAGTAACTCAATCAGATGTTGTGACCCATACATTCTATTCAAATATAGAGACAAAGAAGTATTGATGACAAGGACGACCTTGGTTTTACAGCTGAAATTATTGTGTGGTTAACTACAGGATGTTTTCTACTTATGTCAGGGGACGAATTTCCAGCTCTTATTTTAGTCACTGAACTCGTAAATAGTGCCAATGTGTCAGGGATCAAATCATTTGATACAGTATACTCACTTCCTTTTCACTTGAGTATATTTTCCATAGTCGTAATTCATTTTTTGAATGTCTTCCCTAACGATTTCTGCTGCTGTTTTAACAATTCTTTTACTTTCCTCTTCAGTAGTTGTTTTTACTGTTTTTGTGCCATGAATTTAATACCTTGTGACTAGTTAATTTATTGAATAAAGTTTCTTTTGATTTAAATTAAATTTCGTCCAAAAGTCAACAAACAATTTTGATAATGTTCCTCGGGCTCCAATGAACAAACCAATAACTTCAAAACTTTCTATGTCATAATAATCTTTAAAATATGTCTTCGTTGATAAATAAATCTTTACCTTTTCTTAACCTTTACCTTATCATTACTTGTTAGGAATAAAGTTAATATTTCAGAATAAAACCACGACCTTTGCCTACCGCTGTTCCAAAACTGCTTTAGGGCCCTCCAAGTGTTGGTGCTATCAGATTTGTGGGTAAAGAAACGAGTTCTAATTAGGCCTCATCCTCAGGAAAAAATAGTTATGTATAAAAAGTTGTTCGAAAAAAAACAACATTGGGGTTAGGGTTAAGATTTGTAAATAAAAATAAAAGAATTTTAACAGCTGTTAAAAAAACACTCAATTGTAAAAATAACATTCACTTAGTAAAAAATGAGTATGTACTTGTTGTGAGAATTTAGAACCAATATATACATAAGATTAAATGTACATATTATTAGGTTGGGTATATATTTCTAGAACCATTACAAATTAAGATAGAAAAAGCTGCTTCCCCGCAATATTTTGCTGATATAATCCTTGTAACAGCTGTTTATTGAATCAAGAAAACACATTTTTGACATAAACCAAATAAAACTCTCCATATGAAGAATAACTTGGGAACTTGGAGGTCCCGTGGGGCAGAGCCTTGGGGCCTAAATCGAAATTATGGCTCGACAATAACTTAAAACATGAAATTATCTTTCAAATAAAAAAAGAATCATCAAAATCGGTTAAGTGTTAACTTCAGGAAGTGGGTGAAGAAAAAGCAGGGATTTTTTAAAAATATGTAGATAATTGAATGTAAAGCGGACATGTCCAAAATAAAACGAAACGAGCAAATAAACAAAGTAAATATGCTCGCCTTGGAGAGGAACCTTGAAGATAGGCATTGAAAAAAAAAACTGTCTGGCTTTTCAAGCAAAGCTTGGTCCCCCAGGTGCTGAATTGCTGTACAAAATATATCCAACATTTAAAATATAATATTATAATATTGCACTATGATCGCGAGCGAAGCCGTGACGGGCTACTAGTAAGATGATATTATTAGTGAACATTGACAGTATTCAACAAGCATTGTAGAGAGCAGTAAAACAAATATCAATGTGCAGCCTGACTCATGTAGACAGCCAAATTCCAGAGTACGCAATATGCGGCGCACCTAGGCCCGGCGCGGCGGTGCTGTGTCCGCTACTGTTCATTGCTCCTCTATGAAACCATCACGTTATGAAACGCTATAAAAACCGTAAAAAACAAAAAGGTTTTGTCTTTTTCCCAAAAATAATGGTATAAAGATTATGATTATCAGATGGTAAATAACTGAGTTGTTATGATTTGAATAAGTTAAAACATGCTTTTTTTCAGCACGGAAATCCCAAAAAAGCATGTTTTAACTTATTCAAATCATAACAACTCAGTTATTTACCATCTGATAATCATAATCTTTATACCATTATTTTTGGGAAAAAGATAATTTTTATAGCTTTATAAAAATCACAATAAGTCAGTTATATACTATCCGATAATCAAAATATTTACACTATAATTTTTGGGACAGAAAGGCAAACTTTTTGGATTCTTACGGTGATTTGTTAATTATCAAGGTTTTTAAGATGTTTAGCTTTGAAAAACAAATATAGTCACCATTTTGAAACGGTGAAAGATAGAAACTTGAAATTCAATACCAAAACATCATTAAGTATAGGCATGAAGTATGCCAAGTTTCAAAACAGTACCTATAACGGTTCAAAAGATATACTAAATAAAAAACAAAAACAAAAAACAAACAGACTGACTGACGCTAAACGGAGCGGAATTTCAAAAAAGTCAATCAATATTTCTTGCTTAATTTTGAGTGTAGAATCCAAAAATATATAGCCATTGCACCTTTTTTGTAACACCTTGTGTATAAATAATTTATTTTGTATAATCTTTTTATGTATTTACAATTATACATTTAATAATTGTGTTAATAAATTACTATATTATTTCAATGTTTACCCTAAAAGAAAGAACTTGTTTTGGCCTTAAATGTTCCGTTCAGTAAAATCAGACCAGCTAATTTCCAGCCTTGGAGGATGGTAGTTCGGTTATAAGAAGAAAAATAAATCTGGCAACACCGCAATTGGGCTACAATTAGTAGATTTTGTAACTTGGGCCACAATCGAATGATACCCGTGTGGGCCACAATAGGGGGGTTTAGATACCTTAGTATAAATGGGCCACAATTGAATGAGAATTAGAGCACTTTATAGTAGCTAAACCACTGGATGTATATCCATTTAAAAAGAAAATATTCTCACGAAAACCAATTTGGACTGAGTACACAACATTTCACAAGCACTGATTGTCTATATAGCAAAATACATCGGTTTTTAGAGTCGGCCACAAACGATGGTTATTTGTCCGAAGTGACTGCGTACACGTCCAATGTAAGGGCAAATTCACTTCGCTACCGCTTAGGTTAGGTTACGTTATGTTACGTTAGGTTAGGATAGGTTAGGTTACGTTAGGTTAGGATAGGTTAGGTTACGTTAGGTTAGGTTAGGAGGTTTTCTGGCTCTCAATTTGTTTTAAAAATCACAGGAAAAGTAACGTACGGTGCATAATTTGGAACGGACGTGAACAGTAGCGGCTCACGTCGGACGTGTACGTAGCCACTGCCTTATTTGTCACCCTGGCCACAATGAAGGGAACTAGGTGAATATATATATATATATGTGTCCGTGGGTGCGATAACTCTCGTAAAAAAAGGTCCGATTTTGATGAAATTTGGTACAAACGTGTAAAGCAGCATTTATGACTTAAAGTTCGAAAACCAGACAGATTGCTCCATCCGAAGTGGTATTTTGGGGGGGGGGATTTGTACCCCAAAAATTGGTTTTTTGAAGTTTTTACATGTAATATTAATCAAAATAAAATTTTAAGTTTTCACCCATGGATTCAGCTTTAATAAAAAACACACAATTTTGTATTTTGTTTCTCTACGTCAATTTATTACAGAGATATTGAAAGTGCTAAACACAGTACGTTGTCCAATGTTATTCTTATGGAGAATAAGAAAAGATTTATGAAAGTATAAACGCTTATTTATGAAAGTATACTAACGAAACTTGGTTTACAGCTTCATCTGGTTGTGGTCTATTGTTATTTGCACAAAAAAAACAATTTCTAAGGATTATTCCCGTAGCAGCAAACCTGCGTACTCAGCCCCCGTTATTCTTATGGAGAATAAGTAAAATGTAATGTCTCCCTTAATGATGAACATAAATTAATAAAACTTGGTATGTGGCTTCACCTTGTTGAGTTATATTGATGTTAACATAAAAACCCATTTTTTTGTGTGCCTTTTTGCAGCAAACCTGCGTACTCATCCCCCATGTTATTTTTTGTATAAATCGCTTATTTATGAATGAATATTGATCAAACTTGGAATGTGGCTTCACTTAGTTCAATAATATTTATATTTGCATAAACACTAATTGTTTGTGATCCTTGTTTCAGCAAACCTACGTACTCATCCCCAATGTTATTCTTATAGAGAATAATTAAAATTGTATACATAGCTTAAGGTCAGGAGCGCCAAATTAGGCGGGTAGGGGATTTTGCATTGTTGCCATATGTGGTTATGGAATAAGATGTCTAGGTCGAAAATCGTGGGTTTTGGGGCTCTAACTGGCAACGCTGAGAGACCCATGATGCCAGATCTTGCGTCTGTAATTTGGCCATGCATACGTTATAAATTTATGAAGTCATATGTTTTTGTCTTTGTTTATATTTTTGTTTTGGGAATAAGTAAATATTGAAGTTTATAACTGCGATAATTATTTTAAATAGTTTCCAAGTATATAATTACAGGGCAATTCAAAATAATGGACCCAATTTCATGACTTTATATCTCAAAAAGTATAAATCGGAAATACATAATGTTTACACCATTGGAAAGAGGAATTTTCAAAGTATTTTAACCATAGTTTCGTAAACGGCCGAAAGTTATCGCAACAATAGGCAGCCATTTTGTTTTACTGTTAGTTGTGGGTAAGATGGCTACTATGCAGCATAAGGTTTTCTGTGTGACTGAGTTTGCAAAAACTGAATCGCCAATTACAGTGCAGCAGTCATTTCGCATCGAATTTGGTACTGAACCACCGACTAGAAAAGCATAACCCGTTGGTTTAGGCAATTTCAAGAAACTGGAAGTGTGTGTAAAAGAAAACCTTCAGGCCGCCCACGTGTGTCAGAGGAAAATATCCGACGAATACAAGACAGTTTCGTTCGCAGTCCAAAAAATTCCACCTATAAAGCTAGTAGAGAACGTGGAATATCCCAAACGACTGTATGGCGAGTTTTGAGACGACGTTTGCTCTACAAGCCCTACCGAATTAAACTTGTGCAGGCTCTCCTTCCCAATGACAAAGACAAGCGTATTGAATTTTGTAATGAAATGTTAGGAATGATGGAGGATGACGCGTTTCCAGGGCGTCTCATTTTCAGCGATGAAGCTACGTTCCACCTTAGTGGGAAAGTCAATAGGCACAATGTACGCATCTGGGGTCTGCAAAATCCACGTGCAACATTGGAACATGAGAGAGACTCGGCGAAGGTCAACGTTAAGGTTGTGTAAAGGTTTGTGCCGTTTCTTGAACAAAGATTTACGGACCATTCTGCGGAACGAACTGTAAGTGGGATATCATATCTGGATATGTTGGAAGAATGGCTTTTTCCTCAACTCATGGATGATTTGGGGGAATTCATTTTCCAACAGGATGGAACTCCGCCCCATTGGCATCTTGACGTTCATCAATTTTTGAACGAATCTGTTCCTCAGCGATGGGTAGGTCGCAAAGGAGATCAAGATCTGGTGGCTTTGCACTTCTGGCCACCGAGATCTCCTGATCTCACCCCATGTGACTTTTTCTTGTGGGGTTACGTCAAAGAAGCAGTTTATTTTCCACCACTACCAACAACTCTAGCTGACCTGCGGAACCGTGTCAATGCAGCTGTGCAATCAGTAACACAAGATATGCTGTCTCGTGTTTGGGACGAATTTGGCTACCGTTTTGATGTTTGCCGTGCAGCACGAGGAGGACACATTGAACATTTGTAATCAATGGAAAAAACTTTGAAACTTCCTCTTTCCAATGGTGTAAAAATTATGTATTTCCGATTTATACTTTTTGAGATATAAAGTGATGAAATTGGGTCCATTATTTTGAATTGCCCTGTATTATAACTTACTACAACTCTAATATTGTTCTAGTAAATGTTTTATATTCAATCTTTTGTTTAAAATGTGATTCTCTGATTATTTTTTTCCTTGTTTGTGTGTAACATTTCTAAATTATACTGTTGGGTTCTACATGGAGTCTGACCAAATTCAGTCTGGACCATCGTGTGAACAATTTCAAGTGGTTGATAAAAAGCCAGTTAAAGACGACGGTTACCTGGGATTATAAATAATGATTTAAATTATCAAATGAATGTTATTGCCAATGTTTTAACATTTGTATATAATAAATAATATACAAAAATACACAATAGGTCTATTAGTTTAATATAGGCCTAATATAAAGTATCTATAAATTTGTCTTAACACTTTCGGTTTACAGCCATCCATACACGGTCGAACATTGCCAGACACCGACGATTCCTTTGACCTTCGCCAGAAAACCTACACAAATGGTTCACGTCAGGGCAAAAATCCACCATAGATGGGTAAAATTTGTGTGATTGTTCGCGTAGGATAAATGCGCGCCCGTGCATGTGGCGGGCTTTACACAAAGCAGGTGGTTTTAGCGAGATTGCTGTGGGAAATTACTTGACTAAAGTATCTGCCGAGGTGTCCAAATTCAAATAAAATCAATAAATCAATTGATTATTAACAACCACCAATAGAAAATTATATGATGGTAGGCCTACTTAGGATAAATAATTTTTATCGAACTTAAAACACAATAACAGAACCACAGAATACAGAAGCGTTAAAGTAAAAATGTATTAATACATAACGTAATATTAATGTGTCTGGAAAGGAGACAATAATGTACATTGTACATTGTAACAATAAAGTCAGCTCTAATTATTTTACTAAATACGGCTACCATTCAATCCAATTCTTATCAAAATTAAGATTCATTAAATCTGACAATACTTGTTGATGATGGTGGTACATTGGTCATAAAGCCTGCTTCACTGGACCGGGCCCGGCATCGGAAGCAGAGCCACACACCGTGATTGCCGTGGTGTACCATTGGGTGTACCCCTACGCAATCTGATGGTTTCCTTGGGTACTAGATCAATACGTTAAAAATACAGAATTATAGTTACGAAATTACAGTTGTAGCATTGACTATATATACTGAAGGAGACATCCCATCTATATGGCCCACCTGTCCCACTTTTAGTGTATGCTAGAATTTAAAGCTGACGTAGTTTGACTAGGTTACCGACAGATTGTGCTGCTGTCAACTATTTATTTTAGTTGTTTACGTTACCTTGGAAAATATCTTCACCCAAGGAAGGAAGTGATAATCAACTTATGGTTGTTTTCTGACACACCAACTGTTGTACTATCCCCTCCATGAGAGGATAAGTAATAGTTGACAGCAGTGTACTCTATTGGTGATCAGTGAGAACTACGTCCTCTTTGAATCATGGCACACACAAAACAAGGGACAGATTTTATAATGGCAGTGAGAAGTCTACTTCAGTATTTATAGTCAATGGTTGTAGTTTCATAAAACCAGCCAGCTGAGAAATAAAAACCAATAAGGGTTCTGTAAACAAGTGTTTCTGAGAAATCCCCCAAATGTTAGCTTGCAAAACTGGCAACATTGCAAAATCCCCCACCCGCCTAATTTGACGCTCCTGACTTTAGTGTGAATATATTTTTATGCAACTTGGTATGCGGCTTTATGTGGTATTAAGACATATATTATGCATTGGAAATTCGCTGAGTATGCAGGTTTGCTGCGACGGGAGTATTTGAGAATTGAAAACTGTGTTATCATAAGCGTAAGGTATTCAAAATCTCCCCCTAACATAAAGTGAATTGTTTGCCTCTTTTTCTAGGAACTGAAATCAGTTAATAAGAGTATTGGTACATCAGAAGAGCATCTGAACGAACTTGCTGAGAGAGAAAATATGAAAAAGAACCAACTTGCAGAACTACAAACTGCGGTTGCTCAGATGCAAGCCCAACTAGCTGAAGGGCAATTGCACAGACAAAAGGTAACTGAATCAGGCTGTTTTAACTGGGCTACCACTTCCCAGTGGTTGTAGTAAGTTTTAGAGATAAAAAACCTAACAGAATACTGCTAGTGACACTGATTAGTGTTATGTTCACCACATTAACACGTTCGGAGCTGAACCTGAAATCATAAAACCATAAAGAGTGCCTAACATATAAAAATTTATAAAATCTTACCTTTGCGTGTAAATCTTCAGGAAACGCCACTTAGAAGGTCTCCAGATGTTGAAGTGACGTCAGGAATGACGTCATTTGGGATGCCGAAAAAATTCGTCATCAGGCTGGTACAAGTGGTTATGTGTTGTAATAATAAAATGTTGGTACTAAAATAAACCTAATGTATTTTATAAGTTCTTGTGCCGTAAAACAAAAATGATTGAGGGTAAAATATTTTGAAATAATTTTTTTTATTTTTTTTTTGCTATGACGAAAAAATGCGTCCTCAGGTATCTTCATTGATCTCTACTTAACACGTCCACTTGTCATTAGCAACCAAATAGCAAGGTATTACACAATATACTCATACTAACACAAATAAAAGTATTGAAATATATAAAATACACGATAAAAACACTAAATTAATAAAAATATGTATATTGCACATGCACAACTATTTACGGGCTACGCCAGGGACTTAATCTACAACATTATTCGGCCGGCCTGAACACATAAACAACGTATTCTGCCATGAGCCGGGCTCTGAGCAATTCAATGTTAGTAACACATCACGTTGACAAAATATTTCGGCACCAGGCCCTGTGGCAGGATACGGATGACGAATATTTTCGTCATGCCCCACCCAATATGTTAAGCCATTGTCAGCAAAAGGCACAGCATCTGCGTCCACACATCCAAAGTTCTGGGTCTACCAGACTTGGTTGTGTTTAATTTAGCCACAAGGTTGTGCGTGGATGTGTTTGACAAACCTACTAAATGTGAGGATTTGTCTCATATAATTGTTGTTTTCAGTTGAATCTGACATATTGTGTGCAAATAAGTGCTTGATATTCTGCTTTCAGTATCAAATGAATTTGTTTTGTTTTGTGTTGAAGCATGGTTATAAATTAGGTTAAATGTTTTAGTCTACTTATTCAGAAAATTGCTTATTTGTATCTAAATAATTTTCATACTAAAAAAATAATAAACATAGTTTTGCTTAAATCCAAAATAGTATGTTTTATTCTACTTATTCAGAAAATTGCTTATTTGTATCTAAATAATTTTCATACTAAAAAAATAATAAACATAGTTTTGTTTAAATCCAAAATAGTAGCGAACAATGGCCGTGCACAATATTTTAAGACTACTGTCATAGGCGTCTGACAAAATATTTCGGCACCAGGCCCTGTGGCAGGATACGGATGACGAATATTTTCGTCATGCCCCACCCAATATGTTAAGCCATTGTCAGCAAAAGGCACAGCATCTGCGTCCACACATCCAAAGTTCTGGGTCTACCAGACTTGGTTGTGTTTAATTTAGCCACAAGGTTGTGCGTGGATGTGTTTGACAAACCTACTAAATGTGAGGATTTGTCTCATATAATTGTTGTTTTCAGTTGAATCTGACATATTGTGTGCAAATAAGTGCTTGATATTCTGCTTTCAGTTTCAAATGAATTTGTTTTGTGTTGAAGCATGGTTATAAATTAGGTTAAATGTTTTAGTCTACTTATTCAGAAAATTGCTTATTTGTATCTAAATAATTTTCATACTAAAAAAATAATAAAATAAACATAGTTTTGTTTAAATCCAAAATAGTAGCGAACAATGGCCGTGCACAATATTTTAAGACTACTGTCATAGGCGTCTGCCACAGGAAATAACCCCGGCCCCACATTTTGTTCCACCCACAACGGGTTAGACATTATTATTCTTTGTTATTTTTCTTGTAAACCTTGACTGAAAAGATTCTATAATGGCTGAAAAATTAATACAGAATTGTGTTAATAGATCTTTTTCCCATTTTTCAAGTTATTTATTTATTATTATACAGGGTGTTTTCGAATTAATGTTGCTAACTTCGGGATATTGTTCCTTATGTCAAAAGGAATGTAAATCACCATATAACTGGGGGTCTATCTCTTTTCGTTTACTGTCTGTCTGTCTGTAAGTGGTTTTTACAATAAAATTAATGTTTTAAAAACGGCTTGACCAAGTTCAACTAAACTTTTGTTAAATATTCTTCTTGATAAGTTCTTTATTAGTAAAAAATATTTCGTCACAATATCTTTTCGTTTAAAAATGGCGGCCATAGAAAGTTTTTAACCTCAAATATCTAAAAAACTAGAAATTTTGCAAAAATCTCTCTAGAATAGAAAAAAGTTTGTAAATGTAATTATAAATCCATATCTGGTTTAACATTGAAAATCGGGTTAAAATTAACTGAACTATGACTGAAAAACGGAACAAATAGCTACATTTTGCTAATGTAACTAATAAACATTTAAAATAATTCAGTTCAGCATTCTATTCAACTTCTGTGGCTTGTTAACACTGTTAGTCAGTAGATCAGCTGTTGAGTACAAACAGTAAATCAGCTGGTGGATAATAACAGTAAAACCAATATTCCATATGGCTAAAGTTTGGGTTTGAGTTATAATGTTCAGCTTTATATCCTCCTTATAACATTTATTTGTAATGGAACTACAATTACCTTATTTAAAAACAAATTATAAATAAACATCAGTACAAAATGAAAAAAATTAATATATTTGAAAATGAATGTATGTAAAATATTTTACTTAATGATAGTGATAAAACAAAAGACATTTAGTGAATCTTATTGTGCGGAAAATTATAATTTCCATCAACAAATCTATAAAAGATGTTCAACATGTCTTCCTTGAACTTCCACGCACAATTCAAAACGATTTACTGTTTGTACTCAACAGCTGATCTACTGGCTAACAGAGTTAACAAGCAACAGAAGTTGAATAGAATGCTGAACTGAATTATTTTAAATGTTTATTAGTTACATTAGCAAAATGTAGCTATTTGTTCCGTTTTTCAGTCATAGTTCAGTTAATTTTAATCCGATTTTCAATGTTAAACCAGATATGGATTTATAATTACATTTACTAACTTTTTCTATTCTAGAAAGATTTTAGCAAAATTTCTAGTTTTTTAGATATTTGAGGTTAAAAACTTTCTATGGCCGCCATTTTTAAACCGAAAGATATCGTGACAAAATATTTTTTTCTAATAAAGAACTTATCAAGAAGAATATCTAACAAAAGTTTAGTTGGACTTAGTCAAGCCGTTTTTAAAACATTAATTTTATTGTAAAAATCACTTACAGACAGACAGACAGTAAACGAAAAGAGATAGACCCCCAGTTATATGATGATTTACATTCCTTTTGACATAAGGAACAATATCCCGAAGTTAGCAACATTAATTCGAAAACACCCTGTATATTAGTCTTTATGGCACTAAACTTTTAATAGTATACAGATATGAATTGTTTGGACAGAACCTGGAGATGCTCGTGCGGAAGCAGAGTAAGGCGAGACAGTACGGGGAGATCAAGGCAGGACGCTACAGTCTGCTGTTCAGACAAGAAACTGCTTTGGAACTCGAAACTCAAAAGCAAAAAGCAGTCAATTCCGATTTAGTTTCAATCGTAGAGTCCCTCAACACGGACTTTCCCATTTTGGAAACTCCAATGACACAAATCCTCAACACACTTCGCTCCCCGGCAGCCTGAGTTTGACAGATTGTGAGCACAGAGTGTACTCCCATAAATTGCGCTAAAGAAAGATTGTCCTATTTTCGGGACATTTTTCTCAGAAAGATTGTACCGACTTACGAATTCTCAATATAAGCTGGACTCAAGGTTTTGAAGAAAAACTTGTAATTTGGTATAAAATTATATATAAAAATTGGTCAAAACAACTTAAACTAATCAATTATTGCCTAATTTAGTTCTGATCAGAATAAAACATTATTTTATTTAATAAATATCAACTAATCAAGTACAAAAGATGTTTAACAGAGATGACAAAAAGTAAGAAATCAAATCAAAATACAGAAGTTTACGTAAAACAATATATTACTCAGCATTAAAACTTGTGTAGATAATTAATTGTAGACATTACATCATAATGAAAAATGGGTTACAGCTCTATGAATACAGGCATAGCCGCCTTTAAAGAAGGCCCTGGCGTTCCAACTGGCAACGCCGCTATCTCACTGAGCAGAGGAGTCTCTGCCTGCACAAAGCCCATAGCCGCAAGTCAAATAACGCGTTCTTTTAAATCATTTTAGCTATATTATTTTGTTTTGTTGGAGAGAGCAAATGGAATGGGCATCAGGGATTGTTGATAAAGATAGAATAACCGAAAATTAATATTACACATACAAATTCACAGTAAACTAAAACAATAGGCCTATATGAATCATGTACTTCTGTTAGGTTTTAAAGATTATTGCTTTGAAAAAACCATGTTCAGAGTAACTTATCGTTTTAGATGTCCCTATGAATACATTTTAAAATTAATATGTTCAATATTGCCACTAATAAACTGCTTGAAGTAAAAATACCCCCGTCGCAGCAAACCTGCATACTCAGCGAATTTCCAATGAATATATCTCATAACACATTAAAACACTTAACAGGATTCATAATAAATATATTCACAAACAAACGATATTTCAAACATTAATTAATCCCCATAAGAATAACATTGGGGATGAGTACGCAGGTTTGCTGCAACACGGCACACAAAATAATGGGTTTTTATGCAAATATCCATAGAACTCATCTTAGTGAAGTCACATACCAAGTTTCATCCGTATACATTCATAAATAAGCAATATATAACATTTTAAGTATTTTCCATAAGAATAACATGGGGACCAAGTACCTAGGTTTGCTGCTACAGGAACCATAGGCGAAAAATTGTTTTTTTGTGCAAACAACAATAAACCACAACCAGATGAAGCCATATACCAAATTTTGTCAGTTAATGTTCATAAATAAGCGAGATATACAATTTTTCTTTTTCTCCATAAGAATAACATTAGACAACGTACTGTGTTTACTACTTTCAATATCTCGGTAACCAATTGACGTAGAACAATGGTCAAACTACCAAATTGTTTGTTTTTTAAAGCTGAATTCAAAGGTAAAAATTAAAATTTGATTTAAATAAACATTATATGTGAAAACCCCAAAAAATACATTTTTGGGGTACAAAACCCCCCAAAAACCCCCCTTCGGATGGTGCGATTCATCTGGTTTTCGAACTCGTTCAAATAAATGGTACTTCTCACATTTGTACCAAATTTCATTAAGATTGGACCTTTTTACGAGAGTTATCGTGCTTACACATATATATGTGTACATATATAAGTGTATGTGTATGTGTCATATATGTGTATGTATATATATATACATATACACATATATAATACCCCCGTCGCAGCAAACCTGCGTACTTAGCGAATTTCCAATGAATATATATATATATATATATATATATATATATATATATATATCTTAATAACAGATTATGCCTCTTACCAGAGTTCATAAGAAATATATTCATAAATAAGCGATATTTAAAATATTCATTATTCTCCATTAGAATAACATTAGGGATGAGTACGCAGGTTTGCTGCAACAAGGAACACAAAATAATGGGTTTTTATGCAAATATCAATAGAACTCATCTAAGTGAAGTCACATACCAAGTTTCATCCATATACATTCATAAATAAGCGATATATAACATCTTTATTATTCTCCATAAGAATAACATGGGAACCGAGTACCTAGGTTTGCCGCTATGGGAACCATAGGCGAAAAAGTAGTTTTTTAGCGAATTTCCCCTATAGGGAAGAAGCTATTACCGTAGGTCTCATGGTAAGTCTTAAGCCCGAGACCATGATAACTTTTTGTTTTGAGGTTCCCAGATGCCAAAAACACTATTCGTTCAAATTTATATATATGTATATATATATGTGTCCGTTAACACGATAACTTGAGTAAAAAACGTCCGATTTTGATGAAATTTGGCTCAAATGTGTAAAATGACATTCATGACTTTAAGTTCGAAAACCAGAAAAATGGGACCATGGGAAGGGGGGTTTATGGGGGTTTTAAATTTTCCAAAAATCAGTTTTTTGCTTTTTTCACCCTACAATTTTTAAAAAACTTAATTTTGGTTTTGACCATGTTATAGAGCTTAAAAAAACAAATAATTTAGTATTTTGAATTATTAACCTAGGTTAAGTGGTTGCGGAGAAAATCCCAAAAAACCTGCTCATAAAATCTCCCATGTTAATCTTATGGGAAAAAGGTTTTTGGCTTTTCCTCAGTTTATTTTAATGTAAACTTCACATTTGCTTTTACCAATCTGTTCAGTTCCACAAAACGATCATTTTGGTGTTTAAATTGTGATTCTACACCTAACCGTTGCAGAGATATTCAAAGTGCTAAACACAGTACGTTGTCCAATGTTATTCTTATGGAGAATAAATAAAATTTGATATCTCGATTATTTATGAATGTATGTTGATGAAACTTGGTATGTGGCTTCACGTAGTACTGGTACATTGATATTTGCACAAAAAAATTGATTTTTTGTTGATTATTCCCATAGCAGCAAACCTGCGTACTCAGCCCCCATGTTATTCTTATGGAGAATAAGTAAAATGTAATGTCTCCCTTAATTACGAACATAAATTAATTAAACTTGGTATGTAGCTTCACTTGGTTGAGTTATAGTGATAATTATTTAAAAACCCATCTTTTCTGTTCCTTGTTGCAGCAAACCTGCTTTCTCAGCCCCCTTGTTATTCTTATGGAGAATAACTAAAATGTTATATAGCGCTTATTTATGATTGAATATTGATGAAACTTAGTATGTGGCTTCGCCTAGTTAAATTCTATTTATATTTGCATAAAAACCAATTGTTTCTGTTCCTTGTTTCAGCAAACCTAACTCATTACCAATGTTATTCTTATGGAGAATAATTAAAATCGGTTATATGTGAATATATTTTTTATGGAACTTGGTTTGCGGCTTTATGTGGTATTAAGACATATATTATACATTGGAAATTCGCTGAGTACGCAGGTTTGCTGCGACGGGGGTATTGTTCAAACAACAACAAACCACAACCAGATGAAGCGATATACCAAGTTTCGTCAGTTTATGTTCATAAACAACCGAGATATACAATTTTTCTTTTTCTCCATAAGAATAACATTGGACAACGTACTGTGTTTAGCACTTTCAATATCTCAGTAACCAATTGACGTAGAGCAATGATCAAAATACCAAATTATTTGTTTTTTTAAGCTGAATTCAATGGTATAAATTAAAATTTGATTTAAATGATTATTACATGTGAAAACCCCAAAAAACCCATTTTTGGAGTACAAAACCCCCCTAGGATTGTGCGATTTGTCTGGTTTTCGAACTCGTTCAACTAAATGGTACTTTACATATTTGTACCAAATTTTATTAAGATCGGACCTTTTTTACGAGAGTTATCGTGCTTACGGACACACACACACACATATATATATATATATACAAATTTGAACGAATGGTGTTTTTGGCATCTGGGGACCTCAAAATGAAAAGTTATCATGGTCTCGGGCTTAAGTCTTACCATGAGACCTACGGTAATAGCTTCTTCCCTATAGGGGAAATTCGCTAAAAATTTGAACGAATGGTGTTTTTGGCATCTGGGGACCTCAAAACGAAAAGTTATCATGGTCTCGGGCTTAAGTCTTACCATGAGACCTACGGTAATAGCTTCTTCCCTATAGGGGAAATTCGCTAATAACAGTGAAAAATGCAATACAAGGCACACAATAATTTCTTTGGAAGATAAGTGGAGAAAACATTGTAATACTTTGTACAGACAGTCGCCCATGAGTTGTATTTATACCTGTTGCTATATTAAGTACGCTTTGTCTTTAAGTAAAATGTTGTGTGTCGTTGTTTTCAATCTTGTTTAATATGTCGTTTTGAAGAATACTGTACTTTATTAGCACTTAGCAAATGGTAATAAGCTGTCTTGTCTATTGATACTTATAAAACAAAACTAATGATAAAGGTAATTGTAATTAATACTTAACTAATAATAAACATAACTTTCTTATGCTATATATTAACAACTTTTAAAAAACCAAATTACGGCAAAAATAAATGTATACAACTCTTTATTAAACAAATTTTGCACGTATTAAATAACTTGACCTTAAATTTAATAAGTAGGTGGATTTGTTGCTACGGGGAGATTTTAAAAATATACTAAAATTATTAAATTCCTAGCACATTCTTGAATTAACGGTGCAAGGCATTATAGTTTTACTATGCCTACGTGTAAAACCCATCAACACTCACTATAAACACGCTTAACTTTACTCTCAGTTTAAATATGAACCTTGGTGGGCTCACAACAGGGTAAGACCCTCATTAGCAAAACGATAAATATCACTTAAACGGTATTTTATAACTTGAAGAGTAAAAAATAACGATTTTAGATGGCGGCGTCTCGTTTTCCCCATGCTAGTATACGGGCAGCGAGGCACGCGGTAACTCCTTTTGCAGCGTTGCCAATTCTACTACGCCGCGGTCTTCTTTAAAGGCGGCTATGATACAGGTGAAGGTTTAGATTGCCACAGGCTGGCAAAAATAAATTATAACAGCTTGCTCCAAGTATATTTATTATACAACAAATGTTCAAGAAAAAACTGCTTAATAATATTACTTATAACGTGACTACTTATGATTACAACATTTGGAATACAATATATATATATATATATATATATATATATATATATTATGATGGCAAAATAAAATACAAATGTTTAAATGAGATGGTTTTAAATGTCTTTTGCAATAACAGAACTCTTTGCAATTACCACAATCAGTTAGCAATTTTGGTATTTTCTAATGGTTATAAAAAAAGGTCACACTACAATGAAAGCAAGTTTTAGGATATTGTGTAACATTTAGCAAAGCTATCACGACTTATAAAACAATACAAAAGTAACAAAATTGTATCTAAATGCAAATAACTCTTCCTTTGGAACATATGAAAATTCTTTAGTTACATAACTGATTTCTTGTGTGTTGAGATGTCTTTCAAATAGTGACTTGGTGCTAAGAACGCCATGAATCTGTAAACAAAGATGATAATAACTAACTAGGTGTACACTCAAATATTCGCGAAATGGGATGACCAAACTCAGAAATGGTGGAGAAAAGTTACTGCTGTTTTGTAAGTTCTAACCGAAATTTGATCACAAAATATTAAATAAATAGTCCTGTGGACTCTGTAGGAAAATATCTACTCTTCTTTTGGTTAATTTTAGGTCGTAGGATAAATCGTTCTTCATTATATTAAATTATATTATATTAGAGGTGCAAATTCTTAAAAAAAATAACACAGTAAGTTGCCTATGCAGTGGAGGTACATTGAAAATTAGCTGAGTACTCAGGTGGTATTTAAAGATCATAAACTGACAAAAGAACACAGCTGGCAGAAGTAAATATGAAATAAATGGCTCCTGCAATCTAGCGGATAAACTATTAACTTGCTAACATTATTCACAATTATAAGAGAACGTTATCTTTATTTATAAAACTGGTACTGGCAGTTTTTAATCTAAAAATTTCAAAAACCTTTGATAAATTGAATAATCTCATGTTAAACGAACAGTACTTTATTTATTTGATCATAAAACATATGTATAGGACAATCTCTTAGTAGTTTCTTGCAATTACAAAACAATATTGTATTAGTATCTTGTATATCTCGTAATGTTATTATCTTATGACAATTTTAAAACTTTTAAACATCAATTAATGAAAAAATGGTATAACGAATGTGTTCCATTTTTGAATTGGAAGCGTGAAGTGTACTGGAAAACATTTGAGTAAAATCTGAAAACGATCCGTGCAGCCGTTTTCACGATATTGCATTACGAAGACACACACTGACGGACAACGAATCATTGTATCTGCTAATACATAGATTTCTTCACTTCGTTCATCATCAACCAGTGATTCTCACAGTACCATAAACTCTAATTAGATAAAAGAGACTGAATAAAATATTCATTATATGAAAATAATGTGATATACCTCAGAGTTTTGCAACCTTTGGATTGGTTGTTAACTTTAACGACTCCTGGAACTTCTCTCTAGCATCCAAAAGAAAGATTAAGGTGTTCAATTTCACTGATCGTAAAAAAATAATAAGTTATGTGAAATTGCATTCCACTCATTGAAAACTGATATATATGCTAATAGAACTTATAGAGCTTGTAAAATTGTCCTCAACCCGTATGAAAAGAGACATTGATGTTAGTCTCTTTTTATGGTCATTCCTACACAGCTTTCATTACTTCGGAAATTTTTTTGGGTTACAATGCTAATGATATTTTTGTCAAGGGAACACACAAGCTTTTATGGAAAGAGGTCCAAACCCTTTAAATTGCTGCAGACAACCCAGGATTTGACCTCGTAACCCCTTGAACTGAAGTCAAAGACGCTAACTATTAGGTGAGCAAGGTGCTTATGGCCTTAAAAATTCCATAGCCATTGCTGTACAGGTTAGTTAAAAAATAATTTTACTTTATTTTCACTTTCAGTGTCCATTTCTCAGCTAATAATTTGTTCCTCAAAATTATAGTAGTTGTCACTTCAGAGATTATTTTTGCTTCATGTAAAAGGTTTTGCCCGTAAATAACTGCCAACAAACTGATGGATCAACTTTCCAAATTTTTCACTAATGGGGAACCTGCCTGCCAACCAGTTCCACAAATTCGCTACCACAAGAACTATGTAGATTGAGATTGAGGAAATCAAAATCGATGATGACAACAAACTGCATACCTTAGAAGCTCGGCATGCCAGAGCTGTTTCTGCTCTCAGTCCAAGCCTTGGCGATGGTTCGCTTCATGTCGTCATCACCATCTTCATACATCTGCTTCATCAGATCCATGAGTCCAGATGATGGGTCGCTGCCGTCCCCTGTTGGTTTAGGTGATGGTTTCGGCTCCTTGGCCCTCTTCTCTGCTGACGTGAGGTGAGACCATGAATTTCCTGGGTTAAGCTTCGCCAATGATACGACCACCATGTCTGTAGAAAAAATAATTTTAGAGTGTGAATACCAATTTTAAATTGAATACAATTACTAATTACAAACTTATGCCATTTGCCATAAGAGCATAATATGATCCCAGCATTTCAAAAGCGATTCACGTTGTGTTATCGTAAACATCATCGCCAGAGTCAAAACTTTTTTTATTTCTGGCTTGTTTTCTGCAGATAAACAGAATATTTCAGTAGGCCTAAGTAATAAAGTCTTAAGCCTACCATAAAATACTTAAATTTACTTTTAGATTATACTCAATACAATACGGTCAATTATAAATATCAATTGGAATAAGACAATTAATTTCAATTTTATCACACCGATAAAACAACGCTGGAGAGCCAGACAATGAATTTGAATTTAATCCAGTTACAAGACATAAGGTGACTGAAATAATACTTAACCTAAAAAATAAAAAATCAATCGGATGGGATAAAATACCAATACAGATGCTAAAAATAACTGCAGATTGCATTTCACTTCCTTTAAGCTGGATAATGAATCAGTATTTTTGTGAGGGAGTTTTCCCAAGCCAATTAAAATATGCAAATGTAATACCCCTTCACAAGAAATGTAGCAAAGATGATCCCAAGAACTATAGGCCCGTTTCAATTTTACCAGCTTTATCAAAAAATTTTGAAAAATATGCTAATGACCAGCTGAGTATTTTTTTAAATAGGGAAGGAATCATTTGTAAAAATCAATATGGATTTCGAAAGGGGCATAGTACTGAGGATGCAGCTGCAGAGATGATAAAACATGTAACTGAGGCTTTGGATGGGTCACAAAGTACTGCAAGTATTTTCTGTGACCTGTCCAAGGCGTTTGTGTTGACCACCAAATCTTATTAGAGAAACTGCATTTTTATGGAATTACTAAAACAACTCTTAACTAGTTTAGATCATACTTAACAAATCGAAAACAAAGAGTTATTTTAAACAGGAAAGATCAAAAATACATATCAGATTGGAGTGGCGTTAATCGTGTGGTACCGCAGGGTTCAATTTTGGGCCCACTGTTATTCATTATTTATATTAATGACTTACCAACAAATATTATTCATGCCAAAATAATACTATACGCAGACAACACTTCATTAGTTTTAAAATGTGCAAATAATATTGATCTAAACTTGGCAATGAAAACAAATTTAACAGAGCTAAAGGTTGGTTTGACGTTAATGGATTAAAGTTAACCTGTTCAAAAACTGATATTTTAAAATTTCAAACACTTCAAAATACAAACAAGTACAACAGTGACAAATTTTTTGATGGGAGTGTCATAAATCTAAATAATTTTACCACTGATTATTTTATCTTGTTTTTGTTAAATGCTTAAAAATTAATTGTAAATGTTCATTTTTATATACAAAACCCTGCTACGGTGTAAAGTTTATGTATATAGATAACAACTTAACCATCTAATTCTAAATAAGTTTAATAAGTCATATGTTTTACTTTTATTTTTGTTTTTCGTTTTGTTTTTAAATTTTTTTACTCCTGATGAAGGCTTAAGCGGAAAATTTGAGTTTTAATCCAATAAAAGAATGTGTATCAAGGTTGTTTTTGTTAATTATAAATCTAAATAATTTAGTAAAGTTTTTAGGTATAAATATTGATAATAATTTAACTTGGAGGCCACTGGTAGAAAAGCTAAGTAAAAAATTAGATTCAATTTGTTTCCAGATGAGTATTTTAAGAGAAACTGTGGACGTAAAAGTCAGGCTTATGGTATATCATGCTTGTTTTGGTTCTTTATTGCAGTATGGTGTAGAATTATGGGGGAATTCTTCTGAGGTCCAAACTATTTTTAGAATACAAAAAAGATACATTAGAACGATTATGTTTTTAAAACGCAACCAATCTTGTAAATCTTATTTTAGGGAATTAAATATTTTAACTCTTCCTTCATTGTATATTTTTAAATGTTTAATTTTTGTACTTAAACAAATTGATACTTTTTATGATAGGCAAGTAGTTCATTGCTATACCAAGTAGTTCATTGGTCTAAGGATCAACTCCAATATCCCACACGTAGACAGGAAATACGAAAATAATCCCCACTATATGGGTTTAAGGTTTTACAAAAAATTGCCAAATCATTTTAAGGAATTAAATTTAGTAAAATTTAAGTGTGCCTTTAAAGAAATTTTAGTTGTTAAGGTTTATTATAAAGTACATGATTTTTTTAATGGCAATACATTGGAGTTGGTGTAAACAACAAATTTATTTGATATCTTGTTCATGTATAGAATTAGTTTATTTTATAAGAGATACTGACGAGCAACCTGCTTACTTTGCAAATAATTTGTTGTTTATAAACCGTGTGAATGTCATTTTGCAATAAATATGACCTCAATTACCTTTAGCCTCAATTCTTAATTCTGTCACTGAACCTGATGACGATTGGTGTCTATTCAAAATTGACTGCCTTCTGTGTTTTTATATTTAAAATATTGCAAGATCCATGTTATATGTCAATTAGTGTTATTGAACCTAGATATACTTTGGAGTGTTGGAAGGTGTATTTGATTCAGATTCAGAATAACTTTATTCATTCATTTGTACAATATACATACAAAACAAATAATGGCGTCCATATAAAATATATCTTAAAATATAAAATCTAAAAATTTAAAATACCTATTACATCTAAGTAAACAAATGTTATAACTAAATACACCCTTTTTTATTTTACAATTCTTCAAAACAATTTAGGACCTTATTTATTAGACATAATTTCAATGCTTTTTTAAGCTTGTTAGTGTCTGATAATAAGTGTATTTCTTCTGGAATCCTGTACCAATGTTTAATACCAGCAAAAGTTGATTTTTTTTGTAAAAAGCTCTAATCTGTGATTTTGAATGGCAAACATATTTCTATTACGTGTTTGATAGCCATGTGCATCACCTAATTTTGGTAAATCATTTTGAGATATTTTTACCATCATTATTGTTAAATGATGGATTAATCTATGTCCTCTTAGAACAAAACGTACTACTGTACTGTTCTAATCAAAAACAAGTTTACTTAACACTAGCTGGCTCGACAGACGTATCCTGTCCTAATGTCATTCAATTTGTTTTGTCAAATACTCGTTCATTTTCAAGATGAGCTCGTTCATTACACTCATTCGCCTATTTTTATAAAGTGCTAACTTCGGCATCGAAAAAAGAGTTTGAGTTGCCATTCAAGTAGATTTGTTATTTCCATAATGAACATATGTTTATGCCTTTCAAGTATTTTTAGATCTAATCCTTGTTATGTTTGGTGTAACTTACTGAACTTTGATCAAATCAATGGGAACTTTGAAGGCCAGTGGGACAGAGCCCTTAGGTCGTAAAACCAATTTAACAATTTGTTATTTACATTAAGAAAATTGCACTAGGCTTTTCAAAATTGTACTGCTTGACAGCCTCAATTTTAGAACTGTGATCATTGAATGCCATCATCCACTGTCATGAGTCCAACTATGATTACAGTATTATTTCAGAAATAAAATCCAAAACAACGATAACAAAAATAAACCACTCACCATTTTTGACTTTCCAACTGCTTTTACTGCAATCTATTTTTTCTAGAAGATTTTTGATTGGAAGAGTATAGTTTCGGTTTTCTAAACCATTCATATGCAGCTCCATAGAACTGAAAAACAGCAATATTAAGTAAATCGAACAGCTGTAATTCAGTGGAACGTGGGTTATTCAAACCTCTATAATTTGAAGTTTTCTTTAATTTGAATTTTTCACTCGATGATTAGCATTTTCTATGTAAACCATGTTAATAAAACCTGGTTGGTTAAAATGTTATTTTGGATAGTTCGAACTTTTTATTTAGGCTAGATAAATAAGCTGCCATGATACAGTTATCAAAACTAGGAATGTCAGAAAACAGGTGTTGCACAGTTGGCATGAGGCCAAAATCACGGATTTTACCCCGCTTAGAGGCATGTCGCAGCAGCTGGGACTTTAACTATTTTTTAGTTCTTGTGCTCCGGGAGCCAAAACAGTTCCAACCGTTCCAAGTGAACGAGATTTCAGATAGCTACAGCTGTTGTTCACGCTGCAAAAATGTTTGCTCCAAAAACATCTGCAGCAGTTCGGATTCCTACCAAAAATTTGCATGCTGAAGCACCCCGCAGATGAAATAAGCTTCAGCTGGAACCCTTTTTGAAAGTAGTTCCACGGGCTCTGTAGAATTAGCTGCAGCTGTTTCAAGCAAGTAACTGCTTGGCATATCTCAAACCCTGCTAGGTTGCATTCATGGTAATTGTACCCCACTACCCTACCCCTTGTTATTTTGCAGTCATATGAGACCTTTCGCACCTCTCGAAAAGTGTAAGTTGTTTAACAAACTATTTCTTTAATGATACATCTTCTCTAAAAATGGGAATCATGAATGTTTTAACACGTTCGCTACCGACATGTTAAAAAAAATCCTTCACTACAGACCAGCATCACAATAGTTGACGCAAAATTTCGCAACAGACCGGCGTCAACTATATTTGACGTGCAGGCTGAATCCAGTGGACCGAAGTTAACTATTGTTGACGCAAACATACAACTTCATTATGGCTCCTCATATTCCTGTGTTTAACTGTCGGGTAAATGGCTTTTCCACATTATTTTATATTCTGTAGCCAATCGCAGGCTTTGAGTAGCGGTCGGGGACTGTGAACGACTTGTATTTAGAACCTTATCAGTCGTAATCTGCAGTTTGTAAATGAAAATAATTACTTTAAATTGGTTAAATAAAGTAACATGATAAGGATAGGCAATAGATATTAAAACTCAGGTTCAGTGCATTTTATTCTATTATTCTTGGTTTATCCTACTGGGACTGAATTTGTCCCAATTGGTGAAATCTACCAATTAGCTACGTCCTTTGTACTTCTTGTTATTGAGTATTTGCTTTGGCTGATGATAAATAAATACATATTTTAAAATATTGATACATTTATGAACCCTTAAAAACATTTTGAAATCCCATGTGTGATAGGATTTTGTCACGATAACTAATTCAAATTTAGTCATGGTGGATCTCCCATTTGATTACATGCATTCCAAAATTAACATTTAGATAAGCAAGTCATCAAAAGTGTAACCGATGCTGCAAAATAATTTCCCCCAAGCGCAAAGTACAATCTGATATTTGATTTTTCACGACCAAAATATTATTTTGGGACAGCAATTAGGAACTTTGCAATTTGAAGGGAGTAATAGTTATATGAGTACAGCAGTTGTTTGAAGATGTGTTTATTCAAAAGTAACCAACATACAACAAATTAAAGTCACTTTATTTGTATAGATTATCCCAACTGAACCAACAACAATTTTATTATACAATTCAATTTATAATATATACTTTTAACCACCACAATATAGCACATCTGAATATTATTTTCATAGGATAGCACCACCATTATGGAGACATTAGCCATTAGCACGTTTCACCGCCCTAATTTAACATTTTAAGACGTTTTGACAAATGCATATTCAAAATTCTGTAACTTAATGCCCCAAATTTTAAAATCGCTTCAACTGATGTAAAATTCTAAAATCCCTTTACCTGTTAATTTTTGATTCTCGGAGAATCACCTAATCACTGTGCAAGACGCCGACGAAACTAGGGCGTATTTTAAGTATTTTAAGATAAATATGAATGAATGATGTGTGTTTAATGGGTGAGCTTCCTACTGAATATAAGGCAATTCTCATAATAATTTTCAGGTGTTATAAGGAAATATAAACCAGGGTGTATACAGAATGTTGTCACTCTCACAATGACAAACAGAACAAAATGCACAGGATTAGTACATCTATCTTCATTATGTGTCAATTAACTGCAATGATCCAAAGTGGCTTCTTCCCTATAGGGGAAATTCGCTAAAAGCTAGAAACCTTTTTTACACGACTGGAATTTGTAAACAATTAAATAAGTTAAATATTATGAATATTAAAAACCTGTACTTACTTGTCAGTGAAGATAGTATATACATTGTCTGCAGGTAATGTATGTACATTTTTCAATGTGACAAAAATTTTAACAAACTTTTCTGATTGGTCCCAAGCTGAAAAAATCATAAATAATATAAGATTTAAACTTAGGATTAAAAATAATTAGACATTTAACTAAATGACATAAATTATAAAAAGACCTACTAATTCAATATAAAAATATTAATTTTAAAATAGGTGATAGGTACATTTTTTGAACTTTTTTTATGAAGCACTTTTGGATAAAAAATATTAAAAAAATGTAATGTCAACAATTCCTTACCATTTAGCAAACAATTCCCAACTCATAAAGCTTTTCCAAATTACTGGGAGGGGGGAATAGCCCCCACTCTGCCCTATATCCTGCCAAATGTCTCCCTGAAACTTGCAAATGTATACTAACATATAACTTTGCAAAGACATCCAAACCCTTCCTATGTGGCGGGCAACCGAGGGACAAAGCACTGACCACTAAATTTGTGTTCGTCCAGTGTGATATAGGCTCAGATTTAGAAATTTTGTTTGTGGAAATGTATTGCTAAAATAAATGGAATAATATAATAATGGCTTAAAGTTAGGCCTACTGAAAATAACGCAGAAACACCTTTCTGACAACAAAGTCATGTTTAAACTATATATTCGCCTAAATGTTCCAAATCGAGAAACATAATGTATTCGTCAATCGCTCGCTATAGAAAATATTGTCCAACTTATATGTACGTCCAACGCTCGGCAAAGGTTCAAAGATAGGAAACTTATGTTGCCACTTGCAAAGATTGAGAGTGGTATTGTGGGAAATCTTTCAAGCAATGATGAGGTAGCAAGTGCCAGATTTATTGAAGGTCCAGCCCTAAATAATGTTTAACAATAGGTCTTGGAAATTTTTTTTATATTGTACTATGAACAATTTTATAGTTAATTAGGCTATATTAAGTAATGTGAAGTTTGCGGTTGTGTTCATGCAACTTTTTTGTGGTTTTTCTATTTAAACCAATGACAACGGCTTTATTTCGAGTCACAAATGCTGAGTGTTATCTAATAAAACTACAAGATGTTATATTAAGTAAAGTAAGACTTACCATAGTTGTTCATTTTTACTTCGTAACACCGGTTGCTGCTGGGTAAAGCTACTGGAGTTGTTTTTAAACCATCTGTACTGCCCGACTGTTCTTGCAAACGAGATATTTCTGTTTGTACTTTCCTTATTTCTAAGGATAGCACATCTTTAATTCGCTGCCTCGTAGCACTGGCCAATAGCTGGGTCAATTCTTCTACATCAGCTCTCAACTGCAACACAGTATTGGTTTTACTTAAGTAATTTAAAGCTATACTATAATAAATAATACTACAAGTTGGTCATTCCATGAGCTCAAGATTAAATACTGCTTATGGTGGGGTTAGCAAACCGAACTTGCACCATTATAACCAGAATAAACAAACTCAGAAGACCATCCTTAATCTTTAAATCCCAACCTAACTCAAGCTACCGAACCTAAAGCCGGCTCTACACTCTCGCCGAGTCTAGCCAAGCGATGGCGAATGCGAATGCGAGAATGCGGAGGGCTAGTTCGCCACCGCTCGGGACTATTGCGCTTACCTCGCCATCGCTCTGATTTTTGTCGGTTTTAATTGTATATAATTGTAATAAGCTGCCGCAAATATAGCATATGCAGCAGCTAGGCTAGGTCCTCCATACTTAGTGCCGCTCGCGGCCTCAACTAGCTGCATTGTGGATGGTCACACGAGCACAAGTCGCTCGCCCGAGTCACTCTGACAAATGACTAGGGCGAGAGTGTAGAGGTACCTTAAAAGGCGACTACCATGACACCACCAACCAAACATGCCCCACTGATTTTCAAACTTTTTTTCTAATTTATCACTTGATATCATTTGGATCTAGAAACGATTAAGGTATATGGTTTTTTTTAGAGCACAATTTGAGCCTACAATGTTAAAAGGCTTACGGTATATCGAAAAAATACTAAATTCCCACCTTTGGAACTAACATTTTGGAGGCCTGGGACAAAATATTAAGTACTGGTATATATTCAAGATTTAATAAAACAAACAACCACAATACAAATTCTTTTTAATTCAAACTCAAATTTTCGGCTTAAGCCTTCATTGGGAGTACATATTTCAAATTACTAACCAGTAGGCCTAGTTATCACTGTTATTGTTCCTAGTCACATCATCGTGAAAACAAGTTCATTCATTGTTGTTTTGCAATTTTTGATACATAAATCTTGTTTTAAACATTTTAAAACTTATTATTTTATTTTTAATACATGTTAACAAATATAACTCTTCATTAAAATCTAGTAATCTTATACAATACCAGATGACACTACACTGTGTCTTAATGAAAAACTTAAATTAACATTAGAAATAAATACGTATCAAGATTTAAAACTCTTGTGTTCAATTCTTTTCTGATATGAATTTAAAAGTTAATTTTTAAAAATCCAAATACATGAATTTTAGTTGTAAATCAACAGTTGAATGCAGTCCAACTGTTATAATTGGCAATACTGAAATTGAAGAAGTTGACAATATGAAATTCCTTGGAATATTCTTAGATACCTAAAGAATTGACATGGAGTTTTCACATCATAGATTATATTTGTTCAAAAATATCATCTAATATTTATGTGTTGAGGCATTTGAAAAAATCCTGCCCTATAAAAATTCTCCTTATGGCTTATTACAAACTAATTTATGGCTAATTACGGACTAAAATACAGTCATTTAACATATAGGATAATAGTTTGGGGTGCATGATCAAAAAAATTTCAAAAGATTAATTATTTGTTAAAAAAAAAAACACATAAGAATCATCTTTAATTTAAATAAAAGACAATCGTGTAAAGGAGTTTCGAGACTTTTCATTAAGAGGCTATTTCACTTGCCTAGTAATACGCCCAATTATGTGTTGCATCTGGAGGCCGGGGTTAATTTGATTTTTGTTTAGATTTTGCATATTAATTTAAATTATTTAGTTCAAATTTTGCTCTTACCAGAAATAATTGGAAAAAATGTGTGTTGGTCTGAGAAATGGTGTAGATTAGGGTGCGCGCACGGGATAGAGGTGAACATGGAAGGTGACGCGGGGAGAGTGCAAGTGTCGCTGACAAGGGTTTTAGAGGCGGTCATGGCGGCTGAGCATCAGGCGACCAAGGGAGCGGCTCTGGGCACGCGTTATCACTGGTTGTACGCGTCCTTGCACCTGAACCTGGGGGACACGTCTTATCTGAACGATAACATAACAATGTTAGCGATGAAATGGATTTTTAAGGCACAGGTAGAAGCTATAATAAACTTGAATTATAAGCCATGGGTAGCAAATCAAAACTTTTTGCAGTTTATGCAATTTGGGAGAGAATCAGGATATATATGCAGGTGTCCAATTTTATCAGGGGTGAGGAAAAAATTTGTACTAAAGAATGAAATATCTTGGGAGGACTTTTGTGCATATATGAATGGGAGGGAGGGACTGGCGGGGTCTGGGTTTTTACTTGATGAATGCTTAGAAACAAGTAGATATAAGTAGATATAAGGCTGAGAGATAAACGAATTGTAATATCCTGTTTTTTCCTTAATTTTATTTGTTATAGGGAATCAATGCTTGTAGTGATGTAGTACCACATGCACGGAGAATAAGAAAAATGTCAGTATTTAATTTTTATTTGTAATAATTTTCTTGTTGAATATTCAGGGTGCCCGCCCAGCAGACAGTCCTTTGGACTATTGCTGACTCAGTGCAGTTATTTATTCCTTATTTTATTGCTTTATTCTACTCTGATGTTTTGCTTTTAATGTTTAAGGATGGACTATACAATTATTTTATTTTGTAAATAAAGCACTGGTTTTTCTTTCTTTCTTTCAATCGTGTAAAGACACTTTCAAGAGAATACAATTAGACCTACTCATCCTACCATGCATTTACATATTGTAAACAATATTACATTATATTTCCAAATGTGAATTAATGTGTGGTAGGGATAATCACAAATATGACACAAAATCAAGTAGTAAGTTCCTCTCACAACCACAGATTAAATGTATTCAAAAATCTTGCATTCCAAGCAGAAGTTAGACTCATTAATAATTTACCAGCAATTACAAAATTTAAGAAATTCTTCATCTTTTAAGA
Organism: Allygus modestus; assembly: GCA_963675035.1. Classification (NCBI taxonomy): domain Eukaryota; kingdom Metazoa; phylum Arthropoda; class Insecta; order Hemiptera; family Cicadellidae; genus Allygus; species Allygus modestus. The sequence continues at coordinate 71,479,751 of OY776116.1, read as the reverse complement.
GAAAATTAAAGGAATATCTAATTGAAAATAAATGTTATACCGTTTATGAATTTATAGATCATTCTAAAAATGTATATAACAGAGCGATAATTACTTTTTTTACTGTTGAAAATTTAACCAACAATTAAATAATAGTTGAGGATAGATTAGTTTTTCAATATTATTTTATCATGATTTTGTAATTACCGTAGTTCACTTCAAAATTATTTGTCAACTTTAACATTGCTAAAAACAAAACGTTGTTGTAGTGGCAATGAAAATAGTGTTATTGTTATTGTTATTATGCTAGGCATCACCCTGCATTTCCCTTGACATAAATACAACAAAAACCTAAATATATGAAAATCCTTTCTCAATGTAAAACTTGCAACAAAAATCAAAAGGCAAATAAAAGTAAAGAAGCTTATTAACATCATCAGTAAATATATGAAAATCCTTTTTCAATGTAAAAACTTTCAGCAAAAAACAAAAGGTAAATAAAAGTAAAGAAGCTTATTAACGTCATCGGTGAGGTTGTGGTCGTGATGCTAAAGGCAGTCCCGTTACAAAACGTAATTTTAAATTTTGGGAGGGATAGGCTTACCGGATGATGCAGATTCACTCATTTATAATACAACATTTGCTTGTTAAAACTTTCAGTGCGGGCGGTAACCACAGCTACCATTTGTAGTCTACAACAGGAGCACGCAGTAATCTTGGTTAGGCCTATTGCTAATTTCTTGTTCTTAAATAAGGTCAGTGTGCACAGCAAGCACTCAATCTAAGTAAAGTTGGTGTTGTTCACTCCTCGGAAGGTATTTTCCCCACAAATTTAAAGTGAACTTAGGATACTGTAGCATTAACACCTTAACTGTCAACTACGTAATCCTAGCTAGGGCGGTTACTCTATTACCATCTCCCCCAAACCAGAATGTTTTCATTCTTTCAGCGACATAATGCGTTAAACCAAATAACTTTCTGCAAGCCTACGTGATTTAACATAAACCTGCCCCGTGCTTTGAAGTCCAATAATTTGTAGAATCAAATAACCATTTACTTATAATTTAAGGAAAGTAAGAGCAAACTAATTAAAAGTAAACCATACTTAAACTTAGTATAGGGCCTTAGAAATATAGGGCCTATCCAAATAATTTCCTTTTTCACAATAGGGCCTACAGCAACTAATTATTTAATCAATTGAACAGTCATAACAATATTCTGTAATAGGCTATATATATCCTTAGAATATTACAAAATAAGCATATATTATTAATAATAATTTAGATCAGCTTGTACAGTAGCCTATAGGACAATAAATAAATAACCAGAGTCTAAAACTACAACGATTCTGTTTGAGGTTAGAAGGAAATATTATTAAGAAGGTTGAAGTGCATGCTCTGGATTTTGTTGGTATTGCCCGTTATAATATCAATCTGCCAAAAACAATGTTGGGAAATTTTTTTTCCAATGCTGATACCACAGTGAAAAGACAAAATATCTCAAGTCATTACTGAGCAGAGTAATGTCTGAACAGTAAAAAAAAAAAAAACAGTGAAGAAAACAACTAAATAATAATTGTGCTTTGTTTTTTTGAATGTTAAAGAAAGTTATTTGACCTGGTATGACCACATTGAAAGTGTTTTGAATAAAATATCGTCTGGGATTTTCGCACTTAGAAGAATGTAAAAAAAATTCGTTTAAAAACATTGAGAGTTTTGTATTTTGCACTTACAGATTCCCATATATCATATGGGGTGGACATTTATGGGGCCAACTCCACCAAAAATTTGAAAAATATTTTGAAAATACAGAAAAAAGCAATAAGGATAATACTTGGTTTAAGAAATGGAGACTCAGTCAAAACAAAATTTACAGAATTAGGATTTTTAACAGTTTTCTCCCAACTTGTGTTATACACAGTAAAACATGTCAAGGAACACAATATACCTCTGATGAAAGCGGAAGCCAGAAGTCGCCCATACAATACCAAAAATTGTTCAACTTTCGAATCCCATAGACAAGTTTTTTTTTTTAAGAAAATCATAAATTATAGAGGTTTAAACCTAGATTTTATAAAAAAAAAAAAAAAAAAAAAAACACAAAACACAAAACCTGTCAGAATTCATAAAAAAACTGAAAAAGTTTATGATGGATCATCCCTTATACTCCCTTGAGGAATTGAATATAAATTTGAATGTCTAGTCGCTAGGCCTAGTTCTATCAAATTTGTATATTCTATCACATGTTTATATATAACTAAAGAGACACTACTCACTATGACAAATGACACTATTCACCTGAAACAGTTGCACAGTTAACGAATAAAGATATTTGATTGCTTGATCAAGTATATTTTTCATCAGTGCAACTGAATTCAGAAGACTAAAACGGTAGGTATCACTGTGATAAGATAAGGCATTAAATAAACTTATAATCTTTAAAAATAATCAATATAAAATACCCCCGCAGTAGCAAACCTGCGTACTCAGCGAATTTCCAATGCATATACATGTATCTTAACACCACATAAATCCACATACCAAGTTTCATCAATATACATTCATAAATAAACTATTTATGACATTTTAATTATTCTCCATAAGAATAACATGGCGGCTGAGTATGCAGGTTTGCTGAAGCAAGGAACACAAAAAATGGGGTTTTATACAAATATTAATATAACTCATATAGATAAAGCCTCATACCAAATTTTATTAATTTATGTTCATAATTAAGGGAGATAACACGTTACTTATTCTCCATAAGAATAACATGGGGCTGAGTACGCAGGTTTGCTGCTACGGGAACTATCGGCCGAAAAAATTTGTTAGTGCAAATATCAATAGACCACAACGATATGAAGCAATATACCAAGTTTCATCAGGAAAAGTTCATAAATAAGCGAGATATACAATTTATCTTATTCTCCATAAGAATAACAATGGACAACGTACTGTGTTTAGCACTTTCAATATCTCTATAACCATTTGACGTAGAGCAATGATCAAAACGCCAAATTGTGCGTCTTTCTAAGCTGATTCCAATTGAAAAAAAACTAAAATTTGACATTTTCAAAAATTATATGTAAAAAGCTCAAAAAACCCATTTTTGGGGTACAAAACCCCCTGAAAATACCCCTTCGGATAGGTCGATCTGTCTGGTTATCGAATTTAAAGTCATAAATTCTGCTTTACACGTTTATACCAAATTTCGTCAAAATTGGATCAAGTATATATATATATATATATATATATATATACAGTTTCGAACGAATGGTGTTTTTGGCATCTGGGGACCTCAAAACGAAAAGTTATCATGGTCCCGGGCCTAGGTCTTACCATGCCGACTACGGTAATAGCTTCTTCCCTATAGGGGAAATTCGCTAAAAATGGAACGGATAGTTTTTTATTTATAAATTATTGCTCGTTGCTAAAAACCGTTCAAAATGATAGTTTTCACATCACATTTAAACCAAGTTCAGAAGACCGAAACGGTATAACATAGTGATAGGGTGTTGGATAAACTCAAAAACTTTATAAATAATTAATAGAAAAAAAATCGAACAGACAGTTTTTGATTTATGAGTTATTGCTCGCGGCTAAAAAACGTAACAAATATCAGCTTTCACATCAAATTTTAATCATGTTCAGAAGACCGAAACGGTATACCATAGTCATAGGGAGTTAAATAAACTTATAGGGCCTAAACTTTTGAACTAAGGAATATAAAAAAAAAATCTAAAGGACAGTTTTTTTTATGAGTTATTGCTTATGGCTAACAAAAACGTTTGAAATGGCAATTTTCATATCACATTTAAACCAAGTTCAGAAGACCGAAACGGTATTCCATAGTCGTAGGGCGTTAGAAAAACTTATAAACAATGAATATAAAAATATAAAAAAAACGGAAAGTTTGTTAATTAAGAGTTATTGATCATGACTAAAAAAACGTTCAAAATGGCAGTTTTCAGATTACATTTTAATCATGTTCAGAAGCCCGAAACAGTATACCACAGCCATAGGGCGTTATATAAACTTCCAGAAGACTGAAACGGTATATCATAGTGATAGGTCGTTAAATAAACTTATCTTTACAAATAATTAATATGAAAAAAATCGAATGGACAGTTTTTGATTTATGAGTTAATCTTATTGCTCGCGGCTAAAAAACGTTCGAAATAGCAGCTTTCACATCAAATTTTAATCATGATCAGAAGACCGAAACGGTATACCATAGTCATCATAGTCATTGGGCATTAGATAAACTTATAAACTTTAGAAATAATGTTAATGTTAATGTAAAAAAAATCTAAAGGACAGTTTTTTTTTTTTTTTTATGAGTTATTGATTATGGCTAACAAAAACGTTTGAAATGCAGTTTTCATATCACGTTTAAACCAAGTTCTGAAGACCGAAACGGTATTCCATAGTCATAGGGTGTTAGATAAACTTATAAACAATGAATATAAAAAAAATCGAACGGACAGTTTGTTAATTATGAGTTATTGATCATGACTAAAAAAACGTTCAATATGGCAGTTTTCAAATTACATTTTAATCATGTTCAAAAGATTGAAACGGTACACCATAGTCATAGGGCATTAGATAAACTTCCAGAAGACTGAAACGGTATATCATAGTGATAGGGCGTTAAATAAACTTATAATCTTTAAAAATAATTATTATAAAAAAAATCAAACGGATAGTTTTTTATTTAATAGTTATTGCTCGTGGCTAAAAAACATTTGAAATGACAGTTTTCACATCACATTTAAACCAAGTTCAGAAACCCGAAACGGTACACCACAGTCATAGGGCGTTAGATAAACTTCCAGAAGACTGAAACGGTATATCATAGTGATAGGGCGTTAAATAAACTTATCTTTAAAAATAATTAATATGAAAAAAATCTAACGGACAGTTTTTGATTTATGAGTTATTCTTATTGCTCGCGGCTAAAAAACGTTCGAAATAGCAGCTTTCATATCAAATTTTAATCATGATCAGAAGACCGAAACGGTATAACACAGTCATAGGGCATTTGATAAACTCATAAACTTTAGAAATAAGGAACATAAATAAAATCGAACAGACAGTTTTTTATTTATGAGTTATTGCTCGTGGCTAAAAAAACGTTCGAAAAGACAGTTTTTACATCACGTTTAAATTGTTTTCAGAAGACTGAAACGGTACAATTGTTTAAACAAAACGTTTAAGTAATAGACACAAAGGATAAACGAAGCGAATGATAAACACAACAGGCATATATAATAAAATTAATAATTTTATTATTTAATTAAATTTAACATCATACATCAGAGGTTAGATAGATATTATGGCGGGAAGACTTGTCTGCTGTGCTACAGGCGGGAAAAGTGCTGTTTTGAGATCTGTTTAAAAACCGTATCCTAATGTGTTTTATTTATACTCATATATGTAATGTGATGCAACATAACCATATGTTGCATCACATTACATATATGGGTAAATAAAACCCAGTAGGATAAAATTGTTATAATTTATTTAAAAATCTATAATACAGGTATTACTCTAATTTAATATAAATTGTTGCATCATATTACATATATGGGTAAATAAAACCTAGTAGGATAACATTTTTATAATTTATTTAAAAATCAATAATATAGGTATTACTCTAATTTAATATAAATCAACTCTTTTTAGAGGTTAGATTTATATTTTGGCGGGAATCTATAGTCTGCTAAAAAGCAGGAAAAGTCGTTTTTGAGGTTATATTGCCTCCTGATGCGGCAGCCATATTGTTTTCACTACAACAGCTCGGCATGTCATGACGTCATTGTTTAAATACTCTGTACAATAGAGGAAAAGTGATGTCATAATTTAAATACCCTACATTTGGCGGATTTCCAAATCATGGATGTTTCCTTGCCAGTTTCACACACATGGACCTCCTGCCTTTCATTAGGGGTAGACTTTCATAAGTGGGGCCAAAAACAACCGAATGAAAAAATCGAAAATTGTAATATCGATATTTTATGCCGATATATATCGCTACGATACGATATTAAATAACATTCAATTGTAAACAGAAACAAAACAAATAACTTTATTTAAAAAAATAAGAATATAAAAACATGGTTCAAAGAAAAAAACTATATCTACTGGAAGCGTCACATTTTTCATCACTACATTCGATCATAAGAATCTCATAATTGGTGACATTTCTTGAGAAAGAGTACATAATCGATATGATATTTCTTAGACAGAATTTGGAATTAGCAAAGAATGTTTTTTCAAGCGCATTAATTCTTCTGCAATGCTCGTCATTTTTTGTTCGGCGTCGACATTCAAATTGTACACTTGTGGGTCCTTTGACATAAATTTTCATTTGTCTTCCGCATATGTCACAATCGGGAGTTTTAGGCATCAATTCTACCTCTTGCAAATATGAAAAACATTGGAAATCATCCTTTAAAGCTAAATTAGAAAGCTTACGAAAATTTAACGTCATTTGTATAAATATTTACAATTTTTGTTAAAATATCATATATTTTAAAATTATTATTCAAAATCGATTATTAATATCAATATATCGATATTACAAATTTCGATTTTTTCATTCGGTTGTTTTTGGCCCCACTTATGAAAGTCTACCCATTATTAGGCCTAGGTACTGACACCTATGATAGTTTTTGTTGAGGAATAAATATTTTTTCTGCAGTAAAAACTTTATTGACACATTGTTGATTTTCAGCAACCATAACTTTCAATTTTATGTGGTTGGTCTTTCTGCAACAACGCCACCCATCACCTGATGTTCTGCAATGGGACTAATATCCTAGTAGGCTACTTACTTTATAATTCAGTTAACTTAAAGGCCTATATTGTGTTTGCTGCACTCGTAATGGTTAGTGATATAATGATTTTCGACTAAATACAACTACAGGAGGGGGGAATATTGGACCGATAGGGTCAGCATTAAGTCTTGTAAGCTTTTTCTTTGCTTTGTAAAAATTGCTATCGGAACGACATGCATATTTGCCTCTCATTTGGTTAAGTTGGAGCCTAAAACTTTGGGAAAAATATACGAGAGAGAAAAATCTTGTCTATCAAGTAGGGTTTAGTTTTGTTCAGGACTAGATTTCATAAGCTAAGTTACTTACAGCTCTCTATTCATGAATGGAAATCAGATATGTGAAGGTGGTAAAGAGGAGGGGTTACAAGGGAATCTATCAACAATCTGAAATTTGATAAGACCCATTGGCTTCCAGCCTGTCTAAACTGTCTGTCAGGTTAGGCTTGGATTAAACGAGTGTAGAAAACACCACCAGTTATCCACTCTCTTTATAAAACCCAACGTTTCATATTAGGCGAACTAGACGAGCGGTTTGTCCACTAAATGAAAATACGTCAACAAGCGGTTTTCATTAATTTTAAAACAAAGGAACCGAGCGGTCAGTGGATTGTATACCCCTGGACACGTAAAATCCATGAGCAGTTTGTCTGCTCGTCAGACTACAAATGTCTTCTGCGCCCTCGTAGCTTCCTCCCCTCTTGGACCCTTGGCCTGACCAACCACTTGGTACGGATCACCGGCAGCGTTTTGTACGCTCTTGCAGTCTAAGCCCTAGTAAAAATATATTTCCTGCATTTTCGTCATCATTTCTCTTCAAAAAATGTTAGCCCAGAACTGCCAACCATTTTTTCCTTAAAATGCTATTCCACTCTCACTTTGCACTAATGTTCCAAAATCGGGAATAGCCTGATCCCTTGTTTGAGATGTTGGCTTATATTATAGGGTGCCTTGAATGAAAATGACAAAGCCTAAATTAGGCCTAAATGTGTTGGTAATCCAAAGCCAATTCATGGATCTTTCTGGAAATCCCATAGTATAATTAATTTCAGTCTAATATAACTAATAGGTATAATGTTCTAATAAACTTACCTCATCTATTTTACTAGACATTGCTGGTTATTAAAAAATACTTATTACGACGTGTAAATTTTAGATTTTAATGAAATCGATAAAAAATGCTGAATTTATTTGACTCAGTGACAGTGCGTAAGTCGGTAGCCTCCAATCTCTAATCTCACATTCTCACTTCTCAGTGTTTCCACTTCGGCCCACGCACTTTACCCACCGGACACCAACATTTCCCCTTTTTCCCCACAATTTAAAAAAAAATCACCTGTAATTTCCTCTGGGTTACTAGGTTTGACTTCAAATCCAAAAGTAACTATAGACTATTTACTATTAATCACCACCAAGCTTATTATGTACTAATTTGTCATTATAATTAACAATACAAAGTTAAAAGTAATTTATGGTTCGTTAGTCCATGTATGTAGTTAGCAGTGTGTGTAGTTTAGCAGTTGCTATACCTGATGCAAGCAATATAATATTGTGTCTGCCGTCTGTGTGTCAGTCTGATCCAAGGAGATATAAATAAATACCTCGTTGGTCTGATCATAACCAGTGAGTTCTATAAAATATAGAGAGACTACTGCCATGCAGTCTCAAACAAATAACGTGCCGTAGAAAATCAGCTGGAAGCCAATATTTCCCCTCTTTAGTACCAACATAACACAACGAACACTATGTACAAGATGCCATGTTTGTGTTGTAATGTTGGTACTGTCGGGTACTGTAGAGAGGAAACATGCTGCCGATGATGGCACGAAAATCCAACCAGCAGCAGTCTCTCCAGTTATACATAGTGCTCACTGATCATAAAAGATTTTGAATTGGAATTAATTTTAACAACTGAACGGCCAATTTTGAGTCAAAAGCGTAATCTAATACTGTAATTCTGAGTCTGTAGATGTGTAGTTACACATTCTATTACAATTAATTATTATAAGCTACTTTTATTTTATTATAATTAGCCGAATCTTTCATAAAATGTTACTAATTTTGTGTTTTTACTTTTTACCTATTCTCAGTGTTAATTAAGTTATAAAATTGCAGTTTCCCCTCTTTTTCTCCTCAACTCGAGTTTCCCCATTTATTTCCCCTCCAGGGGTCAATTTCGTCTCAAAAGGGGAATTTCCCCTCAAAGTGGAAACACTGATTCTCATTCTCCCATTCTCCCTCTCCCTTCTCTTCGCTCACTCACAGTGTTTTCACCAGGTAGATGAATTTTACCCTAAACGTGTGATGAAATTACCCTAAACTTTTTGTAAATTGCCCTAAGAGTTGATTTTCTTCTCTAAAAGCTCAAAATACACTCGAGATTGGTTGTAAAACATGATTAAGGCATAATAACAAGTAAGGTAACACATTTAATGCTCGTACATTTGGCCCTGTATCACACATAAAACGAAATATGTATTACAAATTTCAAATAAAAATTCTGTTGTAATATTTTTATTCAGCGCTATACTTAATGTGCTGGTATCGCTGATAATATAAACTTGCTGATACATGTTAAAACAGTTGTTGGGAGTACTTTATTGTTTTATAAACATTATTTCAGTTGTACAAATTTGTTAATGTTACTTTTTCTAAATGCCCAGAGAATATGTTTGTCATCTTATTACTATTTGATAAGATCAATAGGTTTCATTGCAATGCACCACATAACACAAATTTACACAAGTTATGCCTTGTTGTGATGTTTTTATGTGCGCTCACCTGGCTCCATCAAGGTTCGTACAGCTTTCAGACCAGGTGAGTTTATTTACATAAGAGTAATGTTCGCAGCAAAGATGTCTTACGAGGGCGTCCAGCTGATTCATAAATCAAAAACATACCATAAAGTGTTGCCAACTTTAAGGGTATAATAATGGTACAGCTATTTTTAAATTGTCACTGGACATGCAGAAATAAAATTTAAACCCCTAATCGATTAATCTAATAAAACAAATAAATCAAAACAATAGGGTCTATATTAGTTTCATAAAATATATTAGCTTATCGTAGGATGTAAGCAGTTGAATAATGTTAATTGTTAATTCTAATTACACTGATGAGGAAAATATGGTGCTCGTACGATAAATATCGTGTTTCCAACAACACTGCAGATTGGATTGGTGATCACGTGACCTTATAGCTGTTTTTACGAGTTCTCTTCCGGTTGAATAGAAAACCTTAAATAAATCGACTCATCAAACCTGTACAAAGTATGTTTGGACCTTTTGGAGCTGTTCTCTCTTCTGTGGCTTGTTAAGGGTTGACGGTAACTGGTTACTTTCTTTGTTTGGTCGAGAAGATAAGACTTTGGTGGTCTAAATATGTTGGAAGTGAAAAAATATTTTCTCTGCAATTTGTGCGATAAAAAGTTTGCAAGTAAATATGCTCTATATCGCGCCATTTAATAAATGTTCATGACAATGTTACGAGTTTTCTAGTTCTAATGAAAACAAAGTTAGGTAAGGCTTACATGTCCACATTACTACCCGGCTCAATTTTCATAGCATTGGCAGTTTATAGAACACTTGAAGACTCTGATTAAAGCCTCTTAAGTTCATTTTGGTTTTTATTTATTAGGTGTCATCTCAAGATGTTACTCATTATCGACCTCATTCAACAGCACCGGAGCACGGGCTATAAGCTGAAGATTGGGTGCGAAAAATATTGAAGGCATATAGGCCTAGACATCTATTATATAAACCATATCTTAATACAATATTATAGAAGGATGGCTAATATTACTTTCAATAATCAACAAACTATACACATTCAATTTCATCAGAGTCAAAAGACAATATTTGACTTGGACATATTGTACAAACGGGCCGTGGGGGATTTAATTTGGTGATTATACTGAATACTGTACTGAAATTTTAAAATTACAATCTCGAATCTCGTCTGATATTGATTCAGTTCCAAATAACTGTTCCGCTCCTTGTACCTATTGAGTGAGGTTGTAACAGTTCCACGAATCACGTGACTCACGCATGCGTGTAGACAAGGTCATAGCCGCCTTAAAGAAGGCCGCGGCGCAGTAGAATTGGCAACGCCGCAAGAGGAGTTACCGCGTGCCTCGCCGCCCGTATACTAGCATAGGGAAAACAAGACGCCGCCATCTAAAATCATTATTTTTTCTCTTCAAGTTGGAAAATACCGTTTAAATGATGTTTATCATTTTGCTAACAAGTGACTTTACACGTAGGCATGGTAAAACTGTAGTGCCTTGCACCATCAATTCAAAAATGTGCTAGGAATTTAATAATTTTAATCAATTTTTAAAATGCCCCGTAGCAATAAATCCACACACTTATTGAATTTAAAGTCAAGTTATTTAATACGTTCAAAATTTGTTTACTAAAGAGTTGTATACATTTCTTTTTGGCGTAATTTGGCTTTTTTAAAGTTGTTAATCCATAGCACAGGTAAATTATGTTTTTATTAGTTCAGTTAAGTATTAATTACAATTAACTTTTATGATTACTTTTATTTTATAAATATTAATAGATAAGATAGCTTATTACCATTTAATAAGTGCTAATCAAGTACAGTATTCTTAAAAAACATATATTAAACAAGATTGAAAACAACGACATAGGCCTTCAACCCTTTATTTAAAGACAAAGCGTACTTAATATAACAGCAAATATAACAACTTAATATAACAACTCTTGGGCAACTGTCTGTACAAAGTATTAAAATCTTTTCTGCACTTATCTTCCAAAGAAATTATTGTGTGCCTCGTATTGCATTTGCCACTGTTTATTTTTACTTCAAGCAGTGACTTTTTTCATTAGTGATGTTCATTGAACATATTAATTTTAAAATATATTCATAGGGACAACTAAAATGATAAGTTCCTCCGACCATGTTTTCTTTCAAAGCAATAATCTTTAAAACCTAACAGATTCATATAGAGCTATTGTTTTAGTTTACTGCGAATTTGTGTGTTTAATATTAATCCCTGACGCCTATTCTATTTGAGCCGGTGAGAATGAAATTGGCGTAAGTCAAATTAGGGCAGATTCAAGTAATATAATGATTTGTTAAGATCGTTACAAAATAAACGGTATCAGGAAACTGACACATACTTTCTCCCTTTTAGCCAAACTTTAATGACAAAAATATTTGTTATTTACTAAATATAGAATATGAAGTATAGATAAATGTACAGAAAATTGTCTAAAATAGTTGTTTTCAGAAATACCCACCCAAATCCCTTTTTGGGAGGCACTATAGAGTCCGTTGCTACACACAGTGGTTTTGAGGGGGGAAATGCCCCCTTGCCCCCCCAGGGTTAAATAGCAACACATTTCGAACATCATCTGTTGGTCAATGCTAACTTGACCTGCATATCAAATTTTAATGAAATTGATCAGTAAATAAGAGAGAAATAGTTATATTTGTATTCCCCATAAGAATAACATTGGACAACGTACTGTGTTTACCGCTAAATGACAATTTCAATTTTCTCCGTAACTAGCAATCGTAGAATAGTAATTTAAAATACTAATTTATTTAGTTTTTTGAGCTCTTTTTAATGGTGAATAGTAATCTTTTTTAACATTTATGATTTTTTATAAAAAATCCAAAAAATTGAATTTTGGATGTTTTAAGTCCTGTAATTTCTGAACCCGAATTTTTCAAGAAATGCGGGTGGTGTCATTTTGTTGCAAACCTAAAGTTCTACAAACCACGAAAGTTTAATCAAAATCGTTAGAGCCGTTTTTGAGAAATTTGGATTTTTCATGTTTTTTGGCGGTTTTTTGGGGGATAATTACCCTTAAAAATCAAAAATCCAAAAAAATGAAAAAAAACGCCTGGAGATATCGTGGATTAGTACCTACATACCAAATTTCATAAAAATCGGCCCATAGGTTAGGGCTCTAGCTCTGTAAACATCCACACAGACACACACACACACACACACACACACACACACACACACACACACACACACACACACATGGACACACACACACGCACAGACAGACATCACGTAAAAACCACTTTTTTGGGTTCAGGGAGCACCAAAACGAATATTTCCACTAACAACTCAAATTCGAAAATTTTTACAATACTTTCTCCATATACTATGTATAGGGGGAGAAAGTAAAAATCAATCGAAACGATATCGCAATACCAGTAACTGAAAAATGTGTGCATGAAAGTGGTTTATCTAATGTATGAATATGAATTCTGTATATTTTATATTTCTTTTTAAATTAAGGGTTGAATTGACTTAAGCCACTTTCACTCAAACAAGTGCAAGGTAAAACCAATCGAAACTACATGAATCTGAGAAGCAATGTACTCTATTGTTCATTTTACAACAATACAATTTTACAATAAAATTTTATTGTTCCATTTTTAATCGCCCTCTTCCTCCTCGTCATTAGGATCATCAATTTCGTCTTCATAGTATGGCAATGGTCCAATGTCTTCGACATCAGCATCGGAGGTATTTAGATTTAAGAAAAACGTGTGATGCACTGGGGGAATAAAAGGTAGTAGATCAATCATGTCCTTCTTTTTTAATTCCCCAACAGGTCTCTTTGTTGGATAAAGTTTTTCGTATGGCACATTCTTCAAAACAATGGGTCTTCCTTTTCTTCCAGTCGGCTTTATGTTTAGGGCATCAAACGGCACCTTATCCTGCAATGTTTCTTTATACATTATTTCATAATGATTATTTTTTTGAAGTCTAATCCATTGAATTTTCAACCAGTTAACAGCTTTGTTGTCAGTGTTTTTCTTCCTCTTACTCATATTTTGCTCTAGATTAGATGTCGAAAAAATCTTCATTTGTCATTTCAGTAACAATAAATTTCTTCTTGTTTCTACACTTTGCCATAATATCGTGCCAATCTTCTGGAACATAGATGACCTTTCCTTTTGCTGCAGACTCTACACTGCCAAAATCAGCGTCGTTTGGCATATGGCCTGGAACCAAAAACTTTTGGTCTATGACATCGATGTTAGTCTCATCACTTTGAATAAACCTCATTAATGCCAAACACATATTCATGTTGCGGTTTTGCCCTCCGCAAGTGTCGCTGTAAATAGTTACATGTTTTTTATTGTTTGCGTTAAGTTTTAAATGTCTTATTAGGCACGAAGAAATGTCTTGTGAGCCTCTTATCTCACAACGGGAACGGGATCGCTTGGCTATAGCTTGTTTATGTTGGGAAGGGTTTCTAAGTCTTTTTCTACTCTTATTTTTGTTAGAAGGCCCCATTTCTGAAGTTTCATCTTCAGATAATGACTGCAGGTTTCCATCTTCATCCTCTGAACTAGAAGAATATGTTACTAGTCTGTTGGATGTACAACGACTCAGAAAGATTTCTATATTATTAGGCCTAGGCCTGGGTTCGTCAGGATCGTAGTCAGGATCTCTGTCTACATCGTCAATAAATTCAGATGAATCTGAGTGTCCATTATCACTTAAACATTCAAATCTGTTATTCAAATTTAGTGTCATTATTCTATTAATATTATAAAAATATCCGTCACAAAATAAACATTATAGTTCAGTACTCACTGACTTAACCTCAACTTTGTGTAATGCAGTCAATCACTTAATTTCCCAAAATAATTATTAAAAAGTATTTAAAGTTACTACACAACACTTAAAACACTCTCACCTTCTTCAATAAATAAAGTAAGAATCAAGTTTGTACTGATTAATAACCAAAACTGCACTTAACTGGTGTTTCCACAACAACAAACAGTGACTTACTTCACTTTCATTCTCAAAAAAACCAATCTGTTGTAAGGAAAGCAAACTAGTGCTGCTCCTTGTGGCGAATATATGAACTAATGACTTAATCCACCTTCATTCTTAATAGTACTAAGTTAGAGGATTTGAAATATGGACTTAACCCATTTTTTTCAAATTTTATGACTTATGCCACTTTCATTCTCACAGGCTCATTTGTTCTCTCCAACAAAACAAAATAATATAGCTAAAATGATTTAAAAGGACGCGTTATTCAACTGGCGGCTGGGCTGGGCTATATGCCGGCAGTGACTCCTCTGCTCAATGAGATATGGCGGCGTTGCCAGTTCGAACGCCGCGGCCTTCTTTAAAGACGGCTATGACAAGCTGCATTCCGCTATCGAGACAGGTGTTAGTTTTTCCCTTTATCTAAAACTGAATTTTCCCTTTCTTTCCCTCGTTGCTCATATCAATTTCCCTCTTTTTCCCTCTCATTGTTTATAGTTTTCATGTTACTTATTTTAGTACTTCTTATATTTAGAGCTTTCGTCTGGAATATAAATAAACGGTATCAGGAAACTGACACATACTTTCTCCCTTTTAGCCAAACTTTAATGACAAAAATATTTGTTATTTACTAAATATAGAATATGAAGTATAGATAAATGTACAGAAAATTGTCTAAAATAGTTGTTTTCAGAAATATCCACCCAAATTGCTTTTTTGGAGGCACTATAGAGTCCGTTGCTACACACAGTAGTTTTGAGAGGGGAAATGCCCCCTTGCCCCCCCAGGGTTAAATAGCAACACATTTCGAACATCATCTGTTGGTCAATGCTAACGTGACCTGCATATCAAATGAAATTGATCAGTAAATAAGAGAGAAATAGTTATTTTTGTATTCCCCATAAGAATAACATTGGACAACGTACTGTGTTTACCGCTAAATGAAAATTTCAATTTTCTCCGCAACTAGCAATCGTAGAATAGTAATTTAAAATACCAATTTATTTAGTTTTTTGAGCTCTTTTTAATGGTGAATAGTAATCTTTTTTAACATTTATGATTTTTTATGAAAAATCCAAAAAAACTGAATTTTTGATGTTTTAAGTCCTGTAATTTCTGAACCCGCATTTTTCCAGAAATGCGGGTGGTGTCATTTTGTTGCAAACCTAAAGTTCTACAAACCACGAAAGTTTAATCAAAATCGTTAGAGTCGTTTTTGAGAAATTTGGATTTTTCATGTTTTTTGGCGGTTTTTGGGGGATAATTACCCTTAAAAATCAAAAATCCAAAAAAATGAAAAAAAACGCCTGGAGATATCGTGGATTAGTACCTACATACCAAATTTCATAAAAATCGGCCCATAGGTTAGGGCTCTAGCTCTGTACACATCCACACAGACACACACACACACACACACACACACACACACACACACACACACACACACACACACACACACACACACACACACACACACACACACACACACACACACACACACACACACACACACACACACACACACACACACACACACGGACACACACACACACAGACAGACATCACGTAAAAACCACTTTTTTGGGTTCAGGGAGCACCAAAACGAATATTTCTAACAACTCAAATTCGAAAATTTTTACGAAAACAATACTTTCTCCATATACTATGTATAGGGGGAGAAAGTAAAATTAAAGGCTACAAGCCGAAAGCCTTTTTCATTAGGTAACCAATCAAATCCTCCCTTCACAAGGGATATGTTTGTCAGCTGGCAAACAAAACTTTTGATCAGAGGATATTAATCAATGGTCACCATGTTGGTTGCCATGGGAGCAGAGGGTAAAATGGTGATTGACCATGATGTAGGCTTTACTTGTTTACCTCAGGCGAGAGCTCCATAATAGCGGCCAAATAAATTACCAGTTACCGGGCTATCAACCAAGATCAGCCAATAGTAGACGAGCTGCATTGCCAAAACTCCACACCAGCTGATCGGAATCACATTCGAGTGAAATTTGTCTATGGCAAAATGGCAACAGTGACAGCGTCCAACTTACTATTGGCTACAGCCCAACAGTCAATTTATTTGGCCGCTATTATAGATATATTAACCTCATTAAAGCCTATCTTTCTCTATGGGCAGGGATACTTATCAGCTGAACTTAAGTCGGAAATTGCCGCACTGGATCTTGGAACATTGGAAGCGAATTAAGCTAGTAAAACAATTAATGCTAAACGTAAAAAAATAAACGTAAATAATGCATATTCTGACGACAGATGCTGAAAGTTCTAGGAAGATTATGTTATTTATTAGGTTAATTACAACTTAAAGTTTGTAGCTTTTAGCGGTTTATGTACGGTAAGTAAATTTTGGCAATTTATTAGAGTAATAAATGTAGCATTAATATTAATGTAGCATTAATATATCATAAATGCCATATGTATTTCTTATTTGATGACCTATTTCTTTACTTTTCCCCAATTTTAGTAAATATTTTTACTTTTCCCATGATCTCCCTCAAAACATTTTTCCCTTTGAGTTTCCCTCTTGGGGGTGATTTTCCCTCGAAAGGGAAAATTCCCCTAAAAGTAGAAACACTGCTTGCACTGCCCTCACACTTGGTGAGCACTTTTTCGCCTACAAAATTTAGAGGTTGTTTGGTCGATATCGAACAGACGATACCGCAACGTTTCATCAACCGATTGTTCGTTCATTCTACTGGATGATTTGAGATTGCCGACAACCGAGAAGTTAACTTGGAAATGGAAACCTCTGTGGAAGTTCTAAGCTGATTCGACTAGGGCCTGTTGAAGTATATAAGTTTGGCCATTAGACAATTTGAAATTGAAATACCTTACATCCACTTTATATGGCAAAAGATATACCCAATTTAAATAAACTTTGTAATGCTAAGTTAATTAAGTAATGTATACAAGGTCTTAAACAGATAAGATGCCTTTAAATTTACAAATTGGTTGCAATCATAAATACAAAAAGAGTTTCTTTAAATTCTGAGACGTATTGACAAATCTACGTAAAACCTCTTTAATTTGACACCTCAAACGTTAAAATCCGTCCAACCGTTATCAAGTTATGACTGTGAAAAAACAAAACTCCTAGCGTAATAATATATAGGATTATTCGAGTTGTTACTAAGATGATTTTGTAAACAGATAATTAGCATATGCACTCAAACATTACAAATACTCGGTTGAATAAAATGTTGAGTAAAATGTAGCTTGACATAGGTAAAGCACAAATTCTTAGATAACAAACTCTTTTTTTAACAGTATTAGTGAGTAAACTTTAATAAAATAATTCATATGTCACACATGTACAATATTCACCGTTCAAAAATATGATCTCAACAGTATCAAAATAAACATTGAGACTCTTTAAAATCAAAGCAAATTGATAATCGCGGTAGCTGAAATCCCGTGTTAGCTCATGGAACACATACGGTATGTATTTTGTGTTATTTTGCCTTACACCGTTATAACTTTAAATTAATTTTGTCAGACATTAAAATGATGGCGTAAAATTATTCATAAATGGGTTCTTATTTCACATAGCAACTTTTAGACTTTTATTAAATTAATTATTTTTATAAAAATGTTAAAAAATAAACTCATCCCCCTGATAAATTATAGCTAACAAGCCAGGTATAATGAGAGTTTCAATGTTAACCATAGTGTTACAAAAATCTGCCATTCCTTAACAAATAAGCAAATACCACTGATTTGTTTGTTAACAAGAAAATAATAATTACAGTTTCTTTCAACAGTATAATCATATGTTTTAGTTTAAAGACAAAATAATTATAAGCTAAAGAAATGAAGACTGTCCCCTAGGGGAAAACTGTCAGCTACTGGCACATCTATATATTAATACGCTAGGGGGTTTTTCTTCTCAGTCATAACTCGATAACGGTTGGACAGATTTTAACTTCTGAGGTGCCAAGTTAAAAGTATTTTTACGTAGATTTGCCAATACGTGTCAGAATTTTAAGAAAGGGCATCACTTATATACAGTAAAGGGCTGAATTTTCGGAACAGTGTGGCGCTACCCGACGGCGGAAGTCTTAACTACGTGTTGATTGAAAGTTGAAAGTACGAGTAAGTTAACCACATTATTCTCAGATGTTATCTTCCGTTTTAATATCAAATATTTTGTTATGTTTGTTTACAACTGAAGTAACCTGTCGTCGGGCGGTCATTGTGGGTACAAACTTGCTCGAATTCGAGCAACAGGACAACTAGTTTACCTTATGCAAATATATATTTTGTTTTGGTTAGGGAAAAATGTATTCATGGAAATATAACATTTCTGTACATTTCAATTGATTTATGAGGCCCAATAAACCCCCACATTTAAAGAATAAGCAAAGTTCTCCTGTGACTTTCCTAGATTCATTTTCCATACAGAAATTGTTTTGTAATGGTATCAGATAATTAACTCTGATCATAAGACATGATGTACATGGGTGTCTGAATCTATAATAAATTCTGTACATGAATAGTGAGGAACGGAATTCGACCCTTGAATGAGCCTCTAACAGCTGGGCACGCTTTCTACGTTATCAAAGCAGACATATGATAAAGCCTGCCACTTTTTGTCTCTGTATTTTGTGATCCATGTAGTTGATATATTCTTACTCAGTTAGTTGCGTATGAATCCATGTAGCTATTTATAAAATAAAATATTTCTTGAATACCATATGATATATTGCAATTAAACAATACAAAATTAAATTACGTTTCACTAAATTACAAAATATATATACACATATACTGGATACTCACGCAAGTCGGTAAATTATATATACTAGTAAACCTGTCGCGGCTTCGCTCGCGATCATCATTTATAAATATTGTGTTAGCGTTCCAAAGCCAACATGGCCTGCTGATTAACTGTGTTTACTCTTTCCAGCTGATTGCTTAAAACTTATCCAATGCTAAGCTTATGGAAAAAACTCAACTTTAAGGGGCCCCAGGGCCTCACTCACAAATTATTTCTCTTTAAAAAAAGTTTCCTGCACAACTTCACGTTAGGCTCTTTCCAATGACACCAAAAACATGAAAATCGGTTCAATAGTCTAGGAGGAGTGATTGTCACAAAAAACCTGCTCGCCTATTAAATAAGTATAGAAGAATAGATAAACGATGGTGCAAGGCAATCTCTGAGATACTCTGATTAGCCTTAATGGATGATGGACCGGTGAGATTTGTCAAAACCTATTGCCTTGTGCCATATTTTATGTACAGATACCATCTTCATCTTGTATGCAAGCAAATACAGTTTGTAGCGTTGTAGGACATAAGTTATTGTATCTTAGTTCTTCATAACATTTTGAACCTTCAAAATGCATTTATAATGGATTTCTAGGCTAGTCAACTAAGAAATAAGAAGGGCAAATAGCGGAAAGTTAAGGTACAGCCCTAATTAAATTTATTCTTTATGTGTTTTGGGTCGCTAAACACGAATCCGGGGTTTGCTGATATTATGCCCGGAACATCGTTGTTTTTGCAAAAGAACTTCAAAATTTGTGAAATCTTTTTGGTTTTTGGGCTAAATCTAAGGCAATTATACATTTTTTCAAGAAGACTAGGCTTTTCGAAATTAAAGTTGACTCATTAGGAGTAAAAACATACATTTACATACATAAACTGTAATATTTGGAAAAGCCGTTCATTATTTATAACCTGATAAGTCGGGCGTTACACGTTCACAACGTACCCGGCTTAAAATGGCATCTAATATATATACAGCCCGATGTGTAACTGACTCACCCAGAAATACAAATTCTAAACCACTTCTTTACGAGCTAGAGACATGGAATTTGGCATGCATGTAGCTTCTGCCGTGAAACCCCCCGGGATTATTGCAAAAAGCTACAATTTTAAATTTCAAAATAAGGCCAAACAGCGACCAGGGAGCGAAGCCCCCTACAGGGGTCTGGGGGCGGAGCCCCAGCGAGCGAAGCGAGTTCAGACTATACTTGCAACAAAATGCCATTGGACCAATATTATTTAGCACATTATTTGTGATTTTTTTGATATAACAACAATGGGGGTGAGAGGTCAGCGAAAGCGCCTCAGGGAGGGGGAAGGGTCCTCACTCCAAGACCGCTGTGACTCGGTTGCCCTTCTGGCGACCGTACTGTGATCTTTAATCACAGCCTTCTAGGGGTACCTCTGTTTTTCACAAAAGGCGGCGGATCTAGACTTTTGGCGGTCGAAAAATTGCCCGTAAGTTTGGGGAGCAGCTGCTCACGTAGGGTGCTGGGGCGGAGGTTAAGGGCACCAGAATGGCCTGGCACCTGTTAGCAAAGGGCTGAGTCAAGGTGTTGGCTGAAAGGTCTCTGCACTGCCACCTGGAACTGGTATGTGCGCAGCGGTTCCAGTACTGACCTGGGGACGAGTGTAGGAGTTCAACTCCGAAAAGGGCCCAGTATCAGACATTGGTGGGCGGAGTGACATTCACGGAATGGCCGCCAAACTGCAAACTTGAGGAGAAGGGGTTTTCAGACACCATGGCTGACGGTAAACATTCGGAACTACCCCAGGTGGGTCGGCGTCTCGGTGCTCAATCCCACCCCCCCTCTCAGGGGGGCTTGCCCGTGGATTCTGGGGAGGGCAACCAACAGCTTGTTACTAATAAAACCTGTGTTGTTTCAGTTGCAAGTGGAGGAGGGGCGGCTTTCTCCGGTGGGGATCTGAAAGAGACCCCTCGGAGCGCCCCTTCAACTACAATGGACACGGATCTGCTGGAGGAGGCTCATAGGGTCGTCCAGGCGGAGACGGAATCTTCTTCTGACCAGGATACTCTGGAAACCAATGTGAATGCTGTTTCAGGCGACATTCTTGACAACGCCTACTACTTCTTCCTTCCCAAGGAGGAGCGCCGTCGCTTGAACTCGGAGCGACAGCGTCTCAGGAAGGCGAAAAAGAGGGCGGAAGGGAACTGGCTCCCAGAGAGGGAGTACCGGAAGCTCAGGCCCAAGAGAAAGAGGTCTGATGGCACCCCCAGTCCGGCAGGCGAGGGTAATTATCAGGGTGTCTCGCCTTTGCGTAGAGTCACGGGCTCGGAGCAAGTGAGTTGCTCCTGCGGGCGGTTCGGGTACTGTGGGGTTGACTTTCAAGGAGCAACTCACCTCTAGCAAGTTGGCGATTGTTCCTGTGGAGTTTTCTGACATCAGACTAACTGAGGATGATTGTCTTTTGTTAAGGGGCTAGCTCCTGACGGCTATCAGGTCAAATGGTGGCGCAGTGGGTCCTCTTCAATTTCACAAGGTCTTCTCGGAGCAAGGAGCTCTCGTCGTTGTGTGTGGGAACGATGTAACTAATGCTTGGGTCAAACAGGTCTTCAACGATATGGAGTACCGTGAGGGGGCTAAGGTGATTGTGGGGGACTATAAGGATCTCTTACGTACTGTCAAGGTCCTCTTGCGGTTGGACGCCTTGGATCTCGCTTTGGATGTGAGTCAAAAGGAAACCCTCAACCTTATTGGTGAACAAAACTCTGGAGTTGACACTTCTGTGTGGAGAGTTTTCAGTTGCAGGAAGGAGGAGATTAGCCAGACCCTGGTTCTAGTGATAGATGAACCAAGTGCTCAGGTTCTGAAGGATAGAGGATGGCAAATCTTTCTAGGGTTATCGAGGGTATCTTTCAGAGTGCTTTCGTGGGCAAACAAGGCTCTCCCTAGTGATGATCAGCTTCATACAGTAGAACCTACAACATAGTAAGGCAGCTACGGCTGTTTTTACTGTGACCACGGCTAACAGGTCCGTGGATGTCGCACTGATCCAAGAACCGTGGGTTAGGAATGGTAGAATTGCAGGTTTGGGTGCGTCTGGTGGCCGAACCATTTGTGGCAGTTCTGCAGACACAAGAGCCAGCATTTGGGTCAGAAATGGACTTGCTTGCTTTCCGGTTCTTGAACATTGTTCCAGGGATATCGCTACAGTGAGGATGGTGTGTGGGTCTTCTGGAAGACCAATCCTGCTGGCATCAGTGTACATGCCGGTTGACTCTGAATTAGTGCCACCGGTGGAGTTGAGAAGGCTGGTGGACTATGCGGCCTCATCAGGGATCGAGCTGTTGGTCGGGTGCGACTCAAACTCCCACAACTCTGTGTGGGGGTGTAAGGACACAAATGCTAGAGGTAGGGCACTTCTAGATTACATTGTATCCAGTGGGTTGATGGTTGCCAATATTGGTTCTGAACTAACTTTTCAGAGTCGCATTGGTCAGTCGGTCATAGATCTCACACTGGTTTCGGAGGGGCTACAGGAGAGGATACTGGGTTGGCAGGTATCCCTGGAACCCTCTCTGTCTGATCACAGGCACATCCTCTTCAAGGTAGGTGACTGCTCTCCTGAATTTCTCTCATTCAGGAACCCAAGGAGGGCGGATTGGACCTCCTTCAATGAAAAACTGAGGGTAAGATTGGATCCTCAGACCCCTCGGATCAGGGATACTGCTGAGCTTGATCGAGTCGTGGTCCTCCTCGGCGGGGCGATTGTCTCCTCCTTTGAGGAGTGCTGTCCGCTGTCGGGATTTAGGCGCTGCAAGGGGTCGAGTTGGTGGAACTTTGAGCTTGCCAGTCTGCGTAGAGGGGTAAGAGCTCTTTTCAGGAGGGCAAAATCCCGGAACAACTGAGACCGGGATCGATATCACGAGATGTTGACCAAATACAACCTCGCCGTCAGGAGGGCTAAAAGGCGGTCCTGGAACAGTTTTTGCAACAATGTGGAGAGCATGAGGGAGACCTCTAGGCTCTACAAAATATTTGTTAGGGACAGATCCCTTGAGTTGGGCTCTCTTGAGGGGCCTGATGGGGTGTTGGTCCATCATCCGCAGGAGGTGTTAAGGCTCATGGCCAGCGTGCACTTTCCTGGCAGCTACTTACTTCAGCAACCTGAATTTGGGGAGGACTCTCGGGCGACTGGCCGGGCCTGCGCTTCGCATTGGGCTACGGCCGATCGGGTGGTGACTCTCAGCAAAATCAGGTGGGCTGTCAATTCTCTTAGTCCCTTTAAGGCGCCGGGTCCGGATGGTGTTAGGCCGGTGTGTCTTCAACAGGGTCTTGAAATACTACTCCCAGTTCTCTGTCGGTTGTTCAGAGCAAGTCTGGCTCTTGGACACATTCCATCTTCATAGTGTTCCTCGAGGATTGTTTTTATTCCTAAGCCCGGTAAGGATAGGTATACTGACCCAAAGTCCTTCCGACTCATCTCCCTGACGTCTTTCCTTTTGGAGACTTTGGAGAAATTAGTGTTAAGGCACGCTTGGGACACAGCCTTGCAGATATCGCCTATTCATTTCAACCAGCATGCCTACATTCAAGGTAGGTCATGTGATTCTGCCCTGCATCACCTTGTGGGCAGGATAGAGAAGGCCATAGGCTGCAAGGAGGTTGCAGTGGGTGCTTTTCTTGACATCCAGGGGGCCTTTGACAACACTGCAATAGAGGCAGTTTTGCGTGCCGTCAGGGTGCGGGGCCTGGGTGAGGTGATCTGTAGGTGGATCGAGGCTCTTCTTCGAGGTAGGAGGGCTAAGCTTTCGCTTCACGGTGAGACGGTCGAGGTAAGGACGACCAGAGGCTGTCCTCGGGGGGGGGGGGTTTGTCCCCCTTGTTGTGGAATTTGGTTGTTGATGATCTCATCCGGAATCTCAATGACAGCGGCGTTTTTGCCCAAGGGTACGCTGATGCTATCGCTATCCTGGTGATAGGTAAGTTCAACAACACAGTCACAGACCTCATGAATTCTGCATTGAGGGTGGTGGGCCGTTGGTGTGGAGAGGTTGGCCTCTCCGTCAACCCTTCAAAGGTTGTTTTGGTTCCCTTCACGAGGAGAAGGAACATTGTGGGGATCGGGCCGTTCAGGTTGCAGGGGTCAACCATTGTTCCTCAGGACCAGGTGAAGTATTTAGGAGTCATTCTGGATTCAATGGGGGCCACAGTTGCAAAGGGTCATTGATCGAGGCAAGTGGTCCCTATTTGCTTGCAGGCGGATGATAGGATCAACCTGGGGGCTTAGGCCCAAACTAATGCATTGGCTTTATGTTGCAGTAGTAAGACCGGCGATGACGTTCGGATCCACTGTTTGGTGGACGAAGCTGGAAGCTGGCGTGGCAATGCGGAGGCTTGTGGGCGTTCAAAGGCTTGCAGGCCTACTCGTCACTGGAGCTCTCAGTAGCAGCCCGGGTGCCACTTTGGAGTGTCTCCTTGATCTTTTGCCCATAGACATTCATATCAAGATGGTGGCCAGAATGGGTGCTTACCGTCTCCAGTGTGAGAACCTCTGAGTGTTGCCGGGCCACTTGGCCACACAAAGATCATTCAGGTGGTTCAGAGTGAGGTCTTGGACATGCCCTCTGATCATCTTCCCACAACTTTTTCCTTCAGCAGGTCGTTCCGGGTGCGCTTTCCCAGCAGGGATGACTGGAGCGAAGGTGTTTGTCCCACACCCTCATAGTGACCGAGTGTGGTTCACGGATTGTTCCAAGTCTAGGAGTGGGTCGGGTGCTGGCATCCACGGGGTGCAGGATGTGTCAGTCTCGGGGTGCCAATGGGTTCTTTTCCTACTGTGTTCCAGACGGAGATTACCGCCATCATGTAGTGTGTGGGGGAGATTCTGAGGAGGGGTCAAGAGGGCCTCTCTATCAGCATCTTTTCTGGCAGCCAGGCTGCTCTGAGGGCGCTGGACTCTTTTGAGTTCAGGTCTATAGGGTTGTGTGGGATTGTTACAAAACAGTGTCTTGTGCTGGTAGACGCAACATGGTCACTCTTTGTTGGGTGCCTGGTCACTCAGGGATCGTGGGTAGTGAGGTGGCGGACAGCCTGGCTAACGCGGCTGCCTCCCTGGCTCCCATGGGCCCTCCCCCTTTTTGTGGGATATCTCGTTCTTGTGCTTCGCAGGTGATCGGCACTTAGGCTCGGGATTGTCACAGAAGGAGATGGGAAAGGCTCCCTCTACATAGGGTCAGCAAGCTCAACCTCCAGGGACCATCTCAGCAGGTCACAAGAAATCTCCTGGGTATCAGTAGGCTGGACATTAGGCGGATCACAGGTATGATTACGGGTCATGGTCACCTAAGGAAACACCTCTCTCGGATGGGTGTCTTCAATGGTGACCCTGCATGCAGGAAATGTGGGCAGTACGAGGAGACTGCAGACCATCTGCTCTTCGATTGCGATGAGCTTAGGGAGGTAAGGGCTTCAACTCTGGGATCTATGGTCAGGGGTGGATACCTGCCTCCAGAGGAGCTCGTCGACAGGATGATGCAATTCATCAGGCTCTTGAACCTGGAGGAGTACCTTATCATTTATTTCTTCTTTTCTTCTTTTCGGGGATGCGCAATAAGCCCAGAGTGGCTGATGTGCCTTGGGACCTAAGTCCGCCCCTTTTGATGATGATGATGATAATATAACAACAATCACTTTATCACCTAAGATTACCGAATAAATCAAATTCTTTAATATTCCATCAACTTTTCAATTCACAGGCTGAACAAAGCATTTTTTAAGTATGAAAATGATAAATTTAGAATGGTCATGGTCGAAAACAAATGTATTAACATATAAATTATAATATTAAGACAAACTGTTCCGGACTTATTAAGCCAGAAAGTCAAATAATTATTTTTTGTTAGTTTCTTTGTGTACGGGATGAAAAGGCATTGTTGATGGTTTGAAAATTAATGGTAAACTTACATTGCTCCTGGTCGGAAACATATTTATTAATTTTAAGACAAACCGTCCCAGACTTATTAAGCCAGAAGTCAAATATTTAATTTTTCCGAGTTTCTTCGTGTACGGGCTGAACTAACCATTTATGATGAATTGAAAATGGTTTAACTGGACTCTTTAAGTGTGAGAACATACATGTCAATACATAAATTGAAATATTTGGAATGAAGGTTCGTCATTTATAACCTAATAAGTCAGGCGGTGAACTTTGACAACGTAACCGGCTAGCTATAAAATTGGCATTAGGGCAACCAAAATTGGCATGCGACAAAATATCAGGCAACCAATTTCTACGTTTTTCCACATTTTCGGGGGTTTTCCGACTTTTTCGCGGAAAATAATTATAACTTTCGGAAACAGGGTAGTTATAATTATATTTTGAAAAACATCAACTGTTGTGTGGTAGGATGGACAGTAAACAATAACATCTAAAACACCGTTACCGGTGCCGGTCGTACACCGCTTCCAGGTAAAGTACCCTGTCCCCCCCCCACACTAAGAGTACCCTTTGCCGTCGTCACCACTGAGCTCAGCTACAATACCATATGCCAATTCCACCCCCGCCTCCAGGTAAACCGTGTCCCCCCCCCCTGTAAGAGTACCCTTTGCCATTGTCACCACTGAGCCCAGCTACAATACCCTATGCCACTTCCACCCCTGCCTCCAGGTAAACTACACTGTACCCCCCCCCACCAGTAAGAGTACCCGTTGCCGTCGTCACCACTGAGCCCAGCTACAATACCCTATGCCACTTCCACCCCTGCCTCCAGGTAACTCTGGAGCCCCCCACCACCACCAGTAGCAGTCCCATTAGCCGTCCCCATCACTGTCCCAGTGACCATAATCTGTACCGCTCCCACACCCGCCTCCAGGTAAAGAACCCTTTACTGCCCCCACCAGTCCCAGTTGCAATACTCTCTGCCACACCAACCCCCACGCCGTTCACGATGTGCCGCCCTCACCCTGCCTCCAATTACGGGACCTTATCCCACCCTCAGCACCAGAATCGGAATCAGAATTTTATTTCTCCATTAAAAAATACAATGAGTCAAACAGGTACATGATCTAGTGCCGCCCAGAGGTTTGGGTGAGGCGCTGTGACCCCCCCCCCCCAAAAAAAAAATAATACCCCCGTTGCAGCAAACCTGCGTACTCAGCGAATTTCCAATGCATTTATATGTGACTCACTACTACATAGAGCTACTTACCAAGTTTCACAAAAATACATCCATAAATAAGTGATATATAGCATTTTATTTATTCTCTATAAGAATAACATTAGGGTTGAGGACGCAGGTTTGCTGCAACGAGGAAGATAAGTAATATGTTTTTTTTTGCAATTATCAATATAACTGAACCAGGTGAAGCTATATACCAAGTTTTATTAATTTAGGTTCATAATTAAGGGAGATATACAACTTTACTTATTCTCCATATGAGTCACATGGGGGCCGAGTATGCAGGTTTGCTGCTACGGGGACTATCGACAAAAAACTTGTTTTTTGTGATAATATCAATATACCACAACTAGTTGAAGCCACATACCAAGTTTCATCAATATACATTCAAAAATAATTGAGATATAGAATTTTATTTATTCTCCATAAGGATAAGGATTCTCCATAAGGATTGGACAACGTACTGTGTTTAGCACTTTGAATATCTCTGCAACGGTTGGACGTAGAAACACGATTAAAACACCAAAATGTTTGTTTTGTTGAGCTAAACACATTAATAAACAGAAATGTGAAATTTTTAGTAAAACTATCTGAGAAGAATCTAAAAACCTTTTTCCCATAAGATTAACATGGGACACGTTTTAGCGAATTTCCCCTATAGGGAAGAAGCTATTACCGTAGGTGGCATGGTAAGACTTAAGCCCGAGACCATGATAACTTTTCGTTTTGAGGTCCCCAGATGCCAAAAACACTATTCGTTCAAATTTATATATATATATATATATATATATATATATATTAATAAGAAATAAAGGAATAAACCTTGATTTCTTATTAATATTATACTAGTAGCCCTAATTTGTGAATCAAACATATGTATATATATATATATATATATATATATATATATATATATATATATGTATAACGCGATAACTTTTGAAAGAAACACCCGATTTTGATGAAATTTGGCACAAATGTGGAGAGTAGCATTTATGACTTTAAGTTCGAAAACCAGATCCATCGCACTATGGGAAGGGGGTTTTATGGGGGTTTACAATTGTCCAAAAATCAGATTTTTGCAAATTTGACCCCAAAATGTTAAAAACATTCAATTTTGGTTATAGCCATTTTATAGATCTTAAAAAAAAACAAATAATTTAGTATTTTGAATCATTAATCTAGGTTAAGTGGTTGTGGAGAAAATCCAAAAAAACGTGTCCCATGTTAATCTTATGGGAAAAAGGTTTTTAGATTTTTCTCAGATAGTTTTACTAAAAACTTCACACTTCTGTTTATTAATGTGTTTAGCTCAACAAAACAAACATTTTGGTGTCTTAATCGTTGTTCTACGTCCAACCGTTGCAGAGATATTCAAAGTGCTAAACACAGTACATTGTCCAATGTTATCCTTATGGAGAATAAATAAAATTCTATATCTCAATTATTTTTGAATGTATATTGATGAAACTTAGTATGTGGCTTCAACTAGTTGTGGTATATTGATATTAGCACAAAAAACAAGTTTTTTGTTGATAGTCCCCGTAGCAGCAAACCTGCATACTCGGCCCCCATGTTATTCATATGGAGAATAAGTAAAGTTGTACATCTCCTTTAATTATGAACCTACATTAAGAGAACTTGGTATGTAGCTTCACCTGGTACAATTGTATTGATAATTGCAAAAAAAACACTACTTATCTTCCTCGTTGCAGCAAACCTGCGTCCTCAACCCTAATGTTATTCTTATGGAGAATAAATAAAATGCTATATATCACTTATTTATGTATTTATTTTTGTGAAACTTGGTAAATAGCTCTATGTAGTAGTGAGTCACATATATATGCATTGGAAATTCGCTCAGTACGCAGGTTTGCTGCGACGGGGGTATATTTTTGGATTTTCCCCGCAACCACTTACCCTAGGTTAATGATTCAAAATACTAAATTATTTGTTTTTTATGCTTTATAAAATGGCTATAACCAAAATTGAGTGTTTATAACATTTTGGGGTCAAATTTGCAATAAACCGATTTTTGGAAAATTAAAACCCCCTTCCCATTGTGCGATCGATCTGGTTTTCAAACTTAAAGTCATAAATGCTACTCTCCACATTTGTGCCAAATTTCATCAAAATCAGGTGTTTCTTTCAAAAGTTATCGCAGTAACGGACACATATATATATATATATATATAAATTTGAACAAATAGTGTTTTTGGCATCTGGGGACCTCAAAACGAAAAGTTATCATGGTCCCGGGCCTAAGTCTTACCATGAGACCTACGGTAATAGCTTCTTCCCTGTAGGGGAAATTCGCTAATTCTTCCCTATAGGGGAAATTCGCTAAAAACTACATTATTTTATTACACAGTCTAACTTAACGCAGCAAAGGGTTTTTTTAGTCCAAAGAAAACTTTTAAATTTGCAAAAAAATTTTTATCCACAGTTGGCAACACTGAACCAGTGCATGGGTAAGTGCACGATAAAACTAGTAGTCAGGGTTGTACGCTTGAAAATACTTATTTATCTACGTACTCGCATAGACTTACCCCTGCGTAGGGGTATGTCTATTAAATTACTCTTAGGCTGGGATATGTGTCCATAAACGAGTACATAACTCATTTATAAAGGATTCATCAGAGTATTTTAAAGTATTTTGTAGAAATAACAAATATTTTAAATGGATAAATGATGATTTTTGTTGATTGCAAACAAACAAACAGAGATACAAGGTTGGTGTAGATCGGAAAGTTGTTAGGATGTCTAAGACCTTTAAACCATATACATTTTTATACATTACCATTTGACTTTTGGGCATATAAACATTTTCAAAAAAGGTATTTTTTACTATGTTTTAAATACTGACATGTAGCATATCAGGGTAAAGCTGAGTTCAATACGAGTAAGAAATGTGAATCAGAATAAAGATAAATATTATGGTTACAGGGTATTCCGTAAATGTTAATATATTTAGCAAAAATAGCCGCCATTTTAAAACTGATAAAGATAAGTGAGTTCTGTTTTCACCAAAATGTTTGTCTATTAAAGAGCTTTAATAAAATGGTCTATAACATGATGTATGTTTATATTAGCAAATTCCGAGATTCAAACTAGTAACACTCAGTTTTTGGAACACCCTGTATTTTAAACAAGTTAAAACCATTGTTACGTTACCCTTGGGGTCAATTTGGTGGGAAATAATTTTATTTAATCCTTCCCCAGTCAAGTTGTTTGTCTGCAATTGGTTTTGGACACCTTACGTGAGTGCCTTATATGTACTTTTGTACGTATTTGTGTGAATTACATTTAATCATACTCAAACAAACATTCTTTATAAGATTAAATTCGTACCTTTGAATGCCAATGGGGCGAATTCCATGGAAGGGGTGATGTATTGATGACATATTAAGGCATACCTATCATTTATACAAAATTATGTAAAATTGCATAACAATGCTTTTCACTGATAATAGGCCCATTTAGAGAACCTGACATCCCTATTTGTATTTTACAGTAGGAGTCACTATTTTCTCACAAATAACCTTTGATGAACGGTATCAGGGAACCAGGGCCGTATTTACCTAACGGCGGACACGGCGGCCGCCGGGGGCCTCCCTTGATATTGTTTTCACTTGAAAAAAAATGTCATTCAGAAAATTTTTTATGAGACAATTTGTATTCATATATTTGTTCTGCTTCCCTTTTTTACCTCATAAATAAATTTTTAAATGATTACTAGGATGGAATCATTTATTAGCTAGTGTGTACTCGAAAATTTGATTGAAAAACTCTAAAAGGTTTTAAAAATACTTGAAAAGTTTAAGTGAGGATTTCCCAACGATCTCCGTACGATCGCGACCTTCCAAATCGCGTATTAACGGCCGCAAAAGACCACAGAGAAACAAGAATCGGTCATAAAAAACAACCGAGCCTGTGAAAATGACGACCGGACTGCGTAATATCGGCTGTAAACGACGACGGAAAACTTAATATCGGCCACAATGAAGATTGGACCACGTAATAATGGCCGTAAATGACGTTAAATGATGCAAATGACGTAAATGGTGTTAAAGTTGAAAAACAGCATCCGGGCCACTTAACTTAATGGCGGCCGAAATTGACTTTGCAACACATGTCGGCCAGGGGCAGCAACTGGACTGCGTAATATCGGCCGTAAATTACAGCGGGAAATACAATGTCGGTCAAAAAGCCATTTTAAGCGAAGTCCAGACCAAGTGATATTGGGTAAATGGCAACCGGACCGTGTTTAATCGGCCGAAAACTACGGTCAAACCATGTTTTGTTTGTCAATACATATTCCTGATTGATTTTACTGGCCAAGCATGTGTATCGCAACTCATATGTTAGTTAGAAACCACGTTATTTAGACTATCAAATCTTGAATGGGTTATCCAAATCCCTTTACACTATTTTTTAAACTACCAACCAACAACAATATATTGCTCTTAGCAAATACTCGCTCAAAAATACACGAAACTCAAGAATAATTGGCACTACTCGACTCGATCCAAAAAATTAGCTAGTCGCTAGACCTATTCGCCGAGAGGACGACGTGACAGTACTGGATATCAACAAAATTTTGCAAAAGTCCTCCGTAACACTTTTAGTGTCTGTTAAAATTTTAGATTCTCTTGGAAGCTACTTTGAGAAAAAAATAGATAGTTTTCACATATTTATAAAAGCTGCGGAAGAAATTAAAGGAGCTAAGGATGAGAGGAGCCAAGGTAGGGAAGCTCGCACCGCACCACCAAGCGCAGTACCAGACTCATATCACATTTTTCGATGATGACAAAACATCAGACACAGTTTTGAAGGAACGGAAAAACTAAAAATTGAAACATTTCTGCCCCCTTGCTTGATGTCTTGAAAGTACAACTAGAACTACGGGCTAAAAAGTATGAAGAAGTTTCAAAGAAATTTGGATTCCTTAAGTATTTTATGAAACTCCATGAAAACAGTCTCAAATAAATTTGTAATCAAATTTTAACCGTAACAAATTATTCTTAAAAGAAATAAACAAATAATAGAGGGGCCTCACTGGAGAGAGTCGCCGGGGGCCACAACGATCCTAAATACAGCCCTGCAGGGAACTGATACATACTTTCTCCCTTTTATATTTACTAAATAAAATTAACTAATTTATAGAAATATGCACCCACATCTCTTTTTATAGGCACTGCAGAGTAATTTGCTACACATAGGAATTCCAATTTACACTAGGAAATCCCCCCTACTCCCCTCCAGTGTTAGGTTTGCAACATATTTTGAATATAATCGTCTATTGGTCGATGCTAACTTGACCTGAATACCAAGTTTTAATTAAATTGATCTGTAAATCTATAATATTATAAAGAAGAGGTGGTTTCTGTCTGTCTGTCTGTCTGTCTGATGTTCCGGGTGAACGCAAAAACTACTGAACCGACTGGGCTGAAACTTCTTGAACCCATCTTGAACATCTTGAACCCATGCAACACATAGGCCTATTCACTTCCTTAAAATCCCCTCGGGCTACGCCCCGTGAACGTCCCAAGTTTCAATATTTACATTTCAGAAGAAAGTAAACATTCAGAAACTGTAATGTGAACAGCTGAGGACACTTCCTTTTGACAGCTTAAAGAGCAGAAGCAAGAAAAGCTGTTTCAAGCTAACTAAAATGCAAATTGCATTGACTAAAGAACGGGTAAAGAAAACACCTGTGCAAAGAACTACATCAGCTAGTAAGAGATAAATGGTATATTTATTCCTTAAGAATAACATTAAACAACATACTGTACTGTATTTACTGATAAATGAAATACCCCCGTCGCAGCAAATCTGCGTACTCAGCGAATTTCCAATGAATATATATGTCTTAATAACACATTAAGCCACCTACCAGTTTTTTATGTGGAAATTCACTTCCCTCATGTCAGCGTGCTGCATGCAAACTAGTTTTTAATATTAACTAGTTGAACTAAAGTTTATCATCTGTACCTATAGGCAAAGCCCTCACTCACTGAATCACTCACCACAAAATCTCCTGCTTTCCATTTAACTAGAGAGTTGAAATTTTGTACACTAATTTTTTAGACATAAAATAGGAAAACTAATTGGGTTTCATCCTGATCTGACCTTAGGGCTCTGCCAGAGACCCTGACAATTCCCATGTATTCCTTATGGAAATTCATTTTTGTTTGAGCTGACGAAAATACAATGGTTTTTAAAACTATGGTTTTTAAAACTATGGTTTTTAAAACTATGGTTTTATAAATCATTTGCGGGGCGAAGCCTCTACTGCGGGTAACAACTAGTATTTACATATTTTTGGGTTAGAGATTTGCTGAAGGCTCAATAATTGACCACTGTAATTATGGCTATCTAGTTATTTTTGGAAAACATAACTAAATTGATAGAGTTGCAAGTTATCCTCAAGGCTACAGACAATTCGTTTTAGAAGCTATGTAAATAAAAGAGAAATACAAAAAATGTTAACTGAATTAAATTGAAGGGGTTACCGAAAACTACCCCCAGAAAAGTAACCCCATGAAAAAACTCGTAAAGTAGTTCATATTGATATCAGAGGTTTGGGGTTAGTTTTTCGGTTGCAAAATTTAAGGACAGATAAATTAGTACCGTATGTATTTTGGTAGACCAAAATGTTACAGAGTTGAAGTAGTTAAATTATGTGATGGTAATTTAATAAAAATATTAGTAAAGCTAGCACTGGAAAACTACCCCCAGAAATCTAACCCCAGAAACCCTTAGAAAACTAATCTGCAGAGTACGACTACCCCTGAAACTAGCCCTAGAAAAATAACCTCAGAAAACTAATCTGCTGAGTGTAAAACCACTGGAATACTACCCATATACGATAGAAAGCTCTTCAAACCTCTTCAAATGAAAAGAAGGGCTGTTGGTAAAAGTTTATGTAGGTAATGTTTCTCTACCACTAACCGGGAACATCATTTGTCGATTACTAGCTGATTGCCCGTGCTTTGCACAAATAATTCAGGAGAGAACAGCTGATTAAAATTCCTGCTGCAACTACATCTTTCTGTTCCTGATCCATTAAACCTATAGCCCATAAGAATAAAATCCTAACTTTAAGGTTGAATGGGGCAGAGCCCAAAGGGATTTCCAAGATGGGAATAGGCCTATATGTAGCCCAGATAAATTATCTACCTACATGCAGATTTTCAGTTTGATTGGTTCAGTGGTTTTTTCGTTAAAACAGAATATACAAGTCGATAGACAGCTAGGTAGACAGACAGACACCACCTTTCTTTTATAAATGTATAGGATTTAGTAGTCTGTTATATTGGTTATATGTTATTAGCCTAAACTTTGCTGTGTTATTAATACTCCCTGGGCCACAGGCTGTTTTAATTGTGAAAATAACTAAATCATAAAGTACTATACCGTACATTCCATTCCTGTAATTTGTACCTTATACAAAAGAATATAAATTTATAGAATTTAGTGATTTGTTTAAATTTATCTAATTACTTTTTTATTTCACTTATTTTGCAATCAAAATAGCCAGTGGCCCGGATGTGCTATATGTTATCAATAAAATATTGTTTGATTTAGACTAATAAAATTCAATAGGTATGGACTACTATAATCCATAGGTGATGATCCTATTTAGTGGAAGAGAAACATACCTGCATTATATTTTACCTACAGTGGGAAGTTTGATTTGAGGAGGTAGTTTTCTGGTGGTAGATTTCTGGGGTTAGCTCTTTGGGGAGAGTTTTCTGGGGTTACATTTCTGGGAGCCGAACTGTTGAGTTAATTATTTAAGTGTTAATGTGTTTACAATTTGATCAAATGATAATGTATTCGGGGTAGAGTTCCAGTCGCGGGCCAACTTTCATGCGGCTATAGAGGCCCCGCCCTTCGTGACATCAAAATTATGTATGCGTTTTTTCTTGGGGGTACTTTTCTGGGGGTAATATTCTGGCAACTCAAATTGAATACCAAATAAAACACATGTTAAAGCCTTCATTTACTTGCCACATGCAACAAAAGTGCAAGTAATCTCTACAGCTTGCATTTGAAGATTGAAGGCATTAGTGTTATTTTAGAAGTTAGGTTGTACAAAAAATAATTAATATCCTGTTGTTGCAGATTGCTGGGTAACAGTTGAATAATAAACGGAACATTTATTTGTAAAAGATTAATTCCAAATTACTATTATTATAACAATTATTTCTTAGAATTCTGATCAAAAATTTAACTGCAGTTAAAGCTATAATTCTGTAAAATGACTCCCTGAATTGAATAGTTTTTTCTTCAAAAACTCGTTTAATGTATTTTTTATTATGTGAAAATATACTTCTTAGGAATATGCATATTATAAAGACAAATTTATGGTTGACCAAAAATATAGTTTGGTAAAATATGCCTTTTAACATTTATGATAATTTCATAAAATAATTTAAAAATAGGAAAAACTTCATACTGTAAAAAGCAGACATGTACAACCAGCAGGTTGCTGGTACAACCTCTGTACCAGCAACCTTTAGCCACCCATGATGCCCAAGAGTGGCTCAAGATAGCAATTAGGTGCATGGTTTGAATCGATGAGCCTTGAATGTCCATGTTCCTACCTGAAAGGGTAAATTATTTATTTATTAAAAAACCTGCAAAAGGAGGAAATTAAATTTTAAATCTATTCATGATATTGTTGTTCACAATTCAATTTAAAAAAGTTTATGGTTTAATAAAACTGTAAAATCTAACAGTGCTTCTCGTTTTAAATCTGGCATTTTTAAAGTTCTGTATGATGAAATCGGTGCCAAACAAATGCCACTCTACTATTGTCCTTTAGCAGCCAAGTAGCAAACTTCAACCCAAATGTTTGAAATTAGACGTGAGGTTTTCTCTTCCTCATACTTGAGAAAAGGAATAATTTGGCTGAAGTCTGCTATGAGCAGGTAATTTGTTTATCAACTAGCCCACCTCAAGTATACTTTTGATAGATACTTATGCACAACTCTCTTACGAAACTGAGACAGAACATCTTTGGATGGAAGAAAGCCATCCAAAATTAATTTATAAAATTAATATTCAAAAACAGTACTTTTTCCCCTTAAATGGATAAAGTGAATCTGTGGAAATAAAACTGTTGTATTTGTAGAGTTAAAGTAATCAAACCAATTGAGTTCTGGAATACAAGTAAGTTTTGGTTATTTAGAGGCATTATCAAAACTAATTGGGGGAGGGAACTTGTCAACTTGTCAAGCTTGTCAACAGCAAGGCTTGGCCAAAGAAGTTTTCAGAAATGCTGCTTCTTCATACTCTTTTGAGGGCAACACATTCTTAAATCGTCTTTAGATGGGAAAATAATATAAAATCCACCCATCTTTCTCACATCTGGCAAACCAAGACATTTTATTGAACTTTCGTCCATTATTTATTTCCAGCACCTGTTCATAGTTGTTTTATTTCAATTACTCTCACAGAATTAAGTGATTGAAAAATTTGTTTATTAAATTTGGTAGTTGGTTCACTTGACCACACATAATTCATTTATTTCATATAATTAACTATGACTGAAGACGGGAGTAGGAAACAGGCTTTAGTTTGAAACTCAAATCTGCTCAAACATTTTGTCAACATGTATTGTTTTCAGATTATTCAAAAGGTATTTTATTACTTTATCAAACTGGCTTCAATCATTTTATAAATTGCAATTCACTTAATATTACTACATAGTCCAACATATTTATATTTTCAAGTTAGTTTTATTCTAAAGTTAATTTTGTCTTAAGAATCACTTTCATCAAATGAAATGTCAAGATATTGCGCAAACTTTGACCTTGCTTCTTTGGCATTTATTTATCATTATATTCTTGTTATGCGAAACTCATCCATGATACTACACTCCCCTTGCTATCTCTATATGGTTTTTATAAACATATTTAATTTATTAGTAATTCCTTGCAATAAAAGGTATGGCAAGAGTATGGCATAACTTTGGGATTTGAAGTAACTCATTAAAGGGAGCAAATACGTAATATAAACGTTTTTCTTAGTTGCTTCTTTTTCTGTCTATCTATCTGTCTGTGATTTTTACAAAGAAGTTCATATTTTATTATTATTATTATTATTCATTATTAGGTTTTTATTTTTTAAACTTGAATAACTAGAAAAACTAGCCCTTTGAAAAAATTACTATGCATAGAAAAATTTATTGAATTTTATGACAAATTTAAAGATCCTCTGGTTATGAAATTCAGTTGTAAAATAAATGAGTAATAAAGGTTTTGGTGTACCTAGTAACAGCTCAACCGTCGCCCCTCTGTCTGTGAATGTCCATTGTTGCCATCGCCAGCCACACACATTTCGCTTGGACCGCCGCGCCGTGCCGTGACATGTACACTAAAACCTTTATTACTCGCTTAATTTACAACTGAATTTCATAAGCAGTGTATCTTTAAATTGTTTGCTGAATTCTAAATTTTTTTCTATTCATAATAGTTTTTTTCAGAAGGCTTGATGTTTTAGTTTTTTAGTTATTCAAGTTTTTATTTTAATTGCCAGCATTTTATAAGTTAACAACACAAATCTTTCTTATGAAAGTGAAAGAGATATCATTAATAATAATATCTGACTAAACAAAATCTGGTTTGTTGGGTTCAGTTGTTTATTAAATTAGAACGTTCTTGTAAATATCTCAAATTGACACAGATCATAATGAAGCAATTTAGGGTAAAGTTGATATTATGTGTTTGCTCCTTTTAATGAGTTAAATCATAACCCGAAGTTATGACATAATCTTGTGGATTACTCAGGATAACTTACTGTCAGTAATATGGTCTGTTTTGTTTCAATAAGTAATTAAGATTGAGGGTTGTTTTAAATTACAAATAAGTATTTTACCATACTTATACAAATTTTCTCAATAATATTCAAAAGCAAAATTTTGAGAAGGTTCGGAACTGGACCCAGCTGCCATTTGTCATTGGGCTATTAATTAATGATGTTTCTAAGAACAGGTCGACCTCAGTAACAAGACCAGGGTTTGGACCGTTCTCTATAAAAACGTTATAAATGCCACTGGCGTAGTTACACAAATACAAATACAAAAAATATTTCAATTTAAAATTTGAATTACTCTAAAAAGTACAAAAATGACATAAAACAAATAAAATGTACTTGCATTTTGACTCAATAACATTAAATTTACTACAATTTTGACAGCATTACTTAATAAACAACTGCTTAGTATTAAATTTAAAAAAAAACTTGTTACTTAAAGAACTACTAATTAGTTACATATAATAATGAAATATCTATGAACACCTCGCTGGATCTTAATATCTGAGGTTTAGCCAAGCCTAACTGCAGGAGAGAATGTGAGTTATGGTACATCGCTTGCACACTCGGGCTTGCGCAAATTCCCGTCACCGTGACGTCAGCCCGGCCGAGAGTTCACTCACCGGCTGATTCCGTTCTTGTTTAACAGTAATCTGGGTACTCAACCCACTCTAAAAAATTAAATTTAAATTTATACCTGAAAATGTGAATTTGTATTACATACTTTTGGTAAACATATTTAATTACAAATTAATATAAACCAGTTCTGATAAAAAGAGGAAGATCTCTTGTTATCATCATTAAATCTCTTTGAAAAAGTGACATATTTTATAAAATTGGCTTTTGGCAATACTGCCATTGCAAGTCTATTTTAATGATTATGTAAAGTAAATTGTGAAAGAGACATTAGATGTTTGGTAGATTGATGGCTTAAATTAAAGGTATAATATCCCAATC
Organism: Allygus modestus; assembly: GCA_963675035.1. Lineage (NCBI taxonomy): Eukaryota > Metazoa > Arthropoda > Insecta > Hemiptera > Cicadellidae > Allygus > Allygus modestus. The sequence continues at coordinate 71,440,446 of OY776116.1, read as the reverse complement.
GTATCCTAGAAAATTTACGGTTTCCCAGATATTTGAAGTTGATTGATTATAATCTGGCCAAATTTGCGCATGAAAGATACAATTGCTAAAATCGGTTTACAAATTTACCCTATGAAAGTTTAATTTTGATACAATGATTTATTATAGTTGTTTTAGGTTAAATACATAAATCTTCAAAATGCCAAGTTATAGATGAATGATAGATACTAATTAAAAAAGAAAATTTAATTGGTATCTACACTGAAATTTAGACACTTTAAAACACAGAAAAGTGGTAAAATATTCTAAAGTATTTCATTTTAAAGCAATTGTAATGAAAATTCAAGAAATGTCCTGGAAAGTACTTTTTTATGTTATTTTCCCTCATTATTTATGTAATTTAAATGGAATCCACTGTCCCATAAGAAATACATTGTAGCCAGAGAATCAAATCTTTGCAAATGTTTTAATTCGTTGACACATAAACAAAAATAAAAATAAATGTTTATGCTTGATGAAGAATATTTTAAAACTCTCTTATATAACGAGGTTAACAATATTCATGTGAGACAGCAGCTCATGTTATTTTAAGTAAAACACATTGATATTGTACATTTATATATAAAAAAATTTAGATACAATATAAAGTATACACAGTATAAATAAAAGTTTAGTTTGTTATAACAACTTTAGAAATAAGATAATTTTAATTTATGATATAACAACATGTGCTGCTATCTTAGATCAACAGACCTGCTACATGATAAATCAACACGACACAATATATATATATATATATATATATTATATATATTATATATATATATATATATATATATATATATATGTATATACATATATGACTTTTGAGATGCAATTAAAACAATCATATGTGGTAAAAAATGTTACTCCTTTGAATACTTGAGATTTTATTACTTAGTAGTACAATCTACTTATGCTTTTTTTTATTCAGTGTAAAGATTGATTTGTACACAAATATAGAGTTATGTTAAGACACATATATAAGCAATGGAAATTCACTAAGTATGCGGGTTTGCTGTGACAAGGGTATTAAATACTATTTTAAATTTATTTTTGGATGTATACCAAAACCTATAAAAAGTTAATGGGATCATGAAGTTCTAAATATAAGACAAAACTCGTTTTAAATCAATGGTAATTGAATGGCTCCCGCCAGTAACGTTGTAAGTGACAAAATGTAAATTTTCCAGGAAATAAAAAACAAATAACTGGAAAAATAACAATGGAATATATGTTTTTTTGGTCACACAGGTGTTAAATAGTACAAGTGGTCATTAAAATAAATATTACAGTAATATCTCATGTAGTAATTAAGTTATGACCAAATACGGGATTTCATAATTGCAAAAACCTTGTAAACGACAGTCGTTTATAACGTTTTTGCGACTTTTAGCGAATTTCCCCTATAGGGAAGAAGCTATTACCGTAGGTCTCATGGTAAGACTTAAGCCCGAGACCATGATAACTTTTCATTTTGAGGTCCCCAGATGCCAAAAACACCATTTGTTCAAATTTGTATTTATATATATATATATATATATATATATATATATATATGTGTCCGTAAGCACGATAACTCTCGTAAAAAAGGTCCGATCTTAATGAAATTTGGTACAAATGTGTAAAGTACCATTTATTTGAACAAATTCGAAAACCAGACGAATCACACAATCGGAAGGGGGTTTTTGGGGGGGTTTTGTACCTCAAAAATGGGTTTTTTGGGGTTTCCACATGTAATTTTTATCAAATTTTAATTTTCACCATTGAATTCAGCATAAAAAAACAAACAATTTGGTATCTTGATCATTGCTCTACGTCAATTGGTTACTGAGATATTGAAAGTGCTAAACACAGTACGTTGTCTAATGTTATTCTTATGGAGAAAAAGAAAAATTGTATATCTCGCTTATTTATGAACATAAACTGACAAAATTTGGTATATAGCTTCATCTGGTTGTGGTTTATTGTTGTTTGCACAAAAAAATTGTTCACCTATGGTTCCTGTAGCAGCAAACCTAGGTACTCGGTCCCCATGTTACTCTTATGGAAAATAATTAAAGTGTTATGAATCGCTTATTTATGAATGTATATGGATGAAACTTGGTATGTGACTTCACTTAGCTGAGTTCTATTGATATTTTGCATAAAACCCCATTATTTTGTGTTCCTTGTTGCAGCAAACCTGCTTACTCATCCCCAATGTTATTCTTATGGAGAATAATTAATATTTTAAATATCGCTTGTTTGTGAATATATTTCTTATGAATCCTGTTAAGTGGCTTAGTGTGTTATGTTATAATTCATTGAAATTCGCTGAGTATGCAGGTTTGCTGCGACGGGGGTATTTAAGTTTAAAGGCGGTTGCAACGTTATTGTGTAAAATAAGTTAAAAGCTGTTATGTGTAGAAAAGTTTATTATTACCCTAAGAAAGATATATTCTTTGTACATGTCCTAGAATGGAAAAGTCAAATATTTGCCTTACACTTAGACTAAAAATCCTGTATCAAAAGTTAAATATTTACCTTGAAACTAAATTTATCTGATGTAAAAAATAAATTAAACAAAAGAACATGTATATTATAAAATTAAATTAAAAACATTTCTTATAAACAGTCTTAAGCCCTTTAATTTTCAATCCTAAAACTTGTAAAAATGGTAATGTTTAGTTTTATGATAAACAAGAGTTTTGGGTACTTGGCAGTTATAACGTTATTGCATGTACCTCATGTGGAGGAAGTTTTCGGGGTAAAAGTTTTTTCTTTTCGCTGATGTAGGGTTCCCTGGCATTCCTAATTATTTTTTAAACATTCCAGGACCAGTTTTGAATGTTAGTTGAATGTTTTTTTTTACTGCGGTTAAGCCGATTTATATCCGAGGGCGAAAGACTCAGCCACGGTGGTGTTGCCATCCCGAACACATGCAACGTTACTGAACCAAATACTGTACCAAATACCAAATACAACGTGGGACCAAATACTCGTGGTTTTCCACCGGTCCTAGTACTGCCATCTTAAAAGATATCAACAAATAAATACCCTGCACTAGTTTAGGATGTCGTTTCCAACCTTACTGCATAGAAATCTCGATTTTGTAAAATTTGTCGCTTATAACCTGACTGGCGGGAGCCATTCAGTTAGCAGCTGGTTTGATAAACGGTATTGCTACACAATGTTAATCAGCTTTTAACAAATGAGTAGGTACCCTGAAAATTTTATTTTAGTTTTGAACATTTATCTGAGCAGCATCTATTTTTATAGTAGTAGCTAGGGGCCGAGCTTTGCTCGGGGTAAGGACAGTCAGTTTGTTTAGATAACTTGGAGTAATATTTCACCACTTCCCCCTACTGATAATCAGATTTGTATAACTCATTTGCCTCTTTTCTACATTTTTAAGGTCACTCCGTTGTTATTTATAGCTCAATGTCCCTTTGATTTATTTTACTGCTCTATATATCTAATCTTCACTCAAATCTTTTAATCTCTGCTATCAGGAAACCACATGTTAATTAATAATCATAAACAACATGAGTATTACTTTGACAGTTCCCTGGTTGATTATGAATAGCTGTTACAGTTCTTTTGTTTTGATTTGAAACTCCATAAGCCCAATGTTAATTTTTTAACTTTTCATTTTAGTTTTTTTACATTATTTGATTTTTCCTGGGGATGAGGCTTGTCTAGAACTTATTTTTATCCCAGAAATGAGTTATTTCGAACATTTGAAGGAAATCGTTGGAGCCGTTTTTGAGATCAGTGTCGCAAGCAAGGAAGCAAACATACAAGCAAACCTTACTCATATTAGAGTATAGGATTAGTAAACACTAGTGGCTTGAAGGGGCCATAGCCCCTAACATTGCTCCAAGACTATGCATTATAAATCTGATTCTTTTACTCTTTACATGCTGAGGAAAAGTAAAACAAAATAAGAATAAACAAATGTCAGTTTGTAAACAAAGTAGACACTTAATCACATGTTTTAATATAAACAAATGCAGACTTTTTTAAATCCCCATGCTTTTCTTATGGTGGAAGTTTTAAGTTATTTATCGTTTGCTGATAACTTTTTAGAAATACTGCTATTTTTCCCGAGTCCCTGGGATCAGGACCTTTAATTTGAGCCGTCTCCCATCATCCTACGATTTGCCAAACTCCCACAATTTTGACTTAAAAATTTTGCTTACAGAATTATATATAAATATTTAAAGAAAGTCAATCTAAATAACAAGTACCATGGCTCATTTAATAGTAAAACATATATTTGTACCATGATGAGTATAAGAAAGAGGCTACATGACGAAGAAAGATATATTAGTCTTTTTTGAGTACTAATTTATTAATCAATTAGTTATTAAATCTTCTAATATTTCAATCAATATCAACCTGAATTCAAAATACTTAAGAAAAAAGAAACTGTGGATGTGAAATATATACCAATCAGCTTCCCGATCTATAAGGTTCATGCTTTTTTTTTGTCAATAAGTATTTTCATAAGTGAACTTCAATTGTTGTTTGTAGCCTAATACAAGACTGATTAGTCATGTTTAACACGTTACTGGCAATTTCCTGGTATTGTGATCTCAAATATTTATCACAGATAGCGTGGATTTACATTATTAGTTCTTAATATTTACTCTGGTAGGGTGGAGGCTTCAAAACAACTTGCTCTAATCAGAACAGCTCAATAGTAATCATTATTTCCGTTGTGAATTATTATAGTTAGAATTTTAACACAATTCGCTCAATATAACTAACAATAACAATATTGTTACAATACAATACAATTACAATAATATATGTTTAGCAATGTTAAAAGTTGACAAATAATTTGGATGTAACTACTATAGTAATTACAAAGTCTTATTACTAGTGATAACTTAATTTGTTAAAATAATATTGTATGGATACAAAAAATTATTATAGCTCGGTTATGTCAATTTTGAGGATAGCAATGTACCGTACAAGCTGATACTGACCAGAATAATAACCATAAATATTTGAGTTATAATAACACTTATAGAGGATCAGCCCAGTATAATAACCAAATATACTTAAGTTATATATAAACTACTTTTGTATTTGTAGTACCTAGACCAAGCCCCTTTCGTCGCCCCAACAAACATCTATTCTCCATAAGAATAACATATGGCAACTTTTAAAGTTGGGCAGAGCTCTAAGGTCGAGGTTAAAAAAGTATAAAATTATATTTGATCAATGAAAACTGACTAGAATCACGGAAAATGTGTAAAAATAATATGCAAAATGTTTCCAGTAGCGCAGAACCCTAAGGTTGTGTGTCCAATGAATACCTGTTTCAGTTAAGGATATAGATTATTTTTATATAACATTTTAATTGTTCTCCTTAATATTAACATTGGCGCTGAGTATGCAGGTTTGGTCCAACAAGGAACGCCTAAAATGGGTTTTATGCAAATATCAATCGAGCGAGAGCTCAACAAGGAGAAGCCACGTACCAATTTTCATCAATATACAATCATAAATAAACTATTTATAACATTTTAATTATTCTCCATAAGAAAAAATGGGGGCTGAGTACACAGGTTTGCTGCAACAAGAAACACAAAAATTTGATTGGCATGCAAATATCAATATAACTCAACTAGGTGAAGCCACATACCAAGTATTATTAATTTATGTTAATAATTACAGGGAGACATAATATTTGATTTATTCTTCATAAGGATAACGATGGGGCTGAGTACGCAGGTTTGCTGCTCCGGGAACCATTGGCAAAAAATTGTTTGCCATTGTTGTAGGCCAGTTGGGGGCGAAGAGCACCGAGGATATAAAATAATGCATCCCAAACAACTGGATATAGTTCGAGAGCAGCCTTGAGGAGCCGTTATTGAATCATTTAGATAGCATATTTGCTCCATAAGAATGACATGATAACAATGAATGCCAGTGGATCCCTGAACTGGGGAAGAAAAGAAAGTATCACACATTTGTTGGTGCCCTAAAATGTTTTTTTACTCCTACAGCAGTTTTTTGGAGCCATTTTCAAAATAACCTGGACACACTCACATTCACTACGACTTTGACATAGATCTCTAAATAATTTTACATAGGCACAGATTTTCATTTTTGTTTTGTAGTAGTAACTTAAAAGGTCACACAAAACATTTATTTTCCCGAGAAAATTTGAAAATGATTAGAATATCTTTCTCGATTACAATATTTAATGATCGATACTCCCGAAAGTCAAGAGATGTTTCCTGTAGAGTTTAGTTTTTAAGCCCATTGATTATTAAAATGAACAACAACCACTCCTCCAATCCAAGCAGACATTTCCTGGCCTACAGTTACAGTTTTACAACAAAGCCTGTGGTGAGGTGGAGGCGTAGGTAACTGTCCCCAATGCCACACGCTAACCTTGATCTTTGGTGCCGCCAGACAACATTCTTGTCTGCTCGAGTGTCCTTGCACTTTCCCTCACATGAAGTAACGGTTGCCTAAACGTGCCTCTCGTGATTTCACCTTCCTTCGTTCAAGAAAAAATGTTAAAAACAATATTTCTTCTTATTTATTTAGATTAAATGATTTTTTACCAATAAGTTATAAAACTGAAAAGTATGTAATAGAAGTCACTGGCCCTGGCTGACAATGAATCTACAAAAGATCAAACATTATCGCTATTGATTTAAAGTGACATTGCTATAGACAAGGGTAGATAATTGATCCAACAGCAAGGTACGAGTAAAATAATGAACAACCTGATTAGGTAAATAAGAGGATTAAAATTTACTCACCCACCAAACTACTATAGTATTACAAAGAAAAATGCAATGTATAAAATAAATGTAAACTATTGGATCAATAGGGGCGATAACATGATTTGTTGTAGGGTATTGGATCAAATTTAAATGTGAAAACTCACCTCCTTTTTGCAAAGTGCAGCCTATGCACTTTGCAAAAAAAAAAAAACTTGGAGTTTTGTTTTTTGGGGAATGGTCTTTTAAATGCTGCATAGGCTTTTAAATGCAGCCTATGGAGTCACAATTTTCCTTTCAAGAATCAATCCACTAGAAGAACCACTATATGACATCACAGGCTGCATTTAAATTTGGTCAGAAAAAATTACATCTTTTTTGTTTTTGACAATTGACAACAAAGTTATTCTGTTCAAATTATTGTAAAAATCATCCATGTATAAGTAAAATTAAATTTGTAATGTATTCTTTATGTATTCAGCTTGCAATGAGAAAGAAATAATTTTATATCCTATACATTTTTTTATAATGTTCTTAGCGAATTTCCCCTATAGGGAAGAAGCTATTACCGTAGGTCTCATGGTAAGACTTAAGCCCGAGACCATGATAAGTTTTTGCTTTGAGGTCCCCAGATTCCAAAAACACTATTAGTTCAAATTCATATAATATATATGTGTGTGTGTGTGTGTGTGTGTGTGTGTGTGTGTGTGTGTGTGTGTATATGTCTGTTAACCCGATAACTTTTGAAAAAACATCCGATTTCGATGAAATTTGGCAAAACATGTATAGCAATATTTATGACTTTAAGTTCGAAAACCAGGAAGATCGGACCGTGGTTTTAAGGGGTTTCAAAATTTTCCAAAAATCAGTTTTTTGCATTTTTCACCCTAAAATCTTTAAAACACTAAATTTTGGTTTTTACCATTTTATAGACCTTAAAAAACAAATAATATGGTATTTTGAATCATTAATCTAGGTTAAGTGGTTGCAGAGAAAATCCAAATAATGAATTAATAAAATCTCCCATGTAAATCTTATGGGAAAAAGTTTTTTTTAGCTCTCCCTCAGTTAATTTTACTTTAAACTTAACAATTGTGTTTACCAATCTGTTCAGCTCCACATAAAAATCATTTTGGTGTTTAAATTGTGATTCTACACCCAACCGTTGCAGAGATATTCAAAGTGCTAAACACAGCACGTTGTCCAATGTTATCCTTATGGAGAATAATTAAAATTTGACATCTCAATTATTTATGAATGCATATTGATGAAACTTGGCATGTGGCTTCACCTGGTACTGGCAAAGCCCCCAGCATTTTTTGATACTCTATTGTGAATTATGAGTGTAACCATGAGTAATCATGTACAAGCTGATACTGACCAGAATAATAACCATAAATATATGGGTTGATTATCAATATAGTATATTGATATTTGCACAAAAAAATTTTTTATAGATTGTCCCCATAACAACAAATCCGCATACTCAGCCATAATTTTATTCTTATGGAGAATAAATAATGTTTTATATCTCCCTTAATTAAGAACATAAATTAATAAAACTTGATATGTAGCTTCACCTGGTTAAGTTATATTGATAATTGTATAAAAATACATTTATTTCTTATCTTTCTTGTTGCAGCAAACCTGCTTACTCAGCTTCCAATGTTATTTTATGAAGAATAAATAAAATGTTATATATCACTTGTTTATTCATGTATTTTTATGAAACTTGGTCTTGGTCTTTGGCTTTATGTAGTAGTGAGTAACATACATGCATTGGAAATTTTCTGAGTATGCAGGTTTGCTGCGAAGCCAGGTGGGGAAGTATTAAAAACAGTGAACTATATTGAATAAAGTGAGGGTTGAAGACTAAATATTAGCAGGATTTTAATTGCCTGAATTATGTTATATTGCTTTTGGTTGACGATAATATAAATAAATTTGCAAGTTTAATAAGGGTTATTGGCTCACCAGTCTCTGCCTTCAAGTTGAGAATACCCCCGTCGCAGCAAACCTGCATACACAGCGAATTACCAATGAATTATAACATAACACATTAAGCCACTTAACAGGATTCATAAGAAATATATTCACAAACAAGCAATATTTAAAATATTAATTATTCTCCATAAGAATAACATTGGGGATGAGTACACAGGTTTGCTGCAACAAGGAACACAAAATAATGGGGTTTTATGCAAAATATCAAAGGAACTCAGCTAAGTGAAGTCACATACCAAGTTTCATCCATATACATTCATAAATAAGCGATATATAACACTTTAATTATTTTCCATAAGTGTAACATGGGGACCGAGTTCCTAGGTTTGCTGCTACGGGAACCATAGGTGAAAAATTATTTTTTTGTGCAAACAACAATAAACAACAACCAGATGAAGCTATATATCAAATTTTGTCAGTTTATGTTCATAAATAAGCGAGATATACAATTTTTCTTTTTCTCCATAAGAATAACATTAGACAACGTACTGTGTTTAGCACTTTCAATATCTCAGTAACCAATTGACATAGAGCAATGATCAAGATACAACATTGTTTTTTTATGCTCAATTCAATGGTGAAAATTAAAAATTGATTTTAATAAAAATTACATGTGGAAACCCCGAAAAACCCATTTTTGGGGTACAAAACCCCCCCAAAACCCCCCTTCGGATGGTGCGATTCGTCTGGTTTTCGAACTCGTTCAAATAAATGGTACTTTACACGTTTGTACCAAATTTCATTAAGATCGGACCTTTTTTACGAGAGTTATCGTGCTTACGGACACATATATATATAAAAATATATATTTATACAAATTTGAACGAATGGTGTTTTTGGCATCTGGGGACCTCAAAATGAAAAGTTACCATGGTCTCGGGCTTAAGTCTTACCATGAGACCTACGGTAATAGCTTCTTCCCTATAGGGGAAATTCGCTAAAAAGAAAACAATAAAAATACACTGAGACATGTGTATGACATAGAAGTATACACAATTGAAAGCTTACAATTTTGTTAGAAAATAATATACTAAATGTAGCAGTTTATATCATTTAAATATAAATAAGCTTGTGGTTTAATAAACAATGTTAGTTATATATGGATTTTTTTAGTTTTTAGTTATCTTAAAAAAATCTGTTGAATAACACTTATTTTTCCTGAAAGGTTTCTCATCAAGACGATAATTTTAAGTAATTTTAAGTTGTTCAAGAGGTTGTCTACATACATAAATGGACTTACCGGTACCTATTTAACACTGCCACATCACTTTTTTAATTGGGAACATTGTTGGAAATTTTGTAACATTTATTAGTAGAACTATAGTTTGTTGGTATTAGTGTTTGGATGAAAAAGATTTTCCCTAGCAAAATTAAATTGTTTAGGACAGCTTCCAAATTTAGAAACTATTTTATTATTTTCAACTACATTTTAAAGGTCTTAATAACTGAACAAATTGGTATAATAGGTCCTCCTAAGATCAAACAGTCTGAAATAGTATAGGACAGAACGCATTGCAGGACAGAACCCCAGGTTTATCCATTGCTTTTGGAGTGTCACAGTCACAATTTAAAGAATTACTTCTGGCCCTTTAATTATAAGTACATGCTATTCTGGACGTAGAAATATATATATAATTTAGTTCAGTAGACCAAAGAGGGGAGAAAATTTCATCAAAATTATTATCAGTTTTGTTATTTTGTTTTATGATTTGGTATTTTGAATTGTTTTTAATCTATGATGAAATCCCCGGTAGCTCAAGAGTAATAAAAAACCTGGCATAGATAAAGGAGATAATCATGTATTTTCTCAGTGTGCATATGCTTCACTATACAAAATAATTTACTCTGATCTTTGGTCCGCAAGGTACTAGATTCGATATCCGCCAATCACCAACATCTATTTACGATGTGATAATACGAGGGTCATCCAGGAAATAAAGAACGTTTGCTTACTGCACCTAGCGCAGCTCCCCCATCATCCCCATTGCATGTGTGGCAGTCCACTCACCTCCCCACCAAAGTATGAGCCAAGTCTCGTTGCTATGCGGTCACCTGTCTTATTTCTACAGCTATTCAAAATGGAGGCTGTAATCGAAAATCCCGCCAAATATGAAATACGCAGTATTATTCAGTTTCTGAATTTAAAAATGTTCGGGAATATATATTTTTTTTAGAAAAACACCAAAGAAAGTTTATCGTGAAAGTGCAAACAAGTCTTCAAGTAGAATATTCAGGGGAAACAATGATGCGACCGGTTTAATGAAAGAAAATCCACCGTGAACGACGAGGATCGGCGTGGCAGGTCATTGCTCCTTAAAGATGATTTGAAAGAAAGACTTGAGGAAAATTTGAGGAAAACAGCTACTGAAATCTTAGCTCATTACATCAATTTAAGATCTTGTTTTTTGCTCTTTCACCATAACATTTCTTTGGTGGTTTCAAAAAATGTCTAGGTCTGGGCATTTTTTAACTCAGAAACAGAATAACACTGCGTATCTCATATTTGGCGGGATTTTCGTTTACCGCCGCTAATTTAAATCACTGTAGAAATAAAACGTGTGACTGCACAGCAACGAGAAGGTGAGTGGACTGCCACACTCGCAATCGTGGTGATGGGAGAGCTGCGCTAGGTGCAGTAAGAAAACGTTCTTTACTTTTTGGATGGCCCTCGTACTAAATCCCGTTGGTTCTAAGCCCACCTCAAGCTCTAGTTCCACCTTTCTATAAATCGGTAGGCCTCTGAGACAAGGAGAACTCTGTCTGTATTTTAGGTGTCTTCCTTCACTAAAAGCCATACAATAAATAATAAGAAAAACTAATTAATTAATATAAGTTGTTTTATAATTTTATACCAAAGCTGCCGCAGTGATTCATACTTAATTGTTAAAATAATATTGCATAATTAAAAAAAAAAAAACTGTTGTTATAATTCTGTTATAATAATTTAGAGGATAGCAATGTACAAGCTGATACTGACCAAGAATAATAACCATAAATATTTTAGTTATAATAATACTTATTTCTTTATGATCAGTCCAGTATAATAACCGAATATACTTAAGTTATATATAAACTACTTTAGAATTTATAGTACCTAGACCAAGCCCATTTTGTCGCCCCAACAAACATCTATTCTTCATAAGAATAACATTCGTCAACTTTTAAAGTTGGGCAGAGCTCTAAGGTCGAGGTTAAAAAAAGTATAAATCAATGAAAACTACTTTTTTTCAATGTATTCGATCAATGAAAACTGACCAGAGTCATGGAGAAATATGTACAAATAACATACATAAGAGCTTTATATTGATATCAAACATGTATACAAAATAATAGTTTTAGGGGTCGAAAATCGCTAAACAAAAATCAATAAATTATTTTAATAATAAAAATAACTGTCCACATTAGTGGGCTGTCGATTACCCAGCCCAGTAGTGCCCAGAAGTGGCCCAGTATGAAATTAAGAGTTATGACTAACTTTTAAAACGCATGTGTAGGTAGTCATTAGGAAAATCCAACTAATATATTTTCAAAGTGAAACTTATTGTTATCAAGTAGGTGATTGAGGCAGGTTAACTTGTTTTGGGGAATTCTGTTATTCAAGGACCTATCAAAACCTGTGTTCCCAATGAATAATAAGAAGAATACATAGTAAAAAGGAAGCAATAACATTTGTAGAGTAGTAACAGTGTTTATGCTTACACGTATCTGTTAAATTAATCGTTTATGAAATATTTATTAAAATATTTCAGTTTAAGGGAGTGTTACAAGTTTAAATCAGATCCTCTGTGCTGCAGTTTCTGTTGGTTCCTACTACTCTCATATTTTATTACTCTCAGGTCTCTACAAAGAAAAATTAGCAGAGGGGAAATACTGAAAAATATCCTACATTTTATTTTGGCTAATATCATAAATAGTTCTAGCTGTGCAAAAATATCTTATTCTCAGTTTTGTAGCTGAAATGTCAAAGTTTGAAAGTTTAATATTGTAAATTTTCTATTTCAATATTTTATTTTAAAGTGATAGACCTTATGTTGGTTAGTTTTTGTCTAACAGTTTACGTCATCAAGTCGGGTGGGGCAGGTTAGATACCGGTACCAGTATTCAAAGGCGTTGGCTGCTTATTAGAATAAACCAGTTCCTGCTGCCAACCCACAATGCTTTATTTGGATAACGTTTAGTATTATGATAAGTAGTTTTACCTCCGTACTTTTTGAGAGGAAACATTTTCAATGCTAAGTGAAGGTATTAAGAGATTGATTTAAAACAGTCAGACATGAATAATTATAAGTACAATTTTAATTTGAAGTATTTGAAAGTTGGACGTTTAATTTTATTTACAACAAACTTGATGGGTGGTCCATGCAGCTTTAAACAAAGCAGTCCCATTTTATTATTTAAATACCCGTTCCAGCAAACCTGCATACTCAGCAAATTTCAAATGGTACCTCACTAAATCAAGAAGTCACTTACCAATCTTCATCAATGCATATTCATAAATAAGTGAGATATGGTATTTTATTTATTCTCCATAGGAAAAAACCTTAGGGCTTAGTACACAGGTTTGCTGCATCAAGGACCTCAAAAATAGGGTTTTAACCAATGGATCACCACCAGATAAAGCAACGTACCAAGTTTTACCAATATATTTTTATAAACAAGCAAGATATCACATCTTACATATTAATTCGCCAAGGAATTTTGTTTTCGGCACACTCCATCGTTATTTTTCAACCGATTTGGACGATCGATGTGTCATTTTAAAGTTTTTACACTGCAGATTAACATAAAACTAATAAAACTCAAAAATACCACTTTAGTTTTTAAAATATTTACATTAAAAAAATTGCTCCATGTTATTATATGAGAGATTACTTTTGAAAGGAACTCGGCCTTAGTTTGAGAATACCCGGCAACGTTTGGTCATGGAATTTGTACCAATTTGAAGCTTAAATGTTCCGATACTCCCCAAAATTGTCAGATTTATAATTTTCTACCTTTACGTTCGTTAAATGGTACGAAGTATTAAATCCTAAAATTTCCCCATGTTATTTATTTTTAAGGGGAAATTTTCTACCAGGAACTTGGCCTTAGTTTGAGAAAACCAGGTAACGTGTGGTCGTGGGATTTATACCAATTTAAAGCTGAAACTCTCCGATATTCCCCAAAACTGTCAGATTCAACATTTTCTCTTTTTAAGTTTGTTAAATGATACAAAATATAAATGTCTACAAACCGTTTTTTTGGGGATTTATAGTAGGTATGTTTTGTTTACAACAAACAGCTGATTATAATCCTGACTCGTGTTTTTTATCAGACAGCTGATCAGCTCATCAAGCTTTTGATTTATTAGTGAATTTCCTATAGAAAGTGAACTATTAGCATGACCCGCACCGTGAAACTTAAGCCCGGGACCACCATAGAAGTTCCTAACGTGACACCCTGTACACGTTTTGGGGGGTCGTTCAAAATTATAAATATATGTGTATGCGCTTTAGCGGTTGCATTTTTTGTGCGATTTACTTCAAATTTTGTAGGGACATTCCTTTCTATAATCAGTTGGACAAGTTCTTTGGGCAAAACAATTTGAAAACTCTAAACCCCTTTTTAGGGGATTATTCTTTCAAATTTTGAGTTTTTGGGCCCAAAAAGGGTCAGACAAGCCCCGGACGTAAAAGTAATGCATGTATTAAGATGGGAATTAGTGAAGCAAAAGTTTTAAGCCCTCTCTCGTCATTCTAGCATAAATATTTACCGAGTTATTAAAGAAAATGTATATCGGCTAAACACAGTATGTTGTCTTATGGGGTTTTTACATTAGAAAGCATTTTATTCATTTTTTGGTGTATTTGTATCATCCCCAGCAACCTGGCGCCTACTTTAAAGCCTGACTGGACCTAAATTGTAGGCCTAGCATTGCAGGAGAATGAAACCAGGAGCACCAGAACAGCCAAAAAAAATCAATGTTTTCAGATTTCAATAAAATTGGCATAAATGTATGTTTTTACACTGGTTTTGAATTTTAAAAGTTTTGTATGTGAAAATTCACTTCCCTCAAGTCAGCGTGCTGCGTGCGAACTCGTTTTCATCTGTAGCAAACATTAAGGTTAACATCAAATGTAACCTTTTAAACTATTTTTTAAGTGCTAATTTTTAGTTTTGTGACATTTTGTCTTTTTATCTGTATCGTGCCACATATAAAGGTGCATTTTCATAATTTTTAACATTTTCTGTAATATTAAAATCTTCACTTGTTTCATTGTAGGTGATTGCTCTTACATGGTACCGTGAGATTTCTCAACCTTAATATCGTGACCGTCGAATTTCAATGAGCACCCACTATTGTTTCTTCTTCTCCATAAGAATAACATTTTATCTGCTGAGTAAGCAGGTTTGCTGCCAAGGGAACCCAAAAAATGGATTTTCTGTACAAATAACAGTAAACTCCAACCGTATGAAGCCACATACCAAATTTCATTAATATATATTCATTAATAAGTGAGATATAAAATTTTACTCATTCCCCATCAGATTAACATTGGACAACTAACTGTGTTTAGCACTTTCAATATCTCAGTAACCGAACAACATATATAGAACAATAATTCAAAATAGCAAATTATTTGTTTTATTAAGCTCTTTGGACATTTGGTCCATAGAAGCCTGCTACACGATAAAAAAGTCATAAGAGTCTTGAAGGTTACAATTATCATACCTAAGGCTCAAAAACATTATATATATACGTTGTAAGGGGATGGTTCTAAAATAATATTTTCAATTTCAATGCAGCTATTGAAGTTTACTCTTTTAACAAATCATTGAAGTAAAAGCCCCTGCTATTAGGTTGTCACTGCTCTAATAAAGTTACATTGGCAAGGGAATTAAATTGAAAAATCTTTTTTACTAAAAGCAAGTCATTTTAAAATATAGAGAGCAGGTAGCATAATCATTTGAAAAGTTTTAAATAGTTTCCTGCAAGAATGCCTTGGTTTACATTGCCAATAACAGACAGTTATTTTATACGGAATAGTAATCCTATAGCTATAACACTTCCTAAAATAATTATTCCATAAGACATTACGGCGGAAATTTATCAGTATAATATCATATCAACAATAGGATATGATATGCTAAGATGATTGTAGTGTTGAGAAACACCAACAACACCAACAACACGATATATGTTTAGCAATGTTAAAGATGATATGATTATGATTTTTTTTGTTTTTGTTGATTATGAAATTATAAATTTTGTACTATATCAAATAAATTCTGTATTATCTTGATTAAGGCAAATAAATGTTTGGTGATTTTAATGAAAGAAAATACCCCCGTCACATCAAACCAGCGTACTCAACAAATTTCCATTGCATATATATGTGTCACTACTACATAAAGCCACTTACCAAGTTTCATAAAAGTACATTCATAAATAAATGACACATAAAATTTTGATAAAAATAACATTAGGGCTGAGTAAAAAAAGTTTTTTGTTCAGCTGAACTTATTGGTACAATCAATGTGGGGTTTACAATCATATTAACTGAGGACAAACTTTCCCATTGGATATGGGAAATTCCATCCCCATTTTGGTAGGGAATTTTATGAAAAGGTTTTTAATTTCCTCAGCAACCTCTTAACCTGTTAATGATTCAAAATACTAAATTATTTGTTTTTTAAACTCTATAAAATGGTCAAAACCAAATTTGTGGGTTGTTAGAATTTTAAAGTAAAAAATAAAAAAGTTTTTTGAAAACTTTAAACCCCATGAAACCACTTCCCATGGTCCAATCTTTCTGAATTTAACTTAAAGTCATAAATTTTAAATAAATAAATAAATTTAAAAGAAAACTGAAATGATTTTTGATTGAAAAAGAATATTATAGCCTTGATCAATTTATGTCAAATAAATTATATTAGAACCAAATAATGTATTATAAATTAGCAATGTGAATTAATTATGTTTTGTTGTTTTTTGTTTTGGTTTGTTTTTTAGTAATAGTAAATTGAAAAGTTCTGATACATTCATGTACATTTTTGTTATATGTATATTTGAATAAAGATTATTTTGAACTGAATTGAATGCCACTTTACACATTTATACCAAATGTCATAGAAATCGGAAAACTATTTCAAAAGTTATTTAGTTAAGTCGTTAACGCACACATGTATATATATTAACGGACACATATATATATATAAAAAGTTACATATGTGTGTAACAAATACATGACATATATATATATATATATATATATATATATATATATATATATATATATATATATATATATATATATATATATATATATATATATAATATATGTTACACTTAAAAAATTCACACCAGCGGCTTAATTTGCTATTTCCCCTGAGTCTAGAACTAGGTGATAAGTATTATTATGATCACAGTACGTTGTCCAATATAAATTTTATATAGAATAGGTGAAATTGTATATCTTGTTTATTAATAAACGAATAACTTATTGATGAAACTTGGTATGTGGCTTTACATTGATTTTTGTTATGCCAAAAATGCTCGTTCAATTTCAAGATGTGCTTGTTCGCTATGCACACATATGCCTCCACGATAAGCTCGTTTGCTACTCTCACTCACCTCCAGCATAAGCTCGTTCGCTACGCTCACTTGCCTCCAGGATAAGCTCGTTTGCTACACTCACTCTCCTATTTTTATATAGAGCTAACTTTTGCATCGAAAAAAGAGTTTGAGTTGCCATTCAAGTGATTTGCTGTTTCCATAATGAACATACGTTTATGCCTTGCAAGATTGTTCAATATTACCCTTATAACAAATATTTCTTTATATTAATTGAATTAAGAAAAGACACATGTGACATAATAAACCAAATAAAAAATTCCTCTACAAGAATAACATGTAAACTTTGATAGTCCAAAGAGTGCATCCCTTAAGGATTTTCTAAACAAAAATAGGCCTATATCTTAACCAGGTATATAAGGAAAATTCCTGTACATTTTCTAGCAAATCGGTTCAGCAGTTTTTGAGTTATAAATGGTGTAACTAACCCGACTTTGTTTTATGCATGTTTAGATCAGAAAAATTGTATATCTCACTTGTTTATGAACATATACTGATAAACTTGGTATGTTGCTTTATATGGTTGTGATCCATTAATACATTAATTGCTAGGGTTTAGTTCTGTAGTTAGTTGTTATTGCAGAAAACATTTTTTAATTTTAGCGAATTTCCCCTATAGGGAAGAAGCTATTACCGTAGGTCTCATGGTAAGACTTAAGCCCGAGACCATGACAAATTTTTTTTAGGTCCCCAGATGACTAAAACACTATTCGTTCAAATTTATATATATATATATATATATACATATATCTATATATATATGTGTGTCCGTGAATGCGATAACTTGAGTAAAAAAGTCTGATTTCGATGAAATTTGGCTCAAATGTGTAAAGTGACATTTATGACTTTAAGTTCGAAAACCAGAAAAATCGGGCTATGGGAAGGGGGGTTTATGGGGGTTTTAAATTTTCCAAAAATCAGTTTTTTGAATTTTTTACCCTAAAATTGTTAAAACACTTGATTTTGGTTTTGACCATGTTATAGAGCTTAAAAAAACAAATAATATGGTATTTTGAATTATTAAGCTAGGTTAAGGTGGTTGCGGAGAAAATCCAAAAAAACCTGCTCATAAAATCTCCTATGTTAATATTATGGGAAAAAGGTTTTTGGCTTTTCCTAAGTTAATTTTAATGTAAACTTCACATTTGCTTTTACCAATCAACTCAGCTCCACAAAACAATCATTTTGGTGTTTAAATTGTGATTATACGTCCAACCGTTGCAGAGATATTCAAAGTGCTAAACACTGTACGTTGTCCAATGTTATCCTTATGGAGAATAAATCAAATTTGATATCTCCATTATTAATGAATGTATATTGATGAAACTTGGCACGTGGGGTCACGTAGTACTGGTATATTGATATTTGCACAAAAAATTGATTTTTTGTTGATTATCCCCGTAGCAGCGAACCTGCATACTCAGCCCCCATGTTATTCTTATGGAGAATAAGTAAAATGTAATGACTCCCTTAATTATGAACATAAATTAATAAAACTTGGTATATGGCTTCAACTTGTTGAGTTATATTGATATTTGCATAAAAACCCATTTTTTAGTTCCTTGTTGCAGCAAACCTGCTTACTCAGCTCCCATGTTATTCTTATAGAGAATCATTAAAATGTTATATAGTGCTTACTTATGATTGAATATTGATTAAACTTGGTATGTGGCTTCACCTAGTTAAATTATATTTATATTTGCATAAAAACCAATTGTTTGTGTTCCTTGTTTCAGCAAACCTATGTACTCATCACCAATGCTATTCTTATGGAGAATAATTAAAATTGTATATATCGCTTATATATGAATATATTTTTATGAAACTTGGTATGCGGCTTTATATGGTATTAAGACATATATTATGCATTGGAAATTCGCTGAGTACGCAGGTTTGCTGCGACAGGGGTATTTTTTCATTAAACCCCGATTTTCCTGGTTCCCTGTTGCAGCAACCTGTATACTCAGTCCTAATGGTTTTCTTAGAGAGAATAAATCGAATGTCATATCTCATATCTCGCTTATTTATGGGTATGTTTTGATGAAACTTGGTAAATGGCTTCATGTAGTGGTCATGTTCCATTTGAAACTCACCGAATATGCAGGTTTGCTGCGACGGGGGTATTTTTTTCATTAAACTCCGATTTTCCTGGTTCCCTGTTGCAGCAACCTGTATACTCAGTCCTAATGGTTTTCTTAGAGAGAATAAATCGAATGTCATATCTCATATCTCGCTTATTTATGGGTATGTTTTGATGAAACTTGGTAAGTGGCTTCATGTAGTGGTCATGTTCCATTTGAAACTCACCGAATATGCAGGTTTGCTGCGACGGGGGTATTTTTTTCATTAAACTCCGATTTTCCTGGTTCCCTGTTGCAGCAACCTGTATACTCAGTCCTAATGGTTTTCTTAGAGAGAATAAATCGAATGTCATATCTCATATCTCGCTTATTTATGGGTATGTTTTGATGAAACTTGGTAAGTGGCTTCATGTAGTGGTCATGTTCCATTTGAAACTCACCGAATGTGCAGGTTTGCTGCAACAGGGGGATTTACTATTATGATCGTCCTCAACAGAATGATTGAATTAAAGTGCAGTGTTGGTTTACCATTTCTGGGATCAGGGAGACAGATAGACAGTCATTAGAACTTATATAAGAAAATGAATTATTGAAGGACTTCAAAAAAAACAAATTTGGTTTAACATAATAAGCCAGCTATGCTCAGTGACTGTATGTGCAGTTGTTCAATTAATTTGGTGTCTAATGATAAAATACAATGGGCCTGTTATGCCTGATAATTAATTGTCTTTACTTTAATTTGTTTTCTTTGCATACCTTTAACAAGAAAGAACAAATTGTAGCATAATGGTGAACAAAATGTTTTCTGCAATAACAACTACAGAACTATACCACAGCAATTAATGTATTTAAGTAATTTCATTATTTTGTCGATATACATTTCATAATGGATTGGAATTAGGAAGCTTCATAAATAAAGTCTGGATTCTTCAGTGCACTAAATTTGTCTCCACGATTCACTTCTCAAACAACCAAAAGGAAAAAAATTAAAGACAAATTCAGATTTTCATGTTTAAATTAGATAAGTATTAAAATTGTAATGACTGTCTCAATGACTCCCAAATTTCATTCCCAAGCACCATTCTGTTAACATAAAATAAAAACCAATATTGTATTTTAAAGTTCAGTCGATAGAACTGATTTATGGATAAAAGAGAAATTTTAGAAACATCACTGCATCCACAACCTCTGTTGATTTTGTGGCCTTGGTCCTAAAACATATTTGAATAAAATCGCTCAAACTGTTAATAACAATAACAATCACTGTGAAAGATTGTCAAAGATGATTGGTGTCACTAAACGCTGCTGGTGATCTACTTTTTACTTTAGCCATATAAATTCTTTTGAAATATGTTAAACTTATCAACAAAATTTCATAAAGCTTCTCTCGACTTAAATACAGATGTTCCAAAAACCAACAACCAATTTTGATATTTTTTTCAATCTTGGTAATTCATCGTTACATTAAATGTTGGTGAATACCATCAGTGACCAGACATTCAAAATGAAGAGAGCGATTTATTTCCCAATTTCCAGTAAAAAAAGTTATCTAAAGTTGTAATCTCAAGTTCTGTTATTCTGTTTTGGAACACTATAAGTACATGATTCTTTAATAGATAGCACGTAAACCTTGCAATTTGCAGAACTGGATTGATAAATTGATGTTGCGAGATACGGTGCACAGTTTCTTAACTGAACCTATCCAATCCATCCGACACACTTTGGCTCCGCTCTGGAGCCCAGACACCAGTTGTGTAATTTCTCGGGTGAATGGAAAGCCACTTTCTCTTCAGCCGTGAGCCCTCAACCTTCCCTCTCTTTCTCAGTTCTAACAAAATAACATGTCTGAATGTTTGTTGTTAGACTCACTTTATACAAATTTAATACTTATTTATTAATGATTACTATTATTTAAACAACTTTTTGATTAGCATATCACGTGATTTGATATGCATATTATTATTATTTTAATCATGTAAAGATTCAAAACTATTATTGTCACTAAACCAAATAATTTTGTTCCTTTATATTTTTATTCTACCATAGGAATTTAGCAGTCTGAGTGAAGCACTTCCCCAGTTTTAGTGTAATTTTTGCAAGATTTACATGGTTTTGTATCAATAAAAATAGCAATATTAGTAATTTATTAACACTGTCATTAAATATATGAGTATTCATAAGTTTAATTTAGGCCTAAAGTGATTAATTTGATCAAGATAGTTTTGTCAAGCTAAGAGTCGATAAAGATAAAATTTGGACATAAACAAAATACAACTTGACTCTTTTGGTATAAATGGGAACACAGTTTTAGATAAACAGCAGCCTTATCAAAACCCAGGAAACCAGAGTTTCCTTCTCTCTACAAAACTAAAATTAGCTACTTCATTGGTCGAGGTGTTGTCAATAAAAATCCAAAAATGCTTCCAAAAGTTTATTCCAATATAAAAAAACTATTATCTACAATAATAACAATCTTGACTGTACATTGATCTCTTTCATAAAATGGTAACATATGTGGAGTAATCATCCCTTAAAAGCTTATGGTTCGACATTCATCAATATGGAAATGTAGAACTACACACAGCACAGAGTAATGAAGTTCTAAAAGGAGAATACACAAAATATCACTATTTAATAAAAACCAATATAAATTATAATAAAGTGTATGCTTGGTTCTAGGAACCAGGCAAATAAAATGTTTATATTACTGTATAGTCTATATTTAATGGATTAATAAAATGGCTATTAAAGGAGGGGGGGTACATTTGAACTGGGGGACATTTGAAAAATTTAAAATTTCTCGCCATTGGCAAGCTGAGCAGCCTATTTGTTTTTTTATTTTTTAGTATAACTTAATTAGTACAACCTATGGCATATGTTTCCCTCCATTTCTTTTGCCACTTGACAAAAGAGCAAGATGCCTTGTGTTTCACACACATTTTTAAAAGTTTTTTGTTTTGAGTTATAAGGTTATATTGTGAAGAATTCTTCAGAGAGCGGTAATATTTAAAACTGACAGAATATTTAAAACTGATAGCATATCCTTTTCTTATGCTAACTTTTGACTATTTAAATATTAAATAATACATAAAAATATCTGAGAAGGAACACTTTTTGTGCTATTGTGTCAGAAGAGGTACATTTACACGAACCTGGGGACACATTTGAATGCCTTTATTTAATATAAGTAGGCTAATTGGTGTATAAATATTACAAAAACTTTAATAGATATTAAATTAACCAGTAATTTTTAAGTTAGACTTTTGCATGAATTAATTTATTATATTTTGAAATCATTGTACTTTTTACCTATTCTAATTATTATGCCAAACATGCCGAGACTCATTGAGGCTGAAGGAATGGCTTAAATAGTTCATGATAAAATTGTTATAATGTTAACAAATAGATTTTACATTTTTAAACATCAATAAAATACTTTTAAAGCATTACAGTTATTTAACTTTGATGTAAATATTTATATTCAAATCCACCCCGTACCTGTTAGAATCTGCCCCAACATTTGAATAAGCTGCAGGGGTGTAAAAATATTTGTATTCTGTGCATATTTGTTTAATTAAACACATTATATTAATATTTCTTTATGCTGAATAATCTAAATATTAATATCCATTTTTTTGTTATTTTTAAAATTAGTAATAAAAAATTAGTAATAAAAAATAATACAAAAATATTTATCTAAAAACTGTTCAAATGTACCCCCCTCTCCATTATTAACTTTTTCACATTTTGGTATTAAAATAGTAGTTTTCATCACAAGGAGAAAAAGTGGCTGTTTTTGGTGCGCAATCGTTTTCTAGCCGAGCTCGGAAAAACGATTAAGCACCAAAAACACAATTTTTTATCATAATGCATGAAAAGCATCAGTTTTTGGGTCTGTAGTTAATCCATAAAATCACATTTTTCTGATACTTTGAAATAGTGCACTGAAAAAAGCTGCTGTTTGTGCAGTATGATAAAAAAATAAATATGGGCTGATCAGGCCTGCCTTGAGTTGTTTATAATTAGGTATTTATATATCAGATGATCGTTGCTTTAAATTTGAATTAGGTTAATCTAATTTCTACTTTGTATCTAGAACTTAATTCTAAACATGTTTTGTAAATCGATGAATATCACTAAAGAAGTCTGTTCTATTCTCAAAATAATATTCAAGCCTAGCTTTAAAAATAAACTCAATAACATGCAAAGGATGACTAAATTGTTCCCAACCGTTGCGGCTACTGAAATGGCAATATTTTACTAAAAATAATGCAGCGAAATATAAAAAACACGAATCCTTTGAAATATAATACAACATAAAAATATATCTATAATACAGACACATTCATGCTAATAACCATGCTTTGATACAAATGTAAATCATACTACAAAAACTTATTTTAAATTATTGAATTGTTTTCAATATAATAATCCTTTTGAAAACAGTACAGTAATGTTTATATTTTAATTCACATGATAAAAAATATAAACTTTGAAAATGTTAAAATTTTCTCAAACTGTCTAAAACATTGATACTTTATACAGTAGAACTCCCAATTATGTGAAACAGTTGGGTACCAGTCAGATTTATTTATACAACAATTTGTGTAGTTGAAAAATACCCAAGAAGCCAGGAATTTAGAAAATAAGTGTAGGGTACAGAGCTAGAAAGAAGACATTTTATTCCATTACATGGAGTGCACAATAATAAAATATGGCAAATAACATTACAAATAATCTATTTAAAGTCTATGTCAGTACCGTGGGCATTTGATCATCTGAGCATACAATTATTTATTTAGAAACACATCCAAAGGAGTTAGGTGTCCTGATGTCAGTCTCAGGAGTTCTACTGTGTAAACTTGAAGGTTCCGATCATTAAATTTCCACTGAATTACGATACATTAACAAACCTCATATTCTTAATTTATATTGCAAATAGGCCTATTAGGCCTCTACATATAATTAAAGCTGATGAAAACTTCATCACAAAAAAAGCTGAAAGTACCTCAACCCGCTTCAATATTTTAAATATATTTACACATACAATAATAAAAAAAATATAGAGCTCACATTTAAATGAAGAATAAAACAACACTGTGTAATATAATACACATTTTCAGCGGCACTATTTACATTGTAAAATCCCATTATCAAGCCCCTGACCAGCAGAGCAAAATACTTAGACCATGCAATAAAATGTTTTTCTTTAATTAAACTTAATCACTTTCCATGTCATGCTTGTGCTGATTTATTTGTTTATGTTACAGGAAAATGATTGAAATACAACAATTGAAACGTTTTGCAGACATACTATATAGTCTATAGAATATAGTCCAACACAGTGCACTCACATAGACTCACAAGATGATGATTGAGTAAAAAAATGTGTTTACTTGCATTAACAGCCGGGAGGCCCTATGCTATTGTAAAATTCTATAAATTTATATCAAAAGCAAACTTGCTGGTTGTATATTTTTGACAAATTTTAAATAAAAAAAGTTAAATGTGGTCCTAGCAAACTGTTGTAATTTCACCAAATGGAATATTTTCAAAACCACCTTGGTGGTCCTAAGTGAAGTACCTGTATATACAGAACAATTTCATTTAAATTTCAT
Organism: Allygus modestus; assembly: GCA_963675035.1. Taxonomy (NCBI): domain Eukaryota; kingdom Metazoa; phylum Arthropoda; class Insecta; order Hemiptera; family Cicadellidae; genus Allygus; species Allygus modestus. Next base: position 71,415,380 of record OY776116.1, on the reverse strand, counting down.
TATGTGTGATTCATATTTGTTTTATATTGTCTTAGGATAGAAATAGGTACATTTACGATACTTCACTAAAATGATTCAATTATTAAATAAAAGCTAAATCAAAAATTTAAATAGGCATAAAAACATCTTTTAACAACTTAAGAATCTTTCAATTTCTGGTAACATTTTAAATTACTGAGCACGGAAAATGTCCATTACGGCATGATTTAGTGTTTTTTTTTCACCACTCATTTGGTTGATGTGTTCTATCTTTCATAGATTAGTCCATATCAGCAATTAGGTTCTCGACTGATAACATAAACATAGAATATTGTCAATCCATATTTTGTGTATAACACACCATTATTGTGACTTATAGAAAACTGAAAAGCCATTTTAGGGGCAGACAACGTTTTACATAGTATGCTCCATATAAATTTTTGCCTGCTCCTAAAATAAATATGCAGAGGTTTCAGACCACTTACATGTGGTGTCTTAAGAGAAAACAAATTTATGACTCTAAATTCTAATTTTACCCCACTCTTTATTATTTCAAGAGTTCCATGAAAGTATTAGCGGTTCAAAATTATGAACAAATGGGCATGCATGATTGTGTTTTTATTTGAAGATTGATCAAAACACACCCCTATCCCCTCAAATTATAGGCAGTGAGTTTCCATGAACAATTTTTCACATGATAAATAGTGAGTTAAAATTAAAATTGAGAGGCTAAGACAATTACGTTCCTCAACAAGTCTTTGGAAAACTCAAAATACTTTTCAAAAATGTTAGTAACAGTAAAACATTGCCCCCTATAAAAAAGGGTTAAAGCAATTATATCGGTAAAAGTTTTATGTCTATGTAAATCAGCTGACACAAATTTTTGATTTTTTAAAGGATTTGTTCTTGTGACATAATAATTGGGCTAAAAGTTTGATTATAGCCCAGCTGAGCTGTCCAGGCCAGAAGGTTACTCGAACATTATATTTTGAGTACTCTGGTACCGGTACGGTACTCCAAATCATATTTCTTCATAAATTAAATACTTTTAGCTTCTTGATTTAGGATACCAGTAGGCCTATTCAAATACTGAATATATAAAAAAATCTGAACTTAAATCACATCTTGTCAGTCTTAATCAGGCAGTAATAACGTTGTTTTTAACTGCATGCATTATTATGCGACTAATTTATAATTCTTCTTAAGCTAAATTTAGTTTTTAATAGGGCCTAAAGGCTGTTATAAATTGTATACAAATAAAATAATTTACATGATTTCTTGTTTTATATTAGGAACTCTTTAAAGAAACAACATACATTTCAAATTTACAAGATAGGTACTAAAACATATACCTTATACTAATGGACGGTATTCAGACAGAAGACGGATGTCTTTGTTTCAGTGATCAATATGGAACCCATTTGTGCCATTTTTCATCTCTTCTTGTGGACTTCTTAACAAGAGAGGAGATTCAAAAGTTTTACCTTCCACAATTGGTTTAAGACCTTCTCCACCATAAGACAAAAGAGGAGATACTTCACAGATTGCTGGATCTCCGATGATCTCCCCTCCTGCTTGTCTAATGTATCTTGTGTGTAGATCAAAAAGGTCCCTCCTGGCAGTCGTCGGATTGTCTTTTTCTGCAGACTCTGGATTCTTCAGTGCACTGAATTCGTCTTCACGCTTCACTTCCCAAACAACCAAGTTTTCAGCAAAGGGAAAAACATCAAAGACAAATTTTTCCATCTTGATTCCATTAGGTTTTTCAGGTGTGCAGTAAGCTCCACTTTGGTCAACATAAGGAATTTTCTTCTTTGCGACATGTAGTTTTAGCTGACTTTCATACTTGTTGACGATCATCCTCAAGAACTCTGCAGTGAATAGATGGTTACAAATGCTACCAGCACTGAAAGTTAATCTCCCATCATTGTTCTTCATTTCGGCTGTTTTGAGGGTGATCTCACTATATTCAACAACTTGGAATTTCCCATCTACATTACAAATGACTCCTAGAGCTTCAGTAGGAAAAGCTTTTTCGACGACCTTAGCAGCACAATCGGCACCTCGTTTTACACAGTATCCTACAAATATTGGGTCAGCTACTCGAGTGAGGATGTTATCTACACTGTGGCAGTGCAGATAGTGAATACCTCTTCTCTCAATCTCATCCAATACTCCTCTGTCTCTGAGAGCTCTGTAAATCCCTCCGTTTCCATCGGGAGCTTTTGATATTCTATTTGGGGCTTCAAGAATAATTTTTCCATCAAATGAGAAACAAGGTAGTAAGCCCTGTTCAAAAAATATTACATTGTTCTTGTTCAAACCAAAGTAGTTGTGTTCTTCAAAGTACTCTTCTGTTGGTTCCATTGTTTTTTCACTTGTCATAATGAACCAAGTAATATTACCATGTTTTCCAGTACAGTTAGTGGCGAGTTCCTCAAGTTTCACTATGCGCTCAGCTTGAATTTGGTACAACGACTTGTGAGATGGCAATCCGACATCGTACATACCTTTGGGGAGAGTCGATCCCAGTCGAGTTCCCTGCCCACCAGCCATGAGCAGAACTCCAACTCTTCCTTCCGAGATTTGTGTGTACCCTTCTATTTCATAAGATGTCAGAACTTCTGGGGTTGTTCTTGACACAGCTCCATAGAGATGGGGAGGTATTGACTTCATCCTATCATCAAGCTTTTCTTGATCTTCATGTAGAGATTCCAAGGCTTTCTCGAAGTAGGATGTTACTTCTTTAACATCAATTTCACTAATATCTTTAATTAACTCATTTCTGTCTGATTGGCTTAACCTATCCCAAAACTGAAGGAGGTGTTCTTGGTTTAGCTCCGATAAAACACTTTTCAATTTATTGAAGTCCGACATTTTAAAAATAACAAAACTCACAAGCCCTGTTGATGAAATAGCTTCTTTCAACAGCTGCCAAAAACAAACACAAACCGATCACATCAAAAGCCAATACACGTTTGACAGCACAGCAGACGACGAATAAAGATATAAGCAGAAAACAGGGTTGACTGTATTAAACTACAAATTCCCTTATTGGACATAAATTTCCCTACTTATTCCCCTAATTCCAGATAGTGTCACTATATTAGTTGTAATAATATAGTGACATTAATTTGAGTTAAAATTGCAGTTACTACACCTGTGCTTGGCAGGGCATAACAAATAAATAAAGGGAAAGTGAAGGAAAAAACAAGCGCGAGAGTAAAACCATGACATTTCGTTTATTAAAATAAACCGGACAAAATGGTAACATTTGATTTTCAAATCTTGAGGCTTTGGTGTTGTTCTCTAGAGATTTCATACAGACACTTTGTGTGCTTGGGACATGGGGAGACGAGATCTATGCCTCTCTAAATAGATCTTTTATGTATCCAACTACTGAGTGTCTCAAATTACCAGTAAATTTGAAAATTATTTTTGGACAAGACTAAGGGGTTGAGGAGTTTTGTTAGGGCCTAGGTTTTAAAAGTTGGGAACAGGACATTGGAAAACAGGTGGTCTCATAAACATCCCTCCTTCACTCCGTAGATTCGACGAATAACAGGAACTACTGATCCAAGGTTCGTAGAGCTTTCAGACCAGGTGTGCTGAGTCGATCTATTTAAGGTTTTCTACTTCACCGGAAAAAAGTCGTAAAAAACAGCTGGAAGGTCACGTGATAACCAATCCAATCTGCAGTGTTGCTGGAAACACGATATTTACCGTAGGAGTACCATATTTTCCTCATCAGTGTAATTAGAATTAACATTGTTTAACTGCTTACATTATATGATAAGCTGTTATTTTATGAAACTAATATATTGTTTTGATTTATTTGTATTATTAGATTAATGGATTAAGGGTTTAAATTTTCTTTCTGCATGTCCAGTGACAATTTAAAGATAGCTGTACCATTATTATACCCTTAAGGTTGGCAACACTTTATAGTATGTTGTTGATTTATGAATCAGCTGGACGCCCTCGTAAGACATTTGCTATGAACATTACTCTTATGTAAATAAGCACACCTGGACTGAAAGCTCTACGAACCTTGCTACTGATCGACAGTTTTTCCCCTGAGGTTCATAAACAGATTAATTTAAAAAGTGCTTTGTGCCATCCTCATGTACTTAAAAAATGTAAAATGTATTTTAAATATTGTAAAATCAATTTGGTTGTTATTCTTTACAAATTCATCTATTATTTAGACATACAACCCTTTCGAAGGACGGGTAAACAGCTAATGTATACATATTATTACAATATTACAAATGAAGTCAATATGTGTGTGTATATTATCATTGATTATACATGATCAGATCAATGATGTTTTTTTATATTTACCTGCCTTGGTTTGCTTATGGCTCTGGGAGGTTGATATAATTCCACCCCTAACTTAATAATTTTTAACGAAAGTCTCAAATCTTAAGTACAGACCATTAGTATACATCAAGGAGTTCTATTGGTAATACTGGAGGCTACACTGATGAACAAAATTGGGAGCCGTTCTTTGCCAAATTTGGTGAGGAAAAGAACTACTCGATTAAATCGAACAAGTCGAGAAAGTGATTAAAACAAATACCAACTCATGATTTGAACATTAATAAACTTGTATTTGTTTATTTGCTCATAATTTATCATATTTCACAACAAGAGTAGATGCATAAATCAAACAAAAAAATGAATTTGTTCCAACTTGTATTACTTTTACTCCAGTGATTTACATGAGCAGTAGATTCACTTATAGGAATAAAACGAGTTTGCACGCAGCACGCTGACGTGAGGGAAGTGAATTTCCACATTAAAACTTTTAAAACTCAAAATCAGTGTAAAAACATACATTTGTCCAATTTTTATTGAAATCTGAAAACATTGATTTTTAGGCTGTTCGGATACTCCTGGTTTCATTTACTTGCAAAGCTGGGAATACAATTTTGCGCATTATAAGGTTAGGAGAAGGTCCAGACAGGCTTGAAAGTAGGTGAGGGGTTGCTGGAGATAATAAAAGTACTCTAACAAAGGAATAACAGGCTTTTATAGTGTAAAACCCCCATAAGACAACGTACTGTGTTTAGCCGATACACATTTTCTTTAATAACTCTGTAAATATTTATGCTAGAATGACGAGAGTGGGCTTAAAACGTTTGCCTCTCTAATTCCCATCTTTTTACATGCATTAATTTTACATCTGGGGCTTTTCTGACCCTTTTTGGGCCCAAAAACTCGAAATTTGAAAGATTAATCCCAAAAAAAGTGGGTTTAGAGTTTTCCGATTGTTTTGCCCAACAAACTTGTCCAACAGATTATAGAAATAAACGTCCCTACCAAATTTGAAGTAAATCGGACAAAAATGCGACCGCTAGAGTGCATACACACGTATATATATATATATATATATATATATATATATATATATATATATATACAGTTTCGAACGAATGGTGTTTTTGGGATTTGGGGACCTCAAAACAAAAAGTTATCATGGTCCCGGGCCTAGGTCTTACCATGCCGACTACGGTAATAGCTTCTTCCCTATAGGGGAAATTCGCTAAAATGTGTTTATTTGTTTACATTTTGGTTTTTATTTTGTCAAGGATTTATAAATTGTACTTAGTTCAAAGCTTTTTTAATAACCAAGGTAAAAAGTGTTATAATTTGAGCTGGAATCTTCATTTAACTGTGCTATAATGAGAACCAGAATCTTTATATAACTTTTTTGTGGCATCAATTTGGAAAATCCATGCTTTTCACACGGCCAACTCTATGTTGCCTGTTCCCGTGTCGGAAACCCATCAAACTTATTTATTTATGCGCCAAAAAACAAGACTAATAATGTTGTATACCAAAAAGCATTACAATAAACGTATTCACATTAAAGACAGGACAACGTCTGTCGGGTCATCTAGTTGATTATAATTATTCAATAAACAGCTGCTGTATTTTTTTGCATTTCAGGATGCTGACTGCTGCTAACAGTGCTAACTCACTGTCACTGTACTGCTGACACCATTGACCTGAGGAAGCTGGATAACCTTTAAAAAAACGAATACATTGCAATTGTACAACATTTACCAGATTAAAATTGATATTTAAACATAGTCTTTTGTAATTAAGAATTTTTGTTTCAAGGGAAGAGTTTAGGATGGTTTCTGAAACAAGGTTGCAGGAATTGGTTGAAATAAAAAACAAACAAAGAGCTGCCAGGAAAGCAGAGTACTGGAAGCAAATGACCAACCCCCACAGACATGCTACAGGAGAAGGCGGACATATGGTAAGAAAGCAATCTGTATCTTTTTATTTTCTTGCCTGATTAACAGTAAAGAGTAAAAACCATTACCAGCTTATGGCATTGGCCATCTCACATATAGCCCAACGAGAGATCTACCGGAGGCCTAGGTACTGATTAGTCCAGATAAAGGTTGTATCCTAAATTTGAGTCAGCACATCCACTGCAAGGGTGCAGTATGATAAGCGTCCACCAAAAAATGAAATATCAAACTACTGTGATACGGTACATTGATATTACAGATTAAAATATAAAAATAAAATTAATAAAACCAAACCATGACAAACCGGTGCTCTGTGTGTTAGTTTATCACAGTTAATGTTAATTTCAGCTAACCTTCACCATAGATTAAGTTAACGGTTGCAGTTCCTCAGATGCCAGATGAAACAATCAATTGAAGAAATAAAATACCTATATACGTTACCGGTAATGTTATCATATTTTGATATAATTAAATATATCGGATCAAATCGATAAAGTTTACTTATTATAATCGTAATAATATATGTTTTTTTTTACGTATGATTTGTATTTTATTTACATTGTATTTTGTTTGGAAAATGGCAGATCATCTAAATGAAATAATTAACTAGGTACCGGTACCTATTGTTTTCATTGTAAAAATGTTAAAACATCTGCTAACACCCGAACCTTAAATCAATTTGGAGGACAGTTAAACTTTAACAAATCATTAAATTATCTTTGTCAATTGTCTTTGTAATTTGTCTTACAGAAAAAGGCTATCAGGCTGATAGCGGGTGTATATAGGAACCCACACCACTGTGCAGAGGTGTTCAAAATTCTCAAAATTATGACACTTCCCAGCCTATATATCTTGGAGACAGCGGCGTTTGCCAAGAAATATGGGCTTCCTGAACCAAGAACACATAGGTACAACACAAGGGGGAAAATAGGTTTGCAGTGGCTCATAAACTCAAAATCTTTGAACAACAACCTGAATATGTAGGGGAAAATCCTGTAAAAGCTACCCCCTGAATTAAACAGTAACTTATAAATAATCTCAACAAATTCAAATCAAAATTAGAAGAGTGTTTGCTTGGCAGAGCTTTGTATAAGGTGGAGGATATTTTAGATTAGAAATAAATAGACCAAAGGTCTCTATGCGGCAGAATTTTTCACTGCATAGTGAACAATTACTACATGACGCATCCCATGCTCACATCGAGTCAACGGGAAGAGGAGCAGCACGTAAATAAAAACTGGCTTAATATCATCTAACATCGCGGATCATTTATCAGACTAAGTTACTAATATCAATACCAATATCAGAATCATTTAACTTATCTTTAAAAGAGAAGTGAGAATGTCAGATGAAGATCCATTTATACTTTTTGTATACGGTAACTTGAGCATCTAAAAGCGTATATCCGGGAAATCAAAATTGTGAATGTTTCATTTTATTTATGTTAGGCCTAGTTGAATTATTGTGTAGTTTCAATTAACCCTAGGACTGCCCTTAGCTGAATATTCGTCTATTGCATGTGTGAGATGGATGTACTATAGACTACATTCGGCTAATGGGGTCTTTTTTTTCAACTGCTTATAACGCATTGAAAATGATCCAGAAATGTAATAATATTGATACCATTTAAAAGATGAGATTCTAAACTTTAATTTTCGTATATAAACGAACCTCATAGCAGTAACAGATCAATATAATTGCTATTATAATTTCAACAAAAATTAGCGTGTGGTTCATTTTTGACTCGCGAGCGGCGAAATCTCGTAAACCACGTGTTCTTAAAAAAAATCATAGTGCCCAAACAGGAAGCGGTTGGTCCCATTAGAAAAAACATTTAGTAGTTCTTTCTTTTCGCAATGAGAACTTTGTCATACGCCTTCAGAAAGTCTGAGAAATAATGTTTGAAATCAGCTGTTATGTCAGCTGTTCATTTGCCCCATTAGCCGAAAATTCGGCCAATTAAAAATTACTAATAAATGTATCGATAGTTGATTTAGCATGACGTAAATCACATACCTCTTTGAAGCCAAGAAAAAGTTCTTCCTCATTGTAGCGGTGCCTTCTTGCATGAAGCGTTAGGTGACTCGTGTAAATAATAACAAATCAGAGATTCCTTCTGCTAGCCTAGCCAAGTCAAAGTCAATGTGTGATTTGTTTTGTGAGTAGGTTAGTATTTTGCTGTCGCATGTTAAGTGTTTTAGTGATAAACAAGTGTATTAAGTGATCTTCTCGTGTAGTGTGTGAGTTAGTAGTAATATTTATCTATATTACTATGGGTAAATATTATTATTTGTGTTCAAATGTGTGTCATTGAAAATGTGAGTCTTTTCCAGGTTAGGCCTACAGTGAATTTGGAAATTTCCACATTTTTTAGTGAATTTCTCCTATAGGGAAGAAGCAATTACCGTAGGTCTCATGGTAAGACTTAAGCCCGAGACCATTATAACTTTTTGTTTTTAGGTCCCCAGGTGCCAAAAACACCATTCGTTCAAATTTGTATATATATATATATTAGGGATGAGTCGATACCAAAATTTATCGATTCTCGATACCGATACCGATACCAGAAAAATCGATTCTCGATTCTCGATACCGATACCATCAATACCTATGATTTTTCAGTACCTATAGTTGTTAAAACTATTGTTAAAAACCGTTACAAATGTATGTTACCATTTAAAATTATTTAGTAGTATTTTGTAGTTAATTATCAAACAGATTGTTTAATGCAATTTTGTACATAATTTATTGTTAATTTCACTAGTATACTATAGTAATATAGAAAAATAAAACTATTTATTATAAATTCATAATGGGGAAAAACTTGGTCATCTTGCCGCCGACCCAAACACTCCCCGTGCCTTTTGGAGCATGGGAGCATCGCTTCCCATGCACTTCGTAGCGCGGGTAAACGGCGGGGGTATCGATGGAATCGTTATCGACATTGAACGAATGAATCTCGATACCGATATCAATGTCCAAGAATCGGTGGTATCGAGAATCGACTCATCCCTAATATATATATATATATCTTTATATATAATTCTGTAAGCAAAATTTTTAAGGCAAAATTGTGGGAGTTGGAAAATCACAGGATGTTGGGGGAGGGCTCAAATTAAAGGTCTTGATCCCAGGGACTCGGGAAAAATAGCAGTATTTCCAAAATGTTACCAGCATACGAGAAATAAGTATAACATCCCCTATATATGTGTCCATAAGCACAATATCTCTCGTAAAAAAGGTCCAATCTAAATGAAATTTGGTACAAACGTGTGTAAAGTACCATTTATTTGAACGAGTTTGAAAACCAGACAAATCACACTATCCGAAGAGGGTTTTGTACCCCAAAAATGGGTTTTTTGGGGTTTTCACATGTATTTTTTTTTTTTAATCAAATTTTAATTCATACCATTGAATTGCGCTTAAAAAACAAACAATTTGATATTTTGATCATTGCTGTACGTCAATTGGTTACTGAGGTATTGAAAGTGCTAAACACAGTACATTGTCTAATGTTATCCTTATGGAGAAAAATACAAATTTGATATCTCGCTTATTTATGAACATAAACTGACAAAAGTTGGTATAGGCCTATGGCTTCATCTGGTTGTGGTTTGTTGTTGTTTTCACAAAAAACAATTTTTCGCCTATGGTTCCCATAGCAGCAAACCTAGGTACTCGGTCCCTGTGTTATTCTTATGGAGAACAATTCAAATGTTATATATCGCTTATTTATGAATTTATATGGATAAAACATGGTATATGACTTCACTTAGATGAGTTCTAATGATATTTGTATAAAAACTCATTGTTTTGGGTTCCTTGTTGCAGCAAACCTGCGTAATCATCCCCAATGTTATTCTTATGGAGAATAATTAATATTTTAAATATCGCTTATTTATGAATCCTGGTAAGTGGCTTAATGTGATAAGTTATTAAGACATATATATTCAATGGACATTCGCTGAGTACGCAGGTTGCGACGGGGATATTTATTTTATCTAAACATTTTCCAAATCACGTTTTATTTATTTAATTCTATTCAAATTCCCTGCTCTTTTGTGAGCAAAATGAGTATGCATATGATAGGGTTATCTTTTATGGTTTGTAATAACCTTTGCAGATTTTACTCAAATACGACTAGGCATATGTTACAAATTTAGGTTAAAAAATCAATATGTGCTTATGGGACCTTTATCTGTCGATTTCATATTTATCTATATATATATATATATATTCTTGTTCTAAAGTGTATTTACTATAAACATTTATGTACCATTTATTATATTATAATAAAGTACAAATACTCCCGTTGCAGCAAACCTGCATACTCAGCGAATTTCCAATGCATATTTACATATATACCATATACAGCCACTTACCAAGTTTCATAGATTCAAAAATGAGCTGTATATTAAATTTTAATTTTTCTCTATAAGAATAACATGGCGATTGAGTACTCAGGTTTGCTGCAACAAGAAACAGAAAATATTAGGTATTAATTAAAATATAAACAGACCACAACCGGGTGAAGCCACATACCAAGTTTCATCCGTATCCATTTATAAATAAGCAATTTATACAATTTTAATTATTCTCTATAAGAATAACATGAGGGGCTGAGTACGCAGGTTGGCTGCAACAAGGAACACGAATTATGGCTTTTTATACAAATATCAATGTAACTCAACTAGTTGAAGCTACATACCAAGTTATATTAATTTATGTTCATAATTAAGTGAGGCATAACATTTTCCTTACTCTCCATAAGATAACATGGGCGCTGAGTACGCAGGTTTGCTGCTACGGGAACCATAAGCAAAATATTGTTTTTTTATACAAATATCAATAGACCACAACAAAATGAAGCCATATACCAAGTTTCGTCCAGATACATGTATAAATAAGCGAGATATAAAATTGTTCTTATTCTCCATAAGAATAACATTGGACAATGTACTGTGTTTAGCATTTTCAATATCTCAGTAACCAATTGACGTAGAGAAATGACCAAAACACCAAATTGTTTGTTTTTTTAAGTCGAATCCAATGGTGGACACTAAAATTAGATTTCTTAAAATGTTATAAGTAAAAAACTAAAAAAATTTTAGGGTAAAAATCCCCCTTTGGATAAAGCGATCTATCTGGTTTTCGAACTTAAAGTCATAAATGTTGCTTTACACGTTTGTACCAAATTTAATCAAAATCGAACCATTTTTACGAAAGTTATCGTGCCTACGGACACACATATATATATATATATATACAATATTGAACGATGGTGTTTTTGGCATCTGGGGACCACAAAACGAAAAGTTATCATGGTCCCGGGCCAAGGTCTTACCATGCCGACTACGGTAATAGGTTCTTCCCTATCGGGCAAATTCGCTAAAATTAGATCTAGCTTTGAATAACTAATTTTAGCTTTTGGCGAAACTCAAATTTAGTTTTTCAACTCATATAAAGTCATAAAAACAGTTATTACTTTGTACAAAAGTGCATTATTTCCAATAACTGTATTGTTAGCTTTAGTGCAATAACAGTTTTATTATATTACATTTATACTTTTTATTTTTCAAATGTATAGCATAAGTTTGTTGATTTTCCCCGGTTTCCATATTTCTTTCCGTAATTCGGTAACAAGATGTTTTCAAATAAATCAAACCCATTTCCATGTAGGGAAATAAATAAATTCCCTACATTTTGTATATCTTTGATTGTCTGTAAAAAAATTACCTGTAAAATTGCTAGGACTCTTACTTTTGAAAATTATTTCAAAAATGTTTTTAAAATTTTGGTTTTTCACATTTTACAAAAAATCTTTTCATTATCTATATTTTATTGAAAATCTCCTTTTTCTGAACAGAACGAGTATGCGACTAGGTTACCAACAGTAGTTTATGCACTGCTAATTGTTAAATACCCCCGTAGCAGCAAACCTGCATACTCAGCGAATTTCCAATGCATATACATGTATCTTAATACCACATAAAGCCACACACCAAGTTTCATCAATATACATTCATAAATAAACAATTTATGACATTTTAATTATTCTTCATAAGAATAACATGGCGGCTGAGTATGCAGGGTTGCTGAAACAAGGAACACAAAAAATGAGGTTTTATAAAAAAATCAATATAACTCAAGAAGGTAAAGCCACATACCAAATGTTATTAATTTAGGTTCATAATTAAGGGAGATAACACGTTACTTATTCTCCATAAGAATAACATGGGAGCTGAGTACGCAGGTTTGAGGCTACAGGAACTGTCGGCCAAAAAATGTGTTTTAGTGCAAATGTCAATAGACCACAACTATATGAAGCAATATACCAAGTTTCATCAGGATAAGTTGATAAATAAACGAGATATACAATATTTAGCGAATTTCCCCTATAGGGAAGAAGTTATTACCGTAGGTCTCATGGTAAGACTTAAGCCCGAGACCATGACAAATTTTTTTTTTAAGGTCCCAAGATGACTAAAACACTATTCGTTCAAATTTATATATATATATATATATATATATGTGTGTCCGTGAATGCGATAACTTGAGTAAAAAACGTCCGATTTTGATGAAATTTGGCTCAAATGTGTAAAGTGACATTTATGACTTTAAGTTCGAAAACCAGAAAAATCGGACTATGGGAAGGGGGGTTTATGGGGGTTTTAAATTTTACAAAAATCAGTTTTTTGCATTTTTCACCCTATAATTTTTGAAAGACTTAATTTTGGTTTTGACCATGTTATAGAGCTTAAAAAAACAAATAATATGGTATTTTGAATTATTAATCTAGGTTAAGTGGTTGCGGAAAAAATCCAAAAAAACATGCTCATAAAATCTCCCATGTTAATCTTATAGGAAAAAGGTTTTTGGCTTTTCCTCAGTTAATTTTACTTTAAACTTCACATTTGCTTTTACCAATCACTTCAGCTCCACAAAACAATCATTTTGGTGTTTAAATTGTGATTCTATGTCCAACCGTTGCAGAGATATTCAAAGTACTAAACACAGTACGTTGTCCAATGTTATCCTTATGGAGAATAAAGAAAATTTGATATCTCGATTATTTATGAATGTATATTGATGAAACTTGGTATGTGGCTTCATGTTGTACTGGTATATTGATATTTGAACAAAAAACGAATATTTTGTTGGTTGTCCCCATAGCAGCTAACCTGCATACTCAGCCCTAATGTTATTCTTATGGAGAATAAGTAAAGTTTTATATCTCCCTTAATTATTAACATAAATTAATAAAACTTAGTATGTAGCTTCACCTGGTTGAGTTAAATTGATAATTGCATAAAAACACATATTTTGTGCTCCTTGTTGCAGTAAACCTGCATACTCAGTCCTATGTTATTCTTATGAAGAATAAATAAAATGCTATAGATCATTTATTTATTGATTTATTTTTATAAAACTTGGTAAGTGCCTTTATGTGGTAGTGAGAAACATATACATTCATTGGAAATTTTGGAATGCGATAACTTGAGTAAAAAACGTCCGATTTCGATGAAATTTGGCTCAAATGTGTAAAATGCCATTCATGACTTTAAGTTCGAAAACCAGAAAAATCGGACCATGGGAAGGAGGGTTATGGGGGTTTTAAATTTTCCAAAAATCAGTTTTTTGCATTTTTCACCCTACAATTTTTAAAAAACTTAATTTTGGTTTTGACCATGTTATAGAGCTTAAAAAAACAAATAATATAGTATTTTGAATTATTAACCTAGGTTTAGTGGTTGCGGAGAAAATCCAAAAAAACCTACTCATAAAATCTCCCATGTTAATCTTATGGGAAAAAGGTTTTTGGCATTTCCTCAGTTTATTTTAATTTAAACTTCACATTTGCTTTTAGAAATCTGTTCAGTTCCACAAAACAATCATTTTGGTGTTTAAATTGTGATTCTACGCCCAACCGTTGCTGAGATATTCAAAGTGCTAAACACAGTACGTTGTCCAATGTTATCCTTATGGAGAATAAATAAAATTTGATATCTCGATTATTTATGAATGTATGTTGATGAAACTTGGTATGTGGCTTCAAATAGTACTGGTATATTGATATTTGCACAAAAAATTGATTTTTTGTTGGTTATTCCTGTAGCAGCATACGAACGTACTCAGCCCCATGTTATTCTTATGGAGAATAACTAAAATGTTATATAGCGCTTATTTATGATTGAATATTGATGAAACTTGGTATGTGGCTTCGCCTAGTTAAATTATATTTATATTAGCGTAAAAAACAATTGTTTGTGTTCCTTGTTTCAGCAAACCTACGTACTCATTACCAATGTTATTCTTATGGAGAATAATTAAAATCGCTTATACGTGAATATATTTTTATGAAACTTGGTACGCGGCTTTATGTGGAATTCAGACAAATATTATGCATTGGAAATTCGCTGAGTACGCAGGTTTGCTGCGACGGGGGTATTCTTATTCTCCATAAGAATAACATTGGACAATGTACTGTGTTTAGTACTTTCAATATCTCTGTAACCATTTGACATAGAGCAATGATCAAAATACCAAATTGTGCGTCTTTTTAAGCTGATTCCAATAGAAAAACTAAAATTTGACTTTTTCAAAAATTATATATGAACAAATTTTAAAACCCATTTTTGGGGTACAAAACCCCCCAAAATACCCCTTCGGATAGGTCGGTCTGTCTGGTTTTCGAACTTATAGTCATAAATGCTGCTTTACACGTTTATACCAAATTTCGTCAAAATCGGGACTATTTTTACGAGAGTTATCGTGCTCACGGTCACACACACATGTATATATATATATATATATACAGTTTTGAACGAATGGTGTTTTTGGCATCTGGGGATCTCAAAACGAAAAGTTATCATGGTCCTGGGCCTAGGTATGACCATGCAAACTACGGTAATAGCTTCTTCCCTATAAGGGGAAATTCACTAAAAAACCTGCCAAATGGCAAAAATTGCTAGGGCACCGAGCAATTTAGCCAAAATCAGGCCGGGTCAGTCCTAGGGTTTATAAGTGTAGGTACCTATATATTTATTGCGATAGGTACTTTAATAATCAAATGAAAATAATGAATTATTTATAGGTATCGATATATGGTATATTACTATTTTATATTGATTATTTTCAATCGATTCTTCCACCAGGCGTCTGCAGAAGTGCAACCCAGGCAATTGTAAAGTAAAACACTTTGTGATTGAGTATTAAAAACAATAACAATAAAATGGTAATATGGTTATCAGTGTATCAATCATGGTAATCCGAGATTTTATATTCAATTGTTTTTGCGGGCGCTTATCGTAGCCTACTGTACCAAAAAGTAGTTATTGCCTATGTCTAGGCCTGTTTTCAGATTGATGCGGAATTGTATACAGAACAGAATATAAGCCTATTAAATTTTCCAAGTTCTAACAATCGTGATTAAGGTGTCTTCTTATCATACAATATTTAAAGGGTTTTATTATCATGATCATCACGATCTTTAAGCCACAATTATAGCTGTCGCCACTGCGAGATACATCGACACTTCATTCATCTACGGATTTTTTGTCCATATGATTTCCGGAAAATTTAACCTTCCTACTTCCGAATGGTGAATAGCTCAATGCAATTGTGAAATAATTTTTGCGATTCTGTAGACATTAAGTTGGCCTCTTTAAAAAATTCACAATAAATTTCAGAATGGATGAAACCTAAACCATTCTGAAATTTATTAAGCCTATATTAAGTTCTGCATTCAATTTGTTTGTAAAAAATAGGAGAGTTTAAAAATGGTAGAGCCTAAATCAAATCAAATTCAGATAGGTTTTTTTAAAAAAGGTGTAAAGTGTGAAAAATTGAAAAAAATTCTAACCGAAATTTCAAAAGTACTTTTAAATACTGTAAGCAAACCATTTTTTTAGGAGAAAATTATAAAAGTACAAAATGTTGGCAATCTGATTCCCTAAAAAATATATAACAATCATGAGCAAAAATATTATTGATATTGATACAGACCCCTGGGCGAACCCAGCTAGTGTATCAGGGGAAAGGGAGGTGCTTTGCTGGTTGGAACCTAGAAGCTCCAAACACCTTGGGGATAGCAAGGGGGGTTTACACCTAAAATGTTTGAAAATTTTTACCGTTCAATACCTAATTACATTCCATTACCTGATGCTAGCTCCGCACCGTCCACACCCACCTGGAATGGAGGAACTTTTGGGGTTCTCACCTTGGCTTTTTTCATGCGTTTGTCTGTTTTTGGATCATACGAGTTCTGATGTCTTGTTTGTGTGTTCGTCCAGTGATTCTGTTGTGATTTGGATTTTTGTGAGTTTTGTTCGTGGGGGGTGGTTTTTGGGACATGTTGTTTCGCTGTCTCACGTGGTAGTGTTGTATGGTGGTGGTCTGCTGATGATTGTGTTGGTTGTGGGTGTGAGATAGGGGTTGGTTGAGGGGTGGTTGGAGATGTCGCTTTAACATTCCTGAGGGGGTTCGTCTTCTGAGCTTACGTGGTCTGATGTTGGTTCGTTTTGGGCCTAAAAAAAGAAGTGTGTTCGGAACTGTGTTTCCATCTCCTGGAATTTTGATTACCTCTACCCAAGAATCATTCCATTCCACTTTCTCTGTTGACATGTTCTTAACTGTCTCCCCATCTCCCCTTGTTTGTGTTTTGCCTCTAGGCTGTACCCTCCGAGACGCAACAAACAATCATGAGCAAAAATATTAAATGTATAAATTACATACAATAGTAAAAGATAAGTGTAAATCGTTGATTTTCACGCAGCCTGTTTGAATTTGTAATAACACCCATAAAAATGTCCTTGTAGTTAATTTTTTATGAAGAAATAGTTCATAATAGCAGCAGAAAAAAACACATTTATAATATGATTATGAGGTCCTACCATTGATATAGTGATTTTGAGTACTCATTGACCTAGCTTTTGCTTCCATTCACTTGAACATACAGCAGGATACATCAGCCTTGATACCAACTGATGTGCATCATCGAGCATTGAATATAATTATTCAGGTGTCCCTGCAATACTTATACAAAATCTAGATTTACCTGTGTACCCAATTTTAACACATTCACTGCGGGTCACACGCCGGCGCCGGGCTCCTGGTGCATGCCCTGTGCCAGCACAGAGTAGGTCTGCCTTGATTATATTTAGCCACTGAGCCGGCAGCAGTCAACGAAATATTAACCAATACTACTTGCGCCATTTGGTAATGATTTACTGTATAAGAAGATGAGGTTAGTCTCGAGTTCCGCCTCATTTAGCGCCATGTACCGGTGCGGTCTTGCTTACCACATTTTCAGGAAGTAACATAATAGTGAACCGGCTATAAAGTGAGGTTATTTTACGAGGGACACTTGAGTTTTACCAATTCACTCAGCATTAGTGTAGGTCAGCAATGCTTTTTAGCATCCCTCAGCATTTTGATCACGCTCCAGCAAAGACCAGAAAAGGCGAAAGCTAAAAAAGAGGATAAAAAGCTTTTTGATCAAAATGGATATCATTTCCTATCTATATACATTCCAAATTTAGTGATTAAACCTAAATAAATTTTAGCACTCAAGGGACCCTATTACACTTTTTTAATAGCGAATGTGTAACCCTTTGAGTGCTAAGCTTCTGAAAGGAGTAGTTGAATCTGTGATGTTTTGTTGATTTTTTTAATATATTGAACGCCTGAACAGTTAAAATTAATAAAAACGTGCTTCCGCTGGACACACACAGTAAAGGATAGGTAAAAAGTAGCAAAACACCTGATCAGATGTGCAACTCACAAAGAATCCACCCATCCCGTCAGCTTGGACCCGAGCCGTCCACCGTTTGCTTAAGGTCCGCCCTCCCCTTCAACTCTGCCACAGACAGGTGAACTCTCCATGAGTTGCACATAAAAACCACCGACTGTGACGGGATTCGAACCCTCGATCCAAGTGTTACCCCCGGCCGGGAAGGTAACGCCTTAGACCGCACAGCCACTGGTCAGGCTAGCAGCTGCAGTGGATCAGTTGGTATTATAGAGACTAGGCGCTGGACGAGGTAGTTCAATTCGTGTCTACCAGGTTTCACCACATGTCAGACTCAGACTGCAGACTGAGCGCCTAACGGTACAATCGCTTATGAAGCAGTAACAGTGTTTATTGATAACAGATTCAAAAGACGATATATCGGCTCATAGCACTGAAAGGGTTAAAAGACGTTGCTTGATTGGAGTGTTTAACTGCCTTCTAGGAGATGAACTAGTTCTCTTTAACCGTCCGAGTGGCACCAAATTTTTTTTCGGTATTGTCTGGGGTGGCAGGGTAATTTTTGCGATTTTGCAGACTATTTTTCAGAAAATTGTATTAAATCAAATTAGTAAACGTACCAATACGCGTATTCGTTTTGTTCACAAAAGACAGGAGAATTGGAAAATGGCATAGTAAGTGTAATTTAGAGGGATACTTTTCAAAATAAAATGAAAAATGTTGAAAAAAATTTCCAGTTATAAATTTCAAAAGTAAAATCTTAATGTATCCAAAACAAATTTTTTAGGTAAAAATTATAAATGTGCCAAATGTTGCTTATCAAATTCCCTACGTATAAATGTAACATATGTCATAGAAAAAAAATGTATATATGAATTATATAGGATAATGTAGGGGATCGTCTACCATTTCTTCGCACAACATGGCTTCAATATCGTCCATCTGAAAATTAATCACTTTTAGTAATATTTACGCATGGAAAATGCGATAAATATTACTCTTCACACACACACTACACTCCACTACAAATATTTCACCAAAAACAACGCCGATTTACAGCGATTTACTATTTATAAAAAATATTTTCCTATTAGCCACAAAGTGGCTTATTGCCAATTCTGGTCCACGTAAAATATGACGATTTCTTATTTCCCCAGAAGTCTGTGTGATTATATCTACGCGTTATTATGGATACCACCAGAACGGGAATTCCACCCCAATTCCAGTGGTACCACTCATTTTTGGCTAGAAACTAAATTGACCTCCCGATGATTTTTTTGAATTCACTGTGTTTAGACACTTTTCGACACAAACATGGCGTAGTCGACCTCGCGCCAAATTTTCATTCAAATGTAACTCTGGATTACATTGTTCTACTGCTGCTATAAGGTTGATTCATGTAATAAAATGAAAGTTTGGAGTGTTATCTTTAGATTGGTACCAATATTATCCGATTTCAAGCGCTTTTTCAATGCTATTTATGCATTAGAAAAAAAATGACGGCATTAGCCACTTTGTGGCTTATGCCAATTATAGGACATACCTTACGTAGCCACTTTGTGTTTTATGCCACTCGGAGGGTTAATCCTGCTATTGATAGCAACACACTATAAGTTATTTCAGTATTTCTGTAGTACAGCATACTCCGCTCAAGAAAATTGTGCGTCCAAGTTTTCATATTGGTTTTCCACCAATCTTATTAATCTTGTCATTGAAAGAAACTATTACATTGTATCTTTAAAGATTCTATTGTTGAGCATGATGTTCTGGAGAGTTAAGAGATTGGTGTCATTACATGTCTGTCTAGGGTTTGCTATCACGATTACCTCAATTACATTCAGGAGTGCATTTTGGAGTTTATTTAGAAATACAAAACAACGGGATATATCTCCTGCTATACTGACGGCAAAGACTCTGCTTCTGAGGCTGGCCAAGTGTGTGAAATATTGCTAGATAATTTTGTTCTGTCCTCTCACCACCGTTGCAACCAAACTCCAATTATTTCAGTTTTGATAATTCTATCTGCATTAGCAATATGACCTTTACAGTCACAGAGATTTTTGAAGCTCTGGGTGAATTGTGGCCCTGAGCTCATTCCCTCGAATGTACTCAGGTATTGCAAAACATTTTTGTGTGATCCGCTACGGTTCCTTTTCACAAATATCTTCGAGATGAAGTTTCCCTGATGTACTCAAGCTAGGTTCTGTGGTTCCAATACATAAGAGAAGATGTTGTTAACTACTAGGGTATCCAATACTTATCCAATTGGCTGTGGTCAACGTTTTTGAGAAACTGGTTGATTAAATTAAACCCCCTTTCCCACAATATCATCTCATCTAAGCAACATATAGAAACTGGTTGTGATTAAATTAAACCCCCTTTCCCACAATATCATCTCATCTAAGCAACATATGGTTTCTCTCAAGGGAAGTCTACGACAACAAATCTGGGGGTAGGCTAGTGGAAACTGAGATTGTTGAGGCTTTTTAGCAGGCACATACAACTGCATGCAATTTGTCTTGACTTCTTGAAGGCTTTCAACAGAGTCATCCATTGTTTATGGTATCATTCATTGGTAAACTTCTCAATTGGTTTGAAAGTTATCTGACTGAACACAAACTGATGGTGAAGTGTTTTGGTTCCCTCTCTTCTGGGTTCGTTGTTACATCTGGAGTGCCCTAGGGTTCTCATTTGGGACCATAGCTATTCAACACCTTTATAAATGAAATTGTTGATGTTATCAAGGCAGACGGTCTCCTCTTTTCCTGTGACGTAAAAATTGAGTCTGAAGAAGATTGTTTGGTACTCCAAGAAAGTCTTGATACCATTGGGTGCTGGTGTCATCTTAACAAAGTGAAACTAAATATTAAGAAATTTTGTATATTACATATTAAAATGAAGTCTCCAATTACCTTCAACTACAAACTGAGTGATCAACAAAATTTATCACTCAATCACTTGATTGCAACTTTGTAACACTGCTTGTGACCTTGGAGTAATACTGAATCAAGAGTTGACTCCAAATAGTCGCTTCAAGATCCGTTGGAAACCTTACTCGTTCTACAAGGAATTTCAACAACCCTTTGTCTCTCAGCTATACTTTGCTCAAGTTCGCCCTCTACTTGAATACAACGTATCATGTGATCACCCCATCAATCTACCTTAATGCAGCAGGTCCAGTCTATTCAGGACAAATACCTCCATCTCCTTGGTTGCGGGCTAGATTATGCCTACACAGAGATTTAGATTGCTGGAGAATAAATTCTGCCTTTGCTGTCTTGAGGCCAGAAGGGAGTATTCAGAGAGTGATGATTCTCTACAAACTCATAATTGGCACCATTGAATGTTCAGAGCTCCTACGTGGTTTGTACTTTCGCTGTCCCATTGGAATGAGACAATCAATCTGCCAAAACATCTATGTTTTGTCTATTTTGGTCACCGTTTACATTTGTACTGATCGTCGAGTCGGAGAGCGATATGCGGCGAAGCAGCAAGTAATTTGACGATGTAGGCTAAACAATGAGCTGGAATAACTCGAGCAGTAGCAAACTACAAACTCTCGTGATTGTCTTCGCTCGCCTAGACTTGGCATAAACAAATCCAAATGACTAATTGTTCATTTTACAACGGCTTCATATTATTTCATACAGCTGATTTAAAATGTAAACAAAGCAGGGTATGTGTAAATATATCAGAAGTACTACAGTGTTTTATGTTAAGTTTATTAAACGCAACCGTTTGAGGGGAATAGTGGTGGGAGGTATTCACATCTCTCTCGCTCTACCTTCCCTACTTTGCCAAGCACTGTGAACAGACCTGTACTATTTATTGTGCATGATCCTTACCCTAGCAAAAAAAAAACAACAACAAGTAATATTAAATGATAATTTTCCTCTTGCTATTCCTAATTTTCCTACTTTTAAGTAGGAAACCTCCTACTTTTGGGAAAAACCTCCTACTTCTCCTACTTTTTAGGCTGAAAATTGCCTTTTTTAGCGAATTTCCCCTATAGGGAAGAAGCTATTACCTTAGGTCTCATGGTAAGACTTAAGCCCAAGACCATGATAACTTTTTGTTTTGAGGTCCCCAGATGCAAAAAATACTATTCGTTCAAATTTATATATATATATATATATATATATATGTGTGTGTGTGTGTGTGTGTGTGTCCGTGAATGCAATAACTTGACTAAAAATCGTCCGATTTCGATTAAATTTGGCTCAAATGTGTAAAGTGACATTTATGACTTAAAGTTCGAAAACCAGAAAAATCGGACAATGGGAAGGGGGGTTTATGGGGTTTTTAAATTTTCCAAATTATTTACTTACACGTACTACTCAAGGCTAAACCGACACGACAAAATGGCTAAGCTATCAGAAAAGAAGAAGATTGAGGATGAATGCAGGGCCGGTGCTGTGCCACTAGGGCAGCCTAAGGCAAAAGGCCGGTGCTGTGGTGTGTTACCTCAGGGATGCTCGGCCGGTGCGTTACCTTAGGGATGTTCAGCCTAAGTCCCTAGGCCGGTGCTGCGCTGTAGTCTCTAGGGCAGACTAAGGCAATAGGCCGGTCCTGTGGTGCGTTACCCTAGGGGATGCTCAGCCCTGGCCAGTGCCTTTTCCTTGCAGGTATTAAGTTGTGTTTGTCGGATTTTAGGAGCTCAGTGACTCCCTAATTTTATGTATCGATCGGCAACTGTTTATCTTATAACATTTTGGATGCAGTAAGTTACTTAACACACATACAGGACGTATCGTTCTATGGCGACTTGCTTCCTTACTGTCCTACCACCGGGGCTCACTATCGTGGCCTACACATTCCATGATAATTGTACTGTTAAAACTATTCGTAGAGACCCGTTATAGGGGAGGCTCCATTTTGTAGAGCACCGCCCATTAGGTAAGACGTGTTGATGCAAATAATGTATTTGCAAATATTGAAAACAAAAACCAGTACAGCGACAGACAGCGTCACACTATTACCCAATAATTAAACATTTTCTGAGTCCAAGGGGGGGGGGGCGCCCCCTCGCTGGATCCGCCACTGTGTCTCCCTAGTCGTGAGAGTAGGTAGGCTGGTAGTTAGCTGTTCTATAATATTTTCTTGTGTCCGTAAACAAAGTTGAATTAGCTGCTAATGTTTTTGTACTTGATTTGTTAAGAAGTGAAAGAATTTATGAGAATACTGCAGGTCTCGCATGAAAAATAAAGACTGAAAGGTGGCTGGCGTGCACCTTGTATTGTTATTCTTTATTCTGTGCTGTAATATATTAATAAATCAACTGTTTATATTCATCAACTTTATCATATGCCTTAAGAGGGGGCATAATACTATGTGTTAAATCTCAAAGCCCGTCCCTCCTCAACGGATTATCCAAAATCGTAGATTTATGGTTCATTTTAGAGAGCAAAAAATAAAACCTAGCGATTCAGGGTGATCAGTTTCACAAATAGTACACACACAACCAATCTTTGAAAATTTTGTTGTTTTTTAATTTCCTCGAATTATTATTATTTGTGATACTGAAGTTTTGCTCACTATAGTTATTATATATTTTTTGGTTTTTTAAAATGAGCCATACATCAATGATATCAAATAATCTGTTGGGGAGAGACGGGTTTTGAAAGTTAACATTGGCCTTTTAGGGGAAGCAGATAGAATCGCCAAATGTTTTATGACTGGAGCTTAAGTTAATTATATAATTTTATCGAATAAGCTCCTACTTATATTTCTTGAGGCCGAAAACCTCCTACTTCTTCCCAAAAACCTCCTACTTTTCCTACTTTTTAGGTATCAAAAATCAAAATGAACCCTGTAAAGTAAACAAACAGGCAAATATAAAAAAAATGGAAAAAGAGGAATTAATGAAATAACAATAAAAATAAATATTTATTAAAACAAGATATATGTATATATTTATACAAATATTTATAAAAACTAAAACAGCAGAATAAATTGGATATAAAAATGATTTCCAAGGTAATTTCAGTTATAACCTTAAATTAGCCATCTAGCTACCAGTCAGATTGTATATGCTTGTGATGTATTGGACATTTCCTGTTGAAATAAATAAATAAGATGCCTTTTACATTTTGTAACATTTTGTTAAATGGCGCATCAAATTCTTGATTCTTGCTATGGTTATGCTTGGGTAGAAGATTTTTCTCAAGAAGGTTTAGGTGAACTAGATGTTGTGAGTGTCAATCCTAAGGTTACTCAATATGAAATGTAATATAAATAAGGATTTTTCATCACTGTGTATTCGAAAATAGCCCATAACCATACTGCTGAGGTTTACGAAAATTATCGATTTCCTAGTAACAAAACAAAAAATTACCAGCCGACTTTGCCTGTCCTAAACATTACTTTTCCCGTCCAAAACAATACATTGCCTGTCCCAAACAAAACTTTTCCTGTCCTAAACAATTGAAGTTCCCGTTTTACTCAACAGGAGCACCAGTATGATTTATTTATTTTTGACGATTCTGTGTTCAAACAGCTGACTTTAACACTAAAATGAATTATAAAACCGTGTTGTGTTTACTTGTACAAAATTACTAGACTATGAAATACCAGATCATTTTTCATCTCGGCTTTGCCTCATGCGTAAAATGCTATCTTGCCCCGAAATAGGCCACTTTCGTGACTAGTAGTCAAATATACTATTACTTTATCAGGTGAACTATGAAAATAAAAATACTTTGTAATAGATGGTGCTAAAATTTGCAGAAGATTATTTTTTGTTCTACTAAATTTTGTTTGCTGGTTATCGTCTGTTTTTCAGATATTTAAGTTGAGTAAAAAAATCAACTTTTATCATATATTTTGGATAAATAAGGGCTTGAAATTGAAATTGCTCTTTTTGAGAGGATAATGAGATTGAAATATGCAATATTTCTGTTTACCATGAACAACTACAATAAACAAAGTTTGTGTTTTGAATTGTGATCCTTGTCACCCAAAAAATTATAAATGGCAGGAATTTTAAAGAAGTCAACCAAGAAAAACAATCTATTTATCTTCCAACTTTTAAATGTTTTCAAGAAAAATATCAAACTAATAATATCATTACTCATTACTTGAAAAAGAAGTCCGATGAAGGTGACTTGTAATATCAGTCACCTTCACCGGACTTCTTTTTGGATCATCAGTTATTAAAACAGGAGCTATTTAAAATTCAGTCATAATTGTAATAAATAATTTGTATATTCAAAGGTCATTGTAAAAAGTGTTTGAATAAAATATAAAAGAAATTTACTTATCATGCATATATAAATAAACAAATTTACAAATTTTAAAAATAACATAAATTCACAAGTAAATAAAGCACACTTTGCCTCTTTTGGCAAACCATATATGCATGATATTAAGTGGACATCTTTTGTCTTTCTCTCTGGAGGATAGTATTAAAACATCAACTAGCCTAATGTGTTTTGTTCACAGTTTGACAGTGGTATTCAAAGATGGATGGCAATGGAAGCAACTGGGTACAACTTCTTCAAGCCAAATACCAAAAATGCATTTTTAGGAATTGCATTCCTTGTCTTGCCAATTGCTTTGACAATGTATAAGGTCAAGAGTGACAGGGTATGTATACTCATGGCTTTCTTAAGTATGCTTATTGTACTATGTTTGGTATATTTTTGTTGCAATATTCTCTTGTTTGTAGATGGAAATAAAAGCCCGGTTGATTCCGGTAAGCGTTTTACCGGATTATCTCTGATTATCTCTAGCCTTAGTAATGTGATCAGTGCTTAGTGTTTATAATTTATTTCATATCATATTTTCTTGACGAAAATTCACAAAACATTACTCTTGTGTTTTAATTTATTAATTAAGAAACGGTCATAATCAAACAAAACCCAAAAACTAAACCTTTTTTTTAAATTTGATTAAACTTTAAATTATTTTAAATTAAAGTTAGTTACTCTGATACTACATGACTAAAATAGTAATACTACATGACTAAAATAGTATCATTGTTAGTTTTTACTCAGTTGTCTAAAACCTACACCCTGGAAGTCAGTCTGTACAGCCCTGTTAGCGGTAGTTTGTGCATGCACAGCATAGGCATGCTCAGGGTTTTATCTTTGGAGGTGCCAGTGACGTTTTTAGTCATTTTCAGTACCTTGAAAAAGCAACACTATTCGTTCCCAATTTTAATATTATGAACAAATTACAAACTTTAAAGGTAGTTACGGCCCTTCCCTTAAGTTTGCCCTTTTTGAAACCAAAAAGTTTGTCCTATCCAATGACACCAAAAACAACAGAATCAGTTAAAAATTGTTGGAGGATATAAAATCACAAAACACCCTAGCATATTAAATAATTAATGATGATGGTGATAATTTGGTTTTTATATTCTCCTGATTTGTAATAATGGGTAATGTTGTTAACGAGAAAATACATTATACAAAAATTGTTGTAATTTGAGTGTACAGGTCTGTTCACCGTGCTTGGCATGTAGGGGAGGTAGTGCGAGAGAGTGAATACCTCCCACCACTATTCCCACTACTATTCCCACCACTATTTTTGTAATCAATTACAAATTTCGCATGACTGTAATGACTTCTGATATGTTTACATACAATCTGCTTTGTTGACATTTTAAACCAGCTGTATGAAATAATATGAAGTCGTTATAAATGAACGAATATTGATGAGATTAATTAAGATTGGTCATTTGTATTATGCTATTTACGTCTGATGTTGATGCCGAGTCTAGGCGAGCGCAGACGATCACGAGAGAGTAGATGCCTAGTTCGCTTCCGCTCACGTTATTCCTAGGCTAGACTAGGTTGATTACGTAACCTACATTGTTAAATAACTTGCCGCTTCGCCGCACATTGCTCTACTGAGTCCCGAGCAAGTCGATGCATAGCACAAATGTAAACGGTGCAAAATCGTCAAAACATACGTTTTGACAGAAAGATACATATTGGTATGCTGACTACTAAGACACGTAGAGGGGGAAAGGCATTACTGCGCATCATAGGTGTGCGCACGGAAGGTGCCACAGGTGCCGTGGCACCTGCAAAGATTTCAGGAGGGGCGCTGAATAGAATAGATTGAATAGATGAGTAGTATTAATGTTAATTTTAAAAATATAGGCTATACATTGTTGTTGTAAATGTAAATGGTTTTGCAGTTGCGGAAGATGTAAGTAACATAGAAATTCAGAATTCAGAATGGCGCGCATTTCAGAATTGTGTATAGGCCTAGCCATGGCGCCGATATCGATCACGATCATCAGGCGTAACGTGTGGCGCATCTTCTTTCTTCTAAGAGCTGGCAAAAAATGTTAAATACAACAGTTGTAGAAAATTTAATTGCCAGCCTCAATTTTTTGACAGACTTAAGATCCGGTCATCCACTTAGTCGCTATTCATCCGGGAAGGAGTAATTTTGAGTGTTTTGGCCCATTTAAATGTGTACGAAGTCTTGGATGTTTTCTGAAAGCTCACTACCTGAGGCTAATACCACATGTTTGTAACAGCTGATTTATATAAACATATTTATTTATAAATCTCTTATGTAAGCGATAATGTGCTCACCATGAGCTTTATATAAATCAGCTGTTACAAACATGGTGAGCACATTATGACTGGGTCACAATCGTAATCTGAAATGTTTTAATAATAAGAAATCATAGACTTTGTCTTGTTGTATAGCGACCTGTTTCGTCAAAAATGTTATAGCCAATGGAGGTGTTGATACAAGTTATTGGCACTTACTTATGTGTTCATGTTTTGTGTTTTGTGACATTTGCACCACTTTTTGTTGGTAAAGAAAAAATTGTTTGAGAACTGAATGCATTAAGTTTTTTATTTTCAGGATGCGAGAGAAGCGCGTTATCGCTCAGGAATGGTATCATACAGAGATCGTGAAAACAAGTTCCTTTAGTTTGAAAGAACTAAGTTTTGTGTGGCAGTCAAACATAGTTTTGGGGCCAGAGCTCTTATTGCAGTTTAATTATCACAGCAAGTTAATATATGTTATTTATCAATTACACTGAAACTTTGTGAAATAAAGTAATTGTTATCAGTTTTCCCCCTAGTTTTACCTATCCGTGTTTTTAATTTCATTACCATACAGTGTCCTCCTCAGTTATTGTGCACTGCTGCAAATGGCAGCCTATGCATGTAGGGTTTATACTCACTATTATCCTTACACTGACAAAAGTCAAACGATTAATCAGAAGCCAGTAGTTTTCCGTATCCCAAGATTGGTGAGTGAAACTGCTACCAGTCAGTAACTGAACTGGAAGCAAAAGGTATGCTAAAAAAGTTGCCGGTATCTGTAAATGTTGTTCTCTAAAGACACTGATGATGCCACCAGAGAACTAAATAGTAACTTCCACTCATGATCCGAGAACACAACAAAAATGTGGAACGATGAGTTAGTTTCCAGTAGAGGCTCCTGCTGGAGCTGGAGCTGGAGGTAATACAACAAAATTTGTTTTTGTTTTACGTTTTTCCTGGTTTAATTATTACAAATAAAAGACTACAGAAAGGAAATTGCACCCCCCACTCTAGCCTTGTAGTGTCATAAAAGCAGCTGTTGGTTTAGGGTCAGTGCTATCACTTCATTTGCAACAAATTTGGTACGGTGAAGGCCCAGTTCGAAACTGCACATTATGGTTATCTTTTCGGCGACGAAAAATTTTTAATTGTAGTGTTTCAACTGTTTGAAACAAAACTGTAACACATTAATTAATTTATTAGTGAATTTCCTATGGAAAGTGAACTATTAGCATGAGCCGCGTGGTGAAACTTAAGCCCGGGACCACCATAGAAGCTCCTAATGTGACCCCCTGAACACGTTTTGGGGTGTCGTTCAAAATGTTTTATATATATATGTATGTATGTGTTTGCACTCTAACGGTCACATTTTTTGTATGATTTACTTCAAATTTGGTAGAGACATTCCTTTTTGTAATCAGTTGGACAAGTCTGTTGGGCAAAAAACATTATTTTTCCATATGAAATGCATGTTAATTGTACATAACACATAAAACGAATGTGGATACATGCAAGTGTTATGCAAATTAGCATGCATTTCATATGGAAAAATAATGTTTTTTGCTGATTGCATAAAAACGAAAATACCCCCGTCGCAGCAAACCTGCATACTCAGCGAATTTCCAATGAATAAATAACATAACACATTAAAACACTTAACAGGATTCATAAGCAAAACAATCGAAAAACTCTAACCCCCTTTTTTGGGGATATTGATATTTGAGTTTTTGGGCCCAAAAAGGGTCAGATAAGCCCTAAATGTAAGATTAATGGATAATAGGTTATAGAACGTAAAAAGACAACAATTTTAAGCCCTCCCTCATCATTCTAGTACTAATATTTACAGAGTTAATAAATAAAATGAAAATTGAGTAAACAGTACGTTGTCTTATGGGGATTTTACATTGGAAAAAGCAGTTTTTCATATCTAGATGTAGTTTTATCACTCCTATTACCCCCATACCGATTTTTGATCCTGATGGTACATCCTCCTAAGCTTACAATACACAACATTGCTATCCCAACACTGCATTTAAATAGCATCAGGTGTATCAGAACAGCCAAAAAACTGAATATTTTCCATTTTGCTAAAATTGTCACAAATCTTTGTTTAAACCTGTTATTTGATTAAAGTTTTTATTGGGGAAATTCACTTCCCTAACGTCAGCGTACTGCGTGCGAACTCGTTATTTTTAGTATAACATTGTGTTGTGAAATTACTTTTAGCGAATTTTCCCTACAGGGAAGAAGCTATTACCCTATAAACATAATGCATAGGTCTCATGGTAAGACTTAAACCCGAGACCATGATAACTTAACATTTTGAGGTCTCCAGGTGCCAAAAACACCATTCGTTCAAATTTGTATATAGGTGAATGTAAGCACGATAACTCTCGTAAAAATGGTCCGATCTTAATGAAATCTAGTAAAAATGTGTAAAGTACCAATTATTTGAACGAGTTCGAAAACCAGACGAATCACACCATCTGAAGGGGAGTGTTTGGAGGGTTTTGTACCCCAAAAATGGGTTTTTTGGGGTTTCCACATGCAATTTTTATTTAAATCAAATTTTAATTTTTACCATTTAATTCAGCATAAAAAAATTTGGTATTCTGATCATTGCTCTACGTTAATTGGTTACTGAGATATTGAAAGTGCTAAACACAGTACGTTGTCTAATGTTATTCTTATGGAGAAAAAGAAAAACTGTATATCTCTCTTATTTATGAACATAAACTGACAAAATTTTGTATATGGCTTCATCTGGTTGTGGTTTATTGTTGTTTGCACAAAAAACAATTTTTCGCCTATGGTTCCTGTAGCAGCAAACCTAGGTACTTGGTCCCCATGTTATTCTTATGGAAAATAATTCATATGTTATATATCGCTTATTTATGAATGTATATGGATGAAACTTGGTATGTGACTTCTCTAAGATGAGTTTTATTGATATTTGCATAAAAACCCATTTTTTTGTATTCCTTGTTGCAGCAAACCTGCATACTCATCCCCAATGCTATTCTTATGGTGAATAATTAATATTTTAAATATCGCTTGTTTGTGAATATATTTCTTATGAATCCTGTTAAGTGTTTTAATGTGTTATGTTATATATTCATTGGAAATTCGCTGAATATGCAGGTTTGCTGCGACAGGGATATTTTAAACTTAAAACCACAGAGAACGTATATCTATACGTTCTCTGTGCTTAAAACACCGTAATAACGTCATAACATATGCAAATATTGAGGGCTCTTCGCTCGGGTGTCGTAGTCTATATTCGTGAACTTTTGGCTATATTCGTGAACGTTTGCTTATGACGGAGTGGGGGGTGCTATTTCCTCTCTGTAGAGTCTTGTTTTACAAATTAGGAATTTAATTAATTGTGTTTATTAATTAATTTTAATTATCCATCAAAACCGCTAAAAACATGAAAAATCTAAATTTTTCTAAAATGCCACTGAAGATTTTAATTAAAATTTAGTAGTTTATAGCGCTTGGAAAATTTAGATTCAGAAATTTAACTTAGGATAAATTGTCCCCAAACACTGGTTTTTTGTTTAATAATAGAATTGTAAAACTTGAAAACAAATTTACTTATTACCATTAGAAAAATATTATAGTGGCCCCAAAAAAGGGATTCAGAGGAATATTTCTGAAAATTATGTAGTTTACTAGAAGATCTTCTATGCATGTTATTGTACTTTATGTTATATAATAAATGTAAGGGAATGTGTTAATTAAAATAGTGCTGAAAGGGAGAAAGTATGTGTAAGTTTTCAGGTACCGTACTGTTTATTTTTATTATAAATGAAATATTTCCCATATGTTATTTGTTATGCTTTAAAAGACCCAAAATCTAGACACATACTAATGTGGGCTTATTCAAGAGCTTTCATTCAAGTATGTGGTGGGTGTGTTAGATTCCCATTTAGTTTAAAAATTCCTGACAAAATTTAGTTTAGTTAGAAACATTTAGCCAACTGAAAATACAGTTCACTGAAAAACAACATTATCACATGCAGTTAAGAAATGTGAACTTACCCGCAACAAATTGTTACAAAAGGTTAGAGTATGTTCGTTTGTAGGATTATATAAGATCTTGTGATTATATTGAAAGTGGGCAACACCTTTGTTTCCGTCCAATGTTATGGTATTCTTATAGGGAAAAACTATTTGAAAATTCTCAATTTTATGATTGTAGATTTATTTAACTGTTCAATTGTTCTAATTACAGCTTCATCTTATTATAATCTGTTAGTATTTATTAAACTGCCTCTATAGAAAACGTATGCTTTAGCTCCGTGTTGTTCCTATGGACCATAATTTAAATTATATATATCTCGTTTATTTGTGTCAGGATCTTGAAAACCCTAGTCAAAGCTGGTGGCTTCATTTGTTTGTGATCTGCATATAAAGCAGATCCCTAGGCCTACCAGGAACTTTTAGGAACACCCATGAACCATACTGTCTTACGTTAATGAAAGGACTCGTGAGGAAATTTAAGGTTTGGGTTAGTGTTTTAGAAAAAACCTCTGCCCAAAATTAAATAGAAGTGTCCAACGAGGTTAATATATCTAGAGATCTCATAACAAAGTGTAGCCTACATGGTTGATCGCCATTTTGCCCCTCTGTCAACTTTACTCCCATGGTAACCAATCAAATCCTCTCTTCACAAGATGTTTGTCAGCTGACTAAGGCCCCTTTCACACTAGGCCAATAGTGTCCGCCACCGTTGGCGGACACTTTTAATGAAACATTGTTTTAAATGGGAGCATTCAAACCTGTCCACTGCAGTTGCCCACCGGGACACACTGTCCGAGCAGTGTCTTCTAGCGCAACTGCGGTGGCGGACACTCGATGAGAGGCATTGATTCAAATGGGAGCGTTCACACCTGTCCACTGCAGTTGCCCACTGGGACACGGTGTCCGAGCAGTGTCTTCTAGCGCAACTGCGGTGGCGGACACTCGATGAGAGGCATTGATTCAAATGGGAGCGTTCACACCTGTCCACTACAGTTGCCCACCGGGACACAGTGTCCGAGAAGTGTCTTCTAGTGCAACTGCGGTGGCGGACACTCGATGAGAGGCATTGATTCAAATGGGAGCGTTCACACCTGTCCACTGCAGTTGCCCACCGGGACACAGTGTTCGAGCAGTGTCTTCTAGCGCAACTGCGGTGGCGGACACTCGATGAGAGGCATTGATTCAAATGGGAGCGTTCACACCTGTCCACTACAGTTGCTCACCGGGACACAGTGTCCGAGAAGTGTCTTCTAGCGCAACTGCGGTGGCGGACACTCGATGAGAGGCATTGCTCCAAATGGGAGCGTTCACACCTGTCCACTGCAGTTGCCCACCGGGACACAGTGTCCGAGCAGTGTCTTCTAGCGCAACTGCGGTGGTGGACACTCGATGAGAGGCATTGATTTAAATGGGAGCGTTAACACCTGTCCACTGCAGTTGCCCACCGGGACACAGTGTCCGAGCAGTGTCTTCTAGCGCAACTGCGGTGGCGGACACTCGATGAGAGGCATTGATTCAAATGGGAGCGTTCACACCTGTCCACTGCAATTGCCCACCGGGACACAGTGTACGAACAGTGTCTTCTAGCGCAACTGCGGTGGCGGACACTCGATGAGAGGCATTGATTCAAATGGGAGCGTTCACACCTGTCCACTGCAGTTGCCCACCGGGACACAGTGTCCGAGCAGTGCCTTCTAGCGCAACTGCGGTGGCGGACACTCGATGAGAGGCATTGATTCAAATGGGAGCGTTTACACCTGTCCACTGCAGTTGCCCACCGGGACACAGTGTCCGAGCAGTGTCTTCTAGCGCAACTGCGGTGGTGGACATTCGATGAGAGGCATTGATTTAAATGGGAGCGTTCACACCTGTCCACTGCAGTTGCCCACCGGGACACAGTGTCCGAGCAGTGTCTTCTAGCTTAACTGCGGTGGCGGACACTCGATGAGAGGCATTGATTCAAATGGGAGCGTTCACACCTGTCCACTGCAGTTGCCCACCGGGACACAGTGTCCGAGCAGTGTCTTCTAGCGCAACTGCGATGGCGGACACTCGATGAGAGGTATTGATTCAAATGGGAGCGTTCACACCTGTCCACTGCAGTTGCCCACCGGAACACAGTGTCCGAGCAGTGTCTTCTAGCGCAACAGCGGTGGCGGACACTCGATGAGAGGCATTGATTCAAATGGGAGCGTTCACACCTGTCCACTGCAGTTGCCCACCGGGACACAGTGTCCAAGCAGTGTCTTCTAGCGCAACTGCGGTGGCGGACACTCGATGAGAGGCATTGATTCAAATGGGAGCGTTCACACCTGTCCACTGCAGTTGCCCACCGGGACACAGTGTCCGAGCAGTGTCTTCTAGCGCAACTGCGGTGGCGGACACTCGATGAGAGGTATTGATTCAAATGGGAGTGTTCACACCTGTCCACTGCAGTTGCTCACCGGGACACAGTGTCCGAGCAGTGTCTTCTAGCGCAACTGCGGTGGCGGACACTCGATGAGAGGTATTGATTCAAATGGGAGCGTTCACACCTGTCCACTGCAGTTGCCCACCGGGACACAGTGTCCGAGCAGTGTCTTCTAGCGCAACTGCGGTGGTGGACACTCCATGAGAGGTATTGATTCAAATGGGAGCGTTCACACCTGTCCACTGCAGTTGCCCACTGGGACACAGTGTCCGAGCAGTGTCTTCTAGCGCAACTGCGGTGGCGGACACTCGATGAGAGGCATTGATTCAAATGGGAGCGTTCACACCTGTCCACTGCAGTTGCCCACCGGGACACAGTGTCCGAGCAGTGTCTTCTAGCGCAACTGCGGTGGCGGACACTCGATGAGAGGTATTGATTCAAATGGGAGCGTTCACACCTGTCCACTGCAGTTGCCCACCGGGACACAGTGTCCGAGCAGTGTCTTCTAGCGCAACTGCGGTGGCGGACACTCGATGAGAGGCATTGATTCAAATGGGAGCGTTCACACCTGTCCACTGCAGTTGCCCTCCGGGACACAGTGTCCGAGCAGTGTCTTCTAGCGCAACTGCGGTGGCGGATACTCGATGAGAGGCATTGATTCAAATGGGAGCGTTCACACCTGTTCACTGCAGTTGCCCACCGGGACACAGTGTCCGAGCAGTGTCTTCTAGCGCAACTGTGGTGGCGGATACTCGATGAGAGGCATTGATTCAAATGGGAGCGTTCACACCTGTCCACTGCAGTTGCCCACCGGGACACAGTGTCCGAGTAGTGTCTTCTAGCGCAACTGCGGTGGCGGGCACTCCCCAGACCCCAAAAACACCATTCGTTCGAAACTGTATATATATATATATATATATATATATATATATATATATATATATATATATATATATATATTAGTGATGGTCAAAACCAGAAATTTTGAATCTCAAAACCGAAACCGAAACTTACAAAATCGAATCTCGAAACTCAAATCGCGAAACCCTATTTACTTGCCTGGGTATGGTTATGAAAAATAAATCCAGAAAAATTAATTAAAACTAATTATATATTTTGGTTAGAGTTGATCTTTCAGAAATAAAAAATCAATAATCCAAAAAAGGTGAAGGTAGACGACCGATGACAGTAGGCTTTTGACCTTTGCATCATTGATCAAAACACGGGCGTGATTTCTGTTAAAAAAACAACAATAAAGACACAATAAATCTCAGCAGTTTTGAGTTTTGATTCTCGAAACTCACCGATCGAATCTCGAAACCGAAACTTTTCCAAAGTTTTGGTGGTTTTGAGATTCAAGTTTTGGTTTTGACACATCACTAATATATATGTATATATATCATATATATATATATAATATATATATATATATGTCCGTGGGTGCAAAACTCTCGTAAAAATGGTCCGATTTGATAAAATATGGTACAAACGTGTAAAGCATTATTTATGACTTTAAGTTCGAAAACCAGACAGATCGACCCATCCGAAATGGTATTTTGAGGGGGTTTTGTACCCCAAAAATGGGGTTTTTGAAGTTTATACATGTAACATTTTAAAAAGTCAAATTTTACTTTTCACAATTAGATTAAGCTTAAAAAAAACACACAATTTGGTGTTTTGTTCATTTCTCTACGTCAATTGGTTACAGAGATATTGCAAGTGCTAAACGCAGTACGTTGTCCAATGTTATTCTTACGGAGAATTGATATTGATACAGACCCCTGGGCGAACCCAGCCACTGTATCATGGGAAAGGGAGGTGCTTTGCTGGTTGAAACCTAGAAGCTTCAAACACCTTGGGGATAGGAAGGGGGGGTTAAACCTGAAATAAAAAACCATTGACCTTATTGCATTACATTACCTGATGCTAGCTCCGCACCGTCCACACACTCCTGGAATGGAGGAACTTTTGGGGTTCTCACCTGGGTTACAAGATTGATCCCTCCACCGATTCCCTTTCTTAACCTAATTATACTTAGCGTTGTAAGAAACCAGGGGGTCTCCCGATTTGTTTTTAACCAATGTTCCTCCTTCCATTTGGCTCGTGGTCAGCACGGAACTCCATGATCGACGGAGGCGTTACATGAAACAGACAAAAAATCATTAGACGTTTTTATTTGACGCCGCATTGGCTAGACACCTGGCGCGGTGCAATGGTGCCATCCCATCCCCGGGTGAGTGCGCCACTACTCGGACCCTGCGGAGTGGGGACAAATGTTATTCTTACGGAGGATAAGAAAAAAATTATAGCTCGCTTATTTATGAACGTATACTAACGAAACTTGGTTTACAACTTCATCTGGTTGTGGTCTATTGTTATTTGTACAAAAAATGCAATTTTTACCGATAATTACTGTAGCAGCAAACCTGCGTCCTCAGCCCCCATTTTATTCTTATGGAGAATGAGTAAAATGTAATGTATCCCTTAATTATGAACATAAATTAATAAAACTTGGTATGTTGGTTCGCCTAGTTGAGTTCTATTGATATTTGCATAAAACCCCATTTTTTGTGTTCCTTGTTGCAGCAAACCTGCGTACTCATCCCCTATGTTATTCTTATGGAGAATAATCAAAATGGTATATATCGCATATTTATGAATTTATATTGATGCAACTTGGTATGTGGCTTCACCTAGTTGAGTAACATTGATAGTTACATGAAAACCCAATTTTTTATCCTTGTCGCAGCAAACCTGCGTACTCATCCCCAATGTTATTCTTATGGAGAATAATTCAAATTTGATATATCACTTATTTGTCAATATATTTTAATGAAACCTGGTTTGCGGCTTTATGTGGTATTAAGACATATAGTTTGCATTGGAAATTCACTGATTACGCAGGTTTGCTGCAACAAGGATAACAAATTGGGGTTTCATGTACCAAGTTGCATCAATATAAATTCATAAATAAGCGATATATACCATTTTGATTACGGGGGTATTTATTACTATTAAAGAAGGTTAAGAGTAGTTTTCAGACTCGCTTCCTCTATGTTGACGCATAGACGTTGGTTAAAATATAAAAACTCAAGCACCACTAAAACTTCTTCCAATGTATTTCTTATGGGGAAAAACAACATTTTATTTGATGATATTTCGTTAATTACTGAACAGAATTCTTCCAAAATCAAACTTCCATCTACAAATTACGCTAAAAATCTACTGTCAAAGTTTGGAGTCGATCAGTGAATGCGTTCAAAAGTTATCGTCTCCCGTTCAAACAACGTCCAAACAACAAGCATTTCCCCACACCAATCTATAGAGAGTGTAGTCTAGTATGAGGATTCCTCCACTACGTTCCGATCATCTAATTAACATTGGGCTTATGGAGTTAAAAATCAAAACAAAAGAATTGTAACAGAGCTGTTCATAATCAACCAGGGAACTGTCAAAGTAATACTCGTGTTGTTTATAAAAGTTTTTATGCATTGAGCCCATGCTTAATTTCAGTGTATATGTGAGTAAATAAGGCACGTAAAATATTTAATTTTGTATTTAGTTTTTATTTTTTATACACATAGGTTGTCTGAGACAATTGTGTTTATTATATTTCGATCATTTCTGTTCGCTTACTTTACTTTATGTTATTTTAATTTAAGTGATGGAACCTCACAACAGGCATTGACTTAAGAGGCCCTATTGTTTTCTCATTATTTTATTTTTACTTTTATGTCAGCCTGACAAGTAAAAATGGACATTTATTATTTATTTAAGTTACAAACAAGGTGCATAATTTCAAATAAAGTAACAACTATGTATTTTCATTATGTATCATGAGAAAATAAAAATATTCTATTCTATTCTATTCTATTCTAAAATTGTTAATATGTGGTTTCCTGAGAGCAGTGACTAAAACCATTGACTATAGATACTGAATTCTTGAAAGACATGGTTTTTAGGTGAGGTATTATTTATCACTGAAACTTTTCTTTTGGGCAATCTACTCACCTTATTAAATAAACTGGAACATATCCGGTCTCGTCAGGAATGCACACAAAATACACATACAAATTTGACGTCACAAAACTTAAAAAAATACACTATTTACAAATAACCGAATAGTTCAACAGTCCAACTGATATTAACAGTCTAACTGAACTGGACTGTTGAACTATTCGGTTATTTGTAAATAGTGTATTTTTTTAAGTTTTGTGACGTCAAATTTGTATGTGTATTTTGTGTGCATTCCTGACGAGACCGGATATGTTCCAGTTTATTTAATAAGGTGAGTAGATTGCCCAAAAGAAAAGTTTCAGTGATATAGATACTGAAGTTATATTTATAATCAACGTTAAAACTTTTAAGTGAAGATGGCATGTAGAGTGGTCATATCAAAATTTAAGCAAAGGGACATTGAGCTATAAATAACAACTAGAGTGACCTTAAAAATGCAGGAAAGAGGCAAATGATCTATAAAATATGATAATCAGTTGGGGAAGTGGTGAAATATTTCTCCCATACAAATAAACAAACTGACTGGCCTTCCCCGAGCAAAGCTCGGCCCCAGGTACTTTTTAATAAAATGCACACTGATGGCATAGGTACTACAGAGATAACCCTTTGGTCCGTGGAGATGACACCCCCCACTAACGTCAAAAACTGACTTAACATTCTGAATTGATCCGATTCTGAATAGCTGCAACTTGCACTAAAGTGCACAGTAAGGTATGGAATTGTAGACCTTTTACAAACCGCAGCGTAATGTTTTGTAAGACATGATATTTTGTATTACACCTCATTACAAGCTTTTAAGGTTAAAAGTAAGTAAACTATTCTATTTACATAAATATTTCAAAAAAAGTAATGTTGGCATGCAATACATTATATTTAAACTACCCAATAATAGTCGTAACAATTTAACTATCAAAACAAGGTGGTAATATAACTCTTCACTTCATCCTCTAACGGGACATTTGAGCGTACTCCTAGTATATATTTATTTCCTGTGTCACTCATCTTTGTCGGACTGAAACGCAACAAATATACTTAAACCGAAAACAATGCAACAATTAATTACAATCGATCAAATTATTGATTACAACTCTCGATACTATCGATTACTTATAATCGACTACACAAGTTTGCTGATTCACTACATTGATATTTATAAATGACAGAAACGGAACAGCTGATGACCTCGACACCAGCTGATTCTTTTCCGTCCTAGGACTGAAAAGAACTACTTTCGCCCCGCAACGCATGTATGTATTGAAAACACAAGGTTCGTAGAGCTTTCAGACCAGGTGTGCTTACTTACATAAGAGCATAGACTAACTACAGTAGTTACTATGCTACTGTAGTTAGTCTATGATAAGAGTAATGTTCGCTGCAAAGATGTCTGACGAGGGCGACCAGCTGATTCATAAATCAACAACACACCATGAAGTGTGGCCAACCTTATGGGTATAATTATGGTACAGCTTTTTTTAAATTGTCACTGGACATGCAGAAAGAACATTTAAACCCTTAATCGATTAATCTAATAATACAAATAAATAAAAACAATATATTAGTTTCATAAAATAACAGCTTATCATAGAATGTAAGCAGTTAAACAATGTTAATCATAATTACACTGATGAGGAAAATATGGTACTCGCACGATAAATATCGTGTTTCTCGCAACATTGGAGATTGGATTGGTGATCACGTGACCTTACAGCTGTTTTACGAGGGCTCTTCCGGTTAAGTGGAAAACCTTAAATAGATCGACTCAGCACACCTGGTCTGAAAGCTCTACGAGCTTTGTTGAAAACAGCCGTTTTCCAAGCAGTATGACGAAAATTTTATATATCGCTTATATGTGTAATATTTTTATGAAACTTGGTATGCGACTTCATGTAGTATTAATACATATATTATGTATTGGAAATTCGCTGAGTACGCAGGTTTGCTGTGACGGGGGTATTTTGTTTTTATAACCATAACCTAGCAGGCGCCAGGCAGACGTTTCGAAATTCAAAATTTGTAATTTGCAGGCTAACCTTGAAGTAGGAGTTGACACAATTTCACTTTCACACTGGTCTATCAAATTGTAGACCAATAGGAATAGAATAGATAACAAACTACTGCTAATGAATCTTTTTTAAAGTCAGTATCATATCAACTTAATGTAAGTATGTTACAGTTATAAAACTAGTAAATATATCGTAGTATATTGCCTATGTATGTATCAGCAGAGACTTTTTGTAATAATCATTTGCATATACCTGAAAGTGAGTTATGTGAGTGTAATATGGTATCTGTTAATTGCATTGCTGCGTTGTGATATTATACACCTTTGTTAGGCTTTCCACATGAAGATGGTTGGTAGAGAGAGACCAGCTTGGTGCAATAGACAAATTATTAGAATCATATTTCCCAAAAAGTAACATAAACAATTTGGATCATTTAGATCAAAATACGAAGTTGAGACCGAACATTTAAAAAAATCAGTGGTCTGTACTTTACTACATTGCCATTTTTTCTGAGGTTACAAGCTTAGTTACGGGTACAAAACTTTAGCCAATTCAACCTATATCATGATTTTTGTTGATTGAATTATCAATCAATTATTACTACTTGCAATTTACTATTGGTAATTTTGTTGAGCATCCAGTCATCCATTACAAAATGTGTCATCAAACTATGTGGTAGGCTAAACAAACTGTAATAATGGTGATTGCCGTAGACAAATAAACAAATCAATTACTTACCCTTGGCAGTTTACCCTTCACAATCCCTTCCTCCCAACTCGCCCTTTTGCTTTAAAACCATTAGGGCTTATGGTTATTAATTCCCCTTCAATGGGAATCCCGCTTTACAGCCCTCTGCGGGGATAGGTTAGTTTATGTTATGATAAATATACACATATTATTTACCAGGTACAGAAAATTTGTTTTTATTTTTCATAACCTGACCTAACTCCGCAGCGCTGTATAGCAGGATTCCGCGGCGCGCAGAGCACTGACCTTTGCCCGACATTGACTTACTCAACAATGTACACTCGAGACGCATGGATTTACCACGAATATCGATAAGGTAATTTCAATAGAAATCACAAAGAAATACAAATTTCTATAATTTTAGATTGTTAAATGAGTGGCCTCCCGTCAACCAATAAGTACCGTGTT
Source organism: Allygus modestus (assembly GCA_963675035.1). Taxonomy (NCBI): domain Eukaryota; kingdom Metazoa; phylum Arthropoda; class Insecta; order Hemiptera; family Cicadellidae; genus Allygus; species Allygus modestus. Next base: position 71,374,254 of record OY776116.1, on the reverse strand, counting down.
TTGAAGTAGCAGATTTTTTTTATTCCAGACACCACTTTTATTTTATCTCAATTTGTTTGGATTGGTCTAAAATGCATGTTTCAACATTTTTGTTTAAGAGTCAAATTCCTGGGAAAACCAGATTTTTTGGTCCCCACATAACTTATTATGGAAATTTGGTTCTGTTTTTATAAGGGAATTGGGGGCCTACACATATTACGTAACACATTTTTTCGTCATTTCAGACCCCCCCTCCTTCCCCATGTAACGCCCCATAACACTTGATTATTTTTTTTATTTTGAAAGATTTATAACAGTATCAAAAGACACGGGAGTGCGCCAGCTCGTAGGGTTAATATGTGTGATTTACGTAACGCTGATACAAACCCTCTCCCTTAAGTGCGTTACGTAATATGTATATGGCCCCTTGGCAGCTTTGGCACGCAGTTCAGTAGCTGCCGGGTAAAGTGCTTTATTGGCCTAAATGACATTTGAAAATATTTTAATTCATGACAAACTTTATCTACCGGTATTAGAATTTTACCTCTAAGATTTTGAAATCCTATTTATTTATACATTATTGGTAAAGTGGTCAACGATAAAAAAAACAAAAAAAACATGAGTTCCATTAAATACAGGTTTGTTGTGATATTGGGAAATATTTGATTTTTATAAGAATATCAAGCTCTGTACTTGGTTCCACGTTCACAGTGCAGAAAAAGTCTACTGAATGGGTATCTGCTATAAGTAATCAAAGAATACTGTTGACTGGCAGTAGGCCTAACCTAGCATGATCTTAAGTTGAAGCCGGCGATCCTATTTCAGCAAGCAGGAGAGTTGACAGTTGAGGGCGTGGCTTAAAGAACTATCAACCAAGACCAGCCAATTGTAGAAACAGCCTTTCGTGGTGTTTAGACATGCTGCATTGCTAAACCACCAACTGGACGGCATAAAAATCGAGTGTTATTTTTCTGTGGCAATGTTTTTAAGTTAAAACATGTTTTTTGCCATTTGTGGGCAGAAAAATCATGTTTCTACTTATAAAAATCACAACAACTCAGTTATTTATCATCCTATATTTATCTTCACATTACTTTTAGGACAAAATGACACAACTGTTTTGATTGAACATTACAGTTATTTCATAAATTTTACGTTTTTAAGATATATAGCTTTGAAAAAAAAATGGCCGCCATTTTGAAACAGTGAAAGATAAAAACTTTAAATTCAATACCAAAACATCATTTAGTATAGGCATGAAGTATGCCAAGTTCAAAGAAGTACCTTTAACGGATCAAAATATACCGTGTACTAAATTTAGTAAAAAATACAAACAGACCGACTGACGGTAAACGGAGCGGAATTTCAAAAAAGTCACTCTAAATTTGCTGCTTATTTTTTGGTGTAGAATCCGAAAACATATAGCCAGTGCACCTTTTTTGTAACACTGTATAAAATTCAGAATAATTAATTTTAAAACGATTTTTAATCTAGCATGTTTTACATTCCCTTACCGTACCTATTTATTTATTGATAGCAACTTTTTAAATGTGATTGATAAATATGTGTTACTGGTATTACTGATTGTAAATATTTAATACACCCTACTGTATGTGGCTATGAATCCACTTGGGGCCGTAGGCCTGACAAAAACAGCTTCTTTGGGTTCAAATTAGCTCTTGTGTTTTGTCTTCCAACTTTGAACAATGTTTTTTTTTAGGTACTGACCAATCAAACAACGTAATTATTTAAAAAACAAATATGGTTATCCTGATATTAATTGGAGTGCTCAGCATTTTAATGTTGTTCTACATTTATGAATATCACCGCACAAGAAGAATACGGAATATGGTGGCAAACATTCCAGGACCCGTGGAATATCCATTTCTTGGATCAGCTTTAGAATTCGGACAGAACAGTGTTGGTAAGGAAAAATAATTGTTGTGTAACCTTCTACATAAGTACTTGGCATAACTCATCTTAGCTTCAAATAAATGTATACCACCTGGTATGGTATTAAAAATGAGAAATACAAACACATTTTATCTCAAAATTAACTTTTAAATTTATGCAGGCCTACACATAAATTTCCCACATCTTGATGCTTGACACTGTGGAGCTACACAATACTCTTACTCAAGGGTTATAGGCAGCTTTGGCTGGTCCTTGGCAAAATGACGTGATCGGGCCCTTACCAAGGTAGGGTAGGTAGGCAAGCCATCTTTACTTACTGCTGTTACTCTGCTTGAAATACTTACCAAGTATACATGGTCCAGTTGCGGATGTGGCTGCTATTTTGGTCCTGTCGTTGTGCAAACGATTTGATAGTATTCCGTGACCAATATTATGTGATCTGATCTAAATTTATGGCCGATTTATATGGATCTGTTATCATTTGCGCTCGTTATTAAGTATCTGGTTCATCGTTAATGGCCTACTTTATACCATCCACTTATTACTAGGAGTACGCTCTAATGTCGCGTAAGAGGATGAACGAAGAGTTAAATTACTACCTTATTTTGATAGTTAAATGACACTTGAGCAGCTTAATATAGTGAATTGCATGATAAAATATTGACTTTTAGCGAATTTACTGTATAGGGAAGAATCTATTACCGTAGGTCTCATGGTAAGACTTAAGCCCGAGGCCATGATACTTTTTGTTTTGAGGTCCCCAGATGCCAAAAACACAATTCGTTCAAATTTATATACATATGTGTGTGTGTGTCTGCGAATGCGATAACTTGAGTAAAAAACGTCCAATTCCGATTAAATGTGTAAAGTGACATTCATGACCTTAACTTCAAAAACCAGAAAAATCGGACCATGGGAAGGGGAGTTTATGGGGTTTATAAATTTTCCAAAAATCATTTTTTTGCATTGTTTACCCTAACATTTGTAAAACACTCAATTTTTGTTTTGACCATTTTATAGAGCTAAAAAAATAAAATAAATAATATAGTATTTTGAATTATTAACCTAGGTTATGTGGTTACCGAGAAAATCCAAAAAACCTGCTCATAAAATCTCTCATGTTAATCTTTTGGGAAAAAGGTTTTAGCGAATTTATCCTGTAGGGAAGAAGCTATTACCGTAGATCTCATGGTAAGACTTAAGCCCGAGACCATGATAACTTTTTGTTTTGAGGCCCCCAGATGAAAAAACATAACTAATTAAAATTTATACATATATGTAAATATATATATATAACCGTATATGTGATAACTTAAGTAAAAAAAACGTCTGATTTCGACGATTTTTGGCTCAAATGTGTAAAATGACATTTATGACAAAGTTTGAAAACCAGAAATGTCGGACTATGGGAAGGGGGGTTTATGTGGGTTTAAAATTTTCCAAAAATCAGTTTTTGGGTTTATGTGGGTTTAAAATTGTCCAAAAATCAGTTTTTTTTTTGCATTTTTCACCCTAAAACTTTTTAAAACTTAATTTTGGGTTGAACCATGTTATAGAGCTTAAGAAAACAAATAATATAGTATTTAGAATCATTAACCTAGGTTAAGTGATCCCAAAAAATCTAGGGAGAAAATCCAAAAAACCTACTGACAAAATCTCCCATATTAATCTTATGGGGAAAAGGTTTTTGGCTGTTCCTCAGTTAATTTTAATGTAAACTTCACATTTGCTTTTACCAATCAACTCAGCTCCACAAAACAATCATTTTGGTATTTAAATTGTGATGCTACGTCCAACCGTTGTAGAGATATTCAAAGTGCTAAACACAGTACGTTGTCGAATGTTTATGCTTATGGAGAATAAATAAAATTTGTTTTCTCCATTATTTATGAATGTATATTGATGAAACTTGGTAGTGGCTTCACGTTGTATTGGTATATTGATATTTGCACCAAAATAATATTTTTTGTTGATTATCCCTGTAGCAGCAAACCTGTGTCTCAGCTCTAATGTTATTCTTATGGAGAATAAATAAAATGCCATAGATAACTTATTTACTTAAGTATTTTTATAAAACTTGGTAAGTGGCTTTATGTGGTAGTGAGAAACATATGCATGCATTGGAAATTCTCTGAGTACACAGGTTTGCTGCGACGGGGGTATTTGGCTTTTCTCAGTTCATTTTTAATGTAAATTTCACATTTGCTTTTACCAATCAGTTCAGCTCTACAAAACAATCATTTTGGTTTTAGCGAATTTCCCCTACAGGGAAGAAGCTATTACCGTAGTCGGCATGGTAAGACCTAGCCCCGGGACCATTATAACTTTTCGTTTTGAGGTCCCCAGACCCCAAAAACACCGTTCGTTCAAAACTGTATATATATATATATATGTCCGAAGGCACGATAATTCTCGTAAAAATGATACGATTTTGATGAAATTTGGTATAAACGTGTAAAGCAACAATTATGACTTAAAGTTCGAAAACCAGCCAGATCGCTCCATCCGAAGGGGTATTTTGGGGGGGTTTTGTACGCCAAAAATTTTTTTTTGAATTTTTTACATATAATTTTGGAAATAGTAAAATATTATTTTTTACCATTGGATTCAGCTTAAAAAACACCCACAATTTGGTATTTTGATCATTCCTCTACGTCAATTGGTTACCGAGATATTGAAAGTGTTAAACACAGTACGTTGTCTAATATTATTCTTATGGAGGAAAATAAAAATGTTATATCTCGCTTTTTTATGAACGTATATTGACGAAACTTGGTATAAGGCTTCATCTGGTTGTGGTTTGCTCAAAAAAACAATTTCCTGCCAAAGGCTTCCGTTGCAGCAAACCTGAATACTCAGCCCCATGTCATTCTTATGGAGAATAATTAAATGCTATGTCTTCCTTAATTATGAACATAAATGAATGAAAACTGGTATATGACTTTACCTAACTGAGTTATATTGATATAGCATAATACCCCCGTAGCAGCAAACCTGCGTACTCAGCGAATTTCCAATGCATATATATGTATCTTAACACCACATAAAGCCACATACCAAGTTTTATCATTATACATTCATAAATAAACGATTTATGACATTTTAATTATTCTCCATAAGAATAACATGGCGGCTGAGTATGCAGGTTTGCTGAAGGAAGGAACACAACAAATGGGGTTTTAAACAAATATCAATATAACTCATTTAGGTAAAGCCACATACCAAATTTCATTAATTTATTTTCATAATTAAGGGAGATAACACGTTACTTATTCTCCATAAGAATAACATGGGGCTGAGTACGCAGGTTTGCTGCTAAGGGAGCCTTTGGTAAAAAAATGTTTTTTTGAACAAATATCAATGGTCCACAACCAGATGAAGCCGTATACCAAGTTTCGTCAGTATACGTTCATAAATAAGCGAGATATAAAATTTTTCTTTTCCTCCATAAGAATAACATTAGACAACGTACTGTGTTTAGCACTTTCAATATCTCGGTAACCAACTGACGTAGAGAAATGATCAAAATACCAAATTGTGTATTTTTTTAAGCTGAATCCAATGGTAAAAACTAAAATTTGACTATTTCCACAATTATATATAAAAAATTCAAAAAACCCATTTTTGGGGTACAAAACCTCCCCAAAATACCCCTTCGGATAGAGCGATTTGGCTGGTTTTCGAACTTAAAGTCATAAATGTTGCTTTACACGTGTATACCAAATTTCATCAAAATCGGATAATTTTTACGAGAGTTATCGTGCTCACGGACACATATATATATATATATATATATATATATAGATATATATATACAGTATCGAACGAATGGTGTTTTTGGGGTCTGGGGACCTCAAAACGAAAAGTTATCATGGTCCCGGGCCTAGGTCTTACCATGCCGACTACGGTAATAGCTTCTTCCCTATAGGGGAAATTCGCTAAAACACATTTTTTGTATTCCTTGTTGCAGCAAACCTGTGTACTCAGCCCCAATGTTATTCTTACAAGAGAATAATTAAAATTATAGCCTATATACCGCTTATTTGTGAATATATTTTTATGAGCCTTGGTAAGTGGCTTTATGTAGTCTTAAGATTTATATCTCCATTGGAAATTCGCTGAGTATGCAGGTTTGCTGCGACGGGGTATTTAGATTGTGATGCTACTTCCAACCGTTGTAAAGATATTCAAAGTGCTAAACACAGTGCATTGTCCAATGCTAATCCTTATGGAGAATAAATAAAATTTGTTATCTCCATTATTCATGAATGTATATTGATGAAACTTGGTATGTGGCTTCACGTTGTATTGGTATATTGATATTTGCACAAACAAATAATTTTTGTTATTATTTATTGATTAGCAACAAACTTGCATACTCAGCCCTATTATTATTGTTATGGGGAATAAATAAAGTTTTATATCTCCCTTGATTAAGAACATAAATTAATTAAACTTAGTATGTAGCTTCACCTGGTTGAGTTATATTGATAACTGGCCAAAAACATATTTCTTCTTTTTTTGCAGCAAACCTGCATCTCAGCCCTAATGTCTTATGGAGAATAAATAAAATGCCATAGATCACTTATTTACTTATGTATTTTTATGAAACTTGGTAAGTGGCTTCATGTGGTAGTGAGAAACAAATGCATGCATTGGAAATTTGCTGAGTACGCAGGTTTTCTGCGACGGGGGTATTTGGCTTTTCCTCAGTTCATTTTAATGTAAACTTCACACTTGCTTTTACCAGTCAGTTCAGCTCTACAAAACAATCATTTTGGTTTTTAGATTGTGATTCTACGTCTAACCGTTGCAGAGATATTCAAAGTGCTAAACACAGTACATTGCCCTATGTTATCCTTATGGAGAATAAATAAAATTTGATATCTCGATTATTTATGAATGTATATTGGTGAAACTTGGTATGTGGCTTCACGTAGTACTGGTATATTGATATTTGCACAAAAATTTATTTTTTTGTTGACTATCCCCGTAGCAGCTAACCTGCATACTCAGCCCTAATGTTATTCTTATGGAGAATAAGTTAAGTTTTATATCTCCCTTAATTATGATGATAAATTAATAAAACTTTGTATGCAGCTTCAACTGGTTAAGTTATTTTGACAATTGCATAAAAACATAAATTTTGTGTTCCTTGTAGCAGCAAACCTGCGTACTCAGCCCTAATGTTATGGAGAATGAATAAAATCCTATAGATCACTTATTTATTCATGGATTTTTATGAAACTTGGTAAGTAGCTTATGTGGTAGTGAGAAACATATGCATTAGAAATTCGCTGAGTACGCAGATTTGCTGCGACGGGGTATTTGAATTATTCATAATCATATTATAGTAAAGTATAAAAGAAACAAAATGAGGTGTAATAAACATTTAAATGATGTATCAAATAAATATCATAAAATCATGCAGTTGTCTGTAAAGGATATCAACAATAATTTTCAAATCTTATAATACACTTTAGAGGAAGTAGCACTTTGTAGCAGTAATTCAGAAAGCTACATCATATTTTGATATTACAGTAGGGTCTTATCTGTATATTGTATTGCTCATTAGCGTGCATTTTAATAAAAATTGCATACTAAAAGAGTAGAAATATTGTGTTATTGTTTTATATTTTAAATCAGGAGTTCTGAGTGAACAATTTTAAACTATTATATTGTGAAGTGGAAATATATCTTTATATTTAAATTAAACAAATATATTCAAAATATAAATTGAAGTCTCTCTCCGCGTCTGAATGTTTATCTGTTACCTCCTCCTAAACCACTCATCCGATTTCGATAAAACATTGCATGGTCATTCAGGTTAACCCTGGGAAGCCACTAATCAAAGTCCTAGAACTATAGGGCTTTGCCCCACTGGACTTCAATGTTACCATGCTAATCATATGAAAGAAAATTTTGTTATGTTTTTTACAGGTAACTACTATAAAATGTTGTAAAAACCTGTCTATTTATTTAGGTAGCAAGCTGTAATGTAAATAGTATCAATTTGTTTAGTGTCAAAACAAATCAGGACGGAAAACATAATCTCTCTCTAAATTACTTTTGGTTTCTTTTTACTTTACGCGCTCCTTAACCATACATCGAATTGCGGTGAAACATTGCATAGTGATCCAGGTAACCCTAGGAAGGTTTATAGCCATTTTCTTAAAACCTAGTGCTTTGCCCCACTGGACTCGCTTGGAAATCCTAAAGTCATTAGGGATCCTCTTGAGACCTAATATATCAGAGTCAAACATAAGTCTAATCATGTTCTGCAAATGTTTTAGGGCTCTGCCTTCTGGAAATTTAAAATACCTATTCCAACCAGCTTACTACTGCTGCTACTACTGGACTGAGGGGTAAAATTCAGTAGAAAGAAAGCTGAGAGGTTAACGTCAGACATAAACCTACTCCTCATAATATAATACTTAGCCCCACTGGAATATGATACCTGGTAAAATGATTACCCCATAAATTTAATATTTTGTTTTGTAAATTCCAATACATTGTTAAACATTGCCACGGAATAAAAAATAAATAAATAAATAAATATACTCATGTCAAACATTATACACCAATGACCCGGAGCTGAAGGAGCTGAAATTTGTTAGAAAAATAGATAATACATCAGAATCAAAATACACATTCCCTAAATCCAAAGACCCTTTGGGGACTCGCTCCACTGGTACTTCACGCTATGTTTACCATCTTGCACCTACTACTGGAATGATGAAGCCGAAGGTCAGTAGGATGATGGCTAAAGCACTCAAAGCAGGATGGACAGACTTACTCCAAATGCATTTTTTGTAGGGTCCCACCCAACAGGCCTTTATTATTCCCATATTCTAATTATCGCTCACCCAACTACAGAAAAAAGAAAGCTGAAATTTGAATCAAACGTCCTCCCACATATAATTTGCACCCGTGCAAAGCCAGGCTTGGTCGGGTAGTATACTATAAGGGAAAACTTTGAGTGCTTGAAAGAATTACAAAAATTATGTTTAAAAAAGAACGTGGCAAAAGAGAAATAAACTAACAATAACTGCTTTAAATATTTAATTCTCAAACAGTATTTTATTATTCCAGAACTAAGTTTTAGGGGCCGTGCATATATTATGTCACGCCTTCCTGGGGGGTGGGTGGGGGGTGCGGCACATCGTGACAGACCGTGACACGTGGGAGGGGGGGAGGTTACGGGCTGCGTGACATGTCACTGTTAAAGTATGCAAAATCGCCAGTTACAGAGACAAAATACCGCAATCCAATACTTAAAAATTAATGTGTGACGTGACATGGGGGAGGGGAGGAGTAATGAGCAGCGTGACAGAGCGTGATAAAGGGCGGGAGGGGGTCAAAAAGGGCTGAATATAGCGTGACATAATTTATGCATGGTCCCTTATATGAACATTAAATATTGGACATAAATCATTTCAAACTGTGTTTTTTGCAGTTAAGCCATATTTCTCTTAATAAACCATCGGAACGAATAACTGAGCTATCATGGTGAAGATACTTTTACCATTAAATGTGTAAAATAAAGAATTCAAAACCACAAAAATTACAACATAAATGGGCGATTCTCACTTATTTTGAATGTACTGGTAGCACCATCTTAGAAAGACACGTTCAAATAACTTAAAACAGGTGTGTCAATGGAAGTTGTAGTACTGGACAACTAAATTGATAACAAATATATTTACAAACAAGTCTTGCCAATAGGCCTATGCAAATAAAATTAAGAAGAAAAGACAAACTTGTAACCACCCTCCTTGTGACTGAGCCCTGGGTCAGATAACTGAAAGGTTGGTTAAAACAAATAATGTTTGAATAATTTGTCATACTAAGCACTAAAATTATAAAAGTCAAACGACAGTTAAAAAAAGTGTATAAAAACAGGTACCAAGATCCAACTATGGAATACTTGCTATGGAAATATATGATCGACTTGTGGTCTGATCCTTTTTTACGGTGCAGTATCAGGAATACGGCTGCGGCGGCAGATGAGAGTTAACTTATTTCCTGGAAATAAGAAGGCGGTTAATACGATGGAAGTTTAAAGTAAGGACGGTTAAAAGAGGTCTACTGTAATCAAATGAGCTCACAAAGTGAGCGAGACCTCATACCTGACTTCAATGCTTCTACAGCTAACGAAGTGATTCAAACTGGAGTGTCTTATGCACGATAACTACCGCGTCCAAATCATAAAAAGTTTAAAAAAAAGGAAAATGACCGCATATCACATCTTTTAAGCATATGGAACTTACTAAATCACTTTCGTGTAACATTTTGTCAAATTATTTTTTTACAAAGGTATCTTCAGACAAATATTAGTTGCACTCTGCTAAAAGGAATTAATGTTCGCACACACATTTAATAATAAATAATATCAAGTTCAGTAGTAATACACTTCACAATCTAGCCAAATGTATTAGGTGAGCGACTCGCATTGTAATTTGACATTGTAAATAATCAATTGGAATAACATGAGCGGAGTCGGACTAAGTTACACATCCACTGACTCGCGTTCATCTTTGCTCGCCTATACTCGGCCAAAGTGGGAAGATGGCATCCCAGGTATGGTCCCCGGGTCAAATCGGATTGTGTTTCTTTATTTTAATTATGTTTTACATTAATTGTTTAACGCTACTTTGGTTTGTATGTACACCAAACGATTTGTAATAGCCTGTGTTAATTTAGTTATTTTGGAGTTTTCAAAACAATTTACAGGCATGGTTGGTTGGTGGGAATGTGTATGAGTGCTTATACCTATGTTAAATACCTTACCGAACTCAACGTTACTTAACGTAATAAGCACACATGTCAAACCCACCAATCACACACCAGAATTTATTTCCATTTGCTTTTTACCCCTAATTAGGTTAGGTTTGAATGTGCTATCAGAACTAAATAGGCCTAAGAGTATTCCAGTCAGGCATTTTTTACTTAATTTTATAAAAAACCCAATAATTCGGTTTACGTTAATTAAGTTTGGTTACGTTTTATGTTTAGATATTGAATAGGGCCTATATACTACAAAATAAACATAGGCTACTTTAATTTTTTTGTCAGTGGTATCTAGTGCATTTAACAAAATTAACAGCCAAAAAAGCCATGGTATCAAAGGAAAAGATCCGAATATTTGCTTTCATCAGATGGTTAAGAATAAGTATAGCCTATTAACGTTTGTTAAACAGCCAAAATTACCCGTCACGAATAAACACACCAGATTGGAGAGAGGATTTTCTTGACTAATGCAGGGTGGTGTGAACTTTAAAATTCCAGGAGAACGGAAGGGTACACTTTCAAAAGCGGAACAATACTCAAAGCCGAATAAATTCATTGATATATTGATTAGATCGACTGTAAAATATTTTATCATCTGTATGTTAGTTATAACATAATATTTGTTTTTTAGATTGTTTTTAAAATAAACTTAAAATAAAAATGAAATAAACCTTACCTGAATGAACAAAATAATTGATTTACAAAGCATAAAACTAAAAAACTAAACAAATTTAAAAGGTTTCTAGGAAATAGCTTTCTGGTATACAGTAGCATGTAAAAAGAATACCCCCGTTGCAGCAAACCTGCATACTCAGCGAATTTCCAATGAATATATAACATAACACATTAAAACACTTATCAGGATTCATAAGAAATATAGGTACTTTGGTATTATATGGATGCCACCCTTATACAGCGCGCTGCGGCAGTTATGTTAGGATGGGTTATCATAAAAATGATTGTAGGACTTTCCTTGTTTCGTTACGAATCGAATGATACCTGATGAGTAATACTTCAGGCTCTAAACCCCCTCCAAATAGGCCAAGGTCAGGTCGTTGACCGGAGCGCGCGCATCACCTGTCACCGCCTGTATCTGGGTCAGTGTCATGAGTGATTTATTGCCGTCACTACGTTACATTTGTTTTCATAATGAGTGACGTTCTTTTGGTGTGGGATTTACCTCGAAATGAAGAGGAAAGCGTACGTATTTTTATGATAACCCATCCTAACATAACTGCCGCAGCGCGCTGTATATTTGGCAGAGTACATATGGCGATCGGGTGTGGCTGCTAGCGGTGGCGACGCATTCAACACGATCCTAGCGGACATCGCTGTCTTTTGGGAGGCACAACACAAAGACCGCTCATCAGAATGATGTAAAGTTTGTACAGTAAGTCAATAAAAGTACGTTTTTTTGAATTATGTAGTTATCCTTTGTATCCGGTAAAAATTAACCTCCAAAAATAGTGGCATCCGTATAATACCAAAGTACTGAAATATATTCACAAACAAGCGATATTTGAAATATTAATTATTCTCCATAACAATACCATTGGGTATGAGTACACAGGTCTGCTGCAACAAGGCACACAAAATAATGGGTTTTTATGCAAATATCAATAGAACTCATCTTAGTGAAGTCACATACCAAGTTTCATCCATATACATTCATAAATAAGCGATATATAACATTTTAAGTATTTCCCATAAGAATAACATGGGGACCAAGTACCTAGGTTTGCTGCTACAGGAACCATAGGCGAAAAATTATTTTTTTGTGCAAACAACAATAAAACACAACCAGATCAAGCCATATACCAAATTTTGCCAGTTTATGTTCATAAATAAGCGAGATATAAAATTTTTCATTTTCTCCATAATAATAACATTAGACAACGTACTGTGTTTAGCACTTTCAATATCTCGGTAACCAATTGACGTAGAGCAATGATGAAAAATACCAAATTGTTTGTTTTTTTAAGCTGAATTCAATGGTATAAATTAAAATTTGATTTAAATTAAAATTACATCTGAAAACCCCAAAAAACACATTTTTGGGGTACAAAACTCCCCAAAAACCCCCCTTCGGATGGTGCGATTCATCTGGTTTTCGAACTCGTTCAAATAAATGGTACTTTACACATTTGTACCAAATTTCATTAACATCGGACCTTTTTTACGAGAGTTATCGTGCTTACGGACACATATATATATATAAATAAATATATATATATATATATATATATATATATATATATACATATATACAAATTTGAACGAATGGTGTTTTTGGCATCTGGGGACCTCAAAATGAAAAGTTATCATGGTCTCGGGCTTAAGTCTTACCATGAGACCTACGGTAATAGCTTCTTCCCTATAGGGGAAATTCGCTAAAAATTGAACGAATGGTGTTTTTGGCATCTGGGGACCTCAAAATGGAAAGTTATCATGGTCTCGGGCTTAAGTCTTACCATGAGACCTACGGTAATAGCTTCTTCCCTGTAGGGGAGATGCGCTAAAACATAGGATTTCCATAGATCCGTTAAAAGGTTGTTCCCGAGAATACATATTTAAGTATGATTGGAATCAACGTTTCTTATCTGGACAAATTTCCGACGATATCTTCCACATCTTTGAGACCGAACATAACCGAATAACCTAAATAATAGCAATACCGTATCAGACAATTTCATTCTGTTTTAGAGAATTTCCCCTATAGGGAAGAAGCTATTACCGTAGGTCTCATGGTAAGACTTAAGCCTGAGACCATATGATAACTTTTCATTTTGAGGTCCCCAGATGCCAAAAACACCATTCGTTCAATTTTTTATATATGCATATATATATATATATATATGTGTGTGTGTGTGTGTCCGTAAGCACGATAACTCTCGTAAAAAAGGTTTGATCTTAATTAAATTTGGTAGAAATGTGTAAAGTACCATTTATTTGAACGAGTTCGAAAACCAGATGACGCGCACCATCCGAAGGGGGGTTTTTGGGGGGTTTTGTACCCCAAAAATGTGTTTTTTGGGGTTTTCACATGTAATTTTTATTTAAATCAAATTTTAATTCATACCATTGAATTCAGCTTAAAAAAAACAAACAATTTGGTATTTTGATCATTGCTCTACTTCAATCGGTTACCGAGATATTGAAAGTGCTAAACACAGTACGTTGTCTAATGTTATTCTTATGGAGAAAAAGAAAAATTGTATCTCTCGCTTATTTATGAACATAAACTGGCGAAATTTGGTATATGGATTGATCTGGTTGTGATTTATTGTTGTTTGCACAAAAAAACAATTTTTCTCCTATGGTTCCTGTAGCAGCAAACCTAGGTACTTGGTCCCCATGTTATTCTTATGGAAAATATTTAAAATGTTATATATCGCTTATTTATGAATGTATATGGATGAAACTTGGTATGTGACTTCACTAAGATGAGTTCTATTGATATTTCCATAAAAACCCATTATTTTGTGTGTCTTGTTGCAGCAAACCTGCGTACTCATCCCCAATGTTATTCTTATGGAGAATAATTAATATTTTAAAAATCGCTTGTTTGTGAGTACATTTCTTATGAATCTTGTTAAGTGTTTTAATGTGTTATGTTATATATTCATTGGAAATTCGCTGAGTATGCAGGTTTGCAGCGACGGGGGTATATTTTATATTATCGCTTCATTATTTATGAAAGTGGACCCAAATGGTGTTGCCATGAAGACCGGAAGGTATAGAGCGTCAAAATGGCGGTCAGCATATAAGCACAGTTTTTACCCCAGACAAGACTTCTATAGATATATACCTCGTTGGATACAATAGGATTTGTTATTTAAAAATAACGTAAGATAACCTAACCTAACACACAGTACAAGATGGGACGTAAAAAAACCAAAAACACCATTTCACCATCGGAGGTCACTCTTATCACTGACTTTGGCAAAACATCAATACCTAAGTTATAAAGTATAGAAAAAAATAGCTAGGATAAACTTAAAAATACCTGAAACTCATTCTGTTGTGATATCAAAATAAAATGATGGCCCCTGTATAGTCCCGACACAGACTTACTTGCTTCGTTGAGAAATACACCCGCTATTGGCTAAATACACGGCTAATTCATTTACTTCAGAACTTGCCGTTAAATCAAAACATATTGTCAATATTAGCAAAATATGTACGTACCACAAACTGTTTTTACGTTGTCTCCAGTTCCTCAATTGATAATCATCAAAAGTCCACATTTCTGATCCCAGTCATGGCCATGACGCCTCTAGCTTCCACGAAAAAACCCCTAAGTGCGAGGCCTTCGTAGGCACGAGGTTCTTGTGCGGCTGCACCTGTCGCGCCGCCCTAAGGACGGCACTGGGTGTATCACATTAAGTAGATACCTTGGGTTAGGTAAGGTGTATAAGGTGGTGTGGTCTGTCGGATTCATTTGAGTATGTTTGGCCATTCCAAGCAGGTCTACAGTTTACCTCCGCAAACTTAAGTTTTTCACAAAAAGCGAGTGGACATATGTAACATTTTGTAAATCCCAAATATAGGCTAAGCTAGTCCTCTTATAAAATCATCCCTAATAGACAACCAAGGCCTATTTATGGATATAATATACTTACAGCAAAGCTAAAATTAGAATGTGATGGTTGACAAACAATAGCATTGGCCTACCGTATCTACATTATATGAAAGTTAAATAGGTATGGTAACTTAAAGAATACCATTTAGTCTTCATATTATGTTGAAGACAGTATTTCATGTATATTGACAGCATAAGAAGTTTATTTTTAGTCACATCTTCTCTTATATAGGCTACATGTTACTTATGAATAAAACTGTAGGCTATAGGCCTATACCAAAACCTCAAGTCTTAAGTTATTCACACAGATTATTTAACCAGTAATGGAATAATGTTGGCATTCTCGCCGATGACACTTTATCGTATTAAATCCAACTAAACAAACCACAGTCCTATTTACAGATGTGTAGAAACTACCAAGGAAACGTATCCGTAACTCAGAAGGTTTACATTCGATTACCGGTATTCTTATGAAATAAATTAAATTATTATTATTGAACTTGAAAGAACGTCACGTTTATAGTTTATGATTGTCGAACTGGATATTAGAACAGATTATCAAAAAATAAACTTCTCGTTCGTAATCGTAACCTCAAAGAAACGCCAAACATCAAGATGACAGCAACTAAAGTATTTTGACTGTTCTAAAGAGCCTGTGTACGGTGTGCTACTAAGGTCAAAAGTGGTAGGGTAACTTACTGAAGAATGTTAAAACTAATAATTCGTCAATTTCCGGTGTAGTTTATCAGAATCATTAAATCGTCAAAACGTTAGACCTAAAAATTTCATGACAATCCAATCGCTTCAATCCAATAAGATAAATTTAGATCTGAAATTATAAGATTTCCACCAAGCTACATAACTTAGGTACCGGTAAACATAATTCTCTCCCCTCTCTGTTTATGGGTATTACGTGACAGGTAATATTATCAGTTTGACCAACCTTAATATTTTCACAATAGGGCCTATGTAAGTAAGCAAATACTCAGTTGATAGCGATATTGTAGTACGGTATGGCGATAAGTTACAAAATGTACTGACATAGAAAAGTTCTACTGCCGTTGTTTATTGTGAGGTCTGTATTTGAGTTTAAGATTTGTTTACATCATGTACATTTTAGATAATCACTAAACTTATCTGTTAGTTTATTTATTTGAAATCAGCAAGTATATTTACCAACAGGCATGATTGATTGGTGAGATTTACATGGTTGCTTATTAGTAAGTTAACTACCTTGGGTTGGGTAATGTTTATAAGACAATGTGTTGTGGTGGGTTGATTTAAGTATGTTTAGCCATTCCAAGTACAGTTTGCCTCGGTAAACTTAAGTTTATCACAAAAAGTAAGTGGACATTGGTGACATTTAGTAACTCACAAATGTAAAGCTAGGCCTATCATAACATTCCCCTGCATAGACTACCAAGACCTACTTATGGTTAGAATAAATTTACAGCAAAGCTAAAATTAAAATATGATGATTGACCAACTTGGGACGGTTGAGAAACAACAATAGCATTGGCCTACCTAAATTATCCTATATGAAAGGTAAATACTTAGTCAAAGGAAACTGTCTGTTATGACAATTCAAACGTTGTAAGTTTATTAATAACATAAAAAGTTAGTTTTTAGTCACACCTTGTGTTATAATCATCCATGTTATGGCTACAACTATAGGCTAATATACAAAACCTGAGTATTATTCGAACACAAACTATCTGCAAAAGAACACAGGTACAAAACCACCAATGTATGGTTGTTTTTTAGTAGTGCTGAATAATGTTGGCATTCTCGCTGATGACACTTTTTATTGTAGTATTAAATCCAACTTGAACCACAGTGCTTCACATAAGTTATGTGTATGGAAGCCACAAGGTAACATCCTTAACTTACAGAAGGTTTACATTTGATTATTGCTATAACATTAATGAAATTATTATGGGTGCAGTTTCTTATCAGGGCTCCTCTAACCTCAAACATCAAGCGGCGATTGCGAACAAAACAAAATGACAGCAGCTGAGCTGATGTATTTTGACAGTTCTCCAACAACACGGTACCACAAAGCTCAAAATATGTACTGAAATAATGTTCAATGAAAAAACTAACAATTATTAAAATGTAATAATAATTCGTCAATTATAGTTTATTTAAAGCATTAAGCCATCAAAACGTTACTCTAAAAATTTCATGACAATCCATCAAACCGTTAAAATGTAGATAGCGTCACACTACTTCGAATTTCAAACTGAGTATATGGATTCACTACGTTCATCCAATTACGCCTGTAATCATGCGGTTTTGGTAATTCTTATCAGCGGCTAATCGGCAGTAAAATATTGCTCTATTTTTATCAAACTTTTTAAAATTCAGGTTGATTTCAAGTATTTGGCAACCTGATTTTAAATTCCTCACAAAATCAAAATTTTAGAGGTTTTACCCATCCCTTGGATGATGATAAGACATCAACAGTGCCGCAAAATGGCCCGCTGAAAGTAAATTGCCCCTATAGCGTTGATAAGCAGGCTACAGTATTTTTCTTGAGGTTAAGAAGTGGTCTTTAGTTAAAAGAAAAACTTCACAAAATTCATTAACTTTATTAAATCAAGATAAAACATTCTCCTCGAATCAATACTGTAACATAAATTAAGTCTAAACTTGAAACCTTCAAAATAAAATCACTGGTTTTGCTTGTCTTCTCTATAATTCTTAATACTTCCATTTTCCTTTATAAAAACTATACTTTACTAAAACCAATATTTAATGTAGTTAACACTTTATCAGTCTGCTTCAATTTTACTCTTCTATCAAGCCTTCTCCACAGGTATTTAAGAAACGCTTCGAATTGAAAAAAAAAAATTGTTTACCGCAGTCCTCTTTTGAAAAAACAAAATGAAAAATAGAGCGATAATTTGAGAACAATGACTCTAAATTGTTAAAACTCAACTCATATCTTCCAAGTAGAAGAAATTCACGTTTCGTAGGGTAGCCTCTCGACACACTCAGCACAATAATTGCACAGAAAATGCTGCAGGCCCCCTACAAGGGTGACCTTGGACCAAAAGTTCTCGAATCCAGCCATGCTGGCCGTCACGTGACTAAACCCTTTGTCCATTCAGCCCACGGAAACCATTCAAACCATCGACTCCAGCTCTATTCCGACCCCCCCCCCAGGTCATGAAAATTGCGATTTTGCCCAGACTTGCAATAAATTTAATTTAATATTTTTTTGCTTACCAGGTTATATTGTTAAAATTTTCTTTTTCAGAATTGCTGAAAAATCTTCAAAGGTTGGTAGATGACTATGGTTCTGTTGTGAAAGTATGGATGGGGCCCACATTTTATGTGGTTCTCTCTGACGCTAAGGATATTGAGGTGACTATTGCTTCTTTTAACCGTTGTAATAAATTTCTCTTTTGAAAAATTTAATGAATAGGCCTACGTAAACTATGCACAGATATATAGACTTTTGAAACCAGCACACATGTGTAAATAAATGTACAATAAATGGAATTATTATTGTTGGGGTTATATTTACATAGTTTTTTATTTATTTACATGCTTTAACACTATTATTATTATTGCTATCATCACGCCTATATACATATTTGTGAACAATTACAATATCCCCTCAGAGGTTGAATTAATTAAAAAGATTTTAATTGATACAAACTCAGTGGGCTAAAATAATAAGCAAATAATAAAAAAAAAATCAAAATAACAATTAAATAATTCAACATGAATTCCATGAATATGAATATGGAATGAGATAAAACTAATGACAATAATGATGGGAGAGTATCATGCAATAGGTAGAGGTTTATCTGTTCATCCATTTGGGTTGGGAGAGAATTTCAGCTGTTTTGGCTTATTTTGACAAAGCTTGTACATACTTGGTTCTGTTCATTAGCAGGAAGTTCTGTTACTGGAACTTCGACGCAAAACCTTTCATATGAATTATAGTTTGATTGGTTTCTCGGAGGGCTACAGAATTACAAGAGTTATGTTAGGCATCTCTTGTGGTCCATTTCGATATTCGCTGTGATTCGAGTGATATAGATTTTTGTACTGATTGAGCTTGGGTACATTTGCTCAATTGTCGATTTGTCATGTATTAAAGTGAGGGTTTTTTGATGAATTATAATTTCTGACTGTTTTGATAATGCTGTCTATCATTGCGATTTACTACTTATTTGTTCCTATGATTGAAATTTCTTGTTTAGCTTTTTAAGTCTCCACATTGCAATATCGCTTCTAAGTTCGAAATCGTCCAGAAGTTCTGCACTCTGCATGCGTCCTGAATGAAATCTCCTAAGTGGTCAGTTAGCCAGATAATAATCCTGCTTTTGTTTAGTGGTGGGTTTAGGGACTTCAGTGTCAGAAATCGCTCAATAAAATATTTGAAATGGGAAAGTTTGCCATTAGGCCTATATTTTTCACTTTTGCTGTTTTACACCCCTTTCGATATACCTATTCCAAACTTTTGCCTCCAGTGCAGTTTGGAAATCTTCCTATGTTCGTATGTCATCTTTAATTAAATTGAACCATTTAGATGTGTGCCCTTTGAAGGGGTGAGGGCACCTTAAATGGACAGCCCTGGTTGAAACTCACGGGAGGTTAGTGGCAACCAGGTTCAGAGTCAAGTCGATGGTCATCCTGCCTTCAAAATTCTCATCAATGGAGTAAAAGCACTTATATCATCCTTCAACACATGCTTGCATTAAAGGCAGTCTGTCAAAAAGTTTTTATGAACTGTTACTAAACATGTTAATATGATTTTTACTTTCTCCCCCTTATATGTAGTATATAGAGAAAGTACCTATTGTTTTCGTCAAAATTTTTGAATTTGAGTTGTTAGTGGAAATGTTCATTTTGGTGCTCCTTGAACCCAAAAAAGCTATTTTTACGTGATCTCTGTGTGTCTGTCTGTCTGTCTGTCTGTGCACAGAGCTAGAGCCCTAACCAATGGTCTGATTTTTATGAAAGTTGGTATGTATGTACTAATCCACGATATCTCCAGGCGATTTTCATTTTTTGTAATTTTTGATTTTTAAGGGTAATTATCCCCCCAAATCCGCCAAAAAACATGAAAAATCAAGATTTCTCAAAAATGGCTCTAACGATTTTGATTAAACTTAAGTTGTTTGTAGAGCTTTGGTTTTACAACAAAATAACACCACCCGCATTTCTGTAAAAATTCTGGTTCAGAAATTACAAGACTTAAAATATCAAAAATTTATTTTTTTGGATTTTGCATGAAAAAACATAATATAAAAAAATATTACTACTCACCATTAAAAAGAGCTCAAAAAACTAAATAATTTAGTATTCTGAATTACCATTCTACAATTACTAGTTCCGGAGAAAATTTAAATTTTCATTTTGCGGTAAACACAGTACGTTGTCCAATGTTATTCTTATGGGGAATACAAAATTACTATTTCTCTCTTATTTACTGATCAATTTCATTCAAACTTGAATATGCTTGCAAGTTAGCATTGACCAACAGAGGAAATTCGAAATATGTTGCCCCTTAATAACCCTGAGGGGGAATAGGGGGCATTTCCCCTCTTAAAACCACGTGTGTAGCAATGGATTCTGTTGTGCCTCCAAAACAGGGATTTGGATGGATGTTTTTGAAAACAACTGGTTTACAAGATTTTCTGTAGATTCGACCGTGCTTTGTATTCTATATTTAGAAAATAAAAAGTAGGTCTAATTTATTCCCAAAAATTGGGCTAAAAGGGAGAAAGTGTTTCAGTTTCCTGATACCGTTTATTACATCTGTATTAGGCTACCATCTATTCTTTAGAGAATTTAGGGGTTGAAAAATTATTTATGACGAAATTTGTGCAGCCTCTAGTATTTTTGTGAGGAAGATACTTTATTGCTTAGGGATTTGTGCTTTGTATATTTGAATCAAAATTATGCGAAATAAAATGAATACCCAAATATGTAGTGGTATATGTATGATTTTTGTATTTCTTAATCTTCATATAGCGTATATATTTATTAATGTAATGTGGTTTCAACTAAATTATATTACTGTGCTGTTCCTTCCCTGACATAATTCTTTCAATTTTCAGGCTCTTTTGAGCAGCAATGTGCATTTGAATAAACCACAAATTTATGGCTTCTTGGAAAAGTGGTTGGGGAATGGTCTTGTTTCTTCACCAGGTAAGATTTTAAGAGGGGACTCCAGGCACTTAATATTTTACATTTCTCCCTGGGTCTCCCAAAAGGCCAACGTGAACTCCAAAAGCCCATCCCTCATTAACAGTTTATCCGTAATCGTTCATTTATAGTCCATTATTTAAGAGAAAAAAATTACCTAGGGATTTCAGGGAGCAAAATACTGATATCAGAAATACTAAATCATATATATATATTGTTTATTTTGGAATTTGATTAAACGATTATTATTTGTGATATCAAAATTTTTCTCACTGAAATCGCTAGGGATTTTTTGCTTTTTGAAATGAGTCATACACCAACAATATCAGAAAACCCGTTGTCAAGGGGCTGGCTTTAACCCTTTGCGATCGGAAGGCCAGCAGGAGTGGCCACAACGCAGTCGGCAGCCACTCGGAATTCTTTCCGTATAACTTGGTTCCGACGGTCGGACGGCCAGCTGTACTGGCCATGTCCCACTCCGCGTCACGTCGGGATTCATCATGGCGGCTCACTCCCGGCAGCTCAGAATTATTTATCTGATCATTTAGTTCAACAATTCTTCACTAGGTTGCAGCACTCTACAGGCATCATACCACAGTTGGAATATTACAAACGAAAACATTGTTGTCGGCCAGTCCTGCTGGACGCCCGAGTGTTCGTTGGATTTCATGTTGGCCAGCACCGCTGGCCGTCCGATAGCAAAGAACAACTGCTGTGGAAAAAATCCGACTTCTGCGTGCTAATGGCGGAGGCCAGTAGAGCTGGCCGCGCGATCACTGAGGAACAGCGGCAGGTATCCATTCCTATGGCAAAGGGTTCAAAGTTAACATTGGCCATAGGGGAAGTAGGAAGAAACACAACATGTTTCGTGACAGGAGCCCACTCTTGATCAAGTTTGTCTTTTGAATTATCTCTCCATGTTTTATAAATAATACATTTAGAGCATATACAGCTATGGGTAAATGAGTTGTATTTAACATTATTGTGTATAAATACTTGTAAAAATCAGTGTCATTTATCTAATGGAACAATGGAGGTTTATGTCAAAATTCATGTTGAAGCCCCTGGACTATATTCAAGACTTAAATAGGTTATATTACCTCTGTCAATAGTCACAATGTGTTAAACAAAATTATGCTGACATGTTTCGTTGCAAGCGCAACAATATCAAAGCTTGCAACTCGTCAAAACATAAAATTAGCTGCTACCAGTGCCGTGTCCGTCATGTCGATAGCGCTATCGGAAATGTTTTTATTAGTTTTTTCGTATCGGTGTTTGTGACAGTTTTTAATTTTATGTTTTGAAGAGTTGCAAGCTTTGATAATGTTGCGCTTGCAATGAAACATGCCAGCATAATTTTTTTTACATATTGTGACTATTGACGGAGGTAAGATAACCTATTTAAGGAGGTTTATGCATGTGAATTGTCCTTATTATTATTGTTATAGCAGGTTTTTTATAAGTACAGTATCCCATTGGAAGTCTGCTGTTAATGTAATTAGCATACATATACATTCTGACAAGTTTTATTCCAGGAAAAATTTACAAAGACTTATACATTTTTAATGTTATTGAAATTGCATTAAGATTAAATGTATGCTACAAATTAAACTGGTCATAGAGTATGCATTCACATGTTAGTTACTGGGTATGAATATATAGTGAAGGTATTGTTTTGTGATTATTTGTGTCCAGATATGAAAACATGCTCTGCTGTTGCATCCCTACCGACTTCTTGAAGCTTTTTTAAATATAATGTTTATAAGTAATTATTTCATAGTTTTTAAAGTTAAATTAACTATCTAGAAACATTTCACATAAATTATGTGCAACATACAATATTTTTATAATGACCTGGAATTTTAAGGTCAAGGTATTTCCTGCTAGTTTATATATTAGTAGTTTTCATCACTAGGATCAAAAGTGGCTCTTTTTGGTGCGCAATCATGTTTTAAAAGCGAGGCGCAGCCGACCTTTTAAAAACGATTAAGCACCAAAAAGACACTTTTGCTCCGAGTGATAAACAACGTTTTTATCATAATGCGGAATTAGACTTTTAATCGTTGACAATTTTAACTGCAAAGTTGTATTTTTGAGGTTATGTTTACAAAGTAAGTAATATACAGTGTTTACATTTATGTTATTCACAAACAATACTTTTTATAACGTGTGGTAAGGAACGCTTCTATCATGTATAGATAAAGCAAACAGCTGACTTTTTATGTCCTAGGACTTAAAAAAGATCACAGCTGACATTTTAGGTCCTAGGACAATAAAGTGACGTTTTGCTTACTATTTAGAGAACAAAAAGTGGATTTCATGCAGAATGATAAAAACCTCTTTTTTAATAAATAAAATATGCTTATTAGGAGTGATGTCTATAGGCCCAATTACCGGTACTAGAGTCAATTGTAAGAGAATAATTAACCATTTTACTTGTCTTTCAATCAAACGAGACAAGAAAGCTCAGTTGAAAAGCAAAATATTTTTAGAATTGCAAACTGTTCAATTGATTGTAAATTTAAACTCCCAAAGTGGGCATGACTAATTGCTACAACACAAACTAAATTTTTGATCTGTTATTAAATTATGAATCATAGGGTACTATGCACGTTTACAGTTTTTCAGGTTTTCTTATATTCAATTTTAATTTAACATGATCAAACTTAGAATAATTCAGTTTCACACTACATTTTATTTTTGCAGCGGACATATGGAGGTCACACAGGAAGTTGTTGACTCCAGCTTTTCATTTTAATATATTAGAGACATATGTTGGTATTTTCAACAAAAATGCAAGTATTATGGCAGTCCTCTTGAAAAAAGAATTGTTCAAGGAAAAGTTTGACATATCACACTATATTGACAAGTGTACATTGGACATTATCTGTGGTAAGTTAACATTATCTGTGGTAAGCTTTAACTAGCTTAAATGCAACAGTGTTGTTGTTTTTATTCTAAGTTTTATTTAGAGATAACATTGTTTATACAAGCCGGTATTTGGTTCCATCATTTGATATATTTTTAACTTTTATCAGATTTTTTTGGTTTAACGTACTAATTTTTCAGCTGCGTTTCCACATTTTATAATTTTAAATTGTATCTTTAATTGCCATACTTTGCCAACAACTGCTACAATGTTTCTGTAGGATGAAATAAAATACACCTTATGACACTAAAAGGTATATTTAACGAGACATAGAAGACAGTAAATTTATAAAAGATGATGCATTTAAATTATTTAGGCTGATAACTCTCACAATCATCATGTCATTGAGAGGATTATGATTTATAAAAGATGATGCATTTAAATTATTTAGGCTGATAACTCTCACAATTATCATGTCATTGAGAGGATTATGATGAATTAATTAGCGAAGAATTCATCTCGTAGCTGTCACTAAATATGCAGAGTTAATAATTTGTTAAAACCCACTGAAGGCAGATTTGTTAAGACAATGAATTTATAAGTTTGCTGTTCTTGGTGTATATTTATTCAAATCTATCTTTTTAATAAGATAAAATTGTGGTCAGTTGATGGTTAGATTATCTTTTTTTTAATCATATCTCAAAATCTATACAGTTACATGCATAGTTAATTTTGAAACTCAAGTGTCCCTGGGGTTGGGTGGTCATACGTCTCGGTTTGGCCGGGACAGTCCCGGTTTAGACCGCTTTTGAGGGCGTAATAAATATAAAAGATTTCTGTTGTCAAGCCAAGCCATTGTTTGTTAGTTTGAGTAAGGAACACAAAGTTGTTATGATTTATAAGTTTTTAACCAACGAGGTATATATATATATAGAGAGAGAGAGAGAGAGGTCTCGCCTGGGTAAAAAACTGTGCCAACATGCTCTCCGCCATTTTGACCTTCTGTACCCTCCGGTCTCCATGGCAACGATATGTTAACCAATCAAATGCTCCCTCCACAAGTTATGTTAGGCTTTCTTTATCTTTGACCAGATGTTTTGTTTACAAATATATCCTCCAACAATATGTTAGACCAATCAAATTCTCCCAAGTTATGTTAGTCTTTCTTCCTCTAACCAGATGTTTTGTTTACAAAAATATCATCCAGTGAGGCTTCACTTTTTTAACACGATACGAGAGCTCTATATTTATTCTACCTGTTGTTTTTAACCTTGTGAAAAAAATAAATATGAAGACAAATAATCTTAGTTTTGATTACAAACCCATTTCCATAGAGTAAGGCTTTTCGGAATTCACTACTGGAGACCCCCCCCCCCCCTCGGGTACTACGATGTCCCGGTCTAGGTCAAAACATTTATGGCCACCCTAGTCCGGTGGAAATATCAGAAATCAGTTAAAACCATTTGTCATTGGGCTATTTTAATGATACTTTGTAAGAACAGGTCGACCTTAGGTAGTAACAAGACCACGGTTTGGACCGTTCCCTATCAAAACATTAAAAAGTGCCATTGGCGTAGATATACACAAAACTAAACAAAACGTAACATTTTCTGGCACGTTCGGTACTTTGGCAGTGCTGGATTACTGAGCGCCATCTAAAAATAGCCGTTACTGCAAGAATAGGGGAAATACCGCTAAAAATGACAGTCAGAAGGATATAATTGGTAGCGAGCCATTATTCCTTGTGTTATTGTGTTTTCAAATGTGAAAAACAATATCACATTTCAACTAGAAAAAAGATTTACAGTAGGCCTACCTTACAGTCAAAACTCGCTAACGTGACCCTCAATAGCACAACTTCCTCGATATCATGTGCATTTTTACAATCCCCGTGAGATTGCCATAACACTTAAAATAAAATGTACCTCTATAGCATGACTATTATTGTTTTAAAAACCTCAATAGCATAGCTATTTTCCTAATCCAGATTGCAGTTAAAACCCTCTATAGCATGCCTTTTTGTGACTGAACCTTTATAGCACGACTTCAACCTCAGTAGTATATCGTTTTACATAATGGAACCTTTATAGCACGAGTTCAATCTTCCTTGTGCATTGTCCCCACGGGCAGTGACTCATCAGAATGGATGTTTTGAAGGAAACAATTCCTTGGCTCAGGTATAAACATGAAAACCCTGCGCCCACCCTTTCCGACCCTCATAAATCATCTGTAACATGTTAGCCTGCTGTCAAATTGGTTTCTGTGATCTCTTTCCAATCACTTTTGTTACAATAATAATAAATATACTTTTTAAAACAAACGTGTTAGCAAAAGTTGATCCAAAATGCTTTTGCTATATAAAGGGGTTTTAGAGAAACCAGTAACCTTGATAGCATAACTTTTAGTCTTCATGACCTTGATGCAGTGGACACTCTTTTAACTGGCATGTTCGGGACCACAGCCATGCCAAATAACTGATCTTCCCGGATAATACAATGTACATCGTTTTTAAAGAGGATACCGAAGATAGTTAACTCCATGCAATACCAAAACGAGTTCGCACGCAGCATGCTGACGTGAGGGAAGTGAATTTCCACATAACAAACTGTAAAAGTCAAAATAAGTGTAAAAACATACATTTGTCCAATTTTTATTGAAATCTGAAAACATTGATTTTTTGGCTGTTCTGATACTCCTGGTTTCATTTACTTGCAAAGCTGAGAATACAATTTTGCGCACTATAATGTTAGGAGAAGGTCCAGACAGGCTTGAAAGTAGGCGTGAGGTTATTGGGGATGATAAAAGTACTCTAACAAAGGAATAACAGGGTTTTCTAGTGTAAAACCCCCATAAGACAATGTACTGTGTTTAGTCGATACACATTTTCTTTAATAACTCGGTAAATATTTATGCTAGAATGACGAGAGAGGGCTTAAAACTTTCGCCTCACTAATTCCCATCTTTTTATATGCATAAATGTTACATATGGGGCTTTTGTGACCCTTTTTGGGCCCAAAAACTCGAAATTTGAAAGATTAATCCCAAAAAAAGGGTTTAGAGTTTTCCGATTGTTTTGCCCAACAAACTTGTCCAACCGATTACAGAAAGGAACGTCCCTACCAAATTTGAAGTAAATCGGACAAAAAATGTGACCGCTAGAGTGCAAACACATATATATATAAAATTTTGAACGACCCCCCCAAAACGTGTTCAGAGGGTCACGTTAGGAACTTCTATGGTGGTCCCGGGCTTAAGTTTCACCGTGCGGGTCATGCTAATAGTTCACTTTCCAAAGGAAATTCACTAATGAACAAAACAAATATTTGTACAAGATAGGCTGTGAATAAAGTCACTGAGTACTGAAAATGGTACATATGCACAGTCCAGTAAACTGGTGGCTAGTGTCAATAAAGGTCTGTGAATGCGAACATAAAAAAAAATCTCGAGTGGCTAGCCTGATGCCGGATGGTAGATTGTGCCGGTTCTTTAGATTGCCAGATAAAGAGCTTCTACTGTAATACAAATCTCAACTAGAAGAGTACCTCGATAACAAGACTGTTTCCCAAATCCCCTTGAGAGTCTTGCTATCAAGGTTTTACTGCATTATATTTTAATATATACAGTACAGTTACTTCTGCCGCTTCCACGCAAACTCTGCCGAACGCGACCGAAAGGCTTATACAGTGTACAAAAAAATTTGTTCAGAACTTTTAGACCATTGCCAGATTATTGAAAGTAATGGACCATCGGATGCCGGATTAGCGGGCTTTTACTGTAAATTGGTCAAACTGAAATGATTGAACTGTATTTCTTTGGTCAATACAGTATACCAATCACCAATCAATATAAACTATTGCATTGGGAATAGGGATAGCATGATATTGTGTGATTGATATTAACAATGTTCGAATAGGCCTTGCAGAGACAGTAATTTTGTTTACTTGTTGTCTTGCTGTTGTTAAGTTTCCAAGATGATAGTGGTAACATGTCCAACAATTTTTATTTACACCCATTTTTTGACGTTTTCCTGCGCAAAAAAAGTCCTTTTATTTTATAAGTTTTTAAAGTTTTTCTCGTTGAACTTATATTTTTTGCAAGAACTTATCTACTGATTTACAATTGTTGTGTTTTTTGTTTGTTTTATGTTTGCACACTTCAATCTAGACAAATATTTGTTATGTTCAGTTTTACTTTTCATTGCTAATTCCCTTATTACAGAAACATCCATGGCCACAACAATTGATGCTCAGTTGAATGAAGAATCAGAATTTACAAAATCATTAAAAGTGTGAGTTCTGTTGCATGTTACAATATTCTTACAGTAACCTTTTGGGGACACCAACCACCTTCTTCAAGTAATCTCACACAATCACCAAGAATATTATTAATTAAATTATTTATGTTTGGTCTGCTCGGGTATCAGATATATTTTCTTTCCTTGATATAAACTATAGTTGAAATTCCAAAATTAAATATTCTGAAATTAATATGCTGTTCATTGTTTTTCAACATCTGTTATTGATAAACTTGGTTCATAGACATGTTGGAAGACTTCAGAACAATATTGTATTAATATATTTATTTCTTTTTTGGTATACATCTTAGTTGCCATAATTAATCCACGGTTAATACTACATTAATTAACTGATTATGTAATGCTGATAATAACTGATAGAATTTTGATTAATTGTATCCTTGAATCTTACAAACAAATTGTCATCCAATCTTGAAACCACAAAATTTTGATTTTACATTTATGTTATATTTTCATTGTTGTTTAATTTATAAAGTCTTCAATTTTAACATATTTCATATCTCTTTAAGATGCCGACACAACCTAGGCATATTTTATGGCGAATATGAATGAATGAATATTGTTGTTGGTGTGAAAAAGAATATTATTTCACGTTGCAACCATGAAATTAGTTATCTCTTCCAAAAACTTGATAACATTTTTTTTGAGTTTCAAATTGTTTCAGCTTTGTGCAGACATAGCAGAGTCAAAATATCAAACACTAAACATATTTTTATGTGATTTTAAAATGGTAACCCTCAGACAAATTTAAAAAAAGTTAGGTCTTTATTACTGCACTTATCTTGAAGCAAAGTAGTTAATAGCCGATTGACAATAGTGGTTGGCAAACCTCAATACCATCACCAGTAATGCAATATCACAGTACATTAGAAGTTTCCTCGGAACCCAAATGTTTGAGGACACTTATGTTCTTAAATGATTTACATGGACTGCTCTAGTGAATCCTATCTAGAGTTTTACGTGTCAACAGCTAACGTGATTCAGGTAACAGAGCTGTAAATTGCATCAAAGACGATTCTCAAACTGTCTGAATGTTTCTGTTTCTCTTACTTAAATATAGTTGCTTTCATTGAACAAATTGGGGTGCACATATCATTAATCTGCAGTCTTAATACAAAAGGTGATGTTATGAAAAGTTATTTTTACTCAAAATTGTTTTTTAACTTGCGATGGGTTCAAACAGAGCAGTACTAAAGCTACATACAGCTTATAATTACAATTAATAACAATAAAACTGTTTTATTATAACAGCTGTTCTGTACTGACAAAACAAATATTGAGTCACTATTTTTCAGAGTTTCTGATGCAATTTTAGTGAGAGCATTTAAGCCTTGGCTGTTTCCAAACATTGTGTTCAATCTGTCTCCTCTTGGTAGAAAGTATAATGATCATCTTGGTTACATAAACAACTACGTTGACAAGGTAAATGTTTGGCCTATATTTAATAATATCTTTGAATATATATATATTCATAATCTTTTATATGATTTACTAGCTGCTATTCCAATGCTTCACAATGGGGTGAAAATTCAGAGTATCAAAATTGTAAACAAAACAGTGACATTCTGTTGTTAGAGTTAATCCTTATAACAGCTGTTTATTTAAATGAATTGAATTAATAGATAAGAAAATCACATATTATGTGACATAAAACAAATAAAACTCTAAATGAATAACATGGGGACTTGGAAGTCCCGTGGGGCAGAGCCCTGATGACTTTTATTAACGGTAATAAGCCTATGAACTTCAGGGTATATAGAATATATTTGTGCAAAACTTCTGCAGAATTGATCCAGTGGTTTCGGCGTGATAAAACAATAGACAGATAGACACCACCTAATTTTTATAGTAGTAGTGATGATGGTATATTTATTTATATAAATTGGAAAGATCTCTCATTGTATATTAACCTGTTACATACAAAAAAATATTGTTTGATGGATGAAAAAATAAAATTTTTAATTATCTCAACCTAACGCCAAGTAATCATGTTTTAAGGCATGTGTAAATCAAGAGTGGTCAATGAATAATACTTACTATTTCTAAGTCAATATTATTATCTATGTAATAGCAGCAGAACCCAGTTGAATCAATGAAACCATGGGAAACAATTTTGCTGCAATCATTTTCTGTCTTTTCATGAGGGGCAGTCGGGAAACTGCCTGCTCATTCAGCTGACCGTAATCTTTAACAGTTGTGTTGTATTGTACTGCATTCTGTGGCTGTGGTGATCGTGTTATCTGTCTTAAATAATTATCTCCTGTTTAATTTATCCATACTATGGATGTGGTATGGTATATTGTCTGTTTACCAGTCTGTCTGTCTGTCATCTACTCTGTTTAGTTTTAACAAAAAAACTTTTGAACCAATTGCACTAAAATTTGCTTTAATGAATCAAATCAAATAAAATATTCTTTATTCATCGAATGCACAGAAGTACAATAAAATAGCGTCAATAATATTAGGTAGCTAAATATATTTACGTATGTATATCTACGTATGTATATTTACGTAGGTAGCGAAAAATCTTGCAGGGTTTTGTCTCGTGGGTCTTCAAAGATCCAGTGTTATTTCTGTGGATATTTATTTATTTAATTTATGCAATGGAAACAATAAATAATATATGCATTTTCCCTTGTGAAAAAATGACTCTACCTTGATTTCTGATCAAAATATCTGTGAGATAATCCAGACTGTGTAAACAGATTGGGCTAACAGATTTTTGAGATGGGAGTAAGCGTATGTTTGATTCTGGTGAATGCTCTGATGAAACCTCAGCTTACTCGGTCCAATAGGTAAAGGCACAATCAGACATTCAGAGTAGTAATATATTTATAAGATTGCCCATACTCGAAGAGAAAAAGGGCATTATAGAGTTTATCTTTCATTCTAAACTTAACACCAATGCTTCTGTTAACGATTGGGTATTGTTGATTACAAGTGCCCGGGGCACTTGTACATCATCAAAACAATTCAGATGCCACGAAGGCAAGTGGCTGTCTATACCCATAGCATAAGAGAATATTTTCTACTCTTGCCTCAATCCACTTACTGGAGCTGATCTTCAAACAATTGGATTGCAGGGCCAAATTCTTATCTGTCAATGAATCTTAGTAGTCCATTAATGACATAGTACATATTACTATTATTTCTTATAAGTAGCCTACTTTTTGAATAAAGAATCCCTAAGAAAGGCAGGATGCTCAAGTGAACAAAATTTAATAAACTTTTTGCTGAAACTGTACTATTGTAGTGAAACACATTAAGACAAAATGTTATGTTATTAATTTAAAATTGACGTGAAATGTAAGTTTTAATACTTTTCTTAACATTGTAAGTTTTTTAACAGTTTTCTGGTTTGAGTTAGTAATAGATGTAAATAACGCTCTTTGTTTTAGTCTAATATAGCAAGTTTCCAAAAAACTATTTTAGTTAACGTCCTTTCATCCTAAAAAGTACCAAAACACACTATGTTAAAAAATGTACAAAACTGTTTTTTCAGTCAGTTTTTGTCAGTTTTTCCTTCCCACACTGTATTTTGATTCCGGTTTGGACCAAAATATTTATGGCCACCCAAATATAAGGTATTTAGCATTTGTTGTACCTTTCAATTAATTCAATTCTTGTTAGAAAATAGTACATATTCAACCAACCATTAACATTCAATAATTTTGCCTTTCTATGTTTAGGTAATAGCTCAGAAAAAGAAATCATTGGAGCAAGAAAAAGAGGACAAATCAAGTGAACAGGAAATAGAAGAAAATTACTATGGTAACCATACTTTTTTTATTTTTTAGACTGTTTCCAATTCTGTAAAAAGAATATTCTGCAAGTACTTTTATGCACACAAAGTAATAATGATGTATTGAGTTTGTTGTGTTGTGTGAGAAAAGATTCAACAAGGAAAATATTGTAATGAAGTCTTCTTACATGACAATTGGTGGGGAAAAGGGTTTAGTTGACATGTGTAACCAAAATAATTTCCAGAAAAATTACATTTGGATCTTTAGGACTGAACATGGTTCTGGTTCTTACATCGGTTGGAATAGCACACATAGACACCGACAAACTATGTGTCCATAGGCTAATGTGAACATAGACTTAAACTACTTAACACGTTCACTGCGGCCCACCAATGGCAGGCGTGCGCCGAGCACGGCAGCGAACCAGATTGGCACAGACGAATTCAATTATTTCGGTCTGACGAATACAAAACAGCGGTTCGGTGATGTGCTGCATTTCCACGAGACTGGACGTAGTTCGCTGAATCACCCACAGGTAGCAGCACTGCCTGGGTACTAGCCATTTCCCTTGTAATGTCAATTACAGGGAGAATATCCCAGAAATATGGGGCAAAAACTGGTTTTTTGTCCCTTATGAACGGGAATTCTACGGGGAAATTTACTACCAACCTACACCAAAATAAAGCTCGCATTCCTAGCTAAAACTCTGACATAAAATACCCGTCCTCACCACAGTGCTGCCAGCACGAGACCAAATTGAACTTGGCATGTAGACAGAGCGCCATGTGGCGCTCTCAGATCGTGGCGTTGTTCTGCCGAGCGCCATATGGCGCTCGCCGCAGCGAACGTGTTAAAATTATTTACCAGTCCATTTATACATTGAATTAATTATCCCTCAATGAATATTGCACGCTTTGTCTTCGTATATTTGTTTTAGGCACCTCTTGGCATTTTTGTCAGTAATAATTTTACCAGGCCTAATTAGTTTTTTTAGTTTTATTCAATTATTTGGTTTTAAGCAAGATATTAATCTGTTTATTTGCAAGAGCATTAATCAATAGGAGGTGTTTATTATAGACAATTGGCATGTTTGGCATATAGCTAGCCTAACTGTTAGTGTTTTGCACTTTGGTTCATGAGGTTATGGTTCAACTTTAATTTCTAAAGGAGGCCACAACAATTTGAGGGGTTTGGACCGCTTTACTTAAAGCGATTTTTGCGCTCTATACAATACCCTTATTGCCCTTATACCCTTATTCTCTTTGGCAATAAGTAAAAATGACAATATGTCTTAGACTGACTGATAAGCACTCTTGAGGGAGAACCATTGGCCGATATTCCACACCACAGTCTAAGAACAAAACTAGCTTTGTCATGTTCTTTAAATATAATTCACAAACTGATAAAGAAAAGAGTTTTGCTTTTTGTTATATTGAAAGTATATATTTTCAGTATTTTGTATTAACATAAAACAGAGTTCTTTATAATCTATGATCTTACGTTATAGGAACTAAGAAAAAGCTTGTATTTCTTGACCTTATCTTAAAATACGCCAAGGAATCATCTATTCACCTCACGGATAAAGATATCCGGGATGAAGTCAACACCTTTATGTTTGCGGTAAGTCATTAAAACAATTAAATTTTGTTGGTGTTGTGTTTTGTAAAGCAACCTATTAGATATACAAAAACAAGGTG
Source organism: Allygus modestus (assembly GCA_963675035.1). NCBI lineage: Eukaryota > Metazoa > Arthropoda > Insecta > Hemiptera > Cicadellidae > Allygus > Allygus modestus. Next base: position 71,340,197 of record OY776116.1, on the reverse strand, counting down.
AAATAAACTAAACAAATCTACAAAAACAAAATAAATTATTTTGTGTTTTGTGGATTCTTAATATAGATCTTTTGTTTGATATTGTGGTGAGAACTTTTAGCAAGTTATATTGACATACAAAAGCAAAATTTCATCTTGGTGTCTCAATGAACTCTAAAGCTTCCACTGAAACACGAATGAGCTCCCCATGCAATAATGTGTTGTCAGAGTTGTGAATTGCTAAGTAAAATATCACAATGAAAATTAAAAATAATTTTTAAATGAATATGCTAAATCTATTCCTTATCACACTACATCTTTGGCAATCTCAATGTTTTTATTTATTTATATTTTAGTGATGGCATGATAATGTTGCACGTTGGAGGATTGACTGAGTTATATAGGTACATACCTACTTATACGTACATATTAAGGTTTTAAAAATATACCCTTTTTAAAATGAACCGTTTTATATTGTCGCCTCTTAACTATTTATTTACAAATAGCTGATTTTGCTCTTTGGAAATTTGCTAAAACCATGTGTGTACAGAACAATTTCTGAAAACGTGTGGGTATAATATGTGTCCATCATCCCTTTTAGTGTCAAGTTAGTAAATGGAGTGATTGAATCTTTGTTGTTTTATTAGAGGACTAATTTTACTTTCTCCCCCTATACATAGTATATGGAGAAAGTATTGTTTTCAAAAAATTTTTTGAATTTGAGTTGTTAGTGGAAATATTCGTTTTGGTGCTCTCTGAACCAAAAAAGTGGTTTTTGCATGATGTCTGTCTGTGTGGATGTGTACACGGAGCTAGAGAAGACACCAGTTGTCAGTTTTGAGGAAACTTGGTATTTCAAAACTAATCTACAATATCTCTAGGCATTTATTTTGTTATTATTTTTAAGTATAATTATCCCCCAAAAGCTGATAAAAATCATGAAAAATCCAAATTTCTCAAAAACGGTTCTAACGATTTTGATTAAACTTAGCGGTTTGTAGAGCTTTAGGTTTCAAATAAAATGACACCACCCACATTTCTGGGAAAATTCGGGTTTAGAAATCACAGGATTTAAAATATCCAAAATTCAGTTTTTTTTTTAATTTTCTCAAAAAACATAAATGTTAAAAAAGATTACTGAACACCATTCAAAATAGCTAAAAAAAACTAAATAATTTAGCATCTTGAATTATTATTCTACGATTACTGGTTGCAGAGAAAAATTTACATTTTCATTTTGAGGTAAATGCAGTACGTTGTCCATTGTTATTCTTATGGTGAATACAAAAGATACTATTTCTCTCTTATTTACTGATCAATTTCGTTAAAACTTTATGTGCAGGTCAAGTTAGCATTGACCAACAGAGGATATTTGAAATATGTTGCCATTTAATAGTGGGGGGAAAGGGGGCATTTCCCCTCTTCAAACCACAGTGTGTAGCAAAGGATTCTAGTGCCGCCAAAAAAAATTGATTTGGGTGAGAATTTTTGAAAACAACTAGTTTAGAAGATTTTATGTATATTCCACCGTAATTTATACTTACTATACTTAAAAAAAGTAATTTATTCATTAAAGTTGGGCTAAAAGGGAGAAAGAATGTGTTAGTTTCCTGATACCGTTTATTTTTAATATATTGAACGTCTGGTGGACACACGCACTGTAAGGATGGGTAAAAAGTAGCAAAACACCTGATCAGATGATCAACTCACAAAGAATCCACCCATCCCGTCAGCATGGACCCGTGCCATCCACCATTTGCTTAAGGTCCACCCTCCGCTTCAACTCTGCCACAGACTGGTGAACTCTCCATGAGTTGCACATAAAAGCCACCGAATGAGACGGGATTCGAACCCTCGATTCAAGCACTACTCTCTGGCCGGGGGAGTAGCGCCTCAGACCTCTCAGCCAATTGATTGCCTCGCAGTTGTATCAGTTTGTGAGGCATTACAATGTAGACGTTATACTAGTTAGTTCCGTTTGTGTCTTAACACACGTCAGACACAGACTGCAGACAGAGCTACCAACGGTACAATTGCTTGTATTGTAATTTACAGTGTTTTATGTGTCAGACTCAAAAGCCAATATATTGGCCTTGGCCCCCAAAGGATTAATTAAATAATAATAACATGTAAACAAAGTGTATTAAAATGTTCAATAGTCAGCCTTTACTCACGTACATTTTTCTAGACTTTATCTAGGTCTATATATTTTACCTGCAATATCAGTTTAATTTGTTTTACAGGGTCATGATACCACAGCTTCTACAACCAGTTTCGCAATTTATTTGCTAGCATCACATCCTGAAATACAGGTTAATACTTATCATGATATACTCATTGAACTTACTTACTCTTAAAGATTTCTCCACTATTTCAGTTGTAAAGTAAAACAATAGGCTAATAGGAGAAATAAAAATAGGCTAGTGTTGTAGGTCAACTGTGTAGGTCTTTTAGTTATGGAAATTTTGTGATACGTAAGTAAGTGGTTTTTGAAGTATACATACAGTAGTCTCTCAGAGATCCGGGTTGGCGCAGTCCAGTCTCCGGGTACCCCGGTTAGTCTACCTATATATAGGTTGAAAACTGTCATTATTCCAAATTCAGCAAACTTAGTCCTCACCGACTCCCTATATCTAAGGCTAGACAGAATCATGACTGCTTTTTTTGGGCTAAAAGAATTTTGTTGAGATTCCCTATTGTTGTAGCACCATATGTGGTGATTCCATAGGAAATATGGGAATGAACAAGAGAAAAGTAGACAACCCTCAGGACATGTGGACTACATACCTGGGATAAACGCCTCAAAGCATATAAACCAGAAGATACTTTGGACAAAATGGAGTTGACATGTTCATTGCTCAAGCAACTGTCAATGATAAGTCCTAAAAAAATGCTACCACTAACACTTTCCAAAAACTATTCACCCATTGAGATTATGGGATATAAAAGTTTTCTATTTTGCTTTTTAGAAAATTTCATAAAATTTGTTTTTTGCAAATTTACCAAAATATACTTCCGATCAAAAACAATCCTTTACCATGGAGAGATTTAAGAAAATTTAAATTTACATTTGTTCTTTTGTTTCGCCTGAAAAAATTAAATTTACATCATCAGTATACATTGTAACTGAGCAATCAGCCATTTGAGAAATGTTAGGAAGTCCTTTCAGGTAACACAAAAAAAGAAGGGGCACCAAAATTGACACCTGAGGAACTCCAGATCGATTATCTTTATCAAAAAGGTTTAAATTACCTGGTAATACTGTCGAGTGATCCTGTGTCAAGGTACAACTTCCACTTAGGGGTGTGCGAGTACTCGAAACTTTGAGTTTTCGGCCGAGTATTTTAATACTCGAACTCGACTCGAAGTTTTGAAAACTACTCGAAAGTTCGAGCAAGTATTTCCTGCCGATTTCCGGACGATCGCTAACAATTGCGACCGGCCAAAACGCGTAGTAACGATCGCAAAAGGCAATTGCATCACATAAAATCGGCCGAAAATGACGACGCGAACGATTGCGATCGCGTTAAATTGGCTGAAAATGACGATCGGACCGCGTAATTTCGGCCGTAACTAACGATTTCGTCATTTAATATTGATTATAAGCGATGTCTGGACCAGGTGAAATTGGCCAAATGACAACTGGGCCCTGTTTCATCGGCCGGAAACGAATGTCAAACCGTGTTTTGTTTGTCAATACGTAATCCAGTTTGATTGTACTGGCCAAAAATTTGTATTGCTACTCATGTATTAGTTAGAAACCATGTTTAGATTATCAAATCTAGGGTGGTATCTAAATCCCATTACACTATTTTAAACTACCAACTGATGGCAAATACTCGCTCGAAAATACTCGAAACTCGAAAATAATTGGCTCTACTCAACTCGACTCGATTAAAAAAATCACTACTCGCACACCACTACTTCCACTGGTTTCGAACATGAGTGGTCATCATCATCATCATCAAAAGGGGCGGACTTAGGTCCCAAGGCACATCAGCCACACTGGGCTTATTGCGCACCCCCGAAAAGAAGAAAGGAAGAAAGAAAGAACAGAGAAGGTATCAGTACTCCTCCAGGTTCAAGAGCCTGATGAACTGCATCATCCTGTCGACGAGCTCCTCAGGAGGCAGGTATCCACCCCTGACCATAGATCCCAGAGTTGAAGCCCTTACCTCCCTAAGCTCATCGCAATCGAAGAGCAGATGGTCTGCAGTCTCCTCGTACTGCCCACATTTCCTGCATGCAGTGTCACCATTGAAGACACCCATCCGAGAGAGGTGTTTCCTTAGGTGACCATGGCCCGTTATCATACCTGTGATCCGCCTAATGTCCGGCCTACTGAGACCCAGGAGATTCCTTGTGACCTGCTGAGATGGTCCCTGGAGGTTGAGCTTGCTGACCCTATGTTGAGGGAGCCTTGCCCATCTCCTTCTGTGACAATCCCGAGCCCAAGCGCCGATCACCTGCGAAGCACAAGAACGAGATATCCCACAAAAAGGGGGAGGGCCCATGGGAGCCAGGGAGGCAGCCGCGTTAGCCAGCCTGTCCGCCACCTCATTACCCACGATCCCTGAGTGACCAGGCACCCAACAAAGAGTGACCATGTTGCGTCTTCCAGCACAAGACACTGTTTTGTAACAATCCCAGACACCCCTAGACCTGAACTCAAAAGAGTCCAGCGCCCTCAGAGCAGCCTGGCTGTCAGAAAAGATGCTGATAGAGAGGCCCTCTTGACCCCTCCTCAGAATCTCCCCCGCACACTCCATGATGGCGGTAATCTCCGTCTGGAACACAGTAGGAAAAGAACCCATTGGCACCCTGAGACTGACACCATCCTGCACCCCGTGGATGCCAGCACCCGACCCGCTCCTAGACTTGGAACAATCCGTGAACCACACTCGGTCACCAGGAGGGAGCGGACAAACACCTTCACTCCAGTCATCCCTGCTGGGAAAGCGCACCCGGAACGACCTGCTGAAGGAAAAAGTTGTGGGAAGATGGTCAGAGGGCATGTCCAAGACCTCACTCTCAACCACCTGAATGATCTTTGTGTGGCCAAGTGGTTCGCCCGGCAACACCCAGAGGTTCTCACACTGGAGACGGTATGCACCCATTCTAGCCACCATCTTCATATGAATGTCTATGGGCAAAAGATCAAGGAGACACTCCAAAGTGGCACCCGGGCTGCTACTGAGAGCTCCAGTGACGAGTAGGCCTGCAAGCCTTTGAACGCCCGCAAGCCTCCGCATCGCCACGCCAGCTTCCAGCTTCGTCCACCAAACGATGGATCCGAACGTCATCGCCGGTCTTACTACTGCAACATAAAGCCAATGTATTAGTTTGGGCATGAGCCCCCAGGTCGATCCTATCATCCGCCTGCAAGCAAATAGGGACCACTTGCCTCGATCAATGACCCTTTGCAACTGCGGCCCCCATTGAAGGGTCCTGTTCAGAATGACTCCTAAATACTTCACCTGGTCCTGAGGAACAATGGTGGACCCCTGCAGCCTGAACGGCCCGATCCCCACAATATTCCTTCTCCTCGTGAAGGGAACCAAAACAACCTTTGAAGGGTTGACGGAGAGACCAACCTCTCCACACCAACGGCCCACCACCCTCAATGCAGAATTCATGAGGTCTGTGACTGTGTCGTTGAACATGAGTGGTTCATTTTTAAGTTGACATCAAGCTAGGTAGACATATTCCTCTTCATCACTGGTGATGAGAAAAGGCGTCAGAGTTATTAAACGATCACACACGAACATTAAACACATAGTCAGTCATCTTCTGCCGGCGACACACTTGCTGTTATTTTTGTACTGGCCGGTTTTTTAAAATGTTTTTGATGTTTCCGTGTTTAATGTTCGGGTGTGATCGTTCATTAACTTTGTCAACTTTTCTCACCACCACTGATTATGTCTAGCTAGCTTGGTGTCAACTTGAAAATGACCCCCTGTGGTTCGAAACCAGTGGTAGCTGTACAATGATATAGGATCACTCGGCAGTATCACCAGGTAATTTATACCTTTTTGGTAATATAAAGTGATTCAAAGGTTATTCCATCATGATATTATCTTAAATATTTTTTAAAGTTTATGTTGCAAATACTAACGAAACTTTGCGTTGTAGCACCTTAAATTTGCACACAATTAGTCTTACACAAATGTCATGTAGTTTGCATTGTCAGGCACTATGTGTTTCAGTAAAACCGATGCTGTTTATAACTTACGAGACAGTGGAAGTTGTCGTGTGGGTGGATGAGGCAGCAGGAGAGTCTCAGTTCTTTGCGCTCACTTTGTTAGTTGTCACTTTGGCTTGTTTCTGCCTCGTATGACTCATGTCCATCTCTGGGAATCTGGATTTTCTGAAATCTGGACCAGCCGTCCACCAAATTATCCTGGTTTTTGAGAGTCTACTGAATACATATTTAGATTCAACTATTTAATCAATACAAAATGTTTTAAAATGTAAATGTTTATAAAGAACAACAGTTTCTTAGCTGCCTGTGTTGTGATACAAAAACTAAGATGCACTGTAAGATAACCATTCCGACGTTCAATCCAGTGGGGATTGTTTATCAATATTGATGTTTCCTTGCATTGATTTTCGCTGCTTATAAAGTCATAATGAGAACATGATTCATTTGTAAATTTACTGTAAAAGATTATTTAAGCAGCATAATGTTGGCAGGATAAGGTGGTAGAGGAGTTGTGGGGCGTGTTTGGAGACTCGGACCGGGATCCGACGTATCAGGAGTTGATGGGACTCAAGTACACGGAGCAAGTGATCAAGGAAACCCTACGACTCTACCCGGCCGTACCCTACATCGGGCGGTATCTCTACGAAGATCTCACTCTCCCGTGTAAGATAATTTATTATTACTTTGCAGTGTTACAATGGCTTTGCAAGTTAGTCATATTGTAAAAATAGAATAGAAAATTGGAGTCATCTAATTACCACAAATGTTTTGAAATTTAAGTTTTTAGGTAATAAGTGTATTATAGAAGTTCACCAAGCTACGGTTAAAGCTTAATTTTCTTTAGTCGATTCCTGTTACAAAGATTCTTGTGAGTGCCTTATGAACCAGAATTTGTCAAGGCTGCAACTTGCATGATTTTAAAGTGCATTACTTAAAAATATCTTATATCTTTCTATCTTTGATTGTTGTATCTCCAGGATCACTCTGAAAAAGTACTTGGGGTGTGCGAGTAGTGATTTTTTTAATCGAGTCGAGTCGAGTAGTGCCAATTATTTTCGAGTTTCGAGTATTTTCGAGCGAGTATTTGCCATCAGTTGTTAGTTTAAAATTGTGTAATGGGATTTGGACACCACTCTAGACTTGATAATCTAAACATGGTTTCTAACTAATACATGTGTATCGATACAAAGTTTTGGCCATAATCAAACAGAAAATGGTAATGACAAAAAAATCACGGTTTTTACATTCGTTTCTGGCCGATGAAACAGGGCCCGGTTGTCATTTGGCCAATTTCACCAGATATCGCTGATAATCAATATTAACCCTAGCAGTGGCCTATGTTAGACTTGGGGAATGGCCAAGCAGATTTGGCGAATTTTTAGACTTTTTTTTAAAATTCGTATAAATTTGAGATGAGAACTAAACATAGCCAACCTCATATTCATTTTGTTCGGAAAGAACAGGGGAATCTGAAAATAATTAAATAAAAAAGATCTAGAAAGGTAATTTGTTCAGCAAAGTAAAAAAATTAAAGTTGAATTTTTTTTGAAATCTCAAAAGCAGCCCTGGTAAAACTTTTTCTTCAGATTTTTTATGGAAAATTCATTATATACATTTTGTAGGAAATTCAATTTCCTACATAGAAATGTATAGTATGTCGGGGAAAAAATTTATTTGTAAGTATTATGTAAGTATATACGGAAAACCGCAAAATTTGTAAATTGTACAGTGTTAGTTACTACTCTAAAAAGGTAATGTAAATATGTATCTACTAATAATAATATGTATATATTTGTAAAGCTAATGAAGTAAGGAATGTAAAAAAGTTATAAAGTTGATGGTAAAAATTTGTTATCACTTATGATTACAGTCGACTCCCTCTAATCCGGACACTTGTCCAGATTAAAAAAATTCTGGACCATCCGGCGTTTTTTTACTTACATAAATTACAACCTGTAATAGGGAATCTATAATCATAAATCACATTTTAAGACAATTATAAGTGTACGGTACTTACCGAAACATTACGGGGCATTGCTACTACAGTAGACTCCCGATTATCCGCGGTAATGGGTGGCTGAGCGATCGTGTATAATCGAAATCGCGGATAAACCAAACCTAACCTAAAACACACTTGAAATAGTTAAAAACGACTGTGAGAGCAAAATAATAACCTTTAAGCTACTGAATGTTAGGTTTAATAATGTGAAAGACTTCAAATACAAGATTACTGTATGTATCTTTTAATAAACTCACAATTATTTCACAAACAATATTTTCACATCGGTAAAATAACAGTCCAATACGTGAGACAAGTGCACTATATTACAGGCCTAATGTCGAAGTTGTCGTCTTTATTGGCTTCGAGGAAAATAAACAATGAGATCGCACATCGAGGTGTCATGTTTCCCTTCCAAGAAGTCCAATTGTCCCTCTGCATAATGATAATGGCGGGCAGTTGCGTACGATATGGCGGTCTGGAGGGATGGCGGGAGATGACTAATGTTTTGGCGGGCGGGCGGGCGGGCTTCCGTTTGACCGCTAGTAACCCCTTTCTCTCGCCCAAGGCCAAGTGCGTCGCGCGCGGTAGCTATAATTTGCAGGCGCGAGGATAGACGTTTACGCGCTAAACTTCGCTTGCCGCAGTTGCGTTTTTTTTTTTTTTTGCCGATCGCGGATAAGCCGCAGCGCGGGTAATCCGGTCGTGGATAATCAGGAGTCTACTGTAACTCGTATCCTCGTTTTTTATGACATCAGTAGCAGTTATTAAAAACAACAACAACTGTATGATGATCCGGGGAATCAAACGCAATCGTAAGCCGAACTGAGGATATTTGTTTCCATGTAGGCTGGAAATAAACAGACATGCTCAATCCTGTCGTTTTCGGCCGTGGGAAACCCGGCGCGCGCTCATGACTCATTTCCAAGAAGTAGTCCAAATTATCTACTTGAAAAACAACTACTCTTTTGAGGAGTTTTATAACTCGTAGTCCATAGCCTTTAGTTTTTAGTTTGGAATTTGACACTATTCTCATGTATTATGTATACAAATTGTGAATAAAGATGATTTGATTTGATTTGATTTGATTGAGTCTGGACCATCCGGCGTCCGAACCATCCGAGTCCGAACAAGAGGGAGTCGACTGTAGAAGAATTTTTGAAATTTTAGGGTATTCGGAAAAAAAATTCTACAGTATTTAGTATATAATTTTTTTTAGAAATTTATTCCTCCAAATACTATATATACATTTTGTAGGAAATTCAATTCCCTACACATAAATGTATAACATAATGGAGGAAAAAATTTTGTGTAGATGTTATGAAAGAATACACGGAAAACCGCAAAATGTGTAAATTGTACAGTATTAGTTAGTACTGTAAATAGGTAATGTAATATATGTATATACTAATAATATTATATACATATTTGTAGAGCTAATGAAGTAAGGAATTAAGTCATAAAGTTTATGGTAAAATTTGTTATCACTTATGAGTAGAAGACTTTCTGAAATTTTTTGGTATTCGGAAAAAATATATTTTTACAGTATTTAGTATATAACTTTTTTTAGAATTTTTTTCCCCCCAAAACAATATAAACATGTTGTAGAATGTTTAATTACCTACAAAAATATATACAACATTCATAATAAATTATATGTTTTTATATGTGTTATGTAATAATAAAAATATCAAACTCGGGAGAACTGAGATCTGTCTCCAACAGGCGGTTTATATCGCACTCGTATTTTCCTGACATGGTGCTAAAGAAAAACACAACTTTTTACGAACACTATTTCACACACTTCAGTAATATTTATGCATAATAAAATGCATAAAGATTACTGTTATATACACACATACACTTCACTAACATTAACACTCCGAAATAATAAAGGATTTAGTAATAATTCGCGTATAACACGAGAGCGCAAACTCACCAACGACAACACACAATGGCGACAACGACGCACTAGGTTTGAGAGAAGTGACGCACATCCTTCGTCTTCGAGAGAGCAGCCGGAAATAACCCTGGGCAAGGCTGCCAATCTCAAAAGCTATATTTCTTCCTCTTCAAAATGACATATTATGTGACTAGTAATTATAACTTACACTGGATATGATTTGTATTTTCCATACCAGCTTATTGCGCTGGTTGGCCATTCGTTATGGATTCTAAAAATCAATACCACAATGAAACTAAACTCTTTGGCTATGCGGTGGTACCACCCGCAACATCCTAAGACTAAAATTAGCCGAGCAGGGTAATGCCAAACAAGTCGTGTTTTTACATTTTCCGAGCGTCGACTGCAGGAATGGCGTAGCTGCAAAATGTCATTGTAATTATAATCGTCGTGACATTGTTGCACAACTTGTAAACAGTTCATTTATGTAATAAAATGAAAGTTCAGAATGTGATCTTTCGAATGGTATAAATATTGTTCAATTCTGAGTTGATTATTAGTGTTTTTACCGTTACAAAAATTTCGGCCCGTACCAGCGCATTACGCTGGTGGCCACTTTAAGGCATCACGGGAAACGAGTGTATTAAGCTGGATGGCCACTGCTAGGGTTAAATGACAAAATCGTTAGTTACGGCCGAAATTATGCGGTCCGATCGTCATTTTCGGTCGATTTTATGTGATACGATTGTCTTTTGCAGCCGTTACTACGCGTTTTGGCCGGTCACAATCGTTCGCGGTCATCACTTTCGGCCGATTACACGTGATGCGATTGCCTTTTGCGGCTGTTACTACGCGTTTTGGCTGGTCGCAATCGTTAGCGATCGTCTGGAAATTGGCGGGAAATACTCGCTCGAACTTTCAAGTAGTTTTCAAAACTTTGAGTCGAGTATTAAAATACTCGGCCGAAAACTCAAAGTTTTGAGTCCTCGTACACCCCTAAAAAGTACATTTATAAATCATTAGATGCACAATGATCGTGCTGCATTACACTGTTTAGGGAAGAGTGGGCAGATAAATAGAACAGTGAATTGGTCAAATTTTTCACTGCCAACCCAACGTGTAGTGTAGATAAATTTGTAATGTTGTGTAATATTGTGGTTAGTGGCAAAAGTTACCGGTTTTCAATACTATCCAAAGTAAGATTCGCAAAAAAATAGGTTGTCAATTTTTCTTTTGATTTTTTTGGTAGCCCACAAGGTGTAGGAAGAAAGTCTTTAATTAAAGAATAGGCCAAACTGTTTAGTATTAACGAATTAAATGTCTCAACTAGTAGAACTAGTATGCCACAAACACAATCTCAACAGGGGCAGATCCAGAGGTCATCTCCATCAGACCCAGAGTCAGATTTGGTTTAACTGGGTTTAATTTGAACCAATATATGTCCAACATAAAAATGTAAATTCCTTAGTTTTTGTTTTGGCAACATGTAATTCTGTCGTTTTCTGTACGCATAAAAATAATGTTGTTCTTTTGTCAAGAGGTAGTCACAAGTGCTGCTGTTGTAAGGCGTAAGTGGCGGCGGATCTTGGAACTAACCCAATCGGAGCAGGGGCGGATCCAGAGGTCATGTTTGGGGGGAGGGGCGGTCACCTAAAGCTACCCCTCCCCCTCCCCCTGGGTAGTCCCTGGCACCCCCATTATTTTCGTATAACTATATGAAATTATACAACGAATGAAAGTAAGTTAACATAATATATCAATAACCTTGTACTCAAGAAAAAAACAATCATAACTTTATAAACAAGCTAAACAAAAATTAACTTTAGTTCTACTGCGTCCGACTAAATAAAAATAACAAATATCTAGGCATTACACTTTTTTCTACGTCATCTGCAGGCATCCAAGAACAAGTAAGATGCCTAAATACACAATTTATTTTAGTAGTTAACCATGTGAAAAAATATTTACAGAATGTATTTGAAATCGGCAATACTGAACTATGCTACGCGAAGATACAATGAGGAATGAGGCTGACAGCCAAGGTCGACTCGAAAAATGAAAATGTCGTACCACATTTTTCAAAATAAAATACTTGGCGTATGAGCTTCAGGTTGCACGCAATTTAATCTTTGTTTCTTCTTATTTCATTACATATAATTCGAGGCACTTTTTGCTTCTAGCCTAGCCATTTATTACCTAGCAACAGATTACGCGGTTTTACACAAAAATCAAACCTAACCTGTAAACAATCACAGCTGACAGCAAAAGACGGTAGGCGGCGAAATCCAGTAAAATATAATCACTGAATACAATGGTAGCAACCTTTGCTGTGTGTGGCTAAAATCTACCTTCAAGACCATGTTGAAAACACTGAATTTTCGGTCTGCCAACTGGTAAAACTGCAACAACTGCACGATACTCGCTAATATCCAAAAATACAATCACGAGATATACAATTTTTTGTTTTTGTAAGACGCTTTTAGGTGAAAGACATAAATCTAAGTAATGTGTTATATACTAAAATGGAAGTTTAAAATGTCAACTGTCTAATGGTATATATTTTATTCCATTTGTCGAACGTTTAGGTGCATTAGTTTGAATTTTAATGTAACAATGTAGACGGGAGCGGCAAAATTTGACTCTCGGAACCGAACGGAAAAACAGGGTTTCGTGAGGCTTTAGCTACTTACATTTTCATTCGGATTTATTCAAACTTTCATTGTATGCCTGAATAATAAAGTAAAACACAATAATTCTTAGGTTTGGGTGGGGCGACCGCCCCTACCGCCCCCCCTTGGATCTGCCCCTGAATCTCAAATGGTTCACTGAGTCAAAAATGGCAACTGGACAAACATGTTTTTAACACGTTCAATGCTGACAAACATGTTTAACCCTTAGCGGTCGTATTCATCGTTCTCTTTTCCTTCCCTACAGATCGGGAAGGCCACACTTAGTGACCCTCTCATTCTGTCTAATGACGCGACATTGTCAGCGCTGAAGGTAGCCCCACAGCTCGGGCCGGCCACGCGTAGTGGCCCTCTACGCGTTTCCTGTTCAGCTCGGCTGTCCACCCTGTAGTGGCCCCCTGTTTCTCTTCATATTATTTAACATTGTAATTTTGTTTTCGATTCTCTCTGCTTGGGAGGTGCTGCGCTCCCTCGGCAATCATCGGAACTATCTGGAGACAACAACAAGACAGTATATTTTTAGCTGATCACAATATTATCACGTTTGTCATTGGTGAGTTATCTGCTTGTGTTGTGCACCAGTCCTTTTAAAGGCTTTTAATTTTTAATAAATTGATATTTATGATTAATAAATGGCCTCAAATAGTGACTTAACATCCGATACTATACGGGATTTATAATACTCTTTATAATACTCTTCATGTGTAAATTTTAGGCAATAATGATTTCAATTTAGTTTTGTAAAGCTTTTTGCAGTTCTTTTAATGGTTTTATATACAATATACTTCTTAATATTATTTTGTTTCAGTACCAAGATTTTAAATTAATATTATATATTATCTATGTTCTTTCTACTTTTCAGTAAACTCATAATAAAGCTGGTAATTTGAATAATACTGTATGATAATTATATAACTTGTCAAATATATTTAGATTTGTAGTTTTTTTTAAATATTTTATTGCAAATGAACCATTTTCATTGTTTTTTAATCAGTTTTAACCGTAAAAGATACTTTTTTAACCGTAAAAGATACTTTACTTTTTTATTTTATTCAAGAGTATTAATAATTTAATTGTTATAAACGTTTTAATATTTGAGTAATAAAGTTGTTATTAAATACGAGTGTACATAATTGAATCCTAATGATGACCGAGTTTACAGTCAAATGTTAGGTTAAACATCAGTGTTTTGGAGTTAAAAGGCTCGCCACACGGTATTTAATCCAAGCGTAAGACGTAAACAAGAGAAGTAGTAATGGCGGCCAAACTACGCAGTGACGCGGGGCCACTACGAGTGGCCCTTCCGAGCTGTAGGCGCGTCACTTCGTATATATATTACACCTTGTCCCGTTACGGATCTTGTGGCCACACGTAGAGGCCTTCCGACCGCTAAGGGTTAAACATGAAAATAACCTATGTTTCAATGTTAATTAGAAGACATTAATTAACGTTCTCCGCACCCAACGTGTTAATTTCTGTTAGGAAAATATTAAAATGTGATTATACCTCTTGCTGTTACAGTCGTTATTTTAGAGGCCTGGCGTCTGACTTGTGGCATTTTGTTAAGCTATATAAGACCTTTATACAATATGACTTATGCCGACCTTAAGAAATACAAGACGTACTCTAATCATTGTCACCTTCCTTATTGTCAACAAATTTAAGAAGTAAGCTTACTAGATAGTGTTGTGTGAAATGATTACTACTTTATAACTGGTTCAAAGTTATGCCAGAGTACAGTAAAATCATGTTTGTCTTGTTGGGGAGGCAATTCTTCTGTTTACTAGTGAGTAACTTTATTATTTTGTTGTTCCTTTGTTAACACTTGTCACAAATTTCTCCTGATGACCTTTCACTGAGTTTCCTAAATAAATCTAATATATTCTTTGCAGCTTTGAAAGAGGAACCATTGATGGATTTCTAATATGTGATCTGTTTATTTTATATTATAAGCAGTTTTATTGCACTCTTTTATATATGCATAGGTAGCTACTGAAACACCATTGATTCTATTAATGAATAAATAGCTTTAAATTTAAAGTGGTTTATATATCTGCATTAAGTAATCCAATTTGTTGCTTCATGCAACTGGTTTCAACTCCGATTGGAGTCATCATCCAATTGCTGTAGCCATTGGTACAGGGATAAAACAATCTCTTCAATTGAAGGTCGTCATGACATTCATCACACAAACGAAAACACATAGGGTAATCGAATGGACAACGGATACGGAAATTTAAAGAACACTAAACATAAAATGGGGGTGCGACGCGTACCGGGCGGAAGTGAAGTCTAGACTGCCGTGATGAGTGGTGGTCAGTGACGTCGCCTGACTTATCTCATGTCACCTGATGTTCGCATTCCCTTCAGCCCTCTCCCACTCCAATAACTTCTAATGTGTTTCTATCCTGTGAAAAATGTAAAATATCCATATTTCTGTCTATACTTGTATAATTATGATTACTTGAAATTAAGGGGTCAGCAAAATTTGAAGTTTGAGGGGATGCTGTTTTTCTTGGTATGTGTTCTCTAAAACGTTTCTTGAAAGAACGGGAGGATTGGTCGATGTAATATCTTGGACAATCAATGCAGTTAATCTTGTATACTCCATTCTTTTCATACATTGAGGTTCTTTCCTGAGGGCGTTCTTTCAATTACGGATTATGTTTGTTGGTCGTTCTAAACGAAACTGTTACTTATTTTTGGTCATTAAATTTCCAAATTTATTACTTAGACAATTGCCATAGTCTGCAGAGATATAAGTTTTTGGTTCTTTGGGTTCATCTAGTTTCTTATTCCTATGTTTATTAATTAATGTGTCAATCAGACAGCTTTTGAAACCGTTTGTAACGGCGATATGTTTAATTATATTAACTTCGTCATTGTAATAATTTTTTCCATTGGTACAGATAGCAACCTGTGAATAAAGCTACTCATAGGTACATTTAAATTTAAATGTAAATAACTCAATTTATAATTACTAGGATAATTATGTGCGAGTAGTGATTTTTTCGATCGATTTGTATCGAGTATTGCCAAGTATTCTCAAGTTTAGAGTATTTTCAAGCAAGTATGTAACACCAGCATTATATTCCTGTATATAGTTTCAAATAATTTGCATACCAATCCAGATAAAATTAAATTTTGGTTAGGGAGAGAAGCCAGTTTTTTAAGTGGGATAAATGTTGTTTAAATTATATACATTGCATCAGTATTAATAGTAAACAAATCAAAAATGGCTTTCTAAATAGTAAACTAGCAATTGATCCTTAATCCAGAAACAGACTTTATAGCATGTTTGAGGTTGTCACACAACAGAACAAAGTTCAAACAATTCAACCTCCAAATGGCCCAGAATTGGCATTTGTGTGTGGTTTTTGGGTTATGGGCCCAGAACAAATGGGCCAATACAATTTGGTCCGGTCATTGCTTTATGTTATATATTATTTCTCTAGCCTATTTTTCTGTCAGTCCGCGAGATCTTCCTTATTCCTTTATCAAAATCCATGATTTACCCCTAATTTTTTTGACAAAAAACAGACCCAAAGTCTAAATTGTACTGCTTCTCAGAAATTTGAATGATATGAAAGATAAATAAAACGAATAGTTTGTTTTAGCGAAAATGTAAACAAAAGAACATCTGATCAGCTGACAAGATTTGGTTCGCAGTGCGGAATTCCGCACGGGTCGACTAGTAAGCCATATTACATAATTAAATAATTACAGAATTTACAGCCGGTATTATGTGGTCTGGTTGTAATTTTTACTGACATTGTTTTCCGTCATCATTTACACAACTTTGGTCGTTGTTTATGACTGATTCATGTTTTCTGTATCCATTTGTGGCCAATTTTACGTGGTGCAGTTGAACTTTAAAAGTATTTTTAAAACTTCCGAGTCAACTTGAATATTCAATTAGCCTACCTTTAATTTTCAAATACTCACATACATTAGTAATTAGACAAATAAACTGTGAGACACTTAACTCATTTTCTGTTCTTCAGCTGGACACACACTACCTGCTGGTACTTCTGTGTCTCTCTTCTTTTTCAAGCTCCACAGAGACCCAAAAGTTTTTCCAGGCCCTGAGAAGTTTAACCCAGATAATTTTTCACCTGAAAATATGATTAATCGCTTCGCCTTCACTCACACGCCTTTCAGTGCAGGTCCTCGCAACTGTATTGGTAGGTTTTGGCATTTTATAATTTTTTAGTGTAAATATTATAATAACATTTTCATGATTTTAATTTAAATATTTGTAATTTATGAAAAAATTAGGTTGTTTTGGATTTACGAAGGTGCAAGATAAAAAAAAAACGGACACTTAATTTATTGTTATGGATTCATTACAGTGTATGAAGGGTAATATTTCCCCCCCCCAGTTGTAGAGTTATAAGAAAATTACAAAATAATGATCTTATACAAATTGTAACAAAACATGTTTTAGTGAGAATATTCAAGACTCACATTATATTGTTATATACATTATATTGTTTTATGAGACAGTTTGCTCCTAGATTGCCTTCGTTTTTGCTTTGGTGGCTTAGGTTTTTATATCAATTATTGTTAACTTTTGCTTAAATTCTTTTAAATCTTTTCTGCAGGTCAGAAGTTTGCCATGTTGGAGATGAAAGCTGTGCTGTCCAGACTTCTGCGGACGTACAGAGTTAAGGCCATGCCTCCAGAACCCCTCCTGGCTTCACAACTGATTCTGCGCTCCGAAACAGGCATCAATATTCGGTTGGAGTTGCGTGTCTAGGTCAAGAGAGACAACACAAATTTCCCATGTATGCTCTATTGTATTCCTCTTTTAGTTAAGACAAGGTTCTGAGACATTTTTGTTTCTACAGAACTACTCCCAAGTATAACATAGTATAAACTCAGACGTAATTTTAAATTTGGTATTTTATAATGTTTGTTTAGAGTAAGTACTTTTAATGGCGCTTATTCTAAGCAATGTGTAGGCAGCTGACTTCCATTACTTTAAGATAGGGATGAGTCGATTCTTGATACCACCGATTCTTGGACATTGGTATCGGTATCGAGATTCATTCATTCAATGTCGATACCGATCCCATCGATACCCCCGCTGTTTACCCGCGCTACGACGTACACGGGAAGCGATGCTCCCGCCGCTTACCCGCGCTCCAAAAGCCACGGGGAGTGTTTGGGTCGGTGGCAAGATAACCAAGTTTTTCCCCAATATGAATTTATAATAAATAGTTTTATTTTTCTATATTACCATAGCATGCTAGTGAAATTAACATCAAATTATATAAAAAATTGCATTAAACAATATGTTTGATAATTAACTACAAAATACTACTAAATAATTTTAAATGGTAACATACATTTGTAACGGTTTTTAACAATAGTTTTAACAACTAAAGGTACTGAAAAATCGTAGGTATTGATGGTATGGGTATCGAGAATCGATTTTTCTGGTATTGTTATCGGTATCGGGAATCGATAAATTTTGGTATCGACTCATCCCTACTTTAAGATGAGTGACATAAATCATTTATTTATTGGAGTATTTGAATTGTACTTTTGTATGCAGCAGCAACCCAGAAAAATGTAATATTATTCACCTATTTCAAAAATTGTGCTGTAGCCCTATGGTGTGCAGTAACTTAGTTTACCAAGAATTGTATTTTGTCTTTTCTGCAAAAAGATGTCTTAGCTAATAGTTTATCTCAGGTGGTTTTTAACCCTTCAACGTGGTTTGACGTAGTCACTACTTCGGCAAAAAACGTCCTTGAATGCAGTTTGACGTAGTCACTACGTTTGCCAACAGTCCGTCATGTGGTGTTATCTGGCGACGTTATTTTAAACTACTTGGAATTAGGACTATATCTAGCATGTTGTCCATTAGTTGGTCGATGTTTTGCAGCTGTTTATCGTTCGTAATGTGTGCGAGATGTTGTTTACAAACTTAGAGGTCTTTGACCTTGGCTCAGTTTGATTCGTCGCGCAAACGTATTACGTTTAGCCTTTGTTTGGTCGTTATATTCAGTAGTTTTACTGCGTAATACACTGTTTTACTTTGTTTTGTTATTATTAGATAGTTTTACAATGTAGTACTAGTAACAAACTGTAGTTTTTCGATTGCTGGAAGTTTTGTTTGTGTAAAAAGTGTGTATGTTTTTGTTAGTGTAAATGAGGTTAGGGCTCGTAACTGAAGTGAACTGTGGCAGTACTTTTACATTAGTGAATTTATTATGCTAATTATTAAATTATAATGGCTAGGTCCAGTGAAATCGACCGTTGGATAGATGACAACGAAATCTTGTTGTCAGAGGCAAGTTACGAGGAAGATGTGGACTTTGCGCAACAAGAGATAGGCCTCGAGGGCAATCAGAACGACAATGACGACAGTGAAAATGATGAACCAGTTATAGTGCAAAACAGACGTATTGCTAATATTATAGAGAGTGTAGTAGGAGGAGCAGGAGATTGCCCATTACCTAGGCCTATGACAAATGAAAACCCTGCAATGGTTTGGGATCTAATGGAAGGGTATGTACCAAAACAAGAAACATTCACTAGTGTTAGTGGTCCTAAAATCCCTGTAGAAAATTCAGTTGATATTTTCAAACTTTTTTTGATGATAATATTATGGATATAATTGTGTCAAGCACAAACACATATGCCGAGCAAGAAAGGACTAAACGTGGTATGGGTTTCCCCCACGATCCAGGGACTGGAATTGGCAGCCAGTAACAAAGGATGAAATGTATTTATACTTTGCAATTATAATGCTGATGGGTATAGATCAAAAACCATCTGTCCGATCATACTTTACGAAAAATCCTCTGCTGGAAACACCTATTTTGCCTAGCACTATGCCTCAGGAGCGCTTTGAATTGATAAGCAAATATTTGCATTTCAGTGTTTCCATTAGATTGTCAGAGTTTCAAGGCCCAAAGAAATTTTCAAAATGTATTCTGTGGTAGAATGCTTGAATACCAGGTTCATGGAATCATATGGGTTGTCCCAGAATGTCTCAATCGATGAATCTTTGACCCTTTGGAAGGGGCGCTTGCCTTTCCGACAATACTTACCACTGAAATCCGCCCAGTTCAGAATCAAATCCTTTGAGTTGTGGGAATCCTCATCAGGTTAAACTTGGTCTCTACTTGTTTATACAGGGAAAAACTCTCAAGTGAACTGCCCTATTGCCCCACCTGACAGCAATAAATCGACAACTATTGTGATAAAACTGTTGGAACTCTTGTTGGACAAAGGTCACAGAGTCTGGATGGATAATTAGTATAACTCGCCAGACCTGTCAGCATTAAAACAAAAAAAAAAACAGAAAACTGATACCTGTGGGACATTAAAACTTTCTAGAAAAAATGTCCCTCAAGAAATAAAAGTGTTCCACTTCAGAAGGGAGAAATATCAGCCTTACATAGTGGCAATGTCATGGTCTTAAAATGGAAGGATAAGAGAATCATTACGCTTCTGTCAACATTTCATAATCATGACATTGAAGCTAGAACCAATAAATCAGGTACTTTACAAATGAAACCTGTTCTTGTTTATGATTATAATAAACTGATGGGAGGATTATAATAAACCCAGGGATCAGATGCTGAACAGCTTCCTTTTGGAATGAAAACGAGGCCTGAAATGGTACATAAAACTTTTCAAACGCCTTCTAAACATTAGTGTTTTGAACTCTATATAATCTGGAAAACTCAAAACCCAAATGGTAATCATCTAAGGTTTAGGCTTCAGCTGATAAAAGAATTGATACATATGTATGGTTCAGAGGTACAGAGGCCAGTGCATGGAAGGCCGAGCATTGAACCTAGGCCTGTAAGACTAACTGAAAGACACTTTATTGAGAATATTCCCGCAACAGGGAAAAAGCAGTAATCTCAGAGAAGGTGTGTTGTGTGTTCGAAGCGTGGTGTCAGAAAATACAGTGTCTAATGGTGTCCTGACTGTAAAGCTGGGCTTTGCCTTGTGAATTGCTTCAAGGATTACCACACAAAACTCGCCTTCTGACATGTAAGTAAAATAAATTTTCTATTGGAATATTATTTTTGAGTGTGTTATTTGTAGAACTACTATTTATTAACAATTTGGTAAAAGAATTATGTTGATAGGACATATACAACCAAAGTGATAACATGTTTAGGAATTTGTTGCAAAAATATGGCGTGACTTGAAAAAACCATCGCACCCTATTTATGCACTATATTTCTAAAATTTCAATTACTCTGGTTCTATATGTCCTATGAACATGATTCTTTTACTAAATTGTCCAGAAATAAGTATACTACAGTAAAACACTGTAATGTATTACCCCAATGTTTTTTTTTTTTTCATTAAATTTGTTAGAACTTCAGTTTTGTTTGGTAGCCCTTGAAGTACCATACAAAACTCAAATTTTTACAAGTATAAAAAAATACATATACAGTAGACTCCCGATTATCCCTGGTAATGGGTGGCTGAGCGATCGTGTATAATCAAAATCGCGGATAAACCAAACCTAACCTAAAACACACTTGAAATAGTTAAAAACGACTGTGAGAGCAAAATAATAACCTTAAGGCTACTGAATGTTAGGTTTAATAATGTGAAAGACTTCAAATACAAGATTACTGTACGTACCTTTTAATAAACACACAATTATTTTACAAACAATATTTTCATATCGGTAAAAAAACAGTCCAATACGTGAGACAAGTGCACTATATTACAGGCCTAATGTCGAAGTTGCCGTCTTTATTGGCTTCGAGGAAAATAAACAATGAGATCACACAACGAGGTGTCATATTTCCCTTCCAAGAAGTCCAATTGTCCCTCTGCATAATGGCGGGCAGTTGCGTACGATATGGCGGTCAGGAGGGATGGCGCGAGATGACTAATGTTTTAGCGGGCGGGCGGGTGGGCTTCCGTTTGACTGCTAGTAACCCCTTTCTCTCGCCCAAGGCCAAGTACGTCGCGCGCGGTAGCTATAATTTGCAGGCGCGAGGATAGACGTTTACGCGCTAAACTTCGCTTGCCGCAGTTGCGTTTTTTTTTTTTTTTTTTGCCGATCGCGGATAAGCCGCAACGCGGGTAATCCGGACGTGGATAATCGGGAGTCTACTGTTTTGGAAAAATTTAGTTTTGTGTGATTGTTGTAGTTTATTTATTTCCTAATAATTTAGTAAAAATATAATGTTGCTATGATGTATAGAACCAGAGTAATGAAATTTTTAGCGAAGTATTGCAAAATTAGGGCCTGACTTACAAAAAAAGACCCGCACCAGGGGTCGGTCATTGTATAAAAAGTCCCGTGTTGAAGGGTTAAAAATTTATGTTGTGTCCTAAGTATTTGCTATAAACTATCAGGCAAGTCTGAAATGTGTATTCAAAGGGATGCTGCTGCATTTACATAGTTCATGGTCAGTCAAATATAGCCTGTAAAACAGCTTTACTGTTAGGCAAAGTGCTTGTGAAAATAGCCTTCAACAACTACCCGCAACATGTCTTGCCCTCTAATGTTTTATTTCTTGCTCATACATTGTTTTATAGTGTGAGCAGTTTGAAAGGATTCAAATATAGACTCAAAAAGTGGTAATATTACATTTTTTTCCTACAACATCTCTTATTATTTTGCATTATATGTGAGCATGTAAGGGTTCCAACATAAGTCATATTTATTGAACTAAAATAATTATTAATCAAATAATTATTTTTAACATTTGTAACTAATGCCTTTTTCTAATACCAAAATTTAAAATTTGTTTGAAACCAATATATGTGTTGAGAAACATATTGTTCCATCCTGCAGTTATAACAACATGTACTATGCTATTCTTAAAGTTGTTTAATGAATAATATAGTAAACTAATACTATAGTATGCTAGTAAACTAACTTTTAATTAACCAACTAAGTCTTTTATAATCTTTCTCTTTTGATTTTTACTCTTGGTACCAGGAATATATTTTTTAAATACTGAATTCTCAATAAAAGTGCTAGAATTTCTTTATATTGGTTTAATTATTTAAATATCCATTCAATTGTAATGACAAATTTTTACTCTATGTCCCAGGGCCCCTTTATTCAGCTTTTTATTCAGCTTTCACGGGCCCCTGGGCAGGTCTGGTGGTGTGGGCCCTTGGTGTCGTCCAGATCCAAGTTGGTGACCTTTTTTTAGACTACAGGGTCCTAAATAAGACACTGGCCTGGCCGCCCAGGCCGCCCTTGACGGGCCCGGGCCCCAGGGCAGTTGCCCCCCCCCCCCCCCGTGTACGGCCCTGATGTCCGCTGATGGTACAGGTATTGGCTTTTCTGTTGAACCTCTAGGAGACACTTTAACCGGACAACAACTCTATAATTGTTAATATATTTAACCAGATTTAAAGAATGTTATTTCGAGCTTACAAAATAAGACTCTCAAATTGCTGTTCGTAATCAAAACCATACAAATTATTTAGCTACCAAAAGTTCATTTTAGAAGTAGGTTTCAGTAAACATTATGCCAAGTTCTTGTCTTAGATTGGTGTTGTTTTTTTTTAGAACAAATTATTATACACTTTATACATGGTTTTACTATATATAATATTAAGTTACCACATGTATTTTTATGTAATTTTGTATATACAAAATATAATTTTATATAAAGAACAGTTTTTGTTTAATTATTTCCTTTGTCCTAATTTTATAGTGTAGTTGCACTAATAGGAAACAAGTAATAGGAAACAAGTTTGTAAAAAACAACCAAAGATTGTCGCCCTCTGACAAATTTATAAATGGGAAAATGTATTTCATAAATTATTTCTTTGTATTATTTCTGACATTTTTCTGGAAAATTTTAAAAAACAAATTTCACTATCAAAATAGCCTACAAAACTTTATTAATCTTCGAAAAAATATTGTTTTTTTGTGAAATAATAACAATTGACATTGAAATTGACAGATTTCAACACAAATTGCCAGCGATTATCTGATTGTTACAAAAACTGACTCTCTTTCTGGTGCATAGCCACTTCTTGACAGGCACTTCAAATAAATAAGATACCCTCGTCGCAGCAAATCTGCGTATTCAGCGGATTTCTAATGCATGTATGTGAATGTTTCTCACTACCACATTAAGCCACTTATCAAGTTTCATAAAAATTAATTTATAAATAAGTGATATATAGCATTTTATTTATTCTCCAAAGTATAAAATTAGGGATGAGTACACAGGTTTGCTGCAACAAGAAAGACAAACAAATTGTTTTTAAGCAATTATCAATATAACTCAACCAGGCGAAGCTACATACCAAGTTTTAATAATTTATGTTTATAACTAAGGGAGATATAAAACTTTACTTATTCTCTATAAGAATAACATTATGGCTGAGTATGCAGGTTTGTTGCTACGGGGATGGTAAAAAAATAATAATTTGTTGTGCAAATATCAGTATACCAGTACTATGTAGAGCCGCATACCAAGTTTCATCAATATACATTCATAAATAATCAAGATATCAAATTTTATTTATTCTCCATGAGGATAACATCTGACAACATACTGTGTTCAGCACTTTGAATATCTCTGCAAAGGTTGGTCGTAGAATCACAATTTCAAATCCAAAATGATTGTTTTTTAGAGCTGAGTTGATTGGTAAGTTTACAGTAAAATTAACTAAGGAAAAGCTAAAAACCTTTTCCCCATAAGATTTTTTATGAACACGTTTTTTGGATTTTCTCCAGAACCACTTAACCTAGGTTAATAATTCAAAATACTATATTATTTGTTTTTTAAAGCTCTATAAAATGGTCAAAACAATAATTGAGTGTTTTAAAAATTTTAGGGTGAAAAATGAAAACACTGATTTTCGGAAAATTTTGAAAACCCATAAACCCCTCTTCCCGTGGTCCGATTTTTCTGGTTTTCGAACTTAGTCATGAATGTCACTTTACACATTTGAGCCAAATTTCATCAAAATCGGACGTTTTTTACTCAAGTTAGTGCATTCAAGGACACACACACACACACACACATATATATATATATATATATAAATTTGAACGAATAGTGTTTTTGGCATCTGGGGATCTCAAAACAAAAAGTTATCACGGTCTCGGGCTTAAGTCTTACCATGAGACCTACGGTAACCGCTTTTTTTTAGGAGAAATTTGCTAAAAGGTATTATTCAGACACGTTATACTGGTAATCTAGCTGAGTCACTCAACACATCAAGTGTGTCGGGTATCATGGGTACCATGAGTTATAGCTACCAAATTATATAAGTACTAGTGGTTTGAAGGGACCATAGTCCCTAAACCTTTCTCCAATACACTGTCTCATCCCATTTCTTTTACTCTTTACATGCTGAGAAAAATAAAACAATATAAGTAAGAACACATGTCAGTTCGTAAACAAAGTAGACACGTAATAACATGTTTTAATGTAAACAAATCAGATGTTTTTAAATTCCCCATGCTTTTCTTATGGGGGATGTTTTACGTTATTTTTTCGTTTGCTGGTGACTTTTTAGAAATGCATTTTGCTATTTTTTCCGAGTCCCTGGGATTAAGACCTTTCATTTGATCTGCCTCCCTTCATCCTGCAATTTCCCAAACTCTCACAATTTTAACTTAAAAATGTTGCTTACAGAATTATATACAAAGATTTGTCATAAATATTTGTTTGTATCATACAAAATATACGTTAAAAAAATCCTATAAGAGGGGTAAACATAAACTCACAAATCCGAAAATATAAACTTTTTTATAAAATAAATATCTGTACAAAAATATCTTACACTAGGCAGACTATTGATATCACTAAGTCTTTATCAAAAGTAGTGTCATGAGTTGATTTTTGTCTTGTAGTCTTGTTCTATCTGCTCCAGAGAACGCCCCTCCGTCTCCATCATAGTGTAGTAGAGGAAGGCGACTCCCAGGAACGTGAGAGTGCCGTAGAGTAGGAACACGCCTCCCAGCGTGAGGGTCGACTCCAGGCTCAGGAACGTCTTGGTGGCTACAAACCCGAGGATGTAGGAGGCAGCTGCCGCCACCCCACTGGCTAGGCTGCGCCCTCTGTGAATGAGGACGGTTGTTAAATAAGTCACTTAACTGACAGCGCTGATGTGTGGGGAGCGAAAATTCCTTTTTTTAAACTTTGCAAAATGTAAAATAGTATGGAAACTTTGTGGCATTTTGTTTTGAAAATTGGATAACGCTGATTTTTTCGGCTGTTCTGATATACCTCGTTCTAATTATATTTAGTTATATGAAGTTAATGTTGTGCATTATTATGTTTGGAGGTTATTTTTCCAGGTGTAAAAGTATGTATGAGAGTTTTGTGGATGAAAACTTTACAAAGTTATGAAAAACAATCTTAGGAAATATTTGTGTTAGAATGCTAAGAGAGGGCTTAAATTTGATGGCATCTAACGTTCTATTGTTTTCAATACATTATTCTTTACATCTAGGTCATATATGTTCTAAAATAATAAGTATTAACCCGCCTCAGTTTACAGGAAGTCTTTGTTGCTTTATTTAACAGGACTGAACTGATTTTTTTCTTTATCAAAACATTGATCCTATGATGCAAATTCATTTATGCTAATTATAATAGGATAAACATACTTTTATTAATAACAGTATTAATAAAAGTCAGTTTATTTCTTAGCATATATTTATCTATAAAATTTAATTTATATCATAAAATGCATTCATAAATGTTAGTAGAATTTTGGATTGCGAGTGGCAATAAGCGGTATAACATTTTATGGAATCCAGTCCTAAACTATTATATCACTCCGAGTTGTGACCAACCATTAAACTAAAAGTAGTTCACCTAGACTTATTTAGCTTCCTTTTTTTAACAGGTACAGAAAATTTGTTTCCATTTTAGTGTTCTAAACCATAAAAACCGAGTCATAACATTTTAAATTTTAAAACATCATATGTCACATAATCTTTTATAATTAAGGTATGCTAATTAATTATTTTCAATTTAACTAATTTAGTATTTACCTGAAAGGGAACACTTCGCTGACAAGCATCCAAGGCACGGGTGCGACTCCATAGCCAGTGAAGAATTGGAGTATTACCAACATAACAAACGGCACCCACCCCGGCTGAGTGGCCGGGTCTGTGAGGAATGTGTAGAGTGCTGTTGTGGTAGTAGCAATGGCACAGGCTATCAGTGATACCAGGGCCATTGGGCGCTTGCCCGTCCACCGCACAGTCACCATGCACAGGATGTTGGCAACAAACTGGACCACGGAGAACACCACCTACAAAACGATAAAATGTAGAAAATCACCTTCCTGTTTGTTGGACGTTTGTAATTTGTTATATGATGTGAGATAATTAATAACTCTAATATATAAATATTATTCATCTTTGTCTTTACAAAAGTTCTAGTTAAAGGGTTATCAAAATTCTTTTCTATTTTCAGATTTTAATCAGGATTTTTGAATATTTTTTAAAAATTAACTGGGCCTGTAAGTTTGGCTCTTTTACCTAATTTCAGTTTTAAAATAATTAAAACTATGCCTGGCAATCCCTGTTACACCAAAAAGATTTATGGAGAAAAAACATTAGTTTATGCTGAAATCTGTGGTGAAACTTACAGTCACTTTCGGCTGGGATACACATGAAATAACATTATGAACTGGGACAAACTTCTATGTCGAATGTGCCAAGGTTCAAAGGGATTTATTCATTCTTTCTTAAATGTTGAACTTGTTAGAATCATAAAGAATCTACATAAATAAAATTAGAGTTTTGTCTGTACATTGCTTCGAATTATGAAATTTGTGCATATCTTCACGTTTTACACCCTAGGGAAGCCAAAACGAGTGTTATCTATATTTCTGTCTTCTGTCTGTCTGTCGGTAACGCTCAAGGAGCCACTTTAAACTGGCATACACCATTTGGAAAAGAAGGCAGCCGCTCAAAAACGTGATTTTGTGCAGTTTTGTCATGTTTTGTTCACTTTTCATAGAGAAACGGCTGCACTGATTTCGATGAAACATTTTTCTATAAAACTTTACAAAGTTATGAAAAACAATCTTAGGAAATATTTGTGTTAGAATGCTAAGAGAGGGCTTAAATTTGATGGCCCCCAAATCAAGGCCACAATGTTTTTATGTTATGTGCGTTAGAAGGTTTTAGGCTAATTGTATTTTTTGAAATTACCTTAGGACTCCACCCCATGGGGTTTTTAAGATCCTATGTTATTCTTCTGGACAAAGCATTCATATTGAACCAGACAATGACTTAAGAATATTTATTCCATAAACAGATGTTGTAGTTCTTATTTAAAACGTTGAGTGAAGATTGGTAATAAATAACATAAGTATACAGTGTGGATATGCCCATTGATTTTGAATACAGAATTCAAAATCAATTATATGACTTAAGAATATTTATTCCATAAACAGCTGTTGTAGTTCTTATTTAAAACATTGAGTGAAGATTGGTAATAAATATCGTAAGTTTACAGAGTGGATATATTATCTAATTCTATACTATATTTGTCAGACTCATCTAAAAATGATAATTTCTATGAAGATTAAAGTTTGCATGGTGGTTTCTCTTTACGCTTCAGATGTACAATAATAATACGTTTAAAAAATCCTATAGAGCTCTGCCCAAATTTACTTTTATGGTAATCTTATGAGTATTAATATTTACTGGACCTTTTAAGTTGAAATTCGGTAGGAACGTAACTAATACATCAGAACAAAACGCAAGCCTATTCCCGTAACGACAGTGTTTAAGGCCTTCGCCCCCCGAATTACAAAATATAATTTTTTAACAATATTGCACCTACTACTGGACTGATGGAGCTGAAATTCGGAAGGAATATAGCTAATAGCTCAATGCAGACATATACCTACTCCAGATACAAATATAAGGGCTCTTCCCCACTGGCCTTTAATATAAGCGTGTTAATCATCACACACCAACCAATAGACCTGAAATTTGGTACCTTAAAGGACATAAGAAACAACATCATGACTATAATGGGGAGTCACGGTGTTGTTCTCTGGAGATTTCACACAGACGCTTTGTCATGTGTGAGACATGGGTGGACGAGATCTACGCCTCTCTAAAAAGATATTTTATGTAGCCGAGTTCTGAGCGTCTCAACTTAACAGTACATTTGAAAATGTATTTTGGAGAAGATTAATGGGTTGAGGAGTTTTCTTATGCTCTTTTAAAAGTTGAGAACGGGACATTGAAAACCAAACGTGGTCTCATAAACGTCTGTATTGAAGTCATGTTGAGTTGTCAACCTATCTGCCAGTATATTTCTTTAACACGTTGGCTGTGGGCTACTATAAATATAGTACCTCGCCACTAGCCCGCCAAGCGGCCTACTATAATAATAGTAGCGCGCTCCCCTGCCAAATATTGCTTCAGTGTCAGCTCAGCACTTGACGAGAACGGACTATACGCTGTTCGCAGTTTAGATATAACCATGTGACATTTGTGGTGTAGGTTGGCACTCAAATTTCCCTCAATTCCCGCAACTACGGGACTGGGAAAACTGCTTGTTTTCCTAATAAAATCTCTCGAAATGGCAGTACTGACTCTCTGCACCGACCTATCATGTGCTGCTATCTGTTGGCGCTTCTTAGAACTACGTTCAGCTATATTGTAATGTAGTACAGCGCCTTCAAGCGCTACAGCCATTGGTTAGCCAAGATTTAGAAATGTGACTCCGACCAGCGATTGGCGGGCCGCATTTTGCAAACGACCCACCTCGGGGCAGCCGCAGCAAACGTGTTAACTTTTATTAAATGTACTGTAAAAATGTAATTTAAATATTTTAAAATTAATTGGGTTCTTATTTTCTTTAATTTATTTACTATTTCTACATCCAACCTGTACAAAGGACGGGTACACAGCTAGTACTTTAATATAGTTGGAGTATTATATCGATAACATTATTAAATTTGTGATGGCAGATTTCTCATTTGATTACATTCCCATTTGATTTGTTACTTTTTATATCTTATCAGCATTTTTACATAACTTTATATGTTAAGAAAAAATTTAAACAATGTTATCAGTCCAGCTAAAAAATAAGTGAGTAGTTAAACAAGTACAATTCCTTTAACCAACAACTTTATAAACTTACTGTTGCATGGAGAGGTGTTATAGGGAAGTTGAGTTTCTCAAAAACTTTAATTAAGTAAGGCCTCATCGCCGCGATACCAGATGCATTGGTGAAGAAGAAGAACGCAATGACGAGTCCGAGCGGTCTGAGCATCTCTGGTCGCACAAGATCCTTCAGCCTCACCTTCCAGTCAGTTTCGTGTTCCCCAACACCGGTGGTCACTTTCTTATCACAGACTTCAGCGTTATTATTACCCTTTTTCGAGTCATGTTTACTAGACAGATCAACGGTCACAAATTCACTCTTATTGTCGTCTTTCTGAGCGACACGGTTGGTTGTCAAAGTTACAGTTTTGCCGCCCTCGTCGTCTATGCTGACGTCGTTGGAGTACGCAGCCTTCTCCAGACTCCCAGACTTGCGCAGCTGAGACGCCTCGCTGTAACGGATCATCTCCATCAGCTCCGTGCGGACGTTCCTCGGGTCCACCCAGCCGCGGAGCCAACACAGAGCCTTCTCCGCCTCCTCCAGTCTGCCTCGGGACAAGAGCCACAGCGGCGTCTCTGGCACCTGGACAAGAAACGAGGTCTGTTGATGAAGTGGTCTTGGTTTTGACTAGAATGTTGTGGATGAACTGGGTTGTACTAGGTTGGTTCCACTATAGGAGAAGTGAATAAAATATTAAATTGATTCCATTTATTGTTTCTTTAGTGGTTTTAATGTTAAAATAATAGTACTGTGGTCTAATCAGTGAGAATTCAAGATGATTTAAGGTTTATTGTTGGTAAGATCTCAGTGACAGAGACCAGGGTTTAGATATGTTCCCTGACACGTTGCACAGTGCCAATGGAGTAAAAAGACACAACGCAACACAGTACAGTACTTTGTACACACGGTTATATCTAAACTAATCAATATCATATTAAAGGTTGTGAAAATTTAAGAAGTGGTTATTTCATACTAAAAAGAACTTAGTATTCTATAAGGAAGTTAATATGATTACCGTCTGAGCCAGAACTCTTAACCTCTACTCAAATGTCATGTGTATACAATAACACATGGCATACCAATGAATGGCGTTTGTGTTGCTATTTACTAGGTGATGAAATGAAATGATATATTTTAGAGTACATTTTATATAACATTAAAAAATAACACTTAGTTTAAGTATATAGTGAAGAGGACCAAATGGACACATCTTTGTCAATAACAATTTTAAATCAGATGAATTAAGTAAATTAAATTTTATGACATAACTGCTGCCAGAAATATTAACATTCTATCTCAAATAGTGGTAGAGAATGGAAAAAGTCTTATGTCATGAAAGATATACCTGAGAAATGGCGATGATGGTGATGACAGGAACAATACAACTGATGGCTGCGACATGCTGCCAATCGGTGAAATTACCCATCGCATAGATCACCACGAACCCGAGAGATACGAAGATCCCAGCGTACGATGTCAGCATCCCTCTAAACCTGGGCTCAGAGATCTCGCCTACGTAAGTGATGATGGGAGCTTCCATAAATCCTACTCCTGACACAAAAAGAAAATATTTCACTTAATGCATGTTTTATATTTAAAATAGTTACAGTAGAGCCTGAAAAACTCAACAAAATGTGCAATTCATTTTAAAAGTGCAAAAGTTAGCAATTAGAGCAATTTTAAAGTTAAATTGCAATGAGTCAGTGAAAGCGTACTTCAGTGAACTCAAAATTCTAATAGTTGACGGCTTGCATATTTTTGACTGTATAATGTTTGTTCAAACCAATTACAAAATCACGCATACTTAAAAACTCACAATTACAACACCCGCTATAAACATGATTATGTAATTCAAAACCACAACTTGGAACTTTTTTAAACAAAAATCAGGAGGCCTATATGTAGGAAATCATTTCCTAAAATATATCCCTCAAACTATTAAAATATACCCCTGTTGCAGCAAACCTGTGTACTCAGCGAATTTCCAATGTATATATGTATATATGTATCTTAATACCACTTAAAGCCACATACCAAGTTTCATCAATGTACCTTCTTAAAAAAATGACATGAGATTTTAATTATTCTCTATAAGAATAACATGGCGTCTGAGGATGCAGGTTAGCTGCTACGGGAACTATCGGGAAAAAATTATTTTTCATGCAAATATCAATAGACCGCAACAGTATGAAGCAATATTACCAAGTTTCGTCAGGATAAGTTGATAAATAAGCAAGATATACAATTTTTCTTATTCTCCATAAGGATAACATTGGACAACGTACTGCGTTTAGCACTTTCAAAATCTTAGTAACCAATTGACGTAGAGCAATGATCAAAACACCAAATTGTTTTTTTTAAGCTGAATTTAATGGTGAATACTAAAGTTAGATTTAATAAAATATAATACGTAAAAAACTCAAAAAATCCATTTTTGGGGTACAACCCCCCCCTGCCTAAAATACTCCTTTGGATAAAGCGATCTGGCTTTTTTTCGAACTTAAAGTTATAAATGTTGCTTTACATGTTTGTACCAAATTTCATCAAAATCAGATCATTTTTATGAATGTTATCACACCCACGGACACACACACATATATATATATATATAAATATATATATATATATATATATATATATATATACAGTTTTGAACATTTGGTGTTTTTGGCATCTGGCGACCTCAAAACGAAAATTTATCATGGTCCCGGGCCTAGGACTTACCATGCTGACTACGGTAATAGCTTCTTCCCAATAGGGGAAATTTGCTAAAAGGACAAAAGCCTCAACTATTTAAGGAATACTTGATAGGCCTATCTCTTTACTCACTAGATGAGTTCAGACACACTTCTTAATATAGGCTCTCGCCTAAGGATTAAATCCTAAGGATTGAATCTTGTAAATATTATAGTTTTAAGTATTTTATGTGATGCTATTCATGTACAAAATGTATATTCATGAATAAATAATATTGACTATTGAATAATATACATATTTCAGTAACAGTCCATTTATTCTAAATCTGAATTGCTGTGAATCAGCGTACATGTAACTTACCCAGTCCCATGATAACGATGGCAGTGAACATGGTCAGCAGAGAGGTGGCACTGTAGAAGAGGTACCAGCCGATGATGTGAGGCACGTTCACCAACAACATGGAGTACTTGCGGCCCAGAGGCTCCAACACGATGCCGGACAGCACACTCCCCAGCGGCTGGCAGATGAACCCGATACTACCTACAGTACAACATCGTATTTACCAAACAGAAAGACAAATTTAAAACTATGTATTTGACATCATCCCAATATCCTCCAGACCTTTAAACCATGATCAACGATTAGTAATTGTATAGCTTGGGGGTATTACCAGTGTATTGAGTGGACCTAAAATGTGCCAGAGTGTAAAGGATATTTCTGATAATGAATGGATGAAGTTTTGATGGAATAATTTTTGATTAATCAACTCGATGAACAAAATTCTAAAGTTCCATACTGTGAACTGCAACTTAATATACAGTGAGTAAATTATTCTTCCATATATGTAGATGAACCTCAGATGCCTGCAACCTTTAGTATAAAAAAAATTAAAGAATAACCTTTGTAACTTGTAAGAAGACCTTTTTAGCGAATTTTTCGTATAGGGAAGAAGCTATTACCGTAGTTGGCATGGTAAGACCTAGGCCCGGAACCAGATAACATTTCGTTTTCCCCAAAAACACCATTCGTTTGAAACTGTATATATATCCAATAGTGTTCCTGTACTGTTTTAACTGTACTATATGTTATATATATATATGTGTCTGTGAGCACGATAACTCTCATAAAAATGATCCGATTTTGATGAAATTTGGTATAAACGTGTAAAGCAACATTTATGACTCTAAGTTCGAAAACCAGCCAGATCGCTCTATCCAAAGGAGTATTTTAGGGGGGTTTTGTACCCCAAAAATGGGTTTTTTGAGTTTTTCACATATAATATTTTAGTAAATCCAATTTTAGTTTTCACCAATAAATTCAGCTTAAAAAAAACAATTTGGTGTTTTGATCATTGCTCTACGTCAATTGGTTACCAAGATTTTGAAAGTGCTAAACGCATTACGTTGTCCATTTTTTGTGTTCCTTGTTGCAGCAAATCTGTGTACTCAGCCTCAATGTTATTCTTATGGAGAATAATTAAAATTGTATATATCGCTTATTTGTGAATATATTTTTATAAAACTTGATCAGTGGCTTTATTAAGACATTTATAACTCCACTGGAAATTCGCTGAGTATGCAGGTGTGCTGCGACGGGGGTATTTGTTCATGTCACACTCTTAGATACGTAGCGCCATCGTCTAGCTATGCCACTGGAATATTTAACCTTTATACGCACAAAGTAACAACAATGAAAGAGCTTATACTCTAGACTGAAGCCACTAGAGTCACAGCTCATTTTCTCCATAACATATATAATAATAACACAATAACAACAATAATAACACAAAAAAACAAACCATTCAATAACATGGCAAATTTGACAGTGGGGACGGAGTCCTGAGGTCTAGGTAATAAAAAAAAAAAGTCAAAAATTTGCTGGTTTCCTACACACGGTCCGAAAGCAGTACTGAGGAGCCGTTTTCAAAACCACCTGGACACACACACACGAGTGTGTATGGACTTTCTTAAAATATAGACTTAAATTTGAAATTTATTTTGTCCTACATATACTCAATAGTTTATTTTCTCATTAAATTACCATCACCAACTTCACGTTTTAACATAAAGTCAACAGTAAATATCTTTCATTTTAGTAAATAAAGATAAATATTCATCAATAAATAGCTTACCAAACCATGAGGCTTGTGAAGTTGTGAAAGACAGGCCAGTTTTAGATTTGAGTAATACAGGAATCACAATTGTAGGGAAGGCGACTGTCATTCCAAGGTCCAGAAGAATCAGGTTTTTAGCCGTGCTTGCCAATACCTGTTGAGATGAAAATATGTATAAGATCTTTATTTATTTTCTTTAGTTATGTTAATCTGTAATGAGAAGCATGAGCAAAGATCAAGTCTTTGTCAGCTACTTCAAGGTATGAGTTCTAGATAATGCTTTTGTATGGATTTTGATCAGATGACTCAAAATCGGGACATGGCTCAACATTGAAACATTTGAGATTTTGATGTTTAACATAGTGAAAGTGATATATATATATATTTATATATACATACCCAACAATGTAGACTTATTATCTGCCTCAAAAACAATTAAAACCGTGTTAAATTAACCAACAGTGTATCTAATATGAGTATAAAAATGTATGGAATTTATAGGTTTGAGTTTAAAGAATGTTGATAAATTGTTAATATGAAGGAATTTGATTTAATAACCTAGCTTAAAACTACTTTCCTTTATCAAGAAGATGACAGATGATTCAAATTTTATAGGACTGGATACATGAAGGGTTACTATTACTAAAACCATGTGTAATGGGCTAGCCTTGCAATGGATGTTTGAATAAGACTGATGCCACTATGATGGGTCAAATGTATGAATCCCATTGAAAATAATTTCAGTGCATTTGGTTTCTAATCTTCCATATATGTAAAAACTATTAAAAATTATTTTTGTTGTAACAGATTAGTAAAGGCAGATACTACGGGATTCAGCGTCAAATCAAATTGAACCAAATAAAATATCTCCTTTAATGATCATTGTACTGGTACAAGAATAGAGTCATGTGACAAAAGATTATAACTAAAATCAAAGAGTTTTTGCAAACTTACAATAAAAAAATTAAGTACCGTAAGTAAGTAGTTTTGATGAGTAAAAATACTCATCAAAAGAATAAAGTGACAACTGTACCAGGAGCTCTTTAAGTTTCTTATAAAACGTATTACAATTACATTGCATGGATGGCAGAATAGGTTTATTCTGAGTCTGCTTACGACTATTACTTTCCACGAATCTTGCCTAGTACAGTCAGGGTAGACATTAGACTCTTCTTGACTGTGCCTGGCCAGATTCACGGAAGGGAGACCAATCTCAGTCAGCCTCTCTGCCCTACACTGCACCGTGACCTCTGACTGACCTGGGGCAGAGCCTGTCTGAAGGTGCTGACGTGCTTTACATCTCCCTTCTCCTTCAGGTCCTTCTCTTCCTGAGCCTGTTTGTCGCTGACAAACCGCTCCGCCGCAGAGGATCTCTGCTCCCGCCGAGACCTGCATCAGACAACTTGTATATTTAAACGTTAAACCAGGACAAAGACCAAAGTTCAAACAGCTGGATCTGGTATTGGCTTTATTTGAAACTTGTATAATATTCTGTAGCTGTTCTACAAAACAAATGGCTCAGTTTAGTTTATTAATGTCTGTGTCATAATTTATTTGTGACCGCTCAAAGTCAGAGGTGATTTTGCCTGCAATCCCAAAGTCTAATGACCAAAGTATTATAAGTCTTCGAGTTATAAGAAAATATTAGGGCGTTTTTTATTACTAATGTTTTTAAAATTACATTGAATTTATGCTATGGTAAAACAATGATCAGTAATAGAATATTTTATTAAAGCAAATCTAATGTGTTGGATATTTTCAAATATGAAATATAATTTTTACAGCTATTAGGGTGTAACTTAACCCTAATAAGCTAATTTTTAAGTGAGTCGCTGGCCTAGTGGTCAAGGCATCAGACTCTGAAACCATGGCAGCGGCCCTGTGGTGGGTTCGAATCCCAGCCCTGGCATGTAAAGTGTATCAGTATTGTACATCTTGTGCTGATGCTGCTTATTCCTTGCTTGCTTGATACGTTCCAAGCACAGGTGTATAGTCTTATATGGAAGGGCAAAGTAAGGCAAAAAGAGGCTGCCATCCTCTTTTTATTAAAAATACCCCCTTCGCAGCAAACCTGCCAACTTAGCGAATTTCCAATGCATAATACCTTATTTCCTGCATAATGCATAATGTCTTAATACCACAAAAAGCCGCACACCAAGTTCCATAAAAATATATTCACAAATAAGCGATATATAACGTTTTAATTATTCTCCATGAGAATAACATTGGAGATGAGTACGTAGGTTTACTGAAACAGGGAATAGAAACAATTGGTTTACATGAAAATATCAATATAGCTCAACTAGGTGAAGCCACATACCAATTAAGTTTTATCAATATACATTCATAAATAAGCGAAATATACCATTTTGATTATTCTCCATAATATGGGGGATGAGTACGCAGGTTTGCTACAACAAGGAACAAAAAAATGGGTTTAGATGCAATTATGAATATAACTCAACAAGATGAAGCCACTTACCAAGTTTTATTAATTTATATTCATAGTTAAAGGAGACATTACATTTTACTTATTATTCATAAGAATAACATGGGGGCTGAGTATGCAGGTTTGCTACTACTGGAATTATTGGTAAAAATTGATTTTTTGTGCAAATAACAGTATACCACAACCAGATGAAGCCTTATATTAAGTTTCGTTAGTATACGTTAATAAATAAGCGAAATATAAAATTTGTCTTATTCTAATATTGGACAACGTACTGTGTTTAGCACTTTCAATATTTCTGTAACCATTTGACATTGAAAAATGATAAAAAAACAAATTGTGTGTTTTTTAAAGCTGAATCAAATGCCGAAAACTAAAATTTGAGTTTTTAAAATATTACACGTTTAAACTTAAAAAAACTCATTTTTGGGGTACAAACCCCCCCCCCCAATATACCACTTTGGATGGGTCGATCTGTCTGATTTTCGAACTTAAAGTCATAAATTTTGCTTTACACGTTTGTCCCAAATTTCGTTAAAATCAGACTTTTTTTACGAGAGTTATCGCACCCACAG
The DNA here is from genome assembly GCA_963675035.1 of Allygus modestus. Classification (NCBI taxonomy): domain Eukaryota; kingdom Metazoa; phylum Arthropoda; class Insecta; order Hemiptera; family Cicadellidae; genus Allygus; species Allygus modestus. Next base: position 71,302,530 of record OY776116.1, on the reverse strand, counting down.
ACACACACACACACACACACACACACACACACACACACATATATATACAGTTTTGAACGAATGATGTTTTTGGGGCCTGGGGACCTCAACAATGAAAAGTTATCATGGTCCTGGGCCTAGGTCTTACCAAGCTGACTACGGTAATACCTTGAATTCTTCCCTATAGGGGAAATTCGCTAAAACATCTCAAAATATCACAGCAATCATCAGTTTCTGGGAGAATTAGACAATGTAGCCGATCAACCAGTGCTCTGTCCCTGTTGTCTAGCCGATGAGCAAAGATAGATCGCTGCCATGCTGAGACACCAGTACACATATGACAATGACAGCCGCTCCCCTCTAACGTAATATCACATTTCACACCTGTGTCCTCAAACCTACTCACTTCTGAACACATAGCAAAATACTTTTCACAAACAATAGTTCTGGTTTTTACTCTCTACTGACAAATTCCTCGTTCATACTCACATTCACGCTTTACACATTAGAACTAAATTTAATTAAAATCGGACCCTTTTTACAAAAATGATTGTGCTTACAGACACACTCACGTATTTACAGTTTTGAAAAAATAGTGTTTTTGGAATCTGAGGACTTTAAAAAGAAAAGTTATCATGTTCCGGGCCTAAGTTTACCATAATACCAGTTTACCGGACTACGGTAATAGCTTCTTGTCTATAGGGGAAATTCACTAAAAAATGCATTCACAAAATTTCCCATTTTAATCTTATGGGGAAACTGTGTTTTGATTTTTTACAGTTATTTTTGACAACTTATCTTTGATCATTTAACAATTAAACTTTTTTTGTGTTTAAATAATTTTTCTGCCGCAATCCAATGCAGAGATATTGAGAGTGCTAAACGCAGCATGTTGTCTAATGTTATTCTTACTGATAGTAAATACAATTTTATACATCGGTTATTTTTGAATATATTTTAACGAAACTTGGTATGTAGTTTCTTTTGGTTCTTGGTATGTAGCCAGACTGATTTTGCCTAAGACCCCCACTTTTTAAGGGTCCTTGCTTCAGCAAACCAGTTTAGTCAGCCTAATTTGTTGTTATGGAGAATGAATCAATTGTTATGTCTTTTGCTTGTCAACGATTTTATTTTATTTTTTATTTTCTCTACAACCACATAACCTAGGTTATTGATTAAAAGACCTACACCATTTTTTTAAGCATTATAGAATAGATAAATACCCCCGTCGCATCAAACCTGCATACTCAGCGAATTTCCAATGAATATATAACATAACACATTAAAACACTTAACAGGACTCATAAAAAATGTATTCACAAACAAGCGATATTTAAAATATTAATTATTCTCCATAAGAATAACATTGGGGATGAGTACGCAGGTTTGCTGCAACAAGGCACACAAAATAATGGGTTTTTATGCAAATATCAATAGAACTCATCTTAGTGAAGTCACATACCAAGTTTCATCAATATACATTCATAAATAAGCGATATATAACATTTTAAGTATTTTCCATAAGAATAACATGGGGACCAAGTACCTAGGTTTGCTGCTACAGGAACCATAGACAAAAAATTGTTTTTTTGTGCAAACAACAATAAACCACAACCAGATGAAGCCATATACCACATTTCGTCAGTTAATGTTCATAAATAAGCGAGATATACAATTTTTCTTTTTCTCCATAAGAATAACATTAGACAACGTACTGTGTTTAGCAATTTCAATATCTCGGTAACCAATTGACGTAGAACAATGATCAAAATACCAAATTGTTTGTTTTTTTAAGCTGAATTCAATGGTAAAAGTTAAAATTTGATTTAAATAAAAATGACATGTGAAAACCCCAAAAAAACACATTTTTGGGGTAAAAAACCCCCCAAAACCCCCCCTTCGGATGGTGCGATTCATCTGGTTTTCGAACTCGTTCAAATAAATGGTACTTTACACATTTGTACCAAATTTCATTAAGATCGGACCTATGTCCTAGTCACTATATTATATATATAACATTTTAAGTATTTTCCATAAGAATAACATGGGGACCAAGTACCTAGGTTTGCTGCTACAGGAACCATAGGCGAAAAATTGTTTTTTGTGCAAACAACAACAAAACATAACCAGATGAAGTCATATACCAAGTTTCGTCAGTTGATGTTCATAAATAAGCGACATATAAAATTGTTCTTTTTCTCAATAAGAATAACGTTAGACAACGTACTGTGTTTAGCACTTTCAATATCTCAGTAACAAATTGACGTAAGCAATGATCAAAATACCAAATTGTTTGTTTTTTAAGCTGAATTCAATGGTATAATTTGATATTTGATTTAAATAATTATTACATGTGAAAAACAAACAAAAAAACTTTTGGGGTACAAAACCCCCCTTCGGATGGTGCAATTTGTCTGGTTTTCGAACTCGTTCGAATAAATGGTACTTTACACATATACCACAAATTCCATTTGATACTACTGTACCAAATTTCAATGAGATCGGACCTTTTTTACGAGAGTTACCGTGCTTACGGATACAAATAATATATACAAATTTGAACGAATGGTGTTTTAGGCATCTGGGGACCTCAAAACGAGAAGTTATCATGACCTCGGGCTTAAGTCTTACCAAGAGACCTACGGTAATATAGCTTCTTCCCTATACCAAAAGCTATATTGTTAGGGGAAATACGCTAACAATGTGCCATATTTCCATTGTTATTTAGTCACCTACTATAACAATATACATAACCGTAAAATGACGCAGCTTTGAATTCAAATTTGTTTAAGGATTTGGTGCTTAGTATTACACATAGCTGTAACACATTACCCTAAAAGATAGCCTACTTAAAGGAAATTTAAGGACACGGATGTTTTTTTAAATAATCCTAATAATTAAACCCCCCCGTAACCGCTGCAGAGCGGTATTCAAATTTGGAGACTTTTGCTGTTTGATGATTAATTTCACAATTGAAGTATACAACTAATTAATAAAATAACTTTGAACAGTATAGTAGTTGTATGAAAGATCTGTATTTACAAAAAATGGAAATCACTTCGGTCTTCTTCAAACATGTAACTGACAAAAAGATAAATGCTAAATTTATACTTTAAAATCTTCAGACTATAACCGACAACATTTTGAGCTAACTTACGAAATGGCGTGTGAGTAATAGTATGTAATTAGTTTCAGCAATGATGAAAAGAGATAGTCAACCAATCCAACAGGTCCAGCTGAAGCACGTTTGTACTTTTGAAATATTTTAACCGCTTTAAGTGTTGCTTAATGACAAAACGACCAACACTTATGAACGCACAATTAATCATGTCTTGCGTAATGATTATGTCATTCGCTCACTGTGCCTTTGACTTTGGCACAATAAGCGGAAAGTTGTTTAGTTGTTTGTCCTGAAGTTATGCTGGTTTAATGTGTTCCATATTAATATATATTTACGGGAAGTAATAAAATACGTCTTACAACACTTGGGAATGTATTTATACTTTTACTGATTAACATACAGACGCTAAACATATATAACAGATGGTACAAAACAAAGCTATCGATAGCGACCAGTCACACCGAGTTGTGAACCAAGTTGTTTAATATGTATTGTGGAATCAATTTCTCATCAAGTTTTAAAATTATTAGATCCAAATTTAATTTGTAAGGTGTGTCCTTACGAAATTGAGAATGAATATTTAAAATACCCCGTTGCAGCAAACCTCCGTTCTCAGTGTATTTACCATGCAAGTATATTTGCCTGATTTTCATCAACAAATGTTAGCAAATAAACAAGATGTATCTCTTTATTGCTGCTTTGTAAGAATAACATCGGGATGAGAACGCAAAGGTTTGCTGCAATGGTTTAATGCTATATTATTAGGACACAATCACGTGAAGCTACCCACCAAGTTTTATCAAAATATTCGTAAATAAGAGAGATATAAAACTGTATTTTTTACCCATAATAATAACATTCGACGACGTTCTGTATTTAGCGCTTTTCTCAGTAACTAATTGACGTAGATTATAATAATTCAAAATTCAAAATTGTTGGTTTTATTGCTGACCAAGCGAAAACTAGAATTGAATTAAGGAAATCAGTTGCTTTCATCTAAAAATTTCGCATGGATAGTTATGTGATTTGACTTCTGCTATATATTTACAAACTGCTTGGTAATTCACGTAATTTGTGACGGCAGCACAAATGTAATCCATAACCGAAATAATTATAACATATGTTTTTACTGAAAGATGCGAAATGATAAGCTGACTGTACGAATACGTTTGGAGGGGGAAAGGCATTACTGCGGATGCACAAACAAGCGCCAACCACGACGAAACATTGTATAGGCCTCACCAAAATACATTGCAATGATAAACAAGTTGTAACAAGTTATGAAGTTGGTAAAGTGTTGTTACAATTTTACTGTAAATAACGTATATTAAAAATACCCCCGTCGCTGCCAACCTGTGTACTCAGCGAATATCCGATGCACATATAAAGCCGCTTACCAAGTTTCATAAAAATATATTAACAAATAAGCGATATGTTAATTATTCTACATAAGAATAACATTGGGGATTAGTATGTAGGTTTTATGACACAATTTTGATGCAAATATCAGTACAATCCAACTAGGCGAAGCCACATACCGAGTTTTTATCAATATTCACTCATGAATAACCGATATATTACATTTGAATCACTCTCCATAAGAATAACATGGGGCTGAGTAAGCAGGTTTGATGAAAAAGGAACGCAAAATATTGTTTTCATTCAAATATAAATATGACTCAACTAGGTGAAGCCACATACCAAGTTTCATCAATCTGCATTCATAAATAAGCGATGTATACCATATTATAATTATTACCCATAAGAATAACATTTGGGATGAGTACGCAGGTTTGCTGCAACAAGGAGCACAAAAAATGTGTTTTTATGCAAATATCAGTATAACTCTCTTCATAAGAATAACATGGGGGCTGAGTATGCAGGTTTGCTGCTACAGGAAGTATCGGTAAATTGTTTGTGCAAATAAGAATAGACCACAACCAGATGAAGCCACATACAAAGTTCCATCAATATTTGTCATTAATAAGCAAGATATAAAATTTTACTTATTCTCCGTAAGATTAACATTGGACAACATATTTTGTTTAACACTTTTAATATCTCGGTAACCAATTGACGTAGAGCGATGATCCAAATACCAAATTGTTTGTTTTTTAAGCTAAATTTAATTGTCTAAACAAAATTTTGGGTGTAAAAAACTAAATGCAAAAAGTTCAAAAAAACCATTTTTGGAGTACAAAACCCCTCAAAACCCCCTTTAAAATAGAGCGGTCTGTCTGGTTCTCGAACTCATGAAAATAGATCCAGCCTTTCACGATTGTACCAAATTTCATCAAGATCGGACTATTTTTACGAAAGTTATCGTGCCTATGTACACATATATAGCTATATATATATATATATATATATATATATATATATATATATATATATATATATATATATATATATATATATATATACACATATATATACACATATATATGAATTTGAACGAATGGTGTTTTTGACATCTGGGGGCCTCAAAACGAAAAGTTATCATGGTCTCGGGCTTAACTCTTACCATGGACCTACCACGGAAATATTACCATGGTAATAGCTTCTTCCCTATAGGGTAAATTCGCTAAAAGACTGTTTTGTAGCACATCAGAGCCAAGCTGAGTTTATTACGAGTAATAAATTTGAATCTGAAAAGTAACAATTATCGGTTTAGAAAATAGGGTCGTCCTATTCCATAAATTATAAAAATTCACAAAAATGGCCACCATTGTAATTGCTGATTTCACAATTTTTGTTATATGACCTTCAAAATTATAATATGATTGGCCCTATGTTTATATAAAATAATTTTGAGATTCGAACTCGGGAGCTTCAGTTTTGGAGCATTCTGATCATATATTTTGATAACAATATGTTTAATAGATTGTCCATATGAGATTTAGGGAAACGACTTTTCTTTTATCACTACAGACTACACCGCTCTAACGTTATACGCCCTGTGTACTCGCACGTGCTGTCTAGTCTGTTATCACCACCGACACTGAACTTGTTAACAAGGACTTCGACAGCAATTCGGTGGTAGTGGAATGTGCACGGATAGTAGCTCACACGTGACAGAGAGAATAAGTAGCGTTACCAGCTGCAGTCTATTACTGCATTTCAATGTTAGAATCTTAGAAAATTAAAAATCACTGAATTTTAAGGTCGTAAACAAGTTAAGATTGTGGGGAGCCCAAAAATGGCGGAATTCAGTAGCAAAGACTGTTTTAGCCTCCAGTTCAGAATTGTGTATATCTGTCCAAAGATTTCAGTTTCCCTTAAAAATAAGATTAACGATCGTCTTATTATAAATGTTATACATTATAATTTGAAAACTATAGAAATATTTTTAAATGTCTTTGGTCAACCATAACGTGCCGCACCGTTGAAATTCAAGGGGTTGCAGGAATCTTAAATCGGCCTATCATTACATGATACAAAGCAACTTATGTATTGTGGACGTTTGTCTTTAATCACAATTTAGGTCTCGTAATAAAGGAGTTTTACTCTTCCATTTGTTTAAATTATTAATAATTTAAGTACTCAGAGTAAGTTGAGAAACGTAGACACAACTTTGTTTATAATATGTTGTTTATATGTAATAGGTGTTTATATGTAGGTAGGCCGAGTAAGGCCAGCAAGTCGTGAAATTCCTACAACACAAAACGCATGAGATTCGTACGGTAAATTCAGTAGAGGTTCTCGGTTGGACGGAAATGTCAACCAGCATTTGTTCATTTGACCTACTCACGAAGGATGATATTCAATAAGATTTCAGAATGCACTTTCTATCCATCGCCCCTGGCATGAATGGTCCTTTTAAAGCACCTGTGGCGGTAACTGTAGGTCACTGTAATCTCAAGATTGCGTTTGACTTAAAGAGTCAGTGACGTATTTCCCACTAAGCACACTAGGCACGTGCCTAGGGGCGGCACAGTCTGGGGGCGGACGGCCTGACGGCTGACGAATGCCGGCGCCGTGGCCGTGGTATCAGCGCCGGCGCCGGGCGCGGTAACCGAGAAAGGTAGTGAAAGGGAGCTTACTTTGCATTTTCTCACTTACATTCGAAAACTTAAAATTATAGCTACAAATTATCTTTTAGAAGTCAAGTGTAGAAGTTTTGTGTTATTTAACTCGGGTTATGCCGTTAGTTCAACTATTCGCAAAAATAGTTGTTTGTACTGACAACATAGTGAGGTTACAGCAGACTGTCAAACCTCGCTCACCTGGTTTAATCGTTTGCTTTCGCTTAAGGTATTCACGTTCAGTTGTTATCGTTACCACGTCGTTCACATTGCTAAGATAGAGTAAGTGTGGTATAGTTTTATTTTTTTAGAATGTTGACCTAATGACAATGAGTGACAAACGTCGGAAGCTTAGTCCGTTCAGGTTACCGCAAAATTGCAAGAGAAAAACGTGAGAAATAAACTATGCTTTTAAAAAGTATTAAGAAGGTTGGCAGTTTTTTTAAACCTCTTAAAAAATCCAACGAGAGTGGACTGAGTGGAGAAGGCTGCTTATCTTGGGAACAGTAAAATGTCACCGACAGTGGTGCAAACAATAAAAATTATGATCAAGCAACAAGTGCCACTGAAACGGATAATTCTATATTGAGTGGTGTTAACGAACTTCCTATAATACAAGTTCTGTTGAGTGGAAAATAAGTGACACCTCGATTAAAGTATTCTATAATAATTTTCAAAATACGGATTGTGAGTTTAAACACTCTAAAAGGGATTCTGGAAACCAAGCCTCGTTTTTGTTTTTAGAAAGACTAACAATCACTTTAAAAATTTATCAAAGGGTAAAGGAAACTTTTGTAGGCCTATTACGTAAATTTAGCCTATAAGATATCTATCAATTTGTAAGAATATTCTTAATTCTTAGGTAGTTCAAAACAATTAACTTGAATTTTTATCAACATCAACCCCACAATTTAGATTACGTTTTTATAATCTATCTGCAAATGCTGTCTAAAATTAAAATCACATGAAAGATGTTTCCTATACTCAGCCGTCCAGCTTGGCTTACCTTCCCTCGGACACATGTAGCCGACCGGCCAGTGAGATGAGTCATACATGAGCCGGTCGGCTACATTTATGGGCGTGCGTAAGTAAAAGTGGTAAAAGGATCACTCTGAGGTACCACCCCTGGACAGCCTACGTAGGGAGGGGGGAGCGGTCAGATGTGCCTATAGGGGCGGCAGACACGGAAATCCGTCCCTGCTTAGAGTGTTTGTTTGCAGGGCCCATTTTGCCGCCCCCCTAGGCCTTATGAAGCTCGCCGCCCCCTCTCCCCCCGCCAACTAGGAATAAGGAAAGAAGTCGAAGTACAGTTGTCGCTAGGGACAGCGTTGGGATATTCCTAAGGTTTCGTAATTTTATCACTAACATTTTTAATCCTGTTGTTAATTTTGTAAACGTTTACTAAAACCACTGTTTAGATGCCAACAATTTCTTTAAAAACACCAGTGTGCTTGTTATTACATAGGTACGAATAATAACACAACATTGGTATGATCTGACAAGATCTGTGTGTACAACGAGTTTTTATTTGTTAGAATTTTGTTTCTCCCGTGCCCCGCAAGGGATCGATACGAGAATTCCCTACCGAGCGGAAGCGCGCCGCGCACCGGCCACAGTTCGCCGGCCACCTGGAGAGACTCGTCGTGCCTTCTTCATTGGTTGTGATCCGGTCGCTACGTCCTCGCTGTAGTCCGATGCATATTTCTTCACAGTTCTTAATCCAATATTTAAACACTTGGCTACGTATTCATACACCGGGTAACGTTTGTCGCTGCACTTTTCTTTTTCCGCTCGAGAAAACAAATCACACTTATTATCATCTGTATTCACCTTTTGAAAAAACTCGTCGCGGAGGCATTTTTGAGTAGATGTTCACTGCTAAAAAATCCAAACAAAGTGAACTGATGCACTGATGGCCGACGTTGTTGTCCCAAGATTACGCGTATTTCTATAAAGCTATTGACTTGACTAATATGAACTCGATGAGTCACCGCTAACCCCTAGCCTCCGAACATTCCAGTAAAACCCGAACTGTGGCCGGCGCGCGGCGCGCTTCCGCTCGGTAGGGAATTGTATCCCCCTTGCGGGGGACGGGAGAAAAAAATGCTAACAAATAAAAACTGGTTGTACATACAGATGTTATCAGATCATACCAATGTTGTGTTATTATTCGTGCCTATGTAATAACAAGCACACTGGGGTTTTAGAAATTGTTGGCATGTAAACAGTGGTTTTAGTAAACGTTTACACAATTAACAACAGGATTAAAAATGTCAATGATAAAATTACGAAACCTTAGGAATATATTTACAATAAACCAGATGTTACTCAACAACAATTTTAGAACTATTGCTCAAGCGGTTTTTGTACAATAAATGTTTAAATTTAACTTTTAGTGCGAACCTTCGGAAAACCCGGTACATTTCCTGGGTTTTATTGTATAACAATTTTTCGGCTTGACCGAACATTTTTTTATTATTATCACACAAAATATATTTAGTAAAGCTTCAGTTTAACATTTATTTAATTAAAATCGGTTAATCCATTCCAGAGATATATGGGTTCAAACTCGTGGGTACATTTTTTCCCCCGACTAGTAGGCCCGCAATAATTGATATTTATCTTCTCTTAGCGTATATTTTAAGTAATTTTTCACCATCTTCAGGCAGGAAAATTTCTCTCACCAGAGCAATTATCAGCTATAATTGATAAGCAAATTCGCAATGTTATATATATATATATAACATTATATATATATATATATATATATATATATATATATATATATTGGTTATACACCCTGAAGCTATAATGATATCTCAGGTAATTTAAAATGCCTATCAACGAACAGTCTTCGAATTTCTCAACTGTAGCTTCTCAATATGCTTAAAGATTGTTAAACTCATCGACAAAATCGTCATCAAGATCGTTTCTGTAGACACCGACAACTTCACACGTGTTTTTGTGTAGCTTTACACGAGGCTTGATTCGGACGAGCGAGAGGGTTGATCGCGGCAATAACGCCGCGAGCCTGCTGCGTACTCGCATACCCAATTCACACAAGCTATCCGCTCTCGGCGAGCCTTCTGCGTACTCGCATACCCAATTCACACAAGCTATCCGCTCTCGGCGAGCCTTCTGCGTACTCGCATACCCAATTCACACAAGCTATCCGCTCTCGGCGAGATCGCAGCGACTGCCGGAGCCGAAATATTACTTTCATTATGCAGGTGTCGGTTTAGAAATAAACTAGCAAATTATATTAAAGTCGAAACCAATCGGAATTGATTCAAATCAAAATTGCGTTGTTGATTTTATAACGTAGAAGGGTTAATAGATCACTTAGGTAAAAATCCAATTTTTTCTAAAGTTTTATACAAAATTGGGTTTATTTTAAACTTATTCTAATTTTTTTACATCTAGGATATGTTAGGTTGAAACTATTGTAAATATTGCATAGTTATAATCATTAGTTAATATCAAAATGTATGTATTTATTACATTGATCCACTACTTTGTGGTTGTTTTATACCAATAAATTATTATTATTATCATTTCCTTACGTTAAGATAAGTAACACGATAATGTGTAGACGTTGTTTGAGTTCAGTCAGTTGATTCCTTCAAGTTATAAAACTTTTTTCGTTGGGAGGTGGTTTTGATTTTTGATCTATAACAATTAAAAAAACAGGGGGCAGATCGACCACAATGGATGTAATATTCTTTAAGCTTATACAATTTCCTACAAATCGATATAAAGAAATAATTGGAATAACTAATAAAACAAAGGCAAAGGTTGACTTTTTCAAAATGATTATTTCTTATTTTACGTTTTTACTTAACAAATGTTAAAATAATTCATAGTTATTTTTACAATCTACATAATTATAATAATATATATACATAAGGGTTATAATAATAGTAATATAATTATATAAGGGTTTCAAGCGAGGGGTTGAATAAGAAAATCCTTCTGGTGGAACTGAAGATTAAGTTATACGAAGATACCCTTACACTAATTATATTTGTTTAAATATTATGTAACCGCAGAATTATAGGTGTTTTAGTTGTTTTTTTTATCTGCAACTCAAAATCTGTGGGGTAAATCAACCGAAGGGGATGGTGATTTTCTTTAAATTTGGAAAGTATACTACCAACAGTCATTATGCAATTCGTAAACAAGTGAGAAATGTTCATGTTAGTGACTTCAACCTCCGTAACTAATGCCAAACACCCTTCTAATCACATAGTTTATAACCTTATACCTCGTTATTCGTTAACATAATTTTTATTCAGTATTTTTGGGTGAACAATAATAAGCCATTTGTTTATTTTTTCCGCTACTTCGCGTGAGAAATACTCGCCGATCACGCTCGCCGGTGAACAAGCGCGGTGACGTCGCCCCTCATGACTGGCAAAGATGAATAAACAAATTAATACTTTGATCCCCGTGCCCTTCTTGCCTTCGGTTATTATTATATTATTCTTCCCATCAACTAGTTATTTTTACTTGATATTAAAGATGATTTAAAAAGTTTAAAAAAAGGAAAACTATTATTGCAAGTAGGCTTACATTATTTGGAATCCGTATAATCTGTAGACAAATTTATATTTAAAAAATATGATTCCAGAAATTTGCCGCCCTAAGGCCGCAGCCTACTTGGACTATTTAGAAAATGGGCCCTGTTTGTTTGTTAGGTTTCTGAAGTATGAAAGACTCAGGTGCCGGAACACTGGAACACTGGAACACTGGAACACTGAACACTGGGTGACGAGAGACCTTGGAGACAAATGTGCCAAGGTGTAGATGCGCAAGAAACTGAGTCCTTGACTCTATCCGAGTCTCCGCGCTCAGTCCTTTGGTAACGATAGGTCGGGTTCTCAAACTTGTAAATTAGACTTTTCTGCTCCGAACAAGTTTGTGTTTTAGAGGTTGGGTTTGAATACATCCAGTTATTGCGATTACAAAATATAGGATGTGTTAACAGTACCGTGCATACTGATAAGAACTATAAGCCTATTAGTTACAAATATTTTAGTTTTATAAAGGTATCCATTTGCCTACCAAATAAATAACAACAAACAGATTTAAATTGTATTTTATAGTTTTATATACTAAATTGAGAAAATAAAATCTGCAGATAATATAGAAATAAAATAATTTTGATTCTTAATAATATTGTAACATGTAAATTCTAAAAACTTACAAATAATACACGTGGGATAAAGACAAATTAAATTAGGTATTGATTACAAGTTGGTAAAAAACAATATTTATTACTACAGTCAATCATAAGAATAAAATAGGACGTAATAAGCTCCATTAACTTTGTGTTTGGTCATATTGAATCTCAAATGCATGTAGTGAAACTTAAATGCATGATTTTGTTGTTTTTTAGCGAATTTCCCCTATAGGGAAGAAGCTATTTCCGTAGGTGGCATGGTAAGACTTAAGCCCGATACCATGATAACTTTTCGTTTTGAGGTCCCCAGATGCCAAAAACACTATTCGTTCAAATTTATATATATATATATATATATATATATATATATGTGTGTGTGTGTCCGTTACCGCGATAACTTTTGAAAGAAACACCCGATTTTGATGAAATTTGGCACAAATTTGGAGAGTAGCATTTATGACTTAGAAAACCCGACCAATCGCACTATGGGAAGGGGGTTTTATGGGGGTTTACAATTTTCCAAAAATCGGTTTTTTGTAAATTTCACCCCAAAATGTTAAAAAGACTCAATTTTGGTTATAACCATTTTATAGAGCTTAAAAAAACAAATAATTTAGTATTTTGAATCGTTAACCTAGGTTAAGTGGTTGCGGAGAAAATCAAAAAAACGTGTTCCATGTTAATCTTATGGGAAAAAGGTTTTTAGATTTTTCTCAGATAGTTTTACTAAAAACTTAATATTTCTTTTTATTAATGTGTTTAGCTCAACAAAACAAACGTTTTGGTGTTTTAATCGTTGTTCTACGTCCAACCGTTGCAGAGATATTCAAAGAGCTAAACACAGTACGTTGTCCCATGTTATCCTTATGTAGAATAAATAAAATTCTATATCTCGATTATTTTTGAATGTATATTGATGAAACTTGGTATGTGGCTTCAAATAGTTGTGGTATATTGATATTAGCACAAAAAACAAGTTTTTTTTTTATAGTCCCCGTAGCAGCATACTCCTGCAAACCTGCATACTCGGCCCCCATGTTATTCATATGGAGAAAAAGTAAAGTTGTATATATCCCTTAATTATGAACCTAAATTAATAAAACTTGGTATATAGCTTCACCTGGTTCAGTTATATTGATAATTGCAAAAAAACATATTACTTATCTTCCTCGTTGCAGCAAACCTGCGTCCTCAACCCTAATGTTATTCTTAAGGAGAATAAATAAAATGCTATATATCACTTATTTATGGATGTATTTTTGTGAAACTTGGTAAGTAGCTCTATGTAGTAGTGAGTCACACACATATATATATATATATATATGCATTGGAAATTCGCTGAGTACGCAGGTTTGCTGCGACGGGGGTATTCTTTAGATTACAAGAACCTTTGCATCCATGAAAATGAACAATAGTAAGTATGCAATTGTTGAAATGGGTTTTACTATTAGTAAACTGAAATTAAGTTTTGACTTTAATCGAAACATAGAAGAGTCAGATTAACCACACCAGTTGATTTTAAGTTATCAAATGATTCTATTCAAATATCTTTAAATGTCTTTCTAACCGCATTACTTTAATACAACGTGAGTCGCCGGGTTAAGAGTCTTCATCAGTGGTCGCCATATTGGATTTATGTTCCATAAGAACAATGTTAACTTTGTGCCTCCGTTACGCATCACTTGATCGTCACAAAAAATCTGTTAAAGTCTTAAATTAAAGGTACAGTAGTCCTCTAGGGAAAGCCAAAACGAATTATGCAAATTGTCCTTAAAATATTAAGATAATTGCCATTAATTATACTTTTAATTGAAGAATTTTTTGAGAGGCAATAGGAACCGATTTTTGAAAAGTAAAATTGTATTTCCCTAGTGTCATTACTTATAAAGCTAGTTACGAAATTTCAAAATGTTATTAACCAAAATAACACTGGAACGCGTTCACAAGTGATGGTACGTTCTGTTGGAGAAGCGTATAAGCGGTCAGTGATCGGCGCGAAACCTGGCGACAGAGAAGAGCACCACACACGGCGGAGTGATATACAATGTCCGGTGGCGCGAATTTTTAAATAACAATCTAATGTTGAGTGCCCTTTGGCTTGTGATTGAAACTCTGGTCAGTTTAATACATATTTTGTTTTTAAGTAACTATAATATAATTGTTATATGTAATAATAACATTGCTTCATATAAGGTAATTTTTTAGCGCGTAATGTTGGCCGTAAATTGTGATGAAAACACAGTATCAAAAGAAAATAACGCACAGGATTATAATTTATTTTTCCGAATTTAAAACCAGGTTTACATACCTTTTACGTCCAAACAGTTCAAAAATATATGCTGCCACATACTATGACGACATGTTTCGGAATCTAGAATTCCATCTTCTGGTCATACCCAAAAACGTCCGTAATTCACCCAGATTTTCGTCAAAATTTAAAATTTTTATGTTGTTAAACATTAATACAGTTCAACATAACACACAACACGACATTAAACACGTGTTTAATGTCGTGTTGTGTGTTATGTTGAACTGTATTAATGTTTAACAACATACAAATTTTAAATTTTGACGAAAATCTGGGTGAATTACGGACGTTTTTGGGTATGACCAGAAGATGGAATTCTAGATTCCGAAACATGTCGTCATAGTATGTGGCAGCATATATTTTTGAACTGTTTGGACGTAAAAGGTATGTAAACCTGGTTTTAAATTCTAAACAACAGTTCAGGAGGCATTTTCAAAATGAATAAATTATTTTTTCGGTTTCTTTGGCAGCCGCTTTAAGTAAAAAATAACGAGTTCGCACGCAGCACGCTGACGTGAGGGAAGTGAATTTCCACATAATAAACTTTTAAAACTCAAAATCAGTGTAAAAACATATATTTACACCAATTGTTATTGAAATCTGAAAAAAATTGATTTTTTGGCTGTTCTGATGCTCCTGGTTTCATTTACCTGCAATGCTGGGAATACAATTTTGCGCATTATAAGGTTAGGAGAAGGTCCAGTCAGGCTTGAAAGTATGCGTGAGGTTGCTGAGGATGGCAAAAGTACTTTAACAAAGGAATAACAGGTTTTTCTAGTGTAAAACCCCCATAAGACAACGTACTGTGTTTAGTCGATACACATTTTCTTTAATAACTCGGTAAATATTTAAGCTAGAATGACAAGAGAGGGCTTACAACTTTTTCCTCAGTATTTCCCATCTTTTTACATGCATTAATTTTACATATGGGGCTTTACTGACCCTTGTTGGGCACAAAAAATCGAAATTTTAAAGATTAATCTCCCAAAAATGGGGTTTAGAGTTTTCCGATTGTTTTGCCCAACGAACTTGTCTAACTGATTACAGAAAGGAACTCCCTACCAAATTTGAAATAAATCGGACAAAAAATGCGACCGCTAGACTGCAAACACACACACACACACACACACACACACACACACACACACACACACACACACACACACACACACACACACACACACACACATATATATATAAAATTTTGAACGACCCCCCAAAACGTGTTCAGGGGGTTACGTCAGGAACTTATATGGTGGTCCCAGGCTTAAGTTTCACCGTGCGGGTCATGCTAATAGTTCACTTTCCAAAGGAAATTCACTAACAATGATTTTACTCTAAAACATGCAACATTACATGATGACAGTCTTTTATATTAAAATGATTTACCGTATTTTAGTTGAAGCTAGGTGTAAATTTGTGATCAAACAATACAGAATGATCGACGTAGTATACGACAAACTACCCGAGAATAGCCTCGTTATATGCTGGCCAATTGAATTAATCGACAAAAGTGATGAATTTTGGAAATCCGAAATGGAGAGTAAGATACATACATTTTATCATTACTGTCTGTTGCCTGAACTGTTAGACCCACGGAAGAGGAGAAGTATGCCACTCAGGGAGCCCGAGTACATTGTAAAGGCACAAGAGAAGAAAAATGAAGAGAAATGTTTAGCTAAACCCCTTTGCTCACCTTAGGTTTAATGTTTATGTTGTTAGTTGTCACGTTTTTTATGATTTCGAAAGATTATGGGGGATATAGCTTGATTATATTGTTATATTATTTTATTTTTATAATAATTATCGTTTAATATATACCTGGTTATATCTCTTGTACAATATTGTAAAAATGTATTATATTTAAATATGTATACATATGATATATTGACTAGATCTCATCACTTTGCGTTTATTTCTACGTTTACAGTGTGTGTTTTACGTTTGTTATGTTCTGTTATGCTTACACCATTTGTTGTTTTATAGACTCCTTAGCACTGTTTTCTGAAATACTTAGCTAAACCTTTTTATGACCTGTTTTAGTATGATTTTTAATAACTTAAAAATGTGTAATGGTTGTTTCTTTACTGTACAGTTTTTGTAATTTACATAAAACGTTATACGATACTGTAACAAAGGGGTAACAATCATTGTTTACTATTATATAACATTATTTTAACCTTGCATTTTTTACAATTTAGTTTACTAAACCTAAAGTGGGATGTAGCTTGATTATTTTGTTATGTTTGTTTCGTTTGATAATACCTCTCGTCTCTTGAACTATAGTGTAAATACAATAAATTAAAATATGTATATATCCATATATTGACGCGATCTCCTCACAGTCATAGTTTATTAATTTGTTTCCTGTATGTAGTTTACATTTGTCTTCGTTATTTTTATATATATTTTTTTACATCGATATAAACAAATTTATTAATGCTTATTTCTTTCTGCATAGTTTTTGTAATTTACATAAAACATTGCTTTGTTAACTTACAAAGGTAAGTCACAGTTATATTGTAACTAACAATATAATAATAGACTAACAAACATAGCATATTTGGTTTTCTTTACCGCATGTGGGATGTAGTCTAGTTCGATTATTTTGTTATATTTTTTGTTTCTTTCTATAATGTCTCTCATAAATGTAACACATCTTTATTTATATTATATAACCTACTTGTTCTATAGTGTAAATATATAATATTGAAATATTTATATTATATGTTCAGGCTACGATTTAAAATTGTGATGATTATAGCTTTTGTAATTTCAATCCTTTGTCATTATTAGAACAGTGTTTATTTATAATAGTCATTAAACAGCAATATTGATGACTACATCGCTGTTTAGTTCTTTACCTAGGGAAGTAACCTCTTTAATTTTCATTGTACTTTGAATTGATCAATTTATTTTATGAGGTATCAAAATTTAAGGTAAAACTATTGTCAACAAATATATTGTTGTATTTAAATAGAATTCATTTTACAAAAGCATGTGTTACGACTGGGATTGGCAGTAAACAAATTTTTCTCTAAATATGAATTCAGTTTTGTAATGAAAAAATATTGTTTTATCAAAATGTTTGATTTTATTATGAAAATATAAGTATAAATTCATAAAATAATTTAATAATTTAGTTGTTTTTAACCTTCCAGCAGTTTTAAGTGGGAGTAGAGTTTATTATAACATAACAAGTATATTCTCAATAGAATTATTTGCCAGTCATATTGAAGTTTGATACGCTATGTTTGTACTTGTTACTGGTTTGAGGTTTTTCATGTGACGAGGAAGCCTAGGAAATTGCTGTCGAAGTTGCCAAGTGTCGAGGCGGCAATAGCCATAGCAGGGCCGGCGAGAACATCTACTAGTTCCCGCCGGCCTTTTTCGCAGGTCGGTAGGAAGCCGATACAATGGGTCCCGCTATGTCCATCCCCCCACCCCCTCGGCACACCACCCTCAAATTGGAAGAGAGAGACACATTCACACTTTCTCCCACCCTTACTTAAACGGTTTGAATACTGGCGGCAGGACTACTTTTGTGATGCGGCTCGCGTAACACCGGATATAGTTTCGTCAATAGTTGGCACTGCCTCCACCAGTTTTGGAGCGCTGGAGTCAACGGCGACTTTCCAATTTGGTGATGAAGACTCTTAAGTTGAAGCAACCTAACACTAATTTATTATGATGTCATTCTGTTTTATTATAAACTTCAGTTCAATCCGACGTTTAAGTCACTACGTAAAGGCTGGGGAATTTTTAATATATTGCTGCGCTTAAAATCTTTCATATAACTCAGACTAGACGGCCCAACAAACTGAACTTTACTTTTTACCAATGTAAGCCAACTTGTTCATATTCTCTGTCGATTATTTACGTGAAGGTTTGTTTTACCTTATTGTTTTTATATGTTTTGAATCTAAGCAGGCTTGAATGACACGTAGGTTATAAATCATTAAACAGTTTTTACGATTGTATAATGAGTCCTCTCTAATCCAACGAAAAACTTTGATAGACCTACTGCCATTAAAACTAAATTAGTAAAGAACTGTCATAGCCATACAAAAGAAAACCCAGTTTTCCCGGATCTATAAATTAGACACACTTAAAACATACTTTCCTGTTAGCTGCAAAAGGCACAAAAGAAAAAAAGATCAATTAACCTGGTTTATAAATGGGATTACACAATGTTAACAATTGAGTAATAAGTTAGTTGAAATAAAGCTACAGTATTAACAAAACCATATTGTTGTGTTAAGATGATGTTCTACACATAATATTAATAGGACACCTTCTACTACCCATTTGCATGCCACTAAACTATGGTCAAATTGTTTTATACGCAGACGAATTGTCGTACAAATATAATCATACTAGTTTGATTCATAATCATACGAATTGTTTCATCAACAGGAGAATTGCCCAATTATGGTCTCACGTAATGCCCATAAGAGCGCGAAAGCGCTATTGTCTGAGTCGGCTATTAAGAACACTGATTGGCTATTTAAGGAGATGAAAACTCTTAAAGGAGTTAGAGAGGGAGACTGGGAGAAGATATAATTATTTCATAATTGCGAGTCAATGTCGTCTTTAAAGGAGATATCCTGTTTATATCTATCTGGATGGACTAGGCAATTAGGCATATATTAGCAATTGCATAGTTGTAACACATTTTTATCTTTATTGGATTATTGTATAGGAATTACCACCGACATTAATTAAAGTGCGGGTGGACTTTAATCGATATTTCAACATATTCGACTACCTCAAACCAAACAAGTTCAAAATGTTTTTTGAATAATCATTTAAATAATTAATTTAAGACTTAACGACAGTTTTCTATAACAATGAGAGAATAACTGTATTATAACGTCTTCTAAAGTACAACTAAGCGACATTTTTTTAAATAAAATAAAATCAGTGAAAAAAATATTTGTACAAGCCGATATTGTTATAATTCGTAATCTTAGTCAAATTATCAATGTTGATATAATCTCCCACAACGACAGCATATGACCCTCAATTTTAGGGAAATATTACTAGTCCGATGCGGAAGGCTTTACTCGCGTATGTGTTTTTTCCTTTCCTGTTTTTTCCTAACATCGAGTGTTACGAAAAAATGGATTATGAGCAAAAATCGTGGAAAGATTGTGCAAAATCATTGTTGTTTTTTTCATTAGGTTGTATCAGACTACATTATGGCAAGAATAACGACACCAGTACCACGTAACTAAAACAGGTGGAATAACTTAGGGTTACGAAAACAAACAACAAATGTGCGATAACTAACCACAACTTATATGCATATATTTTTTAAAAGAGATGCATTAAAAAAAGAGCCTGTTCCAATGTGTTGACAGTTTCGGCCTACCGAACAAAATTGTAAATTCAAGGCAACCGAACGAGTCATCTGCGACTGAAACAATAACAGTGATCTTTTCCTGTACACGTATCCCAGACTTATCACTATTATGGGAAATCCACCAGCGTTTTTTTTATTACTTTTTAGATTCTAATCTGCATAATCTTGAGACCTTGAATTGCAATACATGTCCGTAACGATGAGGCTCTAGAAAACATACCCACAACTCAGAATGCAGAGTTACGCCATAACCTTAGGGACCATAACGTCTGGATATGTCTCAAAATGTTATGAAACGAACAAATACTAGTTCAACCAGTTTGGATGTTTGCATGACAGCCTTTACGGTTAATTAACAACTTTCACACGGAAAATTGCTTGTGATTTGAAAAGAAGTCGATCCGTCAAGCTGATCAATATGTTGAGAATTATAATGTTGCCGCTTCTTTGCCGTGGATGGTCCAATGCAGACGTTTTTATACCCGAGGCTATGCAGTTTGGGGGAAATAAAAGAGAAGTCCACATCAAGCTAACAAAATAACATCTAGTTACATTGGTATGTAAAAAACTGAAAATATTCATAATTATAACAAACACAGACGCTTTTGCGACTACTTTTTACACTATTATATAGGTAACGTCACAGATACCCGACAGCTTAAACGTTTTCAGACTTGGCTACATAACGGAGTCTATTGTGTAAAGCGCAAAGTGTCTTTGCAGACAAATCTGCCAAGATCCTCGTTCTAATGTCAGTAGTGAGTGGAAAGTAGAGTGCGGTGGCCTAAAATGAGCCGGTACTCAGCTGAGGTCACTGAACCGCGCAAATCAGCTGACTCTCCTGGTTCTCAGATCAGCTGATACCCTGAATCAATGTTTTATTTAAAATCGTGGCAAAAACATATTTCTTTCAGGGGATACTTATGGAATAATTAATGTCGCTTGTCGTGTTCTCTTATTTAAGTTTAACAATTTAAAATGTAATTTTAAGCAGTTTCAAAAGTACAGTTACGAATTATGCAGTGTTTAAATAAAAAAAAATACAGGTGGAATTAATTGGCAAAATTACTTTTGTCAACAGAAAGCAAAACAACACTTATTTAATTTTAATCCATTTGTTTTGGTTGTTTTTGTTAATGTGTACTTTTACTTACGATAAATTTCAGTAGTTTCTCGCCTTTCCTAGGGGCCAAGCACCGTGAACCGAAAATATCTATTTCTATAAATACGAAAACCAGATAATTCTCCAGGCCAAACCTCTACACCTACCCCCACGAAATTTTGTACGCACACTTTTTTCATAACGTAGGTAACCACTAAGAAAGGATTTTAAGAAATTCCCGTGAAGCTCCACCACATGGGGCATCAAAGTTCCAATCCCAAGTTATTCTTATGGACATTCAAAAACCGATCATCCCCCAGGCCAAACGTCTACACCTACAACCACGCGAAATGTGGCACGTATTCTCTTTCCATCACGCTGATAACCACAAAGAAAGGATTTTAAGAAATTCCATAGGGCTCCGCTCCACGGTGAGTCAAAGTTCCAATCCCAAGTTATTCTTATGGACATTCAAAAACCGATCATCCCCAGGCCAAACCTCTACACCTATAACCACGCGAAATATTACACGTATACTCTTTCCTTCACGCTGATAACCACAAAGAAAGGATTTTAAGAAATTCCCGTGAAGCTCCACCACACGGGGCATCAAAGTTCCAATCCCATGTTATTCTAATGGACATTCAAAAACCGATCATCCCCCAGGCCAAACCTCTACACCTATAACCACGCGAATTATGGCACGTATACTCTTTCCATCACGCTGATAACCACAAAGAAAGGATTTTAAGAAATTCCCGTGAAGCTCCACCACACGGGGCATCAAAGTTCCAATCCCATGTTATTCTTATGGACATTCAAAAACCGATCATCCCCCAGGCCAAACCTCTACACCTATAACCACGCGAATTATGGCACGTATACTCTTTCCATCACACTGATAACCACAAAGAAAGGATTTTAAGAAATTCCCATAGGGCTCCGCTCCACGTTGAGTCAAAGTTCCAATCCAGTTTTATTCTTATAGACTTTCACTTTTGTATGAACTGATGAAAATTCAAACAGCTCATCATGATTCGTAGTAGTTCCACGGGTTAACCACAGAATGCAATACACACCACAGGTTTTATTCCTGGGTTAAACCGGATACGATGGCAGCTAGTTGTTAATATAAAAATAATGCAAATTCGAACAAATACATCTACAGTAGAATCTGGGAATTTATTTCCTTCTTTAAACCAAACATAAAATTAATAATGTTGTTCATGATCCGACTAATACCAGTAAACATGTTTTTATTTAGACAGCGAATCCATTGTCTAATGAATGATATATAAAGATCTCTAATGACAGCAAAAATCATTCGAATCAAGTTACAAACTAAAAAGGTGCTTCTTCAATAATTCTGGTAACCTGAAAACTCCTACGCACTGCGTTATTTTGTGCATACTCAGCTGTCTGAAACAATTGACAATTGCCTTCTCTGCAGTAAAGCCAATGACTCCGCGGGCAACTACGCACCGTTTGTTGATATACCGCATACAAACGAAAGGAAATAGTAGTTTACAGAAATAAAAATAACTACATACAAACATACCACCAACAATAATGTGTTCTTTACCAGAGATATCAAAGATAAAGTCAGAATCTGTTAACAAATTATATAGAGTTTTAATGGACAGTTTGTACTCTTCAGTACTTTTCAGTTTTTTATCGCCTCTATGATAATTTACAAACTTTAATTTCCTGGAAAGTTAGTTATGTTATCACTCAACAACATAAACCTCACGATGATTTAATTAAATTTGAACAAAAAGCGTAAACGTGATTTGTGTGTCAGAGCAGCCCATGTTGTACCCGGGGTTTCAAGGTGAACTACTCTTGGATAAGCTTCATGCGCCAACAACCCTGACATTAGAAGCAGAGTTCATCGGAGGTCTCGAATGGTTTGTATGGCCTCTTAAACATTAGCATTTCATAGAAAAGCTTCAAGGATATGTAACAAAAGCTTGAATGGTCTAGTTAAGCTTTAGTACTCACGATATCAACATTGTGTTGTGGATGTGCTTTAGCAAAACAATCACGTATTTTTTATTTATTTTAGTTTAATTTGTAATAATACAGTTATCTCCCACACCGTGATCTTATTTAAATACAATAAATTGCAAATACAGATATAGTTCCAGTAAAGTTTAAGACGCGAATAAATACGTTTCAAGACGAGAAGCCATGCAGATTTCGATTTTTGTATATTTATTAGCTTTAGAATCTATGAAACAAACCACAAATAAAGTGTCAATCGCCTACATAAAATAACATAAAACATGAAAAATTACTGAAATGTAATTACTGAATGTTCATAAACCCATGTCATCTGTTTCATTACGCCACTGATGAACAACATTGTGCTCCGGAGCGACCGGATTAAGTTCTTGTTTGCTCGTCTTCATTGCTCAAGATATTTGTTAACACAGCAAAACATAGATAAAAGAACACGGGGACCTCAGTAGTTTCTCTTTAGACCTCTTTTAGGCTTTATTTATCAATTTGTTGAAGACCTAAAGTATACTGATGTGAAATTCTGGCGCGTATCACATCACCAAATATGGCGAACGATCAAATAATATATCGCCATGTTGTCGTTGCGTACCTCGCGGTACGAGTACGCGTATCGCTTTTAGTGAATCGTTATTGACGTATCTTCACATTCGAATTTCACTGATATTTCTTAGTGAATATGGAATAGGTTAAGATGTTAAATCAAACATATCGGTCAAATGTGCCCTTACAAATTAAAATATTGAAATTGACGATTCACAGCGAATCGTTTTACGAGTGCGGTATAGAAATATCGTATCGTGGACAACCGTATCGCGATACTCGATAACCCCAAAGGAATCCCAAACCTCGATCTCACATCAAATGGAAATTGGAATTAGATGAAATAGGAATTACGTAAATAGGAAAGAAAGAAAGATTGTTCCTTATAAGTGAATCGAGTTCGCACGCAGCACGCTGACGTGAGGGAAGTGAATTTCCACATAAAAAACTATAAAAACTCAAAATCAGTTAAAAACATACAATTATTCCAATTTTCATTCAAATCTGAAAATATTGATTTTTTGGCTGTTCTGATGCTCCTGGTTCTATTTACCTGTAATGCTGGGAATTCAATTTTGCGCATTATAAGGTTAGGAGAAGGTCCAGTAAGGCTTTAAAGTAGGCGTGAGGTTGTTGGGGATGATAAAAGTACACCAACAAATGAATAACAGGCTTTTCTAATGTAAAACCCCCATAAGACAACGTACTGTGTTTGGTCAATTCACATTTTCTTTAATAACTCGGTAAATATATATGCTGCTAGAATGACGAGAGAGGGCTTAAAAGTTTCGCCTCACTAATTCCCATCTTTTTAAATTCGTTAATTTCACATCCGGGGCTTTTCTGACCCTTTTGGGACCAAAAACTCAAAATTTGAAAGATTAATCTCCAAAAAAGGTGTTTAGAGTTTTATGATTGTTTTGCCAAACGAACTTGTTCAACTGATTATAGAAAGGAATGTCCCTACCAAATTTGAAGTCAATTGGACAAAAAATGCGATATATATATATATATATATCGCATCGATAAATCGATATATATTGGATTCTCCATATTGGATATATAGATTCTCCATATGCGATTTAGTGATTGAGATTTTTTCTGGTAATTCTAGATCAAACCGTTAAAAAATTAAATGGGGTGGACGGGTGGTTTGGGACACCCGGTATATGTATTAACGGTTTGGGACACCCGGTTTAATTTTTTAACGGTTTGATCTAGAATTCCCAGAAAAAATCTTAATCACTAAATCGCATATGGAGAATCCAATAAAAGTAGTTTCATTATGAAATATGTACAAATACAAAAAAAATTAACGTTTGGAATCCCAAAAATCAAAATTCGTTAACCGGTATCAAAAGTCAACAAAATATTCTAATAACAATCTTTTATTTATTGCAAAAAAAGTAAACAAATTGGTAAGTGTACATAAAAAAGGTTAAACGTATTTAAAAGATTGTTATTGTAATATTTTGTTTAACTTTTGATACCAGTTAACAAATTTTTATTTTTGGGATTCCAAACGTTAATTTTTGTTGTATTTTTGGTTTTTTGAAGAAATTGACATTTCGAAGTGTTGCTATGTAACATATCGTAGTATTGCTAAGTGTAAGAGGAATTTATGTTTTGAATCAGAACAAAAAATATTCAGTGGATTACGAGATACAGGGTGTCAAAAATACCTCTACAAAAATGTTTAAATGGCCGCCATTTTGGAACGGATTAAGATAATTGATTTCTGTTTTCACCAAAGTGTTTGTTTTAACTAGACCTTCAAAACGCGATGAAATGTGTCATATGTTTACACAACAAATCTTCGAAATTTGAGCTCGTGACCATTAGTTCTGGAACACCCTGTACATATTTCATAATGAAACTACTTTTATTGGATTCTCCATATGCGATTTAGTGATTAAGATTTTTTCTGGTAATTCTAGATCAAACCGTTAAAAAAATTAAATGGGGTGGACGGGTGGTTTGGGACACCCGGTATATATAAATAAAATTTTGAACGAACCCCCAAAACGTGTTCAGGGGGTCACGTTAGGAACTTCTATGGTGGTCCCGGGCTTAAGTTTCACCGTGCGGGTCATGCTATAATAGTTCACTTTCCATAGGAAATTCACTAATGATGTAATAAAAATTATCCAATATATCAAATACTACTTTTTTAAAGAGCCAGACATGTCGAATAATATGTTGAGACACGAAAACTTAAAATTACCCTTGGTAATACGAAACAAGCAGCGGTCTTATAGATGCTTTGTCAAACAATGTTGTCGCTACACGTTAATCGCCGGTGATAAATCAACCAGCGTGAACTTTGCTATCACAACATAAAGATTTGTATTGTTTACCAGTTAACGACTCAGGCCACGGCTGTAATACATTTTTGAAATGTGTTTTCTCTTTTTCTAGAAATATAATTCATCGAAAGAGTTTAAAAGATCCACTAGAAAAGGCAGCTAGGACAGCTAGAATAATTTCCCTGGTTTAAAAGTATGTAAACAACGACATCGCGAGTATTGCAAGTATTGAAGGCAACGACTTCGCGTTATATTTTCATAACTTGATTAAATTACGTAATACATGCAAAATTGCATAATTTCATAATTTCATTGCCTTGTATGTCACCGCAGACGAATAGATGTCAGTCTAAAACTGTTTAAAATCACAATTACAAAATCTTGGAAACTAAATTCTAGTTTTTTCTTAAATTAAAACTCCAAATTAAATACAATTACTTCAAGAATTCCGCTTTTCATCTATTAGGGAAGTGGGGAACAAGGTAAATAAGGTAAGGTAAGTAAGGTGGTGATGATTTGGTAAAATATCTGAGAGTTTCGCATTTATGTGGATTATGTTTCATTATCCCCTAAAGGCGGATAATCACAGGCCACACTTCAAGGCCACACTCCTCGCGAACAGGCCTGAACATTCGGCCGAACATTCTCCCGAATGTTCATTGTACATTCCGTTCCGTATGTTCCCGTATGTATTCAAAAGTTCGTGCAGCTCCCACAATTCTCGCGAATACTCAGAACATTCGGAGTTCGGGCGAATGTTCGGGCGTGTTCGCGAGAAGTGTGGGAGGCACCTTAACAAAATGTTGTACATGTTAGACTTTTTTTGTTTACGATAGCATCGAGATGACAAAGTTGCAAAGTCCTTGAAATCCATCTAACAAAAAATCTATAGCAAAACCGTAGATATATCAGGACGAAACATGAGGAAACAAGTTTGAAAATGCAAAAACAGCAATTGCCTCTGAAATCACACATTGCTTACAGGGCCGTATTTAGGGCCTCTGGGGCCCCGGGCGAATACGAAAATGGGGCCCCCTAACATAAATAAAGCATATATGTAGGTATATGTACATACGAATGTTATTTCTCTATTCCGTAATGTAACCTTTTTATTTGTAATAGTCTAGGTTGTAATAAATACACCAAATATACAAATAATTAACACATTTTAATTTATTATCAAAACTTTAAAAAATCCAAAATAAAAATATTGTATTTAATTTTCCTTACAAGATTTAGTATGGGTTTAGCTCTCTTAAGCCTATATAACCAACAAGCTACTAAGTTAATTATTAAGTTAATACCCTACCATTATTATTATCATCTTTATTAATAATTGTATCTTCATATAAAGGATAACCTAAAACACGTATGACTTTTGATACTATTATTTCATTACTTTCTGTTTGGTTGTTTGTCCCTAATGTTTTATAATATATCATATTAAGTTTTGTGCAACAAGAACAACAAACTTAAATTAGAACGGAAATCTTCAACTTCCAAGTACGGCAAAGTTTGGCTGATATTAAACAATTTACGGGGTTAGGGGACAGGTTAAACAATTATAGCTCAAGATTAAGATCAAATATCAAAAATATTCAACATATACAATCTATATTCAGCAAAATAAGGGGCTCTACAGTACCATCAGTAGTTATATTTCAAATATTACCTGGCCAATTTTTGTAACTGGATTAGGACAAGTTTATCAAATCCGCACATGGTATTAAAAATAATACAAATTATTGAATGACTTTGGGTTTGATACTTAGTTTGAACTACACCTTTTACAGCTTAAAATTATTTGTATTGTTGAGAAATAATCAACTTTTATCAGAACAAAATAAAAAAAAACTGCCTCCTTAGTGGTCAGAGGGGTCCTACTTTCGTGGCCTGGGGCCCCTTCGGGCCCGGGGCCCCGGGCGCTCACCCCGTACCCCCTTAGGGAAATAGGCCCTGATTGCTCAGCGGTAGTCAACATGAAGATAAGGTAAAACATGAACAACAACAATGCGTTCCCACGGGGCCGACTGCGTCACGCACTCGCTGCTGAAGATGACTGACCTTGCTTTCAGCTGAGTTGCAGAGTTCCCACCATTTTGGCGAAACTGCGTCGCTTGTCGACGATCTGCCACTATCCACCAAAGGCCTTGAGGCAAACAATGGAGTCATTCTAGCACCTAGCGCAACAATCAACTTCCTATACGACGATATTAAGCGGTTTACTGCAGTTTCTTTTGTAAAACGATCTCTCTTTGCTACAGAATATATTGAATAAATCATTGATTTATAGCCTAAACCCTTGCTAAATAGGAGTGAAAAATATTTTGTTATGGGAATCGGTCCCAGATAATCTATTAAGAATATTATAGGTTTCATGTTCGCGATAGCAACTTTACCATATATATCATGAACTCCTCAGTTAAAATCCCCCGAAGTAGATTGATAAAGTAACTTAGGCGAAAAATATTAATTTCAGTTTAGTTTCAAGAACTAGAGTAGAACTAAATTAAACTAGGAGAATTTAAAATTTATCTGAAAATTTGTTTTTCAAGCAATACCAAATCAAAATTTATTTCGCAATTATATGTTACAAGCATTTTTAAATGTTCGTTTATTTTACCTCCTTCATACACAATATATATCAAATAAATACCCAAACCTGTATACTCAGCGAATTTCAAATGGTACTTTACTACGTCATGAAGCCATTTACCATCTTTTTCAAAGCATATTCATAAATAAGCGAGATATGACATTTTATTTATTCCCCATAAGATAAACATTAGGACTGAATATGCAGGTTTGCTGCATAAAGGACCACACAAATCGGGGTTTTATTTAATTACCAATGGATCACCACTATATGAAGCAACATTCCAAGTTTTACCAATTTAGATACATAAGCAAGCAAGATATCACATTTTTCTTACTCTCCTTAAGAATAACATTATTATAGCTGCTGAGGTACGCAGGTTTGCTGCCATGGGGACCACAAAAAATGGGTTTTGTATGCATATATCACTAAACCCCAACCATATAAAGCCACATACCAAGTTTCATTATATATGTTCATTAATAAGCGAGTTATACAATTTTACTTATTCCCTATAAGATTAACATTGGACAACGTACTGTGTTTAGAACTTTCAATATCTCGGCAACTAATTGACGTAGAGCGATGATCTAAATACCAAATTGTTTGTTTTTTAAGCTTAATTTAATGGTGTAAACCAAAATTTGGGTTTAAAAATAATTATGTGTAAGAAGTACAAAAAAAACATTTTTGGGGTACAAAACCCTCCAAAACCCCCTTTGAAATAGAGCGACCTGTCTGGTTTTCGAACTCGTGAAAATAGATGCTGCCTTACACGTTTATACCAAATTTAATCAGGAGCGGACGATTTTTACGAAAGTTATCGTGCCTACGGACACACACACACACACACACACACACACGCACGCACACACACACACACACACACACACACACACACACACACACACACACACAAAATTATATGTGCATATACATACAAAAAAATGCAAAATTATATATATATATATATATACATATACATATTTAGGAATTTGAATGAATGGTGTTTTGGCATCTGGGGGGCTCAATACGAAAAGTTATCATGGTACTAGGTCCATGGCCTAGGTCTTACCATGCCGACTACGGTAATAGATTCTTCCCTATAGAACAGGGGAAATTCGCTAATAAACTAACGATGAACTTAATTCCCAATTAGATAAATATCGTGCATGGGGAAGAAACTGTGTTTTAATCATGGTAGTTGGGTCGATGGGTGATAAGTAAGTTCTCTTAATCAGCAAATATTAATTTGAAAATTATCGACCAATACAAAGTAATCCTTTAACCTGGATATTTATCAAGTGTTTCGTGAGAATCAGCTGCTATTCATTAACAATTTCAATTTCTATTCATGCATTTTCTCACCCTGGCTACAAAAAGTATCGTAATTGTGAGAGCTTATAAGAGAATAGATGTTAAACTACTTTCCTTTGTGCGCTGGCGATTGGAAAACTATACTGCTCCTTTCTTTTTTCACCGGTTTAACATACAACATATTTATAGTTTGTTATCTGAGGAATTATTTTTCGTGGTATTTTTATGAGTTATTTAATGAATTATTGCGGACATTTGAAACAAATAATTATTAGGGGGTTGGGCTAGAACAATTTTGATGATGTAATTAAGTAATTCTAAAAATATTTTATGTATTAAAAATAAACCGTAATTTAATTTTCAGAGTCAAATTACGGGTGCCTACCTCTTGATCGACAAGTTATTTGGTCGCAGGGACAGTTGGTAGGGTTTAAAAAAATAAATATTAATAATTAAATAAAGTACTGAAACGCACTGAACGACATGTTAGTTGCTCACAGGGACAGTTGGTAGGGTTTTAGAAAATAAGTATAAATAATTAAATCAAGTCCTGAAACCCACTGATCGACATCTTAGTTGCTCGCATGGACAGTTGGTAGGGTTTCAAATAAATAAATGTAAAAACAGAGTGGCTACTTGCTAGATGTACCTGTTGCTCGCGCCCCCCACTCTGCCTTCCAAAGAAGAGGGGCGAGGCAGAGGCTTGTAGCGGAAGTGTGTAGCCCCACCACCAACTCAATGTTTGACCGGCGGGACCACGGGACCACGCAGGACGCAGGTGCGGTAAGAAATTTGCTGAACCTTGTAACAAAATTTCCCCGATGTTGCGGCGTATAAGGCAGTTCCGACGGCAACGATTGCTACTTCACCTTACTCTCTGAATTGCGCTCCTACCTTTTGGCGCTTTGGAGAACTACGTCCAACTAACTTGTTATGCAGTACAACACCATACGGCATAATTTGTATTGGTTAGTTGTGATTTCAAAATATGACCGCGCCCATTGAACAGTTCGCTGCATACACTAGCAGCTAAAAAGAGGCGCGAACCTCCTGAAGTGGAGACTTTGTATATGTGGTGCCTCTAGTTGCTCTAGTAACGGGGCAGTTTAGTCAGCGTGTTGTTTTTGCATTTTCACCTCTTATAATTTGGCATTCTCGGTAACTCCATATTTACTTGGCCTAGTGGGAAATGGAGTGCTGGATGTGCATAGTAGTAATATGCTACAATTTGGGGAAGTCTTATATCTTTTACATAGGTTTAAACGACTGTAGATGGGGAAAGCGGCCGTAAAACGTGTATGGTACAATGGAACGCATCGTTGCTTGAAGTTGTTACATTTGTAAATTGGTAATTGTAATTAATTATGGAATCAAGACGTGCAAGGTATTGTCCAATACTGCAGGGTCATCTCGCTGTAATACATTACAATTTGCAAGGGCTGGGATTCCATTTGAATACACTATATTAAATGTTGCATTTTAATCTGCTTCTTTATTGATGACCGCTAACAAAGAATGCAAACTTTTATCCTTATAATTTTAATATTACTAATATGAAAGTTTAAAATTATGGATATTTGTAGTTCCATCACGCATAAACTACTGGACCGGTTAAGCTGAAACGTTGCATGAACTGTTGAATGAACAGCTTAGAACAGCCCTATCCATCATAACGCGAAAGTGTTTGCAGAAAATCTGCATGGTCAGTCCTATATGACGTCAAACGAAAATTAAACCACTTCGCCTTAAAATTCAATTTTCTGCAAACACTTTCGCGTTATGGATCATATAATGATTCATAGCATTGCTAAGTAAGATTTCTTGGAGGTAACCCGTCGTTGTAGTAAAAATTCCTTCCTTAAAAGCGAGTTGCCCCTATAGTTATACGGGATGCAGAAGAAATTCGTTTTGTAAGTGAACGTACAACACAAAATAGTAGGTGCGATTCCTTCAGCGGACCTATTGTAGTGAGAAAATTGAAACAAACAAGGGTGACTCATAGCCGCCCATCGGAGTTGTCACCTCCGCACCTGTGGATGGCCGTCATCCCTACCCTCTACCCCATACCACCCCTCACACCAGATTACATCCGGCCACTGTCTCAAACTCGGTGTCATGTCTCGAGCCCAAACTATTTACGAATTGTAACGACCATGTTTAGAATAATCCTCAAACTTCAACTAAAATTGAGAAACTTTATAATGAAATTGAACATGGCGTACTGGCATGGCATATTAAATAACTAAATCTGTAAATCATTGTGTAAGACGCCAACGCAACTGTGGAGTATTTTAAGGCGAATATGAAAGAACTATGAGTGTAGAATGGGTGTAGAAAATATAATTTGTCAAAACAAATAATGAAATCACACTGGTGTGTTTACACCTTTAAAAACGTCTGACATACCTACCACTCATACCTCAAACCTACTTCCAGAAAAATCCCGTTGTAAATGATAGTTGTTATTAACAGTTTCATATATATTAATGTTCAATTATTTAAATAATATCAAGTATTCATATCTTTATAAAACATATGATATGTTATAAATGCTAAATGCATATTTACAGTTACAATTATGAAAACCTGATCTGGTGAAAAATGTTTATTAGAATACCCCAGTAGCAGAAAACCTGCGTACTCAGCAAAATTCCCATGCATATATATCTTATTATATGTATGTTATTACCACATAAAGCCACATACCAAGTTTCATCGATATACAGAACCTGGGGTCGAGCTTTGCTCGGGAGAAGGCCAGTCAGTTTGTTTAGATGACTTGGAATAATATTTCACTAATTCCCCCTACTGGTATTCAGATTTGTATAACTCATTTGCCTCTCTTCTGCATTTTTAAGGTCACTCCAGTTGCTATTTATAGCTCAATGTCCCTTTGATTTATTTTACTACTCTATTTATGTAATCTTCCCTCAAACCTTTAAATCTCTGCTCTCAGGAAACCACATGTTATAATCATGTACAACATGAGTATTACTTTGACAGCATAGGCGTGCGCAGAGTCCGGTCAGCGTGGGTGCCAGAGCCGAAAAATGCGCTCCCGCTCCCCCCCCCAATCTTGCACCTCTAAGAACTTAAGAGTCTTCATCACCGGAAGTTGCCGGACGCCTTGGTGTTTTGTTCCATAAGGCCAATGTTAACTTTGTGCCCCCATTACTCCTCACCTGATCGTCACAAACAATTAATTTTGTCATCTAGGGAAATACAATAGTCGAATTTGGATTTTGTTACAAATTAATGAGAACATGTACAGTGTTTCAGTTCAAAATTAAACTATTTATTATGCGACTATAGTACCCAAATTTAAAAAAATCTATATAGTTTTACCCTAGAGGACGGCGAAACGTTTAATTTGATACCAAAATGAATTGTATGTGACGATCAGGTGAGGAGTAATGGAGGCACAAAGTTAACACTGGCCTTATGGAGCAAAACTCCAAGATAGCGTCTAGCAACTTCCGGTGATGAAGAAATGATCTGCTAAATAATTGAATATGTCAATTATTATTGTAGGTAGACTAATAGTTAACTCCTCCTTGACACAAATATGTTTTAAGATTATTCAATGCATTAAATATTGTATCTGCATAGGTATATTTGGTTTACATACAGATACATATAATATTATATCATAATGTTGCTGGTTTTGTATTACCTTTTAAAAAAATTAGATTACGCTCAGGCCGGTCGGCTGCACGTCACTCCGATTTATCGGTAAAATAGTGTATCATAAAGGTTTTAAAACAATATAACAATTAGCAATCAACTGAAATGGGATACATACGAAGCACTTTTTAAAATCACTAAAATACAAGAAGATAATATCATCACAGAATTGATCTTTCCTCAGAAAAATATACTTGGTTGCACTATATCCAACTGATGATAGCAATTAAATTATTATTTATATTGATATTTTTGTATTGTTTTACTTTTCCCATTGTACTCGAAGTGAAAAGTAAAGATCAAATAAACAGCGATATGAGTGTACTATTACTATTTATACTCCAAATATAAACTATTATGACATTTACTTTTACTGTAAATCTCCGCCTAACAATGAATAAAAGGACGGCGAGGGGTATTGGTAAAAAGGTGACCAGATTTGGATTCTATGAAAACGGGATGGATGGAACCGGGGGGTGTGGGAAGGGGGGTCCGGTGAAAAATCTTGGAAAATGAGTAGCAAAATAGTGGGGTTTTGTCTGTTTTGAGGAACTTTAGGAGTAGTTTTTTAAGCTGTGTGACTATTAAAACTCACTGTTAAAACTGTTACTTTTAATTTGTACTTGGATACAGTAGTTTGTTTTGGGGTTAGAAAGCTAGAGAAAAAACATGATATAATCAAAGAAATCATGGCCAATCTTATTCTACTTTACTGTTAAAACTGTTACTTTAAATTTTTACTTGGATATGGGCCTGTAGTAGTTTGTTTTGGGGTTAGGAAGCCAGAGTAAACAAAGGGACGTAATCAAAGAAATCATAGCCAAACTTATTCTTCTGTAGTGGTATTTTATTTACTAAGCTTTCAAATTAAGACGATGGATAAGGCAACGACATAGCCTAATAAGACAATGTTGGGAATAAACCAAATTATTTCACAAATGTAAGTAAAATGTTACATATGTTGTTAACAAAAGATAAGACAAAAAGTTTTGTTTTAAGGCAAAAACCTAAACACAGCCTACGTTTAGCTATTATTATGCTTAATTTTCAACTTTTCTGATGAACTAATATTTCCTAAAATATTTAGTTTCTCTTTTATTAAT
Source organism: Allygus modestus (assembly GCA_963675035.1). NCBI lineage: Eukaryota > Metazoa > Arthropoda > Insecta > Hemiptera > Cicadellidae > Allygus > Allygus modestus. The sequence goes on along the minus strand of OY776116.1, from coordinate 71,267,880 downwards.
TCCAAAAACGGCCGATGGAAACCGATCATTCTGTTGACAGCCGTCGTTGTCTGGTCGCATCGGATGGGATGCCGCAGTTTGGAGTTGTCCGAAAAGTCCGATCTTGCACGAACAACGCCGGAAACTGCTGAGCGTGATTGCTTTGGAACATGAAATTTGGGATGAACTCAATGCTGTAAAATATTTACTATATTTTAATTTAGTATAGAAACGGTGAAAGAACGACAGAACCCAAGTAGAGGGGGTAAAATAATTAAAGCCCCGAGAGCGTTGGTCGGGACAACGAGACAAATCACAAAAAAGGGGACTATCCCGTTAAAAACGGGACGCCTGGTCAACTTAAGGAGGCCATACACTATTGGACTTTTTCCCGAACAAGACATCGGTTCGAACAGGGAGCAGGGAGCACGAAGGTAGCTGAATTTAGTCCGAACTTCTTCCCGATCAAGACATCGGATCGGACAGACGAGCGGGGTAAAAACGGTGGGGACGATTTTAGTTGCCGTTGTGCAGGTCGGCCGAATACTTGTGAGTATATTTCCCCCACTTCACCAATTTACCCATTCACCCATTTCACTGACCACCCTACGATTTTACCCACTTCTCTCCAAGCGTCATTCCTTTTCACTTTGTGGAAGTTAAGAGGATGGGAAAAGTCCCTCAAAACTTACAGATTCTTGTACTCGGAAGTAAACAACAAAGTGTTTACCTCAGACCACTCCATCGTGCAAACTACGTTACATAAACTAATGAACTGAAACTAAAATGACAACAGTCAAGACTGCAACCCTCACCATCGTAGCGCTAGCCGAGGGGCTCGTGACGGCGCTCGGAGCAGCGTATGGAGGAGGTACCACACACTTCCGAACCCCGAAAAAGACATCGGACCGATCTTTCTTTGATCTTTCCACAAAAATCCGCCTCGAGAGTGCTCGGTGCTCGGTCCAAAGTCTTGTTCGATGTAAGCCCGCCAGCGAACCTTACGCCGAACCGAACCCCGACGCGAACCGTCGCGCGAACGTTCGTTAGTGTAAGGTGGACTCCGAAATCCGACGCGAACTTCTGGGCGAACAAAAATTGGTTCGGGGCGAACTACCTGGAGTCGGTTTTCTGGCGACACATCAAAGAAATGTTCGCGATGATGTTCGCATCGGGGTTCGGTAGTGTATGGCGACTCCCCTTGCTTTGCTCTTCCTTGTCAGACAGCAGTTTGTTTTTATGAATGGAGTAGGCCCCTAATGTTACACAACGTCCTCCTAATGGCGAGCACATTTGCTTAGCTTATATTTGTATTTTTTTGCATGTTTGAGGTAACTCCAGTTGTTATTATAGCTCAATATCCCTTTTATTCATTTCGTACCGCTTTATATTTATTCTTCATTCAATAGTTTTTACAATACACTGATTGATTAAACCTCAGAGTTACGACTGACTGTTATGATTCTTTAGTTTTGATTTTAAAATCCATAAGGTACATTTACATATTTTATTTTTATTATTACTTTTATTACATTACTCGAGTTTATCAACAGAATGTCACCTGCCTGGAATTTATTTTTAACCTAGAAGTTTGATATTTCCTACACTTTAGGATATCACTGGAGCAGTTTAAAAAACTCAAATTTACAAGCAAGCTATAGCCTTATTCATATTAGAGTATAGCATAGACAGATTGATATTGAATTGGGGGGGAGGCAGTACCCTTCAGAACGTAACTGACGAAACCCTTTATGCCCAGCTACGTTCAGAACCAGATTTAGGGTATGTAGACACCATGTGGTGCGGCCCCTTGCTGTCCACCGCCAAGGTTAACTAAATTTTTGGAGTATGGTTTTAAGTTTTTATGATTTATGTGTAATACGGGCCACTTTGTGGATCGGGCCCCTAAGCAATTTTCTATGTGGCCTACGGGGGGCAGTACCCTTCAGAACGTAACTGACGAAACCCTTTATGCCCAGCTACGTTCAGAACCAGATTTAGGGTATGTAGACACCATGGGGTGCGGCCCATTGCTGTCCACCGCCAAGGTTAACTAAATTTTTGGAGTATGGTTTTAGGTTTTTATGATTTATGTGTAGTACGGGCCAATTTGTGGATCGGGCCCCTAAACAATTACCTATGTAGCCTATGACTAACTCCGGCCGTGGCTACACGAATCAGGGAAAACATCAATCGTTATTATATATTCATAAATAACGGAGGCATTGTCTATCAAATTACTCCTTAACGTATGTATAAGATATATACATATATATAGATCATATCTAATACAATCATAACATATTATGGGTATAAAATAATTTGCACCATTTCGCTCCTATTTCTATTTTATGTCATATAAATACAGTCATATTAACGGGTAAATTGATATCATACGGGAAATTTTGGTTGTAAGTGTTGGTATCTCTGCTCAGTGACGATCAGCTCCACGCTACGTCACTCCGCTGCTTGGGCGCGCCTACATCTATGAATGGAAGTGGACTGTTCCTGTAAATCCGCGCGTAAATCCGCCTCTCCCCTCTCTTCGAGACAAGGAGTAGGGGGCGCGAGCAACTGGTACATCGAGCAAGTAGCCCATCTGTTATTACATTTATTTATTTGAAACCCTACCAACTGTCCATGCGAGCAACTAAGATGTCGATCAGTAGGTTTCAGGACTTGATTTAATTATTTATACTTATTTTCTAAAACCCTACCAACTGTCCCTGTGAGCAACTAACATGTCGTTCAGTGCGTTTCAGTCCTTTATTTAATTATTAATATTTATTTTTTAAAACCCTACCAACTGTCCCTGAGACCAACTAACATGTCGATCAACCGGTGGGCCCCCTCAAATTACAAGTAATATTTTGGACCATTTGTTTAAACAAATGACAAATAAAAATAAAGAAACAAATATTGTTGATTATTCTTCCATTAAATTAGTAACAACTGTCCTAACCATAGGTATAAATAAACAGTTGCAATTGAATAGATATCACCACTGACCACCTGTATACAACCGATTATGTAACAGTGACAAATTATACCACATAGGTACGTCGGGATTGTAACTCGATCTTACAAATTAAAGGTTACATTTTGAATAGAAAATCTTGGTTAAAGAACTTAGAACACAAACGGAAGGCAAGGGCAGAGAAAGGTTTTTGTGCGTGATGTGATTTTTTGATTGTAAATACAAAAATAATATATTTCAGTTACTAAAATGAATTGGAGAATTAACTGTATCACAATCTGTGATTGGTAGAACTTCCCCTTCCAAAAGATTCTGCAGTAATGCAGCCTCCAGCATTTGATCTTACGCTCATAAAATCGAACCACATATATTCAATTTTAGACGCAATCTTACAAACTAAACTGTACATTTTGAATAGAAAAAAAACCTGTGTTTATTCAGATAAAAACTAGTGAAGAGCTACTTATTAACTGTTTCATAATCTTTAAATCCATCTCTCTCACTCCCTCCCCCACAGAATCGGTAGTAATGCCTCCAGCACCTGATCTTCCTCTTCCTGCCTCCTACACCCCGTACACGGGTGCGGTCTTGTACGGCATCGTCACCGTCATAACAATACCGTAGTATTCCCAATCCCTCGTGATATTCGTTCATGCCGAACCCTTGTGACGTAACACTGACCAGTTCACCTTGAGGTGAGAAGAATGTTGAGACTTACCGCTGCATGTATTGTATCTCTCAACGGGATTTTATTTTATATGCTTGCTTCATGTCGTTTCGGCTGCTTGAGTGCTTGTAGACATGAGGGTGTTTATAAAAGAAGTAAACAAATTTATACATCAATAAACTAATAACTAAATAGTTTATTTTTTTGTAGTTGGTATTTATGGATAAGAAAATACCTCAAGTTTTGTTTCATACATATGATTGACGTCAACTATATGTGTTTAGTGGAAATGTTTAGTGTTTAGGAAGAGCATGGCCCTTACTCTTTGAGAGAGATTTTTTTACAATGAAGTCAATGTTACGAATGCCTCCGCAAAGCCCTGATTTTACTTCTTGTGACATTTTTTACCCCTCTCCCATCAAACCTCTTACAGCACAGCTAAGATACAGAATAATAGGTGCAGTAGAGAGTGTTGATCAGCCACACTTCAGAGAGTTTGGTCAGAACTTGATTTTAGTATTGATCTCTGCCATGTGAAACAAAGTCTACATATTGAACACTTGTAATATATGCAAACAATCTTGAGAATATGAGTTTTCTGAAAATGTAAGTTGTGTCTACCTTATACCGTAGTTGTATTTAACTATCAAAGTTGTATACTTCTTTATAAACACCCTGTATATGAATCATCTACCAATAAATGTGGTGCTGCTTGTTGGTTATGTTATTTTTTACTTTGAAATCACTCTTATTAAACAGATTAAACATTCTACTCCAACATACACTCCATTCGATCACTGGATTTTAAATAAAACCGCTCTTTTTAATAAAACTCATAGAATCCACAATTCATAACGTGACTCAAGACTATTATCATGATTTATGATTCAGTCGATCTATATTTTTTAACTTGGTATACATTCGATTTAGCGTTGATGTCATAAAAGTCAGTATTACATTTCGTCGTGAAAGCCAAAATGAGCTTTTTTTGTATTTTGTCATGAAGCTGATACAGTGACTTCGGTTTTGCGTTTTACAACTGTGCAGGTATATATCGCTCATAATTTATAGTTTTTAATTAATTCTTTGAACTCTAGTCAAAGAGGTAAATTTTTGAATGTAAAGAGATGAAATCTATAAAAATCTCATACCAATAGTATAGTTTAAAATTCGGTATACTTCTAATTTATATCTAGTTTTCAGGTTGGAAAATATTTTTTAATTTTTAACGTAATATCCACAGCAGACAAAACAGGCCTATTCGTATTGAGTGAGACCTAATCTTGGCCCTATTCCAATAGCTGTTAGGGTGTCGGTTTCTCCCGACCTGTGGTTCGCGAACACTTAGCTCTGAAACTGGTTTCACATCTTGAGACCTACCATCAAACGTAATCATACCCAGCATTCTGTTTTCCTGTTTTCCCCGCTATGTTTATTACACAACAAACTATACCTATGTTTTTCAAAATTATTGGATTCGAACATTCCTCAAACACAGTTAAGCACGACTTCGAAGTTTAACTTGTATTATTTACATTTACTTAGTAATTTATACAATTTATAAGGGAAAATGGAAGCGTTTACAAAACACCTAAACAATATTTTAAGGACACTAAATATACATATTTTTCAAATGCAGTTTGTACAGAAAAATAGTATATTTCATAACAAGAGTGGAAAGTGGGGTTTTGCATGTTCGAGACCATATGTTTGAAGTGCGAGATTTATCGAGCACTTCAAATATGGTCGAGAATATGCAAAACACTTTCGCTCGTGTTTTGAACGATACTTTTCACTACACTACGGAATTAAAACTCATTGTTGGAATGTTAACTGTTTATTAAATTAGAAACATGTTTTAAAACCAGGTCTACTATTTTAATTGAAAATTCACACTGATTGTACAGTTTTTGTTATTAGAAATAGATATTCCTTTATTAGGAATTTTATTCATTGTTATTCGTTGTTTGTTCGTTGTTTTATTCATTGGTTATTAAGTTGTTGACAGTGGAAAATTTTCGGTTGTAAACAATGTTACTTTCGGTAGTAAACAATAGACAGCTGTTGAAAATATGATGTTTCGCAGGTTGTAAACACATAACGAAAACAGCTGAACTCATAGTAGTGTAGTGAAAAATATATTAAAAACTTCATTTTACTTTGGATACAAAAATAAAGTTGATTAAGTTAAACTTGTACACCAATCATACAAACCCTTGTATCTTGTATGTTTAGCAAAGAATGAAGAATGGGTCTATTACCCAGCGACCTTGGAAGATCAAGTATATTTTGTTTACACAAATTACAAAGAACGAGCCTCGCCTCGCGTAGTGCGCCTTTCCAAAGCCATTGAATACTCAAAACCACCAAAACGATTATAAATATTGTAATTGGCAGGATATTCTTTACCCGTTGTTATACTGATTTTTGAAAAATAATATGAAAATAAAGACGGTTGATGAAGGAAAAATAAAGATATTACAATCCATTTTAACTTTGCTTGCAATCAAATAATATATTGTGTTTTAAAGTGACGTGAAGTGTTTGAAGTGTAGTGGAAGTAATTTATGCAATGTGGCCTCTACAACAAATTAAAGTGATAATTATCACAATGAGTTGGTGGTAATGAGCTTATAAAATAAAGTATTTCGAAGCAATACAATTAGGAAAATTAACAAAACTAAAATTAAACATTTTACTTACGACATATTATAACTTTGTAATAACTTATGGTCCTCTTCACTGGTAGTTCACGTGATCACAGTAACAACAGGGCTAACCATTGCTACCCTACGGACCGCTGAAGACCGACTGAATAATACGTCCAAGCCACTACGAAATCCGCGACAGTATGTTGATTTGGTGGTGGGAGGGGGGGTCACATGGTGAATGCCACACAATAGACACATAGCCACATGCTGGCGAAGCAATTAGTTTGTTCACACGTTAGGTGGTCTCTAATTGCTGCAATAAGGCAACGATGGCTGAGGACAATCAAGCAGATAGATTTGTGATTAAGAGTGGCATCTGACGAGTCCGTCGCTGTGACTTTGGGAACTAAACACTTAAATAGCACATTTAATTAATTCAATTCAAGATTTTATCAGTATAATAAGGTGGGTAATTGCTACTTATTTGGTTTTTATCAGTTATTAAAATGAAATCATCAGAGGGGGAGAGATGATAAAATTAAAAGTTTGTTTGATCTGTCTGTAAATTTTAATTGCAGACATTATTTAAAACAATTTTTAATTGTTTGATCCGATAGTAAATATGTTTTGTTCAATAAATTACTTTCACCCTTCCCCTCCATCGGGGTATGAGCGTAGTTTGCTATTTATATAAGAATGATTACCAAATCAATCAATTATAAATTGTTATAAATAATGTCTGCAATTACAATTATAATGTTCAAATAAATTTAACCTCAGTCAAAGAATTTGTTTTCATGCTCATATTAAATAATATGAATGATAACATAACACTCCAAATGCCATGTTTTCATGATATATAGGTACGGACCTAGAGATCATACCAATAGACCGAATAGCAAAATAAAGGGAAAATTCTAAGATGCTTCAAGATATTTTTATTTCTTTTGCAAGCGGATTTTAAAAGAGGGAAAGTGGTCGTCGATCTACTGATACTCTTTTCAAGTTGACTTAACGGTTTCAGGTGTTTTAACTATAAAAACCTAAAACCCTTCACCTATGTATTTTTTTATAACTTGATGATATTGTTTTAAATTCTGATAGCAAACGGTACAAACCCTGGTATTGTTACTACATGTATGGTGATTAATGGAGTATCAAATAAAAAAGTTGTCTTTGACTTATCCAAAGGTAGTCCTTTTAAATTATTTTAATTTGCTTATTAGTCCAGGAGCAAACTGCACAAATCAAACTTCCGCGGGATTTTTTGTGAAGGGAATGTGCAACTATGTGGAATCTCTTTGTTACATGCCACATAATGGTGTGGTACCGGATGTTTACCTTCAAATTGCGCTGTTCATTTTTTATGACGTCATACAAAATGAACAGCGCAATTTGAAGGTAAAAATCCGGTACCACACCATTATGTGGCATGTAATAGAAATATTCCACATAGTTGCACCTTCCCTTCACAAAAAATCCCACGGAATACAGTTTGCTCCTGGACTATATACTTTACAAATAAAAAAGGAATTGGCATCCATAAGAAAACATGTGTTATTGTTGTTTGAACCATAACGTTTATTAAAATATTAACTAAAAATACGTCTGGTTAATTTTAGTTATAAAGCCTTTATCAATATCAATAATACGCTAGGATGATGTTTGTAAACAGAACTCCTCTGTTTTTCCTTTAACCGATTTTGACGATTGGACTCGATCCTTTGCTGTGCAAAGTGGTTTTCAATTCTCGACACCCCCAGTCTGAAGGGCACAGGCCACCCTCAAAGTTACTTTTTCCCATAAGAATAACATTGAGATCAATTTATTTAAATAGCTTTTCAAATCAGCTGTCTATTCAACAAAACTCTGTTATACAGTATATTAGCAAATAAGTATATCTCCACGCGATTCGTTATCCTTAATTGAACGTGCTGTTACCATAGCTGATAACATTACCAAACAGTCAAACATTTCTGTGTCATTATGTAGTTAAATCTTTGCTGCCTAACCAACTCGTGGCAATAATTACACATTGTTATTTTAAACATACATTTAACGACGGCGTGAGTGACTTTGTCCGTCAATCCGATAACAGTAATGGCTGTGTGAATCACCACAGCATCACCACCATGCGTTCGGTGTTGGCAAATGTGGTGACGAACAACCGTGTTTCCAGCAGTTTCACTGAGAAGGATTTAAAATCAAACCATTTATATAATTTGATTACAATTTGGTAAGATATGTTAAAGCTAAACGAAAACTGAAATCTGGTTCAAAATTTATTAAAGGCACTAAATTGAACTGCGGAAACGTAAGGAAAGGGTTTTTACAAGAAAAACTTTGATTTAGGCAGGATTATTTTTATTGAGGGAAAATACCGTTTTCCCAGATAAAGAATTAAAGGCGATTGATTACAAGTACTTCATTGTTTATCGTCGACTATTTTAATTTAGCTTCACCTATACCACTTAGGGAAATAATAACCTTGGGGTCCTAATTTAAACTGAATTAGGTCATGACTAGTATTAGGATTTAAATTTGTTTATGATAGGATATAATAGGGATTTGATTAAGTTGAGAGATAATAAAGGTCGAGTTTTTACCCAGAAGGGATGAAATATGTTTCGAGAACCGTTCGATAATCAGCGTTTACTGATGACGTAGACACTGTTGTCACTGTTACTAGCAGATTTCAACTCAAGGCAAACTTGTACTATTACAATAACGACAAAGATCTTATCCTACAGGAGATGTGACAAGAATGAGGAAGTAATTCACGATGCGTTGAAATTACTGTAAATGCAGCAACGCTCCAAACGACCTTACTTCAAATTGCAGATTACATTTAATTCTACTAAACGTGTAAGAATGCATTTAGGCAACAAAACAACCTTCGTTCTTTTTAGCGAGTCTTTCCATCGTAGGTCTCATGGTAACACTTAAGCCCGAGACCATGATAACTTTTTGTTTTTTGGTCCCCAGATACCGAAAACACTATTCGTTCAAATATATATATCCATGAACGAACTTATCTATCTTTAACTTGGTAATATACGGCTTCATCTCGTGTGTATATATATATGTATGTGTCCGTAAGCACGATAACTCTCGTAAAAAATGTCCGATCTTAATGAAATTTGATACAAAAAATGTGTAAAGTACCATTTATTTGAACGAGTTCGAAAACCAGACGTATCGCACCATCCAAAGAGGGGTTGGGGGGGGGGGGTTTGCCCCAAAAAGGTTTTTGTGGTTTTCACATGTAATTTAATTTAAATCAAATTTTAATTTACACCATTGAATTCAGCATAAAAAACAAACAATTTGGTAATTTGATCATTGTTATACGTCAATTTGTTACTGAGATATTGCAAGTGCTAAACACAGTACGTTGTCTAATGGACTATTCTTATGGAGAAAGATGAAAATTTTATATATTGCTTATTTATGAATACAAACAGACGAAACTTACTATACGGCTTCATCTGGTTGTGGTTTGTTGTTGTTTGCACAAAAAACAAAATTTTCACATATGGTTCCGAAGCAGCAAACGTAGGTACTCGGTCCCCATGTTTTTCTTATTGAGAATAATTATTAAAATGTTATATATCGCTTATTTATAAATGCATATGAATGAAACTTGGGATGTGACTTTACTTAGATGAGTTCTATTGATATTTTTATAAAAACCATTATTTTGTGTTCCTTGTTGCATCAAACCTGCGTACTCATCCCCAATCTTATTATTATGGAGAATAATTAAAGTTGTATTTATCGCTTGTTTGTGAATATACTTTTATGAAACTTGGTATGCGGCTTTATGTGGTATTAAAACACTGGAAATTCGCTGAGTACGCAGGTTTGCTGCGACGGGGGTATTCTTACTTGTTCCAGAAAACCTGAGCTCTAATGTTTTTCTTACGGAGAGGAGCCTAAATAAAATCATATATTTCACTTATTTCATAATATAAACTTAGTATTATGGAAATTAATTTTAAATTTATTTTTATGAAACTTAGTATTCGTAACAATGATGTACGATTAGAATAGTTAGGATAGTAGAATTATTGGAAATTAGCTGATTACACAGGTTTGCTGCAACGGGGATATAAGTCTATGAGCTGCACTTTTATTTTCACTGACACTACTATGACATAGTACCGTTCAGAATTATCTGCACTTTAAACTGTATTTGTATTTGTAAAAAAATGGGAGTTTCAAAGAGGAATAATTTCACCAAAGACAGTGTCCTATTGAAAAGCAGTAAAATCTTTAACATGTGAAATTCGATATGAGTGCATAATAAACTATGCTTAACAACTTGGTTTAAACACGCTGTACAAGATGTTTTTACGCAACACAAGAACAAAAAGTCACTTTTTGAGATCAGAAAAATTTCAATAACAGACATTCCTACTTTCTTTACCCGATTATCTATAAGGTGGTTTGTATTGCTAGTCTACGTCCCTGGTTGATGCAAAGCATTATTTTATTTGCTGTTACTTTGATCTAAAAATAAATGTTGTTGTATTTTTTATTTTATATATATAACCCCATTTATTAAATAGACCATATTGATTGCCACAAACAACTATACAAACTATTACATCCTACTTTATATCAGCATATAAAGTTCATGTTCTTAAATAAATTACTAGTATATTTTAATCGATTAGAAATAAAATTGTAAATATACAACTGTGAAGATTCGTTATCAGCTGGGATGTCAATGTCAGCTGTTCCGGAACACCGTCGTTACAACACGACCATTAACATATTGTAAACTGATTTGCTTTGATATAACATCACTATTTTGGTCTTTGGAATTGTTATTACTTTGTTTAAAAAATAATTGAGGTGGTAAAGAAAGTGTACTCAGCGTAACAGTTGGTTGATTCATTTTGGAAAATATGTTATTTATTTATCATAACATTTTGCCTACATGAGACACAAAGCACAGCCTGTTTAATATTTTCTGAATAAAATATTCAGAAAAATAATACACACAGCACCCCTTAGAGGGCAAATCCCTCACAAAGTTATATTTTGCAAAATATTCCAGTTTTTAAAACTGGCTGTTGTTTTGCTTATTATTTCGGGGATCACCCGAAAGCAATAACGGGTAGTTCAAGTAGTGGGGACCACCATAAAAGTTCCTAGCGTGACCCCCTGAACACGTGTGTGTTTTGGGGGGTCTATCAAAATTTTGTGTTTAGGCACTCTCGTACCTTTCTTGACAATCACCAAATCTTCAGTTGAATTATAATTGTTATTTTGTGCTTAGTTAATTGATGCAATTAAATTACTAATAGCATAACCATTAAAATACTTACATGTTGGTAATACTTGTTCAAACAAGTAATATATGGTTTTATAAACTTATTAAAACTGTTAAAAATAATTTTAACAAATTTCGTTTACTATATCTCAATGTTTATACAAATCTTTATTCTACATAAAGTATTTTCTTTATCAATAAAATTAAAGGTGTAAATATTAAAAATGTTAGTTTTAGCGAATTTCCCCTATAGGAAAGAAACCATTACCGTAGTCGGCATGGTAAGACTTAGGCCCGGGACCATGATAACTTTTCGTTTTGAGTTCCCCAGACCCCAAAACACCATTCGTTCGAAACTGTAAATATATATATGTGTGTGTGTGTGTGTGTGTGTGTGTGTGTGTGTGTGTGTGTGTGTGTGTTTGTGTGTGTGTGTGTGTGTGTGTGTGTGTGTGTGTATGTGTGTATGTGTGTCCGTGAGCACGATAACTCTCGTAAAAATAATCCGATTTTGATGAAACTTGGTATAAAAGTTTAAAGCAACATTTATGATTTTAAGTTAGAAAACCAGCCAGATCGCTCCATCCGAAGGGGTATTTTGGGGGGTTTGTACCCCAAAAATGGGTTTTTGAATTTTTTGCATATAATTATTGAAATAGTCAAATTTTAGTTTTTACCACTGGATTCAGCAAAAAAACACACAAATTGGTATTTTGATCATTCCTCTACGTCAATTGGTTACCGAAATGTTGAAAGTGCTAAACACAGTACGTTGTCTAATGCTATTCTTATGGAGGAAAAGAACAATTTTATATCTCGCTTATTTATGAACGTATACTGACGAAACTTGGCATACGGCTTCATCTCGTTGTGGTCTATTGATATTTGCTCAAACAAATTTGTTGCCAAAGGCTTCCGTAGCAGCAAACCTGCGTACCCAGCTCCCATGTTATTCTTATGGAGAATAATTAAATGCTCTGTCTCCCTTAATTATGAACATAAATGAATAAAAACTGGTATACGACTTCACCTAGTTGAGTTATATTGATATTAGCATAAAAACCCATTTTTTGTGTTCCTTGTTGCAGCAAACCTGCGTACTCAGTTATTCCCCCAAAGTTATTCTTATGGAGAATAATTAAAATTGTATATATCGCTTATTTGTGAATATATTTTTATGAAACTTGGTAAGTGGCTTTTTGTAGTATTAAGACATTATATCTCCATTGGAAATTCGCTGAGTATGCAGGTTTGCTGTGACGGGGGTATTAAATATTTCTTACTTAATTATACGAACAACAACGGTATAGGTGTATTGGTTTACTGATGTTTACTTGACGTTGGCACTCCTTTTACGATGGGGTTTATATGTTTACATTCATTTCAGCTATTATATGTTATGCAGTTTTACAAATTTAATAAACAGATACACTATACCCAATTTGTTATAAATTCAAAATATATTATCGCTGCTGTTGTTTCGTTATTGTTATTGTTATTGTTGTGTCGCTGCCTAAATCCATTCTTACACGTTTAGTATTACTAAACATAAACCGCAATTTGCAGTAGGTCGGTTGGAGCATTGACGTATTTATAGTAACTACAACGCCTCATGTCTAGTTCTTGTTTTGTTACGTTTCTACAAGCTATTAGGCGTCTACGTAGTAACACGTATTCTTACTTTATTGTTTTATTGTCCTCCACATGTAAAGAGTAAATAAAGTGTATCGGTAGTGACACGTACTTTTTCCCCTTTAGCCCAATTAGTTTTAATAAATAATTTTATATTTAATAAATATAGAATATAAAGTACGGAACGTTAGCGTATAGAAATGTTCTAGTGAACTTTCTATTAGATATATACACTCAAATCCCTTTTTTGAGATATACTATATAGAGGGGAAAAGTACAAATTAGATGAAGTAAAGCAGAGGGGGCAAGGTTAGTGGCTACACAGCTCCTTCAAGCCGAAAAGACGATATATTACCTCAAAACCCAGACGAAGAGCTATAATGGCCCCGAGCATATAGGTCTTATAATGCCGACTACTTTATAATAGCTACTTGTCTATAGAGAAAATTCGTTAAAAAATACATACATTGTTTGACTCAATGAAAATAATCCATTCTTCATTCTCACGTTCCCTAAGTAAACATAACCTTTCTTGACAATCACCAAATCTTCAGTTGAATTATAATTGTTATTTTGTGCTTAAGTAATTGATGCAATTAAATTATTAATAGCATAATCGTCTAAAATATAAAATCCAAATATGTTTTATTTGCCCGGGTAATCGTCTACCTGTGCTAATTGTTGTGGAACTCATCACTCACAAAGCCCACAGGGAAAATGACACAACAGTACACAATAGCATGGCAGGGACTAATTACATGATGGTCACCTCATTATGCGGAAGATTTATCTCAAGAACATTCACAAGAAACTAACTGGCACAACAGTAAGTAAAAGTGTATTCCCTATATATTTTCCCGTGAAGTAAATCACCTCAAAGGTAGGTGCGAAACCTGTTGTAATGTTGTACGATCTATCCTATCGGGTTTCCGTCGTCCGCAGATAAATTAATGCAGACAACTTTGGCAGACCGGCCCTCTACAAAAGGATTATTCAGTAAAAAATATAATGAAAGTGTGCGGGTTATGAAGTTTTTGGAATTCACGTATACATGTTTTAACCCTTCATACCATGGCGTTTATTTACGTTTGCTATATATTGATATAGTTTGCTTTCAGGTTCTACAAACGACATTCAATATAATTCTAACTAATTACAATAACAAACATTAAATTGTCTGTTAGCAAGATTTCAAAACCTATCTAACTTAAATACTTAGTAAATTTACTTAGTATCGACATTCAGTATGAACAATCTAATTTATTTCGATTATATCCCATTCAGTTAAAATCTAAAAACAACAGGTGCCAATACTACGCGTTTGTTATTGCAAGTTCAATAGACGGTCTTTATGTAAGTGAAAAAACATAATAAATATGCATTTGATTTTACTTACGGCATTTTTATGAGTAGCCAGTCAGGTACGAGAACTTTTCACAGGTCGAAACTACGAGAGAAACTCAGTTTGAGCTATCACCAACCGTGTCACAGTCTCGCGGCCTTAGAAGCCAGCTGCGACTGACTGTGACTGTGACAGCGTAGCAGAGGCAGTGGCGGGGACGGCCGGACTGGAGTTGATGCAGGTCGGTGAAAGGAGGGAGGGGGTCACGTGACCAGGCCGGCACATCACCGGTAGTCATAAGTATATAAGTACAATGTGACATGATAACATTGTAAATCAATTACGAAAGCAATAACGGAATTAGTTGTTTCATTTAGTATTTAGCGGTGACTTTGCCACGTTTGAGGCCTTTAGAATATTATGTGGCCTAAAGTCTTGACTATATAATCAAATGCTCTGATTATATAGTCAGAATACAGTTCAAGTAGTGGGGACCACCATAAAAGTTCCTAGCGTGACCCCCTGAACACGTTTTTTTTTGGGGGGGGTCGATCAAAATTGTGTGTATATATATAAATTTTAAAATAATAATTTATATATATATATATATATATATATATATATATGTATATATGTGAGTGTGTTTGCACTCTAGCGGTCACATTACATTTGTAATAGGGGACTAGCATAATCTGTTTAACCCTAGCCGTGGCCAACCGGCACGCGGAGCTCCTTTCACGTGTCGCCTGAAATGGCCACCAGCACGCGGAGCTCGTACGGGTCGAAATTTTTGTAACGGTAAAAAAATAATTAAAAGTCAACTCAGAAGTGAACAATATTTATACCATTCGAAAGATCACATTCTAAACTTTCATTTTATTACATAAATGAACCGTTTACAAGTTGTATAACAGTGTCACGACGATTATAATTACTATGAAATTTTGCCGCTACGCCATTCTTGCAGTCGACGCTCGGAAAATGTAAAAACACGACTACTTTGGAATTACCCTGCTCGGGTAATTTTTGTCTTAGGATGTTGCGGGTGGTACCACTGCATAGCCAAAGAATTTAGTTTCACTGTGGTATTGATTTTTAGAACGAAATATTGATTGCACAACAGTTACGATTTTATAAACACAGCTGTTTTCTGAATTCGTAACAAATGGCCAACCGGCATGCGGAGCCCCTATGGAAAATGCGAATTACATCCAGTGCAAGTTATAAATACTAGTCATATAATATTTCATTTTGAAGAGGAAGAAATTTAGCTTTTGACATTGGCAGCCTTGCGCATCATCATTTCCGCCTGCGCTGTGGGAGAAGAAGGAAATACGTCACTCTTCTGACATATAATGCGTCGTAGAAGTCGCCATCACATGATTCTTTCGCCGTGCTATGTGAGTTCGCGCTCGCTTGTTATCTGCGAATTATTGCTAAATCCTTTATTATTTCGGAGTGTTAGTGTTAGTGAAGTGTATGTGTGTATATAACAGTAATCTTTATGCATTTTATTATGCATAAATATTACTGAAGTGTGTGAAATAGTGTTTCTAAAAAGTTGTTTTTCTTACAATGTCTCGAATGTTCGATTGTGATAATAAACCAACAGGATAACATAATAATGGGACGGGGGTGAGTAATTATATTTATTTTTATTACTTTTACAATTGTAAGGTAGGATATATTTCATTTATTGAGTAGGCCTAATATAAAAAATAACAACTCGCTTCGCTCGCTGGGGGCTCCGCCCCCAGACCCCAGACCGGACCTACAATCACACGTTATCTCTTATATAATATGCCACTACCCTGTGTATATGTATATTTATATATTTTATTGTTTCTAAATACCTGCAGGAATAATATATAGATATAATATACTAAATGTATATATAGTATTTGGAGGAATAAATTTCTAAAAAAAGTTATATACTAAATACCGTAGAATTTTTTTTCCGAATACCCTAAAATTTCCAAAATTCATCTAATCATAAGTGATATCAATTTTTTACCTTCAACTTTATGACTTTTTTACATTTATTATTTCATTATCTTTACAAATATATACATATTATTATTAGCATATACATATTTACATTACCTATTTACAGTACTAACTAACACTGTACAATTTTCACGTTTTGCGGTTTTCCGTATATACTTACATAATACTTACAAATAAAATTCTTTCCCCAACATATTATACATTTCTATGTAGGGCATTGAATGTCCTACTAAATGTATATATAGTATTTGGAGGAATAAATTTCAAAAAAAAGTTATATACTAAATACCGTAGAATCTTTTTTTTCCGAATACGCTAAAACTTTCAATATTCATCTAATCATAAGTGATAACAATTTTTTACCATAAACTTTATGACTTTTTTACATTCCCTATTTCATTATCTTTACAAATATATACATATTATTATTAGCATATACATATTTACATTACCTTTTTACAGTACTAACTAACACTGTACAAATTTCACATTTTGCGGTTTTCCGTATATACGTACATAATACCTACAAATAAAATTTTTTCCCCAACATATTATACATTTCTATGTAGGGAATTGAATTGTCTACAAAATGTATATAGTGAATTTTCCATAAAAAATCGGACAAAAAAGTTTTACCGAGACTGCTTTTGAAATTTCAAAAATAAATTTCAATTTTTTTATATTTTTTTTACTTCGCTGAAAAAATTATCTCTTAGATCTTTTTTATTTGACTATTACATGATGCCCCTGTTCTTTCTGAACAAAAAGAATATGTGGTTGGCTATGTTTAGTTCTCATTTCAATTTTATACGAATTTTCAAAAAAAGGTCTGCAAAATCGCCAAAATTGGTTGGCCATTCTACAGTTTTTGGCTGGCCACTGCTAGGGTTAATACTGTAAAGTATACAGTATTATATATATATATATATATATATATATATGAATTATTTAATATGAATATGTTTATACTAGTTTGACTATAATTTTTACGGGTATTAAAACTTTACGTGGTTGGACTAAGTTTAAGGTTAAATAGTTTTTAAGCACTTATATGCTTAACATATTTTTAATATATTACTATTTGTAAAAATCAATTATTACTATTGTATATTATTAATTATAATTGTTACTATTATTATTATTGTTATGTTACAACAAAGAATGGTCTGTTTACGTATGTTATGTCTTGTTATGTCTAGTTTCAATAAAACTAATGTAAAATATTCTCTAGTTTAGTTTGATCAACTTTATCCGGAGAAACCGAGACAAAAAGTTGCGAGTACAAAGCCCTCCATGGTACACAGTTGTACGTAAAGATGATACATTTATTAAAAACATAAAAATAATTAGTTATTATTATAATTATATATATTTCTCTATTAATATTCGGTCAAAGTCACTTCGTTCGATATTGATTTTGGCTTCCGGCCTTTAAATTCTACAGTGATAACAGAGTTTTATTGTGATTAATATTTGTATTGCAACACGTGTTCTCGCTTTTATATTTGTTATTTGTTAATTGTGTCAAAAACGGTTTTAATATGAAATCCAATACAAATTGTTCCCGTGTTATGTTACGGACAACGCCAAACTGACATGACGGTCCTTGACTATTGTAAATGACATTGATATAGGTACCATACCACATACCACTCAAAGTTGCAAAAGGTTGACAAAATGAACGCAATTGTCGCGGTACCGTCCCGTTACCGGATTAAAAAATCTGTTTAATAAAGCAATAACGTAACTTTATTTTTATTTTTCGTACTATAATAACTAATTTACAGAGACAACAAATAAATTTAGAGTACTACTCTTATTTAATAAATTGAACCAATATATTGTATATTTTTCATTAATTAAATTGAAATTTTAAAATGAAATAGATTAACTGAAACAGTAAAATTAGTATTCTTTGAATAGTGATGTTTTTGTGGTGAACTATTTAGTATTCGGCGGTGTTGGTGATCGAACTCGAACTAAAGACTGTGAAACCTTTTTGTTATCAACAACAAAATTCAGTCAGACGTTCGTTTCCTTTTGGTATAGGCCCTAAGCACATATAAACATATATATCATATCATTGTAACTATTGTTTAAATATATGAACAGAAATGGTTTACTAAATATTTATTAATTTAAACATTTAGTTTCCATAGCTATTTTAAAAGGTGGCCACTAAATAAAACTCCCACTCAGTGATCTAGGCGCAACAGGATGTTATTATACTACCGGATGTTTAAGCAATTCACATCCGGAGATTTCCTGACCTAATTTTCCTAGTAACTTTCACTATCACAAAATAGACTATAATAATTCACTAAAATAACAGTTGTTATCATAGACAAATTTTACAACTTTAACGACACATTACACATTATATCCTAATTTAACTAGGTATAAGTTTTTCATTTGTGATTGTGACTGCGACTCAACATGCAACAAAAGGCCCTTGTGACAACGGACAGTTGGGCACAGTCAAACAGGGATCTTGTGGTCTGCGGTTTGCGGCCCGCCTCTGTAATTGTAGGTAAAAGTATTCTTCTTGCTAGTGCCAGGTGCCAGGCACGCAGCTAATAGCAATGAATACAGAGTCTTATGAGAAGGACAGGCCCCGTGTTAAAAGTTGGCGAGCTGGAAATCCGTAGTTTTGCGCCCCGCCACTGTGAAGCACCTCTAGCACTGCAGACCGGTACCGAAAACACGAGGTATTGCCGTGGCTTAGGCCCGGTGTACATCAGCGGTTTGCGGCGGCGGCGCCGCTGCGGCGTGCGGCGTGCGGCGTGCGGCGACGAGAAAGGTAGTGCACATCAGCGGCGGCGGCGGCGGCGCGGCGGCGGCGGCGGCGCGGCAGCGGCGACTATATAGTATTAGCATTGATTATACATAAGATCAATAATCAATGGTATTAATCAATCTTTTACTCTATAACAACAACTTTGGAAACACAAAATAAATAATAAACAACAATTTTAAGAAATTGATAGGTTTTCCAACTCGATATTTATTTGTTTCTTAAAATATAATCGTACGAATCTAAAGTAAATACTGTACTTAATTGAATATTCAATCAATGCTATTATTAGTTTACAATAATATTTATGAATGATTGTAAACTTTGTTTTTGTTGTTATGGTATAAGGTATTTATTTATTGCTGACATGTTTAATACAAACTAGAGACCGCCCAATGGTCGAAATTCGACCAAATATATTTTGAATAAAAAGTCGACGAATACATATGAAAACAAGTTTAATATCTAGTGGGCTCATCTTTACCTCCCCTTCCCCCATCCTCACTTCCAGATATTTTTTTTTAACGTGGAGTTAAAACGGATAGCAGAAGGCGTAAGATCAGTGGCCTTTTTATTTAGCCTATGACTAAAAAATCTCCACATAATCATCTCCCCGCTCCTCTTACCACCCTCACAAACAGGTTTTTTATGTAGAGTTAAAACGGAGAAGGAGTTAAGAGAAGGGTGTTACCATTCCAGCAGTCAGTAAAATTTGTACTTAAGAATCATCTGTTCTTCCTGATGTGCTACATATTTATTTGAATAACGCAGCTTTTTAGCGAATTTCCCCTATAGGGAAGAAGCTATTACCGTAGGTCTCATGGTAAGACTTAAGCCCGAGACCATGATAACTTTTCATTTTGAGGTCCCCAGATGCCAAAAACACCATTCGTTCAAATTTTTATATATGTATATATATATATATATATATATATATATATATATATATATATATATATATATATATATATATATTATATATATATATATGTGTCCGTAAGCACGATAACTCTCGTAAAAAAGGTCCGATCTTAATGAAATTTGGTACAAACGTGTAAAGTACCATTTATTTGAACGAGTTCGAAAACCAGAGGAATCGCACCATCCGAAGGGGGGTTTTGGGGGGGTTTTGTACCCCAAAAATGGGTTTTTTGGGGTTTCCACATGTAATTTTTATTAAAATAAAATTTTAATTTTCACCATTGAATTCAGCATAAAAAAACAAAAAATTTGGTATCTTGATCATTGCTCTACGTCAATTGGTTACTGAGATATTGAAAGTGCTAAACACAGTACGTTGTCTAATGTTGTTCTTATGGAGAAAAAGAAAAATTGTACATCTCGCTTATTTATGAACATAAACTGACGAAATTTGGTATATAGCTTCATATGGTTGTGGTTTATTGTTGTTTGCACAAAAAAAACAATTTTTCACCTATGGTTCCCATAGCAGCAAACCTAGGTATTCGGTCCCCATGTTACTCTTATGGAAAATAATTAAAGTGTTATATATCGCTTATTTATGAATGTATATGGATGAAACTTGGTATGTGACTTCACTTAGCTGAGTTCCATTGATATTTTGCATAAAACCCCATTATTTTGTGTTCCTTGTTGCAGCAAACCTGCGTACTCATCCCCAATGTTATTCTTATGGAGAATAATTAATATTTTAAATATCGCTTGTTTGTGAATATATTTCTCATGAATCCTGTTAAGTGGCTTAGTGTGTTATGTTATAATTCACTGGAAATTCGCTGAG
The DNA here is from genome assembly GCA_963675035.1 of Allygus modestus. Lineage (NCBI taxonomy): Eukaryota > Metazoa > Arthropoda > Insecta > Hemiptera > Cicadellidae > Allygus > Allygus modestus. The sequence continues at coordinate 71,246,788 of OY776116.1, read as the reverse complement.
TATGCAGGTTTGCTGCGACTGGGGTATTATTAAATGTAAAACAACAAAAAGCAGAACGCAAGTTCCCATAAGGATAACATGTAAACTTTTAAAGCCAAAAACACAACATTATTTTCATTTTGGCACATCCCCTAATAGTACTAAATAAGTGTGCCAAGTTTCATAATCTTACGATGCCGCACATCCGAGAAATCGGTCCCACAAAAAGTCTTTAACCTATTATTATATAGATTAACTTAAAATATACTATAACATGTGTTTTATGTTTTATCTAATGATAAATTTTGTATCTGCAATAATACATGGCTAGACCAGTTGGCCCACGGGTTATTTCCGGATAGCGTCACTTCCTCCCAGTACAATAGATAGACTACACCGGATGTAAGATTCTAGTTTATGCCCGTCAGAATAAAATAATTTAAATAAGTAAGATCAAGAAAAGTTCTTTAATTCTACAAAAATATTAATAATGTAAAACAAACGGTATGTAATATGCATGCAAACTACGCTTGTGTTTTCTCTCAAAAAGCTTTAGCTACAGAGATAATTATGCAATGCAATATAAGAACTGAATGGGCATGCGAGAAAATAAAGAGAATTTGAATTATTATTATTGAATGGATTATTTTATAAATTCCATAACACAATTTAGTTTTGTACGATATTACATAGTTAAAGTTAGTTTAAGAATATTATTATAGTTTAATAAACCAGTTGTTATGTAAAAATAACGGGGCTCCCGAATTTTACCAATAAAAACCTCTGAGAATAAGACGTTTTCCATCACTACTGGAGTGGTCCGAAGCCTGCGGCGAACTCGCCGCCGCCGCTAGTGTGCACTGCTCCATTTGATTCTATGCCCCGATAGACCTTGCGGCGGGGCTGCGGCAGGACAAAACTGCGGCCAAGATTTCGCCGTCGCCGCGCCGCCGCCGCAAACCGTTGGTGTGCACTGCTCGGCAATTCTCCATTTGCTCCCATGTATCTAAAAACGCGCCGCTGCCGCGCCGCCGCCGCAAACCGCTGGTGTGCACCGGGCCGGTCCCTTCGCTCTTGTAGTAGGGCGGGGTTGGCTGTAGCGGCGCTCGGGGGGGGGGGGGGAGGAATGGCTGGGTAGACAGCGCGCGCTGTCTCGTGGCCGAGCGCAAAACTAGCACGGCAAGTTTCAAGTACTGACAGACTCTGGCCCATAAGACGAGTTCTTCTTATAAGTCTCTGTATTCATTGCTAATATTATGCAAATAGATGACAATATGCACTAAGTAAAAATTTACTTACTACGAATAATGCTTTCACGACTTTATGGGATGGTTCTTCTGATCCTAAAACTACAGTTAGTTTCGTAAAGAAAAATTTATATTGAAAATTATTCAATGTCCATGACACAAAGACAATCTTACAGGAGCCAAATGTGTCAGCAACACTCCAAAGCTGCAGTGGCGAGCGCCCTTCTGCCTCATCGCGCAGGTGCACTTCCTAAAGAGACCCACAGCCCTAATAAACAGAAAGCTTACCTTGGTTGGTTGTAAGTTTACGGATAATTACTTTGTAAGCATAATTCAAGTATTATATTCACAGAAGACGGAATTTTAATAAACATATTTAAATCTATATTAGGCTGATAAAATGTACAATTATTTATTTTTAATAAAACTATACTTTATGCAAATATGAGTACTGTATCATGTTACATGTAGCGAATATGCAAATAATAATTTTGCAAATTTTACCTTAAGAGGCCATTCATGAACACAGAACTAGAGAACATCTTGATCTACCAAGAACCAGACTCAGTAGGATTCAGAAGGGCCTACACATGTATCCATAGGCGTGCGCCCGGGGGGTGCCACAGGTACCGTGGCACCTGCAAAGATTTCAGGAGGGGCACTGCAACGCCTCTTCTGATATTGGAGAGGCGTTATTTATTTCACTTGTGACAAAATCACCAGAACATACAATAATTGGTGTTAATTAAAGAAATCTTGACGCAGAATATACCTGTGAGAACCTTCAAACAGTTGGAGTAGAGCGATATTTAGACGTCGGTCTAAATCTGTCATCTGTTGATTCCATAATCTGTTTAGTCAATTAATCGTAATATTGTTTTTGTATACATATATAAAAATTTGAACGAATGGTGTTTTTGGCATCTGGGGACCTCAAAATGAAAAGTTATCATGGTCTCGGGCTTAAGTCTTACCATGAGACCTACAGTAATAGCTTCTTCCCTATAGGGGAAATTCGCTAAAAAGTTAAAAAAATTAACATTGGGCTTATGGAGTTTCAAATCAAAACAAAAGAATTGTAACAGCTGTTCATAACCAACCAGGGAACTTTTCTTTATTTTGTCTATTTTATTTACAATCTGTTCAAAAAATATACAGAACAATAAGTAAATAGGATAGAGTGCGATTGACATGGGTTAGGCTCTATCCATTGACGGAGCAAACACTTAAACTTTACAATTGTTAATTGAATATTAAATACCCCCGTCGCAGCAAACCTGCATACTAAGCGAATTTCCAATGAATATATAACATAACACATTAAAAAACTTAACAGGATTCATAAGAAATGTATTCACAAACAGGCGATATTTAAAATATTAATTATTCTCCATAAGAATAACATTGGGGGTGAGTACGCAGGTTTGCTGCAACAAGGCACACAAAATAATGGGTTTTTATGCAAATATCAATAGAACTCATCTTAGTGAAGTCACATACCAAGTTTCATCCATATACATTCATAAATAAGCGATATATAACATTTTAAGTATTTTCCATAAGAATAACATGGGGACCAAGTACCTAGGTTTGCTGCTACAGGAACCATAGGCGAAAAATTGTTTTTTTGTGCAAACAACAATAAACCACAACCAGATCAAGACATATACCAAATTTCGCCAGTTTATGTTCATAAATAAGCGAGATATACAATTTTTCTTTTTCTCCATAAGAATAACATTAGACAACGTACTGTGTTTAGCACTTTCAATATCTCGGTAACCAATTGACGTAGAGCAATGATCAAAATACCAAATTGTTTGTTTTTTTAAGCTAAATCTAATGGTAGAAATTAAAATTTGATTTAAATTAAAATTACATGTGAAAACCCAAAAAAACACATTTTTGGGGTACAAAACCCCCCCTTCGGATGGTGCGATTCATCTGGTTTTCGAACTCGTTCAAATAAATGGTACTTTACACATTTGTACCAAATTTCATTAAGATCGGACCTTTTTTACGAGAGTTATCGTGCTTACGGACACACACACACACACACACACACACACACACACACACACACACACACACACACATATATATATATTATATATAATTTTTATATACATATATAAAAATTTGAACGAATGGTGTTTTTGGCATCTGGGGACCTCAAAATGAAAAGTTATCATGGTCTTGGGCTTAAGTCTTACCATGAGACCTACGGTAATAGCTTCTTCCCTATAGGGGAAATTCGCTAAAATAACTGTTCGTCAGTATTCCATGTTGTGGCATTCTTTATAACTTTCAAAATGCCGATACAATTATAACTTTGTGAATTTAAAATAGGATTTATTGACGAAGATTAAAATTAATTTGTATTCTGTTATGAACGGTTCCTGGCTAAGAATCCTGTCTAAAAGTGTCATTATTACAAGCGGCAATATAACCGTCAACGGCACAACTGAAACTCGAGGAGCCCCAGTTGGTTATCTCAGTCACTCCGGCAGTGGAGTACGCCACAGGCCAAGATATTCCGCGTGAAGTGTAGGCTATATTGTTGTGTGTAAATATGAATATGTTTGCCGTTTTTGCAGTTGCGGAAAATGGAAGCTACATAGAAATTAGAATGTTTACGTGGCGTGCATTTCAGAATTGCGTATATAGGCTTAGCCGTGGCGCCGAGATTGAACGCGATCGTAGGCTTAACGCGTGGCTCAAATTCTTTCTTCTTCCGAAAAGCGAAGCGCAACCGTGAAGCTCTTATTTTACGATTGAGGTTGTTTGTGGGCAGGATTTAGTGTGTACTTTTGTTACTTTCATCGTTCAGTCGAAGCAAATCTAAATAATTAATACTTATTTTGATTTGTTTGCGCGACACTATAGCAAACAAATTATTGCAACGGAATAAAGACATTGTGTTATAAGCAGTTACAATGAAATCGAAAGATATAAACAAATTAATAAATTTAAAATAACAACTAAAAAATCAAATCTCCCTCTCATTAATTTTTAGTTAAATAATTTTAGGCTAGTGTACCGCTCCTATACGTCTAGTGAAATGTAACTATTTAACGAGTTCGCACGCAGCACGCTGACGTGAGGGAAGTGAATTTCCACATAAAAACTTGTAAAACTCAAAATAAGTGTAAAAACATACATTTTTCCAATTTTTATTGAAATCGAATGTGAAAACATTGATTTTTTGGCTGTTCTGATACTCCTGGTTTCATTTACTTGCAAAGCTGGGAATACAATTTTGCGCATTATAAGGTTAGGAGAAGGTCCAGACAGGCTTGAAAGTAGGCGTGAGGTTGCTGGGGATGATAAAAGTACTCTAACAAAGGAATAACAGGCTTTTCTTGTGTATAACCCCCATAAGACAACGTACTGTGTTTAGTCGATACACATTTTCTTTAATAACTCGGTAAATATTTATGCTAGAATGACGAGAGAGGGCTTAAAACTTTCCCCTCACTAATTCCCATCTTTTTACATGCATTGATTTTGCATCTAGGGCTTTTATGACCCTTTTTTGGCCCAAAAACTCGAAATTTGAAAGATTAATCCCAAAAAAAGGGATTTCGAGTTTTCCGATTGTTCTGCCCAACGAACTTGTCCAACTGATTACAGAAAGGAACGTCCCTACCAAATTTGAGGTAAATCGGACAAAAATTGCGACCGCTAGAGTGCAAACACATATATATATATATATACATATATATATATATATATGTATATATATATATATATACATAACTAAAATAACAACAACGCCAAACATAACACACACCAAACGTACATATATTCAAAAAACATACAATACATACTTAAATATTGTAAGGCCCAAATCAACTAAAAAAACAAAGGTACGTAAAGGTACGTAGGAATTAGTGAGTATCGTGAAAATGTCTTATATATATATATAAAATTTTAAACGACCACCCAACCCGTGTTCAGGGGGTCACGTTAGGAACTTCTATGGTGGTCCCGGGCTTAAGTTTCACCGTCCAGGTAAAGCTAATAGTTCAATTTCCAAAGGAAATTCACTAATAATGGCATATTGACAACACTGCTTGACTTGTCGTCTGTTGTGTTGCATGCGGATTGCGGACTGTCTGGACCTCTGGATTGCGTTGACTCGAGTCAGCGGCTGAAACTGACTGTTGCTGAACTGTTTGCTTTAAGTTTTGTGATTTCTGCTAGACTGTGTGATATGTCGTGTGTTTTTGTTACTGCGCCTGCGGCTTGAACAGTTCAAATACTACTTATTTACCAATTTAAATTGTTGTCTGTCAAAGACATGCCACCAAAATTATCAGGGGACTCAATTATAATAAAAACAAACAAAAGCACTTACAATTTGTCTACTCTTCAAGTGAATTTCAAGGTATTGAAAACGCCATTTTATTATGTTTAATTCCCCACCCCTCCCCCTTGGGGGCGCCATTTTCTTACTGGCACCTACAAAGATGAAACCCTGCACACGCCTATGCATGTAGCACCCAAAATGTATAATGCCCTTCCTTTTACCCTCAAGAATTTTGCCCAGTCAGATTTAAAACTTGTATTTAGAAAATCTTCTTTTAATCCTCTGTACAGTATAAATTAATATTTTGATGTTTGTAATATGTTTTGCTGACTTGCCTGTAGATGTAGGCCTTTAGTAGTGCATTTTGTAATTTTTGCTGTCTTGCATGTAGGCCTACAATAGTACATTTTGTAATTTTATTTATCTGTGCATGTAAGACACCAAGGTAATCCAAGGTATGCCATATTGATGAAGTTTGTTTTTGTTGCATGACAATTTGCATTGCAATTGCCTTGCTTGATGATTTTTAGTTATTAGTGAATTTCCTATGGTAAGTGAACTATTAGCATGACCCGCATGGTATAACTTAAGCCCGGGACCACCATAGAAGTTCCTAACGTGACCCCCTGAGCACGTTTTGGGGGGTCGTTCAAAATTGTGTGTATATACATATATATATATATATATATATATATATATATATATATATTTTTTAAATAATAATTTATATATATATATATATGTGTGTGTGTGTGTTTGCACTCTAGCGGTCACATTTTTTGTCCGATTCAAATTTGGTAGGGACAATCCTTTCTATAATCAGTTGGACAAGTTCGTTGGGAAAAACAATCGGAAAACTCCGAACCCCTTTTTTGGGGATTAATCTTTCAAATTTCGAGTTGTTGGGCTCAAAAAGGTTCAGAAAAGCCCCGGATGTAAAATTAATGCATTAAAAATATGGGAATTAGTGAGGCAAAACTTTTAAGCCCTCTCTCGTCATTCTAGTATAAATATTTACCGAGTTATTAAAGAAAATGTGTATTGACAAACACGGTACGTTGTATTATGGGTGTTTTATATTAGAAAAGCCTGTTATTCATTTGATGGTCTACTTTTATCATCCCCACTTTAAAGCCTGACTGGACCTTCTCCTGACCTTATTATGCGCAAAATTGTATTCCCAGCATTGCAGGTAAATGAAACCAGGAGCATCAGAACAGCCAAATACTCAATGTTTTCAAATTCAATGAAAATGTATGTTTTTACACTAATTTTGAGTTTTAAAAGTTTATTATGTGGAAATTCACTTCCCTCACGTCAGCGTGCTGCGTGCGAACTCATTTAACATATGTCTTAGCTTGTATTTTGGCATGTTTGTAGGATTGGTCCTACCTTATATTTAGATTTGAAATTGACAATGTCCATTGCATGTAAATGTCTATTGGACTAAATAAATCATTTATTTATTTATTTAAATAATCAAGTGAGTAACTTCCACAAGATGAGTTTGAAGATAAGGAATTAATTAGACCAACTGATAACCAATATAAAGGGCTGATCCAGAGAAGGGGCACTAGACAATTGCCTCCCCCAAGATCTTTTGTATTGATAGAAAAAACTGATTACTTTTTGTTTTTAGGTCCCCAGATGCCAAAACACTATTCGTTCAAATGTATTTATATGTATATATATATATCTATATATGCGTCCGATAACCCGATAACTTTTGAAAAAAAACATACGATTTAGATAAAAACTTGGCATAATCGTGTAAAGCAACATTCATGACTTTAAGTTCGAAATCCAGAAAAATCGGACCATGGGAAGGGGGGTTTTATGGGTGTTTACAATTTTCCAAAAATCAATTTTTTGCATTTGTCACCCTTAAATTTATAAAACACTTAATTTTGGTTTTGACCATTTTGTAGAGCTTAAAAAACAAATAATATAGAATTTTGAATCATTACCCTAGGTTAAGTGGTTGTGGAGAAAATCCAAAAAACGTGTTTATAAAATCTCCCATGTTAATCTTAAGGGAGTTTTCTTGGGGTTTTCATGTGTTCTTGGGGTTTTTAGCTAGTAGGGGGCATTGGTTCCTTCTGACCCAGCACAGGCGCGTGAGGAGGAATGAGGAATCACCCCCCCCCGGATGACCTTGACCTTGACCCCCAAGGTCACCCCCGAGGGCACCCCCCCCTCCCCCCCCATCACGTGACCTGGCGGAAACCTAACATAGGCTGGTGAGCACAGGCGTGTGAGGAGGAATGAGGAACACCCCCCCCGTCACGTGACCTGGCGGACACCTAACATAGGCTGGTGAGCACAGGCGTGTGAGGAGGAATGAGGACCCCCCCCCCGTCACGTGACCTGGCGGACACCTAACATAGGCTGGTGAGCACAGGCGTGTGAGGAGGAATGAGGACCCCCCCCCCGTCACGTGACCTGGCGGACACCTAACATAGGCTGTTGAGCACAGGCGTGTGAGGAGGAATGAGGAACCCCCCCCCCCGGTCGTCTGCAGCACTTTTCGTGATGAGGAAAAAACTTTCGAAAATTAATAACTAGCCTATTTACCCACCGATTCCCACGGGACTTTTTTCAGAGTGTAGGCCTATCCTAGAGGAAGCGAATGACGTAAGAACCCCATAGATCCGCCATTAAACAAGGCCGCTATTAATTTTTAAACGCGTTTTCCTTATGGGATCTCAGCTGTTTACCGACCGATTTTGATGAAACTTCACCACATGTCGGGCGACGGCCTAAGTAAACCATCCCTTAAAGAAAATTGAAAATCAACCGTTAAACGGGCCCGCTATTAATTTTTAAACGCGTTTTCCTTATGGGATCTCAGCTGTTTACTGACCGATTTTGATGAAATTTCACCACATGTCAGGCGGCAGCCTAAGTAAACCATCCCTTAAACCTAGCATAGGCTGGTGAGCACAGGCGTGTGAGGAGGAATGAGGACCCCCCCCCGTCACGTGACCTGGCGGAAACCTAACATAGGCTGGTGAGCACAGGCGTGTGAGGAGGAATGAGGAACCCCCCCCCCGTCAGCGATAGACCACCTCTCACGTTTCTGGAATCTTCTAGAAGGTTCGCTGAAGCGTGCAACCTGGGTATAAAACCGAGGCAGAGCCGCGCGCGTGACCTCAGTGTTGTTCGAGACGTCACCATGAACGGAAACGGAGTCAGTGCAGCTGAAGTGGACCAAACGATCCGCTCCTTCCTAGAGGAGCTGAACGCAATGAATGATGAGAACGCCAACGCACCGCCAGTACAGCAGGGATGTGTGTCAAAGAAGAAAAAGCTCGATGGGTGGACTGTAAAGAGGAAGGAAGTGCCTATCGATTCCCCAACACTGTGCTGGTCCGCTGGCGGATATCAGTACACTGTGAAGAACCCTACCAACAGCGGTAATGTACTGTTAAAGATGAACGTGTTCAAAGGAGGTCGCCCCACGTTCAGTTGCGGCTTGTACTTGGACGAGGAGCGAAACGATGACATCTGCATATGTCTAGAGGACCTGCTATCCAGATTGCAAAACCTATGGCTGGCAAATAGCGAGACGGGAGAGTCAAGATACGACGGGATCACTAGAACCGCTACTCCTCTACCTACCTGGCGAGAGACCGATTGCGTCATCTCAGGGAAAACCAAGAGGAGCGTACACTCCAAGCGCGCTACCCAGTAAACGAGAGAGAGCGTGGAAACTTCCACTAAGCAGTTGATAACCGAGTCCCTTCAATATTAAAAAAAAATTAAAAAAAATAAAAAAAAGCGAGAAAAGAATTTAGTTTTAAGAGCCGAGGTGGCGGTGCATGGCAGTCAGTAGACGCCATGGACTTGAGGTGGAAACACCCGTTCACCGCCATCGTGGCCGGGCCTTCGGGCAGCGGCAAGTCGCACTTCGTGGCTCGCTTCATAGAGCACGCCGACCGCATGTGCGATACGCGGTTCGCCCGTATCACTTGGCACTATGGCAGTGGTGGTGGCGGTGGCAAGAGCCGTGCGGACTCTGCCGTGCGCTACGTAGCCGGCCTGCCAGACTTGGACGACTACGACGGTAGCGAGCCCGCCTTGGTCATCGTCGATGACATGATGCGCGAGGCCGGCCCCGGCGTGGCGGACCTGTTCACCAAGGGCTCGCACCACCGCAACATGAGCGTGTTCTTCATCACGCAAAACCTGTTTCACCAGGGCAGGGGGCAGCGCGACATATCGCTGAACGCTCACTACATAGTGTGCTTCAAGAATCCCAGGGACCGCGCTCAGATCAAACACCTGGCCCGTCAAGTATACCCGGAGAACCCCAAATTCGTGGAGGAGGCTTACGCGGACGCCACGCGTGATCCGCACGCCTACCTGCTCATAGACTTGAAACAGTCCACGCCTGAAGAGATGCGCGTACGTTCGGCCATTTTCCCAGACGACCCGGTGAACTACGTGTACCTGCCCAAGAAGAAGTGATAAATAGGCCGAGCGCGTGCCAGCGTCAGTCATCATGTCACACCACGTGAAGAAGGACGCGGCGCTGCTGAGGGCCCTAATACACGCTACGCCCAAAGAACGCAAGGCCCTGTTAAAAGCGTGCGACAAGAGTCGCATCAAGTCATTGTGCGAGTGCGCGTATAACGTGCTACGCGGAAACGTACCGCTTTCCCCCTGTCTCAAACGCAAATTGAGCAAACACAAACAGGCGCTCAGACGGCTAGTGAAACGCGGCGAGGGTTGGGCCAAGAAGCGACACTACCTCGTCCAACGGGGCGGAGGGATCCTCCTACCTCTGCTGTTGAACGCTGTTCTGCCCGTTCTAGCACAGAAGCTAATCGGACATGGAGTACGCTAGGAAAATGGTGGTTGTACCGCAGGAGCTCATCGAGAGATTGCGAGCAGGACCGGGACCAGGGCCGGGGCCAAGAGGAGGAGCAGGTAGCACCAATAAGCCAGCCAGCCTGGACGCTGAGATGCATCGCATATTGAGCGACAAGCGGCTGGACGATACGGAGAAATGGAAACAATATCAGCAGGTGTTACAGCGGTTCCTGCACTTTTCCGCGGCTAAACGTCAACCCATAGGTCTGTCAATCATCGAGGGTGAGCAGAGGGAGGAGGAAGCGGCAGGGGGTCCGAGTCAGATGAAGCGCGAGTCTAGCGCCTCGGCGGAGGAGGACATTGTGGAATCGTTCTCAAAAATCTACAGGTCGGTGGCGCGCAACTTGTTGCGATTCATGACCCGGCAAGGCAGCCCCATCGCCTGGGACGCCAGTGGGGCGGTGTACGTGAACAAGGTGAAGATCCCCGATTCCAATATAGTGGACATCGCGCACAGCATAGTGAGAGCGCGAAGGGCGGACCGATTGCCTACCGGCTGGCATCAAGTGATGGCCGCCTTGAAGGACATGAACGTGCCCAAAGAATACGTGAGCAATCCCACGGCGTTGCGTTACTTAGGCGTGGGGCTGGACTCGGCATCGAGCCCCTGGGGAGACACGACAGCCTCGTCGACACCCCTCTCACCGAGGTTGACACCGATACTGGACCGTCTGAGACCGCGACCTCCAGCGGCCAGGAGAAGGATAATAACCGAGGAACCTGACCGGGAATCGTCATTGGACAACTGGGAGCCGTTCACACCGTAATGGAGAAGCTGTACTACGACCCGAGCCAGCCCGGTTCCCTCGGTGGGGTGGCCGCCCTGGCCAGAGCCGCACGCCTCCCGAAACGCAGAGCGGTGGAATGGCTGCGCGCCCAGGACACCTACACGCTGCACAAGCCAGCGCGCAAGCGGTTTCCTCGCAACCGCTACGCCGTGTTCGGGCCCCGGGAGCTGTGGCAGGCGGACCTGAACGACATGCGCGGCCTAAGCCGGTACAACGACGGAGTCAACTACCTGCTGACTGTGATAGACGTATTCAGTAAGCGGCTGTTCGCGGTACCACTGAAGAGGAAAAGCGGGCCTGAGGTGGCTGCAGCGTTCGAGAGAATATTCTCCGAGGCGACTCCTCGTTGCCTACAGACCGACAAGGGGACGGAGTTCACCGGGGCCGCGACCAAGAGAGTGTTCAAGAGTCACGGTGTCAACTACTTCACCACGCAGAACCCCGACGTGAAGGCGGCGGTGGTGGAGCGAGTCAACCGCACGCTCAAGACCCGCATGTGGCGCTACCTGACCTACAAAAACACGTATCGCTACGTGGACGTGTTGGACAGGCTTGTGGACGCCTACAACCACAGCCCGTACAAGAGCCTGGGTGGCCTACGACCCGTGGACGCGGACAGCGGTGATGGTCAAACGGTGTACAAGGTGTGGCGTCACATGTATGGAAAGGCGATCCGGCGACACAAGCCCAGGTTCGAGCCGGGCGACACGGTGCGCATAGCCAAGGAGAAGGGCACGTTCGCCAAAGGTTACGAGACCAACTGGAGTAAGGAGCTGTTTGTGGTAGACCACGTATACGGGTCGCATCCTCTGCCATTGTACGTGCTGCGCGACCTGAACGGGACGCCACTGGAAGGGCGCTTCTACGAGCACGAGATGCAAAAGGTGACGATCGCCCCGGACCGCCTGTATCAAATAGATAAAATACTGGACACCGAGGGGCGAGGCTCCAGTAAGCGCTACCTAGTCAAGTGGGCCGGTTACGGAGAGGACTTCAACTCGTGGGTACCCGCAGCGGACGTGCAACAGCTGCGATGACGAGGCACAACCAGTTTTACCTGACGTTGCCCAGTAACAGTTCAATGAAGTACTATCCCAACAACATGGTGACAAACTACACGACCCATCTACCCTCGACCGTTGATCTGTCAGACGGCGAGTGGGAGGTCGCTCTGGCGGAGGCGCACTACCCCTTCTCTTTTCTGACCGTCGGTGAGGGAACCTACATCAAACTAGTGCTGGGAATGAGGGACTCGAAAGGCGGGTTGGCCGTGGTGGACAAGTTGTTAATCAAAGTGGAGCCGGGCAATTACAGTAGTACCGAGGAACTCGTGCACGCAATCAACAACTACCCTCAAATGAAGAGTAACCTGTGCACCTTCTCGTATGACGACAGGTCCTCCAGGGTGGAATTGCTGTCAGCGTCTTCAGCCGTTCAGAGCCTCAAACTGAGCCCCAGTTTGGCGCTACAGTTTGGCTACGAGGTGGATACGGATATCGTCAAGCGTCACAGGTCCGTGAGGCCGGCTAACCTCTTCGCCGGTCTGCCATCACACATGTACGTGTATTGCGACCTGGTGGAACCCCAACTGGTAGGCGACGCTGTGGCGCCACTACTGAAGATCCTCAACATCGACATCAGGAATTACACGTACGGTGCCAACACGACAGTGTATATAATAGACCCGCACTACGTGCCGGTGATTAAAACCTCATTCGAGAGCGTGGAAATCGATTTAAGGGACAACCAAGGGCGACACTTGCCATTCCACTTCGGGACCACGTGCATGAAGCTTCATTTCAGGAAAGAGAGGCAGCGGCAATGAATCCGAGCGATCCCTATCTGGCGTATTACCGCCACCAGCAGGCGGGCCATGGCGTATCCTCCGTATTCAGAGGAGCCGCTTTCCAACGCGGACACGGTATCGGCAGTTTCCTATGCGGGCTGATGCGTACAGTGGTCCCTTTGATCAGATCCGGCGCATCGGCGCTGGGCAAGGAGGCGCTGAGGTCCGGTGTGGGTTTCTTGGGCGACGTGGCGGCGGGCACAGCCGACCCCCGAGTCGCGGCTAACACCCGGCTCAGACAGTTTACCGGGTCGCTGAAACGCAGGGCCGATGAAAAACTGGATCGCGTGCTGAGCGGTGGTGGTGCCTATAAGAGGAGGCGTGTACAGCAGGTTACTCCTCAGTCTCTAGCGAAACTCCTCGGAGCGAGGAAGAAGAGCGCTGCGCCCAAGAGGAAGCCCGCAAAACGTGTCGCTAAGAAGAGGAGAAGCAAGAAGAGCAAGAGTACCGTGAAGGACATTTTTGGATAATGGCGTTTCTACATCAGAAGTCGTGCGAGTGTGTCAAGACCGAGTTGGACCTGTTCTCGCTACCGCCCACGCAGACCAGTATAGAGAGTGGTAAATGGGTGCAGTACAAGCCCATCTCCTCCCTGACAGACGACTCACCCGTTGAGTTCATAGTTCCGGGTCATGGGGACGAGTACACGGATCTGTCATAGACGCTACTGCATGTGAAGGCTACCATTAGAACGGCTAATGGAGGCGCTGTAACGGGTGATCAAGCGATAAAAGAGGTGGGTCCGATTAACAACTGGCTGCACTCGCTGTTCAGTCAAGTGGACCTGTATCTGAACAACAAACTGGTGTCTCCTCAGAACAACACGTATGCCTATCGCGCCTACCTGGAGAACCTGTTGTCCTATGGTGTTGATGCCAAGACATCGCACCTCACCGCGGAGTTGTTCTACGAGGACTATGCCGGGTACATGGACAATACTGAGGAGGATAATGCCGGGCTCAAGAACCGGAGGGAGTTTGTCAAGGGCAGCCGGTACGCGGACATGGTCGGACATCTGCACGTCGACCTGTGCAACCAGGAGAAGTTCATGTTAAACGGCGTGGAGATGCGCTTTCGCCTGATCAGGTCAAAGAACTCATTCTCCATCATGTCCAAAACCGTGACAGACTATAAAGTGGACATCGCCGAAGTCAACCTGTTTATGCGCCGCTGTAAGATCAACCCGAGCGTGCTGTTGGCTCACAGCAGGACGCTGGAGTCGGGCACAGCCAAATATCCCATTACGCGCGTGGAAGTCAAATCCTTCACACTACCCTCCGGTATCAGCAGCAAGACTCTGGACAGTGTGTTTCTGGGTCAACTGCCGAAACGCATTATAGTTGGCCTGGTCAGCAATCAGGCGTTCAACGGGGACTACAAGAAGAATCCGTTCAACTTCCTCCACAGCCACGTAAACTTCTTCGCGCTGTACATAGATGGTGAGCAAGTGCCATGTAAGCCGCTTCAACCGGATTACACGTTCGGTCAGGAGTTGTGCGTGCTCGCCTACCACACGCTGTACACCGGCACCGGCATCAATTTCTCAGACTGCGGTAACGAAGTCAGTCGCAACGAATACCCCTACGGATACTGCCTGATGGCGTTTGATCTGACGCCCGATATGGCAGCCTCTCAATCCAGCCATTGGAACCTGGTGCGCAACGGTAACCTGCGCATAGAGATTGGGTTCTCCGAAGCCTTGGCGGAGGCGTTAAACTGCATAGTGTACGCCGAGTTGGACAACGTCGTGGAGGTGGACCGTCATCGCAACGTCACAGTCGACTTTGGCGGGTAAACGAGTTGTCGCGCGCTCAAGGTCACCGCGTGCGGACCGTTAGGTGATGGCGGCGCGCGCAGTCAAGGTTATCCCGCTAGGCGCGCTCCCGCCAGCACTCAGTCGAGTTCAGTCAGCCGTACGGGATGGACGTGCCGCCACCGATCTATAACGAGCCGCCACCAGCGCGCTGTCATCACGGAAGCGTGGTGATGAATATGCAGTGTTTTAAAGACAGTGATAATGACTTTCTACTGAAAGAGGTTTGCGTGGTGGACGTGACTACCGGCACGCTGCTCCTACATCACATCGCCCGCCCACCCTTCAGTAAGGACCTCCTGACTCCCGAGAAACAGCGCGAGAGCGTCTGGATCACTCGCCACTGCCACGGCTTGGAGTGGGACCAGGGGGACATCGCGTACATCGCCCTGCTGGACAAGCTGCGCTCCTGCCTCATCCACCGCCCCTTGGTCTACGTCAAAGGATCGCAGAAGAGGGACTTTGTACAACGCCACCTCATAACTGAGCCCGCCGTCACCACCGCTCAGGACATGGAGGATCTGGGCTGCGGGTCGCTCAACGGTCCGCCCACCTACCGGACCCTGCGCTGTCGCCACCATAAGAGCTCCCACAACCGTTGCGCCCTTCATAACTGCATAGTATTGCGGGACTGGCTCGTGGCTAACGACAGTCCAGACCCGTCCGTCTCAAGCTGCCTGTGCTGCTTCCGCCCACGATGAATACCGTCCAGATCAGAGAATGCCTGGTGAGGAACCCCGGACTGAGGAACGTTGCGGTCTACGCCTCTGACCAACTACCGGACGTGCCGGTCAAGCCTCTCACCGCCATCGTGTCCAACACAGTGGCACACACCGAGAGCGGTGAACACTGGGTGGCGTTTTACTGCTCGGAAGAGGACAGACTCGAGTACCTGGACAGCTACGGAAGGCCGCCATACCAGGCCGACTTTCAAAGGTTCCTGAGGCGCAATCCTCATCACCGCCACTACGTCTACAACAGGTATCGACTCCAGGGCTACGATACCTCTGTTTGCGGTTACTACTGCCTCACTTACCTGTACTGCCGGGCTGTTCTCCGCACGTCACTCAGCGACTACGTCCAGCTCTTCGACCCTGCGGCTCCCGCCACCAACGACGCTCTCGTCCGCAGGCTCTTTCACTCCATATTCGCTTAAAACTAGTTTGTAAGGTTTTTTTGTAGTATGTGTATGTAACCTTATTACTGTACAATACATGCCTCATAATGATAAAGCTTGTGTTTTCATTTCTCCTTTCTCCTTACTAAATTTTAAAAAATTATCAAAACTGAGGCAGCGGGGCTGGACCTCAGGTTTATATACCAGCGGCGCGTGTCACTGGCTGAGCCCCCGCCAAGCGGCAGTGAAGGCCGCTAAAGAGGGCGCGCCACGAGACCCCTCGGACATCAGCAAACCGCTGAGTAATTCGAGGGTGCAACCTTGAGCGTCAGCAAACCACTTAGCAACTCCTTCCTGGGCAACTCCTTCAGGGTCGTCCCCGACACGCGCCGCCAACCGCTCCCGGTTGGCGGGGGCTTTTTAAGCTGCACGGCTCGGGCCAAACGGCCCATAACGCCTTTCCGAGCCTAACGGCTTGTGACTTTTGAGTGAGCAAAGGGAGGAAATAAACAACTCGGGTTCATGCTGTACATAAAGCTATTATATTTTCTTACAAATACTATTTACAATTTTTTTTCTCTTATAACTAATATATACAACTAGACGGGGAATTCCTCTTCTTCCTCGTCTTCGTCCTGGCGCTGTCCCTCCTCCTCCTCCTCACCGTCCACTTCCATCCGCTGCGGATGTTCTCCTCTCCTCCTGGCTGGCGGTAGCGGCGGGACGTCCTTGTGTCCCCATGGCAGAGTGTGGATGCCGTCGGGGAGGACGCACCGCTTGTCGTCAGCTGGACTGAGGCTCAGCTTGTTCACTTCCACGGTGTAGACCCGGTGCAAGTGGGACTGGAACCGGACGTTGGTGGTGTGTTTATGGACCCCGTCAAACAGACACTCTCTGTAGTCGTCGGGGGTGAGGACGTTCTTGACAACGCCCTTCGCAACCCCCTTGGCTCGCTTGAGAGCCTTGCTGCCGCCTGTCGCCGCGTCCTCGATGTCCATGAAGTACAGCTTGGACCGCAGGCCGAGGTACTCGTATAAGGACAGGCCGTTGCACTCGTCCTTAAACTTTCCGATGACCTTGGCGTTGACGGGGCTGTAGCAGGGGTGAGACCTCGGATAGCCGCTGGTGTCAAAGTCGTCCAGGTGTTCCTTCATCTCAGCATAGACGTCCTGGGACACGATGTCAAAGACGAAGCTGTCCGTGTCCATGTAGTCCACGGTGAGGCGGTCACCGTAGCGCTCCTTCATCTTGCGCAGGAACTCGTACATGAGCCACTTGCTCAGCTCCAGGACTGACATGCCTACGTAGACGGGCTTGTCTAACACAATGTTGACCTTGGACAGATGCACCAGGGCCACGTCCTCCGTGTAGTACGTCCGGTCCAGGAAGTTGGATCTGGCGACGTACTTGGAAAACTTCTCCGGGGTGCACACCAGCTTCACGTTGAGGCGCTTCCGTACATTCTCGATGGTCTTGCCAAAGACCGCGTTGTTCATGAGCTTGAAGAAGTCCTGTTCAAACTTCGTTTTGGCCTTCTTCCGCAGCTCCGTGTTCATCAGGATGTACGGTTCCAACCACCGCGACTGGTGAAACGAGATCGCCCGATGCACCGCGACCAGCTCCAATCCGTTTTGCAGCGCCTGCTGTAAGACCCTGTAGTGACAGATGTAGTGTGTCTTGTCGTCCAGGGTCGTCAACAGTTTGGGGAACTTCCCTGTTGGCGGACGCTTCGTCTCGCAGCAGTAGGGAAGGTCCTTGTGCAGGTCGTGTAGGCGCGCGGGGTAGTGGAGGTCCACTTCCAAGATGTAGCCTCGATCGGCCTCCGCGTCCAGCGCTGCAATGTCCAACGCTTGGGTTTCCTCACGGCTGAGCCACTGGAAGTCTCCGGTCGGCAGGCACTGGGACATGGCCCAGCCGTACAAGTTGTTGGCGTCCAGGTACAGGAGGAAGCGCGTGGGCTCGTCCGGGCGGTGGTCTGGGCACCTGTCGTGGTTGGCCTTGGCGTAGCGGGTGATGGCCTGTGAGATCCCTCCCCGGATCCCCTGCTCCACGAACAGGTACATGTCGAAGTCCTGCAGCGTGTCCAGCTCCACGCCGCAGGTCTTGAGCATGACGTCCCAGCATGCGTAAGAGGGCAGGGTGTAGTAGTGGGCGGGATCCAGCCCGTACTCGGCTAGCGAGGTGTCGCGGAACTGCTCAAAGACATCGGTGAGCAGGGCGATGTCGCACCGCAGGTACTTGTCGGCGTAGTCCTTGAGGTGGTTGCAGTCAAAGGCTCGCCACACGTTGAGGGCGTGCTCGTACTCCTCCTCCTTGATATCCTCCAGGGTCATGGAGTTCCTGAACGCCTCCTTGGGAGGCAGCTCCCTGGTGGAGTACAACGTGTCGTACGACGTGACAAAGTCGTAGGGGAACACGCCCTTCCTGCGCACCAGGTCGAACAGCCGGTCGTCGGGGAAGCGCTTCCTCGTCTCGCGCATTCTGTCCGTGGGAAGTCCCGCCGCCAGGTTGGCCAGGCTCATGGACAAGAACCTGTAGGTGTCGAGGAACCGCACCGCGAAACTGCTCTGTCGTTGGTTGTCCCCGGGCTGACCAAAGTGAAACCGCTTGGTGAAGGCGATGTAGCGCTCTTCGGTGTGCGCCAGCACGTCCACATCACCAGGGTCGATGGCCAGCTCCCGCACTATGAAGTGGGCGTCGTAGTTGGACAGGTTGTGGAAGTAGCAGTTGATGTGTCGCTGCTCCCGGTACCTGAGGTTGCACGAGCGATGAGCGGCTCCTCGGAACTCGTAGGGAGGGGCGTGGTTGTGGTCCCGCACCTTGACGTCCTGGTCCGTAAACTCCTTCCCGCAGAGGTAGCAGTGAGTCGCCACCAGGTACTCGTCCATCTCCTGCCGGGTCAGAGAAGGGTACAGAGCTCTCGTGCTGAACAGGAACTCCCACAGCGCCAGCACGTCCATCTTGAGCCTCTCCATGAAGACCTTGGACGCGTCAGCCCCGAAGTAGACGCGGGGCTCAAACTCCTCCAGGCCGAGCGAGTCCACGATCTGGTAGGCGAAGGCGTATGGGACGTGCAGTTGCAGGGGCCTCGTGCCGGGCGGCGCTTCCACCGGGTCAACAGCGACGGGCTGCAGAGCACACTCAAAGTCCGCGTAGATGCAGAACCTCTCCCGCCTAGTGTACTCAGGGTGGGTGAAGCGGATCTGCTGCTTCTTCGACAAGTCCAGGCGAAGGGGAGCCTAGGTGGTGCAGTATCGCATGTGCTCCTCCAGACGCTCAGCACCAGACAGTTGCAGCTTGTCAGGCCGGTTGTCAAAGTAAGCGAAGCATCGCTTACACACGTGGATAGTGCCGCGGTGGGACGTCAGCTGGGGTCGCACCAGCCTGCTGACGTTCGCGATGTAGGCGTAGTGACTGTCTCCGCCGGTGGTCACGTACAGCAGGTCCCGGTGATCCTCCAACTCCCGCTTGCATATCTTCAGCGGGAACACGCGGTCCTGGAACTTTGGCGATCCGTCGGGGCGTCTCCCCACCATGGCGCGCTCGATCCCGTACACGTTGACGCTGATGGGGTTCCTCCTCTCGAAGACTTTGATGTCCTTCACGGCCACGGGGAAGCGTAGGCCGACCCAGTCGTAGCGTGCCATGACGTCCGGTGTGTATGATGTGGGCCTCTCCGGGTGTCGCGCGACGAACTTGGCCAGGACGGCATACGCAAAGCACATGTCATCGACGTTTTGCACGTTGATAACGGCGTGCGTGTCGCAGATGGTCCTGGGAAGCTGGACGAACCGAGCTCCGCGTTCTCCCAACGGGGTGTAGAGGTTGACGCGGATCTCCAGGTCGCGTATCCGGAGATAGCTCCACCCGCTGCCCACTAGCAGGCACTGCTCCTTCTCTTCCTCCAGCTTGTGGAAGGACGCCGACAGGAAGTCCTCCAAGTTGGACGCGGCGGTGAGAGGCACGTTCTTCGTCTTGAAGGCCCGCAGACAGGTGGCCCCGTGAACGTTGGCGAATTCGCACTCCAGGAACATGTTGACCTTGGTGTTTGGGTGTCGGGTCCTGACGTCAGTCAACAGGTTCAGGACGCTGTCGAACAGCAGCACCAGTGCGTCCTCCACGGTCAAGAAGTCCTCCATGGGTCGAGACAGGCCGAAGGTCAGGAGCCGTCCGCGGAACCCCCGTTGGACGGTGCGGAACGTGGGCAATCCGCCGTCGCCGCCACCACCCACCATCCCGTCGGGTGCCGTGCTGGGTCCGGGCTGGGGCTCGCGGCTGGGTCCGGGCTGGGGCTCGCGGCTGGGTCCGGGCTGGGGCTCGCGGCTGGGTCCGGGCTGGGGCTCGCGGCTGGGCCGGGGCTCGGGTGACAGGACGGGCAGGCGCGGCATCTCGTCCACAACGAGGTTCCTCACGACGGGGCAGTTGTGAGCCTCGTGCTGGTCCCGGTTGTAGCGCCGGGTGAAGCCTCGGTCGCAGTAGGCGCATGCGAACCTCATGCCGCGGTGGACGCTCGCCACGTGCTGCTGGAGATAAGCGGCCCTGCGGAAAAGGGCGCCGCACTCGGGACAGCGGACCCCGTTGGCGTGCACCAGCTGCACGTGACGCCGGAGCAGGTCCTCGCGGGCGAATCGCCGCCCACACGCGTCGCACTCGGGCCGTGGGTCTCTGACGGGTGGCGTTGCGGAGGAGGAGGAGGAGGTCGAAGCCGACGGGATCGCACCGTGGACCGCTTCCATGTGGTGGCGAAGATCCTCGGGGCTCGCCAGGGCGACGGAGCACAACGGGCACGGACGGCCTGCGAACAGGAAAACAAGTCCTATTAGTTACCTCGATAAACACGAGGGTGAGGAACTGGCGGCCTCTTCCTCATCTTGTTCGCCAGTTTGAGCCCAGTAAATACAAGGGTGAGGAATTGCACAGAGGCCTGGCGACCTCTTCCTCATCTCAATCGCCAGTTTGAGCCCAGTAATACAAGGGTGAGGAACTGAACAGAGGCTGGCAGCCCCTTGTTTACTACTTGAATCTGTTTACTCGGCTAAAGCCGTTTACTCTCTCGAAAACAAGTCATTAGTACTGACGGTTTCTTGTTTAACGTAAAAACCGTGCCTGACGTTCCTCATCTCGTTCGCCAGTTTGAGCCTAGTAAATACAAGGGTGAGGAATTGCACAGAGGCCTGGCGACCTCTTCCTCATCTCGATCGTCAGTTTGAGCCCAGTAATACAAGGTTGAGGAACTGAACAGAGGCTGGCAGCCCCTTGTTTACTACTTGAATCTGTTTACTCGGCTAAATCCGTTTACTCTCTCGAAAACAAGTCATTAGTACTGACGGTTTCTTGTTTAACGTAAAAACCGTGCCTGGCGCTTGATCGTGAGGAACTGCACAGAGGACTGGCGACCTCTTCCTCATCTCAATCGCCAGTTTGGGCCCAGTAAATACAAGGGTGAGGAACACATAGAGGCTGGCAGCCTCCTTTCTTGTTTAACATAAAAACCGTACCTGACGCTTGATCGTGAGGAACTGTATAGAGGACTGGTGACCTCTTCCTCATCTCGATCGCCAGTTTGAGTCCAGTAATACAAGGGTGAGGAACTTTGGATGAGGATATCGGAAAAGAAGGCGTGCTTAACAAATCTACTGGCGGTTTCCTATTTAACTTAAAACCGTACCTGGCGCTTGGTCGTGAGGAGTGGGAGGATGAACTGCTATGAGGTGACGTCGCAGGTTGTCGCTTCGCCCGAAGCGTCTCCCGCAGACGTCGCAGTCGAAATGGCGGTCCCTGTGAGCGGCTGCCGTGTGACGAGTCAGGTTTCCAGCGTTCGCGAAGACGCGACCGCAGACCTCACACATACGAGGAACAGCCATCTGATTGAAAAGCAAAACCTAATTTCATTTCGCTTAAACATTTTTTTTTTTTAAAAGAGTGGTAGTGAATCTATTTTGCTTTTTAAGTTTGATTCATTAATTTTAATCGTTATAAAACACAACTGTTTCAAGGTCATTACAATTCCACTCATCTCCATCGGAAAAAGAAACAACGACAAGGCTCAGTGTACTGGGATATGTAAAAGATTAATTATTAATGTTAGCTAATAAGATTTTAGAGCATTGGTAAACTTGCTGATGAAAAAGTAAATTCCGACATGTGGTGAAGTTTCATCAAAATCGGTCGGTAAACAGCTGAGATTCCATAAGGAAAACGCGTTTAAAAATTAATAGCGGCCTTGTTTAATGGCGGATCTATGGGGTTCTTACGTCATTCGCTTCCTCTAGGATAGGCCTACACTCTGGAAAAAGTCCCGTGGGAATCGGTGGGTAAATAGGCTAGTTATTAATTTTCGAAAGTTTTTTCCTCATCACGAAAAGTGCTGCAGACGACGGGGGGGGGGGGGGTCAGTTGAATCCTCACGCCAGGCTATGTCGCGGAGCAGGTATATCCTCACTGCAGGTGATGTCGGGGGGGGGGGCTTCCTCGCATCCTCACGCCAGGTGCCAGGTTTAAGTTAGGTTAATGGTTCACGTGACGGGGGGGGGGGGCTTCCTCGCATCCTCACGCCAGGTGCCAGGTTTAAGTTAGGTTAATGGGTCACGTGACGAGGGGGGGGGGCTTCCTCGCATCCTCACGCCAGGTGCCAGGTTTAAGTTAGGTTAATGGTTCACGTGACGGGTGGGGGGGGGCTTCCTTGCATCCTCACGCCAGGTGCCAGGTTTAAGTTAGGTTAATGGGTCACGTGACGGGGGGGGGGGGCTTCCTCGCATCCTCACGCCAGGTGCCAGGTTTAAGTTAGGTTAATGGTTCACGTGACGGGGGGGGGGGCTTCCTCGCATCCTCACGCCAGGTGCCAGGTTTAAGTTAGGTTAATGGTTCACGTGACGGGGGGGGGAGGGGGGGGTGCCCTCGGGGGTGCCCTCGGGGGTGACCTTGGGGTCAAGGTCAAGGTCATCCGGGGGGGGGGGGGTGATTCCTCATTCCTCCTCACACGCCTGTGCTGGGTCAGAAGGAACCAATGCCCCCTACTTTAGCTTTTCCTCAGTTAATTTTAATGTAAACCTCACATTTGCTTTTACCAATCAGTTCAGCTCTACAAAACAATCATTTTGGTGTTTAAATTGTGATTATTATCCAACTGTTGCAGAGATATTCAAAGTGCTAAACACAGTACGTTGTCCAATGTTATCCTTATGGGGAATAATTAATATTATATATCTCGATTATTTATGAATGTATATTGATGAAACTTGGCATGTGGCTTCACCTAGTACTGGTATATTGATAGTTGTGCGAAAAAATGATTTTTTGTCGATTTTCCCCATAGCAGCAAACCTGCATACTCAGCCCCAATGTGATTCTTATGAAGAGTAAGTAAAGTTTTATATCTCCCTTAATTATGAAGATAAATTCATAAAACTTGGTGTGCAGCTTTAACTGGTTAAGTTATATTGATAATTCATAAAAACACATATTTTGTATTCCTTGTTGCAGAAAACCTGCGTACTCAGCTTTTAATGTTATTCTTATGGAGAATAAATAAAATGCTATATATATATATATATATACATTAATGCATTAAAAAGATGGGAATTAGTGAGGCAAAACTTTTAAGCCCTCTCTCGTCATTCTAGTATAAATATTTACCGAGTTATTAAAGAAAATGTGTATTGACAAACACGGTACGTTGTATTATGGGGGTTATGGGGGATAAATAAATAAAATGCTATATATATATATATATATATAGCATTTTATTTATATATATATCACTTATTTATTCGTGTATTTTTATGAAACTTGGTGAGTGTCTTTATGTGGTAGTGAGAAACATGCATTGTAATGCTGAGGATGTAGGTTTGCTGCGACAGGGGTATCGTTAAATACACGGCCTCATTCGCCGTAAGAAAATCAAAATGTCGAAAAGGGAAAGTTTTTTTGTATTGGGAAATTAAAGTTTTTAATCCAGCAGCATTTTTACTCTTCCTCACCTAAAAAAATAAGGAGGAATTTATTGTGGCATGTTCAGGTGGAGGAATTATCCGACGCAGCAAACCTGCATAGTCAGCTAATTTCCAATGCATGTATATGTTTCTCACTACTACATAAAGCCACATACCAAGTCTCATCAATATACATTTATAAATAATCAAGATACACATCAAGACACACCAATCAATCAGGGCACGCAGTCAAACAGGGATCTTGTGGTCTGCGGTTGCGGTTTGCGGCCGCCTCTGTTATTGTAGGTAAAAGTATTCTTCTTGCTTGTGCCAGGTGCCACAAGCACCGCACAAGCACAGGGTGAATTATACTTGGTTTGGGATGTATTAACTATCCGCCACTGTCCCTCCCCCGACATTAGATTTTGGACCCGCCCTTGCGGGAATGCATCACATGATATTACAACTTTTCACATAAATTTACACATGAGCTTTGCAGTTGTTATGGAAGATAACCAACCTACATGAAAATGAAATTTTTGGAAACTAAGAGTTTATAATACACACGTTACATTATGGTGGTGTATTTGTGTTATTGTTAATTTAGACATGAGTACTACTTGTGCAAACAGCAACAGAACAGCACTCGATACGACAGAAACAGAGCATTAGCACAGTTATTATCATACCTAGCTTAAATAAATATTAGTTCAGGTGAGTGTTTTATGCTGCTGATCAGAGTATTCATAGACTCCATATACAATATGTGCTGACTTTATTCTGTTATTAAAAATGTATTTACAGTCCTTGACATACTGTACGTTTATAATAATGTAGACCATAAATACTACAAATTTAGCGTTGTGTTATGAGAATCAAAGTCAGGTTTTTGAAACTTAAAATAAAATACCCCCGACGCAGCAAACCTGCATACCCAGCAAATTTCCAATGCATGTATATGTTTCTCACTACTACATAAATCCACAAACCAAGTTTCATCAATATACATTCATAAATAATCAAGATGTCAAATTTTAATTATTCTCCATAAGGATATCGTTGAACAACGTGCTGTGTTTAGCACTTTGAATATCTCTGCAACAGTTGGACGTAGAATCACAATTTAAACACCAAAATGATTGTTTTGTAGAGCTGAACTGATTGGTAAAAGGAAATGTTAAGTTTACAGTAAAATTAACCAAGGGAGAGCTAAAAACCTTTTTACCATAAGATTAACATGGGAGATTTTATTAAGATGTTTTCTGAATTTTATCTGCAACCACTTAACCTAGGTTAATAATTAAAAATACCATATTATTTTTTTTTTAAGCTCTATACAATGGTCAAAACCAAAGTTGAGTGTTTTAAAGATTTTAGGGTGAAAAATGCAAAAAACTGATTTTTGGAAAATTTTAAAATCCCATAAAACCCCCTTCCCATGGTCTGATCTTTCTGGTTTTCAAACTTAAAGTCATAAATGTTGCTTTACACGTTTGTGTCAAATTCATCGAAATCGGATGTTTTTTTTCAAAAGTTATCGGGTTAACGGACACATATGTGGTTATATATAAAAAAAATAAATTTGAACAAATAGTGTTTTTGGCATCTGGGGACCCCAAAAAAAGGTTATCATGGTCTCGGGCTTAAGTCTTACCATGACTCCTATGGTAATAGTTTCTTGCCTATTGGCAAAATGTGGCATTAAGAATAAGTGGCTCTAAAATGGTCTAAAATGCACTCATCATTTCATGCTACATTTTCTTAAACTTTCCGAGGGAGAACTTGACCCCCTTGGGTTGGGATGTATGAACTATCCGCCACTGCCCCTCCCCCGACATTAGATTTTGGACCCGCCCTTGCGGGAATGCATCACATGCTATTACAACTTTCACATAAATTTACACATGAGCTTTGCAGTTGTTATGGAAGATAACCAACCTACATGAAAATGAAATTTTTGGAAACTAAGGGTTTATTTACTGTGTGCTGCTAACAGTAAAATTAAAATTAAAATCACAGTACTAAATTATTGCTGTGTGGGGGGGAATTATCACTTGTCTAAATGCCCCATTAGCCTTGAAAGTTAACATGCGATTTACTGTAGACAAATTCCTTGCAAGTTAAAATTTGTTACGTATTTACATTGTTTACTCTGGTGATTCTAACAAATATTGACATTACCGATTTAATGGGGTAAAACCAAGTGTGTTAACAGATTATAGAGGATTTTAAGAAGGTTAACGACTTTTGCTGGAACTCCGGTATAAAAGTGTCTTTAGAATAAATAAACATTTAAATTAGGAAAATATTATTCCAGACAAAAAATAACTCATAAAAAAATAAATAAAAATAAAATTACAAAGTTGATTTAAAATTGTTAATACTTTTGGAAGGGAAGTTTACAGCGGCCTTAAGATCTTCCAACATTCTAATCCAGAGTGGTCATCTTTTGTGACTGCCTGCCTTTTCTGAATGAAGCTTATTTCGGCTATAAAAGGCCAGTGGCTGACAAGGTCAATAAGGCCAACAGACAAAAGAAACTGTCAACTGCTAAATGAACATAGGATGAGACTTGTTATGGCGGCTATTCTTTTCTTGAAAGGCATTCAAGAATGGATTAACTATGTGTAACTTATTTGAGTTCATTGGTGTTCTCAGATGAACTGAAATTTTTAATCAAAACTAAAATCCTAAATTCCGAATCCTGAAGCTCCTAGATTAGAAGTTATTAACATATGTAAACATATGTATGTAAATGTAATCACAGAGAAACGAATCTATAGATTCCCTTGTCTGTGATGTAATACAAGATTTTGATTGTTAATTATCAAGATAATTTTGGGTTATTAAATTTGTCTCAAACAATAAAGTTCATGTTAAATCGGTAATGAGTAAAAATTGCTGAAAAATGATGATGACTGATTTGAATTATATTTTATTTACAAAGTTTATGTACACTCATAATTTATATTTGATTTATTTTACAAGTGAGAAAACAATCAAAACAGACAGAACATGTTAAATGAGTCTGGTTTTAATAAATGGTTTTTGAATTACGTTTTTGAACATAGTTTCTTGTAGATTTAAAATAGTTTTTTACCAGTCCAATTGAGTGAAGCTAATACAATATGTATTCCTGCTTGGAAAACTCATTTGTATGATGTACATGTAAAACTAAACGAGATCGCACGCAGCACGCTGGCGTGAGAGAAGTGAATTTCTGCATTAAAACCTTAAAAACCATAAGACAACCATAAGATTAAGTGTAAAATCCCCATGAGACAACGTACTGTATTTTGACAATTAACATTTTCTTTAATAACTCGGTAAGTACTTGTGCTAGGATGATGAGAGAGAGCTTAAAATCTTTGGCTTGTTATGTACAATAAGGTATTGTGAAATAAGTGTATTTTTGGGGCTTTTCTGATCCTTTGGGCCCAAAAACTCGAAATTTGAAAACAAAATCCTCAAAAAGGGGGTTAGAGTTTTTCGATTGTTTTGCCCAATGAACCTGTCCTACTGATTATAAAAAGGAATGTCTGTACCAAATTTGAAGTATATCGGACATAAATTGCGATCGCTAGAGTGCGAACACACACACACACATATATATAAACGTTTTTAGAGACCCTCAAAACGTCTTCAGGGGGTCACGTTAGGAACTTCTATGGTGGTCCCGGGCTTACGTCTCACCGTGTAGGTAATACTAATAGTTCACTTGTCCATATATATATATATAAAACGTTTTTAGAGACCCTCAAAACGTCTTCAGGGGGTCACGTTAGGAACTTCTATGGTGGTCCCGGGCTTACGTCTCACCGTGTAGGTAATACTAATAGTTCACTTGTCCATAGGAAATTCACTAAAAAAGTATCTATACTTATTCATTTAACCCTTCCTGGGCTAAATTAAATGCCGGGCTGGGGCGTAATTTTTTCAAGCCAAAGTTCAAGATATAAAGTTGTTATGTTATATTATTAATTTGTTCAAAATAATTCATATGTTATAAAAAAACGTGTTTCTAGTGCTGAAATAATTTTTTTACACATGTTACAAGGAAAATAACATTCGAGAAGACGGATATATCCGTCTTTGACCCGCAAAAAAACTTAAGTGGACGTATATATCCGTCCGCCGCCCGGAAAGAAAATCAAGAAATATGAATATTGCCGATAATCTTGAGTATTTTTGCGGGCGGAAGACGGATATTTCCGTCAATCTAAGTTGTTTCGTTGTTTTATTTGCTTCCTGCAAAAACCCAACTGCAAAAACCAAATTATCCGTTCATAAGGCAATATGATCTTTATTATCATAATGTATATGACTTATAATATTTTGTATACTTGGATGGATATATCCGTCTCTATCCCGGAAAAGAAAATTTACAAGACGGATATATCCGTTTTCAGCCCGGAACAGAAATGAAGTACGACAGATATATCCGTCCATAGCCCGGGAAGGGTTAAATCTATACTTATTTAATACAATAGGGGTTTTTTGTGACTGTAACTCCTCCTACAGTTTTCAACCGATTTTAATGTTTTTGGTGTCGTTGGATAGATCTTGGTCTGAAGTTGTTTGCGCCCAAAATTCATTAGGCCTAAGGGAAGCGCCCTAGCTGCCCTTAAAGTTCATAATTTGTCCATAAGATTAACATTGAGAAAAAATTGTTTAAATTGCATGATCAAACAGCTGAAAAGAGTAACACAGTTTATCAGCAAGACCGAGTGTACTGGAAAGGTAACACAATACGTACGTAATTATGATTATGAATGTTAGCACTAATCATAGATTGCGTTTATAACGTGCATCCCATATCCCATAGTGCAGCACATGAAACTTCATGTTAACACGTTCAATGCTGACAAACATGTTTAAACATGAAAATCACATAAGTTTCAATATTGATTAGAGGACGAGAATTATCGTCCTCCGCATCCAACGTGTTAAATAGTCATCCTGCGTACAAGGTTGAGTTATTCCAAAAAATCACATTTTACTTTTTAATAATTCCAAAGAAATTTTCAACATTGTACTTTTTAATTTGTAATCAGACTTAATAGCACAGTGTGTGATTTTCAAGGAAGTATTATTTTTTAAATATGGCACTAGCTGGTACCCGTAGCGACTTTTTTCAACCTTTCTTTATTACAGTTGATTTCCGTTTATTTTCCCGATGGTAAAAGTATTGTTTCCATGGAAACTAGAATTAAATCATGATAATTAAAATTAACTCTTACAATTTTTAAGCATGCACTGCACAAATTAAATGCCAAAAGGGTGGAGCCCCAAAATATTTTCAGTAAGTTTGGTAGGCAGGTTATATTCTCCCTGCCTACCAAATTTTAGCTCCATCATTCCAGAATTATACATTTGTTTCTAAACATAACTAGTATGTATAAATTCAAGTGGGGTGGAGCCCCATAGAACTTTCGGATCTGGAGAAGGACATGGTTTGAGTGCAATTTCAGGATTATCTGTTCTGTAGTTGATTGTGATAGTTAACATGGGAATAATAAAGGCCAGCGGGGTGGAGCCCTACATAATATTTTGCTTAGGTGTAGGCCTAACTGCTTTGAGTACATTAGCTACCTTCCACCCAAATTTCAGATCTATAAGTCCATTAGTAAGTTCGAGGTGATAAGCTTGATTTTAAAAACCAGTGGGGCGGAGCCCTATATGACTTTTTGAACATGAGTAGCATAAAATTTTATTCTAAAGTATGGTCTATTTTACAAACTTTAGTTTTATCGGTTCAGTAGTTTTGTTTGTGCGATAGTTAACATGGAAATAATGAAGGTCTGAGATGCGGAGCCCTAAACAATATTTTGATTAGTCGTAGGGCTAATCTGATTTGAGTTAATTAGCCACCTTCCAACCGAACTTCAGCCCTATCAGTTCAGTAGTGTTAGTGTTGGAGAGTTGTCAACATCATCCTTATTAAAACAAAGCCATATAAAAAACCATATGAAAGCCATTGAAATACTTACTGAAATAGTTACTGTTGAAATATTTATTTTTTGAAAGCCTTATTAAAACTTGAATTGATATGATGTGGGCGTTATCATATGCCATATTATTTGTTTATATTAAGACATGTTTTGATTTTATAATAACAAATGTTGTGTGCATTGAGGGAATGAATAAAAGAGTATTTATTTGAATTTTATCAGATTATGAAACTTAAGTAGGTATTTGTAAAGAATTAAATGAGTAAAGCAGGTCATAACATAGAACTTTTAACAAGAGAAAACTATGATACATGGAAAATTCAAATGGAAGCCATACTGGTAAAGAATGAGTGTCTTGGATACGTTTTAGGAACCACTAAAAAGCCTTTAGGTGAGAATGAAGAAAAAGTAGCTTGGTAGATTGCTGATGCAAAAGTAAAAGCAGATATCATTTTGGCTATAAGCCCAGGTGAATTAAAACAAGTAAAAGGATGTAACACATCAGCAGATGTGTGGGAAAAGTTTAAATGTATTTATGATTCCACGGGACCAGCCAGAAAAGCATCTCTATTACAAAAGGTAATTTTAGCAAAATTGTCTGCTAATTGTGATATAAGAGATCATATCAATGATTTTTTTGATGTTGTAGACAAGTTAAATGGGATAGAAATAGAGATAGACGACGACCTTTTAACAGTTATACTTTTATATTCCCTCTCAGATGATTTTGAAAATTTTCAAATTGCTATTGAAACAAAAGATATAGGCTACTACCTTCTCCTTAAGTTCTGAAAATAAAAATATTAGATGAGTGGGAAGCTAGGAAAGAACATAATAAGGAAGACGGTAGCAATGAAGCATTACTTGGGAAATTTCAGAGGAAAACTGTTTTTCAGCCAAATTTCAGAGTCCCATTAAGATGTCATGTGTGTAAAGCAATTGAACACAAAGCAAGATTCTGTCCAAAAGCAAGGAAAGAAGTGCAAAATTCAGCTGTTGCTAAAGAAGAACGTACTGGTTTTCATTCTGCTGTAGAAGACACATGTTACATGGGAAATATATTAAATAAGCAAGACATTCGGTGGTGTTTAGATAGTGGTTGCACTTCCTATATGACTCATTTTTACAGTAAATTTGTCAAGTGTCAGCCTGATATGGGTAGAAGCGTAAATCTTGCAAACAATTCATCAACAGATGCAAAAGGAATTGGCACAGCTAATTTTTTGGCTGACAATGGAGGAAAGACTTTGAATATAGATTTGTACAACACTCTGTATGTACCCGAATTACGCACAAATCTCATGTCAGTTGGTAAAATTACAGATCAAGTTATATTTAAAAAAAGATGTTCCTTTGGTAACTGACCAAAATGGATAAACAAAAGTTTGCACTAATAGAATCAATGGACTTTATTATGTAAATGAAGTTAATGAAGGAAGTCATGTAAGCAATGAGAAGTCAAGTTTGCTCTTATGGCACCAACGATTTGGACACTTGAATTTTAGAGACTTGAAGAGAATAATAAATTTAGAAATGGTGAAAGGCGTTAATGTAAAATCAACAGAATGAATCACATCATGTGCCGTATGTATCCGGGGAAAAATAACAAAAACACCATTTCCTAAAAGTGAAAGATCAACAGATATACTGGACATTGTTCATTCGGATCTATGTGGTCCAATGAAAACTGAGTCACTTGGAAAATCCCAGTATTTTATCACTTTCATTGATGACTGTTCCAGATGGGTCGAAGTATATTTTTTGAAGAGGAAGAGTGATAGGTTAGAGACATTCAAAACTTAAAAGAATAAGGTAGAACATTTTACTGGAAGAAAAATCAAGTTTCTTCAGACAGACAATGGAGGAGAGTTTAAAAACAGTGAGTTTAACGAGCTGTTAAATAACTGTGGGATTCAAAGAAGACTTTACTTGTAGTGGCACACCTCAACAAAATGGAGTAGCAGAACGTATGAATCGGACTCTAAATGACATGGCCAGATGTTTACTCATTGATGCAAATCCACCTCAAGTTTTTTGGGCGGAGGCTGTTGCAACAGCTGCTCATGTGAGAAATAGGTGCTCATCAGATGCAATTCATGGTGATTTACCATTTCAGCGATGGATCGGGAATACTCCAAATGTTTCCTAGTTCAAGAAATTTGGATGTAAAGGTTTCATACACTACCAAACAAACAGCAAGTTCCAACAGAGAACAAAAGAGGGATTTTTTGTCGGGTATTCTGATGCTTCTAAAGGTTGGAGAATGTGGTTACTGGTAGAAAAGAAGATTATTGTGACAAGGGATGTGACTTTTGATACATATTTTTCCCCATGTCCGGGTTTAACACAAAATACTACAATTGATACCACAGTGTCAGTAGACAGTTTTCTTCGAGAGCAGGAAAAGATCAATGAAAATAAAACAGAAGAAGCAGAACATCAACCCAGAAAAATATCAGAGGGTTCATTAGAGGAAATAGAGGAGCCTGAAAATGTAACAAGGGAACCCTATATTGTGACTCAAGAAGAAAAGGTGTTTGACAAAATTGTAGCAGATCAGGAAATGGATGTTAATAAGAAAGGAGGTTTTGCACCCATTATGAGGAAATCTGAAATCTGAACAAAAGGTATACCACCACAAAGACTTTCATTGGTAGCTCAAAGAAACAAAATAAATGTAGGTGAACCAAAATCCTGGAATGAGTTGGTTAAATTACCAGAATCTGAAAAGAATCGTTGGATTTTTGCAGCTAAAGAAGAAATGAATGCACTGCTGAATAATGATACTTGGTCACTTGTCGATTTGCCCGCAGGAAAAAAGACTGTTGGGTGTAAATGGGTATTTT
This sequence comes from Allygus modestus, assembly GCA_963675035.1. Lineage (NCBI taxonomy): Eukaryota > Metazoa > Arthropoda > Insecta > Hemiptera > Cicadellidae > Allygus > Allygus modestus. The sequence goes on along the minus strand of OY776116.1, from coordinate 71,214,083 downwards.
AAACAAAGTATGGAGATGATGGTACAGTTGAGCGTTATAAAGCCCGATTGGTAGCTAAGGGATACTCACAGAAGTATGGGGAGACTACGATGAAGTTTTTGCTCCAGTGGTTAATTCAACAACTGTATGAATTTTATTGATTGTAGTAGCAAGGAAATATCTGACAGTGCATCATTTTGATGTTAAGACAGCCTTTCTTAATGGGAAGTTACAAGAGGATATTTATATGGAACAAGCAGAAGGTTTTGTTACACCCGAAACAAAAGGAAAGGTTTACAAACTTAAAAAATCAATCTATGGATTAAAACAAGCAGCTCGAGCCTGGAATGAAATGCTTAATTCAATGATACTAGATATTGGATTTGAAAGGAGTAATTCTGATCCTTGCTTATATATAAATAACTTAAGTGACAGCTGCACGTATGTAGTTATTCATGTTGATGATATATTATGTATTGCTTCAGCGAAAAGTATAAAGGAAACTTTTGAGAAATTGACAAAGAAATTTGAAATGAAAGATTTAGGAGTTGCTCGCAATTACTTGGGTGTCGAAATAGAGAATGTAGATGGAAACTACTACATCCACCAGAAAAGAAAAATTGAAAATATAATTATTGAATATGGGGTAGAAAATTGCAAACCAGCTAGAATACCAATGGAAGTTGGATTTTTTAACTCAACATCAGCGTCACCATCTCTCCCAGATAACAAACAGTACAGGAAAGCTATAGGATCATTACTGTACCTTACTGTCACATCAAGACCTGATATATCTTCAGCTGTTGGCATACTGGCCAGAAGAGTTGAAAATCCAAGTCAAAGTGATTGGAATGCTGTAAAGCGTACATCAGGTATCTCAAAAGTAAAATTGATTCTAAACTTAAGTTGGGCACAGGAGAAGAAATAAAACTTTCATATTACGTGGATGCTGATTGGGGGAGAGATTTAACAGACAGAAAGTCAATCAGTGGAATGGTTTATAAGATAGGAAATCATACTGTAAGCTGGATGAGCAAGAAACAGACTACAGTAGCTCTATCGTCTACAGAAGCAGAATTCATGGCAGCAAGTATTGCTACCCAAGAAGTAATATGGATGAGACTTCTATTAAAGGATATGGGGTATCCACAGCTAATGCCAACCAAAATATTTGAAGACAACCAAAGCTGTATAAAGTTTATTGAAAATGAAAAGGACAGTGGTAGGATAAAACACATGGACATTCGAAAACATTACATAAGAGAAAAGGTATCCAAAAATGAAGTATGTCTTGAATATTGTCCAACAGAAGACAATCAAGCTGATCTTTTGACCAAACCAGTTCTAGGAGGAAAATTCCAAAAAATAGTTTCAAGTCTTAGACTTTGTTACATCTGATGTTGAGGGGGTGTGTTGGAGAGTTGTCAACATCATCCTTATTAACTATATGAATTATCATATGCCATATTATTTGTTTATACAGGGTTATTACAAATGATGTTCCTGATTTGAATTACATACATTACTGGAGTAATATGTTTTAAGACCATTTCAGTTGGTACTACTGGAAAGAAAAACTCACAAAGTTTTGCTTACATTGGTTTAGTTTTTTACGGTGCGTGTGAGCGATTCTACGAATATTAACGTATTTTGTGCTACAAATTACAACAAAATGTACGGACATTTTTCTTTACCAAACAAACAATAACTGGAATAACTTTCTTGGACATGATGATCTACTGCAATTAGAACAAGATTCCCCAAATTTAATTCTGCAATCGGACGGTGCACCTTCACATTTTCACTTGGATGTTCGGGCTGAACTTCAAAATCGGCGGCCAGACAGATGGATCAGACGGTCCAGACTATGGTGTAGTCTAGAATTGGCCTCCAAGATATCCAAACATCACACCCTGTGAATTTGTATTGTGGGGATACATCAAAGATAGAATGTACACACCGCCATTGCCAGAAAGCATACCTGAGATCTAGCAACGTATTACCAGAGCCATTGAAACAATCGACCAAGACACTCTTGATAAAGTATGACAAGAGCTTGACTACAGGCTAGACATCTGTCGTGTCACGAGGGGTTCCCATATCTAATATGATTTTTGGCACCTGGGATAAAACTTTTTGAGTTTTTCTTTAACTGTAACACTTTTATTTATTTTTGTATGATAAATAAAACCATATTTACGCACCCTCAACATAGGGAACATCATTTGTAATAACCCAGTATTAACACATGTTTTGATTTTATAATAATAAATGTTGTGTATATTGAGGGAATGAATAAAAGAGTATTTATTTGAATTTTATCAAGTAGTAGGCGCGAGATGGTAAACATAACGTTAAATGCCAGTGGGAAGGGGTCCCAAAGGATCTTTGGATTGATGAAACGTTCATTTTGATTCTGGTGTATTATTTATTTCCCTACCAAATTTCAGCTCCATCGTTTCAGTAATGGTGTATAATGATTAACTTTGGTATATTAAAGGCCAGTGGGGCAGAAGTCCTAAAGTATAATATTACCAGAGGTAGGACTATAACTGCCTTGATGTATCAGCTAGCTTCCTACTGAATTTTAGCTTTGTCAATCAAGTAGTAGGTGCAAGATGTTGGAATAAATATTTTGAAGGTCAAGATGGCAGAACCCTAGAACATTTGTGGAACTGGGGATGGGGAAGCCAACTATCATGAAAACATTTATTCTAAATGGGTAGAACATAACAAATAACAATAAATGATTCGTAATTCGTAGGTTTTTTATTGCATGTTAAAATTAAGGGGATAAGATTAGATTATTATAAAACCTCCAAAGTCAGCTTCAAGCATATCTTCATCAGAATCAGTCAGATGTAACAAGTTGAGTATCAACTTGAGAATCAACACCTTGGAAGAAACAAATTATCCCATCCTTATTTTCAGAGTCTCCATAAAATGAGAAACAAAATGTTGTGCATGTGTTATTAAACCTTCCTTATTCACAATGACATTTTACCAAAAATGTGTTCAAATTGTTCAAAACACAGAACTTGGAGAGTTGGCACATTGTAGATCTGAGAGTATTTATAGAAAATCAAAACAGCCAATATCAAGTAAACAAATTTAAAAATGGGTTTTGGAAAAGATTGAGTTATCATATATTTGGAAAAGATTCGGCACATTTATACACCATCAGAATTCTAAAAACCTGAGTTGCCAAACGCCCATCTATTAATTGTCTGAGACAAGAAGGACTGAATTAGCGATACGGATGATAATATTGATAAAATTCATGATCATCAAAGTGAAATATTTTACTAATATTTAAAAAATATGTTTACTTACTGTAACTGCTCTCTGTCAATTGTCAGTTGTCTCCCCATGTAACAACAGCTGCTTCTATACCGTGGACTGGAAAATGATATAACTATATTTACTGTTGTGCTCAATTTACAATGCTGATGATAAAGAAGAAATACAATTAGATAAAAAGAGGAAACTGATACATACTCTCCCTTTAGCTTAATTTTAATCCATAAATTCCGTTACATTTAATAAATAAATTAATATAAAGTATGTTAGCATGTATAGACAATTTTCTAATGGACCTTTTTTTAAAAAAATCCACCCAAATCCCTTTTTAGGAGACACTACAGAATTGTTTGCTATATAGCAGTTTTAAGAGGAGAAATGCCTTCTCCTTACCCTCAGGGTTGGTTGGCAGCATATTCCAAATACCCTCTATTGGGGAATGCTAGCTTGGCCTAGCATACCATGTTTTTATGAAATTGATCCGTGATTAAGAGATAAATGACAATTTTTGTATCCCCCATATAAGACTAGCTTTGTTTACTGCAAAATGAAAATTTAAATTTTCTCTGGCAACCATTAGTCATAGAATAATATAATACAACACAAGATAATAAATTTATTTAGTTTTTATGGTGATAAGTAAATTTTATTCAAAGTTTATAGATTTATAAAAATGTAAAAAATCTTGAATTGTGGGACCTTTTAAGCCCTATAAATTTTGAAGAGCTTTGCCTCACTGGAATTCAAAGTTACCATGATACTCTTATGCAGGAAATATCTGTTGTAATTTTATCAGATAACTAATTAAAAATATTGTAAACAGGTGTTTGTTTACTTATATGTAGCGAGTTTTAATGTAAATATTATGAGTGAACATTTTTCAATACAATTCTTGAGCACAGCAACACGCACCAGGAACTGCTAGTTTTAAATCAAATTGTTAAAGCCATACATTCAAAATTAGATTTTCCATTTTTTTTAAGTTTTTAGGGGATAATGGCTCTTCAAAATGAAAAATTCATCCCCAAAAACAAATAAAAAACCTGAAGATAAAGTAACACCAAATTGTATCAAAATTTACCCATGTGTATTGTCTCTATAGGTCTGACTGAACATGGACATACAGACAAAATTGTATTGCTGTAAGCAGTAATGAAAACTGACAAGACACATTTTACTGGCAGGATATTTTTCTCGAGTAGTTTAAACAATAATAGTCCAGTTACCATCCAGGATAGTTGACTGCCAAAGTAGTAACTACTTAAAAAGTAAATTAAGCTAATCAATGTAATTTCATTCTTTCTTTGAGGGGTTGCTATTATCTTTAGCTAGGTTCTAAATGTGTGTTTTAAAATATAAAATACTTATAAAAACACTTTTGAGGCAGATTGAAGCTAGGTCCACAATTATGTGCTTTCGTTTTTGATTTTCCTGTTGACTTTTGTTTTGTCTTGTTACATGCTGCATACAAACCCAGATGCATTCCTCATAAATGTCCGCACTTGTTTGACAAAGTGATAGTTTTCGACCATAAGAGCACGACCATCAAACTCCGAGAACATGAGTGTGCCACTCACATGCGGCACACAAAGAATTAGCTGGTTTTTTTATGAGTTGTCTGTTTTACCTTATGTGCATCAGCGAAAGCAAACATGCACAAATGTATACTTAGCTTTAAAGCTGTCAGCATGAGATGAAGTACCAAAAGTATTTTTGCCCGTTCAAGATAAATACTTAAAAATATAATCATACTACTAAGGTTTGATATAATTTACAGATAACTATCATAATTGTGTATTAAAGTAACTGATAAAATAGCAAGTTTAATCAAACCTATGAGAAAAGACTGTCCGTACATTCGCCATGCTCAATTCTGTGTAACTTCTTCCAGAATAGGGGGAAGGCTAATTACATTCCTAGACTAATGTCACTACCAAATTTTGGTTCAAGGGTGGACTAATAATCAGGGAACATCAATAGAAAGATCATTGACCTACCAAATGGCCGGATTAATTAATTGTCATTGGCCAGTATTTTATGGTTTTGATTGGGTTTATCTGCTGAAACTAAGTGAACGCGACTGTCTAACATTCTTTATTAAATACTGTACAATTACTTTTCCAACTGAGCTTAGCGTAGAGAAAGTTTGAAATGTTATCATATTTGATCAACTATTTAATTGTCTTAAATTTTTAGTTTCATGTTAAAACAATAAACAGGGTGTTAAGCCGGTTTTTGATTGTGCCTTCATGTTTTTAATCTCTGCTTTGCCTGCTCCTTTTAGACATTTTTCCCAATACTTTACCTGTGACCTAACAATGACCCATCCATCGCTCTCTACCCTATACAGAAAATTGGGCAAGGAAATTACGTAAAGTAAGTATATGTCAGAGAATATTAAATAAAAAGTGTGATAGTTGTACATCACTTTGTACATTCTACACCCAGATCTGAGTGTTATACCAACAGAATTCTTACTGTTCCATCAACAGACAACAATATATCCAATTTAGATAAAAAAAGTTCTATACAGTAGAACCTCTCATCACCTCTCATCTCAACCTCCCTCCCATTCAGGACAAAGCCAAGGTCGGAACCTGAAAAAGGTTGGATAGTCAGAGGAGCAAAAAAACCAGGATCAGAGGAGCAAACTGGAAAAATCCAACCCACCAACTGGAATACTGTCATAAAACAATCATAAAATCATACAAACCACAGTCAGGGGCTCAACGGTTGCCTTAATAGGAACTATTGTTAGTGACTTTCTATTTAATGCAGATGTGGCTCAGTCATGGTGCACACTGGAATTGTTATTCCAAGGTCAGATATAAGGAGTTTTACTGTAGTCAAATCTAAAAGATCAACTTTCTACCATGAACTGGGTGTCCACAAAAGAACTCTGTGGTTTTGAAGGCCAATACTGACACTAAATAAAAAACGGTGTTTAATGTTTAATACATGTATTTAAAGCTAATATTCTCTAGTTTTATTTTTAAACTTAGTATAACTCAATATGTACACCATTAATGGAACGGCAGAGGTCCAAACAAAATTTAACTTCTTCCCATGTGTTAGCAAGCATCTCTGGGGATACTGAAACCACGCTCGTGATGATTCTTCTTCTGAGGTGATTTAAATCTCGAATTTGTTCAGCGTAAACGTCATTCTTTTCCTTTCGCCAAAAGAAAAAAATCTACAGGAGTCATATCTGGATGGTCCTTCCCTTCCAATCCATCTATCGCCGAAGCGTGTGTCCAGCGCTTCTCGTACACGCAAACTGTAGTGTGGTGGCGCTCCTTCTTGCTGAAAATAGATAGGGCCATTTTCCATCTCAATGTCATCCAACTGTGGGAAAACGTACTCTTCTAGCATGTCACATTAAATATCACACTTTATAGAGTTCTCAACAAAAATAAAGGGTCCTAGAACTTTATCATGCATAAGGCCACACCAAAAATTCAACTTGGGAGGGTCAGTTGGTAATAAACAAACTCGTGAGGCAGTTGTGAACACCATATTCTTCAACTCCGCAAATCGCAACAAATCCCGTGCAAACAATAATCAGTAATGCCAACCCTATTACACCAAATTGGGTTAAAATAGCATCTGCGACATCATAAAAAGGTATAAAATAGGTAAGCAATGGATTGGGGTACCAAATGTGGATAAAAATACGCGAGGATTTTGTCAATAAAACTTAATTATCTGCAAATTGTGAAAAGTCAACCCTCATTTACTTAACTCATACCGTTTGGCCAGAACGTTTTTTTTTTTAAATGACGGACTTCTTTTGTGGACACCCGGTATTTAAATGCTATTACTGAAGGTGTTGAAATTGTGGCAGATTTCCTGTTAGATGTGGTGGGATGTAGCCTAGTGGGGTATTGAGATTATTTGGATTGAGCTAAAAGATTTCAAGAACAGATAAATAATGTGTCATTATTATTTTTTAAGAAATTTTAATAGCTACAATTATTTAAACGTATTTTGTGAATGGAAATTGAATTAATATAAACAAGTAAAAATATTAACACTTTCCAAAGATTAACATGTTTTTAGATCATCCTGAGTCCCCTTTATTTTTCAAGATATACTGTCTATATTTAAATAGAATTTTAAAATGTATGTATTCAATTGTTTATTTTTTTAGTCAAAACACAAAAACATACTGGAAATTTGAGGAAATTGAGTCAAACATTACAAAGGAGAAACATTTTATTAACCAAAGCAGTGCTCTAGGCACCCACTTTCGTTATAACTCATTGTCTGTACATTCTACGACATTTGGAAGATTTCCTCGGAACAGTCTCGCGATTGAACAATAATTGAGTCCTAAAACACAACTGCGTAGAAAAATAACTTCAAATTAACACCTAGTTAACAAATGTAGAGAGTTTATTCATTATTCCCTTTAAAAATGAAGACAATTTTTGAAAATAAAATATTATCAGATAATTAGCAAAATCAATCCACTCAAACTATTAACAAGTGCAGACAGTAGCAAACAGAAATAACAGTGGTTGTTAAAACACAAAATTAAGTACAGAGTGATAATTGTTTCGTATCAACATGAGTTTTTTCACTTTTTTTAACTATTGAGGTAAAAACAGTCTATTGGTATTAGTCTAGAATAATGTATAAACAATGTAAATAATTTCTTGAGTTGCATAATACTTGGTTGTTACAATTAAACAGGATAAAATAAACTAGGTCTCACATACCTACAGAATATATGTACACTTATACTGCACTTACATTCAAGACAAAAGATGGTAAAAGGCGATCGATTTCAACCAGTCATGCTGGTCATCATCAGGCCCAATCGGAAAATGATTCAAACCAAACATTTTCTGATTGGGCCTGATGATGACCAGTGTGACTGGTTGAAATTGATTGCCTTGACCGTCTTTTTATATACTTACCGTCTTGTATGTGAGTAGAGTAAAAGTGTACTTATATGTTGTAGTGTTTCAGACAAAGTTTATTTTATCCTGTTTAAAAAATGTGAAACAAAAGGTAATCATTTAATAATATAAGAATGAAACTATAACATCACGTAAACATTTAAGCAAATATTATGCTTCGTACAGGAGACACTACAAAGTATTTATTCCATGTTTTACAGATTCTCTTCAAGACAAAATTGAAAACCTCCTTTCTTTTATTTAAATAGTCTATGGATCAATCATTATTCAAAGGAAATAATGAATTACTCACAATACAAGACTGAAACAAGTTTTAACCTTCATGAATTCGAGCTAGAAATCAATATCAATATGAAATGTACAAGAATCAAGAGCACACGTAGGTAGACAAGTTGATGAGTTCTTACATCTAATCATTTAAACAATTATTGCATGTTCAATATACCAACTGTTTACATAATTACATATTTCAACATTAAGTATAAAGAGTCAGTTCATATACTTATTCAAAGTTTGAGCTAGAGTAACATAGCGCTAGGTAGGTCTCATCATATTTACAACTTACAGCTACATGATATGCACGGGGCCTAGACTAACAGGCAATGGAGAATTTACAAACCACTGCTATCATGGACATCAAAACAACAGAATGTATTTAACATTCAGTCAAACCTTGGATTGAGAGCGGAATTTAAGAGGCTAAAAATAATATGTAACTGTTATTATATATTTACAATATGCTAACCATTTTTATATTATCATGTTGTATATTCAAAATTCTTTGACTTTCAAGCTTTGATATTTGTTGATTCTCTTAAATTTTGTATGTAAAGATTTGACATTGTGGTTAAAAGAATTATAAATAAATGTCTGGATTTGCCTAGTACCAAATATGTTAAATGTGTGTCTGCCAAAGTAAGTAGGTATGGGGCAAATCCTACAGCATTATTACTGAAACCATGTTGTTATAACGCAGACCGAAACCCTGGGCCTGGGAGACTCTTTTATAGTTAGACCATTTGTTAATATATTCTATGTTTTCCACGTGACTGCTTAAAATTTAGCATCAAAATTAATTGAACTCTTTAAAAAGTACTTTATAGCAACTATAAATATATTTGACATATTTCATCTAGATATTATCCGAGAGCCCGGTCTCACAAGCTATTATAGTACTAAGTGACACCTATACCAACCAAAACCCTGGGTCTCACAGACCGATCTGGGGGTAATACTATTTTGTACACAAATAATTATACAAAAATCAACAACAACTATGTAATTATAAAAAAAGTTATATGACTAGAAGCAACTAAGGGGAAGACCAGTGTTGCCAATTTCAGTTTAAATTTCAGTCCGAGTTTGTGAGTCTGAGGTTTTGGCTCAAAGTGTTAAGGAGATAATGAATTTAAGTTATTTGTGTTATGTTTTAATTTTTAATCAACATTACTAGTTAACTTTATAAAACATTGTGAACATTATATTACATGACTGTAGCATAATTATCACTATTCTGCCCTGTATTTTCAAAGACATTTGCCCTTTAATCATCTGCAGCAGGATACAATGAAATATTTTAGTTTAACTTTGTAAATAATTGTTTTATTATTATTATAGAAATCTAAAGAAGCATCTTTTGGTTGAATAATTATTCAACTTTTTTAAATAGAAGTTAACACTTTTTTATATTTTAAGGCATCATTTTATGAAACAAAATCACTTTTTGAAGAAATGTTTTCATCACAGGTTACTTTGTAGTAATTGCCATATATGGACTAACTTTCTGATGTTTTCATTAATTCTTATAAATACAATTTTGAACACACTAATATGCCCCATGTTTTAAAAATAAAAATTTATCAACAAACTACCCGAACTATGTAAGAGAGACACCTATTTCCAAACATGTTTTTCATAAAGTACTTTTTACTTGATATAGATAAAGCTACAAGGTTTGACTAAGGACACAAAAGCAGCGTACACTCAACGGTTCACAGTTAAAGCTTGTGCTAATGGTCAATACGTAACGTTTCTGTACATGAAACAATAAAATCCCTTCATACCTATAAAAATGTAAAAATGCTTTCATTATCCCTATTTGTTGTATTTTATATAATATTATTCCTACATACCAGATTTAATTTTCTAACTAGTGGTATCTTGAACTAGGTCAACATTAAAAGCTAGGAAAAAATATTATTTACCTTAACTGGGAACAGCTGCCAGTATATAAAGAGGAATTTGGATGGTAAATAAAATGAATATTTAACAGTGTAAAAAAAAACTAAATAAACGTGTAATATTTTACTTATCAAAGATGGTTTTTTAAAAATTTTGTATTATTTATCTTCAAGGAGTTATGTTATGCTCATTCAATGAGAAATAAGTTTATTTAATAAGTGGGATTTATTTGAGATATAAGAAACAAAACAAAAATACCATTATTGATATATTTAAATTTTTAATATTTCAATAATATGGCTAACAACATAAAACCTTGTCAATGAAAAAGTAACAATCAGTAAAAAGTTATAAGATGTTTGGATTATGAAAGTTTTTGTTTGAAGTATTATAAAATGATTGTGAGCATTGGTCCTTGAAGGTCAGTTGAGCAAGTCTACTCTGGTTTGAAGATCTGGAATAGTCTCCGGTTTACATATCATGGTACCAAGAAATAACTTTGTATCGTAAGTTTATAAAAAGACACAGCCCATAAAACTTCCCCTTTTTTAGCTGAAGATATTTACAAAATTTAACTGATTTCAACTCAACTAACATTTGCTAAACAAGTAACTGTAATGCTTTACAGATTATGTTCAATTTGTTTTATAGAGTAGTAGTCATAATAATTTGATACTATTAAAATTTTCCTGGGTAGCTAACCATTGCCTTATTTTTTAATAATCTAAAGCATAGAATTACTCGTAATTTAAATGCTTATCTGGGTTAAAATTATAATCGTGATTTGAATTAAGATTTTGTATGAGCATTTTTTAGTATTTTTGTTTCATAAATTGTAAGTTTGTTAAACTGTTTCCTAACTAACTGAAAAAAACAAAAAATTTGAAAACGGCAACATAATACTTTTAAAGTTCAAGACAAGTATGACAAATTTTTTATTCCTAAAAATTAACCAACTGAGTTCTCATAGTCATCTTCATAGTTCACCTGTACAGTATAAGTTCATATATATCATTTATAGAAACAGGCATTCCTTCATAAAAGTAAAAAATAAAAATATACTTGGAAAAAAAATTGTGGAAGACAAAATAAACACGTGAAACCAAACAAAAAAGGGTGAAAACAGAACAAAATAAAAATTTGTGCAACAGTTTTATTAATATATCGTATCATCAAAGCTATAAATAACCCCTTAACTCTAATACGTAGTTTGTCACTACCTTACAAATGGCTAACAATATATTGTGTCATTTACAATGTAAAATATTAATTAAAACTTATCGAGGATATGATGAGTGTTATTGACAGATATGTAGAATGAAATGTGTAAAGATGCGAGAGGAAGCGATTGGTCGGTAGAGGTTTTTTGTGCTGCGCTCTCATTGGCTGCTGGAGTCGCTCGCCGATGCCCGGTCGTCGTCCGTCATCACCGTCACTAGCTCGGAAACGGCTTTGCCCAGGTCTCCTGGAAGACGGGTTTACAAGTAAAATATGTGGTTTTATTTTATATACATGTTAGATTTTAAAAACCTGCAAAGGATTGCAGTCACAAAACAGAAAATTAACACATACACTATTAAATATCGGACAAGATTTAATAAGGTGGCACACTCAAGTCTGAGCATTTACTAATATGCATTTCGTAATCATTTGTTTAAACTAAATATAAAAATAGATTAAAATAAAAATATTCAAAGAGATATTTTTTATATAATCAGAAAGCACAGAGAAATAAAATAAATTTCTGATAAACAGGTAGGGGGGCCTAGTGATTTCAGTTTGATACTCTTTTTAATAAAGGTTTTCTAAAATGAAACGAAATATCTGTTGACTTAGTAAATTGCTACATAAATGACCGACAGGTTTTGTTATAGAATACGTCCAGGAGAACAGTTCCTCCTTGGATACAAAAATTAATGTCTTGATTATAACTTACCGAAATAATATAATGTTTTTATTAGAAACAACTTTTTTAATTTGTATTTCAAAAGAGAATTTTGAAAAAAATAACATAAATTCTATACTTAGATTAATCTATAGTTAACAAACACCTGAATAATCGTTCCTATGGTACACCAAATTAGAGCAAATTAGTTGCAATTAAGTCCAAACATTTAAGTTTTTCATTAGTCTCATAAACAGAATAAACTATTCAATACATGAAAAAATATACAGTTTGTAGTAGTAGTTAGTAGTTTGGAAAACCGATTAAAAATCATATCTGTTTTTTATCTAAGCTCACAAGTATTTTGAAGTAAGAATTCAATTTGTACAGACATTTATTATGAGGGAATTCTATTTGCCATATTTACTGGGCTAAATGTTTTCTGTTCAGTGTTTAATTTATTGTAATATGACAAACAAATACAGCAACAGAATTATATAGACAATGAATCTGAATCAGTTACACACATTTACACTCCCACTCTTTCTTGCCTTATTTACTGGGATGTTTGTCTTGTACATTTTGTATAGCTCTGGATTCTGCATAGATCTTTATTTTAGATACTTGAAATTATCTTACCTGTTAACTATACAAATGTAAATACAAATTTACTAATTTTTTTAATGTGTTTTATGTATATTGCTATGACAGAAATTCGCTCCTGTTTTGGTGACTGGTGTTAACCTGAACGCCATCAAGAAATAAGAAGAAAATAATAATATAACAATTGACTAGACAAATTACGTGCCAGGGTAAAAAATACGTATCATAACTACAAAACTGTGTAACTTTTGTGGTTTGAATACAATCTAAATTAAAAACATTAAAAATACCAACATACCAGTTTATATTCTTCCTGCTGTTGCATGAAAAAACAAAAGTGAGTGAGAAAACCTCTACTTCAAAACTAACTCTTATGAAACTGGTGCATAAAACTATTTTATCAGGTAAACTAAATTGTGTATGAAAAAAATGCTTAAGTGTACAGGAAAACTTGAACTAGAAAATACTTCTAAGTCTAAAATAATACTACTTTGATAGTTAATGATTTATAAATGAAGGACGATATTTTACATTATAAGAGAGATCTGTAATAATATTGAATTGGTTCACCAACAAAAACTCAACACTATAAAAGAAAATAATAGGCTGAACTATTTTAACTGATAAACAAACAAAAAAACCTGGATGTTTAAATATTTAAAATATATTAAAATCTGAGTCTATTTTTTTGTTTTTATATAACAGAATATACTGAAAATAAATATAACTTAAACAATTGTTTGAGTTGGGCCATTGAATAGCCTTCAAATAGAAATAGGGCAACACAGAAGACCCTCTCTTAACCAACCCTCAAGGGACCGGGCCTAGGTCAGTAACCTAAAAGGTCAGTTAAAACGGGCAACTACGTAAACATGTAAAATACTGTAGAAATAAATGTATTATTGATATTATATGAACACAAAACTAGGCTGTACACACTCCTAACACAAGCGCAGCAGAAGCAAAAAAGCTCTGTACTGTACTCGACGCAGAGTAGCGATAACCTGTCGTTGAGTGACGTTCCACAATATTGTAAGTTTTCCATGTGATTCATAACAAAACTTGACCTGAACGGATACGTTTATATTTTAGTAAAGCGATAAGGATGGGAACGGAAGTCTGTCGATTCTTAGAAAAGTTTGATTAAACCGTCCAGTTTTAAAATTCACGGCGGAAAAACCGCCCTCTATTTTGTGCCCGAGTAGAGGCGGTGTTAATCCGAGTGGTGGCAAATCCGCGGGCGGTTAAGAGAGGGTCTACTGTATACGCAACAGACTGTGAGTTAAGACTGGTATCTACTGGCCCCGCCACCAGTTGGTGTCACAGCTCCAATCAAAGCTATTACGAATAGTGTCTTACATACACCATCTGCCGCTTTTACCTCGCAAAAGATCTGTAGTGAGGTTGTGCATTCAGTAGCCCATCTATAACTTTTTATTCAATTACTTATAATTTTAGAACTGTAATAAATAAACATCAATGTGTTAATAACTTTGGAATTTTATATTCTTTTTGTTTACAATTATAAATTAACAACAAAGTATATTGTAAATAACACATTGTATATTAAATTACTGTTATAATGAAAAATGACTCAATTAAAAATTACTTTTGATAATTTATGGTCAGTTAACGATCAGTGTAGTTCAGGATCAATGTAGGTTTGGGAAAATTACCGTTTATCCTTTAGAGGAAATATAATCTAATCTATTATAAAAACTACAGAAATATTAATTTCAAATTTGATCATTTGTAAGGATGGTTTTATAAATAAATTACTATTGTAAAAACATTCCTTTAAAATATAGTGCCTATGTTTTTTAATAAATAAAAATAAACAAAATTCAATTTAGTGTCAGACAAATTACAAAAACTTTTAAAAGCTGTAGAGTTAATCCAGCAAGAATGTTTTGTATCAGGACAAATAAGTTGTATATAATATTTATATATTTGGCCTACTGCTTGTTTTTATTGCTTTTGTTATTTCTTGTTTTATAACTAAATTCTGAACATGTATATTGCCTGACCATGTCTTTTGCATGATTGTAGTGCTGTCTGACAATAAACGTTGATTATTGATTATAAAACAGACAGAGAGTAAATGAGAATGTTATAAAAATTACACTGAAGATCTTAGCATAAATTAAGAGAACATTTTGAAAAAAATTTAGAAACAAAAAATTAAATGTCATGCCATCAAGTTTTCTTTAGTGTTAAACAAATATTATAATCTAATTTGTGTTTGATTTTATAGATTCAGAATCAGAAAGTATCTTTGACAACCCTCATTGTGTGGAAAAAAGTAAGATTTGATAACATTTCGAGATACATTACTGAACAAATTTTCAGTTGGTAAAGGCAAAGAAAAATCTACTGAACCATAATAGGAGTTCATGTAAAAAACTGCATAAAAAAGGGAAATATCATTTTACAATTACTATAAATAAAGTATTGTTGACAGGTTCTTCTTCTTAACCCCCATTTTTCCATATTATAGAGTGACTGCAAAACTGGTGAAGTGTAAAAAAACTACAGATTCAGACTTAAGACTTGTGCAAGTTTGAGGGTATGGTGTTTGAACAAGCAACCAGATATTAAAGTTTCATCTCATGTTAGGTCGGTAGCACACCTTCTCAAGAGTCTAAAGAGCAGGCGAATACCAACGGTAATCTGCCAACTTTAAGTATCATTTGTCACTTTTAGAGAATATTTTATAATATGATACCCCATGAAACAAGATGTTTAAATGATGCTAAATTAAAGCTAACTAAGACATATTATCTATTGAAATTATACCCTTACTATGTAAACTATTGATGCCTTACTTTGCTGATGTTAAATTATCCTTTTAGACTTTGTAGTTTTAAGAAATTACGTGACAATACCTTGCTTGTTAAACTTGAACGGCAATAAAGTATTCTGATTATAATTAGCTGAAAGCTCAACTTAGAAATGAAATAATATATTTTTGGTGTTATTTTGTAAAATATATTAAAACTAAAATATCATTAGTTAAAAAAGTAAGTGTTTGTTGAAACTCAGTTGGCCCTTTAAGCTAACTAAATTGTTAATGAACAAATTTGTCTTCCTGATTGACTGTCATTGTAGAAACACTGTCTTGTATCTCTAATGATGATTAAGGCAAAATTAACTGTTTTCATAAATAGGACGGATTTATTCCATTTTTTTTTCAGTAAAGCATTTAACAAATAAACATAATTTGTACTATTTGTCATTAGCAATCCACCACCTTTATTCATGGAGCTTCTCTAAATTGCCTTGCCTTTTCATCATCAAAAGGTGCTGGAAACAAAATTGGAGGTTTTGGCCAAGGTCAATTTTGACTTTAATTGTACTCTTCATCTAATTATCCAAAACTGTTGTTTTAATGTACAATTAAAGTCTAGAGGTCTTCTATTGTGTAAATATTTCATTTTTTCAAAGTAATTCATTCTTATTTTATAATTTAAAGTTTGACTATAGAGCATAGCCTAAAAATAAAAACTATGAATTATAACTGACCAGGAGAAGACCTTCAATTTGACTTTAAACCATATGAAATGGAAAGGCAGGTTAAGATTGAAAGTACAAACAAAACTACTTAAATAGGAAAAACTCCAAGATGGATTTCAGTAGCTTTCTGCAATAAAGACTCTTATCCTCTTACTACAAGCAATACTGCAGATAAGGTCTCACAATCAAAGCAGCAAACTACGATTATCAGCATTAAGGGCGTGCAAGTGGGAACGTTTAGGATCGAGTTGATTGAGTATTTTTGAGCAAGTTTCTTGGTAGACAATAAAATTGAAGAAACGATGCTTGATGGCTTAGGGTTAATACTTTGTAATGGACAGTTTGAAACATATAATACGTTAAAACAGCCATGCCTTCCAGGAATTTTGTGAGAACTCCTTATTAGTATAACGGTATTCAGCAACCGTTCCAGATAGAATTATATAAGTCCAATCAAGGTTTACACCTAAAATTTTAAACAGTAATAAAAGTGATTGGCTAGTATTAATCATATTGGTCTATGTTTTTTGTCAATGATATATTATTTTTATGACATTTAGGGCTGATGAAACACGATCCGACTGCCAATTGGCTAATATGTTGTGAGCCTCTCATCATTCACGATTAATCACAATTTGTTATTTATTCATTTTATTCGTTCTTTAGTCACGATTACTCGGTGCTTTCATCATTTGCGGTTAATATTACACAGTTCGGTTGTCATTTTCAACTGATATTTTGTGGTTTGGCTGTTGTTAATGCAGATTTTTGTTTCCCTGTTATCATTTAACACCGATTCTAAGCAACCTGGCAGTTTGCCATCGTCACCTGAATTCTGCGGGTTAGAGAGGAAAACACTCAATTATCAAGTATTACTGGACACATCGAATACATAGAGGCAGGTTCGAGTAGCCAAAAAAGTTACCAAAATGTCAAACATTTGAGTACCGGTACCATAACATTGTGAGTTAGCACTACTATCCTTGCATCAAACTACAACCAGCACACTACAAGCCACACAGCAAAATAAAAGCAGCACACTACAAGCCACGCAACAAACTTCAAGCGGCACTACAAGCCACGCAGCACACTACAAGCGGCACACTATAAGCCACACAACAAATTACAAGCGGCACACTATAAGCCATGCGGCAGACCTGCCATGTGGTGCAGATGGCCCAGGTTGTTGTGAGACGCGCTGACAGGCGGTGGGGGCGGCCGGTCCAAGCTGCCTCTCTCACTCCACCCTCTCCCTCCTGCCCAACATAACCGTTACACCCACATCCAGTCTGGAGATGGTAACCTTCCCCGGCTCAGGTCCCCATTCACCACTTACACACTAAATAGCTCGGTTGTATACCTCAACTGGCATATGGAGGTGTGTAACGTGGGAAACACAGGTTGTTATCAGGAAAAAGGTTATAGTACCGTATTTCATACCACAACAATTTAAACCAAATGGATTTTTAAACTTTTAAAGATTTTGACTCAGAGGTATCTGACAACGAATAACATTTACAAAACACTGATACATTATCTACAGAAGGTGGGTTTTTTGAGAAACAAATGTCTCTTGAGGCACTTGTTTTATCAGTGTTTTGGACTGTAAAGTCCTCGCCACCAACTAACCTGACTTATAAAATACCACTTTTCGGACTAATTGATATATACCAGTATTTGTCTAGGTCAATAAGAAGTATGATTTTGCATAAACACTGATATAATGAGATTTTAACCACACACCTCCATAGACTCGGGTTGATTGCATGCATTGTTTAGTGGATAAGTTGTAGATTCTTAAAACTGTAATGGATTAATCTAACCCAAACCATGTGATAAGCATAATCTAATTACTAAACTTACGCTTTTTACTATTTTTGTACAAGTGTAAACAGATTTTTACTTCTTCATATTTATAATTTTAATCTTGCTCAAGTGCACACTATATATATATATATATATATATATATATATATATATATATATATATATATATATATACACTTTTTACATACTAAAGAGTCTTATATACAAATATTT
The DNA here is from genome assembly GCA_963675035.1 of Allygus modestus. NCBI lineage: Eukaryota > Metazoa > Arthropoda > Insecta > Hemiptera > Cicadellidae > Allygus > Allygus modestus. The sequence continues at coordinate 71,195,657 of OY776116.1, read as the reverse complement.
TTTGTTTACTATGTTATGAACCTCTAAAATTTTAAAAATATATGCATGCATAATTGGCTAATTTGTTTTAATAATTAACTATTTGTTTATACAACTTTAAAATTAATTACAAATTTGCTCACCTCATTTTGTCAACTGAGTTTACTTTTTTTTTATTTTGTTGCTGTGTAGACACTCTGGTGTACTGAATGACTCGTTCCCCAACCACAGGCAGTTTGCCCATTTGGGGATCAATTTCAGATTGTATTAATGATATCATGCATTATGTATTTGTTTTTCTTGAAATAAACATTATTCATTCATTCATTCATTCAATATATATATATTTTGATTCCCTAAAATTGAAATACGTGCTTTACAATATATAAATCTGTTTACAATAACAACAGACTATGGCCATTTTGGTTTACCATAAAACAGCAGCCTTATGTGTATTTTCTGTATTCACATTGATACTCACCATAATTTGGCTGAACTCATCATGCCAACTACTATACTGCCACTTAATTTTTTCATAATAATTTGTATTTGTTTTCACAGTCGATAAAAAGATTGTATAAGTATATTTCATATCAATGAAATAACAAATCAAAACTGAAGACTTAAAATGTATGTGCCCTTTATAAATACTGTTATATTCATGATTTACAAAGTATTTTATGTACACAAATGTGTCAGACAAGTTTACAACTCGCGTTTACCTGGATGATCCGAGTAGTGGCCATTCATCTTGGCCGGTGAGTCGGTAGCCAGCTGAGACGCAGTGACTGACCGAGTCTGGAGGGTCCCGGTCTTGACTGGGGAACCGCTGGCATTGGGCTGGGGGACAACACAAAATGTCAGAGAGAGATATGTCACTAGTGTGTGACCAGTCAGTGAATACGTCTCAGGTTACAATGAAAGCTTGAAGTCATGTCAATAGAACAATAAAATGCTATCAGAATCAAGCGTTCATTATTGGATGGGTAACTAAAAAATAAATGGGAAGTCAAAGAAGTTGTGTATACAATTAAAATTAAATATTGTGATGTAAAAAATCTTCCAGCAGAGTAGCTTTGAAGAGGGCTTAGTTTAATACACTAATTAATTAATTACTGTACTTGTACTGCAAAAAAGGAATTCGGTTTTCTTAGAGAACCCGTTTCCCGTTTATAAGGCAGATTAAAATTGATGTGTGATATGTTTTTGAAAACTCACAACCATGTAAACTTGGTATGGCAAATTCATTTCATTTCCACCCTGCCTCCGGCCCGCCAGTCGCTCACCTCATCCAGCAGCTGTCTCAGCCGCTGCAGCTGCGCCTCCAGCTGGCGGTTGTGGTCCTCCAGTATCTGCATGCGAGCCTCCAGCCGCCCCTTGTGTTGCCGCAGTAGCCGCGCCTCCGTGGCCATGTCCGGAGCATCGCCTCCACGCAGCTCCTCGGGCGTGGACTCCGGCGTGGCCTTGCTGGAGCTGCGGAGCCGCTCGTACTCCGCCTGCAGATTGGCGTTCTCCTCCTCCAACTCTCTGTCGAGCGAGAGGGTTGGTTAGCGGAAAAAGAATAAGAGATACCACAGTTTTAGTAAATTCTCTTGTTTATGAATGATCTTTGTTTGATAGAAAAATGTATCATTATCAACTCTGTCAGGTGTTTGCAGACTCCAGAACTAGCATAAATGGCCAACAAATAATAATTTTTAAAAAATATGGGATTTTTGGTTTTGTTGTTTTTGAGTCGTTGGCATAGTGGTCAAGGTGACGGACTATGGAACCATAGCAGCAGCTCTGTCGTGGGTTCGAATCCATTTCCTGGCATATATATTTGACCAGTACTATATAACTTTTACTGTAAAAGCTCATCCCTTGCTTTGCTGGATACATTCCACACACAGATCTATAGTGCAAGTGGACAGGCAAAGAAAAGCAATAAGACACCAACTTTCTATGAAAAAAAAGAATTGGATGTTCGAAACTCTTAATACTACTGTGCAACCTAGCTCTGGTGTTGTAGTATAGAGTTAAGGATTCTTAAAAATGTATTCGACCCTGGACATATAGCAACCATGCGCTTCATAACGATGATTTGACAACATCTCAATAAAGGATCTAGTGGTTCTATAAACCCATTATCAGAGGAAATAAGGAGAGGGTAAGTCCATGTCTGTTTATGCTTGATTGAGGCAGTATTATGACAGAAGTAAACAGGAGATGCAGAATCAAACTGATAATCTTGAGAAAGTATGTGTTGAAAATTAAGAGAAGATGTGACCGAGTAAGGTAGCACAGTGGTAGTGCATGTGACTCAATCCACAGAGTCCTGGGTCCTTAGTCCTGGGTTAAAATCCTGAACTGGCCATTCTAAATTTGTATAATTTCTCATCTTACCTAGGCATAAGCCAGATTGGATTCCCAACGGATTGTAACCCACCAGGTTAGGTAGTAGAAAGATCTTTTCAGTTCTAACCTGACCTAGTAAATCCAGGGTTTAAAAAAAAGAATAGCAACCTTGAAAATCATGGACATATCATATAAACCGTTACAATTTTCCCCACAAGCGATCATTTTAAATATGTGGTTCATGGAGATACGATTTATAATTTTATTATAAGTTCATTATTGAAAAAATAAACTATAGTTGATTAATTGATGTGTCAAAGTGTAAAAAGGTTACATCAATAAAAGTAAAGACTGTATAATTTATTTAAATCCTTCAATTTATTTTATCAAAATAATTTGTTACAGTTCGAGCCACGGTGCTTGGCACCAGGGAAAGGCAAGAAACAACTCAAATTTCTCATAAATAAAAGCAGACAAAAACGAAAATAACCAAAACCAATGTTTTAAAAATTAGATAAATTAATTTTGCTTTCTGTTGACAAAATTATACTGTAACACTAATGGTACTAAGCCAAAAAGAGGCAAAAAGTCATTCCAGACCATTCGCTAACCAGACGCCATGCACTGTGACCCGAACTGTACTTTGTTTTGTCACCAAGAGAAGATTCAATCTGCTCCTCCACATGTTGATAGTATCACTATACCTGATCATAGCCTCCAGTTCCTCTCTCTGCTCTTGGTCGATTGCCACCATAACCTGTACGGGACTGCGAGGTACGGTGACACCATCACCGCCGTTGAGTGACTGACAGTATTGTGCTATAAGCTGGTGTTCATCCTCTCTGCAACAGAATGACCAGGACCTCAGATGAGAAAGATAGAATATAGAATAGGAGTTATTTAAGAAATTGCAATAAAGTAGTGTTGCATTCTGATAAACAAGGTTAATACAATCTTATTTAAACGTAAATTACTTCCTGGGTATTTCTAGGGTTTGAAGAACCACATTCAGGGATCCACACTAGGGATTTAAAAGTTAAAATAACAATGTACTTAATGTAATGTACTTAATGTAATAATGTACTGCATAGCAATAATCAACATAAGCAAATCATTCCATTCAACAATAAAACACAAGCAGTCTGCAGATCAGAGTACTTGAATGTAAAACTGGATGATGTGCAGCCTATGGTGTGTCTTTATGTATACCTTAAAATACACACAGTGTTTTCCAGTTTGGCGTAAATTTTAATTTTTGTGGTTGTTTACAATTCAATGTTGATTATAGTGAGTTTAAGTTATTTAAAAAGTGAATGTGAACATTTGATATCACTGAATGAGAAATACCCTCGTAGCAGCAAACCTGCGTACTCAGCGAATTTCCAATGCATATATATGTATCTTAATACCACATAAAGCCACATACCAAGTTTCATCAATATACATTCATAAATAAACGATTTATGACATTTTAATTATTCTCCATAAGAATAACATGGCAGCTGAGTATGCCGGTTTGCTGAAGCAAGGAACACAAAAAATGGGGTTTTATACAAATATCAATATAACTCATGTAGGTAAAGCCACATACCAAATTTCATTAATTTATTTTCATAATGAAGGCAGATAACACGTTACTTATTCTCCATAAGAATAACATGGGGCTGAGTACGCAGGTTTGCTGCTATGGGAGCCTTGGGTAAAAAAGTGTCTTTTTGAGCAAATATCAATGGTCCACAACCAGATGAAGCCGTATACCAAGTTTCGTCAGTATAGGTTCATAAATAAGCGAGATATAAAATTTTTATTTTTCTCCATAAGAATAACATTAGACAACGTACTGTGTTTAGCACTTTCAATATCTCGGTAACCAATTGACGTAGAGAAATGATCAAAATACCAAATTGTGTGTTTTTTTAAGCTGAATCCAATGGGAAAAAATAAAATTTGACTATTTCCAAAATTATATGTACAAAATTCAAAAAACCCATTTTTGGGGAACAAAACCCCCCAAAAATACCCTTTCGGATAGAGCGATCTGGCTGGTTTTCGAACTTAAAGTCATAAATGTTGCTTTACACATTTATACCAAATTTCATCAAAATCGGATAATTTTTACGAGAGTTATCGTGCTCACGGACACATATATATATATATATATATATATATATATATATATATATATATATACAGTTTCGAACGAATGGTGTTTTTGGGGTCTGGGGACCTCAAAACGAAAAGTTATCATGGTCCCGGGCCTAGGTCTTACCTTGCCGACTACGGTAATAGCTTCTTCCCTATAGGGGAAATTCGCTAAAACAAATTTTACGTTTTGAAATCTGGAGTCTGATTCCATCTTCAGGTGAGAAAAATCCCTAGAACATAAAATAATTACACAGAAAATCAGTGACACAATTCACCTGAAGACGGGATCAGACTCCAGATTCCGAATCGTCGTGAAACTTGTTTTTCTTATTCAGAGAAAGCAAATGTCCGCTTTAACTTTTAAACACTGTTAATTTTGTAATAGAGCAAGGACAAAAAAACCTGAAACAACAAGTCATTGACTGAGGCGTCCGGACTTACGAGTCGGGAGTGGAGTTTGTGCGTGTACGCAGCTCGACCTCTGCCAGTCGTGAGGCGTACATCTCCAGGCGGGAGTGCATGTCCGGGGCCGTGAGGGTGGAATGCTGAGGGGAGGGGGCGGGACTCTCCAGGGCATCCCCCTCCAGCACCGTCTGCACTGGCAGGTAACCCATGCGGGGGTGCTTCTTGAAGTATCGTTTCGACTTGAACTTGTTGCGCAATGCTCGTGTGAAGTCCCTCACATCCTCTCCTGACGTTGTCTGCAGCACATAGTTTTAGATTTTCATGAGGACAGGAGTAAAACTGGTTTGGTTTTCTAGAAAGCATTTTGTATATAGTCTTTATTCACGAGACTGAGAATACACCTACATTGCTGAGGAAAACAGCGATTTCAAAGAAAATCCCTTATAAATTAGCTAAATATTTTAAAAGATAACTTTAGAGGTTAAAACTGCATCAAGCTTAAGTTTTTTCTATGATAGTGTGATTGATATCTCTGTCATAACAAGGTTAATTTATAAATGTATTACTGTAATATCAATTTACTCACAGCTGTGCAGTACTCCTGCATAGGATGAGTTAGCTTGTGGTTCTTTGCTTTGCGTCCAGAGAAGAAACAGTTTTGACACATGTCAAAGTTGAAGCACTTCAAGCAACGATACCTGTAACAGATAAAAAGAAAATTAAGGAGCTTGGCTTTTAACATTGGTACGTATTTGAGTTTTTTTTATAAAATTTATATATTGCTTTGGGTTGTCTCTCAATGGGTTATACACATTCATATCTTCAAGCCAGGAGCCAATATGAAAATAGTGTCAGAAACAATGGCTATGAATCAATGTCTTTACGCAGGGTAGTATACAATAGACAGTCAAAATGAGTACTAGTGAACCCTGTCTCTTACTTTGCTAGCTCACTGGGAGAAAGGATTAAAGGATTTTGGTCTGTGAATAAAAACTAATGTATTTTATTATGAGATAAGTTAAACAGCGTTTGATGGGCACCTTAACTCATTCAAGGATCAAAAAGATATGGTTTCTTTTTTAATGAATAAAAAACTGTATAAAACCAACCAGTGATCCAGCGATAGACTATCAGATTTATTAAAATAGTTTAAATGTAAGGTTAGGTAATTATTTGATTTAAATTACGCAAAATACTTCAGAGAATTTTAGAAATATACCTGAGGCCAATGTAAATGGAAAAGACAAGGTTGAAGAAACCTGCCAATATATTTAAATAAATTGTATTGCTATTGCATACCCAAACATACATGACAAAACTCCTAGTAATTAAAAGATTACACGTATGATCACCCACTCTACCGATGTAATGAGTTGTCTAAGTAATCTCTAACACGCAACACACCTAAAGCCAACGATGGGGTACTCCTTGCAGATGTTGCACTTGGCCTGGTGTTTGGCAGTCTCCGCAGCGGAGAGTCTGTGCAGAACTGGTAGCCACACCATGCTCTGTGGCTCCTGCTGTAGCCAGTTGAGGAAGTGGACAGCCTGCAGGCATGGAAAAAATGTCACATTATTGTGGTGATCAAGAAATGTACAGAGAGAACCGTGATGAAGCACTCGGAAGGGTAAATGTGTCTCTGAGATTCGTCTCTCACATAACACTCCCCTTCCACACATCTGGCTGAGGACAGTTACTACGAGTGTCAAGTGTCTGCCTCTTGACTCGATAGGGTCTGTGGAAATGAAATGAGGCTCACCATCCCTACCCACTCCGCTTCAGCCTATTCGGCACTATCTGTCACTGTGAGGCAAATATCTCTGATCGGGTAAAGATTAGGGGTGTGCGATTACTCGAATCAACTCGGCTAGAATATTTATAAAATACTCTTAAGTTTGAACAGTATTTCTCATTGAACATAAATATCCATATCACGTAGTGATGGCAGCAAAAGACAACTGCACCATGGAAAATGTCAACTGGAAACAATGAATAGGTCATAAACAACAACTGAAAATATGTAAATAACGACGTAAAACACAATATTGGTCAAAATTACGACCAGACCAAATAATATCAGCTATAAATAACGATTTAATTATGTAATATTGATCATAAGCTCTGACCGGACCAAGTGATATTGGCCAAATGACAATCACACTGTGTAATCGACTGAAATTTACGGCCAAACCATGTATATTGCTACTCATATATTGGTTTAAAACCATGAGTAGAATATAAAACTAAGTGGAATTCAAATTTAATTACTTTATTTGAAACTATCAACAACATAATGGTGATGGCAAATACTGCTTGCTCGAAAATACTCAAAACTTAAGAGTAATTGGCAGCACTTGACTCAACTCGATCCAAGAGAACACTACTCGCACACTCCTGGGAAAAATAAACAATGTTTAGAAAAACCTATATTTTTTAGCCCTTACTGATCACTACATAAATTAGCAAGTGTATGTTCAATCTCCCTCCACAGAGGGCAAAGTTGCTTTGCTCATTCTTCATTTAACAACTAAGCAAATTCGCTATCACGGTAGTATATATGGAAACAAAACCAGTAGAGTGTGAAGTGTTCTCTGGTGATTACTTTTTTATTACAAGGGGAGAAGGAGGGTGCTAGAGAGGAGAACTTACTCCCTCCCCTGATCATACATTCAGTGACACAACAAACTATACAAATACCAAAACAAACATTAGACATAAGTTATAATTATCATATGTTATAGAAGGGTGGAAATACAAATTTTCATTGAATGACATAAGTAAGAAAGGACTAGGGTAGGCATGACTTCCCCTCTATTCCTTTCAATCCTAATTTGCAAACAAGTTTCCTCCAAAGCATACCAGTCATTAAATGCAGACAAATTTAGTCTGCTCAATTAACATTAGAGTAAAATGTTGTCGTTTTAAGGTTGAATGACAAAAGATTAAAAATAACCAAAACTTGTAAAAATAACTAAACATAAGCCTCAAACTGAGTGAACATGAAATACAAATACCACCCAAAACCTGTAAAAAAGGCTTATTGAGCTCAATAACCGATCACAAATGTAGTGGTTCCTTCACAAACCTCAATGGTGGTCTTGTCTTTGCCCGCCTTTTCGAAACACGATCGAACAGAGGGCTCGATGTTGGAGCCACCAAAGGCTGCCACCTCGCCCAGCTGCCGCGGCACCTGTATGCAGTCGTGCAGCAGTAGGCCTAGCTTGCGTTGGTCCACCAGACGGTTGGGGTCAGCGATCAGTCGGAACAGATCTGAACAAACATACAACTGGTGTTTACATTGGTAAAAAATTCCAGGATTTCAAAAACCTGACCATGTAAAGTCCTTTAAAATCAAAGTAACTTTGATTTGAAATATATAGCCTACTTAATAAAATAGAATCATGGAAAGTTCTAATCTTAGTTTACATAAAGTGCATTTTGTAATAAAAACTATTTTACTAAATAATTTATTTTTTTGTAAAAAAATCCTTTTTTAAGTTAGATGCCAGTGACTTGAGGGTCATAGTTGTAGAAGGGCTGGTCTCTTCATAGTAGCTTAAACGAAAAAAAAAAAACAGAGCCTCCTAGAGTTAGAGTGAATACTAAGCTGTAGATGAGCAATCAGACTTTTGAATATAAGAACTATGATTTTAAACATTTATTTGCATCTTTGAGGCTGTCATGTGGCACTAACACCATTGTGTCAATTCCAACATTCATAGATTTATGTATTGTTTGAATTAAATCACAAAATGCAGTACTTACACCTATATTTTTCTTCTAGGTGGCCTTTACAGAGAAGCACCAGACCAACCTTGAAGGACAACACTCGCACTTGACCTGTGCGTTGACTGAAACACAAACAAATATAAACTGAAACTTATTTTTAACATTTAAGATCAGTGGGTTATATTGAAATTTTTGTGTTAGGAGTTATTTGGCTTAGAGGACGTTTGAGTTGTTGCCTGGACTCATATTTTCAGAATTTACTAGGGTTAGGTTAGGCCTAAAGCAAAGGATCGACAATATGTGGCTTTTCCTTTTTCTTTAATCTTCAGTAGAAAAACAGAATGTGCTACAAACGGTATCATAAAAACTACAAGAACATTTTATGGTTTTTGATTGTGCATACTAAGCATCACCTATGATGGGACAAGAAAGCTCTCATACCCATAACAGTTTCTACTTTACAGTTTTTTACCATACCTGTCGTAAACGTTGAGCAGCCAGTTGACAGCCAGGTCAAGGCAGAGAGGCACATTGACGAGTGACGGGTTCTCGGCAGCGAGCAGTTCGTAAACACTGGCAAGCACCGTGACCATGTCCGTAACATCCAGCAGCTTGTCATTCTGTGCTCGGAGTCCGTGGCTGTCGAACATCTCGACAGCGCGGTTCAGGGTCAGCAGATCAACTGAGCAGCACAAGAAAATGTCAGTAAAAGTTGGTAATTGGATTCAACTGCCATTTGGCATTGGCTATCACTAGATAATACTAACAACAGACTCTGGGCCATGCACATAAAAATGGTTAAAATGCTGCTTGCATTCAAAAATGAAAATCAGCAAATCAGTATTTATGACAACAACAAAAATATTAAAGAATCCTGTTTGATTCCGTCTATTGTTTGCATAGAAATCATGTCTTTAAATCATTCACAAGAAGCAACAGGATGACTATTTAGTCAATTTATATAAAAAGAAGAAATACAAAGAAATCACGAGTGGATTATTAGCAAGAATCAAGATTGAGTCCACTAGACTTTCTGTGGCATTAGAAAAGAGAGTGAACAGGTTTTGGTGTGATACTTACATGATGAATACAATGTGAGTGGAAAAAATATCAATATTACTGTCTGCAACCAAAGTAACATTGCAAAAAAACACGTGCAAGTTCTGTAAATGTGGAACATATATTTTTGGAAAATCTATTAAAAAGAGACAACATGAGACATGGTTCCTTTAATTTAAAAATACTGTATAGCTCTCAGATCATTGGCAGGTCGAATTACCTTTTCTTTTCTAGATTTATAAGAAAATAAATAACTCACGGCACATTCGCTTCTGGACTGTGCGAAGTTTCATTGCCGTCCTGTATGCAGAAAATCTAACTTCGTTGAATTCGGTGAGAGAGTTCATCAGGTCCATCATCTTGGGATGGTCCCAGTGAGTGGTCTCTTGCTGGTGACTGAAACATAGGGTACATTGTGAGCTGCGCCTGAAACTCTTAGAATATACATGTTAAGTTACAAAGATAACGGAGTTTTCAATGCAAAGAAAAGGTTAGGTTTGCAAAGGAAAAGCACTTGGCTTGGGAGTTTCATTGAGAAAAGGTGGGATACACAGCTAACTCACCTGAAGAAACTGGTTCAGATGAGCACAGCAACAAAGAAAGTATTTTTACACACATATTACACAATATTTCGTCTCCATTTGAGACTTCTTCAGATGTAGAGAGAGACTGTCAGTTAAAATACTGTTTGAATATGAGGTTGTTCAGTTTTGCCAACACTAAAAACACCAACACTAATTTCTTGGAACTATATACATATAATACACACTATTGCATGAAATGTTTCAGTTAGCTGTGTAAGGAAGGGTAAGTATGGAAAGGTGTTAACTGGGATCTTTTATCTAATATTCAGGTTTGGTGGGGCCCTTGAATTAGCTTACCAATTTGTAACAAATTCAAGGGCCCCACCAAACCTGAATATTAGATAAAAGATCCCAGTTAACACCTTTCTATACTTACCCTTCCTTACACAGCTAACTGAAACATTTCATGCAATAGTGTGTATTATATGTACATAGTTCCAAGAAATTAGTGTTGGTGTTTTTAGTGTTGGCAAAACTGAACAACCTCATATTCAAACAGTATTTTAACTGACAGTCTCTCTCTACATCTGAAGAAGTCTCAAATGGAGACGAAATATCGTGTAATATGTGTGTAAAAATACTTTCTTTGTTGCTGTGCTCATCTGAACCAGTTTCTTCAGGTGAGTTAGCTGTGTATCCCACCTTTTCTCAATGAAACTCCCAATGCAAAGAAAAGTTATTCATGCAAGAAGCAGAGTGGAGAGTCAGTAACATTGCATTCTTGTATAAAGTTTGGTGACATTTGGTAAGATCAAATTTAAGCCATTGCATTGGGAGTTATCTAGTTAAGGTCATGGCCAGTAGAGGATGGGAGGTCAGGGAGTTGTAACATTCCTAAAATATTAGAAATACAGTAGAACCTCGATAATTTAAAAACCTCTTTAATTAGTAACTTTTGTATGTTCCCTTCAGAAAACGTGTAATATTCGAAAAATAATATACCGATAACTCAAAAGTGTTTTAACGCATAATGTAGCCTCTAACATTTGAAAATTTGTATACTCGGGCCTCTAGAATTCAAATTTTGATGCTTTAATTTGAAATGTTACCTCTAAAATTCTAAGTAAACCTCTACAGTACGAACTGTGATACCGAAAGCCTCTGAAATTCGAACTAAGCACATAAGCCTACTGAAACATGAACTAATGCGCATACTCAATTTCCTCCAGATCTGAATTCATTGATGTTGTTTTCTTTGCTTCTACAATTCAAATTTCAATCACATTAACCTCTATAATTCAAACTTATATTTCAAACTTCCTTTAGTTCAAAATAAATTGGCTGTCCACTGAATTTAAAATAAGTGAGGTTCTACCGTAGTAAGCATGTCTTATATTATATTACCCATCTCTCAATTCCAACGTAATATCTGACTCCCTGAAATATTTTTTGACTACAGCCTTGAACTTCATAAAGAAGAAAATTCTAAGAAAAGAAACAGATGAAAATGCCTGAATACATTTCTTGGATTCAGTCTTTTACAAAGTTCCTGTGGTTTGAGACTAATGTGCGCAAGCCATTTTTCCAGCAGCTTTGATATTTGTCTTTCCCTTTTAGCGAATTTCCCCTATAGGGAAGAAGCTATTACCCCGGCATGGTAAGACCTAGGCCCAGGACCATGATAACTTTTCGTTTTGAGGTCTCCAGACCCCAAAAACACCATTCGTTCGAAACTGTATATATATAAATTACTTGAATATATATATATATCGTGCTCACGGACACACACACACATATATATATATCTGTGTCCGTGAGCACGATAACTCCCGTAAAAATGATCCGATTTTGATGAAATTTGGTACAAACGTGTAAAGCAACATTTATGACTTTAAGTTCGAAAAACAGCAAGATCGCTCTATCCAAAGGGGTATTTTGGGGGGTTTTGTACCCCAAAAATGGGTTTTTTGAATTTTTTATATATCATTTTTGAAATAGTCAAATATTAGTTTTCATCATTAGATTCAGCTTAAAAAAACACACAATTTGGTATTTTGATCATTCCTCTACGTCAATTGGTTACCGAGATATTGAAAGTGCTAAACACAGTACGTTGTCTAATGCTATTCTTATGGAGGAAAAGACAAATTTTATATCTGGCTTATTTATGAACGTATATTGACGAAACTTGGTATAAGGCTGTATCTGGTTGTGGTTTATTGATATTTGCTAAAAAAAATTTTTTGCCAAAGGCTCCCGTAGCAGCAAACCTGCGTACTCAGCCCCATATTATTCTTATGGAGAATAATTAAATGCTATGTCTCCCTTAATTATAAACATAAATGAATAAAAACTGGTATACGACTTCACCTAACTGAGTTATATTGATATTAGCATAAAAACCCATTTTTTGTGTTCCTTGTTGTAGCAAACCCACGTACTCAGCCCCAATGTTATTCTTATGGAGAATAATTAAAATTGTATATACCGCTTATTTGTGAACATATTTTTATGAAACTTGGTAGGCTTGGTAGTGGCTTTATGTAGTATTAATACATTTATATCTCCACTGGAAATTCTCCGAGTATGCAGGTTTGTTGCAACGGGGGTATTCTCTAATGTTGTCTCTCCATTTAAAATAAACAAAAAACAAACAAAACCAGCTCTTGCCTTTACCAAGGAGAGTAATTAAAAGTAATTTATATTTCAGTTATTTTATTCTGTCTGAAGAGTTCTGAACTTTGGATCTTAGTGTACTAACTAAGAATGTGCTCAAGTAGTTAACAAAGTGACATTTAATCGCCAATCATTTTTTCTTCAAGCTTTATAAAATTAAAATAAGTCTGATGGGGATAACTGAATAAATAATGTGCTTACAGAAGGAGAAAAGTAAGCAGACATTCAAAGCAATCAAACAAGTTAAAAGGAGTATTTCTGTAGAGTGGAGTACAATTTCCCTGTCCATTTGGTAATCAGGTAAGTTATATACTAAAAGGTTGCAGTAAAGGAGGCTGTTTCCTAGAGGTGGTACTGACTTGATGTAGTAAGGCACTCTGTTCTGCGTGGTGGCTCGCTCCCAGGGGTGGTCCACAGAGGCAGAGAGGAAGTTCTGGTTGGGAGGAGCTCCGTCCTTGCCCAGATCTCGGAGCTGCTTGTACCTCTCATCCACCCCGACTTGCAACAGCTTCCATCTGTTATGACACAAACGGTTGTAGGTTACGTTATGTGTATGTGTATGTGTGTGTGTTCTCTACTAATTACAATTACATAGAAAATAATTAAGAGAAAAATGATATGTTATGATAGGTTTGATTGATTTGAAAAGGGAAAATCATCGGAAAAAACACTTTTAGACGGTGCGGTAGCTATATAATTTCAAGGATCAATCTCAAGGCTCGTTGGGGAAGCTCTTAAATTGCATTGGTAATGTACTGAAAATTAAAAAGTGCAAATAAAGCTGTTAACTGAGGCATATTGAGTTTTTTTTTGCAAAAGACTAGGACCATTCCTTGTTATTAAAATTGAAAGAAGTAACAAGCGAAATTGAAAGACATAAAAAAACAGAGCCCATAATTGAGGCTCTGAAAGAAATCACCATGACGTACTACATCCTCTTTGTTTGTAAAACTACCCAAAACTTAAAAAATGGATTTTGGCATGTGAAATGAAAGAGAGATTTGCTTTATTGGCGTTAAGGTTAATAAGTAGTTTTATCAGAACTAAATTAAATAGCCCACCTGGTGTTGAGGTCCTGCAGCTTGTTGAGGTTGGCAGGAGACACGAGGACATTGTTGGAGTTGAACATCGCGGCTTGGTCGTTGACTTCGTCCAGTGTTCGCTGCAGCGGGCCCATCCGCTCTCCCAGTTTCTGTTACATCAAGGCTTCATCAGTTCAAGTGATAAGTGAGAGAAATTACGGAAATAAGACAGGGGGCAGAGGAGAGAAGTATGAGCTGGAAGGAGGGCAGAGAAGGAGGTTAAGAATGGAAATGTAGAATACCAGAGATTCTGATGGAAGAGGACTGAATGGAAGAAATGCGTATTTTGAGACAAATCTTATATTTGAAGTATTATTTAAATGGTATTTTCTAAAATTTTGATAATGTGAAGTGTGAATTTCAGTACTAATTTTTAGGTACCCCTATATCAAAATCAACACTGTTGCTCAGTTGTTTCAAGAAAACAAACTTTCGGTCAGTTCGGGCGAAAAAAATTTAATGCAAATTTATTCAGATCAAAATTAAAATCTCATCTCAAGTTTTAATTTATAACTATTTTTATTTATAAGCGAGGATGACCTCACCCACACTGAACCTGTGGACTTCTTCGGAGTCATACTTCAATCCTGACCTGGAAACACCAAATTGGAAAACCCACTAACATATTTAAACTTCGTCTTGAGGCTTCGGATCAGAAGTCTTTTCAAAATGGTATTTCATGATAGGAGGTTCCCCTGATACTATGGGGGATGACCAACTAAATATCAGTCCTTCAAAAGAAGACACCGATACTGATAATTGACCTCGAGGCTGGCTCTCATTATAGGGAGGCCTTCAGAAATTTGAAAATCATGACACTGCCTGGCCTATTTATTTTGGAAGTTAGTTATATATACTGCATGGTCCAAAATCAATCTTCCAAAACCAGATTAAAAAATATTAAAAAAAAAGTAAATATGGAAAATAAATAAAAGGAACATGTTCTTTCACTCTATATTGCTCAGTGACTTTGCCTCTCCAATCAATTACCTGCAGGTCCTCCAACAGTTCAGGTACTTGGGAGATGTCCGTAGGGTTGACCCACCCACTCCTCGTATTCTCTATAGCCGAGAGCCGCACTGATGAGTCGTCCATGTTCTTCTGGAACACTCGCATTTTCTGCAACATAAAAATGGATGCTATTAAAAAATGTGCAAGAAACAGGTTTAATTGACTATTAAATACAGTAGAGTACAACAAACTTAGGGGTTGTAGAGTTTGTTGAATGTCGAGTTTGTTGGGTGTCAAGTTTGTAGAATGTTGAATTTGTTGAATGTTGAGTTTCCCGAATCTCAATTCAAGAAAGAAAAGGTACAAGCCAAGACAAATGAACAGTAATAAGAACAGTAAAAGAACAGTAATAAGTTGATGAATGAAACAAATGTTTCATTCATCAACTTATTTTGATCGAATGTTGCTCTAATATTATACTCTAAAAAAACAAGAGTGTCAAGTTATTGAGTGACGAGTTTGTGAATTCTACTTTAATGTTAAGTACAGCATTCATTGAGTAAAAACTTAACTGGTTTGTCAACATGAATGGGGCTGAACAAGAAGGTTACACTAACAGAATAGATTGTTTAGTGCTGCAAGAATAGCACTTTATGAAGCACACAGTATTAAGTAGAATGAGATTTTCCAGTGATTCCCATGAATAGTTTTCACAGTAGCTCCTCTGACACATGATCAGACCTTTTCCATCGATTGGTGATGGTTTTAAAATGTTCTCCAGTTCTCTTTTACTTTAGACCTAGCACTTTATCAGTTATTAATAGCAACTAGTTTATTCACAGTACTCTGTAAATTTTTAATATTCCAAAAATATTTCCCCGGATTTATATTTTTACAAATAATATGTTGGTAGTAATTAATTGTGTCATATCCACAAATAACGTAATACTTTAATATAAATACAAATTTGTTTTTTCAATACTGTTTCCATTTTTTATTGAACAGTATAAAAACAAAAGAAACTGAAAGGAAGAAAGAACAGTCGTTGGTATTTCAGAAGCTTTCTGAAATAACACAGAAGAAAGCTTCTTGTGATTAGGACATAAAACAACAACGAAAATAGGAACAATACACACAATGTCCAATGGCATGGTCCCGATTAGGTTCAGAGGGTGGAGGGGGAGGGGGTATTGTTATTGTTGTGGCCTCATGTAACTTTGGTTGGAGACATGAACTGGAAAAGTATTGTTTGAAACCAAGGCTATTTCTCTTCAACATAACAAACAATCATTGTAACTCGTAACCATTACAAATTACAGGATTACAGGCAAGATGTTATAACGAAAGTTCTTTAGTTGTGTGTAAAAATCAAAGTGAGGAAAACCATTATGGTGCTGAGAAAAGGTGTGTAGTGGGGAGTTATATTACTGTCATGTTCGTCGGTAGCTTGACGTCCGTAAAGGTTTATGGGAGAACAAATTAGTCTTACACAATTCGTCTAAATATAACATTTTCCTTATCCATGTAGAGTCTACTGTTGTTTTAATGTTTTATAGCTTGCCATCAAGTGTTTATTAGTTTTATTAGGTGTTTTATTAGTGTTATTAGTTTTAAAAATATGTAATACTTCTTTCATTTATATAATTGATTTTTAAGTACGAATCATAGTTAATTACAACATAATTAATAGAAATATTGATTTCCTTTTCCTCTATGAACTAGAAACCTCATGTCAGGTTTTAGGCTGCTCTGATGCATCCAGTAAATTAATTCTGTACTGGTTAGGTGCCAAAACTTGGGAAAGTGATGGGATAAGTGAGAAAAGTGTTACTGTAACAAATATTTAATTAGACTAAAATTAAAATCACAATGTTTAAATAAGGACAAGGGTTTGAGGGGTAACTTGTCCATAATTGAGCTTAAAAGAGTTTAACTGACATCAGACAGACAGACAGACAGATGAGAGTTTGGTGGTTGGTGGTAGTGAGAGCGAACACTCAACATGCACTGCTACCAACTGTCAAACTCGCACTCAACAGGTCTAACAACTTTACCACATCAATGTGTCACTTGGAAATCTAAATACTCATACATAAATTTACAATTTTTAAGCAATCTTAATACAACTTTTTGAGAATATAACTTTATTTACTTAAGTTAAACAATATCTTTGATTGCAATATTAATTAATTTTGTCCTACATGTATTGAATTGAAAGGAGAAAAGTTTCCAATGTAGGATATTATGAAGCAAACTAAACTTTTTAGGAAAATGTACGTACAGTAATATATTTACAAACAACTGGAATTATTTTATGGTATAATATTTTTAGTAATTTAAATAAAGTCAACCAATAAGCAAGCCTTTTATAGCAAACATATTTTATATGTATAAAACAGTCAATTAACAAAATGTATTAGTTAAGAATGTAGATTTGTAACAAACAATTTTATCTAGTGTGCATGTTAAATGTGCATTGAGCTCGAGTGGATTCAATTTCTATGATAATGTGTTGTGATAATATTTAATGGTTTATTCATCCATAAAAAATGGCTATATAATAACACAATTTAGTAAAAAATTACAAAATACCAATGTACAAGGCCTTGATGCTACTCAAATATAGTCACTGTCAACAGATGGTACAAATGTCAACTGTCTGCTTTTGAAATTAACACACATCTATAGAAGCTGAATGGTTTGATGCATATGACAGATGTTTTTTCAGTATACAGCTATAGCAAATGGACAAATATGAATCAACATCATTATTTCAAAATAAAATAAAAATAATACTAGCTCGTGTCCTGTTTTCCACGGATATCTCTCGTACGTATAAAATATGATTCCGAACACACTTAAAAAAAGAAGAACAATGACAATCTATAGTTAGAAATACTACTTCAACACTTCTTATAACAGTTGTTTATTAATTTAAATTAACTAAGAAAAATCATGTGACATAAGCCCAATGAAATATTAACTCCATAAGAAGTTTACGGAAACCATAAGGGTTAGTGATGATGGCGTGGAGTCCTGAAGTTCAAGGGGAAAATCAATTGCTTTCAAATCATTTGGAGGAAATTCCATTTAATTTTGACACCATAATCGTCAAAATTTGTCATGAAATAAGCAGGCAGGACCTAAATTTACTGCCGATTTTAAATGATTACTGAGTTTTGGCACAACGCCACTTGTGATATTATTGGTTTTGGACATAAATCCACTGTTAAATAATTTTGGGCCTAAATCATCTCACCCAATTTAATGATTTTGTAAATATTATAATTAATTAAAAAAATAAGGTTTATGTAAACTTGACTTGCTTAGTTGTGTAATCATATTTTGTATTGTGAATGTCTGCAGTAAAATTATTTATTTATTTAAAAATGCTCTCTGCAATTTATTTCTGATTTTAAGTCTTTGTCTCCACACCTTACTCTCAATTCAATTACATTAAGAACTATTATCAGACAATCCTTAAGAGTTTATTGAGAGTACAAACCTATACAAATCTAAATAAAAATAGATTCTTTTTTGTTTTTAACAAAAGAGTATTATATGCATAGCAGCTCTTGATCACCACATTGTTAGCAATTAACAAACAAAAGTCTCGATTATGATTGAATCAAGTGATAAGTCTCAGAACTTAAATGCTTCCTGATATGCACTGTAGATTTTAATCTAATTCAAATACATTTGGGTGACAGTTGTACACAACAACATTTAAATGATACGGAAAGTTGCAATATTTTTAAGATCCAGTCCAAAAATGTTATTAAACAACCTAAAAGGCAAAAAACCTAACAGCTTCGCTCAGCACCATGATCCAATGTGTTAAGAACTATCTAACTAACTAAAGTGCGCTTTACGTTGTATTTCCCGATTGAAAACTTTTCAATTCCCAAAAATTACATTGAACACACAAACGTTCAGTCAAAATACATTATTTCACATCAACTTCCCAAGAATTGCTCCGTTTTGTCAGCAATGAATTTTAATACAAAAAATAAACAAATAAATACATATGTTTGTCGTTAAATAAGTTATATCCGTATGTTAAAGGAAATATCGGGGATCTTCGGAGCGCATCTTCAAGGCCCGTCGACTGTATCGCCCACACAGAAGTGTCAGCGTATTGTCTACACCATCAAAACGCTTGTTTCGCTTCGCTCACATCCTTACAAACTATTTTGAAAACCTTCAGTCGTTGGGTACCCCTTACACAATGTATATTCAACGGGGTCGCCGCCCAAAATTATACACAAAGTGGATCAAAGCGTACCTGAGGTCCAGATGTTTTCCGAAGGCTCCCCACATGGTGAAGATTTTGAACCGAGCAACCTACGACAAACGAACAGGACCGGCACCTACGGCGAACTGGTACTGGCTTGTCGGCTGTCGTCCTGTCGCTGTCGTCCGGCGTGTGAATCATCACTCTCGCACGCACTCTCACACGCGCGTATTCATATACGGCAGCGCCACGCGGGCCTTTAAAGAACACAGCTGCCGAAGCCGATGAGGGGCGTGGTTTATAGGCTGCGGGGCCCGGGACAGATGGTTGTTCTTAGACGGTTACACCCTTCTCAGTGGCAGTTGTAACGTAATCTTGTTAGGGAGCGTAAACAATCTTGGATTATCATTTTTTGTCCAAACAAGTGGGATTTCTAAAAGTTTGTTAAGAGTGCAGGGCAGTGGTTTAAAACTGTAAACTCGTAAAACTTTATGTAAACACCGGATTTGATTGAACAAGTTTACATGTGAAAATAAAGCTCTCTTTATTTCCATATTGTTTTGTTTAACCAAGTGAAACCAATTTCACAACGAGCCCGTCAATAGTGAAGGCACACCAACCAAACTACAGAAGAACTTTTAGGATCCAGGTCCCGTAGAGCTACCTATAATTGGGTACCTATATGTGAGAACTCTGCCTACTAACTGCCTTTCTCGTCAACTCAAGATAAGATAATGAATGTAAAAATAGTATTACTAATGAATATTATTCGGTATAATTGTTGGAATCTTATTATAAGAATTTCTTGATTTTTGTTCGGCGATGTTAGACCCCTAAAACTATTATTTTGTGTACATGTTTGGTACCAATGAGAAGATCTTACTCTCTAGATGTGCCTTTTGGGGGTTTAAAAAACCTACACCTTCAGAGCTCCACCCTGCAGACTTTCAAAGTTTCAATATTATTCTTATGGAGTTATATTTTATTTAGTTAGTTAACTGATTATAATGTAAATACACTTTTAAAACGTCTGGCTCTATGGCTGTTGGATCCCTGTGCGGAGAATACCTGCTAGTAGTGCATTATTTGTAATCCGTCAACTCAATATGAGAGATTAACTGAAAACATTATCATGGATAAACATTTAAATTATAAGGTATAACTGAAAGTATTGTGCATTATTTTTACCCTAGTCAACTCAGTATGAGAGAATAATTGACAACGGCATTATGGATACATATTATTTTTTCGGTATATCTCTGTAAGAATACTTTCTACTGTCACTCTCAGTAATCAAGGTGAGCAAATTACTATAACAACAGGGAATGAATGGAACAAGGGTAATTCAATGCAACTTAAAACGCATTAGGAATTTTCATACCGGAACTAGAAGAAATGCAATTTCTAAGACACGTGTGGATTAACGACTGTTATTTATAACAGAACGACTGAGTTTGTCGCGCCGTTCTAAAGTGGTTTGTAGATATGATTGTGCGGTTAGTACTGTGATCGCTAGATCTTTCTCGCTAGAGGAAAACTATTTTCCTTAAGCGAGAAATATACAGTTCGCACTCGAATTAAATACACATTTTTTCTAGAACAGCAATTTTGGATACCACACAACATAAAAAATTCACTTTCATCCATGTGTATTGATTTCACGAGATTGAGGTTAAAAACACCAAGTCCAAAGCTTGGTCTAAAGCAATAATCAGTCAGCTGTTTATTACCGTCAACGAGCGGAAAACTTGCAGCAAGCGAAAAAACCGTTATCGATTGCTAAATAGAAAAAAAACGGTTTTGAGATCGTAAAGAAGTACTTTAGGTGCGGTAGTTGGAAAAAGTGTTTTCAATCCTGTCTGAATTTCTTTCCAGCTAAAGCTGCGGGGATCTTTGGCCGAACACATTCATATGGCCGACCATCCTGGACGTATCACTACTGGAATATTAAAGACAACAACAAAAATAAATGTTGCACTATCATATTATGATGAAATTGTATTGCAGGTTAGCTTATATTAAAATATAACATTATGTTTTACTGATATTTTTTAATGTACAGTATTTTATTTTTTGGAAGTAACGTTAACAGCGATTAAAATACGTAAAAAGTGCGTAAAATTAAGTTGAGAGTAAACATAAAAATCTGAATTCCTAATGTCCAATGCAGATTACGGTTCGGATGATGGATAGAGCGGATGATGGATGCCAGAACATGGCTAAGTATTATTCATCCGTCCAACTCCACCCCTCCACCCCAACATTAGGAAGAGTCTATGGCCCTTAGCAAAGGCGCTGAAGGTCTAAGGTCATGACAAATCTTAATTTAAAATAAGTTATTAATTTAACCAAAATCATGGGATCTGTTGCTCGCGGGAGAGAGAAAATTGTTAGGTATTTATTTTATTAGCTGTCCTGTTGTTCGAATCCGAGCAAGTTTGTACCCAACGAAAGGTTACTTCAGTTGTAAACAAACATAACAAAACATCTGATATTTAAACGGATGATAATAACGTACTTTCAATCAACGCGTAGTTTAGACTTCCGCCGACAGATAGCGCCACTGTTCCTAAAATGCAGCCCTTTACTGTATTTAAATGATGCCCTTTCTTAAAATTTCGAGACGCACTGGGAAATCTACGTAAAAATACCTTTAATTTGACACCTCAAACGTTAAAATCCGTCCAGCCGTTATCGAGTTATGACTGTGAAGAAAAAACCCTTCGCGTATTAATATAGAATATTTTATTTGTATTCTGCTTGTAACGTCCGTGTTGTTCTGTCCCAACTGATGCATCATTAAACAAGATGTTTAAAGGGTTTAGTATCCAGTTCAATTAACAGTTAAGGATGAAAAGCACCACCGTTGTCAACAGTTTAACCCTTTATATACTTTACCTTTTCCATATTTCTCGAGATGGATTGGAAAACCTGCGTGTACAATTTATAATTTTAAGGGTAACATTTTAACATCCATTCTGCCTTTGTCGCGGTAAACTTCCCTCCCTCGGCGCCTCGCTAGCCTTGGAATTCGGTGCAAGAGGTCACGGGTCCGATCCCCGGGGTGCTCACAAGACAGAGAGGTTCGGACCATTGTTCTCTACCTACGTTTGTAAACAAAATTTCACTTCCGTAGTCGGCATAACAACCAGTCAAGAGAGAAAATAGAAGGGCGGTTTTGTCTAGCAGGAATGCCTGGTTGTTGAAGATAAAGAGTCATCAGGTTGAGGTTATCATTTGATAACGTGGGAGAATAAACAGACGTGAGTGATAAAGGGTAATGTAATATGGGCAGGACAAACAGTGGTTGGTGGCAGGAGGGGGAAGGGGGGTGCCCGAGGTGGACGAGGAAATCCATCGAGGTAAAACTACTGGAGAGATCGCTAAGTGAGCTAAAAACGGTCCGCGTAGGTCTGTGCGGAACAGAAATGGTGGGCCACTGTGTGCTCAGAGCTGTTTCTGGCGTTGAACGCGCTGTCGTTTACACGCTCCTGGACTTCACTGCCATGTTTGAATCGTAATGAAATTTATATATTCTTTGTGTACGTGAACTACGGAATCCGAAAATATAAATATTGTTTTATTTTACCGTGTTTTAATATTTTTAATAATTAAAAACTCTTACGTGTTATTAAAGAGGGACATGAAAAAGTTACTCAGCGAGGAAGTTTTTTATTTTTAGGTTAGAAACAAACTTCCAGCGGGAAAGTTGTAGATAATTAGTTTCTCTAAAACTTTTATTTCAAACATTTTTCGGTAAAGTTGTTGGTATGCCTACAATTCGTTTTGAAAGATGCTGAAACTTTTCGCCGCGCTTTATCCAAGACGTGACACGCGCCGTGCCGCGCTGTTACATTCAACTCAGTGATGCTGTGTTACAACATGGCCTAGTTTTTTGATAAAATACATAGTTATACGACTTTTGTTTTAGTCGTCTTTTGCTAAGTAATCTTACGACATTCTACAATGCAACTGTAATGTGTAATGTAACAGTTAATCAGTAAATAAAAATTAATTTTGAGAAAAATCATTTCATTTAATCCTATGCCTTCTAAAATACTCTTAAAACTGACTAATGCTACGGATACATTTATACTATACCCCATTATTATTATACTGTACTTGTATCGTCTCTTAAATAAATCATAATCAATTGTTATCATACACTGAAGATAATTTTTTGTTATTTAATAGCGAAATGTTGTATTAATGCAACATTATGTAATCGTTCTTACTACTAGACGTGGACGGGTGAACGAACCATGTTGGTAATTAATGTTTATTAAGAATACATTTGCTGTTAAAAAGTATTTGTCTTGGTATTCATTCATCAACAAAATTTTATGATATAGGCCAATTAACTTTCATACAATCTACAACTTTTGGCTAACGTCGAAGTTTAAATGCTAAAATTCAAAGTTTCACTTGTCCAAAGAACGATATTACTGCTCATAAAAAATTCATTCCAGTACCAAAAACTTCCAAACATCATTATTGAACAACACCTAAAGCCTAGTAGATCGTACATAAATTTATGTGACTGGAAATATGAAAGAATCAGCCATCGAGGAGATTATTTTACAAAACTCCCAACTTTCTGTTATTTTTACGCAACTAACCCTGGTCGAATATAGTTACTTTCGGTATTAAAAATTCTAGAAACTATTCAGGAATACGGATCAGAAGGCCATTCAACCATAAAAAATGTTCCCTGGCTGCAAATTCAATTCAAGTGAGCGCGCGTCTTGTTTTTCCCTATATCCCCCATGCTAAGCGCTGCCGCGGTAGCCCACCATTTGCGCGCGACCTCGAACGCGGCCGGACCGAAATTTGGTTCGCTTCACCACGGGCGCGAGCGGTCGAGTAGTTTTAAGTCTTTGAGGAAATCTTGTCATTCCTCTCTCCTTATCGTACTACCATAGAACTAATACTTTTAACTATTAATACATCTGCGTACTACAGAAGAATGCGTTAACCAAATCACGTTTGGGACATAAACAAATGCTGAATATTTGCAAATCAGCGAATCAAGATCGACTACTGTATAGGGGCTAACGACTATCTTGAAGTCGTTGGTCCAACAATCACAGTCACCGTCTAAAGAGAGTACAGTCTCTTTGGTGTCCTCCTACTTGCGGTCGGTCCTATTTGCGGTCGGTCCTATTTGCGGTCAGTCCTATTTACGGTCAAGGGTAATTTTATAAGGGATGATCAAGGTTCTGGAGGCGGAAGGGTTTCCAGTTAGCGGTCACATCTTGAGAGATAGTTAATTACTTCTTCTTCCCGTTCTTAGAATACCTAGCCACTAAATATATAACAGAATGATTTTACCATAATCACAAATCAAGTCTATTTATATATAGAGCAGCAAGGATTCTAAATGTTGTATAAATTCTGAGACTCATATCTTCAAGTTCGTAGTTGTCTACAAAGCCACTTTTATATTATCAGACAGATTTTTCTCAACTTACAAATCAAGTCTGATAATATTATAAATGGCCGTTTATTACAAAAAATACATACTTGTTGACAGCTACGGTAGAATGTCGAATGACAGTGGAATCTTGGTTACGTTTTGGGGAAAACTAGTTTTGCATAAGGGGTTGTTTTGCCAGTAAACAAGGGGGGGCATGGTGTCGAGTCACCCACTCCTATTCAGGTGTACATACCTGCTGTATGCGTCATCCCCCCCATCCCCTTGGCCCGCTTGTTCTGCGGGACATGGTTTCTAGTCACTTACCCCTACATGTGTACATACCTGTTGTATGCGTCATCCCTCTGGCTCCCTTGTTGTGAGGCTCACTATATGGTGTTCAAATATGTGACCGCAAATTGGACAAATATAATTTGATTAGCCCACGACATTTTTGGGGTGACCGCAAACTGGACGATTTTGCCCTTGACCGCAAATAGGACTGACTGCAAGTGGGATACAACCGTATCTTTATTGTATGAATTCGAAAATCTAAAACTTAAAAATGGTTTAACACTGCTACCGCCTGTCACTGCTACCGCCTGTCACTGCTACCGCCTGTCACTGATACCTGTCACTAATCGTGTGTTTTAAATAGCTAATACAAGGATCATCCGTATTAAAATTTTAACGAACTTAAATCCTGAACGTCGTAAAAGAACTATTCTGGTAAATAATTAAAAAAATTATAAATCTTGAAAAAGTACCGTGTACCTATTAATTGATAAGTTACTGAACGAAGTCGTTAAAACCTTACTTATTTACTACTCGAGAAATTTTTAAGAATTTATTACAATAAAAAAAATCCCACGAGTATGTATACAAAAGTTATATAATTTTAGTCAAAACAACGGCCTAACATCAGGAAATAAACGGGCAATGTGAGCAATGAAACTCATTCCTGGGACTAAAATTACAGTACAATTAATATCGTAAACAACAAAACATCAACAATAATAAACTTTAAGGTAAAAACTTACACCTTCTGCCCGATACCTCTCTATCATGTAGGTGCGGGACTGTCGAATTCTGACCTTCACGAACAACTCGTTCATGGTGAAGGAAGAGAAAAACAGACGTGTGTTTCTCAGCGTTTTTAGTGTCAGTGACTGTAGACTTTTCCACTGTGCGTACAAAACTGCGTGGTCCGATCGTAATTAAGATATAGGGATCATGAATCATATCGGGTTAATCTTTTTACACAATTGGAAACATATGGAATACTCTACGATGTAATGTTGACGAATCACCTCGTAGCCCGTTTATATTGATGTTATACATAGTCTATAAATACCTTCTCCCATTGCGTGTATTGTAAGAATAATTTGCATTTTTTTCTAAGGCTTCGTAAATGACTAATTATTTTAGTTGTGAAGGAAGACATAATTTTGTACGAACAATGCCACGAATGAGGTCCAGAAGGACAAAATCGCTAGGGAGGAATTGCTGAAATATTTTAAATTATTTTTCTAAATGCCATAACGATATCATTTGTTCTTTCTAGACTCCAACCACCTAATTATCATGCATATGCCGGTTGATTACATAAAAGCGTTACCAGACGGATAGGGGGACTGACCAAGATAAACGTTTAAAAGCCGCACTCGTTCTTTTCTCATTTGTCTCATTTACGAGCCACTAATTGCCCAATTGTGCGAGTGAGAAATGCTGCAAGTGTAATAACCTTATTCCGGCGGCTTACTGCTCATAGGAAACATATTTGAAGCGCTTCCCGCTGCGGTGAAATTCTCGTAATGTCGACACAAGAAGCAACGGGGGGGTTAAATGATGTCAAAGTCCATCTGAGTATCCGATTTGGGAGTTACATGTGTGTCATATTGATCTAATACGGTATAAAAGGACGAATAGTCACGGTGTATTGTGCGTGATAAAATGCGTCAAATTTTTCTAGGTTAAAACTTATAATAGGAACGTTCTGCCTTCTTTACAGTATGGTTTATAAATACCCCCGTAGCAGCAAACCTGCGTACTCAGCGAATTTCCAATGCATATATATGTATCTTAATACCACATAAAGCCACATATCAAGTTTCATCAATATACATTCATAAATAAACAATTTATGACATTTTAATTATTCTCCATAAGAATAACATGGCGGCTGAGTATGCAGGTTTGCTGAAGCAAGGAACACAAAAAATGGGGTTTTATACAAATATCAATATAACTCATGTAGGTAAAGCCACATACCAAATTTCATTTATTTATTTTCATAATGAAGCGAGATAACACGTTACTTATTCTCCATAAGAATAACATGGGGCTGAGTACGCAGGTTTGCTGCTACGGGAGCCTTTGGTTAAAAATAGTTTTTTTGAGCAAATATCAATAGACCACAACCAGATGAAGCCATATACCAAGTTTCGTCAGTATACGTTCATAAATAAGCGAGATATAAAATTTTTCTTTTCCTCCATAAGAATAACATTAGACAACGTACTGTGTTTAGCACTTTCAATATCTCGGTAACCAATTGACGTAGAGAAATGATCAAAATACCAAATTGTGTGTTTTTTAAAGCTGAAACCAATGGTCAAAACCAAAGTTTGAATATCTCAAAAATTATATGTGAAAAATTCAAAAAACCCATTTTTGGGGTACAAAACCCCCCCAAAATACCCCTTCGGGTAGAGCGATCTGGCTGGTTTTCGAACTTAAAGTCATAAATGTTGCTTTACAGGTTTATACCAAATTTCATCAAAATCGGATAATTTTTACGAGAGTTATCGTGCTCACGGACACATATATATATATATATATATATAGATATATATATATATATATATATATATATATATATATATATACAGTTTCGAACGAATGGTGTTTTTGGGGTCTGGGGACCTCAAAACGAAAAGTTATCATGGTCCCGGGCCTAGGTCTTACCATGCCGACTACGGTAATAGCTTCTTCCCTATAGGGGAAATTCGCTAAAATAGGTTCAAATTCAAATGGTTCGCTAATAGTTTTCGTGAAAAATAATCCAGAATCCAGCATAACGAAATGTAATAAATTTATTTTACAACTTTATCCGACTAATTATTTAAGAGGGGGCTCCAGTCCTCTGCGTCCACCTGCTTCTCACATGAGACAATGTTAACTTTCAAGGTCAGTCCCTCCTCAACGGATTATCCGAGATCGATGATTTTTATGATTAATTTTAAAGAGCAAAAACACCTAGTAATTTCAGTGAGCAGAATTTCGATATCATAAATAATTCACGCATAAAAAATCGTAAATATTAAATATCTTGGAATATTTCTGAACGATTATCATTTGTGATATCGAAATTTTTCTAACAGATATCGCTAGGTATTTTTTGCTCTTTAAAATGAGCCATAAATCAACGTTATCGGATAATCCGTAGATGAGAGGCGGGCTTTGAAAGTTAACATTGGCCTTATGGGGGAAGCAGTTAGAAATGCGGATAGTTTTTACTGGAGCAAGTTGTAATAGTCAAATGATTTCTATTAATGCTAATTCGTTGGTCATTCACTGATCCGCGAACGTTTCAAAAACTTGCCTAGTCTACACAAGGATACGCAAGGACTAGTATTATCTTTCACATAAAAACCAACTAACCTTGATGGCAGTGGTAAATCACACTATTGTGGCATAGAATAAAAAATAAATTATTATTTATTGTTATGTATTATATATTCTATGCTATTGGTATCCTAGATACATTTTTGTTTTCCACATTTGATCTCACCTTCAAGTTCGTTTACCAAATTTCATGCAGAACACCGTACCAGATGCTGCATGCTATGTGTTGGGTGAAGGATTAAAATACGGAGAAGCAGTAAGGAACACAAAGGTGTAATCCACACGGGCGCATTCAGACGGAGGGGGGGGGGCAGCGTGGGCACAACAATCACAACCTAAACACTCCCTTACCCACCGCTTCCGCTCCCCCCACCCTTGCACGAGGGACTGGTTTTTACGAAGCATTTCAAATTTCACACCTTCAAGTTCAAGGCTAGACAATACTGCAATATATACTTGCATAAGTTGTGCGTTAAAACTATAAATGCCAAGCACGGCAAACCGTCGAATTTGCGGTGAAATGTCCAAAGAAAATCTATCTTTGAATAAAATTATACCGTTGTCTGTTGAATCTTTAATTTTAATTATTTTGACGTGTTATACATTAGTGAAGCCAAAATCGGTATTTAAAATATTCTAGTCTGGCTGTTACATTTCATATGTATTTTTTTTGCGTTTGTCGAGTAAACGGATTTGAGCAAAACAAATATTTTAAGAGCAAATTAATATTTTTAATATTTTAAAATATTTCACTGCGTTCAAGTATTTTATTAAAGCTAAGGGAAAGTGTAGATAAATCGGATCTATACGTTGTATGTGGTAACACCTAATTATGAATCATAATTTTAATGTATTTGAAAATGCAATCAAATGAAATAGTTTAGTAAAAATACTAATTGAAATACTGAAATAACAATGTCAGATATGGCATTACTACGTCATGCATTTTCATATTACTGCCTAAAACCAGATCGACGTAATCTTCAGTACACGAGTGAAGAAACGTTGCGTTACTGACTCTGCAGGCTGACAACATGTTTCGGGATTAAATTACGGCACTTTTTGTCATCATGTCAATCACAGAAGGTGAAGTAGAAGGATACAAATTATTCTGGAGATTATAAAGTTTAGAGAAAAATATATGAACTTTTACCAAGTATTTATGTCAATAAGGTTCGGCAAATCTGGTGCAAAACTTATTACTGATAATTCTTTGACTGGAATATAGAGAGGCTATATTTATTTTATTATGATACACAGTAATTTACAAATCTCGGTATACCCATACGAAATAATCTGTAGATAGGAAGATGAAACTTGACAAGTATCTTAAATATTACCTCACAACAACAGATGTACCAAACATGACGTTTTTCACCCAATTTTAAGGACTTTTAAAATAAACTAGAGACCGCCCAATGGTCAAAATTCGACCAAATATTTGAAAAAAGGTTTCATATCTGGTGGGTTCTGTTGCGCTCTTCTCCCTTTTTCTCTTTCCCTCCCTCCCTCTCCACTCTAACCCCCAGGTAATTTGTTTAAATGTGGAGTTTAAATGGATAGCAGAAGAGCGTTACCATTCCTGTAGTCAGTAGCCTTTTTATTTATGCCTGAAACCTCTCCACCTCATCCTCCCTCCGTCTCTCATCAGACCTAACCCTCATACTCTCCTCATCCCTCTTTCTCCCCCCTCACAAACAGGTTTAATTTACTTTAATGTGGAGTTAAAACGGATAAGCAAAGGGTGATACCATTCCAGTAATTATTAGTCTCTTTATTTATGCCCGAAACCTCTCCACCTCATTCTCTCCCCGTTGAATGTGGAGTTAAGAGGGGGCAGGAGTCAGATAGAATTCCACCTTTTCGTTTGGAGTTTGGCCACTAGAGCGCTAGCAGTTTTTCAAATAATTCTTCCTTACCGACCGGCAGCGTGCGAAGGCTCGGCCTTCAGTCAAAGGATCGGTATTGTCTAGTGTGATTTACAACACCTAGAATGACGGGTTCACTGTCACTGGCGGCTTCTCGCACGCCCCGCATACAAGGGACTAAACCCAAAATTCTTGTCAAGACTGTTTGGTGTGAAGTCTGATCAAATATGTTGCAACTTCGTCTAAATCTTATGTCTGATAATAATTACTAGTAACAATATTAAGTTATAAGAAATATATTAGACATTTATTTATTAATTTCTCTGGTTCAAATTTGTTTTTGAAGTATCAGTTTTGTAGCCACCGCCTTATATCGATTTAAAGAAAGTGTAAATATATTCTTAAGTGTTGTAAGACGTCTTTTATTATATCCTGTAAGAAAATTTCATAAGCTTTAAGAATATCACTTTTCACTATTATAGTCGAGTTTAGCAATTTTCATTAACACAATTTGTTATCTATTTTCTATAGACCGTTTGTTCCAACGGACTTTGTTGCTATAGTCAGAATAAAAAACACTAGTAACTTGTAGAGGTTAAAACTTCTAACCTTCTGTTTAGCCTGCATTTTATCTACGGTTTACTGGAAAATTAATTAATAATGACTCCTTTAGCTACAAACCGAGCTAAGTTATTGCTAATAAGCTCTACGAATATCGAAAGAAAGTGACTGGCAGAGTGGCCGTGCGGCAACCTCATAACGTCGAGAAAAGATAACATTCCAATAAACGTTATTTAAATAGCCAGTTAAACACCTTTGTAGTAAATTTGCCAAAGATTTCGCACCTTATTCCGATGAGTTTATATTGATAGTTTTATTTTAAAAAACCCTAATTGAGAAATTTTAAATTTAAATTCATGCTTTTTAAAATATAACTATCCATATGAACTCATCGGAATGAAATAACAAATATTTGAAAAAATTGCTCTAAACATGTTTAACTGACTATTTTAATAACGTTTATCGGAGATTTCTACCCATGTGTTTTACTTTCCACGAGGTTATGAAATAGAATGTTCGGTCGCTCCGCCAGTCACTTTCTTTTGATAATCAGACAATAATCTTGTTATCATTTCAGTGGTTTGTGTATCTGTATTTATCTCATAACATATGTTACTGCTGTAAGCCCTGTCTAAAAATAGGTGCGCTCAGGCCTAAAAATCGGATGAGAAATAACAGAGGAATTTTCTTAACTAAAATCGGCTTAGCGTAGTATTTTAATGATCTAATGAACAGTCAAAGCCAAAATTCGAAATTGTAAAAACATTTGAATAAGGTCACTTGAGGTTAATTGCGTCAAACCTTATTCCCATGATTTATTCTCGTTGGTTTTCGAATCCATGACAGTCAATTTTCTTTTACTTAATTAGATATTTCCCCTCGAGAAGACCTGTCTATAAATTATTTTTAACCCAGAAATTACAACTTTTGAAGGTAATCGTTGCAGCCGTTCTTGAGATCAGAGTTGCAAGCAAGCAACCAACAAACTTAGCAAGTAAATCTTACTCATATTTAGAGTGTACGATTTAACAGCTGTTGAAACATTAACAAAAAACAAGCCTTGAAAATGTGTACAATGTTATTCAATTAAGTCTTTATTGGATAAAAACTAATACTCAATTGCTAATTTCCAGTTATACACACAACACGTGCAAATGGAAATTTATATTAAATATTTATATTTATGTCCATTTTGTTACATACGTTTTAATAGTTTATTTACAACTTTCCCCGTATATTTTTCGTATTTTCTAAGTCTTCTAAAAATAACAGATCCTTTTATGGTTATTTAAATTCTATCGAGTCTGAAATCCGATCACAATGGTTTTCTTACATCCAACTCTACACTGACGGCTCTAAAGCTGACGAACGAAGACTTGTAAGTTGTTGTATGTATGATAAAACCAACTATAAGCTTATATCATTCAGATTAAATAAACACTATTCGAGTTATTATGTTGAAGCTCTAGCTATTTTTACTGCCATGAAGTATACATAGAAACGTTACCACCAAGTAAAATAATAATAATTCTATCTGATTCCAAAAGTATTATTTATGCCAAATCTTCACACATCGAATATGAAATCAGACTACAGTTTACAAAATTATTAAATTTGAAGTACAAGTAATTTTGTTTAGGATACCTTCTCGTATTGGCATAAAAGGGAACGAGTTACCGGATTCTTTTGATAAAGATGCTTTACATTTAAACAATATTAATAACTCGTTTCTACCTTGTTTCAATTACACAAATTCGTTCGTCACCAAGAAAGCTAATGTACAATGGGAAGAGGACTGGGAGGCTGCATCAGTTAGGCCTACAAAGCCTAAGTTTGAGTCAGCAGAGTTTTTGGACTGAAACCTCAAATTACGACTCCGACTTGGTTTTCAAAATTCAGGACATCAAGATAAAAAATTCCGAATCATTTCACGTCTTAGAATCGGTCAGTGCATTGTTCCGGAACATTTACACGGACTCGAAATTATATATTACTCTCTTCTGGTGAAGTCTGGTGTCGGGGAAAAAGCGGCCAGCGAAATAAGCGACCTGTGAGGTCAACACTTCAGTGAAGTTAGTGACCAGCGAAATAAGCGACCATCATGGAATTTTATCTGCACCTAAGAGGGCAACACTTCCTGTGACATACTGATTCCCCACACTTTTCCCAGGTTTGGACTGGCTAAATGACTGACAGACATTTCTAATTGAAATATTTTTTATATTTTATGAATAGTATAATACTAGGGGTTTCCGGCACGTTGCTCAGTGAGCTGTATACAATCTGTAGAGACTATTGCCTTGCAGTTTATGACAAAAACCGTGTCGTGTTTGGAAAGCAGCTGGAAGCACAATATCTCCCCTCTACAGTACCAACATAGCAAAACGAACACCATGTACTAAGGTGTCATTATCGTTTTGTAAAACAAAACACAGCATAGCAGTAAGAACAGATGTTACAGACATAATAAATGATTACTGAAATTACAGACAGTATGTCATGAGGAGCCATGTAAATTCAAAAATATGAGGAAAAATTACTGGATTTCGAGCAGTAGGTGATAATGGTTTCAAGAGGAGAATCAAATTTGCCGCGCAAAATCGGTTGCGGAAACGGGATCTTTGGTCGGTAAGCGACGTTGCTGCCATCTATTGTGGTGACGGTGAACCAGTTGTAATCTGTGGGCCTACTCGTTTTGTAAGACTTCAAAAAAGTCTTATTTTGGAACAGTTTCACATTTTAAAACCGAAAAAATACTCAGGCCAAACATTAACAATAACATGACTGCTATTATGACGTTTTCAAATTTAATTTATATAAAACGTGTCATTTTATAAATTGTTTCAAAAGTACACAACTCCTTATGGGAAAAAAGAAACTTAGTTTACATGTTTTAGGTGTTATTTTTTAAAAATAATACATTTTGATTCTAAGGTCATACGGCTAATAACTATCAGATTGTTTGGCCTGCGATCATTTTTGCATTTAAAGGCGGGCATTCAATAAAATAAAACATTTATAGTAGCGCCCCATGTTAAAAGACGACCGGAGCCGGCGGCTGGCGGAGCTAGGTCCGGCCCCCTCTTAAAAATGATTGCAGAAGGGCGTTGTCATTCCAGTAATCAGTAGCCTTTTTATTTATGTCCGAAACTTCTTCACCTTATCATCTTTCCAACCCTCATCCTCCCACCCCTCACCAATAGGTTAAATTTTATTTGTATGTGGAGTAAAACGGATAAGATAAGGGTGTTACCATTCCAGTAGTCAGTAATATTTTGTATTTACATTAGTCCTGAAATCTGTTCTGGCTGTTGCGGGGTTAAAACGGATAAGAGAACGGTGTTTCCATTCCAGTAATCAGTAGCCTCTTTATTTATGCCTGAAACCTCTCTACCTTATCCTCCCCACGTTCCTCATTCTCCTCCCCTCAAAAACACGTTTAATTAGCGAATTTCCCCTATAGGGAAGAAGCTATTACCGTGATCGGCATGGTAATACCTAGGCCCGGGACCATGATAACTTTTCGTTTTGAGGTCCCCAGATGCCAAAAAACATATATATATATATATGTGTGTGTGTGTGTGTGTGAGTGTGTGTGTCTGTGGGTGTGATAACTCTCGTAAAAATGGTCCGATTTTGATGAAATTTGGTACAAACATGTAAAGCAACATTTATGACTTTAAGTTTGAAAACCAGCTAGATCACTCAATCCAAAGGGGTATTTTGGGGGGATTTTGTACCCCAAATTGGATTTTTAGCGAATTTCCCATATAGGGAAGAAGCTATTACCATAGTCGGCATGGTAAGACGTAGGCCCAGGACCATGATAACTTTTCGTTTTGAGGTCTCCAGATCCCAAAAACTCCATTCGTTCAAAACTGTATATATATATGTGTGAGTAAGTGGGTGCAATAACTCTCGTAAAAAAGGTCCGATTTTGATGAAATTTGGTATAAACGTGTAAAGAAACATTTATGATTTAGTTCGAAAACCAGCCATATCGCTCTATCTAAAGGGATATTTTGGGGGGTTTTGTACCGCAAAAATGGGTTTTCTGAACTTTTTACATATAATTTTTGAAATAGTCAAATTTTAGTGTTCACCATTGGATTCAGCTTAAAAAAACACACAATTTGGTATTTTGATCATTCCTCTACGTCAATCGGTTACCGAGATATTAAAAGTGCTAAAAACAGTACGTTGTGTAATGTTATTCTTATGGAGAATAATACAAAAATTATATTTCGCTTTTTATGAACGTATACTGACAAAACTTGGTATACGGCTTTATCTGGTTGTGGTCTATTTGCTCTATTTGATATTTTCTCAAAAAACAATTTTTTGCTAAAGATTTCCGTAGCAGCAAACCTGCGTACTCAGCCCCCATGTTATTCTTATGGAGAACAATTAAAATGCTATGCTTCCCTTAATTATGAACATAAATTAATAAAACCTTGTATATGGCTTCACCTAGATCAGTTATATTGATATATTGAAAAAACACCCACTTTTTTCGTTCCTTGTTGCAGCAAACCTGCGTACTCATCCCCCATGTTATTCTTATGGAGATTAATCAAAATGGGATATATCGCTTACATATGAATGTATAGTGATGAAACTAGGTATGTGGCTTCACCTAGTTGATTTATATTGATTTTTGCATAGAAATCAATTGTTTATGTTCCTTATTTCAGCAAACCTTTGTACTCATCCCCAATGTTATTGTTATGGAGAATAATTAAAATTGTATATATCGCTTATTTGTGAATATATTTCTATGAAACTTTGTATGCGGCTTTATGTGGTATTAAGACATATATTATGCATTGGAAATTCGCTGAGTACGGAGGTTTGCTTCGACGGGGGTATTTTGAGTTTTTTACATGTAATATTTCAGTAAATCAAATTTTACTGTTCACCATTGGATTTTGATTAATACCCCCGTCGCAGCAAACCTGCATACTCAGCGAATTTCCAATGAATATATAACATAACACTTTAAAACACTAAACAGGATTCATAAGAAATATATTCACAAACAAGCGATATTTAAAATATTAATTATTCTCCATAAGAATAACATTGGAGATGAGTACGTAGGTTTGCTGCAACAAGGAACACAAAATAATGGGTTTTTATGCAATATATCAATAGAACTCATCTTAGTGAAGTCACATACCAAGTTTCATCCATATACATTCATAAATAAGCCATATATAACATTTTAAGTATTTTCCATAAGAATAACATGGGGACCAAGTACCTAGGTTTGCTGCTACAGGAACCATAGGCGAAAAATTGTTTTTTTGTGCAAACAACAATAAACTACAACCAAATCAAGCCATATACCAAATTTCGCCAGTTTATGTTCATAAATAAGCGAGATATAAAATTTTTCTTTTTCTCCATAAGAATAACATTAGACAACGTACTGTGTTTAGCACTTTCAATATCTCGGTAACCAATTGACGTAGAGCAATGATCAAAATACCAAATTGTTTGTTTTTTTAAGCTGAATTCAATGGTATAAATTAAAATTTGATTTAAATTAAAATTACATGTGAAAACCACAAAAAACACATTTTTGGGGTACAAAATCCCCCAAAAACCCCCCTTCGGATGGTGCGATTCATCTGGTTTTCGAACTCGTTCAAATAAATGGTACTTTACACATTTGTACCAAATTTCATTAAGATCGGACCTTTATTACGAGAGTTATCGTGCTTACGGACACATAAATATAAATATATATATATATATATACATATATAAAAATTTCAACGAATTGTGTTTTTGGCATCTAGGGACCTCAAAATGAAAAGTTATCATGGTCTCGGGCTTAAGTCTTACCATGAGACCTACGGTAATAGCTTCTTCCCTATAGGGGAAATTCGCTAAAAAGACGAACAATTTGGTGTTTTTATCATTTCTCTATGTCAATTGGTTACAGAGATATTGAAAGTGCTAAATACAGTACGTTGTCCAATGTTATTATTATGGAGTATAAGACAAATTGTATATCTCACTTATTTATCAACTTATCCTGACAAAACTTGGTATATTGCTTTATATCATTGTGGTCTATTGATATTTGCACAAAAAACAATTGTTTTGCTGATAGTTCCTGTAGCAGCAAACCTGCATACTCAGCCCCATATTATTCTTATGGAGAATAAGACAAATTTTATCTTCTTTAATTATGAACATAAATTAATAACACTTGGTATGTGGCTTTACCTAGTTGAGTTTTATTGATATTTGTATAAAAAATGTGGCTTTATGTGGCATTAAGATAAATGTATATGCATTGAAAATTTGCTGAGTACGCAGGTTTTTTTTGTATGGGGGTATTTTTTTCATGTGGAGTTTAAACGGTCAAGAGATGGATTTCACCATTCCAGTAGTCAGTAAAGTGTTTCATTTATACAGTGTGTAAAAAAAAGTCCGTCCGCCCCCCCTTTAATTTTTTTGTTTGTTAAAACAAACCAATCACTTTTGGGAAACGATACTAACTTAACAAAAGTATCTTTTGACGTTATCGAAAGTTTTGAGTGTCCCCAAAAATGGGGGATTTTGGGGGCAACTCAAAATTTTCAAAAGGAAACCCCTTTTGAGTGACCCCTCATTTTAAAGAGCTTTTTAAAAAAAAGGCGAATGGTGGAGGTTGGAGGTATGTAACGTGTCTCTATCCACAATGGCAGCTTGTCAAAGTTTTGAATACAACTCATTCTCGAAACCTGGTGTCTTAGACTTTTGGAGTTTTAATTTCACCTTTGGTGAATTAAAACTGGAACGACTCTTGTAGAAATGCTATTAAATGAAGAAGAGGTCTCTTTTGGTAATATTTAAAATTTTGAGTGTCCCGCAAAAATGGGGGATATTGGGGGCAACTCAAAATTTTCTGATGTAAACCCCTTTTGAGTGACCCCTCATTTTAAAGAGCTTTGTAAACCTAGGTGAAGGGTGACAGTTAAAAGTAAATTTAACCCCTTCAAAAGGGGTTTACATTAGGACATTTTGAGTTGCCCCCAAAATCCCCCATTTTTGCGGGTGCTCAAAATTTTAAATATTACCAAAAGATACCAGTTCTTCATTTAATACTATTTCTTAAAGAGTCGTTTCAGTTTTAAGTCACCAAAGGTGAAATTAAAACTCAAAAGGTCTTAGACGCCAGGTTTTAAGAATGAGTTGTATTCAAAACTTTGACAAGCTGCCATTTTGGATAGAAACATGTTACAGACCTCCAACCTCCACCATTCACCTATTGTTTTAAAGTTATTTAAAATGATAGGTCACTAAAAAGGGGTTTACATTTGAAAATTTTCAGTTGCCCCCAAAATCCCCCATTTTTGGGGGACACTCAAAATTTCCGATAACGTCAAAAGATACTTGGGGTTAAGATATTATCGTTCCCCAAAGGTGATTTCTTTTTTTAACAAACAAAAAATTAAAGGGGGGGGATGGGCTTTTTTTACACACTGTATATCATCTGTTCTTGCCGTTGTACAACATATTTATTTGAATAACGCAGCTGTTTATTAATGAAATGAAAAGTATAAACAGATATGAAAAGCAGAACGCATTGTCCCATTAGGATAACATATAAACATTGAAAGCCAAAAGGGCATAGCCCTTTCAATGATAAAAATACCAAATTGTTCGTCTTTTTAATCCAAATCCAATGGTGAACAGTAAAATTTGGATTACTGAAATATTACATGGAGGGCATAGCCCTACACGTTCAAACACAAAATAGTTTACATTCGACACATCTCCTAATAGTACTAAATAAGTGTGCCAAATTTCATAATCCTCCGATGCCACATATCCCAGAAATTGGTACCATAAAAATTTCCTTAGCCGATTAATATATAGATTAAGGAAACGGTTACTTAAGCAATATCTGTAATTATTTCCGTTATTGTTGGGGGTTTCAGGTTAAAAATCTTGAATTAAAACGCTAAATGTTATTCAGTCGATTGTCATAAAATTGAAAATGAAAGACCTTATTAAAGGAACATTGCCTTTTGTACATAACAAAACATTTTAAAATAGCTTTTAGAGATCACAGGTTCAAATATTAATCAAGAAAAGACAAACTCAAAAATGTTATTTTTCATTCACTTTGGTAGAAGTTTAAAATGAAAAGACTTAATACAGTATCAACAACATATTTAGCCCCATAAATTATGTATTGTAACCATTCTGGGAGACTGAGGTTCCCAACATATTTTTGTCCGATATTTGATTAACCTTTCATATTAAATTTTATTAAAAACGGACAAAAATCAAATTGTTTCACTTTTTTACAGTGAATCAAAACAACTAAGAACCCAAACAATGTAAAAATAAACATTTTAGGGTCAAAATACTGTTTATGAACAGGCCAATCTTTTGTTTAGAGGTGCCTGTCTGTCTGTCTATCAAACTGTGTACAGACCTAGAAATACATGTAGACCTAGGCCGATTTAAATAAAATTTAGTATGTAGCTCCTAATCCAGGGTCTCACTTGGCATTTTTTATTTGAAATTAATTTTTATTATTTTGAAGAGTAATTAACCTCCAAACCAGTTGTCTTTTTCATCAAACTAAAAGATTTACTTACGTCTATCACCTAAAAAACGCAAACTCTTCATAAATTAGTATTTTGAATTATTACTCTACAGCTGAAGGTTGCAGAGAAAATAAAAATGTTCATTTGGTGGTGAATGCAGCAAGTTGTCTTATGTTATAGGGAAAAACATATAACTATTTCTCTTTTATTTACTAACCAATTTAATTAAAATCTGGTTTGAAGGTTAGCACTGACCAGTAGAGGGGATAATTTAACATGTATGACCATGACCACCGTACATGAGTAGGGTACATGTTTACTGGTTCAACTGACCTCAACAATACTTTAAAATAATCA
Organism: Allygus modestus; assembly: GCA_963675035.1. Classification (NCBI taxonomy): domain Eukaryota; kingdom Metazoa; phylum Arthropoda; class Insecta; order Hemiptera; family Cicadellidae; genus Allygus; species Allygus modestus. The sequence goes on along the minus strand of OY776116.1, from coordinate 71,156,155 downwards.
TTCGTGTATTAAAAACTATGGAATACTGTACTTTACAGCGCTTACCGATTTAAATTAAATCATGGCGAAAAAGTAATTTAAATGTTACCTAACTAATCTTATGCTTATGGGAATTTCTGGTAATCTTGATTTCAAACAAAAATCACAGGATCAATAATTAGCCTTTTCCCACACAGCTTTGTAAATTGTGAATTATTAAGAGACTACAACATTTTTTAATTTAAATTATATTAACAAATTACATTAATCACATTAAATTACATTTGTAAACTGACATTTGGACAATCACTGACCGTTTATTGCATAGCTTTGCATTCCGCAAGTTAACAGTGAAACAGAGAGTTATCTTTGAGAGAAACTTTCATAACTGCGAGTGGTCCATCAGCGGCGCGGCTACAGCTACAGCTACCGTTCAGTGACCGGCCGCTAATGGAGCAGAAGTTCCAGATGGTAAACTATGCGGGGAACTGAACAAACTGGCCGACAGCGGTGTTTGTGTTTTACTGTTTCTGGACTCTGTTATTTTTGGGAACACCCAAACTCGTCTTGAACTGATCACAAAATCCACCTGTTCTGACATTCCTACGGAAATAACAATGCTGACTTTTGGATCCTTTCGTATTTAGTTTGGATCGGTTTTGGGAAGGGTTGGACATTTTAAATATTTTTTAACTTTTTATTATGATTAAAATCTTTGGAAATTAAAGATAAAAACTTATCTGTTCATTCCAACTGAATCTTATACCTAGCAGTTTTCAACAGCCCGGTCATCATTCGGCCATGACAACATTGTTATTAATAATCATTCTACAAACACATTTTCCCTTTACTACTTTGGAATTCATAACAACAATTTAATGGAAATTAGAAAAAGAATAAAATCAATTTCAAAGACTAAAATATTTGTTATAAGAATTACAGTAAAGCACATTTAGTAAAATCCCATCATCACATTGTTTTAAACAAACTGCTAGAGAGCATCTAAATCACCCCACCTATGATAAAAAGCAATTTAAAATGTCCCTGAGGAATACCATGAAATTACTCACTCATACCATATCACTCATACATATTTTAAAGTAAAAATGGAGAGTTTTTAATAGTAATATTATTTATTCAACGGCAATGGTTAACAATGCAGGCCTATCAGAATTTACAACAAATAATTAAATTTATGGGGAAATCTTTGAACCAAGTAAGAAAGGCCTGGGTCCTGTCTTCCCCTTTCTGGCTTAAAAAGTTAAGAGTAAAGGAACAATTAAGACCAAATTCCATCACATTTGGCTTTTACCTTTCAAATTATAGCACATAATGAATAATTTTCTGGTTATCATATCAACAGATGCTCTTACAAACACTTGATATGATCTAGTCTCCTGTCTCACATGAATAAAGGGACAGTTTCTTCCCCATTCCTATAAATAAGTTTGCTAAAGTACTCAATCAAACTGGATGGCAGGATTAGGATGATTTACGGCCCTCAATAAGGTATAGCAGAGGGAGTCACAGCCCGGAGGTCCAGGGAGGATAGGTGTCAGTCAGTGTCATAGTTTATATTGGATGAGACGGAACTGTCAATACACCACTACCGCACGCCTGGCACGCTTCACATGAGCAGGGGATCATGGGCGAAGGACTATAATGTCGTAAATCATAGCTTTACATGACAACACCTGGCTAAACCAAAACTGATGAATTACCTGGGTAAAAGATGAAGTAGAAAGGGGGAGGTTAATACAGGTGTCAGTCTGAAAGGGGATGGGCAGAATGGCCGTTATATAATAATCAATATTAAAAAGGTATAACGATACACCAATAGGAGCAGATATGCAAGTTTTAGTTGTTTTGAAAGTCATTTTACTGCAGGTTGAATACTGCATGGTGAAATGTAATATTACAACATAAATCAACCAAAAAGTATAAAGGCATTTTTTCAGGTAACATAATATTTGGAGCATCTATGACAATAAATAATTAAAATATTCCAGTTAACTTATCAGTCAAATTCACATTCCGTACAATAAATACCTAAAATGATTAAAATTACAAGGCAAATTATTTAGACATATGATTAAGCTTTGGGGTGGCTTAAACAATTTAAAGGGAGGCCTCAAAGTTATCATTTACAAACTTATATAAAATTAAGCGGTAAAATATTATTTTGCTGAAAACTATTGTTTAAGATATAATAAATTACCTCATAAAAGTAACAATTTATAGGAATTTCTCTTGACTTTACACTGAACCTATCACACATTTGGTCTGAGGAGGTTAATGAAAGTTTGATAATTGAATTTCCAATGCATATGTTACAATATCTAAATAGTAAAACTGTTCTTAACAATTTCACAACACAATTTAGAACACATTCTTAATTAGGTCAATTAAAATCCAACTAACATGGCCAGAATTTCTTAAAATATCACATAACAATAAAATTGAATAGAACCTATTCCTCTACTTTGTCATGAAGGTACCTTGTTGTACACTAAATAGATGCTAAAATTGCAAATACAGTTTCCATTACGATGATAACCAAATTGTTATGGAGCTATCTTTTTAAACACATTTCAGTTGAAATCAGAAACACCATTCCTTCAAGTACGCTTATTCATATTAAAAAAAGCTCCACTCCAATAACAGGTCCAATCTAATAACAAATCCGGTTCCCAAAGGGTCACATAAAGCAGTGAGCCCAAATTGGTTTGAGGCAGGATATAAATTGAGTGTTTGGATGATAAAATAAGCAGAGAGTCCTTTCCCAGTGTGACACCAAAGCAACCCATCTTCCTTCGACTGATGAGAATATATAACCTCAGCTTCTGTAGCTGGGTGTCCCCCAATGTTGCATTTATCTCAGTCAATATTCACACGCGGAACTGCCTTTGGGCCTAATGTGTCTTTATAGCGGGGAAAATATGAGGGCAATACGGCTTTCAATGAAAATATTACCATGACATTATATTTTGGAAGTTCTCAATGTTTTGAATAAATTATGCGGATATAGTTATCACATTGGTTACTGTTAAGACAAGACATTGCATATGATTAATTTTAAACTATTCTATTATTAGGTTTGGTGTCAAATTTGGTTGAAAAATCTAGCCATCCAAAATTTTTCTTAATTTCTCCATTTTTCCATTTGGTAATTTCTGGAAAAAATTATTAAAAAGCCAAATTACTTAGCTCAAAAATATCAATTAACTAGAATTGTTGCCCAAGCGCATTGAAACGCCTGTTTTGAGTTAGTTGAACTTTTCGCTGTGAGACGGTACCACCAGTATGTTGACAAGTAAATAAGTCATAAGACTATAGTTTTTGTGGTTTCAATTGTTTGTTTATTTTTTAAATTTAGAGGTGAAGGACATTTTGAAAATGATGACTCATATTGGTTTTGATGAAGTATTAAGGGATATATGGTGTTCCGACAAAAAACACCCTTGAGAAATAATGTATAAAGATCATTTAGAGAAAATTCTCACAAACTCTACCCACCAGCACATAACACACATTTTCAGTACTTTCATCAATGCATTACTTATAAATCGTATGAATACGTCTTATAAAATAAATTAAGCGCTATGCACGGACATGCTTGTTGTACAACTTTACTGAAGAGTTTAGGTGTTATTATGTACGTAATAACATGTATGAGGTAACATTGCTATTATATAAATTATCTCCCTAAACTGGAAACTTTACTACCAAAGGATCAAGTGGTTGTTTCGAATTGGAAACCTGGAGTTATACTGTGAGGTGTGATGAAGGAAGTGGTCATGAGTTATTAAAATACAGTGATTTTCCCTTAGAGGTGGTTGTAAAACCATTGAGTAAAGAAAGTTATATTATGATACCTTTATGGAAAACATGATATGAGGAGTATGTAGGAGTATTTAGTGTGTGAGGAGTGTACAGTGTATGATGGTAGTATTTGCATATATGTTGAGGAGCTGCGTTGATATAGCAAACATAATTTATATTGTTTTATCAGTGTCATGGAAAAACAATTCAATTATGAGAACCATCATCTCCCGTTTGCTCGATCAAACAATGAAGCTGTGATGTAACTTAACAACTGTGATTCAATCACAATAAAAAAGGTGTATTTAACTAACCGGGGTAGTGGTGCTGTCCAACACATGTCATCACCCTGTCACCTATGGCTTGGCTATACATTTAAAAAATGATGTACACTCTACTAGCATAATAATATAACAATTTAACTCAATGGTGGAGCCTGGTTGCATGTTGAATTTCATAATTTATTTTTAATATTTATCAGTGACAAAGTCAGATACATGCAATGGCACTCACCGCTAAACTATCATCCAGCTTCCTCTGCCACTGGTCGGATCGTTCGATGAGTGCGTTCCACTTCTCCGAGAGCTTGGTGACCTCGCGGCGGATGCACCTTGTGAGCTCTCGCGCTTGCTCCTCGGCCGTGCGATATCCTCGTGAGTCCCCTTCCACATCTCGACCCGCTGAAACACACATGCAAATTGATTCTGGAGTGTTTTGCAGACGCAATTGTGTATTTTTTATGATGCAGTCCTTATGGTATATGATTTAGACCTTGTAGTATATATCTTATGTTATATTGCATAGATATCTTAGAGCTTACAGTATTTGGAGTAGAACTTATGTACAAAATAAGTACAGCAACCAACGTACCAAGTTCGTATAAGTACATGATCAGTTCGTACGGTTTGGTCTTTGGATCTTAGACCTTCATGTATCTTACCCATTTTTCACCATAAAGGTTGTTGTATATGGGTGTCGTAACATACTTACAACATGTGATATAGTCCTTGTGATATATATATTATGGTATATTATGGAGAGCTAAGAGCTTAAGGTCTAGGTGCTAATGATGGTTTATGGTATAAAGCTTGTGTTTCATTAACATTTATTTACCCACCGTTTAAAGATAACAAAACTATAATGGTGAAATTGGTCACCTTTTGCCTCTCAAAGTAGGGAAGAAAACAAACATCTCTGCTTAACTATCAAGTCGCGTCATGGATGGGGGTAAGGGAATCTGGGCCAGATTTGTTCTCCACTATACAGAGTGTTCATTTTTTATGCTCACCATTGGGATCTTGTAAACCATAATAGTTACAAGGAAGGTTAAATGAGCAAAGTAGTGCGTAATTATAAACTAAATATAATGGCGCAAATAAATCAAAAATATTCCTCCTAACTCGTTCGCTACGCTCAAAAAAACACTTTTGACCAAAAACAAAATTTGCTTATAACTTTCTTATTTTTCAAGATACAAAAATCTTGGTAGATCAAAGTTGCCTTAGAACATTTTCCGTAGAATCTGAATATGTCACTTAAAATTAAATAATATACTCGGTTACTCACATCAAATGGTCAAGTACAAAATCTGTAATGCAAGTATAGTGTTTTTATATTTGTATTTGAAAGAAATCTTTTCCCTGATAATAAAAATACCTCGTATGTGGTACTTTGTTCATAAAATAAGTCAATACTGTAATTGAACAAAACCCATTTGTTAGTAACCATTTGTTGGATATTTTGTACTAGCTCCAACATAAAAGTATTAAATTTATGTTTTACAACTGATTTACATAAAACAACTGATTCAGGGAGAAAACAGCTGTTTTAAAATGTAAGAAAATAAAGTTTTTGTAAAATCATGTTATTAAACAAAAATTAAATCTGAAAGATTTTCGTACATTTTATAACAGCTGATTTCTCCCTGAATCAGCTGTTTTATGTACATCAGTTGTAAAACATAAATTTAATACTTTTATGTTGGGGCCAGTAAAAAATATCCAACAAATGGTTGCTAAAAACGTATTTTGTACAATTATGGACTTATTTTATGAACAAAATACCACATATGTGGTATTTTTGTTATCAGGGAAAAGATGTCTTTCAAATACAAATAAATATAAAAACACTATACTTGCATTACAGATTTTGGACGACCGTTTTATATGAGTATCCGAGTATATTATTTAATTTTAAGCTACATATTCAAATTTTATAGAAAATTTAACGCAACTTTGACCTGACAAGTTTTTTGTATCTTGAAAAATAAGAAAATTACAAGGAAATTTTGTTTTTGGTCAAAAATGTTTTTTTGAGCGTGGCGTAGCGAGTTTGGCGGAATATTTTTGATCTCTGTGCGCCATTTTATTTAGTTTATAATTATGCACTACTTTGCTCATTTAACCTTCCTTGTTACTATTATGGTTTAATAGATCCCAATGGTGAGCATAAGAAAAAGGAACACACTGTAGTATAACCAGTTTAATTGTGGATTTTTGAGAATTTCTGTATTTTTATCGGTGAATGCATAAGAATCTATAGTAAAGAAAGAATAAATAACAGTTATTACTAGGGCTAGTTATGAAAGTGAAAAATCCAAAACAGGCACAGCTGCAAAGCTCAGAAGTTTAATAAGACGTGGTAAAAAGTATGAGAGTAGTCCTGAAGTTACTATAAAAACTATTACGTCATTTAAAGTGGAAGCCTTATAATGAAGTTGTGTCTTTTGGGGATTTTGAGATTGTGAAAAAGCCCTAAACGTGCGCGGACACAGGAGGGAGGTCATGGGGGTCATGACCCCCCAAAAACTTTAGACCTTCATGTATTTTACCCATTTTTCACCATAAAGGTTATTGTATTATGACAATTTAGATATTTTCACTCATGACCCCCCCCCCCCAATAACGATAGTCTGTATCCGCCCCTAGACCTAAAACTATCAGTAGAGACCTCAAACTACAAAACTGACCTATTTTAATTAAATGTATCACCTTATTGACCCATCTAGCAGTTAGTTTTACAATTTTCATTCCTACCACCATAATTAGATTTCTCGTGGGAAAAGGTAGAATTATCAACTAGTTGAAGAAAATAACTATTTTCTGCAGGACTACCTGAATTTTGTTGAAGGCACAGTTAAACTTTCATTGAATATAAGAGTGAGAGGAACCAGAATCAATATCTACACTATGTCCACCGTATTTCCAATCATAATTGTTTGATCCTCATCAACAGTAACAACATATGACTGGTAGTCAAACTGGTTTATTGAAAGATTTAAGTGTTAAATATACTACATCAATAGTCCGAATATAAAATATTGTAACAAAAAATTACTAAATAGTGATGAAATCAGGAAAAATATTTACCACAATTTAAAACTTTATATTTAACTACACTAAGTGTACTAACAAAATATCGGATCACAGATAAAGGTTTATTTCCAGGACTTAAAAACGAATTCGGTCAATAGAATTGTTGAAACGATATTGTTGGATAAGAGGATCATTGAAAGTGCCAATATTGACTCGGAACCACTCACAGGGTGATCTACCGGCGGCAAAGTGTATTGAAGAATATGGTTGTTAGGTTAATACACAACTAAGCTTTTAGCGGAATAGCCCCCATGGGCGAACATTAGACAGCAAACAAAATCAGGCGAGTGAGTAAGAGCCTCATGCAATCAAGTCGTACTCAGCACAAAACCATATACGTACACGACGTACACTTTATTTTAAAAGGTTCTGCACTTTTTATTTGCATTGCTGTTAAATACAGATGAAGAAGGTTTTTGAATTTAAACAAAAAATATTCTATCGATAGCAAAATGTATCCTTTGTTTTGTTTGTTCTGATTACTAGAATGAGGAAAAACTGTGAACTGTGTTAGAACCAGTTTACATAAAAGTATAATTCTTTTGGTTCCTTACACAGGTATAATATTATGCTTTTTAACAGTTTTCAAACTATTATTTCTATAATGACGATATATAAAACATCAATTAGCAAGAGCTATCACAATGAATGAGGCGAATTCTATCTCAATTAAACCGTTTATTACTTGTCATTTCAATAAACCACCAGTTTCGACAGGATATTAAACGGATCAGAAGACGATTCAAAATTAAACTTCGTACTTTATCTTTGGTTTTATTATAACACTAACATTTTAAAGCTTATTTACGTTTATCTGCTAAAAGGATGTAGTAAAAATATACTACCTTCAAAAGTCTCAATCAGTTTCCCTGTCGTTTTCTTTCAATAATAGTATGATTTACTAGCACTTATTATTCAAGTTCTATTCAGAGGGTATACGTTTTATTTCCTAATGGAGTAACATAGGCTCTAAGATATTAAGCGAAATAATCATATAGTCAGTAACAAAACTATGCATGGCATCTCATTATACCTTTAGTGATAATATCTCTGCATTCAATTTTATGCACAACTTTGGGTTAACGTCTGAAAGATAAGTGTTTGCAGAGGATAGATTTGGAAGGTAAGGTAATTTTCAAATAATGATAAATAAATTTCCATTTGTTTAATTTCATTTTACATTTATTTTTTAAGTAAAATAACTGCTAACAAATTAACTGTCAATAAAAAACCAGAATTTATCGTATATTCCGAAATTCTTAATTTACAAATAGTCTTTGATTATATTATTATTTGAATATGCAGAACCGTACTTTAAACTAAGTCACACAATTGTTTTAATAGAATCAGTATTCAGTAATTAAAAATAAATTAAAATTATAAGGAAATTAATTTAGCTACATCTTTTATTATAAAACCTACAAAATAAAATAAAATGTTGGTTTACACAAAAACCACACCTTTTGTCAAGTGTCAAGTGACCAGCAAATGTAAGGATTTGTGGCGCAGGATGAGAAATAGAAGGACTTTACCAAGAATGCGTTGTAACTGGTGCCATTTGTGAACATTTACACAACTGCGTCCACCCCCGTCTTTGTCCCATGTTTCACGTTTTACCCCCATGTTTAATGCACACAATGTGAGTGTTGTTTAACAGGGAGTTTGTTTTCAGTTTGATACATGAGAATTAGGATGAGTGCACAACATTGCGTAAGGTCTAATTAATTGTATATAGTTCTTGCAGCACTATGGATTAAGTATCGAAATATTTTGTAGTGACTACGTGTTACTGCTTATAAAAAAATAACAAAAACAATGTAATCATATATGTTGTTTAAATTCTAGTAAAATCAAATACGATACAATTCTATATACCATATACCTTATAAAACCCTATTTTTCGCCCATTTAGTTTTTTATGTTCACCCTGATAGTGTCCTTTACTTGCATTTAAACATATTTATTACTTGCATTAGTAAACTTTGAGGTATGTGTACAATTTGTATAAATAAACCAAAACGGTGTTTTGTACTTGTCAACATGTTTTCACAGAGGTTTGCAAGTCAAATGTTGCAATTCAATTTCCAATGCTAAACTTATGAGTTCTTAAAATTGCTAGACATTTATATTTACTAATCCTACAAATTGCGGGACGATCTTTTTTACATTATCAATCCCTGGAAACACCACAGAAAAAGCATACATAACGAATAATGAAGAACGGTGAAAGTTACGTTTACCATCAAAGTAATGTTCAATGAGAATTATTAACAGGAGTAGCGGTAACAAGAGTTGTTGAATGAGAAAACTTGGAAGATCTAATGTAGCAAACAACAACTTCACTGCAGAGAACACGCAACGCTTATAGCTTCTGTAACCAACGTTTGTAGATTTTAACACATTCTCTCTCATATTCATACTGGTAAAAACATTTTTTTAAGTTAATAATGTAATATATTAAATCACAGTTCAACAAAGCATTAATCCAAAATTAAGAGTAAAAGATTCTCTGGATTGGCTACTAAACTGCAGTTTTTATGCGAAAATGAGTTACCAAAGTATTATAATTTCATCATTTATCATGTATTTAACATATATGTGTTCCCATCCAAATGTGGTAACCCATTAACTTTTTTAAACTTATTTGGTCTCAACTAAAATAATTAATAAAGACAAGGCAAATTTAAGAACAACATCAATCAATTTCACATTTTAAAGCTAAGTTAAATTTTTGGAGAATTTGTTTGAAACTGCCACAAGTTTTCAACTAAATGAAAAGTAATGATTTCTATTTATTTGCAGTTATACATCTGATTTCCAAACATTTCAGAATTATTTCATTTACAACTTATAAAACAATAGTTAACTAATAATATTTCTATCGTAAAAATTGTAACTTTTTCTATAATCTTTTAAAATGATTCATTTCAGATTTTCAACGGTAATTTAAAAGACGTTTTTGACAATGAAAAAAAAAGTTTTTTATTAGCATATTACGTGTTGTTATTACTTACGGGATGTAATAAAAGATGGGATGTAATTTTTTATATATGTTTACCGTCTGTATGTGAATCAGTACAAGTGTAAATATATCTTAAGTGTTGTAAGACGTCTTTTATTACATCCCGTAATGAAAAAAAAAACACCTAGTTCCACATTACTTTTAAACTCAGCATTTCAGCATATTAAATGTTACAACAAATTTGTATTACATTTTGTTATTAAAATTCTTAATAAATATTATTAGCGGTTTTAAAATAATAATAATAATAGCTCAATTACCACAATGGGATTAAAAGAAGAATTTCACATTGTCACCTACATTTTATTTCAGAATTCCATTTAAAATTACTGCTGACAATCCTATAAACCAAAACGTAATTACAACTGATGCGCAATTCAGACTCTGTAAACTTAATTATGTTATTTAAGAGCCAAGTAATAGTTTAGTTTTGTGGTAAAAGATAACATGTTTTACTACTCTTGCGTCTGAATGCTTGTTATATTTGTCTGTTTGGTATTTCATTTGTAGATTAGGTATGAGTATATTTACTTCCCATAAATTAAAATAAATATTTAATGATTAGGGTGGTGTGCAATGATGTTAAATTAACATTTCCTCACCTATAAAATGCAATTAACTTTTGAATGCTGTGGAATAGACAATATTTAAAAAAAACCATAATCTGAGAATATAAAGGATGAATATTATCTTTTCAAGCCCTGTGTTGGATATTAAAAACAGTAATCAACTGCTTGGAGGTGTGTTGGTCGGAAACAGATGAAATTCCTAAAATTTCATTAAAAACTTTGAGCCAATGTGGTATGAGAGGACTCGCGTGACTTTTTCCTGCATTAAATTGTAATAAGTCATAGTCATAGTCACAAATCTTTATTTATATTATGCACCAGCTGTACAATAAATAGCCTCAAGATATGCACCATAAAAAGAATACATTTTATTATTAAACTAAACAAGAATACATTTATGATTACTTACTAAGATTAGAGAGGGGTGGAAAGCTCATCAAAAGAATATAATGCCCTGTTTATAAGATTTTTAAACATTTTTTAAAACTTTAAGCCATTTCCCTTTGATATGCTTTTTGGAATATGCTTTAGATGAATATTTCCTATATATGTTGGTTTTTTCAAAAAATTTCAATTTTTGTCTCTGGGAAAACAGATTTTTTCCTCTGGTGTTGTAGGAATGAGTCCTCATTGAGTTAATATCTATACTGAGTTTTCCATTTCTTGCAGCAAGAATAGTTTCAAAAATATATTAACTGTAGACCGTAAGAGTTTTTAGAGTTTTAAAAAGGTCCTTTGCTGAATCATCATATTTCAGGTTTAGCATGATTCTAATAGTTTTTTTTTCTTGTTTTAGAATACTCTCTAAATTGATTTTTTTTATGTAGCCATAGAGTGCAATGCAAAAAGAGATGTGTGAATGAACGTGCGCAAAATATAAATTTTCCAAGGTTTTTACATCACAGTAATAACTCATTTGCGACAAGGCATAAACTCCGGAGTTAATTTTACCTACGATTTTATGTATGTTCATCCCAATTTAGGTGTTGGTCAATCGTTAAGCCCAAAAGATTATGCTATCCTGCTTTTCAATTAGGTTTGACTCATAGCTTATCAATAAGTCTTAATTTTTTTGATTTTGTGGGGTTTTAAAATTTACAAAATTAGTTTTCTCTGTATTATGTATAATTCTAAAACAAATTCATTTTAGTTATGCAAAATGATCATTTTTACAATATTCAAGCTTTTTAACATTTAGATGATTTTGTTATATAACACATTAGGGGGTGGGGTTTAAAATTACGAAAAATATATGGTTTGTAATATATGTTTGTGGCCCTCACTTTGCCCTAAGTGCATTTAAGTTAAATGCACATTAAGGAAACTTAAATGCACCTAGACTTCGCCTGTCCTCAAGCCTCTGGTCTTTGGCTTCTGGCTTGTGTGAGAAATTTACCTAGCAAAATAAAGAATCAACATTAAAGAACTTTATTGTCACAAAAATATATTTTCCACTAACCAACACAGCTGAGAAAATAGGTGACATTGTCAAAATATAAAATGTATTAACCTAAACCTAAAAGTAAATAACAATAAAGTCATTTCATTAAAATTAAAAATCTTAAATTATTGTATCACACAGGAACTCTTGAATGCTATAATAGGCCTTGTTAACAAGACTATCGACCATCTTATTCTAAAAAAAACTGCGGTATCAATATTTTTTAACCTTTTGGGAAGCTTATTGTATAATGTTTTTTCCTAAACATTGTGGCAATAATTCTGTTGAACTTAATCTATGGATAGGTAACTGCAAAATATCTCTGTGCCTTGTATAATTCTCATGAAAATGTTGTTCCTCCATAATAAAACTGAAATTTTATTTAAGGAAAAGCAGACATTTAAAAATATGTTTGACCGTAGTGTTAGGATTTTTAATTCTTAAAAAATATGACGACACGAAGTTCGAGGGCTAGAAAAAGTAATTAATCTAAGACACTTCTTCTGAATTTTGAAAATCATCTCTGCATTTGGACTACTACTCCAAATTTCTATGCCATATTGCAAAAGGGACACAAACTCTGCATGATACACTACCATTTTTGTCCTAAGATCAATTATCGATTGTAAAACCGACATCTGAAAACACGCTATCTATATTTAACTTCTTAGCAAGTGTCTGTAAATAATCTCTCCATTTTAAGTTTATTTGAACTTTAAGGCCTAAGAACTTTGTCGTTTCTGATATTTCAATAACATTTCCCTACAGTTCAATATCAAACTCATAATTATTTTTGTTTTGTGCTGTTTTAAAATGAACAAGTTGTGTTTTTTCACTATTTAATTTTAAACCATTTGCTTTAATGGTTTAAAGCAAATGGTTTTAGACAGTTCTAAAAAAGATTGTTTTATTGTTTGTTGTAATTGATCAAAACTTTTAGCTTTAAGGATGGCAGTGGTATCAGCTGAGTATAGAGTAAGTTTGAAATTAATATTTTTTGGCAAGTCATTTACATAAACAAAAAACAGCAATGGTCCTAAAATTGAACCTTGGGGCACCTTGCTCCAATCTGACATAAACTTCACATCATCTTTAACTACTACTGTTCTATGACATCGATCTGTTAGGGAAGAATAAAACCAATCCAAAGATGAAAATTTATAGTATTTAAGTTTATCCGAAAATATTTTGTGGTCTACACAATCAAAAGCTTTCGATAGGTCCCAGGACAGACACGCTGTATTCTGCGACCCATCCAAGCTCCAGGCCACCTCATCCATAAAATTTGCTACTGCAAGTGTGGTACTACAACCTCTTCGAAAACCATACTGTTCTTCTGAGAAAATATTACTTTCAGAAAAGGATAAAAGTTGTGTGCTTACAACTTTTACAAAAAATTTTGAAAAAGTTGGCAATACTGATACTGGTTGATAGTTATCAGGGCAATGCTTACTTCCTTTCTTAAATAATGGTTTTACCTCTGCAAATTTTAACTGGGATGGAAAAACTCCACTACTCAGAGATTGATATTATGAAGGTAAGTGGCTCAGCAACTATTTTGCCTGCTTTCGAAACAAATCCAAGGGTACTTCATCCCACCCCAGATGATTTATTGTTTTTAAGAGTTTTAATAATTTGTTTAACACTTTCCTAACACATGCTCTAAAATAAACTCAGACAAATTTGGAATATTTACACTCCTTAAATACTGAATTGTATTACTCCTATCACCAGTAATTAATATTTTTGTGAGTATCTGCAAACTTATTATTAACGCGATTCGCTATTTCATGGCCATCGTCAATTACCCTATCCATATAGTGAAGATCTGGAAATGATCTCAAGGTACTTTTACACCAAGTTCTGACTTTACAATTGACCAGACTGCTTTCCTTATGTTTTCTGCATGCTCAATAAATGCACTGTTTGCCAACTTTTTGGCTCTCTTACAAACAGATTTAAATATTCTTTTGTAATTCTTAAAATATAAAATAAAGTCGTCATTATCGTATAACTTTGCTAATTTATTTAATTCCCATTTTCTGGCAATTGATATTTTAATTCCTAATGTGACTTAATTTTTTGAGATTTTTCTGGTTTGAACACAATGTTAAAGGAAAGAATGACTCAAAAACTAATTTAAATTTTGAAAGAAAAATATTAGAATTCCCCTGACAATTTTTTCCGTTTCAAAATTCCAAGAGTGAGCCAAGAAGTAGAACAGAGTTTTCGCAAGCTTGAATTATAAGAAAGATTTAATAGTGAGCGATCCATTTTCAACTATTATTTGATTTGGTAACCAAATAGTAATAGATATTACACTCAACGTAATTAAGCCAAACAAAACTACTCCAAGACATAAAAGTGAGAAACTTGTTTTTTATAATTATTTTTCAAATTCAATTGCGACCACTGAATATATAAGTTGGGCCCAACTTAATTTAGCACAGATGTCACTTCCATTTAAAATAGGCTTGTACATAGAGGAGGTGGAAGCATTTTAATACCACAAAGAATTAAAATCCTAGAGCCTCGTCAAATCCAGAGCTAATGACGGTAATCCGAGGAGCGAGCGACCACAGCGATGTGATACTGTCGCGTCACAGCGACTGGCGCAGTTGCAGCGGAGTTAATCACAGTTGCGAGTCGGACTAAGAGGATTGCGGCGGTGGACATTCCTCCCTCGCAATATACCCACTGTCTGGGGTCGCTGCGGTCTCGTTGCTGTTTGTATTTCCTCGGGTCTCCCTCCCTTAATTAGTGTTTCATATCGTTTTAGCGGAGAATAGGTTAGTGGGCCAGTTTTGCGGTTCGGCTTTAGACGTTCATTTGCTCGGATAACTTAATACATTTGAATGTTTTATTTGATAGAAATAGGGGAAAATTGTTAATATAATGTTTACTTTGGAACTTGCAAAGGAGAATATGGGATTCATTTAATGTTCATTTAAACAAATTATTGAAATTTAAAGAGTAATATGCTACTGTACATATTAACTATCATCGGACTACTGAATAAGCGACCTTCTTATAGAATTTCATGAACTTGATCAGATTTATGTCAAATTTGTGTAAGTATGTCAGTTTCAAACAATTCATTCTCACGCCAATTACATTTCAATACTACCAATTTTATTGTTTTTCTCATAAATATAATTTTTTTTATCAGTTGTGAAACACTAAAATACTATAATTTACGACAACATTTTATTTTATAAGTCAGTGTAAGCAGAATCCAACAAACTGTATTTTTGAATAGTTTTACAGTCTCAAAATGGGATTATATCACAATGATTTATAAACCTACAATGTATAGAATTTGAATTTCCTAAACATTTCCACAATCATAAAATAATAAGGCGATTATAGCTCTGCGCCATATCAAAACAAGCTTTGTGTAACATTGGAACTGTTTTAAACAGAACCAGCTGACGGCTGATGCGACAAACCTTAAAAACTTAGCCCGTGCATTACAGTAATTTACGGTTTTGCGTCATTTCCGGTCTACTACATCATTCCTATGATAACTGGATTTCTCTTTGTTCCGGTCAATCTGTGCCATATTGCTCAAGGCTTGGGAGGTATTAATGTATTTGAAACTGATATACTTTACAGGGATAGGGACTAAGACTACCTCATCAATTATACATATCTTATAATGATGGTAAAATTACTGTTGTTAAGTAATAAACTCTGATGTTACAACTATTAGATTTAAAGCTATAGAATGTCAAATAGGATGAAGCAGGGAGCACAGCTGTAAGTTGAGCCTGCGAGTTTCTTTTCACTCGCTCTTAGCTTGTCTACATCAGTAGTGGTTTACATAAACGTTATAGGACAATGTTCCAAATTGTGGGCACCCTGGGCACATTCGCTCTCAGTCATGTGGGCACCCTGGGAGTCGAGCCCAAGACCTCTTGCACCGCTAGCGGGCGCCTAACGTCCAACGTCTAACGTCCTAACGTCTTACTGCCCTTTGCACTTCATCCTATTTGGCTCTCTCTGTACCGAGTTGAACCTACCTTCGGTGTCGCTGGTGTCGGAGAGGGGAGGCTCATTGGCAATGTACTGTCGGCCGCTCAGCAGGTTGCTCTCGACAACAGGCCGCTTGTCCTCCAGCTGGCGCCGGAAAGCTCGATGATCATCCTGTTGAAGGGTAGAAATCCATGACATTAAAGAGATAAGGATTTTGAAACTTCTAAATTTTGTGATAGGACTCTTGAAAGTGGAAAACATCAGAAGGGGCATGAAAATAGAGATTTTAATGTTTAATATTTAAGAAAAAATTAAGAAGACGATAAATAAAATAGGTGTTGTGGAGTAAGAGGCAGCTTGAGGAGGACAAGGTGCATAGAAGGTGTGTTGGAAATAAGACAATGGGTTGGAAATAGAGCAAGAAGTACGTACTAGTGGAACTTCAATTTTTTTTAGTCAAGTGAGGTTTGTGTCAAGTTGGGAAAGCAGAAATTTGGATTAATGTATATAGCTTGGGAATCAAGTGAATAAAGGAAAAACTGGGATTTTTTAATGAAGGTAATGTTTAGTAATTAAATTAAATGGAAAAAACAGTACTGCAAATAATGTCCAAAGCGATTAGAAAACAAAACCTTAAATGAAAAGGATTGATGTTAATTGTTTTTAACAATATTGGCCATTTATACTTGAAGCTCCTTTGGCGAAATCAATTAAGATAATTGGGATTCGGAAAATTTGGGTTTCAGATACAGTAAACGAAAATCTACTTAAAATTCATAAAATATCTCCCTCATTTTATATCTTGGGGGAAACAACAACACACTGAAAATTAGGAGTAAATGTTTTTTGGTTTTTAATGAAAAGTTTATAGTTTTTAAAGTTTTACTCCTGAAAAATATCATTCATATTTCCCTCAAACCCCTTCAAAGCCCTTCCTCAACCTAAATTAGAAGGTTAATTTTAACTTGGAAAATGAAAATTTGCAATTAGGAAGCAAAGTTTGCTATTTCTATAGGAACATTAAACAAAATAGCAAAATATTCAATATTTGGGATTTTTTGCAGGATATATATCAGTCATATCAAAAACCTTTCACTAGCCGTCATACATATTTTTGTACTGTACAAAATTAAAACAATTAAATTCTGAGGAAGGACTAAAAAACTATTCTTGAGTTTTAAAAGTTATTTCATACATTTTTAAAAATAAATATTAAATCTTATAATTTGTTAAATACAATTTAATAAGTTATTATCGTCCGATTTTCTGATATAATACTGACAAAGAAAAAATAAAGAGGAGCAGTTATTAGACCATAGGTATATTCCGAGGCATTGTGTGCCGCAGGCAGTGAGTGGCTTAGGAGAGCTTACACTCCCTTATAAACTAATTTAATCACATGGCAACTTTAATTAAATCTGTAGCAAACTGTTTGATCTCGTACACAAAGCCAGCAATAACGCCACTTCCTCATAACCGGGCACAATATCGTACACGTTTTATGAATTCCTTCGGGTTCTAAGCGGGGGAAAAAATGGAAAATGCAATCTTTAGTGATAACCAAAGTGACAATGCAATGGAAAAACTAATCTAGAAATGAAATTATATTTTGCAGTTTCATGAATTCTTTATGTGAACTGGCTAAGAATGTTTGGATGAAAATGTTTTACTAGATACATTGTTTGGTACTAAAAATATTTTCCAATTAAGTTATATGAGGTAACTGGCCAAGTAGGATTTTTTGTTAGTACCACAGTCAGTATCCAAATAAGTAGGTATATCCAGGTCGAATCCACCCCACCATAAAGGTAAAATCAAACCTTTCTAAATATTTGAGCATCAAGACTTTGACATAATAGTTTTATTTAAAAT
Source organism: Allygus modestus (assembly GCA_963675035.1). Lineage (NCBI taxonomy): Eukaryota > Metazoa > Arthropoda > Insecta > Hemiptera > Cicadellidae > Allygus > Allygus modestus. The sequence goes on along the minus strand of OY776116.1, from coordinate 71,138,101 downwards.
TGGTGGGAAAATAAATAAAAAAGGTGAAATCTAAAGCGAGTGTTTTCTTTATATTTCAGTGGTAGGGGTTTCTACTCTGCAATATTTTAAAGAAGCCTATACAAATCTATTGAGTTATGAATCTTGGTTAGAATATGTATATTTTTATAAATAAAACAATATTATTGGTAAAATAACCCAAATCTATGAGTACGATACATAAAGCATTTTAAATGACAGGACTACACTGATATAAATCAAAGAAAAAATATCCAATATCCATCTTACAAACAATACAAGGTACACAATCTTGTTGATTTTTTATTTTATTTCAAGCTTTTGATAAAACTTTTTTTACTATATTATTTTACTATCGAAATCTTCATTTCACAAACCAACAGTAAGAGAAAATCATAAACATTACGTAATTTGAAATTATCAATGTATCATACATTTTTTAAAGTTGCAAACTTAATTGCTAAAAAAGGGGTTTCCTGAAATAAAATAAATTTCTAAACCGCAAGTAACTGAAAAAAATAATAATGGAAATGAAAATCCTTGTATATACCTAAGTATATTAAATTTAAAAGAGTGATATCAGAAGCTATTGGTTTAGAGATGCATGTTGAATCTCCCCGCTTCCGGGACCACATGCAAAGAGGAAATTGTGCTCATAAATATGTTGAGAGCAGTTCCAATTTGGACGTTTAAAAGTATGAGGCACGCAAGAAAGTCAGCCCCTTATTAAACTGGTTAAACTTTAGCTTTTCACTATGCCTTTTTTTCAGCAGGCTAATCAAAAATGGCCAGCTATATGAATACTCGGTGTTTGCGGCTTATTATGAGAAGTCTGATTTTTGTTATTTAACAGTGTTAAATATTATCTTTGAATTTTCTTTTGAATACCCCGATGCCAATTTTCCAGCCCGTAACTAGAACATTCTATAAGCCATTATTTACCCCTTATATACCCCTTATTTTTACTCTTATTTCAGTATCTCAGCATTCATGCTATTCTCCAGCTCTGGAAACTACGCTAACTCGTTCCGAAAAATTGAATTGTAAATTAAAGGAATAACAAATCCGGAAGAACAATTTAGAAAAACCATTCCAAACCTCTTTAAGAACAACTTACATTACACATACGTATAGCAAATTTATAACAAAGACAGACAAGGGTGATAATTTACGGAAATTAGAGTCTAGAGAAACGATTTTAAGGGAAGAAAGGAAATCGTGTAATGCATATTAACACGACGGTAACGCCTCCAGAAACGTTGTGACAATCCCGCACGACAGCTATGTAATCCGGGCTACCGTCGCGTTTTTGTAGGCGCTCACACCTGTCATCAAATGCTGTCATGTGTACAGCAAAGCCGGGCAAAACAGATTTAACCCAAAATAATGCATTTTTCAATCATTATACGTGGTTGAATGCATCCGATCAAAATACATCGTATCGAATATTTTTTTTACATACTGTTTAAAATTTACTAACTGTTGTTATTTCAATTCTATATGAAATCATTCTCCCCCCAAACAACCTAAGCAAATGACTTCATACATTATCCATTGGAATCATGAAAAGCTTATCAATGAAGAATATCTCAGCAAATACAACATTATTTTACAAAATGAACATGGTAAAACAGATTGAAAGAAATATACCTGAACGAAGAACAAACATTATATTCTACAAATACAGTGGAACTAAAATATTTATTGTTTGGCGTCTTTCACCTCTGTCTATATTTATGCAAGGAGAAATAAATTTTGAAGTTTATAAAAGAATAACCGAAGAACAGATTGTATTAGTGTTAGTTAACGAGTTTCTTTTGTTCTTTGTTTTAAAACGAATGACATTTTTTGAAAATTGATAAAATTATAAGTTGATTAAAGAACTACCACACTGGTGTCAATATCGTTCGTAGCTTACAAACCTCAGGTCGAAGCTTCTAGACGGTTCATCAAAACCCGTAATTGAAAATGAATCATAAACTCATAAGAATCAGGAGGATAGTTACCCCTGCCGTACGATACTGACCAGTTGCTTCTGCAGGGATGCTACGTCGCCACCGATGGGCCCCAGGCCGGTCAGCTCGGTGTCCTTACGGATGACCCACTCGAACAGCTCGCGCAGGGACAGCAGCAGCGCCGTCCAGTGCTCCGCGTTGCTCTCCAGGCGGTTCCTGCAACCACAGAGGAGGGTTAGACACAGAGAGCCAGCAGGAGGTTCCCACATCGGCCCAGGCACTACGCCACTGTAGCGATACTCGCACAGACGGGGCTTAGCAGGGACACTCGAACAGCTCGCGCAGGGACAGCAGCAGCGCTGTCCATTGCTCCGCGTTGCTCTCCAGGCGGTTCCTGCAACCACAGAGGAGGGTTAGACACAGAGAGCCAGCAGGAGGTTCCCACATCGGCCCAGGCACTACGCCACTGTAGCGATACTCGCACAGACGGGGCGTGGCAGGGACACTCGGCAGGCATAGCATACAGCAGTCGGCAACCTTTTTATCATAGTTTAATGTTGTTACTAAAATATTATTTGTAAACCCCGTGAAACTTAATTAAAAATTGTCTCTTTGCCTTACCTTAGGTAATAGTTGAAAAAAATAAACCCATTTTATTCAACAAATATTGTATACACTTCTTACATTACGTAAATCGGTCCTAGATAAGTAAGAAATAGTACAAGTTGAATCTTGGAACTCTCAGTTGGATTATTCCGAAGATTAAAGTGACCTCGATATAGTACAGATTGCCTTTTACACAATGGGCCAATAAAAGGCCTTCTGTGCACTCGAGCTCTCCGGCTAAATGCACCTGGTCACTCCACTTCAATCCGGTAGATAAGCAATACACTCTCTCCATGCTACAATAGCTGCAACAGCTTCTCAATAAGCTGCAATAGCTGTTCAATAGCTGCAACAGCTTCTCTTAGCTGCGAAAGCAATAGCTGCATGCTCTTTGTGCGACCAATGCGCAACCGCGCCATTGCAGCTACGGGACTCATATACACGCCGAGAATTGGCCCATCTCTGAATTTAGAGTATTTCTTCACGTAAGAATCTACTTAACCGGTCCAGTAGTTTGTGCGTAATGGACTTTCAAACAAGCTTACAAACGTTCAGCTTTATTAATATATTTCGCAATATACGCTTATATTAGGCCGATTATTAATAATCTTCATTCAATGCTTTTAAAAGTACAGCAGGTGCTTGTGAAATTAATATTTTAAAGTGATTATCTGATCCGATAGAAATGTTATGTCCATTAACACTGATACTTTGGAGGCCAACGGGGCGGAGCCCTAACAGAATTTTGTAAAACTCTTTCATAACAATTTTCTTCGACGAAGGAGCTATAAGTTTAAAATTTAATTTTAATCCTTTCGTTGGTTCCTGAGATTTCATGATGGTACCTGGCTATTTGGCTTTAGTAGATATAGAATTAGACTCAAAATGTTATTTTGGTAAAGTGTTATTATAACGTGGAAATATATAAAAAAATTAGCATTTAACAAATGATGATTATCATTCATCAGAGTCAAATTGAAAGTAGATGTTATTATAAGAAGAAATTCTGTATTATTAAAATGTCAGTTGCATACTTATATGGCATGAAGAACGTTAAAAGTAAAAACAAGTAAACATAAGATGTCAAATAATGGCCAAGGCTTAAGGAAATTACTTTAGTGTGTTGGAAATACATTTTTTATGCGATCTTGCAGTTCAGATTAGAGGAGATCAATTTGTCTACGGTGATTAAGGTTAATATTTACAGATTCGAAGAGCTAAATTATTTCGACACGTTTTCAATAAAGAAACAAAAGATGCCTAATTCAATTATGCGATCGTGTGATGTACAAAACTAAAAAGCGATTAGATGTTGCTTTGTTTAAAAATATTTAAAATTCCATTCCTCAACAGAAAGCTGTAATTTGACACCAACACAATGCTCTGTCCAACGAGATTGAGGCTCACTAGCTCAATAGCCTCCATTGTTTAGATGTATCAGATCGCTGCTTGGCAGATCGTGTGAATCGGTGCGGATCTGAGATCTGATTTCGATAAAGATAGAATAAACAGCTGTTATATGTAAAATGTTAAGTGGATTTGTCGGAAACGGAAAGCGGCAAGGGTTCTCGTAGAGGTTAAACGAGGTGAGTGGGCAAGGCCGTAGTATGGAGGAGACAGTATTTGTTTATGGTTCATGCAATACCTCAAATGGAACCAGATAATAAAACTTTGCTGACCAGTTAAATAAATACAATAATTTACCTTATTTACGAACCAGTAAAATGGATGTGCAAGGGGCACACTAATTATAAAATATGTGTCAACGATTCAGTTTGTCATTTAATTATTCATACCCAAGATGTAACTTGTGTCAAAAAATATTGCGCCACCCAAAGGTTTTGATTTGGGACAAGCCCTGAAAGAGATACGAGTGTGTTGGAGAGGGTTTGGACAATAAGGGAGGGCGTGGAGGAGGGATGTATGGTACACGGCCTGACCACACGTTATTATTCACATAAATCGCAACATAAGGTGCAGGGGGCGAACTGCGAAGCTCAGATCCTCCACGGAGGTTCCCACTCCTTTATTCGATCTGTTTCCGATGAAGGACCGAAATTAGCGACAGTAAATCTTTTTAGGTTCCACTTGATTTCAATGTAGTCCGGTTTCTCAAAAATGGCTTTCTAAATTTGTTTGTGTCTATCTACGCCAGTGGCATTTTTTAAGGTTTAGATAGGGAATGGTCCAAACCCTGGTCTTGTTAATATTTAAGGTCGACCTGTTCTTAGAAAACATCATTAATTAATAGCCCAATGAAAATCTTTTGTTGGTTACTTGGAAAACAATAGCCTTTTGATATACACACGTTTTAATTTGTGTGCATACTGTAATTGCGATAGACTTACTATAATCTGTGACTGATTGGAAATGAAACATAATAATCGGAAATAAATGGTAAATACTCATAATTTAGCAATATAATAATTTGTATTGAGACATTTTTAAAAGAGAAGTTGCAAAATACCAGACAAGAGCTGGCGGAAACAACCAATCCTTAAGATTAAAAACAATCCCTTTGACGAGTCTCTCATCCGGAACTTCCTGTTGCATATTTTAAATCAAGAAGTGTTGCAAGTGTTGACTTACAGGAGTACCGACTGCATAAAATAATTGATCAATTATCAGGATATACTAAACATCATATGATTTTATGGAATACCTTAAGAAACTACATTAACAAATTTCATTTATTTAGAACTTGCATTAAACACGGTAAATTCAGAAAAATAGGATAACACTTAATCGGCTGTAACCAACCATCACGCCGATAAGTTAGTAAAATAATAATGATATAACACGATACGTAATACGTAATGTAAAATTGATAGTTCAAAGAGACAAAGTGCTTGTGTTGTTTACAACTGCACAGATGGCTAACCTGCTTTGACCACAACCAAGTGGTTAACAAAGCGCCGTGGTTGTGGTTACTGGTTGGGTTCAAGTCCGTCATTAGTGCGGTCTGTTATTTTGCAAGTCGGACTTTTTAATTTGCAGACCGACCTCATTGTTAGTTGCAGCGTTAGCTTGACAGAAATCCGACAATTGTGCCGCCTTTACAATTCGAATAGCTTTTGATGACATTGAAAATGTATTTGATAATAATTAAGTTTATTAAGCATTAGCAAAATTCTACATCGATGACTGAAATTTTACCACTGACTTTGATTATGACTATTTATGTTGTCCGTTAAGCTTGCACATCCACCTGTAAATCTAAAGTAACTTGATGCAGGTATCTGATTTTTAAGTAAAGTACGCACTAAGCTTACAACTTCAAGAAGGAAATTACTAATTAGTCATATTTTCTCCACAACCTCCCCAGCATAACCACCTCAGTGCACTCAACAATTACGAATTCTGTTGCACAATGCACTTAAAGTGTACATAGCTACTGCACAAACATATATATATACGTAATTATTGTCTGTTATTAGTGTTAAAGTACAGAAAAATTGGTCAAAAATACCAAATGACCCTCAAATTTTTTATTTTAAATTGTGAACCGATGATCCAAGATTGCATATTCTTACTCTCTTAGAAATATACAGCGTGAAGTCACCAATTATTAGGATTGAGTCATTCTCAACACTCAGTTAAGGTCGTCGATTCTTGGAATCCGATACGTAAATAGTTGCAAACATATTATTAAAACCCTTTTCCAATTACAATGTTACATACGAGAACTACCATAATCTAAAATTTACCTTAGCCATGAAAAAGACAAATGACAGATGGTTAAAAAGTCGCCGAATGAGCAACTCATAAACTAGAACGTGCTATAGTGAGGCAACTTTAAATATTAAATATCACTTGAGGGAAGATAATGCTGTTGTACAACCTCAAAGTAGTTTGCGTATAAACATTTTTCTCACATCATTTTCCCCAAGCCCAACACGCTATTGTTGATAATGAGATAAGCCCCGCTAACGAACCCTGGCACAGCGACCAGTCGTGTTGACAGATCTCTCAAACCGCCACGGCTCCTTTCATTATTTCATTTGAATAAAGCGCCGTGTTCTGAGAATTTTCTTCAGACTTCACCAACAGAACACTAGATTAACAAAAACCGCGTTGGTCTTGCATGGCGATTATTTTGCGTGGGATAGAAATACGGAAATTTAGGAAAATGTTTATTTTATTTTGTTATTTATAGCTTATTTATTTTTGTATGTATTTATATTATTGCTATAGTCCGTATATACTTGTTACGGTTTACTATGGAATGATAAGCAAATACTGTGCCATACCAAAAACAATGTTAAACGAAGACGCCAACTCAAGAATCAAGGATGGATCAATATTTTTATTTTTGTTTAATTTTCCTATAGGTGAGTTTTCCTCCTTCACAAAACATGGTTTAAATTCAACTCCTATGTTTCAAAACACAAATAAGGAGGTTATTTATTGATGATATAATATGTGAAGGAGCTTTATAATTGCTTACGATCACCGATTTCGAGAATTTAAAATTAATCTCCACTTTTGTTTCATGAATCTTTTTACATAACAATAGACTATTACAACATTGTATATTGTTGGACGAGAATATTCCTTTGCACAAAAACACCTTCCCAACACCATATTGTCACCAATGTTTGAAATTAGCACAGCGACAATCAAACGAATTCAAATTTATTCCGTTGACAAATTAAGAACCTTATGTAAATTAGTGGATAATTAAATCAATAAACTGAAAAGCAGTTAGATAAATTCAACCATTAATTAATCTGGCGATCCAATTAATTTTAAACCCTTGATCTGAGAAAGAGCTGCCCTTGGTTGACCCTTTAGAGTCGAGGGGGTCAAAGGGCAAGGGCCAAACTATCAGCGTCGTTAGCCGCAGTCAAATACTTCATTATTTCTCAAAACACCCTCGTTTTGGATTAAATAAAGAATAGTTGTGGATTCAAACTCCTCCGTTGAAAACGGAAGGGTTGCGGATGATTCAGAGGGGTTTAAAAAACTATTATGGCAAATAGAAATATCTCTTACTTATATAATATCTTCAAACCAAAATTCTTTAATTTACATAAACAAAGAACGAATTCGTAAACAAATTCGTAAACTTAAATTTGTTATTGCATTTTTGCATAGTTCGGATATTTTAGAGTAAGAAGTATACGTCATTGTACAAAATATTATATTTACTAAACACGAATATTAGTAAGTATACGTGATTAAATAAACTGGTTGATACTCCAAACCGTTTAAAGAAAACAAAGTATTAATTGAAATAACAGCTACAGGAAGAGATTTAATTTCAAACGATAGGGAGCCAAAATAAATTGCTTTTGCAACGACATTCTGGTTAAACCGCGTGAAGTAAATAAGCCCACGAAAATAAAGTTAAGCAACATTTCTAATGTCGTGGAATTCCCGAGTTTAAAATTCCTTCAGAGATGAATTTACCTCAAAGTGAGTTTGCACAAAGTAGCCATACTTGTCTTGCTGCGGAATCTCCTCTGTGGCTGCTTCTTATTACATCGTTTGTAGCCTTAAAACTAAACCGACACTCAGATTTAGTGCCGAAGTACTGTATGTGCGACTGGAAGAATCCGTTTACTTTATAGATAATTGCTGCGAGTTATTAAGTTTAGTATTGTTATATAGCTATGTTTATTTGTCAAAGTCTATTGTAATAACTGTATTACTCAATGACAATTAACGATCTTGAATCTTAAATCTAGCTTGATTTGTTAACGTCTATCAATGAAATATGGCAGATTTACAACTCAGAGAGTTTTTTTAAATTGTGACGGCCCCAAATTGTTTTTACCGAGGACTAAACACTGTTTAGAAAATTAAATTTTGTAGCTAACATATACAAAATATTGCCTTGGTTGACTCGTCAAATGTAGTCTTCCATATTGATTAAAAAAATCATAATTTTTCAGAACTCCACCTCATGGGCCTTTAAACTTCCAAAGTTAATGTTATGGAGTTATTTTTTTCAGTTAGCAAGAAGTTGATCGGAGAACAAGACACCAGCTTATCAGAATTATACAACAATGTTTTTTGTGTGTGTGTAATTGGTTCAATTTGCTTCCACAATTTAAAAATAACATGAGAAAAATAGCTAATCAACGTAACGGAACAGTGAAGATTGTGCGGCGATTTAAAGCCAGAGAGGAACATCAACAGCGTCTATCAAAAGATAAGATAGTGACAACCGCTCATACTCTTATAAAGTACTCTAGTTCTGAGACGAAATCGAATCAATAGATTATTGATGTAAAACGTATACATCAAATAGGCAACTTTTAGAATCACAGAGAGATGACGAAAGCAACTCATCACGGAATTAAGAAGATTTAGAGTAGAGCAGAACGTGCTTTGTTCAGGTGACATGACGGGCGCCGTATCAGCGGTGTTAATCTACTAAGAGCTCTCCCTGGGTCGTGGCGCAAACTACATACGTTCAACAATTTTCAGCTGCCGTATTGTTTTAAACAGGTGACATTGTCCCTCCCTAACAATTTCGAATTAATTTATAATGTTATATTGTTAACGCCTATCACTGTCTTATCAATTGAAAACTGGAGGGAATTTTCTTTTAAAAGTGTAGCTATGAAGTTTGATAGGGTAAAGTATCAATATGTTAATGAACACATCTATAAAATTAAGATGTTGTTTAAATTAATGCGGAATAGCGATGTTGATTCGCCAACAAACTCACTAACCATAGTATGAACAATACTGGCTAAAAATGTTCCCTACTATACACAATTATTTAATAACTTAAGCGATTGAGTATAAAAAAAACTGGTTTATTTGCATCTCTGCATTTGAATTATGATTGAGAATGGTTAAAATCTGATGTTTTACTTTCCAAGCGATCTGCTTTAAAGGCAATTTGAGTAAAGAGAAATCGGTTTAAACAGTTCAGACGTACATGATTGTGAACAGAAGTAATGAAATATAACGCAGTACCAACGACCTTTGAAATATGAACGTATAAGCTATAAAATAGTTGATACAAAAGGGAAGTTCGTGCGAAATCCCAGATTTATCAAAACAAATAACCCGTATTTATCGAAAATAAGTAGATCGAATTTCTAAAGGTTTAACAGAAACCTAAAATAAATGCACGGAACACCTTTCCCGAACACAAAAACATTTTTCATAAAGCGAAAAAAATTAATTGTTGAACTGTTTTGGACGAAATTTATACAAAACATTTACCTGATTAACCTCAACTTATGAAGTCGAGCGTAAATAGTAAAGCGGCTGAAGAAGATAAGTCCTTTCGAAACGGACGTCAAATCGATCTCGTGTGCAAGCCTCCAGGGCCAGTCGGGCTGCCTCTCATACGTCACTCTTCAGAACACAATAAACCCTAAATTTCATGTCTGTCTTGCGTTAACTTTGTTTACGCAAAATATACATTTTGTTTAATTAATACGTTAACATCGGATACGTTAGTTAAATCGGAAAAGGGGGGAAATAATTATATAAAACAATCTTTATTTTCTGTTTCACTGTTGATGTGCACGATCGAATGATGCAAACAATTCTCAACAATCAGATGCTAAATGAGATAAACGGCATAATTGCGTATTACATACAAACATGCGTAATACCACTGAGAAACAAATCTGTAAAATCTTTCAACTTCTTTGTCGGTGGTAATACAAATTAGCCCATGCCATATTATCTAGTTGATCACAGTTATTAACAAGTTATTACACATAAATTATTAAAGTAATTAATATGGTATTGTGAATATATTTTTTTCCTGCTGTAAACTTTTTTTACTGTGCTAGCAAGTAGTCGGTTACTTGGCTGAGAAAAATGTATGTAGTAATTTTGGTCAATGAATAGTTTCAATCCTTTAAATATTTCTGGTTAAAAATATATAAATTAAATTTAAAAAGGTGCTCATTATATAAACAACACATTTCAAACCCTCATTGTTTTGGAATTTCCACAATCACTATAAATCATAGTAAAGATTTCCTGTCAGAGATGTTAAAAGTTAGGAAAACTTTGGCTAAGGAACTTTTAATGATAGGGTTACCGCATGGCCACAGGCGTTTCAGTAGGAACGAGAATCCAAAGAGTTTTAGAATTTAAAATTACTACGCTTTAATTTTCTATTACATAAGCTGTTGTAACGGGGATTTTCATGAGAGACTACCGTACATTATCCATCACACTTAGACATTAACTTAGACATTATAGACTTAGACATTATCGGTCATTGTGACACGATTCAGTAAACCATATTTTTTTAAATATATGAGAACGTTAACATACATGAGTGTAGTTTGAAAGAACTAGTGTACAACAAAAACATTGCAATGCACGTTCCCACACTACGGTGACTACTTAGATAAATAAATAAACAGACTTTACATTAAATAAACAGAAACTAAAACATAAAATGGAAGTTTTATTGAAAACTGAAGAAACATTAAGACGTGTTCAATATAAAAACAGGGGCAGGTAAATATGGGATGAAGTTAGCAAAGGAAGACTGACAGAGCCGCATCGCGCTCGTTGACGAGAAGCTTCAAACATCGCGAACGATGACAGCGAGCTGACGTACTCTTGCTTCGTCTCCTGCCTCGAAGTAATGAGGGGCGAAAGGCGCGTAATACATGTCAACAAGAGTGTTTATATGGAATACCACTTTGGTGTGTTATGTGAAGGTTGCTTAAATGTGTGAGCTTATTATTTAGAAAAGAGGTACAACAAATTATTAGCAAGAACGGATTCAATACAATAACTAGAATGATGACGTTATTTTAAGGTGTAAATTAAGTTTTTAGTTGAAAAAGTTGGATGTGGAATATACAATTTATTTAATACGCCAGTGCGAGTTGAAGTAGGGAAAGAATAATTAGTTCTCTGCCAGATTGTTATAGGCATGCACAATCATGCTGGACAACCATATCGATAGCCATGCTACAGCTCGCCCAACTATGCTACAGTTCGCCCAACTTTTACACCAGAGATGAAAGGCCTTCCCAGGTTATAACTATTAATAATTATTCTTATTTTATAATTATAAATACTGTATAAACATAATTACTAACCAAAGGCAATTTAAGATTCGGAGTTTAATATTTGGGAACATGATAATGGCTAACCTACATGTAAAATAAATCTACAATGTATACAAAATGACACAATACTACGTCTCTCAACAGCAACAAATATATTTATCGTCTTGTACATAAATACAGTTCGATGGTAAATACATTTTTAGTATTCTGAGACATAGTTTATTGCATCCTGTTTAATTGTAAGATCATCACGTGCATTGATACAAAATAAATAGTTTGGTTATTATTCTAAGAAGAGAGAATATCTAGACAACTTTAGGTGTATTGTTGTCTTTGGCGTTTGAAAACTTCTATTCCTTTTTGTTATCATTATGCTAACGAGTAACTTGTAAATAATTAAACCAAATTATTGCAACTATTATTTAAATATGCATATATAAAAAATATCTTTTGCACATTTAAAATACTTGTTTAAGAGTTGATAACACTATTTACAGTTGGTACACCGGTTAATTATTTAAGCAGTGATATGTTTGAGTAAGTTATAATAAATGTCTTAGAACAAGTATTTATAAACGGGAATTGAAGCGATAATTGCTTTTGAAGCACGGCAAGAAACCCTCAATGACGTGTATTTATTTATTAGTGTTAATTTTAGCCTGTTGGTCATGTTATTTGTATTAGTTGTTTTTGCAGAGCTTATAATATATATAATTTCGTCGTACAATTCAAATGTTATAATTTGTAGTCGATATATTATTAGAGTTATATCATATCAGATTTCTTAATAGTGATCCAAGAATTAATTATTTACACTTCATTTACTAGTATTACATTTGCTTAGGCTCATTTGTTTGTAAGGTTTCATATATGTTACTAAATCTATTTGTATCAGCGAATTTTCCCTATAGGAAAGAAGCTATTTTACCGTAGGTCTCATGGTAAGACTTAAGCCCGAGACCATGACAAATTTTCATTTTGAGGTCCTTAGATGCCAAAAACACCATTCGTTCAAATTGGTATGTATGTATATATACATATACATATATATTCACATATATATATATATATATATATATATATATATATATATATATATATATATATATATATACATTCGTAAGCTCGATAAATCTCGTAGAAAAGGTCCGATCTTAATGAAATTTTGTACAAACGTGTAAAGTACCATTTATTTGAACAAGTTCGAAAAACCAGACGAATCGCACCAGCCGAAGGGGGTTTTGTACCCCAAAAATTGGATTTTTGGGGTTTCCACATGTAATTTTTGTTTAAATCAAATTTTAATTTTTACCATTGAATTAAGCTTAAAAACAAACAATTTGGTATTTTGATCATTGCTCTACGTCAATTGGTTTTTCTGAGATATTGAAAGTGCTAAACACAGTACGTTGTCTAATGTTATACTTATGAAAAAATAACAATTTTATCTCGCTTATTTATGAACATAAAATGACGAAATTTGGTATATGGCTTCATCTGGTTGTGATTTATTGTTGTTTGTACAACAAAAATTTGTCGCCTATGGTTCCCGTAGCAGCAAACCTAGGGACTCGGTCCCCATGTTATTATTATGGAAAATAATTAAAATGATATATATCGCTTATTTATGAATGTATATGGATGAAACTTGGGACGTGACTTCACTTAGATGAGTTCTATTGATATTTGCATAAAACCCCATTATTTTGTGTTCCTTGTTGCAGCAAACCTGCGTACTCATCCCCAACGTTGTTCTTATGGAGAATAATTAATATTTCAAATATCGCTTGTTTGTGAATATATTTCTTATGAATCCTGTCATGTGGGTTAATGTGTCATGTTATATATTCATTGTAAATTCGCTGAGTATGCAGGTTTGCTGCGACGGGTGTATTTTATATATCTAGCCATCTGTACTTCAGTTTGTAAATGGTTAATCGACAATAAATATGATGCAGTGTGGTAACCACACTTTTATGTTAAACAAACGGCTGAACTCAAGTACAGGTTTACCGGGGAGAAGGTACCGAAATCTCAAACTTTCAGAATCCTCCTCAGAGATTAAGCTGGAGGACAAGATAAGCCCGGTGATAAGACCGGTGACACGGGCTCATGTGAGCGCGGTCTCGGGTGGCTCGGTAAACCCTATACTGGACATTGTCGGGGGAGAAACCCTCCCTCGGGGGGTGGCAGAGGAAAAAAACTGGTGAACCGGGCTGTCTAGTTGACAGAGAGTATGCGAATGACTCAAGGAGAAGCAATGGACGTCAAATGATGCAATGTTTTTTAACGGGGTTTAATTTAAAGCAAATCTTACATCACTCCAAAATACAAGAAGTATGCTGTACTCATGTACAAGGCGGTAAATATGTACAGGAGATAATTTCATCAGATAAACCAAAAATTTACAATATTTTATGTACAAGCGTAGTTTGAGTATTTAAACTGGGGGGGGGGCAACTGCCATCAATGAATTGTGCCTATGTACATTTACCGCTTAAAATAATAAACTACAATTGAAAATATATTTTAAACTGTTAAAGCTTTTTTATTGCATCTCGTAACTCAACACATATCATACCAACCAAAAGTTGCATAAGTAAAAAAATATACTTATTTTACGAAAATTATGCAACTTACTCAATTAGGAAAAGCTATGTTTTATATGCGTAGTTAATTAATAGTAATTATGAAATTATCTTAACAATAGGTCTACTTTAGGAAAATAGACAGTGAAGAACTTGCAACTTAATCGTCCAAGACATAACGAACTCATTTGAAGTGTGTTACTTGTAAAGACCAATTAATTATTCAATCGCTTGAAGATAATCAAAGTTGCATGACAGTTAATATTTAAAATTAAACTAAATGTCCCTACATTACACCCTTAAGGCCTATAGTAGTAATTTATCCTAAAGATAATTTTAAGTAGTGTCACAATTACTACATATGTATAATTATGTTAAACAAAAATACTTCACCCAGATACAGTCTAGGTGATAGCAACAGGACGGGAAGGCATGGAGTGGAGGAGGGGAAGGGGTAAGAAGGGCTAAACCGACGTATGACCACAGGGTATTAAAAGTGCAGCCCGGAACTGGGCCACACACAGCTCGTTAAACATGCACAACCCCGTCACATCCGCTCCGGGCTCCCGCCAATTTTTGGGCTCCTTTTAATTTTAAATGTTTAAACTAACTGTGAAAATATACCTTGGTGAAGTGTTTGCCTAAATTGTCGCCCAAAAGGTTCGCCACACCTTCTCTCAGTTCGTAAGATTTGTCATTAGTTTTGCTTAACATTGGAGTACATTTCTAAAATATTTTAACAGGTTTAAAGATGGTTTAAACTTGCGGAAATGATTTCACGGCGGTCTGGCAATAAGTAAAATGTTATGATTTAAAACTACATTAAAGTGTGTTAGAATATTAAACATGCAGAAATTTATTTTAGTAAGATTGCATAAGGTGTAAGTAATTATTAATAAAATAACTAAACTATATTAAAAAGGTTAGTGTTCTTCATAGAGTTTTGTCTTATTAACTAGTATTTTATTGCTATCCCAAATTTATACTTGTTTAATTAACACTGAAGAAACTTATACAAAATACAGAATAAACTATTGCAGTTGTATTTAATTAAATTGTTTGGAACTTAATCAAACTTTTAAAGCAAGTTTCATTCAGTATATTCCACGGTAAATCACAAAAGGACATAACTGTGGTGGAAGCATTACTACTCAGATCAAATGAACAGTTTAGGCTGGTCCTCCCATTCCGGTGATATATTATGTAGGAGGCAACGCCTCTGCTAGGGTACTATTAGTGAACGACATCTCTATCGAACAAATAGCTCTGCCTGCCAGAAGGAGTCAAGAGTTTATTTTATTGATCTTGAAAAAATAAAAACCATTTTTAAATCTATAATAAAAATTTTTGAGGTTTCAAAGAAGACGGAGTGAGGAAAAGTAAATTTCAAGGGGAAGGGAGGGGGTGGGGAAATGAAAAAAATAGAGTGACATGAATTACGAACACATGCAGTCACGCACACATGCAAGAGTGCGCCTGCAATCTCAGCTCGAGACTGTTCATTACCCGTCCCGGTCCCGTGAGCTCAGCATCACACGCGGCTGCATCCTCAACAATGTGAAGTAATGATGTATACGACTCTCTTGCAACGTTAATATTGCTAACGCTTTATATCTATTTACTATAAAATATAATATCAGATCATATTATTACAAAAACTATGAATTTTAATTAAGAACGTTCTTCCATCGGAAAGATTATGTGTTACGAAATCTGGATAGCTGCATGTCAACATGTCAACAGTTGTAAAAGTTAAATGTCAACATTTCAACAATACGCTGCCGATCAAAATATATTGGTCTCAGTTTAATGCTGATTTGTAAGTTTAGTTTAATATTGTTACAGTTTTAACGCAAATATTGTAATAAGCGAATCAGTTAGTAGTATGATGAATTATTTACAAAATGTTTTACATTAAAATGTGTTATATGTGCACATAAAATAAGAGTTTACTTGGTAAAACATCAGCTATGTAAATTCCTGCTTCACGATTTAAAAATATTAATTAATAAAGATATTTTACTATATTACGAACGCACAAGAGGAACCACTAAAGAACATTCAATCACATTTACATTCAAGCCCCAACTGCTTAACTATTCAACACAGCTGAACACGGGTAGTCAGTAGCCTTACACGGGTGTTTGGCACAGACCCCAGGACCACGACCACCTCCTCTGTACGCTGTAATCGCTTGCTTGTTTTAGCTCCCCCCTTAGATGTTATTTTATACAAGCCATTGGCCCCAGTATACTATGTTTTCGTAATAAAAAACATTAAGCTTGAGAGGAAATCCGTGTAAAATTACATTTCAGCTAGTTTCAGCTCACTTCCGTGCTGCAACTACCTTTAAACCAACTTTATACTGAATAATTATTAAACAAATCTAAAGTCTAATTGAGAAATGCCAATCGATGAACAAGCGGGTTGAGTAGGCAAACTCAAAGGAGACGTTAGGACCCCCCCAGGAATAAAAGATAAACAAAAAACAGCACCACAGTCGTTAATAATGTTACCAGATGAGACCATGCCGTGTTCATTGTTAGGGCCACTCATTTACATAAAGGCTACATTCATTGTGTTGGTCAGGAACAAAATAAATTATCCCCTCAACAGTGAAAGGGAACAATTCGATTCGGAGACCGCAACAGAAAAAAGGTAGACAATTTCATGTTTGTCGTTTGATAAACTAAATAAGACAAAAATAACATTTTGAAATAGGGAGAGGAAAATCAGTAATAATTTTAGACATCAAACGATACAAAAAAGTTTTAAAGATATTTTTTAACAAGACTAGTAGTACAGTATTTTAAGTATCAGGACAGTATTTCTCGATATATTGTAAGATAACCAACCAGTGCTCGGATTATAATGAATATTTGTTTATGTGAGGGAGTTTATCATAAACAGGAAACACATACAGATAAATACATTTTTTCCGTAATAGTGCTCTAAAATAAATTTAAAATCTAAAAACGTAATGAGTACATAACATTAAATCATTTTTAACTGATAAGCCTACGGATTGTAAATGTTATTTCGAATTATTCAAAGACCGATAGAGGTGAAAACTGCTCACGAGCGTCAATCAAGTGTTTTCTAATTGTACCTATCCATTTATAGTTTATTTGGCATTTGGGTTCATATTGTATGTTAGATTCAAAACAATATTTTTAATTAATGGATAAAAATGTTTATTTTTATTTAGCCCGGATAACAATTTAATATTTCATTGGCAACAAATTAGATACATTAAACAATTGTTACCTAAATTTAGAACTTAAAATTAATGCTGACTAGCAAACCATATGTTTGTATCTTTAATCCCAGCTGTTC
The DNA here is from genome assembly GCA_963675035.1 of Allygus modestus. Taxonomy (NCBI): domain Eukaryota; kingdom Metazoa; phylum Arthropoda; class Insecta; order Hemiptera; family Cicadellidae; genus Allygus; species Allygus modestus. Next base: position 71,120,608 of record OY776116.1, on the reverse strand, counting down.
TGCTTCTTTTGTTTTGATTTGCTGTCCAATGTTATTTAAATGGGCCAAAACCGTACTTTGAGGGCTTCCCAAAGGTTTCTGGTTCCACGCACTGACTTGAGACCCCCAAAAGGCACATCTAGACGTCAAGGGCTTTCAAACGATACGCAAATCATCAAAATCGACCCAGTAGTTTGGCCTTAATCTTCTGCACAAAAATCGCCTTATTCTTTAAATATAATGATAAAGCAATCAGTTGTTTAATGAAATACTGTTTTTTTTTCTTTTTGTCTTCTATATTATTTTTTTGCACTGGAATATTTTTCGACCACTATATTATGCCCTTAAATTGTTGATAAATTTATTACTATCATAATTTGTGTTGATTGTTAAATTTTGTTTATATGTTGATATTTTCTTCTCCGTTAGTATATTCATGGACACGACAAATCCTTTCTCCCCAAGCCCTGTCCTAAACTTATGAAATCAAATAAATGCATTTCGCACCTTAAGATTTCGAGATACAATCTTTCGAATGCAAGTTTCGCTACGTGGGACGAGGACAGGGGATGACAGACAACAGTCATTTGGACAGACAGACATTGCGGTGTCATGCCGGGACGTTCTATGCTCATAATTAAAAGCGACATTGTGATGCTGACGAGGATCGTTATGGTGCAGACTCTGTTTGTGACGAGAGCGATTATCCTGCGGTCTGCGAGACCCTAGACCCTCGTGAAGACGTGCTGCACGACGACAGGTATACGTGGATCTCTAAGCTCTGCATTCATTTAATAGTGATCAAATAAATCTGAAAATGTTTAATATATAGCTTGGACGTGTCAAAATGTTGAAAATGTTTACAATGCATAATTGCTACACAAAACACAGAGGCGAAAACAATTTTTTAATTTATCGACAAGTTTATGATCGGTTAGGCTTTAAAAGCCATTTAAAAAACTACGCCTGGTGACTTAACGAAAACGTAAAATTTATGTTGAATTGGGATTTAACAGTTTTTGCAAATCAGTACGTTTAAAAAGTCCACATATTTATGTTAACGTCAAGAAAACTCTAGCAATAATTTACGTTGGTGTATCTAATAGCGAAAATGTGTAAAATTGATACCAAGAGAAAAACGAGTATAAAATACTAGATAAAGATATAAGAAAAATAAGAAGCGTTTAAGTTGCCAATTATAACTTCACATAATGGAATAGTTTCAAGATAACTTAAAGGAAACCGGAAGAACCTTGGAAATGAAAATGCTCATCAAACTGCTAGTTCGTAAAACATCTAAAGTTAGAAAATCCCTGAACGCGCCACTCTGATGTATTTTAGTGGAAAATGTCTTGGTTTTTCCTTTTCTTAATAAAGTTTGAAATATTTTATCCATTTTAAAATAATGGCAAAAATAAAAACCCAGATGGCATAGCTTCAAAAGACTATGACTTTAAGCTTCACCACTTCGCCCTTCAATAATATTTAATGCCCCTAGAACAATTGCAAACTAATGTCTGTCTTTCATTAATGGTGGATAGGTTTCCAATTAACAGGTTCATTTTGTGTATATCTTCAATCATATAATGACAAATAAACAAAATATATTTTCTAGAGTGAGTGTACTTTAAGTTACAACCTTAAAGTACACTTGTTATTCCTCAAACCCTCTAAAAGACTGCTCGCAAACAGACGTCAATTAACGTGCAAGTTGATGAAAGTTGGCGTGTAGTTTAGGATGTGATTGATAAAATATCGCCACTGGAGGCCGTTGCGATATTTTACATATTCATTATATTGAATGGCGGAACTGTTATATTCCAACGGTTTAATTTCGAGAAAATACGATCAAATTTATGTCATATTATCCAAACATCCTCGTTTTCCAAAGTTAAAACTCAAAACCAAACCGATCTCAGAGTTTAGTTTATTGATACCCCCGTGAAGCATTTCATTGCCACCTCAGTCTGATCAAGTAATCAACACCCGCATAGAGTTTGTTATTAGCTGATAAGGGCAAGTGGCGCCCCGTCGGCGGTAGATTGTAACAAACTGGCGGACGGACAGAACTAGTTACAGCGGCCAAACAATATCTGGCGGTAACGTGGAGCTACAATTCCTCCAGGCCCTCTATCAATGTCACGGTCCCCCCTCCCCCCCATCCTAACACTGGCGTACAACCCTTCTGTAAACCGGCTGTTCTTACACATCACGATTCGCATGACTGTGGGATTTGGTTGGGGAAATTGGTTTACGACATATAATGAGTTTGTTCGCCAAATTATAATTACAATTACTTGCAACGGTAACTTATTTATAAAAAATTTGAGTGCCCAACAATTTATTGACTAAAAATGATTTAGCATATTTAAAAAGGCGTATAATAGCAACCAACCTAATTTAACAGTAGATAGATTTTTTAAATTAAAACCGTATTTAATTTCGAGATTGAGATTTACATGAGTAATTTACCCAATCCGACCTAACAGTTGGAACTATTTTGTTTTAATTTTTTATAATAAATCTGTATTTCTGATGTAATTCTAATTGCAAATAATAACACTCTTTATCATAGATTAACTTTACTTCTCGTGATACGAAATTGTTTCAATTAAAAACCTGTTAATCTCCGTCTATCTCTCCTCATTTATTAAAAGAAATTTCAAATATCAAAATAATATTTAATATTTTTTAGTTTACGAATAAACTAAGTAAAATATCACCCAAGACAACCGTACCTTCCCCTCTAAACAGTTTACAACGGGGCCGATCGCGCGCGCTGGCAAATCGCTGTTTAATATGTTAAGTAATGTTCCGGCCGGGATACGGGGACCAGCTGGAACATTTATCCAATCAGAAGGTCCCGATAAATCTGGGGAGGATTGGTAGCACCGTACATTACGTATAGACGAGCGTATGCAGCCATTAGGTGGGTCCTGAGCCAAGCCCCGTGTAGCGGTCTGGCTCGCAGGTGGTGGCAACACTGCCAACCCCGACTGTCGTATGGTTATGGTACTGCGGGTACACTTATTTACACACAGTCGGTTAACCTTTTGGAAAACAAACAATTCACGTCTTTAATGTCACAACAAATCTGAGAAGATAAATTAAAGTAGTTTTTATAAGTACTGGAAAAAGAGCTGCAAGCTGGTTGTAATTAGAAAAATAGGGTTAAGGCGGCCCCACAGCACTTCTCGCGATCAGGCCTGAACATTCGGCCGAATGTTCACTGCACATTCCGTCCCGTATGTTCCCGTATGTATTCAAAAGTTCGTGCAGCTCCCACACTTCTCGCGAATACTCTGAACACTCGGAGTTCGGCCGAATGTTCGGGAGTGTTCGCGAGAAGTGTGGGACCGCTTTTACGGTGGTAAGTGTTAGGAGATAAAGACGGTTATCGTAAGTATTTAAACCATATTGAGCTCCCCAAGGTTTACGATAACTCAGAGTAAACGTACCAATTTAAAGAGCAACATTATTTAGTTATTTAGTAAAACCCTGTATTTAGGTTTTCACTGAAAACGATCGTATAAGCTTTTAATGTAAGATTATTACTATTATATAACTTAAACGACTTTAACTACAGTAAAGAAGACTTTCTAGTTTAAATTAACATACGTCATCTCTCAATTAAACCTTCGGTCTAAACAACTAAAGCAAAATAAAGGAAGAAACAGTTTTGTCTCGGAGGTCTTGATCGTTCAAGAATACACAAATTATAAATAAACATGTATCAAAAGTATTATTAAGGCGGCCACACACTATCGGACTTTTGCCCGAGCCAGACATCGAACAAGACATCGGACCGAGCAGGGAGCAGGGAGTAGGGCACAAATTCACTTCGAACTTCATCCCGATCAAGACCCCGAACAAGACATCGGATCGGACAGACTGAGCGCGAAAACACCGAGCGGGGTAAAAACGGTGGGGACCATTTTAGTTGCCGTTGTGCAGGTCGGCCATGTACTTGTGGGGTTTAGGGGATGCAGTTAGGGTGGTAGGGGGCTGGGGTTATGTAGTAGAGATTAATTTGTAGTTGCATATGAATTCATTTTACTAACATTATTCATTTTATTTAGGTTAAACTAGTTTAGCAGATTTATCTGTTAACAAATCAAATATCTATCACTGTTTCTTGCAAAAGCAGTAGGCCTGGATATTATTAACTATGTAGGAGGATTGTAACAACAATAAGGTGGTTGTAATAATTTAGTAAATCAAAAAGTAATGCAACATGTAATTTATTACAAATGGAATATAGTAAAAAGTATATATAAATTAATGCAATAAAATAACACATTACAAATACCATAACTTTGTAACGTTTATACTGTTACAACAAAACTTATTCACATAAAAAAGATTACACTCTAGTGTGTCTCAAAGTTGCCCTATAAGTTGTTTGCTGCCAATTTGAACTGCTTGGTTTTATGAGAAATTAAAATACACAAGAGATACATGTTGTAATTTTACATTTCGTGGTTTGTATGCGCTTCCCTTCATTTCAACAATTAAGTCTTACTACCTTTAATTTATTAAAAAAACACCAACAGTGTAGTAGGGTTAATGTTTATTTCAAGTAAGTCCGGTTAAAATTATATAACAACTGTCTGGATAAAATCTAAGTTTGTGATTACGTGACTTAAATATAAAAAAAACATTTAAATCTGAATTAAAGAGAATCTAAATTAATAATACATATAATTCAACTATGGATATTAAATAATATAAGTTGATGAACTTTAAAATAGTAATTAGTAATAGGCTCGTGACGGCGCTCGGGACGGCGCTCGGAGCAGCGTGGAGGTGCCACACACTATCGAACCCCGAACCAGACCCCGAACAAGACATCGGACCGATCTTTCTTTGATCTTTCGTCAAAAAACCGCCTCGAGAGCGCTCGATGCTCGGTTCGATGTCTTGTTCGGAGGCCCCACAAACTACCGGATTTTCTCCCTTCGAAGCCAAATCCGCTCGGTTCGATGTCTTGTTCGATGCCTGGTTCGGGCAAAAGTCCGATAGTGTGTGGCCGTCTTTAAAGTTCGTGTGGGTTCTGGTTAGGGTAAAGGGAAGCCTCCGATTTAGGGTCGGGTCAGGTAAATTCGTCTCGCCTCAGGTCTAAACCCCTTTCCCGTAGGACCACCAGCTGAGCGTTATTTGGCTAAATAGTAAAATTATAATAATAATGCAACAACAATACATCAGACAAGTTTTAGCAGTAAAGATATCACAAAGAGTTCCATAAAATACGTGACTACACACTTACAAACCAGGTTTCCTCCCTCATATTAAAGTAATCTCTCCAAAGTGATATTTCGTGGTTAATATGCTTAAATATTGACTCTTTTCCCTGTATAGTACTTCTAGTAATCCCTTCAAAATAGAAATGTAAGCAGCCACGAGGCGCTAGAGCTGTTACGTTAGCTATAAAAATGTGAAGGATTTTTAAAATATAAGGAAATTAAGCAAAGAAAACTTCCAGGTTAGAGCGTTTTTTTCCCTCGCAAGTTCCCTTTGCATCGAGGATTCAATCCATTTCTTGGATTCATAAGGGGGAAAACTTGCACGCTCATAGATGTTTGATCTACTTTTATATTCCCCAGGTGAAATCGGGTACTGCACCAACTATGATTAAATAAAGTAAAGTTGTTTTGTTTATTGTTATCTGTTTACTGTCATCAAATCACCTTTTAACTCAAATAAGAACAAACGAGGCAATTGTGATATCGGCAGGATTGATTACGGGAGTCCTTAATGTTACTGGTTACAGGAAAAGTTTGCTTAGTCTGAGAGTGTACGAGGTCCAATGCTTATGGACCCAGTCTTTAGCATATACATTCAAACCGCTAATTCTGGAACGCATGTGATGAAATGGAAAATTTGTCGTGCCACACTGCCAAAGATAATATCGTGTCAGAACATTGCATATCAAAACGTTCGTTAGGATATATGTGTAAAAGTTCAGAATATGCCCAAATTTCCTTCCGGGCTCCATTCCATTGACCTTTAAAGTATTAAGGTTTATCTGTGGTAGATCATGATTTTATCTGGTCAGTTAAACATCGGTATGTTAGTCGTAACATTTCATCAGTTTCTCCACAGAATAAAGCACACATATTTTTCGCTCTCTACGAAAGTTAGATACTATGAATCTTCCCGTTGTAACTGAGAACTGTCATCGTATTGTAAACAATTGGAACTTCCACCTATAGTTTTGTTGTTGTTTTAAATTAAAATATATAGAGAGTAAATGTAACTTAGCGGTTACTGACGCAAAGAAACGTGCTTTTGTCAAGCCAATGTGTATTCAGTATTAGCACAGCATTCCCACACCACAGTAACAGCAATAGTCAATTACTTCGTCAACATTTATTAACTTTAACGCTGATTCTAAATAAGGTAGTTTAAGTATTTTATGATGATTAGCGAAACCACGTCATAACCAAGTCAAAGTTTCCTAATTTCCGAACTTTTCCACCTCACATCATCGGGTGGAGGGTCGCGGTGTGGCCGGCGGCGTTAAAAGAATGTTCTGACAAAATCCATTGAAAAATTGGGTTGACTAAATACTAAACAGTCGGACTTAATATTAGGCAGTGTTTGCCCTCACAGTGCTTTGCCCTTCCGCAGTTATTTCTAGAAGCTCTCTATCATTTTATTATCAATCAAATACCCGGATTAAAAGTAACTCCCTCCTCAAGATTTGAATGTTCTGTACTTTCTTTACTGGCAAACTTACTTCTTCCAAGAATGTATTCCTGGAAATAAGGACGAAACGTCATGCACGCATGTATTGGCGAGCTAGTAATCAAAAAGACAAGGACCAACCTGATCGCCATGCTCTTGGCCTTGAGATGGTGCCATCTCTGGTTCATCTCGTCCAAGCGTCTCTGCAGCATGACGGCGTCGTCCTTGGAGGGTAAGGAGCTGAGCAGCTTCCTGCCGCTGCCGTTGAGCGCCGCGTACACATCCTTGTGGGTCTCGATCTCGCTCTGCAGGTCCTGCAACAACAGGCGACACTGTCAACACCCGGGGAAGAATATTTGTAGCTTCAGGATCCCTGTGTAAGAAACTCTGAAAAACGTATATGATAGGATTGAAAAAATAAACCCCGGCTCCAGGAGTACGAGGTAACGTTGCAGCCGTCCTTCAAAAGATACATGTTTATTTAATATGAGTGTCTTACGCACTTTTACGCAACTCCAAAAACATCCTCAGGCTATATTTCTAAGTCTAAATTAGTCACATCATATGGTAATGGTCACTTTAGCTGATGATCTTGTATAAAGTAGATCCAACTGAGCTCCAAAGCTCCGTTTCCTTTAGACAAGACACAACTTAATTACAACCACTGATTAACCACACAAACTCTACCTCAGGAATCGGTAATATAACAAAATATTTAAATAAGATCCCCTTCATACATATACATAATAATTTCCGCTAAACATATATTGAAAGGTATTTTTAATTCGCAAAATATAGTATGGATTAAAATCACAATACTATATGCACGACTACCTGAAGGAAGTATACACTATGCTTTTAAGGAAAACTGCGAACAAAATCTCCGGTGTGGAAGGATTCTATTGGACTACGGGTAAGTAATGAATTTTGAAAAATGGAAGGTCAAATGTTCTTAACATGATCGTATTTCAAACTAAAATCGAAATTATTACAAAATCCAGCATTAAAGATCCATAAAATTTCCACTTTTTAGCTTGATGATGTAACTTTTACGAGAAATGTTTATGAGTGACCAACAATCCTATATTACAACCATTTTATGTACAAAACATAAAACCGTAGTTCTAAAAAAAAACTAATTCCAAAACGTACACTAACACGAATGCACAGTTGTAATTCTGAATCCGCAGCAACAGCAATATACTAATAACCGAACGACGGAATTAATTGGCTCGTAAACCCGGCGGAATTGACAAATGCACCACGGACCGACCGAAATTGCAGGGAGGAAAGTATTATTACGTACTAAAAGTCCAATAGTGGACCAAATTATGGGTATGATAAGGCGTAAAACGGAGGAGGAAAGGTCCAGTGCATATTTATGCGGCGCAATCGCCTCGCTCAGTGGAACATACGAGGGGCATAAGACGGCCCATCTCTTGATTGCCGGTTTATCCCTGCATTATTCAATGTCAGTGTGTTTACAGTCTTGAATAATTTATCAGGGAAACAGCTGAGAAGGTGCGAAAAAACCTTTAGGGAAAGGTGTGTATTACTGAGACGGATTATACTAGAATCTCGATTATAGAATGTCGTCCAATATGAGCTTTGGACATCGGGAAACCATCCACTAGGGGGGATTGTAAAATTTGCCACAATAAAAAAAAATACATCTTTTGGAGATGGGGTTTTATAATTCAAGACATAGATTTCTTCATATTTTATGTTATTCGAAAAAAGAAAACTAATTTTAATTACTAATGAAGTGAGGTTATTGTCACGCAATGGAATAATAATGCCCACAAATATTGTAATGTGGTTACAATATCTTTAACCTACGTCACAAGAAAAATTTCAATTGATAGTAATGTTATTTGTTTTCCTTATAGATTATATTGGATCGTGGTCTTCATTAAATATATAGTTCTCCTCGCCTCAGAGACCTATGATTGGTAATTTGTAGAGAGGTGGACCAGCCATTTTAAGATGGGTTCCAAACAATCGGAATGAGGCATTATCACATAGTTATAGCCATTGGGAATTGAGGAATCGAACCCGGAGTCTTTCAGAACCAACGTCACACCCTATACCACTACACCAGGATGCTCCTTAAATTAAATGCTAAAAAGGGAAAAGCTTAAAGATGTAGGAAGAGGAATCGTGAAAGGTATTAATGCAAAGAGCTGAACTGTGTTTTTAGCACAAGTAAAACTGGATGAACGGAAGAGATCTTACTTGTGCTTTGACAAGGTACAGCTCCACGTACAATCTGACGGAATAAAACGGACCAGGAAGGGAAAAGAATAGCGTGGGAGTAAACTCCGCGGGGGTGGCTAACCAAACATGAAGAGGATCAGGGGCGGAATTTTGACGAGGCAGCTCACTGTACCCGAATTTCCAAGGTAAATTAACATTAGGTGTAGTGTTCTCTTAGTACCCGATTTTCAATTATACGTCGTCGTCGGCGTCGTCCCGAAGTAAACCGAGCAATCGGGTAAATACTGGACCACCATCAAAACGTATTGATGCGTTCTGATAATCACACCGAGCAGAATTATGTAAATGAATCTCTTCTGATGATCCAGCAAACTGGGCTCTTCTGATCGATTCCGTCCGTGGCATGTGGAACTACCGTTTGATTACACAGGAAGAGTGTGCCGCGACTATTTTTTGAAGCTGTAAAAATAATCTGTTAACATTGAAAAATCTAGGATTATTCCTAATACCTTTTCAAACAGCTGCAGCTCACTGAGCAGGACGAAGTTGAGGTAGATGTACCGCGCGTCCTCGACGGACCGGGAGCGGTGGAGGTCGAAGAAGGCGGGACCGCGGCCTAGGCGGCGGCCTGGCCACGTGCGCCCCCCCGGCCGGAGGGGGATGTCGGCGGCGTCCAGCCCCCGTCACCTCCCTCCCCCCGTCCGCATCCTCAACTCGGTAACTCGATATCTTCTAGGTAAAGCGGCGCTTCATCTTGGAATCACTAGGAACACTTCTAGTCCTTGACCTGAAGAGGCACGGTGTCGAACACATTTTGTCACAGAAGTAGCATTTCCTTACTACTAACCGTCTTAGCTATTCACTATGTTCTAACAAAATATGATGTATCAAATACTATTGTTTATTTTTCATGTAAAACACAGTTTCTTGTAATTTTCACTGGAACTTATACACTGAACACTGGTCCTTGCGCCACATTATGTCATCACATAGTACTTCTTCCCTGTTTTATTCTAAGGAAATAACAGATATTACAATTCACTTGCATTTATTTATATTCTTACGTTTTATTACACTAGCTTTTCACTACGCTGACAGTCTCACATATTCTCTGTGAAATTAAATACTTTATGAAATCCCCGCCAAAAATAAATAATATCCAATCGATCGCATTAACAAATCTGTTCATTTAATTTTAATTTTAGTAATGAATTTATATCATACTCTGCTACGTAATATTGGTTTTCTTATTTTCACGCATTTAACGTATATACTAACTGTCTTATATTGTCAGATGTAGCATAACAAATTGTTTTTAGTCGATAAAGTATTACAATTTGGGAAATTTTAGATTCAAAGTACGACTATAAACGGTAAAACACATGGCGGTATTGGGATGAGAAGAATATATTCATCCAAATTCTTATTACAGTCCCGAAAATGGCTACGAAAATTGCACGTATTAAAGCCGTTCGTCTACCGGGGTCGACTGGGCCTGAAGTCAAGGAGGGGAAAATATATTATTAGGAAGCGGTGTGTTTGAGCGATTTGTGTTTGAGGGGTCGAGCGGTCGGCGGTCGTGCGGGCCTGATCAGATACGGGTCATGTCGTGTTATCAGTCACCTACACGTGGGCGCGGGCGGGGCGGTGGCGGTGGTAATGCGGTGGCGGTGGTAATGCGGTGGCGGTGGTAATGCGGTGGTGGTGGTAATGTGGTGGCTGCAGAACCGGTATGCCTTGTGTTGGGTGTATATACGAAAATTAAACTATGTAATTCATAAAGCATAGATTTCAGAAATAAATTTAAGTCAGTTTTAATATTTCTTTCAGAATTCACACTGACCAAGAAAAAAAACAAACTAGAAATTACGTGGGTAAGGTGTAAGGTGTGTACCAATATATAAAGGTAGCAATTGCAGATAACTATAAATTGATTTGGGGTAGTTCAAACTTGTTGGAAAGACTTATTGGAAAGGTCTTCTAGTTAGGAGGCTAGTATAAAAATACGCAATAGATTATAACAATAATTATGATTGGAAATATTGTTTAAGCTGTATAAAAAAAACTAAATAAACAAGTACCGTATCATTTCAAAATGTACTACATAATCTTGTATGGTCAGGAAACCCAATAAAATTTTGTAGATGTTAATTAGCTGTGATTGTAAGGGCGGGTGGACGGTGTGGTTAGGGCGTGCTGACGTGGCGAAAGGGATGGAATTTGAGGCCATTGTAAGATACTAGTCATGCCTTCCCCTTACGTTGTCCTTTGAAGCTTTGTATGCTGTAGCAAGTGCCTACACTTTTGAAAAAAAAAAACTAAAGGGCAAAATTATATCCAGGCAAGAAAAATAAAATAAAATAACTACACTTTGGTTTAGATTTTATTAAATAAATAAATGAAACGGAATTATTTTGTTTAATCCTTCCGGTTTTGATAAGGTCATGAAAACATTTCATGTTTATAATTAATATCATGTAACAAAGATATTTAATGAACTGTAAAAATATTTAAAATTAAACTAAGAAAACCATAACTTTTATTCCAACATTTTAAGCGCAATGAATTTGTTATAACTTAAAAATAAACTATTTATTAAAAAGTAGAAAGGGCATGTAAGGAAGAAAAGGGCAATCTATCTTTTAATTGTTAAGTAACTTAGTTAGGTATCATTATTTAATCTACAACCTGCGGGGAAACAATTTTCCTTGTGTCAGTCTGAAATCAGTGAAGTCCTAAAGCTTTAAAGCTCACAGAGATAAAGCAATAGCGGAAAGTTGGGGACAGGAAGTTTGACACTTCCCAGCCGGAAGTGGCTTGGTCCATATTAATACCGGAAGTGTGATTTTAAGATATAACACGTTGCATCTGATATTACTAAACCTTAGTTCATAACAATTGAATTTTACATTAATTACAGCTTACAAGCTATTATAGGTCCCAAGTAAAATTATTATCAAAGATATAAAAAGAGAGGTTTTTAGAACATATTGAAAAGACGCTTAACTGCAGCAACGCCAGTGAAAATATACTACTGTACTACTAAGAGATTGATGAAATTATATCTAATAGTTGTTAGGTGATCAACTAGTTTGTTTCATGTCCAATTATCAAAAATATAACTATGTCACTACAAAAGCTGCTTGAAGACATAATAACAGGAGATAACAATGTGAAACTTGGTTTAGAGCAGTTGGGGTAAAGGGAATACCTAAGATCAAGAATGTTCCGAAATTCCTTCGTGACCACCGAATCAGCAACCCCGCTCTCTTAGCTGCGTAGGCCCTACCACTTGCCGTAATGCAACGCTACAGTATTTTACATATTGCGTTCTATTTAATTTTCAAATATATAGTAGTTTATTATCGAGATTCCTTTTTGCCTGTAACTCTTTAATGTATTTGTGTCTAAGTAGTTTGTTTTCTTTATATTCCTGTTTTAAATCATTTTAACAACAGTGAAACCTTAAAAATCTTTATTGCTGAAAGAAAAAAGAACGAAGTAGCAGGTTGTAAGAAATGTTCGAGATCGTACAAACGCGTCTTTAAAAAATTGTTTTTGTATCTTATGAGTGTTAAATCTTCATTGTGATAAATGATAAACATATTTAAAATTTAACACTCTTGCGATGCAGTGTGTGTCCAAACTGCATTGCCCACCACATCTTAACCCTAGCAGTGGGCAATGTTAGAAGTGGGAAATGGCAAACCCATTTTTGCGATTTTGCAGACCTTTTTTTAAAAATCTGTAGAAATTACAAATATGGAGTAAAACTATCAATATGCATATTCATTTTATTCAGAAAGAACTACCAAACAAATTATCCGAAATAGTAATTTAGCACTTGATTGTTCGCCATACATTACGACTTAAATATATTTCGGACCGTTTTCCAAAGAAGATATTCTAAATTTATCCCATAAACAATAAGCTTATATGATACGCCTAATACGAAACACGACAAATCTAAGGGAAAAACGAGCTCCGGAGGTGAGCGGTAGTGGACAAGGACAATGTCTATATCCTGACCTGCACAGCCAGTTTGCCCAGCTGATGATATTAAACAGCTCAACAGCTGGTGATAACAACGGCCTCAGTCGTTATCACCGCCCCCGACGGCCCATTACGGCCAGATCCCCCAATAGCGGTCCGCAGGGCGACGTTCTGGTGATAAAGTAATACAACGTTAATTCTTCACGTTAAATCAAAATTAGGAACAATGCCAACATTGAATTCTTTTCATAACTATTCAACCAGGAAAGGTAATCAGCTGGCTTACAATAGGCATAATTTGTCAATGTACAAGAAAATACCCTCTTATAATGGAGTTCAATTTTTTAACAAATTACCTTCAGGTATTAAAAATATTGCTGGCTTTCATTTATTTAAAAAACATCTGAAAACATTTCTTATCAATAGACCATTGTATAAGACAGAAGAATTTTTTACTTATCTTTAAAACACTGATCAAATGGAATGAGTTTTTAAGTTAGTTTTGTGGTAAAAATTATGTTTTGGTTAGTTGGGTAGTTGTTTATACTGTATTACTGTATATTGTTGACGACATTCTGTACTACTATGTGCATTTTTGGAATAAAGTTATTTTTACTGATTGATTGATTGATTGACAAGTATTTATCTGAAACATTGTTTTGTAAAACAGTTAAAGTTCCCGAATCTCGCATACCAGTCAAATGAGTAAACTGTGCGCTTATTACAAGTATAGTTCACAAGTGACAAAAAAAATACTATCATTTAATGCTTTATTTGACACATAATACAAATAATTACAGTTGCCTTTGAAAACCGACGAATCTATTTTTAAAAAGGGCGTTAGTCACAACAAAACATGTACTTTTATTAGATTTGTTGTCATATAAGAAACAACACATTTTCCCAATGAATTAGGTTTGACAAGTCATTATTTTAAAAAAGGGTATCAGTAGCATATTGTTGACAGCTCATGTTGAGAGTGAAGACCTAACATGAGCAAAAGTTCAAGGGGTGAAAGTCCAGTCGTTTTCTAATGATGTACGCCCTTAAAAAATAATTCCGACTTTCAAGAAAAAAGCACGATAAAACTAAGGCTCATTTGCTTTTCAGAGGTGGACTTCAAAGATAATGCATCTAAAAATACTACATTACTCGTTATTTAATCAATAACTCATTCCAAACATTTATCACAACTATTAAAAGCTCTTAAAAAAATATCAGAAAAGGAGGTATTTACTTGAACTAAAGTTGTTTACGAATCTATCGAACTATTTGAAAAGTCAAGATATGAGTTTTTAACAGTAAAGCTAAAAATTGGCTCCAAAATGCAAGACAACCGCGGCCGCGGCCCTCAAGTGTGTACACTGCGGCTCAATTTACCAGATTGCGGTGGGACCCGCCATCTGTTCTCTGCTTTACTGAACTTGCGGAACCTTTGAACTCCTTTGCTGCATGTACTCCGACGGCATATGTTTGCCTTCACACCAACTAGGAAGAAAACTTCTGTGCAATGGACACATGTCTCTTGTCTTTTAATTACGATTACAAAAGAAAACGTGTTTACTGTATTTGAAAAGGTACTTCGTTGTTTTGGGTGTACACATGGTTTAAACCATAGACTACAGGCTATAGCATATACAGTGTTAAAGTTTAATAGTTCCAATTTTATCGCAACTTCATTTTTTGTATGAATCAGTCTTTCTTATTACTTCAATTGGCCCGCATTACAAAACACAAACTCATATAAAAATCATTATTGTTCGGTTCGTCTTAGAAATAGTTTTAGTAAAGCTTTAACGTAGAGAAAAGCTATATTGATTTGAAATATACATAAAGAAATATTAGGTCGAATTTAATTGATTAGTAGATTAATTCATAAACTACACCGCACACTTCAATATGTAACATTTGGGCTTCATGAAATTTTGGTGCATATTTACTTTTTTTAACAAACTTTTATGAGACCCAAACATGAGGCAAAAACATACTTCACTTTGTGGAAGTCTTCATCTTACACTAGACGTAATTTACGGATTCTCCGAAAAAAATGGTCCATTTTGGTAGAAGATATTGAAAATAAATTAAAGATATGGTTGAAAGTTCCATGTCTATTATTGAAAATCTTTGTTTGCGTACAACTTCAATTAAAGCTACAAAATGAATCGTATAATCTGATAAATACATTATAGAGAACGAGTTTTGAAGACTAATGCACAAATTGTATTGTATATAGTCCATGGAACTATAACATTAATAACTCTATTATGCCACCACATAACAAGCAACCTTTAGAAACTACTCTATGATAAATTGACTCTGCTGAAAAGTAATTCGCTACTTGGCTGAGGTAAATGTGAATACAAGTTTCGGGCAATGAGTCAGTAAATAGTGTCAATGGTTCAACCAAATGAAAATCAGTTTAACGGGGAGGAGAAAATATGAGCATCAAATTAAAACAATTTCCCCCTTGCTGAACGCCATGAGAAGTTATAGTTTTCTTTAATCTAAACAATTTTTGAACTTTGTAAGCATTGTAAATATATGAGCGACAATATGATTTTTCTAAACTAAATCTGATAACAAGAAAATAAATTATTCCGGTAAAAACTGAAAAATAACTAAATTTTGTTATTTTCTGAATGTTTTTATTACATGGGGTGCGACATGGGTATACTTATTTATTTCAGCAAATTCCAGTTTCGCCGCGTACACGCATGACGGAGAGTTGCTCATCCGTTACCCGAGGAGCCCGGCACACAGGGGGCCCGAGATTTGCATGAGCATAACTTAATCAGCTGAGATAAACTTGGTCATCAGTCATTTCCCAACCTCATCGCTCATACTCAAGTTGTATCGCTTATCGTTAATATTGTTTCCGCTTTCCCAGCAATCTGTATGTGATATTTATATCGTATGTGAAATTCATAAAACAAGAAAAATTCGTTAAAAAATCGGTTCAACATTCGAACCCAAATACGAGTACAGTATATTCAAACGTAATTATGTGGTAGCACTAACCAGGCGTTAGAAGTCATTCAGTGCAATGAATAAGAAGGGATGTTAAGAGAATGATGGTTAACGTTTTAAATTGTCATAAAGTATTTAAGAATTGATTTACGGAATAACTTCCTTATTTGTTTTCCAGACATTTATACTGTGCATTTTGTATGGGTTTATTTTTTTGTAATTGTATATTTATTAACTAATGTCGGGGTTATCGAGCTTTGACAATATTTAAGATTTAAATTAAATTTTTAACTGCTATTTTGTTTTTGTTATTTGTTATATTTGTAATCTGTATGTATTGTCTTTATCGCAAATAAAATTGTGTTCATGATTTGACAAATTGATTATTTACTAAACAGACGGATTTGTAATTTTTTTTAAATAACAAGTTTCGAGTTTGCACACTTAAAGTAAAATAAATACAAACCAGATTTTTTAGAATTTCTAATAATTTAGTTTGCACGTTAAGAATTAAAATATATAACAGAATTTTATACTAGCTTCCCGCTAGAATTAGCAAATATTGTTGACGTTGACGTTAACGCTGGTTAAAGTATTCAATTTCGTACATATTTATATACCGATTATAGAACAAAGTACATTGGACAATATTACATTGTTATAAATTAAATTAATGCTCGAATATTAACAGTCCCGAATATTGAAAAGAATATAGTTGCAGCTAAGGAAAAATGGCATCAGCAGCTTAGGGCGGTTGGAGGATTTTTATTCAATTAGTTCTGAATGTGATCGCATTTGCATTCAATTGTCTAAGTTTTAACTGAGCTCAATTCAAATGAACTCTTTAAATAATTATATCCTTCCTCTTACGTGTGTTTCTCTAACAGTTTCAGGACTTAAAACCGAACGAGAATTATAAAAGTGAATTCACGTTTATTTAAGCAATGTAGTTAGTAATGCATATGTTTGTTTTTAAAGATACGCCTGATCCATAAGCAATAACGTTCTAGGCGCACCAGTAAAATTTGTAATTAATTCATTAAATAAGTTTTAAATAGCTAGTTCGTGACTTATTATCAACTGCAATATTTTCTCCCAATAATATTTACAATGTGTTGCCTTATTTATGTTCGTTATCACCTCAATTCTAAATGAAACTTCAAATGTGTTATGGGATTGTAATAAAATCAGCCTTTAGATTTCTACTCCTTGCTGAGCCTCGGTCACCAATACAAGATAAACAAACAAACCGAAAACCAATTTGTGTTTCAATTATTGTGATGCGTGTTGCATACACTGTATGGTGGTGCGTACACTTAAGGATAGTTTCACACCACACTATAGACACACCTATGCTGTGTTCCGGCATATGAACACGGCTGTGTGAACACCACAACACGCACACGTGGTTGTGTGAACACGTCCACTAATGTGTGAAATTTTAACGACCACCCTGGGACTTTCACCTCTCTTATTATTAACAACCTGTTAAAGTTAGGCGCTTTAAAGGTGATGGCGTTTTAATATTCAAAGCCACGAGTCCCTGGGTGCTGTGCTGGGGGCTTACTCACGCAATATGGATAATAGAGGACAAATATTTGTAATAGCGAAAAACTATTTTTAAAAGTAGAGCAAAATACCCCCGTCGCAGCAAAACTGCGTACTCAGCAAATTACCAATGTATGCATATGTTTCTCACTACCAAATAAAGCCACTTATCAAGTTTCATAAAAATACACGAATACATAAGAGATATATAGCATTTTATTTATTCTCCACAAGAATAACATTAAAAGGTGAGTACGCAGGTTTGCAGCAATAAGAACACAAAATATGTGTTTTGATGAATTTATCAATATAACTTAACCAGTCGAAGCTGCATACCAAGTGTTATTAATTTATGTTCATAATTAAGGGAGATATAAAACTGTACTTATTCTCAATAAGAATAACATTAGGGCTGAGTATGCAGGTTTGCTGAAAATCTACAAGAATAATTTGTTTGTGCAAATATCAATATATGAATACTAGGTGAAGCCATATGCCAAGTTTCATCAATATACATTCATAAATAGTCGAGATATCAAATTTTAATTATTCTCTATAAGGATAACATTGGACAACGTACTGTGTTTAGCACTTTGAATATCTCTGCAACGGTTGGACGTAGAATAACAATTTAAACACCAAATTGATTGTTTTGTAGAGCTGAACCGATTGGTAAAAGCAGATGTTAAGTTTACATTAAAATGAACTGAGGAAAAGCTAAAAACCTTTTTACCATAAGACTAACATGGGAGATTTTATGAGCACGTTTTTTGGATTTTCTCCGCAATCACGTAACCTAGGTTAATGATTCAAAATACTATATTATTTGTTTTTTAAGCTCTATAAAAGGTTCAAATTGTTTTAAAAATTTGAGGGTGAAGAATGCAAAAAAATGATTTTTGGAAAATTGTAAATCCGCATAAAACACCCTTCCCATGGATTTTTCTGGATTTCGAACTTAAAGTCACGAATGTTGCTTTACACTTTTGTGCCAAATTTTATCGAAATCGTATATTTTTTCTAAAGTTATCGTGTTAACGGACACATATACATGTATATAAATTTGAACGAATAGCGATTTTGGCATCTGGGGACCTCAAAACAAACGGTTATCATGGTCTCGGGCTTAACTCTTACCAAGTTTCCAAGTTACAAGTTCTAAGTTACCAAGCAACTACGGTATAGCTTGTTCCCTATAGGGGAAATTCGCTAAAATGTAAATTTTGAACGTACAAAATAACAATTCCAAATCAGAAGATTATTCATAATAACCAAAACAAACATAAGTATAAAGCTAATACTGTACTCTATTAAAACAGATTCATCTTTTATTCCGAAAAGTAAAAGTCGTTAATTTTGTACATAAACAAATTTTGTCGAAATTTGTGTCACTGACACAATTACTTAAACTAATAATTCAACTGTAACTGAACTGAAAAACTATGCTAAACGAATTTGATTAAAATATGTTTATTACAATGCTTGGAACCGATGAAAAGATAAATCGTAGTTAGAATTTACTTCGATCAAAAAAGAAACGCGATAAAAACATCAGACGACTCTAAATGTATTTCTAAGACGAAAACAAGTAACAAATCCAGTTGTAACGATAATGTATTACCGGCGTCTATTACCCTAGTAGATCAAGGTACGCCGCGAACCAATGGCCAATATGTTACCGCTTGGACAGTTTAGTCCGTGAATTAGCATACGACACCGCCCTCTTGTTTTATGGCTTTCTGATTGAACTTGGCAAGAACTAATTCGCAAATAATTTATATTTTTGGGAAAACTACAAAAATACTCGTCAGCTAAGAAAATTTAGGTGTTTAAAGATAATTTGATAACGATTAAGATAACAATACAAATTAACGTTTTAAATATAGATTTTAATGAACGATTTTGAAGCCACTAGATTTATTTTATAACTGATGAACAATATTTCATTTATTTTTAACCCCTCCATTTTTGACGAGCTAATAACAGCTAGTATTGACATAAATCATTTTGTACGTATGAATGAAATATTAACGTCAAAAAATTGTTAAACCAATACAAATTTCGAGGCTGTTGCCAAAGCCTCATAATGACACAGGCTAGCTAGATTCGTTTCACTGTGATACAATGATAATTTGTAATTACACAATTTGTATTCTAACTTTTGTCAGAGTGCACAGTGGTGTGTAACTATCTCAAACTAGACTCCAGATAGAATGCATCTGTAACATAATTACATATTGATTATATAGCGAACGGCGAAATGCAGCACTGCCTATCTAGATGATTGGTGCAGGCCCGATACGATTTATGGCTCGATAACGCTGCACACAGCCAATAGCGCACAACCACCAAGTACATATGCATACGTCGAGTCCCCCTGGCGTGTAACTACGATTTATACCTTTTAATTAACCTGTATGTTTTTAGTTTTAGCGATAAAATATTTTATATTTCTATGAAATTATTGCTAGATTCACTGGTGAGGGCTACTATTATATTTAAAATGAATAAAATAAAAACTGAGTACCCTTGTTCATAAACTCATAAAAAAGGGTAGTACTCAGTTTTTATTTTATTCACTTTTAATTTATATTTTAACTGCACTTTCAGAAGGGTAGAATTCCAGTGGTTTAATGCGATATTCTAAACACCTTTGAAATTGATTCATTACTGGTTTTGTTAATGAACATTATGATATATATAGAAATATACGAATTTAGTGCTTATGACATGGCGTGCCATTATATTGCTCATTAAACGAAGTTGTCTCTTCATATGAAGTTAATACGTAAACAATAATGCAATAATGATAAGTAACAAGGGTAATGATTTTACAGTAAACATGCTTGATGCCGAGCTAGCCTTATGCAGGGACATTTACTTGACGTTTTCTTTTCTCCAATCGTAAAATCATAATACAAATATTTACAAGTTAATACCCCCGTTACAGCACACCTGTGTAAAAATAAAATTCACAATGACAGTTGCTCAAAAAGGGGATTATATTACTACATTTATCGCTGCTTAAGGGATTTTACCGGTAGTTCCTAGGTCACCGCAATCAACCTCAGGGTGAACATCAGGCAGATTTTGAAACCCCCAAAATTTGCCCAGGGTTGATGGATGATGTACCTAATTTTTGTGTTGCTAAGAAATATAATTGTATCACATCAAAATAGTTAAACAATAAAAAAGGCTTAACTGTTGGTTATACAGTATTACTATTACCAAAAATAACTTATTATTACTATTATTTCTATTTCAAAAATGGATTTTTCCAAACAGATGTAATTTTCTATTAGCCACTATTTTTAATAACTGATCATACATTTAAATACACCAAGTAAACTGTATATCATGTAACAATCTCTTGAGAACCGGATAAACCTCTTGACAACCTCGTTTAACAGCAGCCCCGGTAACAGGTCAACCCACAACTGTAACTACGGCCAACAGTTTGTGCAAGACAATGTTATATATCTCAGGAACGACGGCAATAACGGCAACGTCCCAGCCACTTTATTTATGTCCCCCGATAATTTTATTTGTCGAGCAAATCACAACATTCTTGCGCAGCTTTCTTTCTGTAATTGAAAAAATGTACTAAAATAGTTATTACCTCAAAAAGTATTAAGTACTTTTCATCCTCGAGTAATGAGACATAGCCATAAATTTTAATATTAAAAAACATCCTTCAAGAGATTGCAGAACTATAGTTTTAGACGATGATGCCCACTGTGTGAATAATAAAATATTTTTAGACAAAAATGATAATGTTTAGTTTTAAAATTTTCCTAAATGTAGTCCAAAACTACCCCAGCCAATTTAAAGTCCAAAATATAGCAATATATATATATATATTTTAAAATTTATTTCCGATTTTAATAATGCCTTACAAAAATCTTCTAATAGCAATACTAAACTACAACTTATGAAGTGAAGTTTAAACTTTATTTGTAATTATACATAGTTCTTATTCCAAGACACCAAAACAAACGAAACAGTGGTACATAAGTACAGTTGAAAAAAAAAAATCACAACCTTTATACTTTTAAGAAGCAATTCAGCTTTTCGCAGTTGGCTGTCTGTATAATTAACTCACCTATTATGGTAAAAGGAAGGTAAAGATGTAGTATAAATTACACAATATTGCCAACATTACCGCCCATTAACCAGAGGCGCAGGTGTGCCTCCATACACTCGCACATGCGACTCCGCCTCGTTTATTTACAACTGCTACTTAAAGCCACTTAACATCATCACATAAAACATATTTCGCATCGAAATAAATTAGGTACAATTTTAAAACTTGAGTTGTTCTTTTAACACTAAATTTCTACAAGTTGGAAGAAGCTCTAACCGTGGTTTGTGTTCACCTGACTCTGTATTACCTTCCAACCCCGTTTCTACCCTCCATATCATCCCCTGTGGTAATGGGGTAATATTTTAAGCGGTTAAACAACCAATCGGAGCAGGTTATAAATCTGGGTAAAGAGTTCCCAGTCTCCCTCGGAGTATAGAAAGACGGCGTGTCACTTCTTGTGACTCCTGCCATTACTAACTACGCGACTGGGAACTGGGAACTTTTAAGATTTATCTAAACTTAATCGAATTTGTACACTTCTCAGGCTACAAATAAAAATATTAAAATATATGTATACAGTTTTTTTGGTACAGATACTACAAATATCCGCGATAGAGTGGACAAATACAGTAAAGATTGACTAACCTAATTTAACAAAGTTTTTTTGTAAGTTTAAAACAACCTATGCCGCATAGTCCTTACTCTTTTAATAGTGTTCTAAATAATTTGTAAAAAAGTCAAAGTAGTACGGTACATGAAAAGAGTAAGTCATGAGAGTGGAGTTGGTGACTGGTTCTCAACCACATCTGTTCTTCAACCACATTGATTAGCTGGGATTAAGTTGTTCTAGGCTTTATTAGATCAAAAAAGTTGCACCCTTCAAAGCGGTTTGAATTTCGTTGGACACGGATCAATCACCCTTTACTCCCATTACTGCGCGCATACATTATCTTATTGGCCTACATAAATTTAATAATTTATTTCCACCTTGAATATCTTCAAGTGTTTGTAAAAACATTAACACAGATTTATTTATCAACATCTGACCACAACTTTAACCTGTTACTTCAGTATAAACGAATTACAGCATTACAGCATTACCGTTGAACAAATTGAAATGGGAAGTTAGGTAAGATATGGTTGTGACTGTTAAAATCGTTTCATTACATTTTACCAAACATTAGCTGTACACGGTTTTAGGTTCACGGAAATAGTGTTATCATCACTATAACATTCCAAAAACTTAGAAGCAAACATAACATGTTCTGAAATGAAAAATTGCCGTCCAATATAATTTAACCGTCAAAACGTATTTATAACTACAAATTTACTAGAGTGTGCTTGTTCAGGGATACGAGCCGTTATACTACACAGGCCCACGTCCCTCACCTCCATAAATATATCTTGGTCGGTTTATGCCCGTCGTTCAATTTGGTCATAATGGTTTATGGCCTAACGACTTTGGCAAATTACTACGTGTGTAAGAAGGGAGGTCGATTTCAACATGTTCCATAAGCTAAATTGAATTTTAGTTTTTAGTTTGCCTCCATAAATAAAACTGTTATGAAAATCGATACTGACCTAGGGCAACTATCTGTGCTTATGAATCTAATATCATAATGACAGAGGCAATTGCTTGTAAAAAGATCTTCAACTAAGTATCAAATGTCTCTTAATATTTTAAAATTTTCTTTCCTTTGCAATAGTACAGATGAAAATCCAGTTAGTTAACATACAAGGCGACATTTATTAATTAAAAAAAAAAACTATTAAATAGTACAATTCTTGACTTTCTTAGTGGGGTTATATTATTTGTTAATGAACGTTTTTTAGCCGACAACTCATCTAATGCCGTAATAATACGCAAATACAAAGCTCTACTTAATTAGGTAGTAATATAGGAACAGGGAAAATACATATAATATAACATTTGATACAGATGGAAGACTCTTTTAGAGTAGCATCTTTTTCAAATTTAGATTATTAAGTTTCATTTTTGCATTAAAAAAACATGTTAAGACTATAAAAAAATAAAGATTTAATTGTAGCAGACGTATAGAAACCGTTAGCACCTTAACATTCAATAATTTGCTGTAAACCTTTTAAATAGAATCGGTTTGCGGACGCTACCCGCCGCGGAGAGTAAACGGTGAGAGTAAATTTTCGGTATAATTAGGTTAGAAACTCATTAAGTAAAGGACGAAACGAGACTGTGACCTCTTTCCACCTGAATCTTGTGACGTATTGGGTAACATTTAGTGGGGTTACAAACACTACCCCAATAACGTTAAACGGTTTTGTGCGCAAATTTGGGATTATTTTTTAATTATTATTTCAAATGAAAAAACTGCTGTTTTAGTAAGGAATTTAACTGTGCAAATCTCTCAATCATGTAGGTTAACACTACCTCATTGTTGTTGTGATGGCAAATCTCCAGTTTTAATCATTACAGAAGAAAATTCACTACATTTAAAATATATAATGCACTAACAAACAATAACTTTATAAAAATTAGGAAATGGTTACTTCAGCATTTTCATCGGTACAAGATTAGCTGCAGCGAAGAAGGATATTTGAAATTTAATTAATGCAAATAAAAAAAAGAAGTAGTGTCCAAATACGGAACATGAGTTGAGACATTTGCGAAGGCCGTGCCATATTTGGACATGCCAACATCTCTCTGGCAGACTTTGGCAGTTGACAAACATGATTATACAGGGTACATAATTCAAGGTTAACTTTTAAACAAGTTTAAAATCCTATTTGCAACGCGTCTGTCTCTCTAAAACATAGGACGTATGAAACATAAGGAGACAAGGCCTACTTGCAGGTTGGGTATGACTACGTGTGACTTAACGTATTCCGAGAAAGCTAAATATATTAAATAATTTTTAATAGTTCCAATCATAAAGCTTCTTTCAATCATAATGTCTTTTAACGTTTTTTGAAAATGATCTGTTCACATTACGATAACTTGTTCAGTGGATACCGTGGATTTCAGAAAGAATTCGGCCATCAGGACTTTCTGACTAGTGGAATTGGGGAAGCTCTCTTCATATTTGTATTTAACAATTTGATCTCCATGTTTTACCTTTGTAAATTTGTAAACACTATGGGGATACCACTGTTGCGAATATTTTTACTTAGAATTCCATATAGTGGGTTAAACTAATAAAGACAAATTGTAATTATGTGGGTAACCTTCAGGATTATGATGGAGAAATTAAACTTTCCCCAGGGTCATAAAAGGTAACAGAATGCAATTATGTTTAAACAATCATACCAAAACTGTTTTATAGATCAAGGGGATGTTTAATGAAAAAATAAAGTGTAAGGCTTTATAATCTGTTCTTCATAATATTATCATTAAAAAATATTTTATAGCAAAGCTAATTATTAAAAGTATAAAACATCGGGCGAAAGCTAACTGCCTCGCCCAACATTTATCTTCAAGGTACACATCCGCTATTATTATGGACCAAGCCACTTCCGGCTGGGAACTGTCAAACTTCCGGTTCCCAACTTGCCACTATTGCTTTATCTTCGTGAAACAGTCCACCACTTTACAGTTATTACTGGTATGTTTGGGCTGCTCGATTGAGTTTTATTTCGGATTAACGTCTAAAATAAAAGCAAGGCTAATCACTCTCTGAGAGGAAAGTACGGTTAATCTTTTGAATACGGGTCAAATTTAATGTTACATCAAAATTAATTGGCAGAATGTCTTGAAATAAAGTTTAACTCTCGAAGAACCCAGAGCCCAGAGTTTGTCACTGGAGGAGGGCTCAGGACGATCTGAGGGGCCGGGGGAAATCTCAATCTAGAGACAGGCACTACTCCTTACTTAATGAGTTTCTAACCTAATTACCCCTGGCGGAATGTATTTTTACCGTTTACATTAGAGCAATAAGGGGCCAAGGGTTAAAAGGGGGTGAGGGGGCGAGGGACGGGCTAGAAGTCCTGTCAACCGTCGAGCTGTCGGATCACTTTATAAATACGCCTTAGTTATTATAAAAGCCATTGTCTCAAATAAGCCATTCGAATTACATGTCAACCTTATAAATTGTATTTATATGTTATACATTCAAAGCCCTTTAGTTAATAACAACTTTTAGAATTATTCTTTAAAATAAAAACTATTTTAAAGAATTTAACATATAAAAATAATGTACACATCAAAATGAGTGTAACATACAATTACGTCAAAGATCATGATTATTATAAATACACACTTTATACTCAATTCTAGTTTTATAAAGATTTCGTAAGAAGTTTTAATCTTTAATAGTGTAGCCTTGATTTATTCAGAGTATTCAGTAATGTATGTTCATTTTAAATCAATGTAAAACATTACAATGAACACTGTCAAATTAATCCCATCCAGGTAATCTTACTAAAATGAAAATAATGATGGTAATAATTATTAAGAGTGATACGAATGCCTTCGATGCTAAAGCTAACTCATACTCTGTTTAAAATTGAAAATGGCGGATGCTTACTTAAATCTCCATATACTTATTCTGTATACTTTACTATATGATAATTACAAACTTCGTCCACAACTTATAATTATTCAAAATATTTGTTCTGTGACTTGAATACTGTTTCATAGCATTAACATTAACATTATATAACTTCGAATAAATTACCATTGCATTACATACTGTATTATTTATTTAAACAAAATCATTAAATATACACTTAATAATAAATAGTTTATGACAGGGTGGATAATTTATAGTAGACACCAAATATCGGATCTATACCAATTTAAAAATCAGCAGAAATAACGAGAAATCTGTATAAATAATACCATTAAATAACCTTCGGAAAGAACAGGGACAAATAAAAATCACATTAAATTAATAAATAGCAGATTCTTAGTCGCATCGCGTAAGTAATTTCAGGCGATAAGACGGTAACAACAAGACAGTACAAACAATTACCGAAGAATGATATGAGTGGAGCTGGCGGCCGAGAAAAGTTGGCCAGATTTGAAGTGGAGCCTGTAATCAGATAAAGGCCAACAACGGAGAGGACGTTAATCAATAAGAAAGATGTGCCCGGAAAACTGTTACTAACTCCGCAATCGCCGTTCTATTGCCTCTTATCGCGCTGCCTTCCCGTTATTAACTGAGAATGTTGTACGAAACCAAAACGTTTTGATCAATACATTTTCAAATGTTAATATGATTTCTCAAAATCGCAGAAAAACAGGTTGAATTATTGAAGTATTTAGTCCATTAGTAAAAAACGAGGGAGATTTTTTAGGGAGCGATTATTTTTAAGGTGGTGTGGTTTTTTGAATAAAGATATTTAGTTTTTAAGGACTAGTTGACCTACCTCTATAATCCAACCTTCATAATAAAGACTATTATGAAGTCTCAGGCACTGTCAAATATTCATAACTTGACAATGTTATGTTACTGAAGTTTACTTAAAAGCTATGTAAATAAAATACATCAAGGGGTACGAGGCAATCGATTACAACCGATAATAATTTATAAAATCCTAAGTACCTAAACCTACGTACTTATAATTAACTCGTTTATTACTGCCAGCGTATAATGTAACTCGTCAGCTTATTGCTGAAACTAAGCATAAACCTTTCCTAGGAATAAAACTACAAAATTAATCATAACGTCCAAACCTATTATTTACCATCAGAAAACAAAATGTGAAAACGCTTAGGAAACCAGCTTTTACAGTAGGTACACAATGGAACAAATGAGGTTCTGCAACCAATGCGAATTGTTATGTAAAACAAAATAGCGCTTTAACCGTTTGTTGGCGTTTTGCATTCAAAGCAAATTACATTTAACAGGAAATGTTTTAACGAACCATTTATATTCGTTAACAGCGAGATCAGTAGTTTTTAAACTGCATTGTGTTTAAATATATAATTGAATCCAACAAAACAATTAATAAGAGTCAACTTACAACACTAAGATTTATGTTGTAATCTAATTTATTGTTAAGTAAGCAAGGACAACTGCATAGACGTCGAAGGGGCTGTTCACAACGTTTCATTAATAACGGATTGCAAGTAGTCTAGTTTCAGACAGGTCAAATCCAGAAGCTATGAAACTACTGGCTTGAATTAGGCCCTATGGCTATGCTAGCCTAATGACTTCCCATAATGTCCCATGCGTTCTGTTTGCGTCAGGAATTCATTAAACCGATCACGTTTAACTTTGTACTAACACAGAGAACGTATAGATACGTATCTACACGTTCTCTGTAGTACTAACCAATATCGTTTGTAGCGAGGGTGGCCTTGCTACAGTAGTCACCATCTACTGTATTACCATTTAATGTTCGTCTACACTACTTACTCCTATCTTTTTGTACCAGTTCCAACTTTAGCGTTATTACTAAGAACTTCGTTCATAGTAAGAAGTTTACTAAGTATATTTGAAAAACAGTAAAGGCTACAAAGTCAAATTAATCACTGGCCTACGACAGCCTCTATTGCAAAACAGACGTTTGAAAAGTGAATTATGCAAATAGAGTATAACAAACAGACAGTAACAAATGGGGTGATTTTCAGCGTAGCAGGAGGTCTACCCAATAACATATCAGCATAACCTGCCGCAACAACGTTTGGATATATCCTGGAAATAAACGACGGGGTTTGACTTCACAGTGAACTGGTTCTTAGTCTCCTCAGTGAAGAGTAACTGTTAATGAAGATAAGATAACGTTTGTAGTCGACAAGGAACCTATTGCAAAATGAAAAATTGTAAACTAAACACATTATATGAATGAAAAAATCACAAAATCATTATATATAAGAACCGACACGATTGAAAACTATGGAAAATGCGTTTAAAAGAGAAATAGAAGTTGCAGCTGTGTTTAGTCCATATTCCAGTAGTCGGTATGTTTATATTAAAGTGAGTAACATCTAGTTGGCCACCAATGCACAACCAGGGCTTTTCAGGCGTCTATGGGAGATTATATGAAGTGAAAGCTATAATAAACAAACGAACGAAAATTTCCAGCAAGGTGAAATAATCTGCTAAAATGAAGGAAAAAATAAAATTTTAGACATCTCAAATCAGTATAAAGAGCAGCAGCACTCTCCGTTGCACAGTTAATCAGTTAAGATATTATTTTAAAATAATAAATCAAAATATATAACCCAAAAATTGCAGAAATTAACAAAAAAAAAAAAAATTAATTAAAATTCTCTGAACCACTATACTACAATCATTAAAAACATCCCAAAAACTTATCATACAAACCTATCATATCACGAGCTACAACCACTTAAAAGTTATCCACCACCTGGTTAAACTACAACCGACCGATACTTTGAACTGTGAAGGAATCGGATTGAATACAATTGTTCCGGTAAGTAAGACGACAGTGGTTACGGGCAGCTGATAAGCCCCTGAGACAATAGCTGAGATATCGGTCCAAGGGGCGTGCGGGTCCATTGTACTGCCTGTTGTGGCGAGGCTTATCAATGATAACAGAAACTGAATAGGGTAGTTTTATAGAGGCAATCATCAATAGTGTGGTTAGTTTGAGAAGTATTGATTAGAGTCTGATTTGTCTGACTTTAGAGAGAAAAACAGTCCATAAGAATCCACAATCCATAATCCATGAGAACCTTAAAGGGTATCCTTGAGCAATCAGTTACATCAAAAAAACAGTTTGGCATTAGTAAAAAAGCAAAACACAGAAACACTTTTATATTAGAGTGAAATGATAAAGTGTGCTCTAATGGAGTTAAAAATACGTACTAAATTAGATAGCATTTAGAAAATAATTAAAGCTTAAAGGTAGAACTCTTAAATTCAATGCGGAATAGTAGTAGTTGATATAAATAAGCTATTATTATTATTAAATTTAATTACAACTTCAACAACTAATCATTGATTCATACAACTACTTGTATTTTTAACGATAACATACTTATGCCATCAAACAGATTTTCAATTTTATAGCCGTTATATTGACGCTCTATCTAGTTACACACGAGACACGTTCCACATAGAATATTAAAACACAATCACCTGTAAGCACCTAACTTTAAATGGACTATAAATAATAACAGAACCCATCTCACTAACCGGTCCCCCGGTGGTATTTAAAGTTTCACATGATATTAATAAACGAATATCCACAACCAAACAAATCTGTTGTGTAAGTTCATTAATGAAAGAATTTTATTTTTTCTTATAATGTATTTCACTTCCACGTTGAAGGAGGGAGGTAAAAAGTAGTATATTTGAGAATAATTCTTAACAGGTTCCACGTTGAGAAAGGTATTAAATGAAAATAGTTCTAAATCCAGCAATCCAACAATTCCACCAGCTTTGATCGAAAGGAATTGCGTAGCAAAATTAATCATAATGAATAAACATGTAAACTTTTCTAAATGGTCTGATAAAATGTATGTGAGGTGTTTTCGATTTGATGTTTACCATATTATGTCGGTGTTGAATTTTAAGTAATTTGAACGGAATGGAAAAAACCTAATATAGACCTAATTTAATTTATTTTGGAAATAATTAAAATTTTCTAATGCATTTCATAATGACTGTTCAATATTCAGCGACATGATCCATCTATATTGAAGGTTCATTAGTTTGTTATTGATACTCGTTTTGATCGATCGAAAAACAATCAACACTTCCAATCAATAATGGTTTGTAAAAAAGATTACTTTATACAAAATATAAAGTTTTGTGTAAACCGACAAGTTAAAAAAACCTTGACATTATTTTGCAGTTTTAAATATATAATTAAACATACGTTTTTTATATTATCTGGCCAAGGTAAAATATAATATGGTTAGCGGCAGGTTAATTATCATGCAGAGATTACAAGAATGAACGATGAGGCTAGGCAGTGACCGATGACCTCTATCGGCCGATTACGTAGTCTCGTGTAAATATGCCCCCCCCCGTATGTGCTTTTAGGAGCTGAGATGGACGGATGGGAGATTATAATTTACACAAGGTATATAAATTATTTATAAAACACTAATATTAAAGCAAATTACAATTTATTTAGTTTTATCTAGACAAAATCAAACTTTATTTTGATGACGTAAGTGATTTGCTTGATATTATAGATGTAACATTTTAGTTTTTCTTTGAACTACGCCAGACATAAGTTGTTGATTAAAAACGTTCATAAACCGGTTATATTGATCCAATAAAGAAGTTATACAAAAAATAAACAAGTTACTAAACAAAGTACTGTATATTTTTAATTTTATTTATTGTATTGATCAGATAAAGTCCACCCACACATTGTGAAAGACTAACATCCTGCATATTTAACCGATATATATATAAATATAAATAATTAAGCTAGTACTGTCAGAACACGTAAAGTACTTTTGAAAACAGAGTGAGTAGTAAAAAACTAGGCAAACAATATTAAAAGATTATAAATGGCTAAAGATGAAGAGACGTGTGTGGCACTCGCACACAACACATCAATCCTGGTTGATTCCCCTATCCTCGGTAGATCTAGCCGTGCAAACTGTTCGAATGAGTCGCCGACTGGCCTATAGACGTATAGACATCCCTCGGAGGCTATAAATGGCTAAAGATGAAGAGACGTGTGTGGCACTCGCACACAACACATCAATCCTGGTTGATTCCCCTATCCTCGGTAGATCTAGCCGTGCAAACTGCTCGAATGAGTCGCCGACTGGCCTATAGACGTATAGACATCCATCGGTGGCTATAAATGGCTAAAGATGAAGAGACGTGTGTGGCACTCGCACACAACACATCAATCCTGGTTGATTCCCCTATCCTCGGTAGATCTAGCCGTGCAAACTGCTCGAATGAGTCGCCGACTGGCCTATAGACGTATAGACATCCATCGGTGGCTATAAATGGCTAAAGATGAAGAGACGTGTGTGGCACTCGCACACAACACATCAATCCTGGTTGATTCCCCTATCCTCGGTAGATCTAGCCGTGCAAACTGCTCGAATGAGTCGCCGACTGGCCTATAGACGTATAGACATCCATCGGTGGCTATAAATGGCTAAAGATGAAGAGACGTGTGTGGCACTCGCACACAACACATCAATCCTGGTTGATTCCCCTATCCTCGGTAGATCTAGCCGTGCAAACTGTTCGAATGAGTCGCCGACTGGCCTATAGACGTATAGACATCCCTCGGTGGCTTTAAGGACAACATTATAGATTAAGGATTGAGAAAGTTAGATATTTGAAAGTCATTAAAAAAAAACAAGAAAAAATATCAGAGTAAACCAGCAATTCTAATTTAACCATTAGGACTATAATCACTAAAACCTTTAGGTTAGACACATTGGAGAAAGTGGAGAAAAATTGAAAAAGTGGAATCTTCCCCGCCCCAAAATGCCAGAAAAACTCAAAAATGGTAACTTTTAGTAATTTTTCTGGGAGTTTCTGGTCAAGAGCTTTAATTCAAGTATGGGGTCGAGGGGGGTTAAATTACGGGAAGTGCCTCATAATTTATGTCAGTGAGTGAGTGAGTGAACCCGTCTAGCTTTATATAAGTAGATTTGGCACAAAGAGTCGTCTTAATGGTTGCTGGAAGTCTGTTCACGCCTTATGTCAAGCAACGCCTTCTTTATTTTAATTATATTTTGTACTGATACCATAGGCTTCTGAAGTCTAAGTAAATGTTTTGGATTAAATATATCAAGACAAAGATCTTAATCCTTAATCGCTAGAAAGTCACCCTGCGGACCGTTATTGGGGGATCTGACCGTAATGGGCCGTCGGGGGCGGTGATAACGACTGAGGCCGTTGTTATCACCAGCTGTTGAGCTATTTAATATCATCAGCTGGGCAAACTGAGCGTGGATGTCAGGATATATACATTACCCTTGTCCACTACTATAGCGTAGCTCTAGGCTATCCATAGGATAAACTAACATATATCTTTCAAAGACTTTATCACACTGTTAACTAAGTTGATACATTTTTATGCTCTGGATAAATTTACATTTACAAGCAAGATTTATATTAGGTTCAACTTAATACAAAAGTTTTTTAATATTATAAATAGTAGTGTGGCCTCTAAAACTCACAAGCTAGATTTAATTGTAAAACTGCAAAACTGAAGTAAACAATCATGATCAACAGGCTTAACGTTTAAAAGTATTTCCAAATGAGTATGCTCAACAAATTGATATAGGACTTGTTCATGGAAAGTATATCTGTTAACTTTAAGTGGAAGGCAGGTTCTTGAAATTTCCTACAAGGGTTGCCTGTTATCCATTATTAAATAATCTCAACCGGTTCATAGTTGTTGTACTGATACATGTATAAAAAATACTTAATAATACTTTCTTAAATAAATACAAACCTATAAGAAACTTGATAAACGAACTGATAAAAATCCGTTAAAAAATTACACCTGCCTGAAACCCTGTAACAATTTTTTTTTAATAATATGAGTGTTTGGACCAACTCTTTTTTCACTACTGATATTACTTTAAAACATTAAACACCCACAGTCAATACTGAACGTTTCCGACGGATGGTCTGCATGTTTGCAACAAACCAATATTCATTTAGCCCCGACATAGCGAGTGGTGTTCCCCTGGGGCCGCGACCGCGCTCTGCCGGACAAAAATGTAAACACTCGTGGAATTAACCCCATAAGTTTTAACTACTTCCATCCACAGAGGTGTTGACCGTGTCGGAATTCGATTAGTTATTGCAGTGAAACTACCTGTACTTCTGTATAAATGAAAACTAACTGTCGAATACAACAATAATAACCATTACTGTATTTGAAACAATCTAAAACTGCAAAAAATACGTAGAATGAATTCTATATTTGTTTACTTTTTCAATCTATATATGAAAGCGGTTTCTTCATAAAAATGTATATTTCCTGATGTCTAAAATTAGTAAATTTCCACATCGATAGCAAAATCAACATAACACCATATATTTTACAATTTACAAACACAAATATCGTTGTTTTAAGATTGATTACAGAATTTCTTGTGACTTTTGACAACCTGTTTACATTAATACTCAACATGCTAAAAGTAGGCTCCATTACAAAAGAGTTTTACACTTAATATCACGAGTGGGAGATGGAGATAAAGCATGGACAAAACGGTTCTAACCAGCGAGCACGCCGCATGAGATCCAGCTAAACATATCACAAGTGGGAGATGGAGATAAAGCATGGACAAAACGGTTCTAACCAGCGAGCACGCCGCATGAGATCCAGCTAAACATATCACGAGTGGGAGATGGAGATAAAGCATGGACAAAACGGTTCTAACCAGCGAGCACGCCGCATGAGATCCAGCTAAACATATCACGAGTGGGAGATGGAGATAAAGCATGGACACAACGGTTCTAACCAGCGAGCACGCCGCATGAGATCCAGCTAAACATATCACGAGTGGGACATGGAGATAAAGCATGGACAAAACGGTTCTAACCAGCGAGCACGCCGCATGAGATCCAGCTAAACATATCACGAGTGGGAGATGGAGATAAAGCATGGACAAAACGGTTCTAACCAGCGAGCACGCCGCATGAGATCCAGCTAAACATATCACGAGTGGGAGATGGAGATAAAGCATGGACAAAACGGTTCTAACCAGCGATCACGCCGCATGAGATCCAGCTAAACATATCACGAGTGGGAGATGGAGATAAAGCATGGACAAAACGGTTCTAACCAGCGAGCACGCCGCATGAGATCCAGCTAAACATATCACCAGTGGGAGATGGAGATAAAGCATGGACAAAACGGTTCTAACCAGCGAGCACGCCGCATGAGATCCAGCTAAACATTTTTATTCATACAGTCACCGAAGCTTGTAACAGTCAGTTTGTACCGTAATGGGAGTATTATGGTAATGCGGGTAGTGGTTGTGTTGAACAAAAACTGGCACATCCATCACTACTCATTTGGTAAAATACAAGTAACGTCTTTATATGATTGACCATTATATAGGTATTT
Source organism: Allygus modestus (assembly GCA_963675035.1). Taxonomy (NCBI): domain Eukaryota; kingdom Metazoa; phylum Arthropoda; class Insecta; order Hemiptera; family Cicadellidae; genus Allygus; species Allygus modestus. Next base: position 71,086,173 of record OY776116.1, on the reverse strand, counting down.
TTATATAGGTATTACCGTTATTCACAACTGCGATTCTCTCTCACTATTAAACATGGCTTACTCCTATCTAGATGCGTGTTATTTACAATACCAATACCATTAATATAAAGAGCAAAGTTAGCAACTCGACACCTGACCCTTTAAAGACCTTTTAGATACGAAAAGAAATAGGTACGTTTAGTGACATTTTAACATAAAACATACACCAACCGGTTAAAATATTATAACTCAATTATATATTATTGATTGTAAGCTGTAAGTAATAAATATATAAAAAAACAATAGGAATAAACTCTAAAATAAAACAAGGGCAATCTGTTGAAAACTAACTCTTTATAATGTAGAGGAAACACAACTGGCTGGACCACATCATAACTAAATTTGGCCTAAAAGCCAGACAGTATTAACCAACTAATGGTTTCAGTAGTAGAGAACTTCATCCACTTCATCATTCTATTACGACTAGTTCGCATCGGTGTCAAGCAACATTGTGGTGAAGTTCTGCACTCTGACCAAAGGTCTAAATTGGTACGTGATGCTAAAGGTTTAGGTGAATTACCGGCACAGCGATGATGTCATTTACAAGTTCCTTCCGAAACTCCTCCGAAAGTTAAAACAAGTTCCGTAAGAACTTACAGATTACACAAAATACCTTCATTAAATAGATTAAAAATACACAATACCCCATTTTACATAATTATATAAGTCCTGTTCCCAAACGTGTTTTAATCATTTTTATCACACAAGTTGTACCATTTAAGACTTAAGTTACCTTTTCTGTACAGTCTGAGGTGGTCCAGAAGATGGTTAGACATTTGTAATATTATATTTTACTAGCTGCTGTGCCCGTACTTTGCAACGGGGTGAAAATTCAGAGTAGAAAAATTGTAAACAAAATAATGACAGGCTGTTGTTAGATATACTCCTTATAACAGATGTTTATTTAAATAAATTGAATTAGTAAAACACACATGTGAATTAATGAACCAAATAAAACTCTTCTCCATATGGATAACATGGAAACTTGGAAGTCTCGTGGGGCAAAGCCCTGAGGACATTTCTAAACGGCTATATGCCTGTGACACTCCTCGGTACATAGACTTCCTTTGTGCAAAGTTTCAAGAGAATTGGTCCAGTGGTTTTGGCGTGACGGAACAATAGATAGACAGACAGACATCACCTCATTTTTATAATAGTAGTGACTTCTTGGTTGATTATTTGGCAATCTCATCGTAACCTTTAAAACTACACTCGGTAAAACAATTTTAAATTTATTTTGAATATGAAAGGTGAAATACCAAATAATTGCTTTTAGTAATTTACATTGTATTCAAAATGTTATACAAAAGTACCTGTACTGTATTCAAGTTACCCTGCTGGCTCTATCAGTTTGCACACCAGATTGATGTTAGTTGAACGAATTATATTTTTTCCATCACAGTTAGTTTTCCTTGTAAGATTTTAAAGCGATTTATTCACTGGTATTTACTGCTTGCCTCTCTACTAAATGTGTTTATAAAACAGTAAATTAGTACAACCACCCAGCTACTGTATATTGAGCCCCAATCGAAAGAGACATCCCCCATATTAGTCCGAGTCAGACCGCGCCGCGATATATGGGGCTGCATATTGCAGAACCTTTTTTGCCGCGCAATTTATCAAGTACGGAAGCAGTGCCGAAGTAAGCAGCCGCCAGCTGTTCCACCCTCTGACCCCCTGGCTCTTTCCGCTTAACTATCGTTTCCAACCGATTTTATTTAATATAAAAAAGTGAAAATGATATTGAATAAAACAAATCAATCTGCAAGGTGTTAGAATCTTTGGTAGTTTGTTTTGGATTTGGCAATTTATTCTACCATGACGCTTTCGGAACCTGTATAATCAATTCGACAACGTACCCAGTTCAATGCACTTCATGTTTTCCGTTGGGTTACTAATGTTAAGTACTGCTGAACTGAACCAATGCTGGATTAGATGAACGAAAGTTCAGATAGTTTCAAACGAGCACTAACACAGTAACTATAAGGCTTTGCACATATTTGAGATATTTCCTCTCACAAAGAGAAGACCCTTGTTATAAACGTTGTTGAACAACAGAGGCAATAGATTCGCGTTATATGGTAGCCTCTTATATCACAAATAGTTAGTTCCACTTCTTGATTTATACTATGTTTTAATTTGTTACGATCAAAACTGTTTCAATAATCGTAACACTGAAGTCTCTCAAGATCATGCACAATGTTGTACACTCTTGAGAATCTACAAAGCAAAATATTTTCATTACTTAATTAAGCCCATTTATTATATAAATTTATCAATGTCAGTAAAGATATTAAAACAGGGAAGAAGGAGAAGAAGCAAGCAGCTGTTTGTGACTGAATCATACTCTGATTAATGTACAGTCACTTCCGAGCATCTTTGGTGAAATTGGCCGAGAATTTCAGTTTATTCGGGTTAGTGAGGGATGCTTTCTTCGGCTTAATTGTGTATTGTTTGTTTAATAATGGCAATTTGCAATGCCAACGCGGCATATTATCTAAGTGGGGTGCATTCTACTGAATAATTTTATTTTTCATATGCATTAATGTGTTCTCTTTCTCCCATTACATGCGTTTTCTGGTTGAGAACATTTGTTCAGATATTAAATTGGTAATGTGCTTGCCTTCTTTCAGTAGGGTTTGATAGTACACAGTTGCATAAGAAAGATGAACTGCAGGGAGGTTGGCCACAGCAGTTGCTAAGTGTCACTTGGACTGTGCACAAAGAAGAAATAACTACCATTCTTGTGCACTTTGTTGTGTATATTGATAGCACCTTAGCTGCAATGTTCAGTCAATGTTTTGCTTCGGTCAACGCCATTGCATGACCTTTTACAGCGTTTTTACATAAAAAGATCGGCTGAAATCGCCTATTTTCTTGTGGAAAATAAGTGATTTCAATCGTTTTAATAAAAAGACAGAATAAACGAAGTCTAAATTTTGTGCAGAAACTGTTTCCTTTCTACACGGAATGATTTACATATAGATATGGGTACCATAGTTTTTCTGGTGACAACGCAAATGTTTTTATTTAGACGAAATTCTTTAATCAGACAAAACTGATAATAGATAATTGTAATTTTCTTTAATACAACTATTACATTCTGTAATATTATTTAGGGAGATGAATAACATTCTGTATTTGGGTATAAAGTGACAGGAGGAGAAGAAAAGGACTAGTGACAGCTACTAGCGTTTATTACAGTAATAATAAACTAAATAACGAGTATTAACACATGTTGTCGGCAGCACAACCAGGTTTTGTAAAGACCAGAGTAAAATGTAATTGCTCGGTATTAACAATAATTTTACATTGTACAATTTGGACACGATTAAGCAGTTTGTTGATGTAGTGCCTTTCTAAACAAGCCAAAGACATTTTTCAACATTTTGATAAGTAAAAGTTCATTTACAGTTTTAATCATATATTTAAAACTATGCAGGCTTGTTGTAATCGATAGATAGCTATCTGCATTACAATATTACCTGTGTTAGGCTGTAATTGGTACAGCGGGGTGGTGTTAGGTTACGATACGTCTCTCCAGGCAACTAAGAGACATTCGCATATATCTACCTGACGCCCTAGGATCAAAACAAGCGTTAACTAAAGCATAATAATTGAGAATATTTACCAACCAGAGCACCCTTATTTTTAAAAACTTTAAAATTAGTTTATTCCATGGTAGGAGAACACTAGACTTAGTTTGCAATACTATACCTTTGTTAATAATGGAGCGAAATCTTAATTTTACTCTCCTGTTAGAGTAATACAAATGTACCTAAGTCATATTGTTTCCCTAATTTCTTTCCAACAGCTTAGTAATAAATATAACTTAGTGAAATTACTTTGGTCCTATCTCTGCTAAACTGGATGTGACGGCGGGTATGATAAGTGAGTTATGAGTTGTAGAAGAGATACGAGTGGATGTCAAACAAACATGTTGTCGGTTTACTGATAATGTGTGGACGTTTCTATTGGAGTATTTCCAAGATGGCGAGCCGCATTGTCGAGAGCTTCTTCGTACTTTACAATGGATTCAATTTCTTACACGTTAATAGCATGTTCTTATCAGAGGTTCCCGTAAATAATATTTCCTTACTCTTTTGTTGCTTTACCTCCTCTGTCGTATTTGTTGGAAATATTGCGTTGACATAAAATACTTCAAACTTTCCAAGACTTTATTTCAGAACTGCGTGATCTAATTTTATAGTTTATTCTGAACGGATAACTTATAGTAAAAAACTGTGTTTTTATCTTCTGATGTATTAACAACAGTTAAAAATAATTATATTTATACCTTTATATTATTTGAAGTGTTCAAATTAGTGAGTGTGGTAAAAATAACGTTTTATATTTAATCCATTCCATAGATTCTAAATTAAGTTATTTAATGTTTCATATAATTTAATGTTAGTAATACAAAAATAAAGGCACTCTTAAAATTATTCGCCTCACAAATTTTATTTCGGAATATCTTCAAAAACGTTACATTTTCAAACTATTTCTTGCCGTTTTCGAACTCAATTTTTCGAAATTAATGCAGCATTCGTAATTTCTGTTAAGATAAAGCCTGAAATGCCGAAAAGAGGGAGCAGCTGCCTTAGATCTTGACAAATTGCACGGAATAAAAGGGGTCTTGCAATATGAAGCCGCCATATATTCCACTTCAAGCCGACCTCAAACGCACATACGGATATAATCTTGGTTTAAAATACGCCAGTGAATTCACTATGTTATTTTCCAAACCTATTAACCAGGACTTAAAACGAACTTGAAGGGACACTCATTCATATGAATTAGTTTACGTAATATATAGTATAAAGACTTACATTAATTAAAAAAAAAAAAACTTTTCAAACTACGTAAACCCCGTTTAAAAAATATTCACAACGTCATCGACTTCGACCTAAATTAACACTAGAAGCACATATTAGGTGTTATCAAATTATAAAGTATATTGAGACGTCTTAAATCTTTGCAATGCCACTCGCAAAAAAACGTTGATTACTTTCTTCTGTTTAAAGTGTTAAACTGTAAGACTAGTTAGTCTTATCTATAGAGTTTACGAACATTGGTCACAACGGCTTCTAGAGCCCTGATTCACTTGTCCAGAAGATTTTAAGGTTCCTAGGTGATGAGAGAAGACCGCCAGCCCCGGTCAAAGAGACGTGATGGATGCGCCAGTTTTTGTTCTACACAACCACTGCTGGCATTACCATAATACTGTTTTCCATCATGGTACAAACTGACTGTTACAAGCTTCAGCGGCTGTATGAATAAAAGTGTTTTGTTGAGGTTCATGCGGCGTGCTCGCTGTTAATGCTGTATTGTCCACGCTTCGTCGGCCACAAGAGATTTTAAATGTTGCATAAGATAACATTCAAGCGTGAATGTTAAGTCCGTTATATTCTAGTTTGTAAACTAAGGGCTGGCTCGAGGGGTTTCCTATAAACATATTGAGTTAGTGACGGGGCCTTTGTTTCGGAAGTGTTGATATAATGTACAATCAAAATAAATTGTTATCTAAATAAACATGTAAAATTATTTCAAACGATTCCTTCTTTTGTCATATATCAGTTTAATTCAGTAGGAATTTAAATTGTGGAGAAACAGGAGATATCGTACACCTATCTCAACTGTAGCACTTCATCGTAAGAGGACATAATTTTACTAGCGACGGGATTGTAAAAGTTACAAGTGTTTTGATTTATCTTTACTGTTCACTATTTACGAGAGAATAATTAGGCTAAGAAATAATCAGACATAGTTTTATTCAGTTAATCTCTTTACTTAAATCAAAAACAATGTTTATTCCAAGAGGAGAAGTCGACAAAGAATGGCAAGTTACTCGCCAACCAGCAGGGTGCAACCTTAGTAGTAATAATAAAATACGTTGTTGTTAATCATCATTACATCATTACATAAAATACAATAAGTGCATAACCCATTCACCACTTATTTTTCAGGAAAAGGTCTAAGGCCAGCATAAGTCTAAGCTTAAGACTACGTTTGAGGCCCACATATTCTCCATATGCCTATCAGGTACGAGTGCAATAAGACAAACTAATTAAAACAAACATTGGATACTCCTACATATTATTTAACATCCGATAACAATTGTCAATGACTACTGCATGGCTCCTAAACATTGTATCGAAACTTGTGAGCATTAATGTTCCAATTCACCACCTCTATTCAGATGGCATTTCAGTAGTTAAAACTTATGGGGTTAATTCCACGAGTGTTTACATTTTTGTCCGGCAGAGCGCGGTCGCGGCCCCAGGGGAACACCACTCGCTATGTCGGGGCTAAATGAATATTGGTTTGTTGCAAACATGCAGACCATCCATCGGAAACGTCCACTTTCCATTTCATATATTCAGTATTGACTGTAGGTTTAGAGTATTAGCAGGTTATTAGATTATATTCAATTCATAAATAATCTATACTACATTATTACTATAACTGCACGTTTTTATAGGTTTAACAATCGTATGCTTAACGCTAGTTACTACCAAAGACGTAAAACAAAACAAATATATTAATAAAATCCATCACAAATTGAACACCAATTAACCATCCATGAACCCTTGAACATAAATTTGAGGGGTTTGAACCACTTTCCCTAAAAGCGTTTATGTGATCTCATAAAAAAATGCCGTTGGCGTTGAAATAAAAGAAAAAAACATTGAGCGTCTCGCAAGCCTAACGGTTAGCGTCTTGGATATTGGTGTAAGAGGTCACGGGCTCGATTCAACGGCTCCCACATGACGTTTGTCCTCTAACAACGTCAAATACAGAATGCCTCTGTCAAAAAAAACTACAAAAAAATTTGGACCTCTTGAACCCAAGTCCAAGCCACTAACCAACAAGCCAACGAGATTCCCATACGCCGGAGCAGTGCTAGCCACACCTCGACCAATACTAGGGCTTCGACCACATTTAACAGTTATTGTGATTTATAACATTATTCATTTCAAATTTATTTATTTATTCAGCAGGAATAAAATAAATTGTACGTGTACAAGTCCGGAAATACAACATTAGACAAAATTCTCGCCCTCGAGCAGAAGTCGAGTTTAATGATCTTCAAACTCTGCATTTCAAACCTAATTTTTAAATACGTGTTAGTGTTTAAGTTTTATTTAGAGAGTACTGAGATCCGTAGTTATATTAGACGTAACACACGTGCTATTCATACAAGTTTTTTCTTCGTCTGTATGACAAATGTTACACTATAACAACTAACTTATTATTTAATATTTAATAATAAGGCATGCGGATACGTATCGACAATACGTCATGCTCGGTGATTCTAGTGTCAGAAGCATTAGTTCTCGTTCTCGTCTGTACTTCTGTCCGAGATATCGTGTCTTGCGGCGAGCCTTTATACAATCTCACTCCTCACTCCTCACTCCTCAGTTTATACCAGTACTGTAGTAGCACTAATCATCCAACCTAAACTACGGCAAGCGTTGTCACTGAATCGTTAACTAGATTAACATTTATTCGTATTATAGATTATTTTCGAAATTTTGTAACACTACGTGTACTATAATGTAATGATATCGATAATTTATAATTAAACAGCAAGGGGCCAACTAACAGATCATTTACAATAAACAAATTACGAACGGAAATATGGTATCATACAAATGTATTTATTAATAGTTATGATTTGTATACAGTATTTATTATTAACAACAGACAGGTTCATGTAGGTTACCTTAAACTTGAGTTATGAGCGATTCAATTTTTGTATGAAAAGACATTTGTGGGAAATTTTACTGAAGTTAATACGCTACCAAAGTAACTTTAAAACACAAGATATACATACATTTGACATTAGTGCACATAGTAATTAGAAATGGTAATTGAAATACAGCTTAAACCGAGCCAAAATAATAAAAATGCAAAATATGAAGTATAAATAGGACGCCAGGCGGATGCGCGTATGTCTCTGGGTTTGTCAGTGTCCGTCCGGGGAGACATAACCGGGGCCTAACACCACCCTGCTGTAACATTTACACCTAGCTGACCGCTGACACGACCGGTAATGCAACACGAATCAATATATTCCGAGCTGGCAGAACACGTCGTGTTGCTTATTACCAGGCTATTTCAGGTGTTGGGTTTGGAGTGCTCACTCCCTCGATAAATCGCTTTATAAATTGTTGTCGCGCGAAGTTATAAATCTATCATGAAGAAATCCTATCATAAAGTAGTGCTGATTTAGTCTTTTTTGCACCGTTCGATGTTTATTGAGTTCAAATTGGTAACGAGTTTCGTACGCATTCATTTAATTACAATCGCAGTTTTATTTCGTGAGTGAAATGTCCGGTTCCGCCGTCGACTGTTTCCTGTTTTTGAATGCACTTTACCGCTATGACGTTCTTATAATAAAGAGATATATTGCATCCTTGGACACAACCAATATGACTTAGACGCACGTCGAAACTAGTTACTATATAGAGCAACAAGATTGGATTACTTATAGAAGCAGGTATTTAAACCACATAAATATTTCTTGGTAGTCCGAAGACTAACCACAAAAAGTAATAGGTTTTTTATAATGTTGAGCATTTTATTTCCCTCAATCACTTAGGAAAAAAATCTGCCTCCTAGAAGAATAGGTCGAATATGAGTACATGCGCACTAGCTTAAAATGAAAAACATAAGTATGAGTACCAATGAATGTCGAGTGTTGAAAAATCGTATGTTGTTTCACACAATTCAGGCACCATATACAACAGTTAGCCACCGAATCAGATAATCGGCTCAACCACGCCGTGTCCGTGTACACTACAGCGGCGCGGCGCAGCCTAGGTACACTGTACACCGACTGTGTAACCGAGTGTACACGGCCAACTGTTCCGGTCTCTACCACCACTTGCTCGGCCTACTTCCACCGGTGTGTTTCAAAACTAACAGATTACACTATGGACTCATGGCTGGTTTTCATTGTTTAAGGTATAAGTTTATTTTACACTGTTCAACCTTAACTTTATAATGTACTTAATTAATAGAGCCAAATGAAAAAAGGGAAAGGAGCTATCTGGTGTAATAGGAGTGTCAACTATCGAGTATTTATAACATAAATTGTAAAACATGTTTTTTATTATAAAATACATACATCATCTTTTACACAGCAATGATTTCCAATTTATTACATTGAAAAATTAATGTAACTCGTTGTTCAGTCTCCAAATTAAACATTTTTGTTCAGCTAGTTAAAACATTATTACTAGCGTTAACATTATTATAGAGCGTAGGTCCTAATAATGTATAAATTTTGAATTACAACTAAAATATGTATGCTCAATGATTATTAAATTAGCTTAATAGAAGATGTCAGCAAAAATTGCTTTGGCAAGGTGAATGAAGGCTTATTGTTTTCGTACTAAGTATTTCTGAGATTAAATTGCTAGAGCACCTATAATTGCATGAACACTTTATGATAGTTCATTATTTTAAAGAAAATTGAACAATTTTTAATGCAGATTTAATGCAACACACTTGGTCTTGAAACAAAATACTTAACCAACCAATCCACAATGCACACTGCAGAATTCGTCGGATGACTAATGCAAACGGCCGGTACAAACGAGGAGGGAGATTGTATGAAACGCAATGTATAAGAGCTCGCCGCAAGACACGATAGCTCTCATCATCATTAATATCTCGGACAGAACTATACACGAGAATTAATGATTCCAAGTAGAAACGCAGAGTAGGATACATTGTGTACGTGTATCCCGGGGCTCTGATATTCAGCGCGAGGAACAAATGAGCAGGCCTCTGCAAGTTTCATCGCAACTTTGATTGATATTGGGCAGCAACTTGCATAGTTTTAGTGACTAAAATTGAGGGAATCAGAACGGATTGCATTAATTTCAGTTAGATATGTCAGTGGGCAATTTTTCAGTAAATATTGGGAGGATCTGACATTGTACACCATATGTATATGGTTTATGATCATGTGCTTGCTGACATCCTGACCCACTAGAACCATTCCAACATCCCGACCATTTGATGAATTTGATATGATTCGATTCGATTTATTTTCTTGACGCATCCTGAACCATTTCATTCGTGTTTTATTTTGTCAGGAATGGGAAGATCTAATGTTCTGCTAAACCCTAGACTAATACAGTCCGGAAACCTAAAGCCTAATGTCTACGTGCTCAATTAATTTGTTTGTAAACAAAACATTCTGGGTTGTATTATTGCTACTTCTGTCACGTTATCACGAGATTTCACTATAAGGTTTACTTAAAATAAAATGCAGTTGCGGCGGCTTTATGATGTTTTTAAAATATGTTTTATAATATGGGATACAGTGACACCTCGCTCAGTCGAATCTTAAGCAATTGTCAGGGACTCCACAAGAATATTATATGATGAATGGATTGATTTAGGGGGTAATTCACAGTCGTAGTGTAGACTGTAGAATGACACTCAGCTATAGATTCGTTAACATAAACAAAGTAGATGCACGGCAAGGAGAAGGTAAGGAGATATATTTTTAAAATATACTGTCTCGACCTAAGTTATCCGCGTGACACACGGTCGACCTGTATTGCAATTTAAACCAAACCACTTTCACCGTTCAAACACAAACACAATAATCATTTTTGATACATTTAAAAAATAAAATAAATGTATTTTGATCTCATACTTTCAAAATCGAGTGATAAGCCCAGAAGAGAATTTAAACCAGGATAACGGGATTTTGTGAATGGGTTATTAGGCCTGCATTATAGGGATGTCTAATCTACTGTCAAAAAGTTTGACGAGTTTCAGATAATTTGCGCCGAAAGGCTCTTTGTAGGTGCGAAACCTTTAAAATGGCGAGATTATTTTTAACAAAAGAGCTTTGGAAATGTTAAATTGATTTGACAGAATTATGAGGAGAAAATAATTTATTAAAAATATTATTTACAAATTAAATTAACAGTTGAATTAATGAATATGCCTTGAAGTCCAAGTAGCGCTATGCCATTGTCGGATCAAGAATGAGCGGATCAATATTTTCGATATTTTAATTGGCAAAATAAGCTTGGAGGGGTTTTCCTGGAAATAATGTTCTAATTAATTATGGCTACGAGACAAACGGAACCAAATTGTATATCAATCTGAATTTAGGAATACACTATAATCTATAACGGTTACTATAATGAAAACTAAAGGAATAAACCATCGCCGTTTGTGAATAAATGTTAACAATTATCGGTAGTGTAACCTTAAAACAAAACATTACATTTTTACTTTGGAATCAACTCAAGGAAAAATATGCGATGTTTACATAAAAACCAGGTGTAAATAATTTACAGTATAAATTGAACACAAAACAAACTCTACAAATTACGTTGACACCATTATTAAATGTATTTACAACATAAACAAAATGCATCTGATACAGTAAATTTCCTCAAAGAATTCACAATAAACCGAGTGTTCCGAAGGTGGCATTAACCGTAAAACATCAATATTCGTTACGAAAGTGTTAAACTTGTTTATGGCGACAGGTCGGGAATGGAGGGATGCCACGGTCTACTCGATGTCACCTCCTGATAATGTCTACACGATACATCCAAGTTTTCCAAGATGGCGACCGCCTTTACAATGGACTCAATTTCTCCGACATTAACAGCTTGCTCGCTCTTATCAGATCCTGCAAATAATATTTCTGTTTTCTTCTTGCGAGTCCCGACTTATTAACTGGCAGAGTTTGGAACTTGCAAAACTTTGAGGCGTGATAATATATTTTCCTATAAAATACCCGATTGATGCGTAAAAATATAGGTGATTTTACTTTTCGTTTTCTCCCAACTTTACCTCCTCTTTGAAATTCTAAATCACGTGTTTAAAATAAATGTAATAATTTGAATCATTGCTATTCCTGTCAGAAGTCCCAGGCGTTACCTATCAGAACACGTGCGTTATTTCTGTGCTTTCAATCTCTTTGGACATCTGGCTAGCGTGACGATTAGCGTCTTGGAGTTCGGTTCAAGGGGCCACGGGTTCAAATCCTGGGGTGTTTGTTCAAATATCTGAAGGGATTGGACCGCTTTCCTTAAAAGCATTTGTGTATAATTAACAAAAATAACGCTGGCGTTGAAATACAAAAAAGGGAATAAAACGTATGTCTAGTAAGGATAATGATCTTTAATTATCTATAATTATTAAGTAACATACAATTTCATTTTTTCACATAAAACGTGTTCAATTTAATAAAGTATGCACGAAAACACACCCCTTTCTGAAGTGAGCCGTATAAAAATAGTTTTGCCTCAAAAATATAAAATTACAGATAAAACAGGTAGGGTGAAAAATGAAGTGAATATCTTCACTTGAAAGTGGTAATGTACAAAATATGAAAATAAGTCACATATATAATTTACAAGTTCTACGTTCTACTAGTAGGCAGAAAATTAAAAAATACACATTTTTCACACAGTTTTTAATTACGTTGTTTTTTATGTCATGAAAATAGTTTTTGTTGAATATCGTAAAACAACAATATCACAAAATTCTATTTCTTCTACGCCAAATTGAATTTGACATAATGCATAATATTTATGAATTATTATTTCATTATTTACACATTATTAAAATCCTCCCGAGCTGAGATAGATCGCTCAGTTAAGAAAATAAATTAATCTTGTTAAGAAGCCAGTTAATTTAGGGTTTAATTTAGGCCGTGCTGGAAGCCAATTTTAATTATAACAGACGCTGACTGCGGCTAAAATACTCATAAATGAGGTGAACGCTATGAGGCACAGCGGGCGCACCTCATACCTTGTGTCTAATGAGTGAACGTGTCGTTTAGCTATGACAAGTCTTTGGCGTCGTTATCGTAAATGAGGCAGCAATATTAAACTGGCATTAAGTAAATGCATTGTTTGCATCATCTTTAGTTGCTGGGACGAAATATAAGTTTGATTTTGTGGTACACACATGGTATTTGATTATTGCGAGGGATTAAATTTAGTCAAATCAATTGAGAAAACGTTACTTAACCATTTTTTAATAAAGGAATATTTAAACAGATTTTAAAGTTTAAAGATAATCTGAAACACGAAAACAAACTTTATTATCCTATTAAAATGGAATTGAACGGATTAGAAACAGCAATATGGGATAACACTAATGCGAGGGTTTCTCTACATAATTAGGAAATAAAATGTGGGAACAAGCTATAACATAACATCGAGGAAATACAATTGTGATCAAGTGTTGTTAAAAAATGATGTCCAAAGATGAATTTAAGATATGACCAATTTAACTAAAAGTTAAAGGGTGTGTGTTATAATGCGCTTGAAACTTGGCCCACAAGCAAATTAGTTATAGCAGAATGATCAAGTGGACCTGTCCAGATGAGGTTGGCCAGAACGCGTAGCTTTACCAATCTCTCGAGAACCTTGAAAAATATCTTACGTAAATAGATCCATAATAAGTCTAATAGATATCACATTAAAATGAAAATTAGAACTGCCAGTGTTTTAAAAAGGAATTTAACAGCTTGTCATTGCAATATTGGTTCTTACTTGAAATAACCTTCTCTCATACATATAGGACGAAAATTACTCTAAAAACATTAAACGAAAAACAATATTTTATGTAATTTTAAAATGTAACTAGACGAACAAGTCTGTTTAGTGTTCACACAAAAGACCTAGCGGTATATTGAGACATAAGCCAGGGTTTACGCACCTGGGCAGGGGCGGTCTCAGTTCATAACTCAATACGCATTAAGCTATTTAGGGAGAAAATATACTCACTGGAGAACTGAGGAGGGAGATTGTTTATCGGGAAAATAATAAGGGTGGAATTTACGATAGGGGGGAGGGGGTGACATCGTCGGCGCGGCGACCCTAGGCGGGATGGAACAACTGACCGATACTACGGTGTGTGCTACGTTAAGTTGGCACTTGTCACGTGATAATCGTGTAGCTTTACGAAGTGATTTTACAAAAGTGTTTGCCGTATGATGACTTGGTACACACATATTTAAAACAAAATTAAGAAAAAAATAATGTTAGGGCTTATAGTTCATTAGTGTTGTTGCTCAGTATAAAAATTCTGTTTTATAAATAGATTACTTAGACATATGTACGTTATACAACTTATTCAGTCTGAAATATTACAACACATTTGTCAGAACAAAATATTATGTTAGATAATCTAATTTATTTTGTCATATCCGAGCAAAGAGGGGTTTTAAACCTTCGCATGGAAACTCGCTTCTCAGACAGATAATTCTACTTTAGTTCATTTAGCTGATACATAGAACAATAACTAATTTTACAAATATGAAATGATGTTTTAAATTAACCATAGTATGAAAAGATCTGATATAATACCTGTCCTGATTATTTTCCGCTAACATTAATTATAAAAAAATATTGCAACTAACCAGATATAATTTTTTTTTCTAAAATTCAAGAAGTTAAATAAATTAGTGTTATTTTTAAGAAACGTTAATATTGAAGGTATCGACAACGGAGGAATGTCCCCCAAGTAGGACATATGTTGTGTCCGGTATGCGCACTGCAGTGAGGCGGTGTGTGGGGTAGTAATTGACTAACTGATGTTGGAATAGCCACTGCGTCAACCCTTATTACCATATGGCATGTTTCCTTAGCTCCTCATCTACGCTGTTCTCTTCAGAACGCAATCAACGCTGCACGGAATATTTAGACGATTAATAGCTGCAAGTTTAATGAAGATCAGGGATAAAATAAACTAAAATATAAAGATTTGGAAGGTAACTCTGGAAAGTTTGATAAAATACTGATGAACCTCGAGGGAACTTAAGAAACTGAACTCGCTTCACTTGACGCATTTGCCGAATGAGGTCTTTTATATCAAATGAGGCGAGACTCATCAAACTGTTGACGTTATTACACGACACCCTTTCAATTTCACTCCCTTCAATAACTTAACTAATGGAGGATTATTTTAATACACTCTGGTTAATAATATTTATTAACAGAGGGGTGTTATATTTACATTTAAAATAACCCTACAAACTTGTTGGATGCACAAGATCTGCAATCAAATTAAATTTTATACCTACTGTAAATCCAGACACGAAATAACAACTATCTACAGTCGTAAGAAACTATCTGAGCTCATACATGAACTAATGTAACAAAACATATCGTAACTTAACAAAGCGCTCTAAACGGCAATAAAGTACCAACGCGTTTCCACCAAGACATTATGTAAATGATCTGAGCAATGTAGTATGTCGGACACTTGTGGCCGAGTTTTAAACTAAAACAATTTGTTATGTTGGAACGTGATTGGTTAACGGTAAGACGAGGGTGGTCTTTCGACCAATTGCGACGCTCCGTGCACGTTAACACATTCAAATTGATTCTAAACCACCATGTATTCTATAGAGAGGCCATATTAATACCAAATTTTATTTCAGCTTTATTGTATGTACCATTTGACTCAAGTATTGCAGCTATAACGAAATTTGTTATGCAATGGAAAAAAGAGAAAAAGTAGAGGTAAAATTGTTTAAAAAATTGGGTTTGTAACAAGAGGTGTTTATTTAAACATTGAAACTATTGGTTGGTAGGTAAAATTACTCATCTTAAAATGTATTTTATTTCAAACATAGATCAAAGAACATTACACATTGGTTTATTACAAACAGAACATTCAATCGGCAATTGTCTGTCTCAACTACCAACATTTTTACCCACTGGCTCCCCTACACTTTCACAGCGGGGTTCCCCACACGAGTGTTTAAAGCCACGATCCATTGCCATTAGGTAATTGCCGGGCTAAGTTACACCTAAGCCAGTAACCCCCACATTAGAGGGTAACCTCCCCCTAGCAGTTCCGCCCTCCCGACAACAAATAACCCACGGGCCACCGTCAGCTATCACTCCTCATGGGAACTGTATTGCTCCGGTTTAAAATGGTTTACTGAACTAGAGAGAACAAATTTGAAATATATCTTAGACCATTAACAGAACTTTTTTTATCATTCAGAACTTTATAGTATAACAAATAACCAGTGTACCTCGAAAAATGTGTATAAAGACTGAAGAATTAACAAAAGACAAATTAAAATTAACTACTGATACTTCTGTGTTTCTGTAACGGTTTTTTGTATAACTTACACAAATTGAAAATAATACATTTTTATATATTTTTCTTAGTTAATGAAACACATGTTGGTTAAAAACATATTTTTAGATCAATTGTATTTAAATGATATTGTTTTAAACATCTTTCCTTTTTGTTTTCTTTAAAGAGGTTGGCGGCCTCTTTTTCACTACACTTTACGTCGTCCACATTGGCCTAGGGCCTGTGCGTGGAATGTACTGTATTAACCAAAGCATGGGGGCCGCCACAGTACAAGCAACACATATTACTGACAAAACTAAATAGCCAAAACTACGATTTGAACTCAAGTCAGGGCCGCTCATGGACCCGAAGTCCATGACTTGACTACTACGCCAGCGACTCACCATCTGTGTAATCCATTTTTCTCGTCCTAACATTTGTGAGGAAACATTATTACTTAAACGATTGAAACCCATATAACGTATGAGGTCTGTAAGATCTCTGACCTAAATTTTCCATAATCCATAACATATTCATATTACCGACCCTCACAACCTTTACAATACGCTCACGTTATTACACTGTAGTCCCTTTCTACACTAGTAGAAAGTGACCGCGAGTATTACATGTAATAGCCGCACTACACGGCGTTGTAATGACATCTGATAAGGCTGTAATAGCGACTCGCGGTTCTGTCCTCTCAGCCACCATTAAACAAACATATGTGACTTTATTTCCTGAGTTATTGCTTCATTCTGTTTAATGTTTCTACAGTTCTGTAATGACTTTTCGGTTAACGGTTCGTTTAATCAAGTGCGGTGCATGCTCGGGTTGATAACCTTCGCACATGTTTTCACACTTGTGTTGAACAATGTTAAATATCAAACGATTTATAGTAGAGTTTACTACGAGTATGTAGTAAGGCTAAACAATGATTAGAAATATCTGATGAATTTGGACGCTTAAAGGTTTTCAAACAAAATTAATTGTTGCAATATTTATATAATGCCATACATTTTTCTGACGCAAAAAATATTATAATTGTTGTATATAATAAATAATCACGTGTTACATATTTGTGCAAATCGGGTATTCTACTTGGTCTATGTATATTTAAGTACATATAAAAGGGTAAACATTTGTATCGCAATAGTATATGAAAATAATGCAAACAAACAGTAAAGACACGTAAATAGATAAATGACTTATCTTGTTAAACAAATCATATATCGTAAAAAAGAACTAAGTGGAATATAAAACGTCTCTGCTTTACTTATTTTAACTTTGCGCTAGTTGAACCATCTAAGCACATGTTAGTAGTTAGCACCTCAGGCCCAAAGTTGAAAGAACTCTACGAATAAATTATACAGTAGGAATAAAACTGACGAGTAAGTCTTGCAGGTGCAAATACAAGGCCTAAGGCATAAGGCGAGTGTCTGATTATGCTCCAAACAGATGAGACCGCGACGCTACGCTGGGCGGCTCCACTGGCCGGCTGGGTGGCTCGTGTCTCGTGGGCCATGGTTGAGGTGGGCGACAGTCCGATCAGCCGTCACCCGCCCACCAAATGCAACGTCTGAGCAATGTTGGACCCCGAATACATAGTGACCGTATGTAACGCGTACCGTCTTGGTGATAACATGGCTACGTGTAACGCACGTCAACAAATTCGCTTGTGTGCGTCACAATTTATTTTCAATTTAAATTTTTATAAAGGTAGCACTAGTACTCATAATAAGTTTAAAAACACTTAAAAATGCCAGGTATGACAGAACTACCTTATGACAGAACAAGCTGATTCCTTCCACGTTAATTACTGTGCAATTTTGATTTATAAATAAGTTCAAAAGTCAAATAAATACATAATAAAATAAACGGGATGGATAAAATACGTCTAACAACAGTATAAAGTATATTTACACTTATACTGTACTTACATACAAGACGGTAAAATATACACAAAAGATGGTACAAGGCGATCGATTTCTCGATTGGGCCTGATGAAGAATGTTCTCTGATTGGGCCTGATGATGACCGGTGTAACTGGTTGAAATCGATCGTCTTGTACCATCTTTTGTGTATATTTTACCGTCTTGTATGTAAGTACAATATAAGTGTAAATATACTTTATACTGTTGTAAGATGTATTTTATTCACCCCGTTTAGTTGCAACAACACGTATCATGCTAATAAAGAAATTATAATAAAGTAAGAATATTATAAACCATTAAATAAATGTACAATTTATTATTTTACGTTCATGACCGAAATTCGAGGCGGTAGGTGTCAACGCGAGAGTGTAAATCCCGAGTACAAGAACTCTTATGTTTTAAGGTCTCATTAATCATAATTTCTAAGGGTTAATTCCTCGCGTCAGAAGGGATTCGCGTCAGATGTTTTTATTCAGATGTAACAAATCTTCATTTGTGCGAGCACCCTCCCCCACCCTCCTGGGCCGCGGGGTAACACCCCCATCGTTATAAATTTACAATGACGCTCCTGTAGTATTGACAAAGTCTTTCAACATTGCTTCCACCATTTCAAAATTATTTCAACTATTTTAACTTTACTTGGAATTTGTTGCTTTTGACAAAATTGTTAGGAAAATATTTATGTGTAAATTTGAATTTATGCTGGTTTTAGTTTTAAAAACACGTTTTTTCAATTATGACAAAAAAAATCAACTTTAACTGTACCAAACATAAACAGTTTTCGCTATGTTAAAATATTTCTATAAGAAAATATCTGGCGAACGTTATCAGTAGGTATTACATATCTCAAGATCAAGCAAACTTGAGAATAGAAGATTAGTAAACAAATATAATTAAAATAAAATACTAAAACAAACTATATGCTTATTATGAGTTTATTTATCTTCTAGCAATAAGTACGTTTTTATTTATTATTTATTTGTAAATTTATTTAATCCTCCTAAGGTTACATGACTTTACAAATATGATGCTAGTGGCGATGGTGTTAACGAAATAACAACACTCTCGCTGTGTTAAACCGGTTTAAAAATTCAACTATCATATGTTTCAAAGTTGAAACCGGGTCACCCGTTCGGACTTTGTTAAGAGTAACACTATATGCAAAACTATAGAATTGTATATAATATTTATTCAGTATCATTAACTTGTGGGGTGACAATAAAAATATAGACAAATATAAATTAACGACTAGCAGACGTAGTCATGTATATGTCCGCTACTGATATTCAGTAACTTTTATTAATTCAGACAATAACCCTTCTTGTACCTCGGTAACCCTTTTGTTACAGGCACCCTCCTGACATTAGGATGACACATTGAATAATAATGTGGTTAATATTATGCAGGGATTTCTCACGTTTAAACAGGTTTCATCCGGTAACACACACATAATTACAACTATAAATCCCAACCCAAACTGCGCGACGTTATACCAAGGCGCTTTCTAAAAGGAGATTTAAATATTCCGAGATTACAATTAGTCCACTTGTTTCCTCCTCGTTGGAATCGGATTATCATAAACGGCGCCATTTAAAGAGAGAGGTGCGGTACTTAACATTACTAGGAAGAAAAGAAACTCAGACGAGCGAAGAACGACGTTCGAATTCATTGTCTTTGAGGCACGATTGCATTACCATACATTTGCTTGCGGAATAAGAAGCACGAAGTCGCTGTAAGTTTCGCCGCTTATTTGATACTCCGGATTGTCCCGAGTCTGGACCCCTCCCCCTCCCCCTCCCACTCCCAGCAAGGCTGTTATGTTCTGTGAGCAAAATGAGACCGAGTTTACCCGGTTTATGAAAGTTGTATTAGTTTCCAATAAGTAGGAATAAATAGCCCTAGTTAACATTGTGCATTAGTAGGAAAGTCTTTATGGTTTATTAATGCATAGATCAGCGAATTTTTAATCATTTTTACCAGGTCGTTACCGTACTTAAGACTGCATTTCACTTTTAACACAACCGATTAAATATAGGTAAAAAACGTATTTTGTATAGCCAAAAAATTGTTCAAAGAAACTGATTATCACTTTTTTAAACAAAAGTTGTGCTTAAAAATATCTTTTAAAGTCGCATGGTAAACAATGAATAATGTTTAAATGTTGTAACAATAAAACAATATTCAGCACCTCCCTCACTGTTAGCGTCGTGTATTTCGGTGCAAGAGGTCATGGGTTCAATTCCCGGGACGCCCTAAAAAAAAGTTAAAACGTTTTGGACCATTGTTCTCAAACAACGTTAAATACAAAATGCTACAGACATACATAAGCAAACAAACAAATATTCCTGCGTGGATTCGTAATTTGTTTATACCTAAAATAAGTTACAGAACATCTTTTAAAGTTGAATTCTTGGTAGACGTAATGGTATTTTTAAGACAACACAACTAAAAGCACCTCAGTTTCTTAGAAATTAAGGTAATAACAGTTTTCTTACTATGCGTACAAAATGTATGTATTAAAATGTCCCTATAAGATGATAAGAGTTCCTATTAATTAGTGACAATATTATTTACGTATTTTACAAATTGAATATGTATGGGTGAGGGTGATTTTAATTTACAAATGAAACCTGACCAAAAATAAACCCATTATGTGAAAGTGAGATGAGAGCGTAACATTTGGCAAATTATGAACAATTGACGGTGTTTTTGATTTAAAACTCCTTTTGAACTAACAAAAACAATTTAGTAATTAAAATGAATAAACCCACCCACCGACCGCAGGCGACTACAAACCCAAGCGATATTAAATCAATCCTTCGCCGACACCCAATTACACGAGCGACCTTCACTTATCGTGATTAGCTGTCCGCGTCGCCGGAATAACGGGTACACAATGGAATCTGAATTTAAATTGGTAAAGTTAGATTATATTGGGCGAAGGAACAACCGGAGGGTCCCCCATGTTAGTCTATTACAATGTTAATAAGACACTGCTGCAACAAACGATCGGAGAAGGAATGAGTTGCCGCCTCGGACAGTTGATTTGTGAAGGATGAAGATTGAACAAATATTTAAAATATTTCTACGATAGTGGCGTAATTGAACTGAGTAATTTAGTATATTAGTTTAATATTTAATTTTACTTACGTTTTTTAAAGTATTTCTTAAATTTTGGAGAGGGTGTGGAAAACTATCTCGGAAAGTTTATTTTAAAATAATAATCTTTCGTCCGTTAATTTTAACCGTGAGATCCTAATGTAATATGAGATTCATTGACATCAGAACGGTGATCACATTATGTAGGACACGTTTTTTATCACTCGTTGTTTACTCATGTATGTAGATTAAGTTAACACGAACCTTAGAATTCGTTTGAAACGCGATTTTGCTACGATTAAATATCTACTGGCACGCAAACATGTTTACTAAGCTTTTGATTAAGTCTTTTTAATAAGCGTAATTCACGAAATGTTTCTCAATTCACTTTTTAAGGAAAGAAGATGTTAAGTAAAATATTAAACTTTGGAAATGAAAATGTCTCCTATAAAGAACGCCCGAGGACGAGACATATTACGGAATCCGCAAAAAACTGTGAGAATGTCGCCTTTTGTACTTTTGGTTTTTATACGAATCTTAAAAACAGAAATGATTCAAAGATTAACAATTAGTGTACAATCTTCACAATGTCTTATGCTCTCAAATTAAAAAAAATGTTAATAACATACCGTTTTGGCTTGTAATCTTAGCACCTTGTTGGATTTAGATCTCAAAAAATTAATCTATTTATGAATAGCAAACTAGTGGCTTGAAGGGCCAAAGCCCCTAACCTTGCTCCAATCATGACCTCATCTGACTATATTACTCGTTACGTTATTTTACGTTGGCTGGCAATGTTTTAGAAATATTGCTATTTTTCCCGAGTCCTTGGGATCGAGACCTATAATTTGAGCCGTCTCCCATCACCCTGCGATTTTCCAAACTCCCATAATTTTGACTTAAAAATTTCGCTTACAGAATTATATATAAAGATGCTTCAAATCAAATATATCTTAAAGTCGACGATCATTAGACGCGGGGTTAACAAACAACTTTTAAGTTTTTGCAGGTTTTTATCATAGCCCTGTAAACATTATTCTTCAAAAAATATCCAAAACTGAATTAAATCTACAGCAAGTCATTTTAAAACATTTCGTCAAACAGTAATTTATCAACTCAGTTCTAAGCGGGAACATGTCGAACGCAGATTTAATTTTTCTTCGGGAACAAATATCCAAAATGGCCACTCTCCAAAGCCTTATAAATAGAATTAAAGTTTGTTGTTTAAAGTTTAATATTAAATGAACTACATTCTTATCCCCGATGTTCCCTCGCAATATTTTATAATCATTTTGGTCTATTAAAGTTTTGAAAGTATTTGTTCATACTGTTCACAGAGATACGAAGTGATCATAGAGACACGAATGTACATCCGTGATTCTATTGTCTAATGCCGCACTTTTCCAACCGAAATCTCCCCGGCCCGCGACAGGCCCCTAGCCGACGAGCGTGGGTGGCCAGATCAGACCAGATCGCCGCGCGCTCCGGGCCGATCATGCAGATGAAGCCCTCGCCGGGCCGGATGATGCGACGGATCCCCCGGATGCTGCTGTGACATCCGCCGGCATCCGGGTGCCGCCGATACTATTGTTATTTCATTTTAGGGTTTCGTTTATGGCAGTAGTTTTTGACTAGGAGGAAATATTCGGTTACGTACCATTACTGACTGTATTTCCTTGACCATTAAATGATAAGAAAATTTAATTAGAATATTAAAAAATCCTTAGATAATTTGTTTGTAGATGGAGAACAACTAGAATAAAAGAAGGGTGAATTAAAGTGGCGTTTCGCTTTTTAATGTCAAAGGCAAGTACTTAAGAACGAAGGAAAGGATCATTTAAGAATTGTTAAGCTTGACAACAAATATTTCTTCGGATAGTTTTAGTGAAAACGGATTTACCTGTATTTTACAGTAGAATTTTTTGTGTTCGAATAAAAAAAATACGAAGATTAACAAAGTTTTCAATTTTTAAATCGTTGAAAGTAAAAATTACAGAAACTGAAACGATTTAAGAGCCGGCTACCCTGACGGCCATATTGGTTTTATCGCCCATTAGAATAATGTTAAGTTCAGACCCCAATTTTTCGCTTATCTCTTGAGATAAAATTTTGATTTTGGTGTCAATTGAAAGATATTCTTATCGCGTGTGATTATAGTGGAAGATTGTTTGAAAATGAATTATAATATTTAATAAAAAATGTAATTATCTTTTTAAGTTTGACAATTTTTTCTGGTAATCTGTAACAATTATACGAATTTTTACTCGCCAAAATCACTCTTTACTTTATTTTGAGTAGTTAAAAAAATGATCTAAATCAGATTGAAAATGAAATACATATGTGGGTCCTAAATAGATATTTAGTTAGCATTGCGGTTATGGAGAATCAATCCAATATGACCGAAGGGGGAGCGTAGCCTTAAAACAATTTAAAACAATAGAACTCCAAAAATATATGTTTATTTTGCAAGCACACAAACATTAGGTTTACGTTTCTAGTCAAAAAAATTTAAAAACCTGTTATATATTTGCCTCCAAAAGTAAGAAAAGGGCACTATAGCGTTTTAAGCAATGCATGGTGAAAGTAATAAAAATAAAAAATAAAACAATACAATTTCAACAGCCTAATAACAAAACCACTTATGCTGGAGGCCTCTAACCTATCAGACCTATTGGAAGGGCTTTCCCTTTCCCATTGGAAGGACGTTCGCACCAACAATGTATGCATTGTGTTTTATTGATATTCGGCAACTCATTTCCTGCTGTCGTGTGGCAGTAATGGCGCTATTGACGACCGGGGAATATAATGACGGCGGTGGCGAGCGTAGCCGGAGACCGCGAACGCGATACGGGCATTACGGCTTGGGATTCGCTCGGGGTGAGGGATGAAGCTAAAACTCTCTTAACTTTTTCTTGCAGCCCCCTATCACTTTAGATATGCACGGCACTTTGCATGTTTTTGCATCAGAACGGCTTATTAAAATTTTAAGAGCGCTGCTATTGGGCATACATCAGAGAATAGAATATACCTAATTATAATGCATTTACCCCGTAAAATCAAATATTTATGTGTTTTGCCCTTCTAGAATATATTTAAGTTAAGTAGTTATGAGCTGTGTTAGGGTGGGGAAGGAAATTTTAGTTCAGTCCATGTTCGTCCGTCTATCTGATTACCTGCAAGCAGTAGTAATCAAACAAAAATAGTATTATAAGCTCAGCATAGGCAAACATAAACGGTCAGACTTTCCTCACAACAAAGGCATTTCCTACGTTAAGATTATATTTCTGTCAATATCAACAATATCTGTCTATCCTGATTGATGTATTTTTTTAATTTAATAAATGGATTTTGAATTATTGAATTTAAATTTTAGTTTCTTTCATGATAAAATATTTTTTATTATTACATCGAGTATAACTCGTTTTATCGGTAAATACATAAATACAGTAAATAACTACACATATTTATGACAAATTAATAGTAACACAATTTTCTGTTTATGATACCCTTTATAGCTTACGTAAATGTCGTAGCTATACGTATTAAAAGCGTATTAAAACGTTCAAAATGGAAAACAAGTGGTATAAATACCTAAGAAATTTAAAGTTATTAATTTAAAGTGTACGCTTCATCTGACAATAAACTATCCATTAGCCTGTTGTCTGGAATGCATGACGAATCCGTGGACTGCGTTACAATCGATAAAACTGCCAGCATAAAAACGGAATAAACCCGTTTAAGAGCGGGAACCAGTGGGCTGTTGGAGTATATAGGCCCATAGGCCGAGCGGCTGACTACATTTTAGCGTTATCTGGTACAGACCCTTCCAGCTGTTTGCTGTAGAGCATCACGGGTAATTACGGGCGCTAAACTGTGCAATCTGCCTCTCGCCCCTCCCCTCGTACAACCCTCCGACGGAGAGGTATCCCTGCATCACCTGGTCTGCAGTTCACATAGAGTAGGAAGGCAGTGAGTACAGTGACAGGGTGTTGAGTCTGTACTGATGGTGAACTTGGTAAACATTTTATATACAATGTTTTAAATTTAATCTTCGTATTGACTGCCAACAAATAAAAGTCCGAAACTAAACTAAAATCAACAAGTCGCCACAAAGTGAATGTGATACAACAAATTTACATGAAAGTGAAAACAGAGTATATTCACATAGAAAGAATTATACTACTAGAAATAAGAAAGCTAGTTGCTGATAATTAAGAGAGTCTCTAATATATTTATTTATGAAAAGTCATAAAGGAAAACGCCGGGAACAGATTTTTACAGAAAAATATCCTAAAAATCTTTAATAGTCAGATATATGATTAGTCAACTAATAAGTAAGTAAATTAAACTAAATAGATTTGTCTATTAAAATTTTGATGCGTCGAGCATCACCTTAGCTATTTCAGCAATATTATGTCGTCAACTTTTAAAACCTAAAAACTTTTACAACACCTTGTGAGTCGACAATAACGAGAATTTCTAAACTTGTTACTTAAAAGTTCGCTAAGATCGCATGATAAATTCACGAAGAAAAAGGCTCAGAAATGTATAATGTTGTCCTCTCTTTTGCGATTATCACTTCGAGCCCTAAACATAGCTTCCGATCATCCTTCCACTTTACCTTTCAACGTTTCAAGGTTTTACTAGAAAACTGCACCTCGCATAAAGTACGGATTAAATTTTAATGACCAGGGAAAACACTACGATACACTATACTGAAAAAGAAAAAGTTAATAAAAGCCACATGTTTTTAGCGAATTTCCCCTATAGGGAAGAAGCTATTACCATAGTCGGCATGGTAAGACCTAGGCCCGGGATCATGATAACTTTTCGTTTTGAGGTCCCCAGATGCCAAAAACACTCTTCGTTTGAAACTATATATATATATGTAAAAATAGTCCGATTTTGACGGAATTTGGTATAAACGTGTAAAGCAGCATTTATGACTTAAAGTTCGAAAACCAGACAGATCGACCTATCCGAAGGGGTATTTAGGGGGGGGGTTTTGTACCCCAAAAATGTTTTTTTTTGAGTTTTTTACATATAAGTTTTGAAACAGTCAAGTTTTAGTTTTTTTCATTGGAATCAGCTTAAAAAGACGCACAATTTGGTGTTTTGATCATTGCTCTACGTCAAATGGTTACAGAGATATTGAAAGCGCTAAACACAGTACGTTATCCAATGTTATTCTTATGGAGAATAAGAAAAAATGTATAACTCACTTATATATCGACTTATCCTCATAAAACTTGGTATATTGTTTCATATCGTTGTGGTCTATTGATATTTGTACTAACAAATATTTTTTGGCCGATAGTTCCCGTAGCAGCAAACCTGCGTACTCAGCTCCCTTGTTATTCTTACGGAGAATAAGTAACGTGTTATCTCCCTTGATTATGAATATAAATTAATAAAATTTGGTTTGTGGCTTTACCTTCTTGAGTTGCATTAATATTTGTATAATACCCCGTTTTTTGTGTTCCTTGCTCCAGCAACCCTGCATACT